>OY821781.1:31221253-33721253 GCA_963682175.1 Triglochin maritima | reverse complement strand
GTAGACTCAATGATTATTATTATCTCTCACACACCATATACCCCATCCAAAATTTTCTGACATACCAACAAATGTCCCAAAAACATAAAGCCTTCCTAGGAGCAATAGACACAAATAAAGAACCAACACATTACCATGAGGCTATACAAAACCAGAATTGGGTCAACGCCATGAATGATGAATTACGAGCCCTGAAAAAAACCACACCTGGACCCTCGTACCTCTTCAACCAGGTACCAAGCCTGTTGGATGTAGATGGATCTACAAGATTAAATATCATAGCGATGGGAAAATAGAAAGATATAAGGCTAGACTAGTGGCCAAGGGTTATACTCAGACATATGGCCTTGATTACTTAGAAACCTTTGCTCCTGTAGCCAAAATGAACACTGTCCGTGTTCTTCTCTCCATCGCTGTAAATCAAGGATGGGATTTATTTCAAATGGATGTCAAAAATGCATTTTTACAGGGAAATCTAGAAGAAGAAGTTTACATGGTTCCGCCACCCGGCTACGCCACTTGTCCAAACCAGGTATGCAAGCTTCACAAGTCTATATATGGACTAAAACAATCACCTCGTGCCTGGTACGCAAAACTTAGCTTCTCTCTGATTAATTATGGATTTATTAAAAGCTCTGCTGATGCATCCATGTTTACAAAACATAGTCATAACACTACCACCATTGTACTTATCTATGTTGATGACATCATCATAACTGGAAATAATAATCACCAAATAGCAGTAGTTAAAGAATATCTGAAGTCAAAATTTGACATCAAAGACCTAGGATACTTAAAATACTTCTTAGGAATAGAAATTGCATACTCCAAGAAATGGTTATTTCTCTCCCAACGAAAATACACCCTTGACCTACTTAAAGAAACCGGGAAGATAGGATCAAAACCCTTAACTACTCCTATAGAAACCAACAAAAAACTAGGACCAACAGATGGAACCCCTCTTTCAAATATTGGGCAATTCCAGAGATTAGTAGGGAAACTCATTTATCTTACTGTTACCCGACCAGACATTACATACGCTGTCAGTTTAATAAGTCAATTCATGCATGCTCCTCATACACACCACTTAGATTTGGTGAAAAGAATTCTATGTTATCTTAAAGGAACACCCGGACAAGGTCTCTGGATGAAACCTAACAACTCTAACTCAATAATTGGGTATTCTGATGCAGACTGGGCTGGAAGTCATGATCGATGATCTACCTCAGGATTCTGCACTTTCGTTGGAGGAAACTTGGTAACTTGGCGAAGCAAAAAACAAAATGTTGTCGCCCGGTCAAGTCCAGAAGCAGAATACCGTGCAATGGCATCAACTACCAGCGAGCTAATTTGGTTAAGTCAACTACTTAAAGATATGTAGATCACAACTCAGAACCCTATGAAGATGTTTTGTGATAATAATGCTGCACGACACATCTCCATGAACCCAGTCTTTCATGAAAGGACTAAACACATTGAAGTCGATTGTCACTTCATTCGAGAAAAGATACAGTCAAAACACATAGAAGTCCCCTACGTTCCAAGCAAAGATCAGCTGGCTGATATCTTCACCAAAGCTCTAGATCACAAGACCTTCTCCAACATACTTCTCAAGTTAGGATCTATCAACCCTTTCCAGACCCAACTTGAGGGGGCATGTTAAAGAAAAAGACCGTTGGAGACATTAATTATGGAGTTTACCAAAGCATCCTGTAGCATACCCAAGATAATCGTTTGGGATCTCCATGTCAAACAATAAATAAAGCCAAAACAGCTACTAATCTATGTATAAATACTCATGTAATCAAACATTCAAAATATAATACAAACATCACTTTCTCTTCTTCCTCCTAAACATCATCGTCTCAATTTCATCAGTTTGTGCTCCTCATGTGAGGTGAGGAGTTTAAGTGAGGCATGAGAGAGAAGGTTGTGAAAAGATGGAGAAGAGGTTGGGTGAAGGATGTTCGGTTTTGAGTTGGCTTTGAGGCTTTTCTGGTGCAAGAGATATAAAGGAAATTGATGGAGTTTGGATGTGATTTGTGGGAAGCTTGTGGTTGCGAGACAGGCAAGTACTGATTCATTATTCTTCAGTTTCATATCATGTATGTCTCTCTTGATATTTGTAGTTGCATGCATGCTGAGTATCGATATGGAATTCATTGATATGCATATGATTGCATGGTGGTGTTTCGGTTGACATGTCTTGTGGCTGTATGTATGTTTCTAGCTGAGCCACTTAGGAAAGAGCTACCTAACGGGCAGTGTAGAGCCACCTGAGAGAGGAAAGTGCTGTCTGTTGTTAGTGTGGAGCTACCAGGTATGCGTCTGACTGATTGATAGATTTTTGAAGCACAGGATGTGGTCGAATCCGAATGGGGTCGAGATGGTTATGCATGCATATTAATTGTGATACATGTCTCTTGATTGTGCTCATTGACTGAATGTCATGTTCTGTATTATTTTCCACATGATTGTGATTTTGATTGATTGACGGTTTGAACTTGCAGTTTGTTGAGCTCACAAATTATTGATTATATTTTTCAGATTAATTATGAGCCTATCAAATTATGGATTAAATATCAGAGTGCGCAACGGTCAAGATCGTGGATCGTATTAACACACCGGGTTCAGGCGGGTAAGCACTCGTCTGGGCTCGGGACATTACAATATCAGGTGATGGTTATGCAATATATAGAACTGCAGTAACATCTTAACCGACTTTCTGGACTTACAAATCAAAATACCATTTAGGCAAAATGATACATGAATTAAGGTGATCATTAAAGGAGGTGATGGCAGTTTTTTGCAGTAGATTTTATGTAAAATACTGTATTTTATTTATATTTTTTAGTTCCTTAGGGTTTCTTTTGCAATTACTCCAAATATAGGATTAGAGAGAATGGGATTATTAGAAATCCCTAGTTTTTGCCCCTTTGTAGTGGTTTGTGTGAGAGAGGCTTGGAGAGGAGATCACGTTGGACCTCATCGGAGCGGCCGGACCTCGCCGGAGCATTGCCGGAATCGCGTAGGAGCTTCGTCGGAGCCCCCGTGCTGCGTCTTGGGCAAGATTCGGTTGGGTTCTCCCAAGGTATGCCTTGGGTAGATTTACAATCAACTTTCTTAAGGTCCTTTGATTCAAGGGTTTCACCACCTTAGGCATCTCCTTTTGTCTTCTAAGATGACTTTCATCCTAGATTCTTTTTATAGAATTTGGAAATGAAGGGAAGATGGTTGAGGGTAAGAAAATGGATTGTTAAGTGGTATTATGTCAAGTTGATGATAAGTTGTTTTCATAGCAGCAAATGTGGGGTTATTTCTGAAATTTCAGCACTTTGAATCTTAGTGATGACTTGTGTTTCCTAATGCTTCATCCAGTTGTATATGACAGCTTTGTTGGGTTGAATGAGAGGTTGTTTGGACTAATTAACTAGTGGTTTGGAGAGACCAGCTGACTTAGGTCATTTATCATTACCAATTCTATGAGCTTGCATATGTATTTAGAAGTTGAGGTACTATCAAGGTACTAATGTTAGATATCTAGTTCCCAACTTGCCATTTGACTCATGATTCAAAGACTTAAATTTTGTATAGGTGAATGTAGAGGCATTAGAATTTGGATTTGACTAGGGGCTCTTTTGAACACAAAATCTTGTTAGTTGAGTTGTTGAGTAATGGTTATGTTCGGTTTGGTTTGGGAATGGTTGGCCCCGTTCCAGCATCAATGGTGTGATTTCTAACTCCTTTTGAGTTGGTGTTTCCACCTTGGAGTGAGCACACACTCTTGTTGACAGGTTAACAATGAATCTCACTTGGATTGTTTGTTTCGACTTGTGGTAATAATATCTAGTATGGATACTAATAATAATAAAAAGGGGGAATTGTTGACCTCGAAAGGTGCAGCAGAAGTCCTCATTGCTTGTTTTGTCTTGGTCAGATTTCCATTCTCCCGTCATTAATGTTGTAGTTGTTGCTCTTATTTCTTTGTCCCAAATAAAGGGATTATTCTTGCCTTCAAGTTTAAGATGATGTTGCTTCTAAAATCATGTGCTTACTTGTTGCTAATTTATGCCTTTAAACTATAGGATTGTCTATCACAATAGATAAGTATATTTTCCTTTTCCTTCTTCTAAAAGTCAGATTTTTAAGTTGATTCAATATGTGGCTTCACATCACTCCTTTTAATTGGACTGCTAGTCTTTTTGTTAATAAGCTTGTTAGGTTTAACTCCAATAATTTATTATATTATTCGGCTTGGTTGAGTCCGTAATATTATGTGCATGGTTGAAAATAATGAGCATCCGTAACTGAGGTGAAGTTTATTTTTGAAGAGCTAGATTGCTAGGATTGTTATTTCTTGACTTCATAACTAGGTTGTATATGTTTCAACAAACAAAAAAATGAACTACCTTATTGTCTTATTTTGGGTTTTTTTTCCTGGTATAATCATGAGATGTGCTTTAAACGTACATCTTGTGATATATCTTTGTAAAACGTGTGACCTATTTTGTCATCTATGATTTTATTGTAAGTAACTCAGTCGATTTAAGTGGCGACCAGGTATTTTGGAAATTTGAATTGTATTACTTAACTGGTCTCAATCCTCCAGAAGTCTGATAACAATCATGATTTTTATAGCATATTATTGTGTTTCATGACCTTACTTAGGTGCATTCTTGTTCAAATTAATGTGAATCGAATTTTAAAATATCAATGAATTGTGATGGCACTATTGGCTCTACGGAGCATTCTAACTCTTCGGAGTATTGGGCCCGACGGGGCACATCTCTTATGAGATTATTGGCGGTTGTAGGACCGCAGATACAGATCTGATATCTATTGTATTGACACATGTTAATGTATGGGACCCCAAAATAAAATAAAATGATTTATTATATGGATGTGGGGATGAACCATACATTAACTGGAAGACCGCATGTGCCAGCGGTGGGAGTTCTTCGGAATTCCCGATACATTTATGTATCAACTATTGATTGAGACGAGTCGAATTGAAATTGAATTGTCAATTATTTTAAACCATTCTAGTCACATAATTATGATTGGACTATTCAAGTGTTTATTGGGAATGAAATTGTTGATTGTGTTTCATAATTGCAAAATGTCACTTGTATACATCATTATTTAAATGATTGTTTATAACATAACCTTATTAAGAACATTTGTTTTACCGAATATTGTTATTGGTTATTCCTTTGAATTGTTTGACCGTCTGATTTTGGTTCTAATTTCAACCTTTGGCATACTGAGTTTTATAAACTCACGTTGTTGTGGCTTATATTTTTGCAGGAAACCGCCAGAATTAGGTTGTGATGGCTTATCAAATTTTTGGCATGTAGTAGCATGGTGGTGATATAGTTTTTGGTTGTCTCGTATACAGGAGAAATGTAGGTTCAGTCTTGTTTCCTTTTTGAAACTCTTGTAAACCCATTTGGGTATAGATGTGACTATCTCATGGTGATCGAACTCTTGTTTTGAATGTTAATCCTTACTTCTATGGAGCTCCATTCCCTGTGTTAGAGTTTATTGAAAATCGTTGCTTGTGATTGTCCCTTTCCCGCGAAATTTCTTTCTCAATTGTGATATTCAGCTTCCGTTTTGTCGTGCGGAATGGGATGTTACATTTTAAGCTTTGGAAGATGAATGGTTAGGACTTTTAAAAATGGCAAGGATTGTTGCTCAAATTCAAGAGACATGATAAAATTAAGGAACCAAAGGACCAAAGACCAAAACAACGTCTAAAACCAATCTACGGTTACATTTTTGGTTGGAAAATTTGAAGGTCGTGATTAGAGTGATTAATAATGATTAAGGTCAGGATTGAAAGAACCACAGGACCAATGACCAAAAGACCAAAGCAAATTAGTATGGTTATTAAAATGATTCACCATGCTTTTGATTTGACGGAGCACATATTCATTATGGCCCAATCTAAATTGTCTCCATCAACAGTGTGACAATATGAGTAGTATGGATGATAACAATTCATCACTCTGTTGATTAAACAAAGTACATGTTTAGGTTATGGCCATACTAACTAGACTCGCATTGATTACGAGCAACTAGATTTTGTTGATATGCTTTGGCCTCTTTCACCTCAAATGTTAGAGATATAGGGGTTATATTCTCTTGAGCTTCTATCAGTTCACATGTTTGGTACTTAAAACAAACGTAGAAATTGTTGCACGGGCCTGTAGTATTTTTGACCTATAGAAACAAAATAGAGACACTCTGTTATCAACCCTCAATTGCATTTACTTAATACAAAATTATGGTAGCAGTCATCTTTATATGTTAACTTGTTTCTAGCAACTATTACTTAAATGAAATTTACTGATATGCAAAACATCTGAAAATGTCATACCAAAAAAATGCATAAATGACAAGTAAAATCATAAGAGATTTTCTTCTGGCTAAAAAAACTGAAGGTCATGAACTTGAAGGTCCACATATAAGTTGTTTAGTGCAAATCGAGCTCATACGGAAAATGGTGTGGTTAAGAATGGTACAAGTGCAATGCTGATTGATTCCATGACAAGTAAAATCATCTACCTTTGCGAGAGCTTCACTGTCTGACTCCCTTTGGAGTTGTACCTTACTTTTTCCTTCTCCAGAGGCCACAGTAATTTAAGTTGCATCGGTTTCTGTTTGTGCAGAAAATTATGTCAATAAACATGAAGAATAAGCAACATTAATTGTAACCCCAAAAACTTCAACCTGAAAAGAGAGTGTCATTTCTCCTCCCAGCGAAACCCAAAGTCAACTATACTGCCCCTCCCAGGAAAAGAGAAGAGTGGATAAAAGCTCAGAGGTAATAATTATTTTGGTACGAACGTGTATTGTTTGTCCGAATGTCTTCTTTGGAAATACAATCTTGATTATCATTTTTTTTTGCGATTCACAAAAAACACTGCTCATTTCAATGACAATCTGGGGGCCACGCACGAATTCCTCCGCCTTATTGGGTCACCATATTAGGAGACCTGACAGGCATCATATCCATCACGATTTTCTTTCATTCTTTATTTTTGCATATTCATTTTAATCACCTGATTCTTTAAGCATTTTGATGATTAGTCTATGATGAAAAGTTATAGACCACATTTGATGATCGAAGTGAGACCGAAATATTAAGCAATTGACATTAGCACTGAAAATCATACAAGTTGAATTGGTAATGCCAGACTTGTTAGAACCCAAACCTAGGTTAGAGGGTTAATGGAGATTAAGGAGGTGATTGCATGAGGAAGTGTGGTTGCACAGTGGTGTGCATGGGGAAGAGAAGGGGGCGTGCACTGTGGATGAGGGGAGGGTGATGGGTTGAGGGTGTAGTGCACTGTAGACGCGAATTGAAGGGTTGGGTTTAAGTTGGATTTTGTTCTCTCCCTCTCCCTTCCTTACGTTTTTCTCTCCCTCACTCTCTTCTTTTCCCTTGTGCGGCGAGCAGCCGGAGGTGACGACGCCAGTGGCGTAGGCGTGCGGAGGTAGACACGCGGGGAGGCGACATGTGCGAGCGAGGCTCCGGCGTACTCCGTCTTCGTTTGAGGTATGCCGTTCTCTAGTGTGATTTGGTTGTTAACCCTAGTGAGAGGGTTGTGTTGGTCGGTCGGAGGAGGTCGGAGACCTCACCGACGAAGAGATTTGGTGAAGAAACCTCGGCTGGCGCGAGGTTGAAGACGACCAACGGTCGACCGGACCCTTCGGACGGTCGACCAAATGCATGTAATATTTGTCTGTCTGTTGTGTTCGGTCGACCGGAACTTAAGTGTACCAGTAGGATGCATGTGTTTTCGGTCGACCGTTGATGACGTAGAAAATAATAGGTTGACCCTGTAAGTTTTCGGTCGACCGAGACCCCTGAGCCGGTCGACCGATAGATTTGATTTTGATGTTGACCAGACTCCGGATTTTGACCTCGTTCGGTCGACCGGTTTTAGACCTTCGGTAGACCGTTACAATTTTTTTGTGTTGCGCAAATAGTTCGACTGTTGTAGACGCTTCGGTCGACCGATTCCCTTGTGGAAGCGGTCGACCGAGCTGTCACTTTCAGTTGACCGATTTCTCTTGAGGAAGCGGTCGACCAGATGTCACTTCCGGACGACCGATTCCCTTGAGGAAAATGGTCGCCTGAGTGGTCTTTTTCGGTCAACCGTTTTGCACAGGACAGAATTCCTGGTTCCCTTTTTGAACTTTGTCCACAGAAACCCGTGTCCTCGCCTTGTGCGTGAGCCGGGAGGTGACGGCGGGCGCGTTCCGCGTGCCTGCCCAGGGACCGCCGTGCGGAAAAGTGTGGGTGTTCGGGACACGTCACCTCCATGTATGGACCGTGACTAAGATGATGGTTTGATTGGACTCATTGTAGTATAGCAGGCCTGAGGGATCGCGGATCCCAATGTATGATGATTGTGCTGGCACGCAACTGTCGTTGGGTGAGGTGACTACCGGCCTGAGGGGCTACGGAGGTCGCTGCCCTGCTTTTATAGCGGTGCGGTTGGTGTTCGCGGCTCGTGGAGCCTGATGACCTTGCAGACTTCGGTCTGGAGCCGTCCGATGTTGTGCCGGACGTATTGATGGACCGCCGATGTTGTTCCGGTGATGCCGCCGATGTTGTTCCGACGATGATGATTGATGAACCGATGATGTTCCGGCTATGTTCCTCAGATGAGCACCTACTGAGATGATGATTGATGGACCGACCGATCGACGGCTCCGTTGGTGTGGTTTCAACCACGAAGTTACAGATCTGTTTCTTATGGCGTGGACCTGGCGGATGCTCCTTACCGAACCCCATGATTAGTGTAGCCGCGCGTGGGGGGCGTCACGTCTTGTTCCGTTAGACCGTATGTGCCTACGGTAGGTCTCCTCGGGAGACCCGATGATGATTGTCGGACTGATGTCCTATGTTACCCTTCGGGGGAACTGTTTTCCTTACTGTTGATGACATGACATGCTAAGGTCGACATGATTACATTTATCTTCCTTGTTGTTCTGTAGTAATCATGTATCGTTTTTGACAAACTCTGATGTAATTTGGTGCACCGCTTTTATGTTTTATGAGAAGTAACAGTCCCGTCTTTGATTATTGAGTTCTATTGCCTTGATTATAAATTTTTAAATTTCCGCTGTTTCGGGATGTTACAATTTGGTATCAGAGCGGTCGATTCCTATGCGGTTCCCAAAGAAACCACCCATGTAGTAATAGGACACATGCATTTTATCTTTTAGCATGCATACATGGCTGAAGTTTGTGATTGTTTCTTCTGTTAGATGGCTCCTAGACACGTGCGGAGTTCCCCTCGTGGTCGCGGTCCCAGTGGCGACACTTCGGGCGCTCACTGGGACAGGTTGGTCGAGTTCCTGGAGCGTCAGGAAGCCCAGAATGTGCAGGGCGGGGTGGGCGCTGAGCATGATCGGTTTATGCGTCAACACCCGTCGAGTTTTGATGGCAGGAGTGCTCCAGAGGTAGCAGAGGATTGGATCTTCAGGATGGAGAAGATTTTCCGTGCGATTGGAGTCGCACCTGAGAGGATGGTGGACCTGGCCACCTATGTGTTTGATGGCGAGGCGGCCAACTGGTGGAGGTCTACGTCCACGGTTTTGTTTAAGGACTGTGAGGACGTCAGCTGGGAGGAGTTTCTGGAGGTGTTTCATGACCAGTACTTTCCCCAGCACGTCAGGATCGGAAGAGGGAGGAGTTCATGTCGCTGGAGCAGAGGAGATGACTCTAGCGAGCTACATCAGCAGGTTCAACGCCTTGGAGCGTTACTGCCCAGAGATTTGTGTGACCCCAGAGCAACGGGCGAGGAAGTTTGTAAGGGATTGAGGCAGCCGCTCCGATTACGTGTGATCAACAGCATGCCGCGGACCCTTGCAGATGCGGTGAAGCATGCTACTATCATAGAGCAAGACCAGAGGGAGTATTTTCAGGAGGCGAGGAAGGCACCAGTGAGCGCCGGTAGCCGACCAGTCGGTCGTAGAGCAGGGAACCCGGGCAAGAGGCCCAATTTTGATGGAGGAGGGGCATGTCAGTCTGGAGCGTGCACTTTCTGTGCGAGGTTTCACCCGGGCCAGGAGTGCGCCAGGTGCACTAGAGCTTGCATTGGATGTGGGCAGTTGTGTCACTTCATTCGGGAGTGCCCAAGCAGGCAGGGAGAGCCTAGCAGGAGGTCTGGGCCACCAGTGGCAGGGAGAGTGGAGGCAGCCGATCAGTTGTTTCACCAGGTCAGGGCAGGAAGGCCGGGCGAGTCTTCACTATTCAGGCTGTGGAGGCGAGGGACTCCAACACCGTGGTTGAAGGTACACTTTCTGTTTCTGGCTTGGTTGCTCGTGTGTTGTTTGATTGCGGCGCCACTCACTCCTTCATTTCGAAGAAGTTTGCTGGCGAGTTGGGTCGGACCCCTGTGCTGCTGACTGATGTTTTGGAGGTCAGCACGCCTATGGGTGAGGTGGGCACTGTGGGGAGCTTTTTCCCCGGCACCACAGTTGCTTCGGGAGACCATGATTTTCCGGCAGATCTGGTCTTGTTACCGATGGAGGACTTCGACGTCATACTGGGGATGGACTGGCTGTCACAGTACGACGTGCGAGTCTTTTGCCGCGAGAATAAGATTCTGATTCTGATGGAGGGCTTGCCAGATGTTTTGATCAGAGGTATGAGGAGCAGAGGGGGTCGCCTGATTGTGTCTGCAGTTAAGGCACAAAGACTGATACAGCAGGGATGCAGAGCGTTTGTAGCCATGCTAGTCGTTCCTGATCCTGAGACGAGGAAGCTGGAGGATATAGAGGTTGTGCAGGAGTTCACAGATGTGTTTCCAGCAGAGATTCCAGCATTACCGCCGCACCGAGAGATCGAGTTCGGCATCGAGTTGGTAGCGGGTACGACACCTCAGTCGAAGGCACCTTATTGGATGACACTTGCAGAGTTGACAGAGCTGAAGAAGCAGTTGCAGGAGTTGATGGACTCCGGGTTCATTCAACCGACTGTTTCTCCATGGGGAGCGCCTGTGCTCTTTGTGAAGAAGAAGGATGGGTCGTTGCGGATGTGCATCGACTACAGGATGCTAAATAAGGTTACCGTTCGGAACCGGTACCCTTTGCCCAGGATTGATGACTTGTTTGACCAGTTGCAGACGGCAAGAGTGTTCTCGAAGATCGATCTGCGTTCGGGTTATCACCAATTGCGGATCAGGGAGGCAGATGTTCAGAAGACAGCCTTTAGGACACGGTACGGCCACTACGAGTTCTTGGTGATGCCATTTGAACTGACGAATGCACCTGCAACATTCATGGATTTGATGAATAGGACCTTCCAGCCGTATCTCGACAGATTTGTCGTTGTATTCGTGGACGACATTTTGGTATACTCGCCTGACAGGGAGCAGCATGGGGAGCACCTGACGATTGTGCTTGGAATCCTGAGAGATCAGCAGCTCTATGCCAAGTACACGAAGTGTGAGTTTTGGTTGGACCAGGTGGCTTTTCTGGGGCATATCGTGTCGGCGGATGGGATTTCGGTGGACCCGGCGAAGGTCGAGGCTGTGACTCAGTGGAGAGCCCCGACGAGCGTGACAATGATCAAGAGTTTCGTAGGACTGGCAGAGTATTACAGGCGGTTCATCCAGGATTTATCTAGACTTGCATCGCTGATGACAGCGTTGAGCAGGAAGGTGGAGGTTTCAGTTGCGAGTCTGTGCATCCAGGAGTGGAGGGTAATCGATGCATTGTCAGAGTGGAGACCGTTCACAGAGGGTTCAGAGGGAGCAGTGATTGCTGGGCTTCGGGTGGAGCCGCAGACAGTCTCACGGGTGGTGCAGGCTCAGCATGGGGACGAGGAGTTAGCTGGTCTGCTACACTTAGCTTCCAGAGATGAGTCAGACTTCAGTGTAGGGGTTGATGGTGGTTGAGGTTCAGGAGTCGGATCTGGGTGCCGAAGGTCGATGGGCTGAGAGATGACATCATGGAGGAGGCACACAGAGCTAGATACACCATTCACCCGGGGAGCACGAAGATGTATAAGGACCTGCAGCGGAACTTCTGGTGGAAGGGCATGAAGAGGGACGTTGCAGAGTTTGTGGAGCGATGCTTGGTCTGTCAGCAGGTGAAGATTGAGCATCAGCGGCCAGCGGGTCCGATGCAGAGTGTTGAGCTTCTTGAGTGGAAGTGAGAGCATGTGACGATGAATTTTGTCACAGGATTGCCGAAGACGAGGAGATTCCACGACGCGATTTGGGTGATAGTCGATCGACTGACCAAAGCGGAGCACTTCTTAGCGATCAGGACCACGTTGCCTTTGGAGGGTCTAGCTAACTCCTTCTTGGGACACAAGTCTACCGAGAGCTTAAAATGCGCGGCGAGAGGAATTCTTTCAGACTTGGCATCCTCCATGCCAAAACGATGCAAGACTTTCTCAATATATTGCTGCTGGGAGAGAAACAAATTCTTGCATGTATGATCACGACGTATCTCCATACCTAGAATCCTCTTCGCTGAACCAAGATCCTTCTTCTCGAACTCAGCCTTTAACAATTCTTTAAGCTCAAAAACTTTGGACTTGTCCTTAGCTGCTACCACCATATCATCTACATAGAGTAATAAGAAAACAAGAGAGCCATCGGGAAATACCTTTCGGTAAACGCAGCAGTCATACTGGGAACCGTTGCACCCATATCCAACCATAAAAGAATTAAATATTTTATACCATTGTCGAGGCGACTGCTTTAACCCATAAAGCGACTTCTTCAGCAAACATACCTGATTCTCTTTACCCTCGACCACAAAGCCCTCCGGCTGGGACATGTAAATTTGCTCCTCTAATTCTCCATGTAGGAAAACGGTCTTCACATCAAGTTGCTCTAACTCTAAATCATGAATTGCAACCAAACTCAACAAAACACGAATAGAAGTATGCTTCACAACGGGTGAGAAAATATCGCTATAATCCACACCCTCCACCTGACTAAAACCACGAGCAACTAATCGAGCTTTGTATCTCACATCTCAGAGACCCTCGATTTTCTTCTTGAAGACCCATTTGCAGCTAACGACCCTCTTTCCTTTTGGAAGTTCTACCAACTTCCAAGTTTGGTCCTTATGAAGAGACTCCATCTCTTCATTCATTGCACCCACCCAAGCCGCTGAATCGGGTGCCAAAATTGCCTCTGAATACTTGCTCGGCTCACCAGAGGTTCCAATATCTTCAGCTCCACTAAGAGCATATGCAAGGACTGATTCGGCATATCTACGGGGTTTCTTCGTCAGCCGCCTCTCTCTGTCCCTTGCCAACAAATACTCTTCATCTTCCTCAGATTTAGAACTCTCTCCTTGTGTCACACCGATATCCACATCAACATTCACTACCGGTGGCTCCACCTGAACTGGAGTCCCACTTGACACAGGAGTAGAAATAACAGTGTCTTTCCTGGAAGGTAGCATAGGAAGCTCATTAAAGACAACATTTCTTTCAACCATGAGCTTTTGAGATTCCTTGCACCACAGACGATAACCCTTCACACCCAAATCGTAGCCAAGGAATATTCACTTCAACGACCGAGCATTCAATTTTCCTTGATCTACATGTGCGTACGCTGGACAACCGAAGACTCTCAACTTGGACAAATCTGAAGCTCCACCTGTCCAAACTTCTTCCGGTGTTCTCATATCCAAAACGGTGTGAGGTGAACGGTTGACTAAATAACAAGCGGTACACACTGCTTCTTCCCAAAAATCCTTAGTCAGGTCAGCATTCAGAAGCATACATCTAGCTCTCTCCAAGAAAGTTCGATTCAGACGTTCCGCTACTCCGTTCTGTTGTGGTGTGTGACGTATGGTTCGGTGTCTCACGATTCCTTCATCCTTGCAGAAATCGTTAAACTCTGAGGAACAAAACTCCAAACCATTATCCGTCCTTAGAACCTTAATTTTCTTTCCTGTTTGATTCTCAATCATAACCTTCCAGTGCTGAAAATTCTGAAACACATCACTCTTTTGCTTCAGAATATAAACCCAAGTCTTTCTGGAGAAATCATCAATAAATGTGAGCATGTAGCGAGCTCCACCTTTTGATGGAACCTGAGAAGGTCCCCATAAATCAGAGTGGATATAATCTAAAGTGGCCTTGTGGTGTGATTTGCTGCAAGCTAACCCTCTTCTGCTTCCCCAAAACACAAAATTCACAGAAGTCCAGACTGCCGATTTTCTAACTTCCAAACAAACCACGTTTGCTCAACACCGCCATGCCTTTCTCGCTCATGTGCTCCAACCTCATATGCCAAAGTTGGGCACTCTCCTCACCAGACAACGATGACGCTACAGCTGCGTCACCCACAACAGTTTCTCCTTTAAGCATATAAAGCTTACCGGGCCCAAGCTTCTTCACCTTCATCAGAATAAGTGATCCTTTGGTGATGGATATGCAGTCATCCTCACCACCGAATTTGTAGCCCTTTGCAGTCAGACTACCTACTGAAATCAGATTCTTGCTCGCCTTTGGAACATGTCGCACATCCAACAAAATCTTGACTAGGTCATCGTGGATCCTCAATCTGATAGAACCAATTCCTGCAACATCGCACCTGTCACCATTTCCCATCACAACCATTCCACCTGACATTGTTTCATAAGATAAAAACCACTGTTTATTCGGAGTTAAGTGGAATGTACTGCCCATGTCAATCACCCAACCGTCGGAAGCTTCAGAAGAGCCTGTAGCTGCCAACACAAAATCAGAATCAGACTCAGCAACATTCGAACCTGATTGATCACCACTACTAGAACCCCTCTGCTTCTCTCTGTTCTGTAGCTTAAAACATTCTGATATCTTGTGACCCTTCTTCTTGCAGTAATGACAAATAATAACTTTGTCATTCGACTTGGTCTTAGAGGTGTTCTTTGAGAAACTCCTCTCTTTCCCCTTACCACGAGCAACAAGTGCTTCACTTTTGCTCGACCGATTCTCTAACCGTATCGCAAACTTGCTTTTACTGGTCGACCGAAATTGAAGTACCGGTCGACCGAAAAGCGACAGTAACTTTTCGGGCTTGCTCGAGTGCATACTCGGTCGACCAAATCACTTAAGTTCCGGTCGACTGAAAATCAACATGCACTTTTCTCCCAGCTCCTCGTATGTGCCCGGTCGACCGAATCCTAAGTTTCGGTCGACCGAAAACCGACAGGCACTTTTGCCAAGCTCTTCTTGTGTGTCCGGTCAACCGAAAATGGACATGCACTTTTGCTGGACAATTCAACACACACCCGGTCGACCGAACCACTCCTTCCAGTCGACCAATCGTCTGTTTTTCTGCACAAATACTTTAAACACATATTTAAGGTAAACAACAATAGTTATCAAATACGCAGAGTTGACATAATATCTTAACGACTTTCTAGATTTGCAAATCAGAATGCCATTTAGGCAATGATACATGCATATTACTCACACTAGTTTGTTTTTACCTGTTCATCTCTATACATTCATAACATATTAATAACAGCCCCCGCAACTTCAAACAAGAAATGCATCACCCCGCACTTCCTATATTTCATTTCCAGCTTGAGCAGCGTATTTCTCCTCCATCTGCTGCCAAAAGAGCGCTTCTTATTTAAGCGCTTGCATTTTTTGTTTTCTTGAGATTTTCTTGCGGTCTATGTTGTTACACTGTGGCTGTCTTTTGTTGCAGTACCTTTTCAGCAACCATTGCTGCACAACAGTCATGTTGAAGCATTAAACACTTGGTTTGAACACATCATTGCCAAGGCTCAAGGCAAGGTGCGAATACGAAATCTGTCAAGATGATCTGATAATATATTTTTTAACTTATTGATACTCAGCACTCCTGATAAAATGGAATTCAACATTTTGGGGTTTTATATGACGTGCATATTATGTATAATTTTTTTCCTAATGACTGTCTAAGTTGGTAACTTTAATGTTTCACCAGTGAAGTACTTATCAGTACCAATGACTTCCAATCTTTTTCAAATACCATTTCTAGATTTAAAAAAAAACGTATAGGATTGGTAGGTTACAATTTGCACATTTTTCTGATGTAACAAAACCTGAAGCGTGTGAAAGCATAAACAAAATTGGTCTTTGAACATATATGCCACAACTTGAGGAAAGGTGCAAAACAGAAACACTCCATCACTGTAATATCCTAAATGCAAAGCATTGGTTGAGAATACACACACACACACGTTGGATGTGGACTTACATGGAATATAGGAATGTTTTGGACTAAATCTAAATAGTGGGAAATTTGAGCACTTGGCTGATTTTTTCCCAAACAAATATCTCCCCACCCGTAGGCAGTAGCCGACCGAAGAGGGTTGGTTTTGGGTTCTTCGGAGAGAGGGGGAAGTAGAGTTGGAGGAGGAGGATGGGGTGTACGTCGGCGTTGGTGATCCGGTTCTCGACCTTCATCTGCTCGCACCTTTTACCCTCTTCTCCGGCGTCCGCTGCAACCACTTTCTCCTCATCAGCAATGGACTGCATGAAAGGAATGTGTTCTAAAATTTTTACTTTTATATGTCTTTTATTATGAATTGAATGTATTGAACATTTAGTTCCTTGATTAATGTATTCGTCTTTTGGAAGAGTTGTTGAAGCGCCTCTTGGTCCTTAACCGTAGAGCTCTAAAAGATAATGGTTTATATAAATCAAAAGTAATTCACAATCATGGCGATTAACATGGAACATTAATCACCGAGATAAGATTGTCATGTTGGTTAAGAGAGATATTGTAGCTCTACAAATATTTAACATGAGTATATGAAATGGAAAATGTTTCTTTCATATATTGAATTGACCTAACAAATGAAACATTATGAAATTGTGTTTGTGTCATTAATGTTTCATTATATCTTTGAATCTTAAGATATGAGACCTATATCTTTTCACATAAGAAGTGTATGATTTGATTATTATAAAAAAGTATCAATGCGTATAGTGATAACGTATTAGTTGATTATACATGACTTCTGCCGGAAAAGATGATATGTCAAAAGATTATCATTGCCCCTCTTGACTTGAGTTATGATATTTCTAGGCCCTTTGATAAAGCGAAATTATAATGTGCACAATGTTACTTGGGTAAAATTACATATTTATAATTAGTTAGGGATCAAAAATGAATATATACTACAAAGATGACACATTGCTACTTTGTATAATATTCTCAATATCATGAGGCAAGGGATAAAGACAAGTGATATTTCACATATCTCTAAGTGGATCGTGTTTTGTTAGAGTGAGCAAAACATCTTTGTTATTTGGATAACTATAATATGTAGCTAGATACCACTTATAGTTTATGATATAATGTGTTTTATATTATTGCCAACATAATTTAGATTCTCCTATAGGTCACACCACAAAACTAGAAAACTAGAAATATGATTTTTTATTTTATATGACGTATTAAGTTTCATGTGTTATGAAATAATATACATGTACTAAAATAATAAAATCAATATCTCATAAAAATGACATGGTTAGAATAATAAATAAATTTGTATGAGATGTATATATATTATGGGGTATAATGTTTTGACATTATATATGATAATATATTACATGATATAGTGTGATATACAACATTATAACATTTGAATTTGCTAAAACCCCAAAGTCCAAATTTTGTTGGATATTAATCCAAAATTTGGTAGAGTAAAAAATAGTGAAAAATGGTTCAACCGTTTGCCCACATTTTTCATATATTAATAAGGGAATTTTTATTGATTAATGACTGGATTTAATCCACCTTGGTCAAAGGTAGTTATGGGATGATGATGTGGAAAAGTGGTTTGCACATGATATGGTTTAATAGAGAGACAAACGAGAGATCATGTGCAAAGTGGTTTGCACATGATGTGGTTTAGTGGAGAGATAAACAAGAGATCATGTGGAAAATGGTTTGCACGTGATGTGGTTTAGTGGAGAGATTAATAAGGGATCATGTGTAAGTGGTTTGCACATGATGTGGGTCAGAGGAAACCCTATAAATAGGTCCCTCCTCCCTTCCTTGTTTAGACTAATGCAAAATTCTTCTCTCTCCAATTTTCTCCATCATTCCATCCGAAATTCTCCTATTTCTTTGGGGCATAGAAAGAGGGTTATTAGCTAGATTCTAACCTCGTATTAGAGATTGATTGACTAGCTTCAATATCTCTAATCTTTTTTAGAGTTTGGTGAACACTTGGAGGTAATTCTGAGGCAATCCGACATGCAACCCGACTTCCGATTGGTAACAGGGATTTGATAATCCCCTAGGTATGATCCAATCCATGTATTTCAATATTAAATAATTTATTATATATATTGAGATAGAATTAGGAAATTGTGTACATAAAAATGTTGAAATTTATGAAAATGGATCCTAAGCTTGTATCTTTTTTAAAATATACACAAATATAGGGCACGGAAGCCTACACTGCAATCACACCTTTGAAGCCTATGAAACTCGACGGGACTCATCCAAGGAGGAGGAACTAGAGCTCTCCAAGTGTTGTTGCCATCAAAGATGCATGGTGGTTCGAAAATGGGGCTTGATTGGTTACAGGCTGGGACTCGCAAACACAGTTATGTCCTTGCATCTAGTTAACCAAACTCTTAGTACTCATCTTAATCTTTGATAAAATCCTTGTGTTAATGTTTAATGGTTTGTTTTGCACTTCAAAATGTGTTTAAACCCATTGGACATAATGGAGACTATACCACTCCTTTTGGGTTGTCTTGGTTCATGTTTTTCAAGTGGGTAGTTTTATGCCCACAAGGTGTATGATGAAATGCTAGGTTGAGTCTCATGTTGTTTTATGGGATGTGTCTATGCATTGGTTTGCTTTATCATTTGAAGTTTTAAATAAGATTTCCTATTTCATCGCATTGCATTTGTGAATATTATGGTGCAACCTAGGAGCGAACTTGCAACCATAGGGTGTTAAATACTTATTCTTTCACATGGTAGTGAAGTAATTGAAATGTCATTACTATTGGTTTTCATGATATTCGAACAAAATGTAGAATGATTGAATATCCAAATCAACCTAATGACTTTGTTATGGTTCGAGATAAGAGCCTACCTTACATGACCTTTGCCTTGGGAAATGAGAATGTTTTGGGGGCAAGTGATTATAATTTTGGGTAGAATGGAGACAAGCATATAAGAAGTGTAACCATCACTCTTTCTATTATAAGATGATGTTAGTGTCTAAGATTGAGAAGATACGTTAGTAACCAATAACTATGTAATGATTATGCAAATTCCTTATTATTCATGTTTTGAAGTCAATTAGGTGGCATAATAAGATAATGTATATCTTAATGGTATAATTGGTTACTTACCAATTTCGTCAGAATTAATTCCCTTGACTGGTAGGATGACCGAAAGGAATGTGATTGTAGTTGCATCTTGAGTGGCATTGGGCATACAAATTTAATGATGGAATTTCGTGTCAATATTCATGACTCCATACTCATTTGTGGGCAATATAATTGATGTTTTACTAGCATGGACCTCTTAATATTCATCAACTTACCTTATTTCATCATTTAGAATTTGATTAACCATAGCTCTTAATGAAGTTTGAGTTTGTATTCTATTTAATCATTTCTCACTCCTTGCAACTAATCTTGGGTGGTATTGTGCATGTAGCCAAACTTGTGGTTTGTCATGCTTAAGTGGTATTCAAATTTTGAACTCAACATATTAATATTGTTTTATTGTTTTATTGTTTTATTGTTTTATTCAAACTTGTGGTTTGTCATGCTTAATATTGTTTTACATTCGATGTTGTGCTTTCATAAATTTAAGGTAGTGAGATACAATGATTTTGGCTAGATCACATATTCATGTTCGAACTTTGTGCTTATTAAATATTTGATGTTTTCGATCAAAGGGTTGCATGATATGATTTAAATTTTATGTAGTTAAGTATTGTGATGTATTGCTTTACATAGGTTATGTTAACCTAATTAATGTTGTTTTACAATCTTCATAGAGATAGAAATGGTAGTAGTCATGATAAATGTATTGGCTCATTGTCTTGCATAACCAAATGGATGGTGGATTCAGATAGTATTCCAAGATAAGGGATGGATGCTCACCTAAAAAATAGGCCTTGTTGGGTGTCCACCGGTTTGTTGTTGTGGTGTACAATAATTGGAATCATAGTGAATATATATATCTTTGCTATATTGAAGTTAAATGATCTTCAAGACGAATGTATTAGTTCTAGATTGTCTTTTTATCAGTTTGGACTTCCCAGAAATTATGGTTATATTAGGTTAACTATGCAAATTTCTGTTGGATGACTAAAGGAGTAGAATTGCTCATGTGTTGGGACTTGCATTGTTTAACCTCATTATTAGTTTATGTAATATTAGTCGATGGTTATCATTAATGTCCTTAGCATTCTATTAAATGCATGTTTAATTGATGAATGTTATCTATGCAAGTTGACTACATGACTTAGTGGTGTTTTAGAGTGCATGATCATCTTATTTGAGTACTACTTGGTCGATATTTCATGCAATTGCCTCATGTCTTATATGATTGTTTCCGAAAGAAAGTGCATCGAATCAAATATCTTAAATAGTATCTGGTGGTCATCACTAGATCTAATGTAAATTGACCCTTTATAGGGAATGGATAATAACGATAAAGATTGATACCCAACAGGATATTGTGATTTTCAATTGCCGAGTTTGGCTAATGATAAATTGTATTTTTGGTCCCAAGTTCTTGCAGAAGTGTTGGGCAATCACATCTGGATCTTTATTGCATATGATTGTGTTTTACTAGCATTGATTTGATGTGATTTGAATCCATTAGCTAATGCATGCTAGCATCTTTGTTGCTTGTATAAACTAGTGAGTTCTAGTTAAATCATCGTTCAAGTTGGACAATGAATATTGAAATTTATATCATTAGTGTTGCTACTCATAGTTTATGAGTAAATTATGATATAATTATTACCAAAGTCATTTCAACTAACCTATGAGTTAGTGATTATTGATAGACCCAATTGTGAGTTATTTCCGATGGAATAAAAAGGGTGATGAATTACACACTACTGACTTAACACTGAAAAATAAATTGTGGGTTTGGCACTATTAAGCCCGACGGGGCCATTAGCGGCTATAGGACCGCAGATACAAATCTGTTATCTATCGTATTGACACTAGGAACATAGACCCGCAATGGAAACAACAACAACACTTGCACAAAGAACACCAAAAATAGGGAAACAAGCAATCGGAGCTGAAGCAGGTATCGGCTATGGTGAGGCACCTTGGCATCTATTTGAATACCCTTTCTGCGTTTGGTCACTATAGGAACATGAACCCGCTAGGGTTGGCATCTTCGTTACTCGGGGTCTCAGACCGAGCAAAACAATGGCGTCCTTTGTTGTGGAAGTCGGGAGTTATGCTAATGTTGCTTTTATTGAGAAAGATGTTAGGTCAATACTCAATTATATTATGAAGTCTAACACTTGAAAGTGTTAGCTAGCTGTCCTTCTAACTTTCAATTATTTGTCTTATGTTTAGGAATGAAGTACGTAAACAACGGAAGTTGTACTATGAGATTACGTACAAGTGATCAGAGGGAATAGTACTCCAACACACTGTAACTCAAAGGTGCAAGAACAAGGAAACATGTGTATCATATCACAAGTTATTCTCAGTTACATATGGACCGGATGGTGGGAAAGTTGACTGCATATGTTCCATGTTTGTGATGGACGCGATCATATGTTGTCATGCTCTGTTAGTTCTGACTCATTGGCATGAGGATGAAGTTGGAGGAGAGTATGTTCTACAACGATGTTCCTAATCTTCCACCTTTAAAATCACACAACGATGTTGTTGCTAGGCATGAAGATATACATAAACGTTGTGAGGTATTTGCTGAGACTGTTGTTTTGTCAGTGCAGAAGTATGAGCAAGTTCTAAAACCTATTGATGTTGCCATTGCAATGCTTCATTTGGATTCTTCACCCATTAATTCACAGACATGTGGGACGTGTGGTCAATCTAGACCGTCCAAAAATGGGCCAACCATCAATGGTCCGATCAATGTCAAGAGACGTGGCAGACCAACCTCGGTCAGGAAAAAAAATTCAAGAGAGAAAACAACCAAACAACGACATGTCAAGGTAATAATTTGAAGTGAAATGTTTTCTTTCAAATTTGTCATAACTATATTATTCTTAACTCAATTGATAAGTTATATAATATATAATAGGTTCGGAAGACTCCCAAGGTTAAACAACTCAACAAATTTATTCTAACTGATAAAGAGAATCACAACAATAATTGAGTGATATGCAAAGTTAGAGACCCTATGATATATCCATGGGTGGCTTTTAGATTGAAGGATGAATTACATTTTTCTACGGTTGATACGTAACCTAAATCCTAACTAACTTTTAACTATGTAGTACTTATTGTGAGACTCAATGGACTATCTCATGTAAATGTTCCAGATATATCCAATCTTGTGAGCCAAGTATGGGTTGTTATGTAATGGGTCATGTGATTGGACAAGCTTGTCTGTCGTGTTTGTTATGGGTGGGTTGCTAGTATGAGTTCCAGATGTATCCTTACCCCTACTTATTTAACTTTTGAAGATAGAACCTCACCCCTACTTCACAGGATATATCTGAGTTCACCCCTGCTTATTTAACTTATTTAAGATAGATCCTCACCCCTACTTCACAGGATATATCTGGGTTCACTTCAGAAGCAATGTTTGGGCTATCTAAGATCGAACTTAGTGAAGATATATCATCAACCTCACTTATGCAAACTTTGCCAACTTTAATTGCTCGTGCAATACTTCCATGAAAGCATTCATCATCTGCAATCATTCATCATTTCAGATATCTTTGATGTCATAGACTAACTACAGATATATCTACAAATCCTAGATATTTCAAGATATATCTTTGATGTCATAGACTCACTATAGATATATCTCAGATACCTATACAGATAAAGAGGATCACAACATTAATTGAGTGATAACCCATCGAAGTGGTCATTATAGAAAGTCTTTTGCTTTAGCACCTTGGATTTCACCTTCTTATCGACTCTACTTCCGCTGATTGGAAGACCCATCGTAAGCTCAAACTCCTCTGCCTTCAATCCAAACTCATAGGCTCCAAAAAAGAAAACTTTTTTCAAGGTCATACACCTCAACCAACTTTGTCAGCAACGTACGATCTGTGTTTGGCCCCACAAAACATAGGTTTCCAAAAGGAGTCTCTCTCAATAACATTTTCTGACGCTCAGTGAGACTTTTAAAACAACTTCTAGTCTTGCTGAATGTGCATCTGGTGTTTATGTCTTTAATGTTACCTTTTGTAAAATGCAAGATAAATATTAGTAAATCAATGAGGACAAAGCGTTAATAACTGAAATATGGATACAGAATAACAAAAAAATTGATGTCAAATTGACAGCAATATGCGATATATCTGGAAAATGATATATCACAGGTACCAGTTCTCGAATATATCTACAACTTACTCATATGTTAGAAGGCAAAGTGCTAACGACAAAGATATGTTAGAAAATGCAATAAGATATATCACAACTACTCTGACTAATAAAACTCAGATATTGCGGAGTCACTTAATGTCAAGTGAAGAAATTTAAACAAAATTATGTTGTACCAGATATATCTCTCCATCTATGGAATTCAAATGTCTCTTACATTAACACATTACCAGAAATGATATTTTCTGTTATGTCTATTACTTGGCTCAACTTACAGTTAGATATATTTGAGTACAATGGTTACCTATCTACAACAAGATAGATATATCTTATGTTCACACAGTCTGAAGTGGTCATTTCAAAGAGATCTGATGAATTTGATGTTACCTTATATAAAAAGCCCGATCAAAATTAGTAAAGTAGTGAATTAGATATATCAGACAAATGCTTCATTATTGACTACAACACAGATATATCCAGACGAGCTACTGTAAAATCACATCTAATGGGCAGCTATACCTAACCATTGTACTCAGATATATCTAGAACTCACACTACAACACAAGACAATCAAAACCAAATCTGTTTTGTCAGATGCCTTGAACAATGAACAAATCGATGGGAAGATGATATCATATATATCTAATATTTTACCGATATAACTATTCATTTCTTTTACCTTGTCTACCACGACCAAAATGGGTAAAGCAATGAGATGGATATATTTGAGCTAGATATATCTAAAATGGTATACTATTGACAACAAGATAGATATATCAGAGACAACTACCGTACGAACACAAGAAGCCAATCATAAACAATCAACGACAACATTAACACATTACAAGCTACCCATCAACTTATCCAAACCAAAACCTAAAGTCCTTACTACCCGGATATATCTGACCAAGACAATGCTAGATACCACATATATCCATAACCATCATTTGAATTTACTTTTGCGCTAATATCATATATATATAATTTATTTCCGATATATCTTTACATTTTTTTCTTCTTTCGGATATATTTTCCCATTTTTGGATTTCGGATATATCTAACCTCATTCATATTCCAAATACGAAGAAAAATTGACATCGAACTAGAAACATAACACTAAAGTCTACAATTTAAACATGGGATATATTCCCATGGGTTCTCCTTCTCTCACTCATGGGTTCTGACGTCTCTGTTGGCCTCCAAACGTCACCAGATGCTTTCCTTTGAGAGTATGAGTCTCTTGCAAGAAACCGAACTACAACACAAAAATTAAATCCACTCGAATTGTCCAAACCAGAGTCTGGACTGGCACCTCCTTGGCAACGACGCCAAAAACTTGTTTGTTCATTTTAAATTTAGACCGCAAGTGCACAACCGTCGGTGAAGACGGGGCAAGTACGGGTTGTCCGTAGGGAGGTGAGCAGCCTCTGGTTTGACCGAAATCAAGTGGCAAAAAAAGGGAGAAAATTTGTGGATATGCTAATCTAAGTTATGCTAAACTAGTAACAAGAAATGTAAAGGCGAACAACAACTAACGAAGCAAACTAAATCGAAAGAACCTAAAGTGAAAGTGCAAATCAGAAAGAGGGACTCCTGAGGCGTGGAGTGAGTGTACACAAGCAAAGAAATGGTGAAGAATGCAATCATTAAGCACAAATGTAGGTTGTATTTTCATGTATAGGAAGTGTCTAATGTTTATGCAAAACCTATCAATCACATTACTAACCTAGTTGATTAACATTCACATATACAAGTTGGTTATTTCAAAACCTAAACAAGCATGAGAGGTGTCTAATATTTGTTGCAAAACTCATCAAGTTACAAGTTCTATCCTAAACAAGCAAGCATACATTTATGTATATCAACACATTTCATACAAAGCATTCATTTCCATTCTCTTTTGCATGTATAAAACATCAACTCCACCCCCCAAAGGGGATGGAACTGCTCACTACCCATTACACTAATTATTATTCTAAGAAAGGAGAACATATTAACTAAGTCTACTAAGATTATTGAAATGAAATTAAACTAAGCATGCAATCAACATAAAAGAAACAACATAACAAAGAAACTTTTATTTATTTCAGACTCACAATACAAGTAGCATCTTCCTACTTCAGTATTTGCTCCGAGGCTCCACTTCAAGTAGGAAGAATAGCCACCAAGTATGTAGTGATTACAATGGAAGGTGAAGAGTTCTATTTATAGTCATAGAAAAAGGTAATCGGGGACAATCCCCCGATATGGGACTAATACAACACAAGAAATAGATATAATCCTCCCTAATACATGATCTGCCCGAAGCGTTTAGGATCCGGAGCCAACCCGACAGCCAATCAGCGGTCCCAGACCGCTAATTGGCGGTCTATAGAGTCCAGATCCGCTCTGGATTTTGGTTGGGCCTTGCTGGGTTGTTTTCTTCATGTTTGATGCACCAAAGGAAGTTGTTGGAGTTTAGGCCTGACCCGAATTGCCAAAATACTCCTCATGATGGTGTTGAGTATTTTCATTTTCTCATTGGTCCTTTGATCTTACATTCAGGTCCTTCTCCCTTGCATCTTAGTCCTCAAGTCTCACAACTCAGTCCTTTTTCCTGCTTTTAGGTCCTTTTATGCTTCTTCTCCTCAAACCTATTTATTCCTGAAACTCAAACATAAAACTCGTTACGTAGCATTGTTTAGGTTCAAGAAAATGGATATAAGACACAAATGAATGCATGAAATGATGTCAATCAAATACCCTCACACCAAACCTTTGCTATTCCCGAGCAAAACAAAGAAAGAGAAAAATGAAAGAATGGAAAAGCATACATAAAACAGGGAAATCCTAACTCACTTTCATAGGAATCACGGTTGCACTTAGCGTGTGCAACAAGCCATTAAACCTCCTTGTCGTCAAGGAGGAGTGTTGTCTCCTAAGGGTTTTCAGTGGATACACCCACAAAATACGAACAAAGATGCATTATTCAACCTAGCAACACGACTCGATGGCTTATTTTTGTTGATCATTGGACGCGGTAATGCTACATGCCGACTCTATATATGTAATTAGTCCACACACCTAGCCTAGTGAATCGTTCGTGAAAGTTAATTAAGGACTTAAGTGAAAGACATGGGCAACCTTAACTTCTTAAAGTGATACATTGTGTAAAGTCCATTAAGGTTCTTATTTGACTTTTTTCTTTTTCTTTTTTTCTTCTTTGGAGCATTACATTGGTTAGTGTTTGATTCTCACAGGGTCGGGTTTCAGGCATCATTACCTGTGAGGACATACACTATCACGTACACCTGCCCCCCAAACGCCACATTGGGCGATCCCTGCCACCCGTGTAACGGGAGTTCGATCGGTGCATCCCAAGTTAGATGACACGAGAGCACCAGGCACTAAGTCCCCTCGGACCTAATTTCCCGAGTGATAGGAGTCGTGTAAGAAGAGAGAACACCACTTATTCATTTATCTACATAGGAACCAAAACCCCTACACTTACAGTTTCACAAAAAGAGTTCAAGGGCCCTTGACTACGACAAACTTCCCTATACTAACAGACACGAATTATTTGACTCACTAGGTTCAGGGTGGACTTCTTTATTTGTTTGAGTATTGAACCCTATGATTACACGCCCCCCGAGGGAAGACCGGGGTGCATCCTTACAACTCGATAAGACCTAAAGCCAGTATACTAAATATGCTAATGCATCATGTTCAAGACAATTTTGGGAGCTTTCTTTTTACTTTGCCTGTCAACGGTTTTACACATGCTAAACACACGCAAAATCCACAAAACATTTTCTTTCGCAAAGACAGGAAGATTTTGAAAGAAATGTGAAAATTTTAAAGCACTAGGCAAGCAAAAGAAGACAAGTCACCCAAGAATCATGGCAAGCAGATATATAAATATTAAATGCAGCACACTAACATGACCCTAGCAGTACAAACAAAAGAAAACGGAATAAAAACAAAAGGCACACAAACTATGTACAAACGTGACCCCCCCCCACCTAATCTATGCATTGTCCCAATGTATGGCAAAATTGCGCTAATACATGGATAGGGTGTACCAGACTAATGACGGTGGCCAGAGGTGCCCAAAGAGGCACCTCGCTCAAGAGCCATCAATTTCCTATAAATTTTCCAGTTTTGTTTGGCTAAAATGACGTTTTGCTGCTCAACCGCCATCTCAGAAATCTCGGTGTTAAAGAGCGTTCCCGAGCTCACAGATGAGCTTGAGGAACTGGCTCTAACATCCTCCTCCATGTAATCAGGCACCCATACCTCCAGAAGGCAATGGAGAAATGACGGGGTCATCTTCGTTACCTCGAGGTTGGTGCCTTGGTGCCGCAGCAAGCGCTCAAATCGTGGGATGTCCAACATGCCACACAATTTGGTAAGGAGAGTAGGCAAACAGTGTATTTCTTTAAGCTTAACGTTCACCAAAACGTCGAACAACGTTCGACAAATGCAGTGAGGTTAACCATCCATAAGACTATACACTATTCGCAAACTAGGTGTGAAGAATGTAGAGGTCCGCTCCTGGCCCAACACATTCCTACACACCCACCTGACTACAATGTGCACATTGGAGTAAATGTGCGCATTGGGTATTCCCCATGGATGAGATGGGTTGCCCGCGCCCAAGCATAGATCGGTAAAAATTAATGTCACTGGTGGGCGCGAGATCATCGACTAAGGGGATCCCAGACGCGTTAGAGATGAATTGGGGTGTCACGGTGTGCTTCACCCCTCTGAGAGTGACACTAAACTCGAGTGGTCCGGTCTGGTCACACTCGAGTTTAGTAAAGAACTCATGTACGAGAGGCTCTACATACATGGTTTCGTCACCCTCATACAACAAATGGTACCACCCTTTGGCTATGGTTCTATCGTAGAAGGGTTCTCCGAATTCACAAATCAGAGAGGCAAAATTAAGTTCTGGAATTAAATGTAGGCTGGCCATACCTGCACCTACCTTGGTGAGCTTTAATGGCGGAACACGCAATGATGAAAACAAACACGGCGCAAGAGGGTCGAGGGCCACAACACGTCGACTCCAGCAGCAAACAAACACTCCACCAAACGGAACCAACAGAAGACACAAACTCACACAACCCGACGAAGAAAAGACCTAGTCTCCACAACAGACCGCTGATTGGCAGTCCAGAACCGCCGATTAGCGGTCTGGTTGCGAGATCTAGGAACGAACTTCGGGTGGTGGCGGCCAAAAAGAGAGAAACGTGTTTTTCGTTTGGTGGAGAATGGGTAGGGCAAGGCATCAAGCGTTTTTAACAATGGAAAATGGAAAATATCCAAAAGGCACTTCTATTTTTTTCTTTTCTTCATTTTCACTTTTTTTATGTTTTAACAAAGATATGTACAAACAAATGAAGGGATGGATCACGTCAAGTGACCACATCTGCGGGGAGTTCGTGTAAAGACACAACTTCCTCCTTGACTTCTGTCGTGGTCCCTTCCAAGTACGGTTTGAGGTGTTGTCCATTAACTTTGAACACGTCCCCATTCCTTGGATTCTAAAATTTCAACCGCCCCATGAGGGGAGACAATTAAAACAATAAAGGGCCCTGATCAACGACTTCGAAGTTTCCCCGGAAACAAGTGGAGGCGAGAGTTATACAACAAGACCTTTTGTCCCACCGCAAAGGTTTATTCGGACCAAGCGGTCGTGAATTTTTTTAGTGCGGGACTTGCAGATCTTGGCATTCTCATACACTTCATTTCCCAATTCCTCCAACTCGTTGAGGTCTAGCTTGCGATTGGCACCGGAAACATTAAGACTCATGTTAAGATGTTTGATTGCCCATAATTCCCGGTGTTCAAGCTCTACCGGCTTTGCCATAAACTAGCTGGTAGGGCGACATGCCAAGGTCGGTTTTCAATGCAGTGCGGAAAGCCCACAATGCATCATTAAGCTTGACCGACTAATCTTTCCTTGAAGCATTAACCGTTTTCTCAAGAATTTGCTTGAGTTGATGGTTGGAAATTTCCACTTGGCCACTGGTTTGTGGATGATAAGGTGTGGCCAACTTATGCGTGATGGAATATTTCCTCAACACCGCTTCGAGGGATCGGTTCACAAAGTGTGTCCCCCGATCACTTATGATACAATGAGGTGTCCCAAACCTCGCAAAGATGTGTTCTTTAAGGAATTTGATCAGAACCTTGAGATTGTTAGTGTGAGTGGGGATTCCTTCAACCCACTTCGACACATAATCAACCGCCACAAGAATGTAGGTGTGACCATGGGACACAGGGAAAAGACCCATGAAGTCAATTCCCCAAACATCAAAGATGTTGACCACTAAGATAGGATTGAGTGGCATCATATCACGTCTTCCAATACAGCCACACGTTGACACCTATCGCATGCTTTGCAAAATGCCAAAGCATCTTGGAATAATGTGGGCCAGTAAAAACCTCATTGGAGCACCTTGGCAGTGGTTTTCTTGGCACCGAAGTGCCCACCACATGCGTCCTTATGGCCAAAGGACAAGACACTCTGAATCTCGTCGTTAGGAAGGCACCTTCTTATGATTTGATCGGAAAAGTACTTAAATTAGTAGGGATCATCCCAATAGAAGTGCTTGACTAACGACTTGAACTTTGCTTTCTCACTGTGTGTCCAATGAGTCGGCACCTCCCTGGTTGCTAAATAGTTCACAATGTCAGCAAACCAAGGGGTGAGGCTATTGCCATAAGGTTCTCATCAAGGAAGAACTTGTTCACCGGTGGGTCTGGTGAAAGATCAACTGGGTTGCGAGAGAGGTGATATGCCACGACATTCTCACATCCCTTCTTGTCCTGTATTTCATGGTCGAATTCTTGCAACAACAAGATCCAACTTAGGAGACGGGGTTTCGCATCCTTTTTAGACAAAGGTAGCGAAGAGCTGAGTGATCAATATAAATGATGACGTGCGACCCAATGAGGAATTGGAGAAATTTTTCCAATGCAAATATGATCGTGAGGAACTCTTTCTCGGTAACGGAGTAGTTGATTTGGGCATCATTGATAGTACGAATGTAGGATCTACTAGCCCCTAAACTTAGTCTAAAGGGGGGGGGTGAATAGACTAATAAAGGTTTTAATAGAACTATGCCAAATTAAAAGATAAGACAATAAATATAAAAGAGAGAACAAACAAACCACTACTCCGGATGTATAGAGGTTTGGATCCAACCACCGGATCCTAGTCCTCTCTTACGAATTGCTCTTACTCGAGCAACTTCGCGTCCTCCACTAATCCGATCTCCGTTGCGGGCCGAGATCACGCCTTTACACCACAAGCTTTGCGAACACCCTCACCTAGCTTGGACCACCTTCTCACAATCCGAGAAGAGCTTCACTCCGGAAGCTTTGTACAACTCTTGAAGACTAATACTTCAGCAACTAATCTTGAGCACTTGAAATGAATGATGCAATCTATTGATGGTGATTTCAAGTGAGAAGATGTGAGCACAAGGGTTTAGAGGAAATTGAGAGTAGTAATGAGATTTTGAGCTTAGAGAAAGATTGGTGGCCTTGTATGAGTGTTCTCAGCTCTATTTATAAGCTCTAAACTAGTTCTAGCCGTTGGGATTGAAATGGTGAAAAGATGTGTAAGAAAACACAATTCAGGAAGTGACAGGACACATTATGGGGACGAACGGTCGACCAGAATTAGGCAGTGCACGGTTCGGTCGAGCGAAGACATTAACGGTCGATCCAATTTGGCTAGAACTTAAGTGATCGGTCGAACGGTTTGGAATACCAGTTCGACCGAAAATGGACAGTAGGACTGGATCTGGAAAAGACATAAGTATCGGTCGACCGTAAGAAGAGTTTTGGTCGACTGGTTGACATGTTGGATTTGAGACACGATAACAACAAGTGTAATCGGTCGAACCAAGTGAGTTGATAGTTCGACCGAAAATGCCCAGTAAGAATGGTACTTGGAAGAATCAAGACGCGGTCGACCGTTAAGGAGAATTTCGGTCGACCGGAAGACCAAATCCAAAATAGGGTTAGTTGAGAAAATTTGTATACGACCGTTGGAGTATACGACAAGTATAACAGTGATATTTAATACAAATACGGAAATACAATCGGTGGAACATATATGAAGTTTCGATCGACCGAAGGTCTCACTAACTGGACACGTGTCGACAATTGCTAGGCTGAAGGATTTGTATAGGGTAAACTAATTTCTATCACTCGACAAGGTGAGACGGTCGAACAAAACAATTGTTTCGGTCGACCGATTTCCAACAGTCAAACATGGATTGAAGAAACGGTCGAACAACATGTATATGCCGGTCGACCGATTTCAGACAGGCAAACTAGATAGAATGCACGGTCGAATGGGAAATGAATATGGGTCGACTGTGTTCGACAGATTTTGTTGCCTGGGAAGGTCTGTTGAATTTCGGTCGAACCAAATGGTTCTACCTGTCGACCGTTTTAGTGCAGATTTCCTGTTCTACGATTCTAATGAGTTTAGATGATTTCCTATTGAAGTCTAGGATAGTTGGAATATAGTGTGAGACTTCTATAGGTATTCTAAGTGATGTGTAATGCAATGAATCGAAGATTTCAAGTGCCAAGCTACATTTGTGGCCTAAATACATGGAATTTAAACCTAACTACGCTTCAATCTTCATCTTTAATTCAACCCAAAACTTGACTCCTGAAACGTTAGATAATACACGTATATGCAAGAAATGATCTTTTAATTGATACATGTTTTTATTGATATGTTGATTAATCATTAAAATGGATTAACGATTATTAGCCAAAAAGGCAACACAACTTGCATAGTAAAACACATGAGGCAATTTGTTGACTTTCTGACCCAAAACTGCTCCTATCGCATAGTCAGATGCATCACACATCAGCTCGAAAGGTAGAGTCCACACCGGTGCCTTAATAATAGGAGCGGAGGTCAACTCACGCTTCAGAAACTCAAACGCAGTCATGCACTCGGGTGTGAACTCAAAAGAGGTACCTTTCGCAAGCAAGCTCGTCAAGGGGTGAGCTATCTTGCTGATATCCTTAATAAACCGCCGGTAAAAACCAGCGTGTCCAAGGAATGACCAGATTTCTTTTACCGAGGTGGGTGGCGGAAGCTTAGAAATAAGCTCAATATTTGTCATATCCACCTCGATACCATCACGAGATACCACGTGACCCAAAACGATGCCTTTTGTAACCATGAAATGACACTTTTCCCAATTAAGGGCTAAGTTCGTTTCCGAACACCTTTTGAGAACAAGGCTCAGGTGGTGCAAGCACTAATCAAAGGAGGTGCCATGAACCGAGAAATCATCCATGAAAATCTCAAGGAAGTGCTCGACCATATCGGAAAAGATACTCAATGCAATGTTGGAATGTTGTTGGTGCGTTGCATAGTCTGAAAAGCATCCGTCTATAAGCAAGCGTTCTAAAAGGACAGGTGAACGTGGTTTTCTCCTGGTCTTCGGGGGCAACTGAGATTTGATTGTACCCCAAATAACCATCAAGGAAACAGTAATAGGCATGCCCAGCGAGTCTCCCTAACATTTGGTCGATGAAAGGTAGAGGGAAGTGGTCCTTACGCGTGACCGCATTCAACTTCCTATAGTCAATGCAAGCTTGCCACCCAGTTTGAAGTCATGTGGGCACAAGCTTATTGCTATCATTTTGGACAACAGTGATACCCGACTTCTTAGGCACAACCTGGACAGGACTTACCCAAGTACTGTCCGAAATGGGAAAAATGATGTCATGATCTAAACATTTGATGATCTCTTTCTTAACTACTTCTGTCATGGCTGTATTTAAACGCCTCTATGGGTCGCGACGTGGTCGTGCCTCATGCTCCATATAGATGCGGTGTTGCACGACGTCGGGACTTATCCCTTTAATGTCCTTCAAGGACCACCCAATGGCTGATTTGTGCTCCTTGAGGACTTGAATAAGACGTTCTTCCTGATCACCAGTCAACATCGATGAAATAATCACCGGAAATGACCTGTCGGGACCAAGAAAAACTTGTTTTAGTTCCTTAGGTAGTTCTTTAAGCTCAATTGTGGGTGGTTCCTCAAGGCGAGGTGTGATATCTCGCTCGAGATGTAAGATAGGAGGAGCTCGCATGTACTGAATAGCATGCACATCATTGCTCAACTCGCCCCCATCCACTTCATGATCGGGATCATCCATGATGTAAGCACTTAGATTTTCATGAATCAGGGGGTATTCTTCTTTTATTTCTTCTTCCAAGTCCTGGATAAGATTAATTTCCATGGGGTCCTCGAAAGATGTCGGCTGCGTAGACATATTGAACACATGGAATGTCGTGGTCAAGTTCCCGAATGACAATTTCATGAGTCCAGTACGACAATTGATCAAGGTATTTGACGTCGCCAAAAAAGGTCTACCCAAAATCAATGGAATTTGAGAGTGGGTAGTCTTGATTGGTTCGGTCTCAAGGACGACGAAGTTAACAAGAAATATGAAATTGCCAACTTTGATTAGGACATCTTCAATGACCCCCATCAGGACTTTGATTGAACGATCAACAAATTGCAAAGTTATTTTCGTAGGCTTGAGCTCGCCTAGGCTTTATCGTTGATACACAGAAGCTGGTAAGAGGTTAACCGCCAACCCTAGATCTAGCAAGACATTATTAATGTGAGAGTCCCCAATGATACATGAAATTGTTGGACTACCTGGGTCCTTCAATTTTACGTATGTTGGGTTCGAAATGATCGAGCTCACATTAGCCACCAAAAAGGCTTTGCTAGGGACGTTGGTTTTCCTCTTAGTCGTACAGAGATCCTTCAGGAATTTTGCATAGGGATGTATTTGTTGAATCATGTCCAACAAAGGAATGTTGACATTCACTTTCTTGAATATCTCCAGCATTTTATCCACGCTGTCACTCTGTTTCGTAGACAACCTACTAGGATAAGCAGCTTTTGGTAGGTATGTCTTCTACGGTGCCTGAGAAGGAGGCGTTGGTGTATTACTCTCACCCTCGGCCTCTTTCTCACCATCATTCCCACAAAGGGGCTGCACAAATGGATTTATTGGCAAGGAAACGTGGTTGTTGACCTGCTTCCCATTTCTTAGGGTTACAATGGCATTGACATGGTCCAAAGTTACTTCCACGTAGTTCACTTCCCCCCCTGCGGTCTTCAACTTGCATTTTGTATGTTCGAGTGATGTTGAGCACGGGGGTTAACCACAGGTTGGCTCGGCAGAGTCCCTCTCTCTTTAATGTACAAACTGAGCCAATTGGCCCATCTGAAGCTCAAGAGATTTGATGGTCTGTTGATTCAAAGTGAGGACTTGACTCGTGGACGACATAAATTCTTTTACAGAGTTCTCAAGTCCACAAGTTAAGTTCTCAAGTGAGTTAAACTGGGTTTCCAAGTTGTTAGAATTTGGGAAACCTGGTGGGTTGGTGTTTTGACTTTGGGGTGGCTGATAAGACTCTGAATGCATGGGAGGTTGGTGTAGTCGGTTAGGTGGTCGAGAGAAGTTTGAAGGACCACCTGGGGCATTGTTATGGTTCCATGAAAAATTAGGGTGGTTCCTCCATCCAGGGTTATATGATGATGAATATGGGTCATTCCTGGATCTATCATAGATGACATTGACATGTTCCATCTCAGGAGGAATGGATGCACACTAACCCCCTATATGACCTATCCTACCACATAGATGGCAGGGAACTGGACCAGATGCAGACACATGTGACACATCGTGCTAGTTTTGGAGCTCAATCGAATCCATACGGCGCATTAAGACCGACATGCGCGCCTCAGTTGCCGTAGTGGTATCGACAGCAAATGCGGCACCCGATCTAGTCGAGTTTGCATTTGCGATCGTCGCTCCTATGCTAGATGTACTGGTGGTTCCCTTACACTCTCCCACTGCATGGTTTTCTCAGCGAGGTCTTCTAGGAAAGCCCATGCCTCCCTTTCATCCTTTCCTAAGAACTCTCCTTGACACATGGACTCAAGGAGCGTTCGGGACGGGATGTGAAGACCCTCGTAAACAATATGACAAAAGTGCCACAACTTGATGCCATGGTGAGGGCATGAGGATAGTATCTCCTTGAACCTCTCTAACTATGCATGGAATGATTCGGTCTCATGTTGATAAAACGAATTGATTTCGTTCCTCAGTTTTTGAGACCGATGATTTGGAAAGTACTTCTTGAGGAATGCAGACTGAAACTCATCCCAAGTCCTAAAGGCATTCGCCTGGTTGCTGTACAACCACTTCTTGGCATCATCCTTCAGTGCAAAGGAGACAAGCCTAAGATGGATGGAGTCTGTGCTAAGTTGTTGCAGCTTGAACATATCACATACCTCCTCAAATTCCCTGAGAAAGATATAGGGGTACCCTTCCCAGTGAAGGGAGGGAGCATGGATATAAATTGAGGCTTAACCTCAAGTGGTTCCCATTTGCCTCTGGCAATACGATGCACGAGGGTAGAGCAGTACGGCTCGGGTAGCATCGATCTGGATTTTGATTGGCCTTACTGGGTTGTTTTCTTCATGTTTGATGCACCAAGGGAAGTTGTTGGAGTTTAGGCCCGACCCGAATTGCCAAAATACTCCTCATGATGGTGTGGAGTATTTTCATTTTCTCATTGGTTCTTTGATCTTACATTCAGGTCCTTCTCCCTTGCATCTTAGTCCTCAAGTCTCACAATTCAGTCTTTTTTTCTGCTTTTAGGTCATTTTATGCTTCTTCTCCTCAAACCTATTTATTCCTGAAACTCAAACATAAAACTCATTACGTAGCATTGTTTAGGTTCAAGATAATGGATACAATACACAAATAAATGCATGAAATGATGTCAATCAACCTTCCATATTGAAAGAAAGAGGGAGAATTATCCCTAAAAAATTCGTCACTTTTTAAAACCCCAAGAAAAAAACCCATCAAAAGCACCAGAAAAAGCTAACCTTAGTCTTCCAACTTATTCCCTAACCCAACCACAATCAAAAGGGGCAAGTTTGGAGTGCTGATTGGGTTTTCTGAAGGAGAAACAGGGTTGTCGAGGCTGCTAGAGCAGGAAGGAGTTGATGTCCGTGCTTCTCCGTCATCTCTATCAATTTCTAAGCACTTTTCTACTCCTTTGAAATCTTAGTTTCTCATTTATGAATCAAATTTCAGTATTTTTTTTATTTGTTTCATACAATGAGTAACTAAATAATTCTCTAGGGTGAAGATGAAGCATGTATGATGTGTTGATGTAATTTACTACCTCAATGTTATTTGCAATTATTCTAGTAATTTTTTTCATCTATTTGATTTATCACATGTTAAGAATCATGAACTTGACTTTGTGGTCGTATGTTGACGGTTGCATGCTGCATATAATTAGACATAATAGATTAATTCTTTTAACAAGTCAAAATCATTGCTGTGAGATTTGTTAAGTGTAGGGATTTATAACTTGAGTATTGCTCATTATTAATTTAATAGATGTGAATCCATGAATTAGCCATCTAGGTTATTTGGATAGTGTAAGTTGCTTGCACCCTCACTATTTAATCCAAACACAAGGAAATGGGTTACACTTGATTTGATTACACAAGGAAATGGGTTTAGCTATATCAATAGGTTAATCAATAGACTCTTCAGAAAACAATGTTTGGTAACCTTCAAATAGCTTAAACTAAGATAATAACTATGGGTGTAAACGGGTCGGGTATGGTCATACTTGTACCCATACCTGCCTAACTAAACGGGTATGGGTACGGGTATATACCTTTTTAAATATTGTTGTACCCGTACCCGTCTCATACTTGTTTAATAAACGGGTATGGGGCGGGTATAACGGGTATTGCGGGTATATTTTTGCTAACAAAATGTGTACTTTTGCTAACAAAACTCAACTTGGAAGAACATAATCATTGGATGAGAATGATTTAAGCAAAAATGATGCTAAATTTGTGATTTTTAAGATTTCGAATTAAGCCAAAATGATGATAAATCGCAAATCTTCTAACAAACAAGCCTCGAAACAACTACTTTTGCCAACAAAAACCTCACCTTTTATTATTTTAACTATATATTATATATTAATTAAATAATTAAACAGGTATGGGTATAGGTATACCCGTACCCGCCCCATTTATTAAACAGGTAAAGCGGGTATGGGTAAACGGGTATAATTTTTAAAATGGGTACAAAAACCATATCCATACCCGTACCCGCTTCTTAAATGTGGCGTGTAAACGAGTAATATCTGCCCCAGTTACACCCCTAACAATAAAGATCTCCAAACACACATACCTTCTTTGCCCAACAAGTGAAAAATATGAATTCAGGGCAAAAAAAATCATTTGTGGACTTATTCAGTTGCGTGAGCTGCTGAGAATATAAGTCATCTTAACTTTGGTTCCAAAAAGCATTCATTTTACTGTGTCTTTGGTCCTTTGATATGAGACTTATATCCGATCACTTAAGAAATGCTTGATTAGACTAGTGTCTTGAGCTATCGATAAGTGTAGTGTAAAGGCATTGGTTGGTTAAGTATGACTTTTGTTGGAGAAGATAATTAGTCAAAAGATTATCATTGCCCCTCTTAATTGAGTGATGATATTTGCGGGTCCCTTGATAAAGCAAAGTTATAATGTGCACAATGTGATTTGAGTTAAGTCACATATTTATAACTAGCTTAAAGAGATCAAGAAATGAATACTAATACAAAGATGACACAATACTACTTTGTGTGTATTCTTAATATCATGAGGCAAGGGACGGACACAAGTGGTGCACTCCATCACTAAATGGATCGGATTTTGGTTCGAGTGGAATTAAGACATCTAACTAATTGGGATCTATAATGTGTAGCTAGATACCGCTTATAGCTTGTGATATTAAGCTCTTAATATCACTGCCAACTTAGTCTAGATCCTCCCATAGGTCACACTGCAAAAACCGGGAAACAAGAAGCTTGATTTTTGGTTCATATGATGAGTCGAGTTTCTTATAGAAAATATGACTCATGTGGTGAATGAGTAAAATCAATTATGTTGCATATAACATAATTAGAATCATTATAAATTCATATGAGATGCATATATTATAGGGTGCAATAATTTATTATTGCATAGGATAATATATTGCATAAGTTGTGAATTTGCTAAAACCCAAAAGTTCAAATTTTGTTGGAAATAAATCCAAAATTTGAAAAAGGCAAAATCGGGTAGAAGTTCGGTAATCCGTTATGGTTCGGTCGACCGAAGGATCTATGGATCGGTCAACCAAACGTGGAACGGATAGTCGTAGTTGATTGACTGAACTTGACCAAAGTGCCTGGATCTTTGGTATGGTGTACCGAACCAGAAACGGTCGACCGAACAATGTCAAGTTCCAATATTTTCGGTTAACCGAATAGCACTCGGTCTTAGACGAGAATTAGTCCGATCGGTTAAGGAGAATTTTTCTCCTTAAGATTCGGTCATCCGTCGGGTACTCGGTTAAACAATCGTGACATATTCGGTTAACCGAGTGGGACTCGGTAAACCGAAGCATGATCGATTTTCTGCCTTTGATAATTAAGAGATTAATTCGATCGATGGTTAGATTAGCTCCAAACTTGGTCAAACGTTTTGTGGATGCATGTAATGCATTTTGGAATTAGTTTGTGAGAGAAAATGTCAAGAATTCGTGGCTTAAGAATGGCTATGATTGAGAGTAAGATAGGAGCCTATAAATAGGTCCTTATTCTCCTCAATTGACATAACTTGTTTTCTAATTATTTTCTCTCCAAAATTCACCACAAAAATCCACGAAAATTCTCTTAGTTTTCTAAGTCTTTGAAGGAGAAATCTCAGAGGCTAAGGAAGGGGTTTGTAGCTAGATTCTAAGCTTGTTTGGAGATTGATTGGCTAGCTCATTTCTCTCCAACCTTGTTTAGGGTTTCGGTGAACACTCGGAGGCGTCCGGCGCAACGAGAAGCGACGATTGGCTTCCTCAACGTCTCTGAAACGTCAAGAAGTTTTTGAGAACTTCTAGGTATGAATTTCGGAGTCCCTTTGTGTTTGTTTTAATGAGTTTTTGAAACTAGTTATTAAAACAAACCGATACATGCATGAAATAAATCGTAGAAAATTGTATTTGATCCTTATTATACATACAAATTTCGAAAATACATTTGTATAATTAAACATGAAATCCTACATATAAGTCATCTTAACTTTGGTTCGAAAAAACATTCATTTCTTTATCTTAAAATCACAGTCAAGATTCCAGAACACAAAGAAAGATCTGGAGTACTAATACACCTCTCCGTATCAAGTTATTATTAGTGTCTATACAAAAAGTATATCTTAATTTTGTTTCAAAAAAAACATTTACCTTACATGAAACTCCTCCAAACCCTCTTTTAGAAGTATTAAAGTAAGTTGTCTGATCAAAACAACCTTTTTTATACTCATTAATCAACAAAATTATTTTTTAACAAGAATTTACGTTCACATACATCAACTCAAACTCAACTCGTGAATTAAAATACGAAAATCAAGTTCTAGTGATGGGTCCTAAGTATTGATGGTTGAACTAACCAGAGCTATTTAACCTCCTTTTGGAAGGAAAATATTCAATAAGATGTTGCAACTTGCCACATTTTCGAAACTCATAAGGAGAATATCCACATCATAATGAAGTGACATTTTTCTGAAAAGAATATGACTTAGCAAGGTCATTCATTATATTGGCAATATTACACTAATTACTATGACTAGATCCCCTGAATATGCTGGAATCAGATTAGCATAGTTTCAAGTCAAGGGTGATCAAGTTGCTCCAAGAGATCATAGTGTTGTAACATATCTCGACAATTTTACAATGTACAGGCTCGTGTGTTGATGATGTTCCACACAAAATCAACACACATGCTTTTTGTACACTTAGAGAGAGCAAAAATATAGAGGTATATGAAAACAATAAGACCTTATGGAGAAAAAACCCTTCTTTATTTACTAAAATTCTGCATTAGCTTTTTTTCATTCTTAACTTCTTTCACGTTCTCAACGCAATCTGCAGACCTTCTAGCAATTTGGACATCATTTGAATTTCAAGAAATTTTATCCATTGAAAACAAAACTTCTTTAGGCACTGGAAAATGGACCTACAAACAGCAAGAGTTGCATCAGTAACTCATACGGCCTCGTTGTGAAGTTTCTCCATCATTTGGATTATTGTGTAGGAGGAGGGAAAATGTGCTGCTCGAGCGAGGAGGATAACGGGCACAAGATGGTGTCTTTCTTCTTCATTTTCTCTGAGGTTGTTTCAGTTTTCTTCGGTGCAACAAACATGTGTTCTTTTTAGATTTATTCTTCAAATTCTTGAGTTTCTTCTCAAGTTCTTTCCAACCCATGTCGATCGATGGTCTTTTGTCTACATAAAACAAAAGAGAAATTAACTAAAATAGTGTCATTGGAGGAGGGCAAGGTCTCTTTATATAAGCAGAGAATGTTTATATCACAACTGCAAATCATTTGTTTGCTTCTTTGGAGCTACGGGACACGAAAAGGTTGTGATCATAGGATTGACTTGAACAAAATGATCAAGAAAATCATGTTCAAACAGAAGAGTGTTTGGACTTCCTTTTTTCAAACTCATGATCACTTACAGAAATCAATACAAAATGAATATAACAAGAGTCTAACTCAATACAAAATGTCAACACAATCTAGTTACTCACATCATCGATGTGCCTAGTTAGTCTAAACATGCACTCTATATAATCAAAACATGATAAATTGTAACCATCCATACTTCTTGTACCACAAAATTGATGCGAGACAATTTGTTTGGGCCACAATAAACAGAAAGTTGGTCAAGATGTTATGTTTGTTTGTCTATCAAACAGCATACTATCCTTGATAATAAACTTAGAGATGATGATAGTTCTGCGTATTTCATAACCATCACCTGACACACTATTTTTGAGAATGAAACCATGTATCATCTTACAAGTGATAAGAACTACAACACTCTATACTTCATATTTCACATATTCTACCGATTTAAACAATGCATTAAATTCAATAGAAAATTAAGAAAAAGAAAAAAATTGTTTAGTGTCAACCTTCATATACCTCCACAGTTTTTAGCGTCTTCATATGTATCTGCAAACACAACAAGAGTGTCATTGACTTCACTAAAATGATAGACAAAAGATTAGACATGCAATAAAATACTATACGTTGTTGTCTTTTTCATAGAAATTCCAACCCCTTCCATCTCAAATAGGAATTTTCAGAAGATTTTTAGTATTTGAATGCTTGAATAGATGGAAACAATAACATATATATATAGATATATATCTCTTAGGTAAGGTTGTAATGAAACAAGCATGTTTCTCCAACACCCCAACCACCTCCCTTATGTGTCTACTGACCCTTCCTACTATGTAACAGATCTAACTACCACAACAAATAAGAGAGGGAAAACTTTACAATTAATATATTTTACTTCAAAGTTGAAGGAAACAATATTCATGTTTGCGGAGCAAACATTTTGATAGTTAAGCATAAAAGCAACCTTAAGAACAGTTTGGCATGTTCAGACCAATTCAACTCATATGAATTTCAGTGCTAATATCAATTGCATAATATCTAGGTGTAGCAAGTTTTTGTCTTCAAAAAATAATTAAATTCTTATAACCAGCAAAGCTCATAAAAACCCAATGAAACTTCCATTGCTCATAATTGACAACAAATTAACCTTACAAACTTATCAAACTGATGTCCCAAAGTGGGACACTTGATGTGATAGAAAATGTCTTTCAACAGTATGAATAAACTACAACAAGATATCTAGGCTTTAGATTCATATGTTTTTCTATTGCACAACTTTTTCCTTTGAATTATAAAATATAAGTTAGTATTGGTATAAGTAAAAGTGCTACTTCAGAACCAGTTCGATGGATTAAAAATTCCATTTCTAAACCCATCTCCATCAGGATTTACACTACATTCATCTGATAATCATTGTTGAATGTTCAAGGCATACCAGATTTAGTTAAATTTTAGATATTCTCTGGGTAATGTTCCATTTACAGTTCTCTGAATATGACAGAAGCAAGTCAGTCTAATTTAACGTCAGGGCCAATTTGCTCCAGGAACTTAACAATGTAGACGTATTTGGAAGCATAAATGCTCATATCTCCATGAGGTTGTAGTGTTCTTAAATATTTGGACAGTTTTTTTTTCGTGACTGGTTAAAATGACAAGGGTTTTATCTGACAAGGGAAATCTTCTTTCCGATGATTTTACAGTATGCTCAATAATGGAAATGCTTTTACGGAGATGAGCTTTATACCAAGTTATATTTCCACAGAATCCTTCATAGGTGAAAAATGTAAAGAGAAGAACAATATCATAATAAGAGACATTTTCAGAAAATGGTACACAAACAGACAGTGATTACTATCATTTGATTCACTAAATGTGCTGGAAGAAAGACAGTCTACTTTCATGTCAGGGCCAAGTTGCTACAGAATGTTAACAGCATAGACGTATTTGGAAGCATAAAGGATCATATATCCATGAGGTTGTAGTTTTCTTAAATATCTTGACAGTTTTTACTATGTATAGATGCACAAGAAGCTCCTGTGTCGATTATATTCGACACAAAGTCGATAGACATATTTTTTGTTCACTTAGAGATAAAACCCTTGTTTATGTCCTAAACTATCGCAGAATCCTTCTCCATTCTAAACCTATATTTCTTTCTCAATCCATTTTGCAGACTTTCTTGTGGTGCTGGTGTGATTTATTTCAACTTTGGTAGTTTCCCTCTTTGGCTGCTAAAAACAGGAAAGAGCAAAAAAGCATTACTTTAGTACCCCAAACAAAACAATTTTGTTCACAAAGGCTTAAGATGTTCGACTATAATATTACCAACATTAAGGCGATTTGATGTTCTGATACTAAAGTTGTTGCAGTAAAGAACCGGAACTGGATGAGCATGAGTCCTTCAAGTTCAGGTTCAAATGTTTCCAGCTTAAAATTCTAACATTCTACTGGCATGAAATAGTGACCCAAGAAACTTCTATTAGAAACTAGAAAGTGAGGAAATAAATTTGGTAACTTACCGACCATTGGATTGGTCACCACCAATAGTTGTTTGTGTCGATCTTAATTACTTGAGTCACCAGACAAAGACAGAGACTAAAATGAATCTGTCAATCTTCTTAACTGAAGGTTCCAATTTCCCTCAGATTGACAGACTTCGATCATGACCTGTAGTTGTCCCATCCGTTGTTGCTACAATCACTATTCTTCTTCTTTTAAATCTAATTCAAAAGATAAAGTTTGTGATCAAGTAGATCACAATCTCCTGCAAAGCAAAAGAAAACACATAACTATTCTAAAGTGGTCTGCATGACCTGGTCCAAAAGAAGCAAAGCAAAGGTCAGCATGACCTGTAAAGAAAACAGCAATGGCCATCTTCAGCATACTTTGAGTCCATGCGTGTATGATGTTTATCCAAAGTGTGTTGACCATACCTTTGCATTCCTACGACATATATGCATATGTAGAAATAGTTTATAGTTAAGCCCAAATTGCAAACTCGATGGAAATATACTTCCAAATTCCAACCAAACCAATTCAAAAGATTGATTCGGTCCAATTTGCAAAAAAAATCCAACATAATGAAAAGAAGTTTAATTGCCTCTAGGTAGTTAAAAACTGAAAGAAGTATAAGGCAATGTTCATCATAATAGAAATATATATATGATCCAAGTTAAGAAAGTATCTTCCCTATCTCCAAAAGGAATTTATTTGGTCGTGTCCAAAAGCTTGAGCCGCTCCCATGTGGCAAACACAAAGGACATTGATATTATAGGTCTGTCCAATGCAGCGAAGTTGGTGAAGTAGGCAGCAAAATATTGAGAAATCGGGAGAACGAAGCTGAGATTTCAGTATCATAAAGATGAAAAAAATGCTTATCTGATTATTGGTGTACTATTCCTTCCAAATGAAGCAGAGATTTCAGTATCATAGAGATGAAAAAAATGGGAGGAGATGTAGAAAGTAACTTCCCATTTCCGACCAAGTTGTCCTTTAAGAAAAACTTGGTCGAGTTCAGTGGTTGCACGCCATTGAATTATGCAAGCCTGTGACAACACTAAATATGTTAAATTTAACAAAATCTAACACATGCAAGTGTTGCTTTATCAATTGCTTTTTTAGATCCAGCTCCTTTGGTTTTAAAAAGATTTGGTTGATTTTCCTTTTAATAGCAAAATTTGCTAAATGCCTGGCGAAATTGATGCTGAATCCGAAGATCAGGAGGCTTGCAATTTTCCCAAGTATTCCTGTAACGTACCCGAAAACAGCGGAAAATTTAAACAATAATAAAGACTGTCAACGGTCAACACAGGGCACGTCACGAGAAAACAAACCAACATATATATAAAATATATAAGATACAGACCCACGTGGAAGTCAAACTATATAAATGAGTCAACTGTGATTACAACAAAAGTGAATATACATGTAATCACTACCTCAAACAAAAGAAGATATAAAAGAGAATAGGATCTGATCCCGGGGGCACCCTCCTCGGTCACCACCTGACTCTAATGCTACTCGCTACCTGAAATGAAAACAAACAAACATGCCTGAGTTCCCTGAAGGAACCCCGTATACCAAACCTCCTAAAATACAAAAAGGAATTAAAGACAATGCAATGCTATGCACATGATCATCCACCTCGGGCCCACAATAATGCCCTCACCGCCTCCGCGGCATTGAACCACTCCTGCCACTATGGTCAAGTCAGTCCACCGCTGCCTCACAAGGGTCAGTCGACACCACTGCTCCCCAAAAGTGCAGGAAGGAACCCCCGGTACACGCCGTCACCCCAGGAGCGAGTCAGCCCGCTGAATACACAACTCGGGTCAGACGACAGCAGCTGCTCCCCCAAGAGCCGCCAGACGCGCACCCTGCCGGAACATCCTCGGCCTACCGCTAAACCCTCGCAAACTGCCCAAGGTTTACGGCACACATCCCTCACACCCCGCTCGGTAAGAGAGGCAACAGTAATACAATAATACGCCTTCGTCGAAGGTGAAATCCGTCGCTCTCAAAGCCGGTAATCAACCGTCGCCTCGGAGCCGGTAGTCGACCTATACTCAACGGATCGCGTGTGGATAAATCCACCAACCTGCGGCAGATCGGTCGACCGCTAAAAGCACACCGATCGACCGGTCCCCCACACAGTACACAGTACTGTGCAAACAAGTCTACCGGTCGAACCACGCCAACCGAATTACCGACCAATTGGTCGAACAAAAGTCATCTAGCGGTCGACCGTTTGGATGGTCTACGCTATACCAATTTATATAATATATATATCCGATCGGTCGAACCAAGGGGTCGTTCGACCGATAACAGGAAAATCTCAGTATCTTGCCCAAGTGACATTCGGTCGACCGGAACTACTATACAGTTCGACCGAAACATCACAGGCACTCTACTGCTAAATTAAAATGCTCAGTCGGTCGACCGAAAGTTAAAGAGCGGTCGACCGTTTTGATGGTCAAAGCTCCCAACCGACTTAGCATCGAATGGATCGGTCGAACAAGGTTAAGGGCATTCGACCGTTTAATAAGTCAAAACCCCCAACCGACCCATTCTCAATGTTATTCGGTCGACCGGCTAAGTGGACTCGTTCGACCGATAACAGCATCAACCCTTTTCCCGCACGAATTTGGCATAACGGTCGACCGTCCATAGACATCGTTCGACCGTTCGCGGGTAAACATCAATATAATAATAGGATCGGTCGACTGCCCACAGGCACCGGTCGACCGATCGTCGTCTTCAACCTCTGAATTGGTTGAAATCCGACGGGGAATTCGACACCAACGTCGATCCCCAACACTCACAAGGCTTATGTGAGTTATAATGAAGATTTGGCATACCTTTTGGTCGAGTGAAGAAGCCTCCCAAGCTTTGGCAACCTCTACTCAACTTCTTCTTCTTCTCTTCTTCTTCTTCTTCTCCTCTTCTTCTTCTCCTTCTCTTCTTCTCCTCCTCTTCTCCGAAAATCTCTCTCACTCACTGCTAGATCAACTGAAGAAAACGTTTCTATTAAAACCTAACACTTCTATTTATACAAGAATCCAAGTTTATCTTCAATTCACCTCTCAATCTTCCAATCAAAACAAGCCACCTCATGCTTCACTAATCAAAGCTTAATTAGGTTAATTAGGTTTAGTTTAGTTTAATTTAGGTGTTTAGATTAGGTTATTACAATTCCATAATCTATCTAGTGCTGCTGCATTGTCTTATGAGTCTACAGGTAACAAACTTAATGACGTTTTACGATAATATCAATTCTCATGGAGATAAAACCCTTCTTTATATGATAATCTTATCAACCTCTCTTTCTTTCTCAATGCATTTTGCACCTTTACTTGCGGCTTTGGTGTGCTCTGAACTTCGACAGTTTCCTTCCCTTACAGGTAAAAACAGGAAAACAACATTAGTTTAATAACACAAACAATATTAGATTGCTAATCTGTATTCGAAGGAGAAAACAAAAAAGACCCGTTCCTGTGCTTTAGAGCTAGCAAAAGACTAACTGATTTTGTAACTTAGAAATATATACTATTGTGTACTGTAAGTTTAATTAACAAACTCCTTTAACTTCAGATCCATGTTGTGATCGAGTTGCAAACTCCTTTAAAAAAATAAAATGAACTGTACGTTTAATAAGCCAACTACGAAAATCACATCAGTAGTTAAGATGAGCCCACTAAGAATTACAAGTTGATTTCCCTGAATATCAAAAAGCAAAAAATAACCTGTTTTAGATGTTTAACAAAAGGGAAACAAAACGAAGAATTAACATATCTGTTTCTCTTTTTTCAAGGTTCGAAGAATTTTGCTCGAAAATGCTGACTTTCACGCTCTAACCAGTTTCCAACTTTCGAACAAATTTGGCCACTTTCTAACCACTGATTGTAGTCCCCTTCCTGATTCCGCTGGTGTCTCCTATCCAAACAAAAAAAACCACCAATTAACCAAATTGTATAATAGAACAGACAATTAACTTAGTGAATATATTTGGAACGTAAGTTTCTTGTTTCGGTTAGTCTAATCTGCTTTACTAGAATCACACATTATCATGTTAAAAATAATTTTTGTTAACATATGTGAGATTGAATCCACCGATTTTTACAAAAAACTTGATAGTACTGATATATAGTTGCCAGTGTGGTATATCAAACCATGTTATTTAAAAAAATCAAAAAAAACTTTACTTTGGGAACGGATGCTTAAATCGCCTAGTGAACATGTTAAACAGTGAGCTAAAACAAACATGTTAAACAGAATTAGTACCCAACTTAATGCGAGAAGTGAACAAATAACCCTCCAAGGGAAACTAAACGATGCATTCACCTGAAGGGTAATGGTATGATCAGAAACGTCAATGTCTCTCCGAGCAGAGATATTTACAGCAACTTTTATCGGAATCTGTTCTCTTGATATTCTGGGTAGCTAACAAATGGAAAAAAGTAAAAGCAGTGTTCATCTTAATAGAAACATATAATCCAAGATAATAAGGTAGCTTCCCTATCTCCGAAAGAAATTTACTGCCCAATCCATAAGCTATAATTTACTGATATTATAGGCCTGTACAGTGCAGCAAAATTGGCGAAGTAAGCAGCAATATATTGAGCATTTGGGGAAAAATGTAACAGAGATTTCAGTATCATAAAGATGAAAAAAATGAATATCTGATTTTTAGTTGTCTTTAAATTCTGCACCATGTAGTATTCCTTCCAAATGAAGCAGATATTTGAATACCATAAAAGTGAGAAAAAAGTCAGAAGGTGATGAGGAAAATATTCCAGAACCTATCCAGCGCTGAAATGGAAAATCGCAATGCAGTTCAAGTCAAACATGTAACACCTTACATTCTTCTAAAGGACACATAAAACTACGAAAAAAGAAAAATCTCAAGAAAATAAATAAGATTTAAATTCATTACCAATGTGAATTGTGGCAAATTCTATCTCAATCTCATTTTTCGACAATTGGTATGGGCAGCACATTATCCATGCATTGTTTATGAAGCACAAAACGAGATATTAAGAACACAATTCTATCTCGGTTGTGAGGATCTGATTCTTTTTGTTTTTGTCAAAAAAATTACTTAACATGAGGATGTTGTGATGCTATTTGGATGATTTGAAAGTGTGAACAAAGGTACATCTTCATGAAATCTAGCTTGGCAGCAGAATCTCGCTGCCGAAGAATGAAGTGAATTTTATCAACATCTCTTTTCTTCCGTGAATCTTGTGTAAGGAGATGTCACTTACCCATACATAAAACCTATACGGAGAGAAAGAAGTTCAGTTGAGAAGGAAGAAAGCATGGATTCCAACAGGAAAGCTTTCACCTCAAGGGTAACGGTACTATCAGAAATGCCAATGGATTTCCCACAAAAAATGCCAGCAATAAATTCATTTCCAATTTTTTAGATGCAAATTGTAAATCACACTTGATTTTTGGTTCAAAATCTAATCACTAAGATGTGATTCCAAACAGACTAGAGAAATGTTTATCTATACTAAAGAACTAGGGTAAAACCCGTACGTTGTGCGCATGATGTGGTTTTTACCATATATAATTCGTTATCATTGAAGATTCTCAAACAATGACAATAAGTTCAGTATATCTCACAAAAAAATTAATGAGTGATTAATATTTTGTGTACTTGTACATTAATGTGTGATTTCTTATTGATTGATGACGAAATATCGAACATGGAAAGGATGTTATCTCTATCTTGTACCTTTTTATTTGGCTTCCACTTTTGATACGATGAAACTTCTTAAATCCACATGCATTGTTTTGTTCACATGTGGATCGGTTTGGTTGCATATGTATTGGTCATTGGTTGGAGTGCTTCGTCAAAGATCTGTTGCATCTTCTTGGGTGTATATGGATTGCACTCGAGGTGTTCGATGTTATGTCAGAAACTCTAGGTGTGGGAATCGGATGGGCCTTTTCCTGTTTTCCATAACAGTTTATGATCACTAGGTTGAAGTAATCAACAATCTTGCGATGAAGAATAGTAATGGGGCCATCAACAAACAAAAGGTAACATTTGATTTTCATCTCAATGTTTTTATTGACCTCTGAATTTCCTATTTCACTCTTTGTTGATCAATACTATGTAATCAAATCAAGAGTCTCCATTGATTAAGATATTGATATAGCTGAAGCCATTTCCATATGTAATCAAATTAGTTACACTCCATTCACAATCCATTGGTTTTCATCTTCTAATCATCGTAGCTCTGAGTTGTGTCTGCACATTCACATTTTCAATTCAATTGGAAAAATAAACAATGGTCATAGCCTCAATGCTTGTGAGGGGTGAGGTTGTGCGAGCAACCAACGACAAGAAGAGGTTGTGCCCGAAAGAAACTACTTTTGGGAGGTGTGAGTGTTGGAAAGGGAGCCAAAATATAATGGTTGATTTGGCCGTTACAGAGTTGTGGAAGTTAGTAGAAGATGAAGTGTGGGTGCTCAGTGCTCTAATCGTGAAGGTTAATGGTTGAGATTCTTTTGAATGACAAAAGACCAACTTATGGGTCAAGGTTCCAAAATTAAAAGATTGAATGGGAAGCTACGTCTTAAATGGTCACAAATATACATTTTCTTGATCACAAACCTGTAATATCCTTTTGAGTTCTGTATTCCTCCACCTAGTTTTGGTATTGATTTTGGTATTGATTTTGTTATGGATATTGAAAAAGAAAATCCAAACACTCTTCTGTTTAACACTACTTCTTGGATTTCCAAATCTAGTTTGAACACTAGTTTCTATTAAAGTCAATCCTTTGTTTGAAGCCATTTGTGTCCTGTAGCTCTAAAGATTCCAATAATACATTCTTTAGGTTATTGTTTGTTTGAACACGAATTTCTTGATCCTGGGTTGCTAAACCTTTTTTTTTTGCGTTCTGTAGGTCCAAAACAAGCAAATAAATTTGTGCTCAATCCTCTACCTAGTTTTTTTTATCACAGCCCTTTTGTGTCCTGTAGTTATAAAGAAGCAAACAAATCTGTGGTCGTTATGTAACAGATTCACCTATATATGTACCTACTTCTCTCTTTTTTCCAACAATAATGGTCTTATGATGAGACATTCATATTCCCTTTGTCTGAAGTATCTTAGGTCTTTTCTTTGTTATTAAGGTTAAACCATTGTACAAAATACTACTCAAGGCCTAAGAGGATAAAGACATTATATGTAAATTTGTATAACAGTTTTTATTTTATATTTTATCTACTCTACTACCCCGTTTAAAATCCCAACCTCCCAAGCATTTGAACGAGACTACTGGGAATTGATCTTTTGTTTTGACTATCTAAAGACAGGGATGCCCCAGTTGGTAATTCGTATAACACTTTTAGATACACTGTTGATAGGAAACGATAAGGAGATAATTTTGCAATAAAATTAAGGAGAGGAGACATTGTTAACGTTTAAAAAAGAGAGGGGCATAATTTAAAGGAAGACAAAGATAATGGTGGAAAGTGCAATTTTCCCATTTATTTACTCCTCACAAGTCACAACGGACTCCTCTTCCAACCGTTTATTTTCCCTCCAAAATCTAACCATCCATATTTTATTATTATAAAACAAACTCTTCCTTTCTTATAATCATAAACTACTCATCATTGCTCTGAGATTCTCTGATCTTCGCCCACCGATCTTCATCCTTCCTTCCTTCCCTCCTTCCATTGTTGAATCTGGTATGAACAATCTCATCTTATTCTTTTGTGAATTGATTGAATCTTTCTTTCCTCATATGTGTTTTCCAACTAAGTATTGCTATTGATTTGTGTATGTGATCTTTTTTTATATGAAAAGGTGTCCAAATACTCTCCCCTTCAATGTGAGTTTCTTTGATTTCGAAATCTAGTTTTTGTATTCATTTCTGTAAGCAATCTTTCTAATTAAATCTGAAGATAATCTGAAAATACCCTTCAGTTCTGTTTCTTGTAAGTAATCATTTTTTATTCTTGAAATTGAATATGTGTCTTGATTAAGTAATGATATCAATTTCTTAATGTGATGTTTGTTTTCATTCTGAAAGAAGAAGAAAAGGTCCAAATAAAAACTCTTCCATTCAATTCTTTGCTATTCATTCTGTAAGTAATCTTCGTAGGAAAATCCTAAAGAAAGTTCAGATACCTTTTAAAGAGTTGTTTGGATTTCTACATCCAGTTTTGGTACTGATTTATGACTGTGATATTTATTTTCAATCTAAAAATAAAAATCCAAACTTCTGTTTTTTTTGGGTACATGCATTTCTCAATATGAGTTTTTTCTTTCTTTCTGTTGCCAAGTTTTGGTATCCATTTCTCTAACCGGTCTTTGTTATGAAATCTGAAAAGAAAATCCAAACATACTTTTTCTCTTCATTTCTTCTAGTAATCTTTGTTATGGATTCTATATCTAGTTTTGGTATTGATTTCTCTAACTGATCTTTGTTTTGGAATTTAAAAAAAAAGTCCACAAACTCTTCTGTTAAACATGGTTTCTCTTGGAATTTCTATCTACTTTTGATAGCAATTTTCTTTAAGTGACCATTTGTTTGAACAAGAGTTTATCAATCTTGGATTCATAAGCCTATAACTATTTTGTCTTTTGTAGCTCCAAAGAAGCAAATAAATGTGTTCTCAATCATTACTACCACTTATTTCTAATATGTGAAAAATTTACAGTTGTGCTTTTGACTTGATCTCTCTGCTTATATAAAGAAGCTTTGTCGTCCTCCAGTGACACTCATCTGGTTATCTTCTCTTTGCTTTCTGTAGGTAATAAAACCATCGTCAGTCATGGGTAGGGAAGAGCTTGAGAAGAAGCTCAGGAGTCTGAAAAGGAAATCGAAAAAGAACATGTGGCACCAACACATGTTTGCTGCACCAAAAAAACCCGTAACATCCTCAGAGAATAAGAAGAAAAACACCATTGTGTTCCCGTTATCCTCCTCACTCGAGAAGCACATTTTGCCTCATCCTACAGCAGAACAATCGCAAGTTGTTTCCTCCTCTCCAAAGAGGAAAGGTTTTCAAAATTTAGAAGAGGAGACCGCTGCAAAGAGAGCACGAGTTCAAGCCCTCGACAGAGTAGATGTTCCAACAGATGGTAAGCGTTTGTTTCTCTCGTTTTCTTGATATTTTCTTGTAGTCTATGTTCTTACATTGTGGCTCTCTTGTTGCAGTTCCGTTGCAGCAACCATTGCCACAAAACAATCGAGTCAAAGCATTAAAAACTCGGTTCGCATATATTATTGCCAAAGCTCAGGGGAAGGTGCGAATACGAAATCTGTCAAGATGATCAGATAATTTTTTTACCTGTTGATTTATAGATTTATGTCAATGGCTGCTTAATTTGGTAGCTTTAATGTTTCAGAGCATAGCCGAGGTTCCCCAACAGCTCCTCCCAGCAGTACCCAAAGCCAAACATACTGCCACTCCCGGGGAAAAGAGAAAAGAGTGGATAAAAGCTCAAAGGGAAGCAGCCCGACGTGCCATTTCAAGGGTAATAATCCTTTTGCTGCCAATGCATATTCTTTGTCTGAATGTCTTCTTTGGACATACAATTTTGATTATCAATTTTGGTGTGAATCACAGGTAAAAAACACTGCACATTTCAATGACAATCTGGAGGCTACGCGTGAAATTCTCCGCCTTATTGGGTCACCATATTAGGAGACCTGACAAAAAGGGAGTAGCCTGATTCTTCTCTTCTTTCTTTGTTTCTTGCTTTTTGCATAGTCGTTTTAATCGCCTGATTCTTTTTTGCATTTTGATGATTAACCTATGATGAAAAGTTATGGACCACATTTGATCATCCAATTGACCCTTGAATTGTGGTGCTGGTATTGGTGCATTCATGTAATCTAAGCCAAGCTGCTGATTGGACCTAATCAAGTGCACCAGTGCCCACCGTGATCAGGTGCAACAGCAGGTCGTGATCCAAGTCCATCAATCTGAGGCAAATTGGACCCTTTGGGCCTGTAGATTCCTTTCGGTAAAGAAGGTTGACGGATTCATTTCATTTTTTACGTTTCAAGATCGACACAAACAACCATCATAATTTCATTTCATTGTTTTCCTTTCTTTCTGTCCATGTTAGTTTCTTCATATCACTTTTAGTCACCCAATTCTTGCTTTCACATGCTTTTATCACAAGTTGACAACAATCACACTTCTTTAGTCTCCACATATCATTAGCAACTAAGTCGATTTGTTCATTTTTATGTTTTTTTCCGTCTTATTGGTTTCCAAGCATCCACTTATTTGTTATGTTTTAAGTGATATAATCTTTGCTTTGTTTGGTTTATTTAAGAATACCTACTTTCGCTGGGTTTGATTTGTTTTATAGGTAGAATTTGAAGGACACACTAGTTTTCAGTCGAATGATGTCAAGTGGAGGGATCATCAGTGCATTGTGAGCTACACTCATAATAACTAAATTTTCCGGTAAAAATCAAGGGAATTCTTTTTCTTGCTTTTATAAAAATTGAATTGTTTTTTTAATTCTGGGGTGGTTGGTTACAAGTCCATTTTGGACTTCTGGTGACATGTTTCCCTAAGATGTTTAACCTAATGATGAAAAATCAAGTGCTGGATTAATGAACCATAACGGAATAAGACGACATCAGGTTGAGTTGGTTGTGTAGTTGTTTCAGATACTTCATATCAAGTTCAGACACTTTGTTCAGATACTTCATATCAGTTTTGTTTGCAGGAAAAGGCTAGCTTTGAAACAGTGCATCTGATTGTGAGTTTTTTAACATAATAACCAAATGCTAGCTAAAAATATAATTGCATAACATATGATTTGTTGTAAAGTGCATCTCTTTGTTGTGCAGAATCAGACTCCGATATTGAGTCTAAACAGGAGGGAAAATCTATTTTTCCATCCAACCATGCATGGTTAAATAGAAGTCTCCGTGGCATTTAACATTATGACACGATGTGATTCAACACCAGAGAGCTCCCAGAAGAGAATTCGTGGAACTTTCGCGTGTCACCAGTCAATTATTCTTCATACCTTGAGTAAAAGAGAGAATCAGATATGTTAATTCTTCTTCTTTTTATTTTTTCCCATTTTGTTAAACATTATAGACATGTTATTTTTGCATTTGATATACAGGGAAATCAACTGGTAATTCTTTGCCATGCACCCATGCCAAATGTCCAGCCTATTATGAAAATTATTGACCTTCTCAACAAAAGTTCTCTCTATATAGATTTTATGTATGGGTAAATTGTTAGAGATAGTCCCACATCGCCTAAATGTGGAATCTCTCCTGGACATATAAGTTGAAGGGTCCCTCCACACATTGCCAATTGGTTTTGAGTTGGATACCCTGTTCTATTATGGTATTAGAGCCTGGTTAAGGTCCAACGGTCGGCTTGACACTTCACCCTTTGTTTGTTGGATTTCATGTTTAATTATGCATATATATTTTCTAAATTTTTATGCATAATAAGGATCAATCACAATTTTCTACGATTTATTTCATGCATGCATCAATTTGTTTCAATAACTAGTTTTAAAACTTTATTAAAACAAACACAAGGGACTCCGAAATTCATACCTAGAAGTTCTCTAAAACTTCTTGATGATCCAGAGATGTTGAGGAAGACGATCGTCGCTTCCTGTTGCGCCGGATGCCTCCGAGTGTTCACCGAAACCCTAAACAAGGTTGGAGAGAAATGAGCTAGCCAATCAATCTCCAAACAAGCTTAGAATCTAGCTACAAACCCCTTCCTTAGCCTCTGAGATTTCTCCTTCAAAGACTTAGAAAACTAAGAGAATTTTCGTGGATTTTTGTGGTGAATTTTGGAGAGAAAATAATTAGAAAACAAGTTATGTCAATTGAGGAGAATAAGGACCTATTTATAGGCTCCTATCTTACTCTCAATCATAGCTATTCTTAAGCCACGAATTCTTGACATTTTCTCTCACAAACTAATTCCAAAATGCATTACATGCATCCACAAAACGTTTGACCAAGTTTGGAGCTAATCTAACCATCGATCGAATTAATCTCTTAATTATCAAAGGCAGAAAATCGATCATGCTTCGGTTTACCGAGTCCCACTCGGTTAACCGAATATGTCACGATCGCTTTACCGAGTATTAGACGGACGACTGATTCTTAAGGAGAAAAATTCTCCTTAACCGATCGGACGAACCCACGTCTAAAAACCGAATGCCATTCGGTTAACCAAAAATATCGGAACTGGACATTGTTCGGTCGACCGTTTCTGGTTCAGAATACCGATCCAGAATTCCAGGCACTTTGGTCAAGTTCGGTCAATCAACTATGACCATCCGTTCCACGTTCGGTTGACCGATCCACAGATCCTTCGGTCGTCCGAACCATAACGGATTACCGAAATTTTACCCGATTTTGCATTTTTCAAATTTTGGATTTATTTATATCCAACAAAATTTGAACTTTAGGGGGTTTTTGGCAAATTCACAACTGATGCAATATATTATCCTATGCAACAATAAATTATTGCACCCCATAATTTATTCATCTCATATGAATTTATCATGATTCTAATTATGTTATATATCACAACATAATTGATTTTACTTGTTCACCACATGTGTCATATTTTCTATAAGAAACCCGACACATCATATGAACAAAAAATCAAGCTTCTTGTTTCCCGGTTTTTGCGGTGTGACCTATGGGAGGATCTAAACTAAGTTGACAGTGATATTAAGAGCTTAATATCACAAGCTATAAGTGGTATCTAGCTACACATTATAGCTCCCAATTAGTTAGATGTCTTAATTCCACTTGAACCAAAACCTGATCCATTTAGTGATGGAGTTCACCACTTGTGTCCGTCCCTTGCCTCATGATATTAAGAATACACACAAAGTAGTATTGTGTCATCTTTGTATTAGTATTCATTTCTTGATCTCTTTAAGCTAGTTATAAATATGTGACTTAACTCAAATCACATTGTGCACATTATAACTTTGCTTTATCAAGGGACCCGCAAATATCATCACTCAATTAAGAGGGGCAATGATAATCTTTTGACTAATTATCTTCTCCAACAAAAGTCATACTTAACCAACCAATGCCTTTACACTACACTTATCGATAACTCAAGACACTAGTCTAATCAAGCATTTCTTAAGTGATCGGATATAAGTCTCATATCAAAGGACCAAAGACACAGTAAAATATTAATGACACAGAAACACATTTCTATAATATTCTACTTATTAGGTCTATTCAGTATACAAAAGTAATATTTTCCTCTTTTGCGTACCCGTGTTGTCACTCACTTGTAGAGCTACAATGATCTATGACCAACACGACAATCTTAACTCGGTAATAAATGTCCCATGATTATTACCATTATTGCGAATATCTTTTGTTTATGTAAACCAATATCTTTTAGAGCTCTACGGTTAAGGACCAAGAGACTCTTCCTTAACACTTCCAAAAGACGAATAACATAAACAAGGAACAAAATGATTTCTCATTCAATTCATAATAATTAACATTTTAAAAGTAAAACTTTTAGAACACATTCCCTTCATTGTTCTCACACGTGATACCGGTTACGCGTGCGGGGGAGTGTTAGAGATAGTCCCACATCGCCTAAATGTGGAATCTCTCCTGGACATATAAGTTGAAGGGTCCCTCCACTCATTGCGAATTGGTTTTGAGTTGGATACCTTGTTCTAATATAAATGACATCTTCTTACACAATTCATTCAGAATTACTTTTTCATAAATTCTGGTTACATGGAATCACAGTTTAAGTTTTTCAATATTGAGGGTCACGTTTATCCTGTGGAGCCATATGAGGAGATTCCCATGAATCGAGTTCTTGATGCTCCTTCGGCTGTTTTCGATGGTGATGATGTGAGTAGCCAAGCAACTACATTGTTTTTTGACAATCATAGTTATACACTTGTATAAGCTACTTTGTACTTGTTTTCGACTGAATTCTGCCAAAAAATCTAAAATATTGCTGGCACTTTCGTGGAAAAGCCCTTGACATTTCTGATAGTACCGTTACCCTTGAGGTGAATGCTTTCTTGTTGGAATCCATTCTTTCTTCGTTCTCAACCTTACTTCTTTCTCTCCATATAGGTTTTATGTATGGGTAAGTGACATCTCCTTACACAAGATTCACGCAAGAAAAAAGATGTTTATCCAAGCAAAGGGAAATGAATTCACTTCATTCAAGAAAAGAGATGTTGATCCAAGCAAAGGAAATAAATTTCACTTCATTCTTGAGTGAGATTCTGCTGCCAAGCTTGATTTCATGAAGATGGACCTTTGTTCATGCTTTCAAATCATCCAAATAGCATCACAACATCCTCATGTTAAGTAAATTTTTTGACAAAAAAAAAAAGAATCAGATCCTCACCACCGAGATAGAATTGTGTTCTTTATATCTCGTTTGATGCTTCAGAAACAATGCATGGATAATGTGTTGGCCATACCAATTGTCGAAAAATGAGATTGAGATGCAATTTGCCACAATTCACATTGGTTACGAATTTAAATCTTATGTATTTTCTTGAGATTTTTCTGGTTTCGTAGTTGATGTGTCCTTTAGAAGAATGTAAGGTGTTACATGTGTGACTTGAACTGCATTATGATTTTCCATTGCAGCACTGGATAGATTCTGGAATACTTTCCTCATCTTCTGATTTTGTTTTCCATCTTTATGATACTAAAATCTCTGCTTCTTTTGGAACGAATACTACAATTGCTATGGTGCAGAATTTAAAGACAACAAAAAATAAGATATGTATTTTTTTCATCTTTATGATACTGAAATCTCTGTTACATTTTCCCAAATGCTCAATATATTGCTACTTACTTCGCCAATTTTGCTGCACTGTACAGGCCCATAATATCTGTAAATTATAGCTTATGTATTGGGCAGTAAATTTCTTTCGGAGATAGGGAAGCTACTTTCTTATCTTGGATCATATATTTCTATTATGATGAACACTGCCTTGTACTTTTTTTCATTTGTTAGCTACCCTGAATATCAAGAGAACTGATTCCGATAAAAGTTGCTGTAAGTATCTCTGCTTGGAGAGACATTGACGTTTCTGATCTTGCCATTACCCTTCAGGTGAATGCATCTTGTAGTTTCCCTTGGAGGGTTATTTGTTCACTTCTTGCATTAAGTTGGGTACTAATTCTGTTTAACATATTTGTTTTATCTCACTGTTTAACATGTTCACTAGGGGATATAAGCATCCGTTTCCCAAAGTAAAGTTTTTTTGATGTTTTTAAATAACATGGTTTAATATACCACACTGGCAACTATACATCAGTACTATTGAGTTTTTGTACAAACTGGTGGATTCAAAATCACATATGTTAAAAAAAATAAAAATTAACATGATAATGTGTGATTCTAGTAAAGCAGATTAGACTAACAGAAACAAGAAACTTACGTTCCAAATATATTCACTAAGTTAATTGTCTGTTCTATTATACAATTTGGTTAATTGGTGGATTTTTTTTGTTTGGATAGGAGCCACCAGCGGAATCAGGAAGGGAACTACAATCAGTGGTTAGAAAGTGGCCAAATTTGTTCGAAAGTTGGAAAGTGGTTAGAGCGTGAAAGTCAGCATTCTCGAGCGAAATTCTTCGTACCTTGAAAAAGAGGGAAACAGATATGTTAATTCTTCGTTTTGTTTCCCTTTAGTTAAAAATCTAAAATAGGTTATTTTTTGCTTTGGGTGTTCAGGGAAATCGACTTGTAATTCTTAGTGGGCTCATCTTAACTACGGATGTGATTTTCGTAGTTGGCTTATTAAATTTACAGTTCATTTTATTTTTTTAAAGGAGTTTGCAACTCGATCACAACATGGATCTGAAGTTAAAGGAGTTTGTTAATTAGTTAGTCTTTTGCTAGCTCTAAAGCACAGGAACGGGTCTTTTTTGTTTTCTCCTTCGAATACAGACGAGAGCACCTTCCCTTCCAAATTAACCATCAGTTAATGGTGAATCGCAGGCCTCCTAATCTTCACATTCAGAATCAATTTCGAGAGGTTAATGGTTTGGCTGACCATTTAACCAGTCTTCTACTAAAAGGAAAAGCGATTAAATCTTCTAAACAGCAAAGGATCTGGATCAGAAAAGGCATTTGCCATGTCTTTAGAAGTCCTGCATAATTCAATGGCGCGCAACCACTGGACTCGATCAAGGTTTCCATATAGGAGAACTTGGTCGGAAATGGGAAGTTACTTTCCTCATCTCCTTCCATTTATTTTTTCAGCTTTATGATACTAAAATATCTTCTTCGTTTAGAAGAAATACTACAATCGCAATAGTGCAGAATTTAAAGACCGTCACCTCCCAGATCCAGACACCAAAAATCAGATATGCATTTTTTTTACTTTTATGATACTGAAATCTCTACTATATTCTCTCAAATGATCAATACAGGCTTACGATATTAATATGCTTTATGTTTGCCTCATGGCAGCGGCTCAAGCTTATGGATCCGACCAGTAAATTCCTATTGAAGATACGGAAGTTACCCTCTTATCTTGAATCATATATTTCTATTATGATGAACGTTGCCTTATACTTCTTTCATTTGTTAGCTATCCAGAAGACCTGAAGCCTTTTCATTGTGTAAGCGAAAATTTTGCAAAAGGCATCGGTTTGCCAACTCACTTTGCTTGTTTTGTCAATTTTTATCAGGTCTGACTCGGTTTTGTTATCATTATTAACAGAGTTTACTTTGAAACACTAGTTTTATTCCTTTATCTGATTGTGAATTTTTAAAACTTTATGACCAACTTTTCGTCCTAAGTAACTGAAAATTGTGATATAATTGCATAACATATTATTAGCAACAACGTTGATTTCTTTGCTTGACTAACTAAAATTGGAGGTCGCAGTGGTTTGCACATTTCATTAGTCAAAAGAACTTTGGTCTGTGTTAGTTTTGATTTTTTTTAAGAAACCCAAAACATAGATTAGATAGGTTTATAAAGTCTAGTGGTTGGATTTCTAAATAGAGAAAATAGCATCTAATGCTAATTTATGATTCCATAAATTTTGCCAAGAACTTCGGACATCTTAAGCTAATTCATTTCAAATTGTTGATGTTTAATCTCATCAGGTCATTATTTCAAATCTTAAACCAAGATTAGCAATCTAATGTTGTTTGTGTTATTAAATTAATATTGTTTTCCTGTTTTTACCTGTAAGGGAAGGAAACTGTCGAAGTTCAGAGCACACCAAAGCTGCAAGTAAAGGTGCAAAATGCATTGAGAAAGAAACAGAGGTTGATAGTATTATCGTATAAAGAAGGGTTTTATCTCCTTGAGAATTGATATTATCGTAAAACGCCATTAAATTTGTTACCTGTAGACTCGTAAGCCAATGCAGCAGCACTAGATAGATTCTGTTATACTTGGGAAAATTGCAAGCCTCCTGATCTTCACATTCATCTTCAATTTCTCCAGGCATTTAGAAAATTTTGCTAGTAAAAGGAAAAACAATCAAATCTTTTTAAAACCGAGCTGGATCTAAAAAAGCAATTGATAAAGCAACACTTGAATGTGTTAGATTTTGTTAAATTTAACATATTTAGTGTTGTCACAGGCTGGCATAATTCAATGGCGTGCAACCACTGAACTCGACCATGTTTTTTTAAAGGACAACTTGGTCAGAAATGGGAAGTTACTTTCTACATCTCCTCCCATTTTTTTCATCTTTATGATACTGAAATCTCTGCTTCATTTGGAAGGAATGGTACACCAAAAATCAGATAGCATTTTTTCATCTTTATGGAGGCACCTATAAGAAGAGGGGTATTGAATCGGATCGAAGACATAAAAAGAGGAAGAGGCAGACCTCGATTGACTTGGGAGGAAGCGGTCAAAAGAGATTAAAAAGATTGGAATGTTCCTCGAGAATTTGCATTGGATAGAAACGCGTGGAAGAAGGCGATTCACGTGCCTGAACCGTGACTCCTTGGAGTTTCATTTCTAGCCTACCCCAACTAGTTTGGTATAAAAGGCTTTGTTGTTGTTGTTATGATACTGAAATCTCTGCTTCATTTTCCTAAATTCTCAATTTATCTTTCTTTCCTCCTATATGTTTTCCTATTAAGTATTGATATTGATTCTTGTGTGTGAGTTTCATTCAATCGAAAAACTAGTTTTTGTATTCATTTCTCTTTGGTTCTCATAAGTTATCTATTTTCATTCTTGAATATGTGTTTTGATTAAGTAATGATATCAAATTTTTAATGTAATGTTTGTTTTTCTTTTGAAAGAAGAAAAAAGTCAAAATGAAAACTCTCTATTCAATTCTTTAGTATTCATTCTGAAAGTAATCTTTGTTATTGAGACATATTGTAAAACAAATTCTTCCCTTCTTCCATTCCCTCCTCAGAATTCAGCATCAGCTGTTGAGTTTGGTATCAACATTTTGATCTTGCTATTGTGATTTGTCATTCCTTTTGATCATACTAGTTTCTACATTGTTCATATCTTCGTTGTTAGTAAACTTTTTCATTATCCAACATTCATTTCTTTATGTGAGATTTCCTTTCAACACGAGTTTCTTCGATTTCAAAAGTTTTAGCATTCCTTTCTGTAAGCGATCTTTGTTATGGAATCTGTAAATAAATTTCAGATTCCCTTTGTTTCAACATGAGTTTCTAAGTGACCTTTATTGATTTTCTTGGATTTTCAAAACTGGTTCTGATAATACATTTTCTATAATATCAATATGCTTTATGTTTGCCTTGTGGAAGCGGCTCAAGCTTTTGGATCCGACCAAATAAATTCCTTTTGGAGATAGGGAAGATACTTTCTTATCTTGGATCATATATATATATATATATATATTTCTATTATGATGAACATTGCCTTCTTTCAGTTTTTAACTACCCAGAGGCAAATTAAACTTCTTTTCATCATGTTGGATTTTTTTGTGCAAATTGGACCGAATCAATCTTTTGAATTGGTTTGGTTGGAAATTAGAAGTATATTTCCATCGAGTTTGCAATTTTGGTTTAACTATTTACATCGAGTGCCGTAATTTTTAGAAACCCAAAGGTATGGTCAACACACTTTGGATGATCGTCATACAGACATGGACTCAAAGTAAGCTGAAGATGGTCATTGCTGTTTTCTTTACAGGTCATGCTGACCATTGCTTTGTTTCTTTTGTTTTGTAGGCAATTGAGATCTACTTGATCAGAAACTTTATCTTTTGAATTAGATTTCAAAAAAGAAAAAGAAGAATAGTGATTGTAGCAACAAATGATGGGATAACAACAGGTCATGATCGAAGTCCGTCAATCTGAGGGAAATTGGAACCTCCAGTTGAGAAGGTTGACAGATTCATTTCAGTCTGTCTTTGTCTGGCGACTCGAGTAATTTAGATCGACACAAACAGCTATTGGTAGTGACCAATCCAATGATAAGTTACCAAATCTATTTCCATACTTACTAAGAGAAGTTTCTTGGGTCCGTTTTTTTGGTTGCCTTAGCATACTTATTTCATGCCAGTAGAATGCGTAGGTTTTGACAATTATTTAAGACTTGTTAAGGTAATTTGTTTCAAAACTTGATTTTTAATTTACACATGTTTGCATTTTAAGTTGGAAACATTTGAACCTAAACTTGAAGGATTCATGTTCATTCAGCTCGGGTTCTTTACTGCAACAACTTTAGTTACAAATCGTCTTAATGTTGATAATATTATAGTCAAACATCTTAAGCCTATGTGAACAAAATAATTTTGTTCTGCATACTAAACTAATGTTGTTTTGCTGTTTCTTGTTTTTAGCAGCCAAAGGGGGAAGCTACCGAAGTTGAAATCACACCAGCATCACAGGAAAGGCTGCAAAATGGATTAAGAAAAAATTATAGGTTGAGAATGGAGAAAAATTCTGCAAAATTTTAGGCCATAAACAAGGGTTTTATCTCTAAGTGTGCAAAAAAACACGTCTATCAATTTTGTGTGGAATATAATCGACCCAGAATCGATTTTGTGTGCACCTATACATAGTAAAAATTGTCAAGATATTTAAGAAAACTACAACCTCATGGAGATATGTGTTGGCTTTTGGTCTTAATCTATGTTTTGATGATTTTATCAACCTAAGCTTAATCCTAATCCAAAGAAGAGTAGCACACATTATACATAGAATATATATTGCTTTGTGCTAACCTCTACAGGTGATCAAGACTCAAGGAAGAAAGGACTAAAGTCAAGACATGTAATCAAGCTATTGAAGACATGTAATTTTATGTTTATTTTGAGTCTTAGGAACTTGTGTATACTTGAGCATACTAGAGTAAATAACTACTCACATACACACTAGGTTCCTTAGAGAAGGTACACACAAAATCTCAAATCAACTAGACTTCAATAGATCACCTAAACTTAGACCGAAAAACACTTAATCCTAACTTATTTTCCTGTGTCAAATCGGTCGACCGAACCTATTATCAATTCGATCGATTGGGACAGTTAATCATGTTAGCATAAGTGTTGTACCGGTCGACCGGTTGTACCTCTTGTCCGACCGTCTACACATGTCATTTGACCATTAGACTTGTCATATTATACCAACGGTCGTATTTGTATAAACTTATCAAAACCCTTAAATACTTTGGCCTCTGGTTGACCGTTCCTCAACTCCGGTCGACCGATAGAAGACTTTTTCTTGAACCCCATAGTGCCTATTGTTTTTCGGTCGACCGACCCAACCTTTTTGTTCGACCGAACATAAAACCCCTAAGTGCTTGTTAGTTTCCGGTCGACCGTTCCACATTTTAGTTCGATCGTCAACTTAAGAATACTTAAGTTATAGCCTATTTTGGTTCGACTGTTCTCGATTCGGTTCGAACGTTTCCACACATTTATGGAAACGGTCGACCGGTGCACCCGTTTCGATCTACCGATTGTGTCCAGAATTATGACCTGAACTTACCTGCTTTGTGTTTCTTACTCAATCTTTTACCACACTTAACACAACGGCTATAATTCTCTTAGAGCTTATAAATAGAGGTTCCCCAACCTTTCTCATAGAGCTCTCCCACATCTATTTGCCTCTTACATTAGAGAGATCAACTCAAACACTCAAGCTTCCACTTCCACACTTAAGTTCAAATTCCCATCGTACTTTAAGTGTGCTCAAAGTTAGAGTGTCCATACTCTTGGTTACTTGTTGCTGTCAGGAAGTTGTAAAGGTTTCGGTGAAAGCCCAAAGCATCCCTCTCGGGTTGTCAGAGGAAGAAATCGAGCTAGCGAGGATTGTTCGCAGAGCTTGTGGATTAAAGGCTTAATCTCGGCCCGGAACGAGATTGATAGTGAAGACGTAGGCGGAGCTCGAGGGAGATCGAGTGGAGCTTGCAAGAGAGGAAGTAGGCGGGAGGCCGAACCTCTATAAAAACATCGTCTTCTTTTGTGGTTTGCATATTTTCTTCCCTTACTTGCTTGCTTAGTTTTATTCCGCTATGCATTCTTGTTTGTTTAAGCAAGTAGGTAATTAACCTTAAAAGTGATTAGAATTAGTAAGCAATAACGATCCTATAATATGATCCTTTATGCTTCCAAATACGTTTACGCTGTTAACATTCTGTAGCAACTTGGCCCTGACATGAAAGTAAACTGACTTTCTTTCCGCATATTTAGTGAATCAAATGATAGTAATCACTGAAATGCTGCTAAATAATAACTGCTTGTGTACCATTTTCTGAAAAATGTCTCTTATTATGATATTGATGTTCTCTTTACATTGTGTTCCTATGAAGGATTCTCCGTAATAGCATTTCCAAATATTTAAGAACACTACGACCTCATGGAGATATGAGCCTTTGTGCCCCGACTTTAAAGTATACTGACTTGCTTCTATCATATTCAGAGAACTTGAAATGGAACGTTACCCAGAGAATATCTAAAATTTAACAAAATCTGGTATGGCTTGAACATTCAAGAATAATTATCAGATGAATGTAGTGTAAATCCAGATGGAGTTGGGTTTAGAAATGGAATTTTTAATCCATCCAATGGGCTCTGAAGTAGCACATTTGAAAGACATTTTACTATCATATCCAGTGTCCCACTTTGGGACACCAAATTGATAAGTTTGAAAGGTTAATTTGTTGTCAAATATGAGCAATGGAAGTTTCATTGGGTTTTATGACCTTGGTTGGTGATAATAATTTCATTATTTTTTGAAGACGAAAACTTTGCTGGTGATAAGATATTATGCAATTGATATTAGCACTGAAATTCATACGAGTTGAATTGGTCTGAACATGCCAAACTGTTCTTAAGGTTGCTTTGGTGCTTAACTATCAAAATGTTTGCTCCTCAAACATGAATATTATTTCCTTCAACATTGAAGTAAAATTTATTAATGGTAAAGTTTTCCCTCTCTTATTTGTTGTGGTAGTTAGATCTGGTACATAGTAGGAAGGGTCGGTAGACACATAAGGGAGGTGGTTGGGGTGCTGGAGAAACATGTTTGTTTCATTACAACCTAACCTAAGATATATATATATATGTGTGTGTGTGTGTGTGTGTGTGTGTGTGTGTGTGTGTGTGTCTGTGTGTTATTGCTTCCATCTATTCAAGCATTCAAACACTAAAAATCTTCGGAAAATTCCTATTTGAGATTAAGGCAGAGTTGAAATTTCTATGAAAAAGACAACAATGTATACTATTTTATTGCATCTCTAATCTTTTGTCGATTATTTTAGTGATGTCAATGACACTGTTGTTGTGTTTGCAGATATATATGAAGAAACTAAAAACTGTAGAGGCATATGAAGGTTGAGGTACGCATACTAAACAATTTTTCTTCTTCTTAATTTTACCATTGAATTTGAGACATTGTTTAAATTGGTGGAATAAGTGAATTTTTGTGTATAGTGTTGCTGTGATAATAGGTGTTTTCATTCTTCAAAATTAGTGTATCAGGTGATGGTTATGAAGTATACAGAACTTCAGTAACATCTTAACCGACTTTCTGGACTTACAAATCAAAATACCATTCAGGCAAAAGGATACATGAATTAAGGAGTTGATGGCAGTTTTTTGCAGTAGCTTTTAAGATTTGGAAGATGAATGGTTAGGAGTTTTAAGAATGGCTAGGATTGCTGCTAAAATTCAAGAGACATGATTAAATTAAGGAACCAAAGGACCAAAGACCAAAACAACTAAAACCAATCTACGGTTACATTTTTGGTTGGGAAAAATTTGAAGGTCGTGATTAAAAATTATTAGGTTAGGATTGAAAGGACAACAGGACCAATGACTCAAAGACCAAAGCAAATCTACATCAAACTAATGTATTATATTAGATTGTTGCTTTATTATATTTCTATTCACTTTGTGAATTTCAATGTAATTCAAATAGAAATTTAATTTATGGGAATGTAAGCCATACATGACCTAAGATTATTTCCATTTAATGAATTTGGCTTTTGGGATATTTTTACCTTCACTTTTTTTTTGAACTCACGTTATTCTCATTCCATACAAAAGATGAAGGTGCTAACCTGTAGTTATTGAATTGAGAGAGCTTAGGTTTTATTAATTCATCTTAATTCTCTATAAAACTTATGTTGGGCAATTAGTATGGATATTAAATTATTAATGATTCACCATGCTTTTGATTTGATGGAGCACATATTTGTTATTGTCCAAACCTAAGATATATATATTATTGTTTCCATCTATTCAAGCAATCAAGTGCATCGTTGGGGAGCTCTACGTTGCCTTTAACGTGATCATAACGTTGCTGAGGAGATTGTACATGGAAATGCGGGATCAATCGTCCCTGGACACTGTGTCGATCGAAACAAGCGGGTGTTCAGGAAGTATGGACTCAATCTGTTTGATCTTGTCCTCCAAGTTATCGAACCAATCTGTTAAGGATTCATTACAACTTAACCTAAGATATATATATATATATATTATTGTTTCCATCTATTCAAGCATACAAACATTAAAAAACTTTTGAAAATTCCTACTTGAGATAAAGGCAGAGTTGGAATTTCTATGAAAAAGACAACAACGTATAGTATTTTATTGCATCTCTAATCTTTTGTCTATTATTTTAGTGGTCAATGACACTGTTGTTGTGTTTGCAGATACATATGAAGAAGTTAAAAACTGTGGAGTTATATGAATTGGGTTACGAGTTAGGACAAACAATTTTTTTTTTCTTCTTCTTAATTTTGCCATTGAATTTAATGCATTGTTTAAATCGGTAGAATATGTGAAATTTAAATTATACGCAGAACTACCATCATCTATAAGTCCAACATTATTATCAAGGATAGTAAGCTTTCTCATAGACAAACAAACATAGCATCTTAACCAGCTTTCTGGAGTTACAAATCAAAATATCATTTAGGCAATGTTACAGGCATATTAATCACGATACTTTGTTTTTACTCGTTCATCTCTATATATTCATTCAATATTAATAACACCCCCACGGAACCAAACAAGAAAGACAATGAATGCTGACTGGACCTAATCAAGTGTTGGATTATTGAATCAGGTGCACCAGTCCCTACATGACCGTGTGCAACAACAAGTCATGATCCAAGTCTTGACATATATAGAATCATTGTTTGATTACAAAAATTATTTTATGGGAATGTAAGCTTATTACATGATTTTCAATTTTATTGAATTTGATTAGAATGAACCAAAAATGACCTAATAGTATTTCCAGTTAATGAACTTGGCTTTGGGATGTGCTATCCATGGCGCAATATTTTTGAACACTTGTTACCCTCATTCCACACAAAAGATGAGGGTTATATTATATACTAACCTATAACTATTGAAGTGAGAAGGCTTAGGTTATATTAACTCATTTTAATTTCCTATAAAATTAATATTGGGAGATTAGTACGGATATTAATTATTCGCCATGCTTTTGACTCGATGGAGTGCATGTTCATTGTGGCCCAAACTAAATTGTCTCGCATCAGTTGCGGATGGTACATGCAGTATGGATGGTAACAATTTACCATGCTTTTGATTACACAGAGGGCATGCTAAGGTTATGACCATACTAACTAGACTCACATCGATTATGTGAGTAACTATTTTTTGTTGATATGCTTTGGCCTTTGTCACCTCAATTATTGGAATTTTAAGGTCTAAATTCTCTTAAGCTTCTATCAGTTCACATATTTAACCTTATCATCTTCAATGGTTTCAGATCATTAGCTTAATTAACTTTGAAAAATTCAAATCCTTAAGTTACACGAAAATGCAAATTGTGGAGAAACTTCACAATGAGGCCTTATAGATTTTGATATTCTCTCGGAGTCAAGAAAAAATCATGAAGTTACTCAGCTTTTGGGCAATGTTTGAGTATTATGAATTGCTTTACGCTTTGAGTAAATTGCCTTGACTTTGTTGGGAAAATTGAAAATTCACATCAATCGAAGATAATTAAACTTTATTGCCATAAAAGTATTTCTTGTTGTTGTTGTGCCTCAGCATATCCAGCGGTACAGTTTTAGATTTAAGATGATTATGTGTTAATTAATGCAAACCGCTACTGCTTGAACAGGTGCTAGAGGATCGTCGCCGTTGCTACTGCCAAATTGATAATTGACAGCACTCTACTAGATTGGTTGGTTTCGTTGTCATTGCTTGTAGACACATCCCTCTCAATTATGACCGGTGAGTAGATGATGATAATTCATCACGTCCTATGACCACGTCTTTTTCGGGCGATTCTATGAGGGTCGCTGAGAATTATAAGTTCTAAAGTAAGTATTAAATAATTTTATAAACATATGTTGATTTAAGGGGCGATTTACATTTCTCTGAGTCTTTTGTTAGGCAAACAAACATTCATGCTGAAAATGAAACGTAGAAATTCATGATAGCCCTCCATATTGTCGCACAGGCCGGTAGTATTTTTGACCTATAAAAACAAAATAGAGACACTCTGTTATCAACCCTCAACTGCATTTACTTAATACAAAATTATGGTAGCAGTCACTTTTATATGTTAAATTGTTTCTAGCAACTATTACTTAAATGAAATTTACTGATATGCAAAACATCTGAAAATGTGATACCAAAAAATGCATAAATGACATGGTAAGAAGTGATTTTCTTCTGGTAAGAAGTGACACCATTAACCTTAAATTACTAGTTCACAAAAAGGATCAGTTAGAAAACTAATAAAGTCTGTAGTAGTTAAGTTTTGTTTTACGAATTGGGTTACGAGTTAGGACAATGCTCACTAATTTCCTTCCTTCCTGAGATCATATTCTGGTTTGAACATTCTCATCTTATTCTTTTGTGAATTGCTTAAATCTTTGTTTCCTCATATGTATTTTCCAATTAAGTATTCTTATTGATTTGTGTATGTGATCTTTGTTTTCAATCTGTAAAAAAGGTCCAAATACTGTCCCCTTCAATGTGAGTTTCTTTGATATCGAAATGTAGTTTTGTATTCATTTCTGTAAGCGATCTTTCTTATGAGATCACTTCTGTTTCTTGTAAGTAAACTTTTTTCATTCTTGAATGTGTGTTATTTAGTGATATTGATTTCTTAATGTGATGTTTGTTTTCATTCTCTGAAAGAAGAAAAAGAGTCCAAATAAAAAATCTTCCATTCAATTATTTGGTATGCATTCTGTAAGAAATCTTCGTTAGGAAATTCATACAGAAAGTTTAGACACCTTTTTCTTCAACTTGAGTTGTTTGGATTACAACATCCATTTTTGGTACTGATTTCTGTATTTCATCTTTATTTTCAATCTGAAAAGGCATCCGATTTTTTTTTTTGGTTATTTGGTATGCATTTCTCAATGTGAGTTTATTTTTTCGTTGCCAAGTTTTGGAATGCATTTCTCTAACTGATCTTTGTTATGGAATCTGAGATAGAAAGTCCAAACATACTTTTGCTATACATTTCTTCTAGTAATCTTTGTTAGGGATTCTATATCTAGTTTTGGTATTGATTTCTCTAACTGATCTTTGTTTTGGAATTTGAAAAAAAGTCCTTAAACTCTTCTGCTTAACATGGTTTTCTTGGAATTCCATATCTAGTTTTGATTGCAATTTTCTTAAGTGACCATTTGTTTGAACATGAGTTTCTCGATCATGGATTCATAAGCCTATAGCTATTTTGTGTTTGGTAATATCTCTTTGTTTTCTGTAGGTAATAAGACCATCGACATGGGTAGGGAAGAACTTCAGAATAAGCTCAGGAATCTGAAAAAGAAATCGAAAAAGAACATGTGGCACCAACACATGTTTGCTGCCCCAAAAAACCCATAACATCCTCAGAGAAAACGAAGAAGAAAGACTCCATCTTGCGCCTGTTATCCTCTTCGCTCGAGCAGCACATTTTGCCACCTCCTACATACAGCAGGACAATCGCTAGTTGTTTCCTCCTCTCCAAAGAGGAAATGTTTCCAAAATTTAGAAGAGAAGCCCACTACGATGAGGGCGGGAGTCCACTGTACTTCCTTGCTGCAACCAGGCCTTGTAGATTTTAACATTCTTTCAGAATCAAGAAGATACCATGAAGTTACTCAACATTTGAACAATGTCTGAGCATTATGATTTGCTTGTATGTTCAAGTAATTTCTTGTACATTGTTCAAATTGGAATTCACAAATTCACTAACTTTGAGCATTTGTAGGTTAGTATAATTTCTTTTTCCATAAAAATAACAGATGAGTTTGATAAGGTTGTTGGGGTCAATTCAAGAGTGGTTGGGTGGTTTGGCAGTGACCAATCCAACGGTCGGTAAGTTACCCAATTTATTTCCATTATAAACCTTATAATTTATTTCCCAAAATTATTTCCATAATTTGGGTCAGTTTTTGGTGTTAAAGGAGGTTGGAAGTAAAATCATGTGATACACTCAATATTGTTTCTAAAGAGATATTAGTATACATATTTCATGCCAGTAGAACGCGTAGAATTTGACAATTATGTTGGCGTTTGTTTCAAAACTTGATTTTTTATTTACACATGTTAGCATTTTAAGCTGGAATTATTTGAACCTAAACTTGAAGGACTCACTGTCATCCAGCGCTGGTTCTGTACTGCAACTACTTTAGTTACAAATCGTCTTAATGTTGTTAATATTATAGTCAGACATCTTAAGCCTGTGTGAGCAAAATAATGGGGTTTGGGATATTAAACTAATGTTGTTTTGCTGTTTCTTGGTTTTAGCAGCCAAAGTGGGAAGGTACCGAAGTTCAAATCACACGAATGCCGCAAGAAAGGCTGCAAAATAGGTCGAGAAAAGTAAAATAGGTTCGGAATGGAGACAGATTCTGCAAAACTGTAGGCCATAAACAAGGGTTTTATCTATAAGTGTACAAATAGCACGTCTATCGACTTTGTATGGAATATAATCGGCACACGAGCTTCTTGTGCACCTATATATAGTACAAACTGTCCTTGGAGTTTAAACTCCGTACTGTTAATTTGTTGTCAATTATGAGATATGGAAGTGTCATTACTATTCTCAAATGCCTTGCTGGTGATAAGAATTTGATTATTTTTTTAGGACAAAAAACGATTTTTTTAGGACACCGAAATTTAAGCAATTGTTATCAACACTAAAATTCATACAAGTTGAATTGGTCTGAAAATGGCAAACTGGTCTTAAGCTTGCAGGCAAAATTCATACGTTTTGAATTGATAAAATTGGTATGAACATGCCAAGTTGAATTGATAAAATTGTTTGTTGAGGTGTTGTAAACTGCAGGAAGAAACATGTGAAGAAAGTGGGCTCCTCAAATAAAAAATTTACTTCAACTAATAAAACTTTCAATTGTAAAATTTTCGCTCTCTGATTGGTTGTGGTAGGTAAATATGTTTCAGGGTAGGAAGGGTCAGTAGACACATAAGGGGAGGTGGTTGGGGTGTTACAGAGACATGCTTATTTCATCTCAACCTGATCTACAACCTATACATGTGCTGTTGTTTCCACCTACTCAAGTATGCATACAGTAAAAATCTTCTGGAAATTCCTATTTTAGGTGGAAGTCAGGGTTGGAATTTCTATGAAAATGACATCAATGTATAGTACTCTAATGCATCTCTAATATATTGACGATTATTCATGATTTTGGATGTTGTTATGTTAGTGAAGTCACTAGCACTACTGTTGTGTTTGTATGTATGTATGAAGAAGCTAAAAACTGTGGAGGTATATGAAGGTTGAGGTATACGTACTAACCAATTTTTCATCTTCTTAATTTTACCATTGAATTTGAGGCATTGTTTAAATTGGTGGAATATGTGAATTTTAATGTATAGAGTGTTGCTTTGATAATAGGTGTTTTCATTCTTCAAAATTAGTGTATATGTTAGAATCGTAAACTCTACTTAAGATAGAGTAAACTTATTGGATGATTTATTAGGTTAATTGAGTGGTTAAGTGAATTACATGGTATTTATATTCTGACTTGGAAACAAGTGACGTGGTGGATGCATGGAAGGTCAGGGGATGAGGTGTTGGAATATGGTTGGAGGATGTGGAGGTGTTGGGTTAAAGCATTCCTATATATAGAGTATTACGGGGTTAAAACATGAAGAAGGGTTTGTGTTAAAGAAAAAGACCGTTGGAGACATTAATTATGGAGTTTACCAAAGCATCCTGTAGAACACCCAAGATAATCGTTTGGGATCTCCATGTCAAACAATAAATAAAGCCAAAACGGCTACTAATCTATGTATAAATACTCATGTAATCAAACATTCAAAATATAATACAAACATCACTTTCTCTTCTTCCTCCTAAACATCATCGTCTCAATTTCATCATGGTATCAGAGCACTGATCCATTCGCCTCAGATTTTTTCCAAATCTCATCATTGGCCTCACCTCATCCAAGGGGGTTGAAGGTCACCACACACCCACATCCTAACCCAAGTAGGAAGGAAAAAAAAACGAAACTGAATGTCGGACGGCAACGAAGTGATGAATCCTCATCGCCTCGTCACAACACCTCTTAACGAGACCAACTACTTGTCCTGGTCTCGTGCGGTCACGCTATCCCTCAGCGACAGAGGGAAGCTTGGCCACATCACCGGAAAAACTCCAAAACCAGGAGAAGAAGCAGAGGAGAAGATTCAAGACGAGTGGCAAACCACGGATCACCAAGTGATGTCGTGGCTCATTGCCTCCATGCATGCAAACATTGCAGAAATCTTCATATATAAAGACAGCGCGAAAGATCTGTGGGACTCTGTTCGAGACCACTTTGGAAAGGCAGAAAACTTCACGCACATCTTCAAGATCAAGCAAGAAATTGCACAAACACAACAAAACGGGACATCAATCACAGAGTATCTCGGTACTCTCAGAAGGCGGTGGGATGAGCTCAGAATATACAAACCACCCACCGCAGACCCAAAATTCATCCAAAACCGACAAGAGCAAAATCAAATCTACTAGTTTCTGGTGGGTTTAGATCCAAGCTACGAGACTATTCGGTCTCAAATACTCATGGCTCCGGAACTTCCCAGTCTTCCCCACATCACAAGTCTCATTCAGCGGGAAGAAACGCGAAGAAACTCAATGAAAAATCAAAACAACCACACGGAGAACCAAGCCTTCATCGCTGGACGAAACCCAGCTCAGGGAGGAGTAAAAAAAAGATTCGGAAACAAAAACTCCGAACACTGCGACAACTGTAAAAAGCAAGGACACAACAGAAATCAGTGTTGGTTCCTCTTTCCCCATCTCAGACCACAAAGAAACGAAAAGAACGCAAAAGCAAATTGGGTCGAAGGAGTCTCCGGCGGCGACTGCAACACCAGCACACTCGGCGGCGGCGGCTGCAACACCAGCCTGCTCGGAGGCGGCGGCTGCAACACCAGCCTGCTCGGAGGCGGCGGCTGCAACACCAGCCTGCTCGGAGACGGCGACAACAACACTCGCCTACTCCGGAAGAGCAATCGACACCAAGAAAAAAATCAAAACCCTACCGAATATGCGGATAACTCCGCGTTTTATACTCAGCATGCTTCCGGATCCTCCAACCCGACCCGATCGGATATAACCCCGGTCGGATCCAATCCATTCGGATCTGGTAATCCGGATCCTTCCATTAACCCGATTCATTTAAAAAGTCTGGTGGGCCAGCTTAATGAGTTTTTTGCAAAACAACCCTCACGCAACTGGTAATTCCTCAGGTAAATTAAATTTCTCTGATTTTACCGTTTTTTCTGGATTAACAGCAAAAATTAATAACCAATCTTGGATAATTGATACCGGAGCTACTGATCACATGTCTGGAGATCCAACAATACTTAGTAATATTAAAAACCTAAGTTTAGAAAATAAATTTGTAACGGTTGCAAATGGGAACAAAATACCAATTAAAGGAATAGGCAAAATCAAATTACTTAACAACACTCTTAATGATGTGTTGTATGTACCTAACCTAGATACCAATCTTATATCTGTAGCCAAAATCACCAAAAATCTCAATTGTAATGTTATTTTTGCTCCTAACGATGTTATTTTTCAGGATCGTATCTCAGGTAGGATGATTGGTAAGGGCATCCTCACAAACGGTCTTTATGTTCTAGAAACAGATGAAAAAGCTCTTCATACCCATACTCTGAACAACCATATTCTCTGGCACAAAAGGATGGGTCACCCATCATCAAGTATATTAAGATGTTTTTTTCCTTCTTTTAAAAATGAATTATTATGTGATGTATGTCGTTTTGCTAAACAAACCCGCTTACCTTTTCAAAATTCTAGCACCAAAACTCACATGCCTTTTGAACTAATACATTCTGATATTTGGGGACCAGCCCCTGTTGAATCTTACAACGGCTTTCGGTATTTTATCAGTTTTATCGACGATTTTTCACGGGCCACCTGGGTTTATCTATTGAAAAACAAATATGATGCTTACTCTGTTTTTTGCGAATTCCTCCGTTTTATTGAAAACATGTTTGACGCAAAAATTCGTTTCTTTAGGTCCGATAACGGCTCTGAATATATGAGCAACCTTTTTCAAAAACTTCTACATCAAAAAGGTATTTTTCACCAAACCTCATGCATTAATACACCGCAACAAAATGGGGTTTCGGGAAGAAAAAACCGGCATCTTCTAAATGTCACTCACTCCCTCCTTTTTCAAAACAATGTTCCGAATTTTTTTTGGTCAGATGCAATTCTCACCGCTACTTACATTATCAACCGACTTCCTAGCCCCACTACAAACAATAGAAAACTGTTAGAAATCTTGTATAATAAAGAAATTAACATCGACCACTTTAGAATTTTCGGTTGTACATGTTTTGTCCATAAAAAAACGGGAAGATAAACTTGATCACAACTCCATCAAGTGTATTTTTCTGGGGTATTCCTTTAGGAAAAAAGGTTACAAATGTTATGACCCACAAAATAAAAAAACCTTTGTCTCACGAGATGTTACCTTCTTCGAAGAAGTCCCCTTCTTCAAAAATCCCAGTCCTGAAATCGCTTCCGCCATACTAGTACCTCACATCACCTACAATAACCCCCTTCCCACAACACCACCAATCCCAGACGAAGGAGGAAATGAAAACGAAGGAGGAAATGAAAACGAAGGAGGAAACGAAGACGAAAGGAGAAATGAAGAAAGAGAAAATCCAAGAGGAGAAGAACCTCCAAGAAGATCTACGCGTCCATCTCGCCCTCCTAGTAGACTCAATGATTATTATTATCTCTCACACACCATATACCCCATCCAAAATTTTCTGACATACCAACAAATGTCCCAAAAACATAAAGCCTTCCTAGGAGCAATAGACACAAATAAAGAACCAACACATTACCATGAGGCTATACAAAACCAGAATTGGGTCAACGCCATGAATGATGAATTACGAGCCCTGAAAAAAACCACACCTGGACCCTCGTACCTCTTCAACCAGGTACCAAGCCTGTTGGATGTAGATGGATCTACAAGATTAAATATCATAGCGATGGGAAAATAGAAAGATATAAGGCTAGACTAGTGGCCAAGGGTTATACTCAGACATATGGCCTTGATTACTTAGAAACCTTTGCTCCTGTAGCCAAAATGAACACTGTCCGTGTTCTTCTCTCCATCGCTGTAAATCAAGGATGGGATTTATTTCAAATGGATGTCAAAAATGCATTTTTACAGGGAAATCTAGAAGAAGAAGTTTACATGGTTCCGCCACCCGGCTACGCCACTTGTCCAAACCAGGTATGCAAGCTTCACAAGTCTATATATGGACTAAAACAATCACCTCGTGCCTGGTACGCAAAACTTAGCTTCTCTCTGATTAATTATGGATTTATTAAAAGCTCTGCTGATGCATCCATGTTTAGAAAACATAGTCATAACACTACCACCATTGTACTTATCTATGTTGATGACATCATCATAACTGGAAATAATAATCACCAAATAGCAGTAGTTAAAGAATATCTGAAGTCAAAATTTGACATCAAAGACCTAGGATACTTAAAATACTTCTTAGGAATAGAAATTGCATACTCCAAGAAATGGTTATTTCTCTCCCAACGAAAATACACCCTTGACCTACTTAAAGAAACCGGGAAGATAGGATCAAAACCCTTAACTACTCCTATAGAAACCAACAAAAAACTAGGACCAACAGATGGAACCCCTCTTTCAAATATTGGGCAATTCCAGAGATTAGTAGGGAAACTCATTTATCTTACTGTTACCCGACCAGACATTACATACGCTGTCAGTTTAATAAGTCAATTCATGCATGCTCCTCATACACACCACTTAGATTTGGTGAAAAGAATTCTATGTTATCTTAAAGGAACACCCGGACAAGGTCTCTGGATGAAACCTAACAACTCTAACTCAATAATTGGGTATTCTGATGCAGACTGGGCTGGAAGTCATGATCGATGATCTACCTCAGGATTCTGCACTTTCGTTGGAGGAAACTTGGTAACTTGGCGAAGCAAAAAACAAAATGTTGTCGCCCGGTCAAGTCCAGAAGCAGAATACCGTGCAATGGCATCAACTACCAGCGAGCTAATTTGGTTAAGTCAACTACTTAAAGATATGAAGATCACAACTCAGAACCCTATGAAGATGTTTTGTGACAATAATGCTGCACGACACATCTCCATGAACCCAGTCTTTCATGAAAGGACTAAACACATTGAAGTCGATTGTCACTTCATTCGAGAAAAGATACAGTCAAAACAAATAGAAGTCCCCTACGTTCCAAGCAAAGATCAGCTGGCTGATATCTTCACCAAAGCTCTAGATCACAAGACCTTCTCCAACATACTTCTCAAGTTAGGATCTATCAACCCTTTCCAGACCCAACTTGAGGGGGCATGTTAAAGAAAAAGACCGTTGGAGACATTAATTATGGAGTTTACCAAAGCATCCTGTAGCATACCCAAGATAATCGTTTGGGATCTCCATGTCAAACAATAAATAAAGCCAAAACAGCTACTAATCTATGTATAAATACTCATGTAATCAAACATTCAAAATATAATACAAACATCACTTTCTCTTCTTCCTCCTAAACATCATCGTCTCAATTTCATCAGTTTGTGCTCCTCATGTGAGGTGAGGAGTTTAAGTGAGGCATGAGAGAGAAGGTTGTGAAAAGATGGAGAAGAGGTTGGGTGAAGGATGTTCGGTTTTGAGTTGGCTTTGAGGCTTTTCTGGTGCAAGAGATATAAAGGAAATTGATGGAGTTTGGATGTGATTTGTGGGAAGCTTGTGGTTGCGAGACAGGCAAGTACTGATTCATTATTCTTCAGTTTCATATCATGTATGTCTCTCTTGATATTTGTAGTTGCATGCATGCTGAGTATCGATATGGAATTCATTGATATGCATATGATTGCATGGTGGTGTTTCGGTTGACATGTCTTGTGGCTGTATGTATGTTTCTAGCTGAGCCACTTAGGAAAGAGCTACCTAACGGGCAGTGTAGAGCCACCTGAGAGAGGAAAGTGCTGTCTGTTGTTAGTGTGGAGCTACCAGGTATGCATCTGACTGATTGATAGATTTTTGAAGCACAGGATGTGGTCGAATCCGAATGGGGTCGAGATGGTTATGCATGCATATTAATTGTGATACATGTCTCTTGATTGTGCTCATTGACTGAATGTCATGTTCTGTATTATTTTCCACATGATTGTGATTTTGATTGATTGACGGTTGGAACTTGCAGTTTGTTGAGCTCACAAATTATTGATTATATTTTTCAGATTAATTTGAGCCTATCAAATTATGGATTAAATATCAGAGTGCGCAACGGTCAAGATCGTGGATCGTATTAACACACCGGGTTCAGGCGGGTAAGCACTCGTCTGAGCTCGGGACATTACAATATCAGGTGATGGTTATGCAATATATAGAACTGCAGTAACATCTTAACCGACTTTCTGGACTTACAAATCAAAATACCATTTAGGCAAAATGATACATGAATTAAGGTGATCATTAAAGGAGGTGATGGCAGTTTTTTGCAGTAGATTTTATGTAAAATACTGTATTTTATTTATATTTTTTAGTTCCTTAGGGTTTCTTTTGCAATTACTCCAAATATAGGATTAGAGAGAATGGGATTATTAGAAATCCCTAGTTTTTGCCCCTTTGTAGTGGTTTGTGTGAGAGAGGCTTGGAGAGGAGATCACGTTGGACCTCATCGGAGCGGCCGGACCTCGCCGGAGCATTGCCGGAATCGCGTAGGAGCTTCGTCGGAGCCCCCGTGCTGCGTCTTGGGCAAGATTCGGTTGGGTTCTCCCAAGGTACGTATGCCTTGGGTAGATTTACAATCAACTTTCTTAAGGTCCTTTGATTCAAGGGTTTCACCACCTTAGGCATCTCCTTTTGTCTTCTAAGATGACTTTCATCCTAGATTCTTTTTATAGAATTTGGAAATGAAGGGAAGATGGTTGAGGGTAAGAAAATGGATTGTTAAGTGGTATTATGTCAAGTTGATGATAAGTTGTTTTCATAGCAGCAAATGTGGGGTTATTTCTGAAATTTCAGCACTTTGAATCTTAGTGATGACTTGTGTTTCCTAATGCTTCATCCAGTTGTATATGACAGCTTTGTTGGGTTGAATGAGAGGTTGTTTGGACTAATTAACTAGTGGTTTGGAGAGACCAGCTGACTTAGGTCATTTATCATTACCAATTCTATGAGCTTGCATATGTATTTAGAAGTTGAGGTACTATCAAGGTACTAATGTTAGATATCTAGTTCCCAACTTGCCATTTGACTCATGATTCAAAGACTTAAATTTTGTATAGGTGAATGTAGAGGCATTAGAATTTGGATTTGACTAGGGGCTCTTTTGAACACAAAATCTTGTTAGTTGAGTTGTTGAGTAATGGTTATGTTCGGTTGGGTTTGGGAATGGTTGGCCCCGTTCCAGCATCAATGGTGTGATTTCTAACTCCTTTTGAGTTGGTGTTTCCACCTTGGAGTGAGCACACACTCTTGTTGATAGGTTAACAATGAATCTCACTTGGATTGTTTGTTTCGACTTGTGGTAATAATATCTAGTATGGATACTAATAATAATAAAAAGGGGGAATTGTTGACCTCGAAAGGTGCAGCAGAAGTCCTCATTGCTTGTTTTGTCTTGGTCAGATTTCCATTCTCCCGTCATTAATGTTGTAGTTGTTGCTCTTATTTCTTTGTCCCAAATAAAGGGATTATTCTTGCCTTCAAGTTTAAGATGATGTTGCTTCTAAAATCATGTGCTTACTTGTTGCTAATTTATGCCTTTAAACTATAGGATTGTCTATCACAATAGATAAGTATATTTTCCTTTTCCTTCTTCTAAAAGTCAGATTTTTAAGTTGATTCAATATGTGGCTTCACATCACTCCTTTTAATTGGACTGCTAGTCTTTTTGTTAATAAGCTTGTTAGGTTTAACTCCAATAATTTATTATATTATTCGGCTTGGTTGAGTCCGTAATATTATGTGCATGGTTGAAAATAATGAGCATCCGTAACTGAGGTGAAATTTATTTTTGAAGAGCTAGATTGCTAGGATTGTTATTTCTTGACTTCATAACTAGGTTGTATATGTTTCAACAAACAAAAAAATGAACTACCTTATTGTCTTATTTTGGGTTTTTTTCCTGGTATAATCATGAGATGTGCTTTAAACGTACATCTTGTGATATATCTTTGTAAAACGTGTGACCTATTTTGTCATCTATGATTTTATTGTAAGTAACTCAGTCGATTTAAGTGGCGACCAGGTATTTTGGAAATTTGAATTGTATTACTTAACTGGTCTCAATCCTCCAGAAGTCTGATAACAATCATGATTTTTATAGCATATTATTGTGTTTCATGACCTTACTTAGGTGCATTCTTGTTCAAATTAATGTGAATCGAATTTTAAAATATCAATGAATTGTGATGGCACTATTGGCTCTACGGAGCATTCTAACTCTTCGGAGTATTGGGCCCGACGGGGCACATCTCTTATGAGATTATTGGCGGTTGTAGGACCGCAGATACAGATCTGATATCTATTGTATTGACACATGTTAATGTATGGGACCCCAAAATAAAATAAAATGATTTATTATATGGATGTGGGGATGAACCATACATTAACTGGAAGACCGCATGTGCCAGCGGTGGGAGTTCTTCGGAATTCCCGATACATTTATGTATCAACTATTGATTGAGACGAGTCGAATTGAAATTGAATTGTCAATTATTTTAAACCATTCTAGTCACATAATTATGATTGGACTATTCAAGTGTTTATTGGGAATGAAATTGTTGATTGTGTTTCATAATTGCAAAATGTCACTTGTATACATCATTAGTTAAATGATTGTTTATAACATAACCTTATTAAGAACATTTGTTTTACCGAATATTGTTATTGGTTATTCCTTTGAATTGTTTGACCGTCTGATTTTGGTTCTAATTTCAACCTTTGGCATACTGAGTTTTATAAACTCACGTTGTTGTGGCTTATATTTTTGCAGGAAACCGCCAGAATTAGGTTGTGATGGCTTATCAAATTTTTGGCATGTAGTAGCATGGTGGTGATATAGTTTTTGGTTGTCTCGTATACAGGAGAAATGTAGGTTCAGTCTTGTTTCCTTTTTGAAACTCTTGTAAACCCATTTGGGTATAGATGTGACTATCTCATGGTGATCGAACTCTTGTTTTGAATGTTAATCCTTACTTCTATGGAGCTCCATTCCCTGTGTTAGAGTTTATTGAAAATCGTTGCTTGTGATTGTCCCTTTCCCGCGAAATTTCTTTCTCAATTGTGATATTCAGCTTCCGTTTTGTCGTGCGGAATGGGATGTTACATTTTAAGCTTTGGAAGATGAATGGTTAGGACTTTTAAAAATGGCAAGGATTGTTGCTCAAATTCAAGAGACATGATAAAATTAAGGAACCAAAGGACCAAAGACCAAAACAACGTCTAAAACCAATCTACGGTTACATTTTTGGTTGGAAAATTTGAAGGTCGTGATTAGAGTGATTAATAATGATTAAGGTCAGGATTGAAAGAACCACAGGACCAATGACCAAAAGACCAAAGCAAATTAGTATGGTTATTAAAATGATTCACCATGCTTTTGATTTGACGGAGCACATATTCATTATGGCCCAATCTAAATTGTCTCCATTAACAGTGTGACAATATGAGTAGTATGGATGATAACAATTCATCACTCTGTTGATTAAACAAAGTACATGTTTAGGTTATGGCCATACTAACTAGACTCGCATTGATTACGAGCAACTAGATTTTGTTGATATGCTTTGGCCTCTTTCACCTCAAATGTTAGAGATATAGGGGTTATATTCTCTTGAGCTTCTATCAGTTCACATGTTTGGTACTTAAAACAAACGTAGAAATTGTTGCACGGGCCTGTAGTATTTTTGACCTATAGAAACAAAATAGAGACACTCTGTTATCAACCCTCAATTGCATTTACTTAATACAAAATTATGGTAGCAGTCATCTTTATATGTTAACTTGTTTCTAGCAACTATTACTTAAATGAAATTTACTGATATGCAAAACATCTGAAAATGTCATACCAAAAAAATGCATAAATGACAAGTAAAATCATAAGAGATTTTCTTCTGGCTAAAAAAACTGAAGGTCATGAACTTGAAGGTCCACATATAAGTTGTTTAGTGCAAATCGAGCTCATACGGAAAATGGTGTGGTTAAGAATGGTACAAGTGCAATGCTGATTGATTCCATGACAAGTAAAATCATCTACCTTTGCGAGAGCTTCACTGTCTGACTCCCTTTGGAGTTGTACCTTACTTTTTCCTTCTCCAGAGGCCACAGTAATTTAAGTTGCATCGGTTTCTGTTTGTGCAGAAAATTATGTCAATAAACATGAAGAATAAGCAACATTAATTGTAACCCCAAAAACTTCAACCTGAAAAGAGAGTGTCATTTCTCCTCCCAGCGAAACCCAAAGTCAACTATACTGCCCCTCCCAGGAAAAGAGAAGAGTGGATAAAAGCTCAGAGGTAATAATTATTTTGGTACGAACGTGTATTGTTTGTCCGAATGTCTTCTTTGGAAATACAATCTTGATTATCATTTTTTTTTGCGATTCACAAAAAACACTGCTCATTTCAATGACAATCTGGGGGCCACGCACGAATTCCTCCGCCTTATTGGGTCACCATATTAGGAGACCTGACAGGCATCATATCCATCACGATTTTCTTTCATTCTTTATTTTTGCATATTCATTTTAATCACCTGATTCTTTAAGCATTTTGATGATTAGTCTATGATGAAAAGTTATAGACCACATTTGATGATCGAAGTGAGACCGAAATATTAAGCAATTGACATTAGCACTGAAAATCATACAAGTTGAATTGGTAATGCCAGACTTGTTAGAACCCAAACCTAGGTTAGAGGGTTAATGGAGATTAAGGAGGTGATTGCATGAGGAAGTGTGGTTGCACAGTGGTGTGCATGGGGAAGAGAAGGGGGCGTGCACTGTGGATGAGGGGAGGGTGATGGGTTGAGGGTGTAGTGCACTGTAGACGCGAATTGAAGGGTTGGGTTTAAGTTGGATTTTGTTCTCTCCCTCTCCCTTCCTTACGTTTTTCTCTCCCTCACTCTCTTCTTTTCCCTTGTGCGGCGAGCAGCCGGAGGTGACGACGCCGGTGGCGTAGGCGTGCGGAGGTAGACACGCGGGGAGGCGACATGTGTGAGCGAGGCTCCGGCGTACTCCGTCTTCGTTTGAGGTATGCCGTTCTCTAGTGTGATTTGGTTGTTAACCCTAGTGAGAGGGTTGTGTTGGTCGGTCGGAGGAGGTCGGAGACCTCACCGACGAAGAGATTTGGTGAAGAAACCTCGGCTGGCGCGAGGTTGAAGACGACCAACGGTCGATCGGACCCTTCGGACGGTCGACCAAATGCATGTAATATTTGTCTGTCTGTTGTGTTCGGTCGACCGGAACTTAAGTGTACCGGTAGGATGCATGTGTTTTCGGTCGACCGTTGATGACGTAGAAAATAATAGGTTGACCCTGTAAGTTTTCGGTCGACCGAGACCCCTGAGTCGGTCGACCGATAGATTTGATTTTGATGTTGACCAGACTCCGGATTTTGACCTCGTTCGGTCGACCGGTTTTAGACCTTCGGTAGACCGTTACAATTTTTTTGTGTTGCGCAAATAGTTCGACTGTTGTAGACGCTTCGGTCGACCGATTCCCTTGTGGAAGCGGTCGACCGAGCTGTCACTTTCAGTTGACCGATTTCTCTTGAGGAAGCGGTCGACCAGATGTCACTTCCGGACGACCGATTCCCTTGAGGAAAATGGTCGCCTGAGTGGTCTTTTTCGGTCAACCGTTTTGCACAGGACAGAATTCCTGGTTCCCTTTTTGAACTTTGTCCACAGAAACCCGTGTCCTCGCCTTGTGCGTGAGCCGGGAGGTGACGGTGGGCGCGTTCCGCGTGCCTGCCCAGGGACCGCCGTGCGGAAAAGTGTGGGTGTTCGGGAGACGTCACCTCCATGTATGGACCGTGACTAAGATGATGGTTTGATTGGACTCATTGTAGTATAGCGGGCCTGAGGGATCGCGGATCCTAATGTATGATGATTGTGCTGGCACGCAACTGTCTTTGGGTGAGGTGACTACCGGCCTGAGGGGCTACGGAGGTCGCTGCCCTGCTTTTATAGCGGTGCGGTTGGTGTTCGCGGCTCGTGGAGCCTGATGACCTTGCAGACTTCGGTCTGGAGCCGTCCGATGTTGTGCCGGACGTATTGATGGACCGCCGATGTTGTTCCGGTGATGCCGCCGATGTTGTTCCGACGATGATGATTGATGAACCGATGATGTTCCGGCTATGTTCCTCAGATGAGCACCTACTGAGATGATGATTGATGGACCGACCGATCGACGGCTCCGTTGGTGTGGTTTCAACCACGAAGTTACAGATCTGTTTCTTATGGCGTGGACCTGGCGGATGCTCCTTACCGAACCCCATGATTAGTGTAGCCGCGCGTGGGGGGCGTCACGTCTTGTTCCGTTAGACCGTATGTGCCTACGGTAGGTCTCCTCGGGAGACCCGATGATGATTGTCGGACTGATGTCCTATGTTACCCTTCGGGGGAACTGTTTTCCTTACTGTTGATGACATGACATGCTAAGGTCGACATGATTACATTTATCTTCCTTGTTGTTCTGTAGTAATCATGTATCGTTTTTGACAAACTCTGATGTAATTTGGTGCACCGCTTTTATATTTATGAGAAGTAACAGTCCCGTCTTTGATTATTGAGTTCTATTGCCTTGATTATAAATTTTTAAATTTCCGCTGTTTCGGGATGTTACAATTTGGTATCAGAGCGGTCGATTCCTATGCGGTTCCCAAAGAAACCACCCATGTAGTAATAGGACACATGCATTTTATCTTTTAGCATGCATACATGGCTGAAGTTTGTGATTGTTTCTTCTGTTAGATGGCTCCTAGACACGTGCGGAGTTCCCCTCGTGGTCGCGGTCCCAGTGGCGACACTTCGGGCGCTCACTGGGACAGGTTGGTCGAGTTCCTGGAGCGTCAGGAAGCCCAGAATGTGCAGGGCGGGGTGGGCGCTGAGCATGATCGGTTTATGCGTCAACACCCGTCGAGTTTTGATGGCAGGAGTGCTCCAGAGGTAGCAGAGGATTGGATCTTCAGGATGGAGAAGATTTTCCGTGCGATTGGAGTCGCACCTGAGAGGATGGTGGACCTGGCCACCTATGTGTTTGATGGCGAGGCGGCCAACTGGTGGAGGTCTACGTCCACGGTTTTGTTTAAGGACTGTGAGGACGTCAGCTGGGAGGAGTTTCTGGAGGTGTTTCATGACCAGTACTTTCCCCAGCACGTCAGGATCGGAAGAGGGAGGAGTTCATGTCGCTGGAGCAGAGGAGATGACTCTAGCGAGCTACATCAGCAGGTTCAACGCCTTGGAGCGTTACTGCCCAGAGATTTGTGTGACCCCAGAGCAACGGGCGAGGAAGTTTGTAAGGGATTGAGGCAGCCGCTCCGATTACGTGTGATCAACAGCATGCCGCGGACCCTTGCAGATGCGGTGAAGCATGCTACTATCATAGAGCAAGACCAGAGGGAGTATTTTCAGGAGGCGAGGAAGGCACCAGTGAGCGCCGGTAGCCGACCAGTCGGTCGTAGAGCAGGGAACCCGGGCAAGAGGCCCAATTTTGATGGAGGAGGGGCATGTCAGTCTGGAGCGTGCACTTTCTGTGCGAGGTTTCACCCGGGCCAGGAGTGCGCCAGGTGCACTAGAGCTTGCATTGGATGTGGGCAGTTGTGTCACTTCATTCGGGAGTGCCCAAGCAGGCAGGGAGAGCCTAGCAGGAGGTCTGGGCCACCAGTGGCAGGGAGAGTGGAGGCAGCCGATCAGTTGTTTCACCAGGTCAGGGCAGGAAGGCCGGGCGAGTCTTCACTATTCAGGCTGTGGAGGCGAGGGACTCCAACACCGTGGTTGAAGGTACACTTTCTGTTTCTGGCTTGGTTGCTCGTGTGTTGTTTGATTGCGGCGCCACTCACTCCTTCATTTCGAAGAAGTTTGCTGGCGAGTTGGGTCGGACCCCTGTGCTGCTGACTGATGTTTTGGAGGTCAGCACGCCTATGGGTGAGGTGGGCACTGTGGGGAGCTTTTTCCCCGGCACCACAGTTGCTTCGGGAGACCATGATTTTCCGGCAGATCTGGTCTTGTTACCGATGGAGGACTTCGACGTCATACTGGGGATGGACTGGCTGTCACAGTACGACGTGCGAGTCTTTTGCCGCGAGAATAAGATTCTGATTCTGATGGAGGGCTTGCCAGATGTTTTGATCAGAGGTATGAGGAGCAGAGGGGGTCGCCTGATTGTGTCTGCAGTTAAGGCACAAAGACTGATACAGCAGGGATGCAGAGCGTTTGTAGCCACGCTAGTCGTTCCTGATCCTGAGACGAGGAAGCTGGAGGATATAGAGGTTGTGCAGGAGTTCACAGATGTGTTTCCAGCAGAGATTCCAGCATTACCGCCGCACCGAGAGATCGAGTTCGGCATCGAGTTGGTAGCGGGTACGACACCTCAGTCGAAGGCACCTTATTGGATGACACTTGCAGAGTTGACAGAGCTGAAGAAGCAGTTGTAGGAGTTGATGGACTCCGGGTTCATTCAACCGACTGTTTCTCCATGGGGAGCGCCTGTGCTCTTTGTGAAGAAGAAGGATGGGTCGTTGCGGATGTGCATCGACTACAGGATGCTAAATAAGGTTACCGTTCGGAACCGGTACCCTTTGCCCAGGATTGATGACTTGTTTGACCAGTTGCAGACGGCAAGAGTGTTCTCGAAGATCGATCTGCGTTCGGGTTATCACCAATTGCGGATCAGGGAGGCAGATGTTCAGAAGACAGCCTTCAGGACACGGTACGACCACTACGAGTTCTTGGTGATGCCATTTGGACTGACGAATGCACCTGCAACATTCATGGATTTGATGAATAGGACCTTCCAGCCGTATCTCGACAGATTTGTCGTTGTATTCGTGGACGACATTTTGGTATACTCGCCTGACAGGGAGCAGCATGGGGAGCACCTGACGATTGTGCTTGGAATCCTGAGAGATCAGCAGCTCTATGCCAAGTACACGAAGTGTGAGTTTTGGTTGGACCAGGTGGCTTTTCTGGGGCATATCGTGTCGGCGGATGGGATTTCGGTGGACCCGGCGAAGGTCGAGGCTGTGACTCAGTGGAGAGCCCCGACGAGCGTGACAATGATCAAGAGTTTCGTAGGACTGGCAGAGTATTACAGGCGGTTCATCCAGGATTTATCTAGACTTGCATCGCTGATGACAGCGTTGAGCAGGAAGGTGGAGGTTTCAGTTGCGAGTCTGTGCATCCAGGAGTGGAGGGTAATCGATGCATTGTCAGAGTGGAGACCGTTCACAGAGGGTTCAGAGGGAGCAGTGATTGCTGGGCTTCGGGTGGAGCCGCAGACAGTCTCACGGGTGGTGCAGGCTCAGCATGGGGACGAGGAGTTAGCTGGTCTGCTACACTTAGCTTCCAGAGATGAGTCAGACTTCAGTGTAGGGGTTGATGGTGGTTGAGGTTCAGGAGTCGGATCTGGGTGCCGAAGGTCGATGGGCTGAGAGATGACATCATGGAGGAGGCACACAGAGCTAGATACACCATTCACCCGGGGAGCACGAAGATGTATAAGGACCTGCAGCGGAACTTCTGGTGGAAGGGCATGAAGAGGGACGTTGCAGAGTTTGTGGAGCGATGCTTGGTCTGTCAGCAGGTGAAGATTGAGCATCAGCGGCCAGCGGGTCCGATGCAGAGTGTTGAGCTTCTTGAGTGGAAGTGAGAGCATGTGACGATGAATTTTGTCACAGGATTGCCGAAGACGAGGAGATTCCACGACGCGATTTGGGTGATAGTCGATCGACTGACCAAAGCGGAGCACTTCTTAGCGATCAGGACCACGTTGCCTTTGGAGGGTCTAGCTAACTCCTTCTTGGGACACAAGTCTACCGAGAGCTTAAAATGCGCGGCGAGAGGAATTCTTTCAGACTTGGCATCCTCCATGCCAAAACGATGCAAGACTTTCTCAATATATTGCTGCTGGGAGAGAAACAAATTCTTGCATGCATGATCACGACGTATCTCCATACCTAGAATCCTCTTCGCTGAACCAAGATCCTTCTTCTCGAACTCAGCCTTTAACAATTCTTTAAGCTCAAAAACTTTGGACTTGTCCTTAGCTGCTACCACCATATCATCTACATAGAGTAATAAGAAAACAAGAGAGCCATCGGGAAATACCTTTCGGTAAACGCAGCAGTCATACTGGGAACTGTTGCACCCATATCCAACCATAAAAGAATTAAATATTTTATACCATTGTCGAGGCGACTGCTTTAACCCATAAAGCGACTTCTTCAGCAAACATACCTGATTCTCTTTACCCTCGACCACAAAGCCCTCCGGCTGGGACATGTAAATTTGCTCCTCTAATTCTCCATGTAGGAAAACGGTCTTCACATCAAGTTGCTCTAACTCTAAATCATGAATTGCAACCAAACTCAACAAAACACGAATAGAAGTATGCTTCACAACGGGTGAGAAAATATCGCTATAATCCACACCCTCCACCTGACTAAAACCACGAGCAACTAATCGAGCTTTGTATCTCACATCTCAGAGACCCTCGATTTTCTTCTTGAAGACCCATTTGCAGCTAACGACCCTCTTTCCTTTTGGAAGTTCTACCAACTTCCAAGTTTGGTCCTTATGAAGAGACTCCATCTCTTCATTCATTGCACCCACCCAAGCCGCTGAATCGGGTGCCAAAATTGCCTCTGAATACTTGCTCGGCTCACCAGAGGTTCCAATATCTTCAGCTCCACTAAGAGCATATGCAAGGACTGATTCGGCATATCTACGGGGTTTCTTGGTCAGCCGCCTCTCTCTGTCCCTTGCCAACAAATACTCTTCATCTTCCTCAGATTTAGAACTCTCTCCTTGTGTCACACCGATATCCACATCAACATTCACTACCGGTGGCTCCACCTGAACTGCAGTCCCACTTGACACAGGAGTAGAAATAACAGTGTCTTTCCTGGAAGGTAGCATAGGAAGCTCATTAAAGACAACATTTCTTTCAACCATGAGCTTTTGAGATTCCTTGCACCACAGACGATAACCCTTCACACCCAAATCGTAGCCAAGGAATATTCACTTCAACGACCGAGCATTCAATTTTCCTTGATCTACATGTGCGTACGCTGGACAACCGAAGACTCTCAACTTGGACAAATCTGAAGCTCCACCTGTCCAAACTTCTTCCGGTGTTCTCATATCCAAAACGGTGTGAGGTGAACGGTTGACTAAATAACAAGCGGTACACACTGCTTCTTCCCAAAAATCCTTAGTCAGGTCAGCATTCAGAAGCATACATCTAGCTCTCTCCAAGAGAGTTCGATTCAGACGTTCCGCTACTCCGTTCTGTTGTGGTGTGTGACGTATGGTTCGGTGTCTCACGATTCCTTCATCCTTGCAGAAATCGTTAAACTCTGAGGAACAAAACTCCAAACCATTATCCGTCCTTAGAACCTTAATTTTCTTTCCTGTTTGATTCTCAATCATAACCTTCCAGTGCTGAAAATTCTGAAACACATCACTCTTTTGCTTCAGAATATAAACCCAAGTCTTTCTGGAGAAATCATCAATAAATGTGAGCATGTAGCGAGCTCCACCTTTTGATGGAACCTGAGAAGGTCCCCATAAATCAGAGTGGATATAATCTAAAGTGGCCTTGTGGTGTGATTTGCTGCAAGCTAACCCTCTTCTGCTTCCCCAAAACACAAAATTCACAGAAGTCCAGACTGCCGATTTTCTAACTTCCAAACAAACCACGTTTGCTCAACACCGCCATGCCTTTCTCGCTCATGTGCTCCAACCTCATATGCCAAAGTTGGGCACTCTCCTCACCAGACAACGATGACGCTACAGCTGCGTCACCCACAACAGTTTCTCCTTTAAGCATATAAAGCTTACCGGGCCCAAGCTTCTTCCCCTTCATCAGAATAAGTGATCCTTTGGTGATGGATATGCAGTCATCCTCACCACCGAATTTGTAGCCCTTTGCAGTCAGACTACCTACTGAAATCAGATTCTTGCTCGCCTTTGGAACATGTCGCACATCCAACAAAATCTTGACTAGGTCATCGTGGGTCCTCAATCTGATAGAACCAATTCCTGCAACATCGCACCTGTCACCATTTCCCATCACAACCATTCCACCTGACATTGTTTCATAAGATGAAAACCACTGTTTATTCGGAGTTAAGTGGAATGTACTGCCCATGTCAATCACCCAACCGTCGGAAGCTTCAGAAGAGCCTGTAGCTGCCAACACAAAATCAGAATCAGACTCAGCAACATTCGAACCTGATTGATCACCACTACTAGAACCCCTCTGCTTCTCTCTGTTCTGTAGCTTAAAACATTCTGATATCTTGTGACCCTTCTTCTTGCAGTAATGACAAATAATAACTTTGTCATTCGACTTGGTCTTAGAGGTGTTCTTTGAGAAACTCCTCTCTTTCCCCTTACCACGAGCAACAAGTGCTTCACTTTTGCTCGACCGATTCTCTAACCGTATCGCAAACTTGCTTTTACTGGTCGACCGAAATTGAAGTACCGGTCGACCGAAAAGCGACAGTAACTTTTCGGGCTTGCTCGAGTGCATACTCGGTCGACCAAATCACTTAAGTTCCGGTCGACTGAAAATCAACATGCACTTTTCTCCCAGCTCCTCGTATGTGCCCGGTCGACCGAATCCTAAGTTTCGGTCGACCGAAAACCGACAGGCACTTTTGCCCAGCTCTTCTTGTGTGTCCGATCGACCGAAAATGGACATGCACTTTTGCTGGACAATTCAACACACACCCGGTCGACCGAACCACTCCTTCCAGTCGACCAATCGTCTGTTTTTCTGCACAAATACTTTAAACACATATTTAAGGTAAACAACAATAGTTATCAAATACGCAGAGTTGACATAATATCTTAACGACTTTCTAGATTTGCAAATCAGAATGCCATTTAGGCAATGATACATGCATATTACTCACACTAGTTTGTTTTTACCTGTTCATCTCTATACATTCATAACATATTAATAACAGCCCCCGCAACTTCAAACAAGAAATGCATCACCCCGCACTTCCTATATTTCATTTCCAGCTTGAGCAGCGTATTTCTCCTCCATCTGCTGCCAAAAGAGCGCTTCTTATTTAAGCGCTTGCATTTTTTGTTTTCTTGAGATTTTCTTGCGGTCTATGTTGTTACACTGTGGCTGTCTTTTGTTGCAGTACCTTTTCAGCAACCATTGCTGCACAACAGTCATGTTGAAGCATTAAACACTTGGTTTGAACACATCATTGCCAAGGCTCAAGGCAAGGTGCGAATACGAAATCTGTCAAGATGATCTGATAATATATTTTTTAACTTATTGATACTCAGCACTCCTGATAAAATGGAATTCAACATTTTGGGGTTTTATATGACGTGCATATTATGTATAATTTTTTTCCTAATGACTGTCTAAGTTGGTAACTTTAATGTTTCACCAGTGAAGTACTTATCAGTACCAATGACTTCCAATCTTTTTCAAATACCATTTCTAGATTTAAAAAAAAACGTATAGGATTGGTAGGTTACAATTTGCACATTTTTCTGATGTAACAAAACCTGAAGCGTGTGAAAGCATAAACAAAATTGGTCTTTGAACATATATGCCACAACTTGAGGAATGGTGCAAAACAGAAACACTCCATCACTGTAATATCCTAAATGCAAAGCATTGGTTGAGAACACACACACACACACGTTGGATGTGGACTTACATGGAATATAGGAATGTTTTGGACTAAATCTAAATAGTGGGAAATTTGAGCACTTGGCTGATTTTTTCCCAAACAAATATCTCCCCACCCGTAGGCAGTAGCCGACCGAAGAGGGTTGGTTTTGGGTTCTTCGGAGAGAGGGGGAAGTAGAGGTGGAGGAGGAGGATGGGGTGTACGTCGGCGTTGGTGATCCGGTTCTCGACCTTCATCTGCTCGCACCTTTTACCCTCTTCTCCGGCGTCCGCTGCAACCACTTTCTCCTCATCAGCAATGGACTGCATGAAAGGAATGTGTTCTAAAATTTTTACTTTTATATGTCTTTTATTATGAATTGAATGTATTGAACATTTAGTTCCTTGATTAATGTATTCGTCTTTTGGAAGAGTTGTTGAAGCGCCTCTTGGTCCTTAACCGTAGAGCTCTAAAAGATAATGGTTTATATAAATCAAAAGTAATTCACAATCATGGCGATTAACATGGAACATTAATCACCGAGATAAGATTGTCATGTTGGTTAAGAGAGATATTGTAGCTCTACAAATATTTAACATGAGTATATGAAATGGAAAATGTTTCTTTCATATATTGAATTGACCTAACAAATGAAACATTATGAAATTGTGTTTGTGTCATTAATGTTTCATTATATCTTTGAATCTTAAGATATGAGACCTATATCTTTTCACATAAGAAGTGTATGATTTGATTATTATAAAAAAGTATCAATGCGTATAGTGATAACGTATTAGTTGATTATACATGACTTCTGCCGGAAAAGATGATATGTCAAAAGATTATCATTGCCCCTCTTGACTTGAGTTATGATATTTCTAGGCCCTTTGATAAAGCGAAATTATAATGTGCACAATGTTACTTGGGTAAAATTACATATTTATAATTAGTTAGGGATCAAAAATGAATATATACTACAAAGATGACACATTGCTACTTTGTATAATATTCTCAATATCATGAGGCAAGGGATAAAGACAAGTGATATTTCACATATCTCTAAGTGGATCGTGTTTTGTTAGAGTGAGCAAAACATCTTTGTTATTTGGATAACTATAATATGTAGCTAGATACCACTTATAGTTTATGATATAATGTGTTTTATATTATTGCCAACATAATTTAGATTCTCCTATAGGTCACACCACAAAACTAGAAAACTAGAAATATGATTTTTTATTTTATATGACGTATTAAGTTTCATGTGTTATGAAATAATATACATGTACTAAAATAATAAAATCAATATCTCATAAAAATGACATGGTTAGAATAATAAATAAATTTGTATGAGATGTATATATATTATGGGGTATAATGTTTTGACATTATATATGATAATATATTACATGATATAGTGTGATATACAACATTATAACATTTGAATTTGCTAAAACCCCAAAGTCCAAATTTTGTTGGATATTAATCCAAAATTTGGTAGAGTAAAAAATAGTGAAAAATGGTTCAACCGTTTGCCCACATTTTTTCATATATTAATAAGGGAATTTTTATTGATTAATGACTGGATTTAATCCACCTTGGTCAAAGGTAGTTATGGGATGATGATGTGGAAAAGTGGTTTGCACATGATATGGTTTAATAGAGAGACAAACGAGAGATCATGTGCAAAGTGGTTTGCACATGATGTGGTTTAGTGGAGAGATAAACAAGAGATCATGTGGAAAATGGTTTGCACGTGATGTGGTTTAGTGGAGAGATTAATAAGGGATCATGTGTAAGTGGTTTGCACATGATGTGGGTCAGAGGAAACCCTATAAATAGGTCCCTCCTCCCTTCCTTGTTTAGACTAATGCAAAATTCTTCTCTCTCCAATTTTCTCCATCATTCCATCCGAAATTCTCCTATTTCTTTGGGGCATAGAAAGAGGGTTATTAGCTAGATTCTAACCTCGTATTAGAGATTGATTGACTAGCTTCAATATCTCTAATCTTTTTTAGAGTTTGGTGAACACTTGGAGGTAATTCTGAGGCAATCCGACATGCAACCCGACTTCCGATTGGTAACAGGGATTTGATAATCCCCTAGGTATGATCCAATCCATGTATTTCAATATTAAATAATTTATTATATATATTGAGATAGAATTAGGAAATTGTGTACATAAAAATGTTGAAATTTATGAAAATGGATCCTAAGCTTGTATCTTTTTTAAAATATACACAAATATAGGGCACGGAAGCCTACACTGCAATCACACCTTTGAAGCCTATGAAACTCGACGGGACTCATCCAAGGAGGAGGAACTAGAGCTCTCCAAGTGTTGTTGCCATCAAAGATGCATGGTGGTTCGAAAATGGGGCTTGATTGGTTACAGGCTGGGACTCGCAAACACAGTTATGTCCTTGCATCTAGTTAACCAAACTCTTAGTACTCATCTTAATCTTTGATAAAATCCTTGTGTTAATGTTTAATGGTTTGTTTTGCACTTCAAAATGTGTTTAAACCCATTGGACATAATGGAGACTATACCACTCCTTTTGGGTTGTCTTGGTTCATGTTTTTCAAGTGGGTAGTTTTATGCCCACAAGGTGTATGATGAAATGCTAGGTTGAGTCTCATGTTGTTTTATGGGATGTGTCTATGCATTGGTTTGCTTTATCATTTGAAGTTTTAAATAAGATTTCCTATTTCATCGCATTGCATTTGTGAATATTATGGTGCAACCTAGGAGCGAACTTGCAACCATAGGGTGTTAAATACTTATTCTTTCACATGGTAGTGAAGTAATTGAAATGTCATTACTATTGGTTTTCATGATATTCGAACAAAATGTAGAATGATTGAATATCCAAATCAACCTAATGACTTTGTTATGGTTCGAGATAAGAGCCTACCTTACATGACCTTTGCCTTGGGAAATGAGAATGTTTTGGGGGCAAGTGATTATAATTTTGGGTAGAATGGAGACAAGCATATAAGAAGTGTAACCATCACTCTTTCTATTATAAGATGATGTTAGTGTCTAAGATTGAGAAGATACGTTAGTAACCAATAACTATGTAATGATTATGCAAATTCTTTATTATTCATGTTTTGAAGTCAATTAGGTGGCTTAATAAGATAATGTATATCTTAATGGTATAATTGGTTACTTACCAATTTCGTCAGAATTAATTCCCTTGACTGGTAGGATGACCGAAAGGAATGTGATTGTAGTTGCATCTTGAGTGGCATTGGGCATACAAATTTAATGATGGAATTTCGTGTCAATATTCATGACTCCATACTCATTTGTGGGCAATATAATTGATGTTTTACTAGCATGGACCTCTTAATATTCATCAACTTACCTTATTTCATCATTTAGAATTTGATTAGCCATAGCTCTTAATGAAGTTTGAGTTTGTATTCTATTTAATCATTTCTCACTCCTTGCAACTAATCTTGGGTGGTATTGTGCATGTAGCCAAACTTGTGGTTTGTCATGCTTAAGTGGTATTCAAATTTTGAACTCAACATATTAATATTGTTTTATTGTTTTATTGTTTTATTCAAACTTGTGGTTTGTCATGCTTAATATTGTTTTACATTCGATGTTGTGCTTTCATAAATTTAAGGTAGTGAGATACAATGATTTTGGCTAGATCACATATTCATGTTCGAACTTTGTGCTTATTAAATATTTGATGTTTTCGATCAAAGGGTTGCATGATATGATTTAAATTTTATGTAGTTAAGTATTGTGATGTATTGCTTTACATAGGTTATGTTAACCTAATTAATGTTGTTTTACAATCTTCATAGAGATAGAAATGGTAGTAGTCATGATAAATGTATTGGCTCATTGTCTTGCATAACCAAATGGATGGTGGATTCAGATAGTATTCCAAGATAAGGGATGGATGCTCACCTAAAAAATAGGCCTTGTTGGGTGTCCACCGGTTTGTTGTTGTGGTGTACAATAATTGGAATCATAGTGAATATATATCTTTGCTATATTGAAGTTAAATGATCTTCAAGACGAATGTATTAGTTCTAGATTGTCTTTTTATCAGTTTGGACTTCCCAGAAATTATGGTTATATTAGGTTAACTATGCAAATTTCTGTTGGATGACTAAAGGAGTAGAATTGCTCATGTGTTGGGACTTGCATTGTTTAACCTCATTATTAGTTTATGTAATATTAGTCGATGGTTATCATTAATGTCCTTAGCATTCTATTAAATGCATGTTTAATTGATGAATGTTATCTATGCAAGTTGACTACATGACTTAGTGGTGTTTTAGAGTGCATGATCATCTTATTTGAGTACTACTTGGTCGATATTTCATGCAATTGCCTCATGTCTTATATGATTGTTTCCGAAAGAAAGTGCATCGAATCAAATATCTTAAATAGTATCTGGTGGTCATCACTAGATCTAATGTAAATTGACCCTTTATAGGGAATGGATAATAACGATAAAGATTGATACCCAACAGGATATTGTGATTTTCAATTGCCGAGTTTGGCTAATGATAAATTGTATTTTTGGTCCCAAGTTCTTGCAGAAGTGTTGGGCAATCACATCTGGATCTTTATTGCATATGATTGTGTTTTACTAGCATTGATTTGATGTGATTTGAATCCATTAGCTAATGCATGCTAGCATCTTTGTTGCTTGTATAAACTAGTGAGTTCTAGTTAAATCATCGTTCAAGTTGGACAATGAATATTGAAATTTATATCATTAGTGTTGCTACTCATAGTTTATGAGTAAATTATGATATAATTATTACCAAAGTCATTTCAACTAACCTATGAGTTAGTGATTATTGATAGACCCAATTGTGAGTTATTTCCGATGGAATAAAAAGGGTGATGAATTACACACTACTGACTTAACACTGAAAAATAAATTGTGGGTTTGGCACTATTAAGCCCGACGGGGCCATTAGCGGCTATAGGACCGCAGATACAAATCTGTTATCTATCGTATTGACACTAGGAACATAGACCCGCAATGGAAACAACAACAACACTTGCACAAAGAACACCAAAAATAGGGAAACAAGCAATCGGAGCTGAAGCAGGTATCGGCTATGGTGAGGCACCTTGGCATCTATTTGAATACCCTTTCTGCGTTTGGTCACTATAGGAACATGAACCCGCTAGGGTTGGCATCTTCGTTACTCGGGGTCTCAGACCGAGCAAAACAATGGCGTCCTTTGTTGTGGAAGTCGGGAGTTATGCTAATGTTGCTTTTATTGAGAAAGATGTTAGGTCAATACTCAATTATATTATGAAGTCTAACACTTGAAAGTGTTAGCTAGCTGTCCTTCTAACTTTCAATTATTTGTCTTATGTTTAGGAATGAAGTACGTAAACAACGGAAGTTGTACTATGAGATTACGTACAAGTGATCAGAGGGAATAGTACTCCAACACACTGTAACTCAAAGGTGCAAGAACAAGGAAACATGTGTATCATATCACAAGTTATTCTCAGTTACATATGGACCGGATGGTGGGAAAGTTGACTGCATATGTTCCATGTTTGTGATGGACGCGATCATATGTTGTCATGCTCTGTTAGTTCTGACTCATTGGCATGAGGATGAAGTTGGAGGAGAGTATGTTCTACAACGATGTTCCTAATCTTCCACCTTTAAAATCACACAACGATGTTGTTGCTAGGCATGAAGATATACATAAACGTTGTGAGGTATTTGCTGAGACTGTTGTTTTGTCAGTGCAGAAGTATGAGCAAGTTCTAAAACCTATTGATGTTGCCATTGCAATGCTTCATTTGGATTCTTCACCCATTAATTCACAGACATGTGGGACGTGTGGTCAATCTAGACCGTCCAAAAATGGGCCAACCATCAATGGTCCGATCAATGTCAAGAGACGTGGCAGACCAACCTCGGTCAGGAAAAAAAATTCAAGAGAGAAAACAACCAAACAACGACATGTCAAGGTAATAATTTGAAGTGAAATGTTTTCTTTCAAATTTGTCGTAACTATATTATTCTTAACTCAATTGATAAGTTATATAATATATAATAGGTTCGGAAGACTCCCAAGGTTAAACAACTCAACAAATTTATTCTAACTGATAAAGAGAATCACAACAATAATTGAGTGATATGCAAAGTTAGAGACCCTATGATATATCCATGGGTGGCTTTTAGATTGAAGGATGAATTACATTTTTCTACGGTTGATACGTAACCTAAATCCTAACTAACTTTTGACTATGTAGTACTTATTGTGAGACTCAATGGACTATCTCATGTAAATGTTCCAGATATATCCAATCTTGTGAGCCAAGTATAGGTTGTTATGTAATGGGTCATGTGATTGGACAAGCTTGTCTGTCGTGTTTGTTATGGGTGGGTTGCTAGTATGAGTTCCAGATGTATCCTTACCCCTACTTATTTAACTTTTGAAGATAGAACCTCACCCCTACTTCACAGGATATATCTGAGTTCACCCCTGCTTATTTAACTTATTTAAGATAGATCCTCACCCCTACTTCACAGGATATATCTGGGTTCACTTCAGAAGCAATGTTTGGGCTATCTAAGATCGAACTTAGTGAAGATATATCATCAACCTCACTTATGCAAACTTTGCCAACTTTAATTGCTCGTGCAATACTTCCATGAAAGCATTCATCATCTGCAATCATTCATCATTTCAGATATCTTTGATGTCATAGACTAACTACAGATATATCTACAAATCCTAGATATTTCAAGATATATCTTTGATGTCATAGACTCACTATAGATATATCTCAGATACCTATACAGATAAAGAGGATCACAACATTAATTGAGTGATAACCCATCGAAGTGGTCATTATAGAAAGTCTTTTGCTTTAGCACCTTGGATTTCACCTTCTTATCGACTCTACTTCCGCTGATTGGAAGACCCATCGTAAGCTCAAACTCCTTTGCCTTCAATCCAAACTCATAGGCTCCAAAAAAGAAAACTTTTTTCAAGGTCATACACCTCAACCAACTTTGTCAGCAACGTACGATCTGTGTTTGGCCCCACAAAACATAGGTTTCCAAAAGGAGTCTCTCTCAATAACATTTTCTGACGCTCAGTGAGACTTTTAAAACAACTTCTAGTCTTGCTGAATGTGCATCTGGTGTTTAGGTCTTTAATGTTACCTTTTGTAAAATGCAAGATAAATATTAGTAAATCAATGAGGACAAAGCGTTAATAACTGAAATATGGATACAGAATAACAAAAAAATTGATGTCAAATTGACAGCAATATGCGATATATCTGGAAAATGATATATCACAGGTACCAGTTCTCGAATATATCTACAACTTACTCATATGTTAGAAGGCAAAGTGCTAACGACAAAGATATGTTAGAAAATGCAATAAGATATATCACAACTACTCTGACTAATAAAACTCAGATATTGCGGAGTCACTTAATGTCAAGTGAAGAAATTTAAACAAAATTATGTTGTGCCAGATATATCTCTCCATCTATGGAATTCAAATGTCTCTTACATTAACACATTACCAGAAATGATATTTTCTGTTATGTCTATTACTTGGCTCAACTTAGAGTTAGATATATTTGAGTACAATGGTTACCTATCTACAACAAGATAGATATATCTTATGTTCACACAGTCTGAAGTGGTCATTTCAAAGAGATCTGATGAATTTGATGTTACCTTATATAAAAAGCCCGGTCAAAATTAGTAAAGTAGTGAATTAGATATATCAGACAAATGCTTCATTATTGACTACAACACAGATATATCCAGACGAGCTACTGTAAAATCACATCTAATGGGCAGCTATACCTAACCATTGTACTCAGATATATCTAGAACTCACACTACAACACAAGACAATCAAAACCAAATCTGTTTTGTCAGATGCCTTGAACAATGAACAAATCGATGGGAAGATGATATCATATATATCTAATATTTTACCGATATAACTATTCATTTCTTTTACCTTGTCTACCACGACCAAAATGGGTAAAGCAATGAGATGGATATATTTGAGCTAGATATATCTAAAATGGTATACTATTGACAACAAGATAGATATATCAGAGACAACTACCGTACGAACACAAGAAGCCAATCATAAACAATCAACGACAACATTAACACATTACAAGCTACCCATCAACTTATCCAAACCAAAACCTAAAGTCCTTACTACCCGGATATATCTGACCAAGACAATGCTAGATACCACATATATCCATAACCATCATTTGAATTTACTTTTGCGCTAATATCATATATATATAATTTATTTCCGATATATCTTTACATTTTTTTCTTCTTTCGGATATATTTTCCCATTTTTGGATTTCGGATATATCTAACCTCATTCATATTCCAAATACGAAGAAAAATTGACATCGAACTAGAAACATAACACTAAAGTCTACAATTTAAACATGGGATATATTCCCATGGGTTCTCCTTCTCTCACTCATGGGTTCTGACGTCTCTGTTGGCCTCCAAACGTCACCAGATGCTTTCCTTTGAGAGTATGAGTCTCTTGCAAGAAACCGAACTACAACACAAAAATTAAATCCACTCGAATTGTCCAAACCAGAGTCTGGACTGGCACCTCCTTGGCAACGACGCCAAAAACTTGTTTGTTCATTTTAAATTTAGACCGCAAGTGCACAACCGTCGGTGAAGACGGGGCAAGTACGGGTTGTCCGTAGGGAGGTGAGCAGCCTCTGGTTTGACCGAAATCAAGTGGCAAAAAAAGGGAGAAAATTTGTGGATATGCTAATCTAAGTTATGCTAAACTAGTAACAAGAAATGTAAAGGCGAACAACAACTAACGAAGCAAACTAAATCGAAAGAACCTAAAGTGAAAGTGCAAATCAGAAAGAGGGACTCCTGAGGCGTGGAGTGAGTGTACACAAGCAAAGAAATGGTGAAGAATGCAATCATTAAGCACAAATGTAGGTTGTATTTTCATGTATAGGAAGTGTCTAATGTTTATGCAAAACCTATCAATCACATTACTAACCTAGTTGATTAACATTCACATATACAAGTTGGTTATTTCAAAACCTAAACAAGCATGAGAGGTGTCTAATATTTGTTGCAAAACTCATCAAGTTACAAGTTCTATCCTAAACAAGCAAGCATACATTTATGTATATCAACACATTTCATACAAAGCATTCATTTCCATTCTCTTTTGCATGTATAAAACATCAACTCCACCCCCCAAAGGGGATGGAACTGCTCACTACCCATTACACTAATTATTATTCTAAGAAAGGAGAACATATTAACTAAGTCTACTAAGATTATTGAAATGAAATTAAACTAAGCATGCAATCAACATAAAAGAAACAACATAACAAAGAAACTTTTATTTATTTCAGACTCACAATACAAGTAGCATCTTCCTACTTCAGTATTTGCTCCGAGGCTCCACTTCAAGTAGGAAGAATAGCCACCAAGTATGTAGTGATTACAATGGAAGGTGAAGAGTTCTATTTATAGTCATAGAAAAAGGTAATCGGGGACAATCCCCCGATATGGGACTAATACAACACAAGAAATAGATATAATCCTCCCTAATACATGATCTGCCCGAAGCGTTTAGGATCCGGAGCCAACCCGACCGCCAATCAGCGGTCCCAGACCGCTAATTGGCGGTCTATAGAGTCCAGATCCGCTCTGGATTTTGGTTGGGCCTTGCTGGGTTGTTTTCTTCATGTTTGATGCACCAAAGGAAGTTGTTGGAGTTTAGGCCTGACCCGAATTGCCAAAATACTCCTCATGATGGTGTTGAGTATTTTCATTTTCTCATTGGTCCTTTGATCTGACATTCAGGTCCTTCTCCCTTGCATCTTAGTCCTCAAGTCTCACAACTCAGTCCTTTTTCCTGCTTTTAGGTCCTTTTATGCTTCTTCTCCTCAAACCTATTTATTCCTGAAACTCAAACATAAAACTCGTTACGTAGCATTGTTTAGGTTCAAGAAAATGGATATAAGACACAAATGAATGCATGAAATGATGTCAATCAAATACCCTCACACCAAACCTTTGCTATTCCCGAGCAAAACAAAGAAAGAGAAAAATGAAAGAATGGAAAAGCATACATAAAACAGGGAAATCCTAACTCACTTTCATAGGAATCACGGTTGCACTTAGTGTGTGCAACAAGCCATTAAACCTCCTTGTCTTCAAGGAGGAGTGTTGTCTCCTAAGGGTTTTCAGTGGATACACCCACAAAATACGAACAAAGATGCATTATTCAACCTAGCAACACGACTCGATGGCTTATTTTTGTTGATCATTGGACGCGGTAATGCTACATGCCGACTCTATATATGTAATTAGTCCACACACCTAGCCTAGTGAATCGTTCGTGAAAGTTAATTAAGGACTTAAGTGAAAGACATGGGCAACCTTAACTTCTTAAAGTGATACATTGTGTAAAGTCCATTAAGGTTCTTATTTGACTTTTTTCTTTTTCTTTTTTTCTTCTTTGGAGCATTACATTGGTTAGTGTTTGATTCTCACAGGGTCGGGTTTCAGGCATCATTACCTGTGAGGACATACACTATCACGTACACCTGCCCCCCAAACGCCACATTGGGCGATCCCTGCCACCCGTGTAACGGGAGTTCGATCGGTGCATCCCAAGTTAGATGACACGAGAGCACCAGGCACTAAGTCCCCTCGGACCTAATTTCCCGAGTGATAGGAGTCGTGTAAGAAGAGAGAACACCACTTATTCATTTATCTACATAGGAACCAAAACCCCTACACTTACAGTTTCACAAAAAGAGTTCAAGGGCCCTTGACTACGACAAACTTCCCTATACTAACAGACAAGAAATATTTGACTCACTAGGTTCAGGGTGGACTTCTTTATTTGTTTGAGTATTGAACCCTATGATTACACGCCCCCCGAGGGAAGACCGGGGTGCATCCTTACGACTCGATAAGACCTAAAGCCAGTATACTAAATATGCTAATGCATCATGTTCAAGACAATTTTGGGAGCTTTCTTTTTACTTTGCCTGTCAATGGTTTTACACATGCTAAACACACGCAAAATCCACAAAACATTTTCTTTCGCAAAGATAGGAAGATTTTGAAAGAAATGTGAAAATTTTAAAGCACTAGGCAAGCAAAAGAAGACAAGTCACCCAAGAATCATGGCAAGCAGATATATAAATATTAAATGCAGCACACTAACATGACCCTAGCAGTACAAACAAAAGAAAACGGAATAAAAACAAAAGGCACACAAACTATGTACAAACGTGACCCCCCCCACCTAATCTATGCATTGTCCCAATGTATGGAAAAATTGCGCTAATACATGGATAGGGTGTACCAGACTAATGACGGTGGCCAGAGGTGCCCAAAGAGGCACCTCACTCAAGAGCCATCAATTTCCTATAAATTTTCCAGTTTTGTTTGGCTAAAATGACGTTTTGCTGCTCAACCGCCATCTCAGAAATCTCGGTGTTAAAGAGCGTTCCCGAGCTCACAGATGAGCTTGAGGAACTTGCTCTAACATCGTCCTCCATGTAATCAGGCACCCATACCTCCAGAAGGCAATGGAGAAATGACGGGGTCATCTTCGTTACCTCGAGGTTGGTGCCTTGGTGCCGCAGCAAGCGCTCAAATCGTGGGATGTCCAACATGCCACACAATTTGGTAAGGAGAGTAGGCAAACAGTGTATTTCTTTAAGCTTAACGTTCACCAAAACGTCGAACAACGTTCGACAAATGCAGTGAGGTTAACCATCCATAAGACTATACACTATTCGCAAACTAGGTGTGAAGAATGTAGAGGTCCGCTCCTGGCCCAACACATTCCTACACACCCACCTGACTACAATGTGCACATTGGAGTAAATGTGCGCATTGGGTATTCCCCATGGATGAGATGGGTTGCCCGCGCCCAAGCATAGATCGGTAAAAATTAATGTCACTGGTGGGCGCGAGATCATCGACTAAGGGGATCCCAGACGCGTTAGAGATGAATTGGGGTGTCACGGTGTGCTTCACCCCTCTGAGAGTGACACTAAACTCGAGTGGTCCGGTCTGGTCACACTCGAGTTTAGTAAATAACTCATGTACGAGAGGCTCTACATACATGGTTTCGTCACCCTCATACAACAAATGGTACCACCCTTTGGCTATGGTTCTATCGTAGAAGGGTTCTCCGAATTCACAAATCAGAGAGGCAAAATTAAGTTCTGGAATTAAATGTAGGCTGGCCATACCTGCACCTACCTTGGTGAGCTTTAATGGCGGAACACGCAATGATGAAAACAAACACGGCGCAAGAGGGTCGAGGGCCACAACACGTCGACTCCAGCAGCAAACAAACACTCCACCAAACGGAACCAACAGAAGACACAAACTCACACAACCCGACGAAGAAAAGACCTAGTCTCCACAACAGACCGCTGATTGGCAGTCCAGAACCGCCGATTAGCGGTCTGGTTGCGAGATCTAGGAACGAACTTCGGGTGGTGGCGGCCAAAAAGAGAGAAACGTGTTTTTCGTTTGGTGGAGAATGGGTAGGGCAAGGCATCAAGCGTTTTTAACAATGGAAAATGGAAAATATCCAAAAGGCACTTCTATTTTTTTCTTTTCTTCATTTTCACTTTTTTTATGTTTTAACAAAGATATGTACAAACAAATGAAGGGATGGATCACGTCAAGTGACCACATCTGCGGGGAGTTCGTGTAAAGACACAACTTCCTCCTTGACTTCTGTCGTGGTCCCTTCCAAGTACGGTTTGAGGTGTTGTCCATTAACTTTGAACACGTCCCCATTCCTTGGATTCTAAAATTTCAACCGCCCCATGAGGGGAGACAATTAAAACAATAAAGGGCCCTGATCAACGACTTCGAAGTTTCCCCGGAAACAAGTGGAGGCGAGAGTTATACAACAAGACCTTTTGTCCCACCGCAAAGGTTTATTCGGACCAAGCGGTCGTGAATTTTTTTAGTGCGGGACTTGCAGATCTTGGCATTCTCATACACTTCATTTCCCAATTCCTCCAACTCGTTGAGGTCTAGCTTGCGATTGGCACCGGAAACATTAAGACTCATGTTAAGATGTTTGATTGCCCATAATTCCCGGTGTTCAAGCTCTACCGGCTTTGCCATAAACTAGCTGGTAGGGCGACATGCCAAGGTCGGTTTTCAATGCAGTGCGGAAAGCCCACAATGCATCATTAAGCTTGACCGACTAATCTTTCCTTGAAGCATTAACCGTTTTCTCAAGAATTTGCTTGAGTTGATGGTTGGAAATTTCCACTTGGCCACTGGTTTGTGGATGATAAGGTGTGGCCAACTTATGCGTGATGGAATATTTCCTCAACACCGCTTCGAGGGATCGGTTCACAAAGTGTGTCCCCCGATCACTTATGATACAATGAGGTGTCCCAAACCTCGCAAAGATGTGTTCTTTAAGGAATTTGATCAGAACCTTGAGATTGTTAGTGTGAGTGGGGATTCCTTCAACCCACTTCGACACATAATCAACCGCCACAAGAATGTAGGTGTGACCATGGGACACAGGGAAAAGACCCATGAAGTCAATTCCCCAAACATCAAAGATGTTGACCACTAAGATAGGATTGAGTGGCATCATATCACGTCTTCCAATACAACCACACGTTGACACCTATCGCATGCTTTGCAAAATGCCAAAGCATCTTGGAATAATGTGGGCCAGTAAAAACCTCATTGGAGCACCTTGGCAGTGGTTTTCTTGGCACCGAAGTGCCCACCACATGCGTCCTTATGGCCAAAGGACAAGACACTCTGAATCTCGTCGTTAGGAAGGCACCTTCTTATGATTTGATCGGAAAAGTACTTAAATTAGTAGGGATCATCCCAATAGAAGTGCTTGACTAACGACTTGAACTTTGCTTTCTCACTGTGTGTCCAATGAGTCGGCACCTCCCTGGTTGCTAAATAGTTCACAATGTCAGCAAACCAAGGGGTGAGGCTATTGCCATAAGGTTCTCATCAAGGAAGAACTTGTTCACCGGTGGGTCTGGTGAAAGATCAACTGGGTTGCGAGAGAGGTGATATGCCACGACATTCTCACATCCCTTCTTGTCCTGTATTTCATGGTCGAATTCTTGCAACAACAAGATCCAACTTAGGAGACGGGGTTTCGCATCCTTTTTAGACAAAGGTAGCGAAGAGCTGAGTGATCAATATAAATGATGACGTGCGACCCAATGAGGAATTGGAGAAATTTTTCCAATGCAAATATGATCGTGAGGAACTCTTTCTCGGTAACGGAGTAGTTGATTTGGGCATCATTGATAGTACGAATGTAGGATCTACTAGCCCCTAAACTTAGTCTAAAGGGGGGGGGGTGAATAGACTAATAAAGGTTTTAATAGAACTATGCCAAATTAAAAGATAAGACAATAAATATAAAAGAGAGAACAAACAAACCACTACTCCGGATGTATAGAGGTTTGGATCCAACCACCGGATCCTAGTCCTCTCTTACGAATTGCTCTTACTCGAGCAACTTCGCGTCCTCCACTAATCTGATCTCCGTTGCGGGCCGAGATCACGCCTTTACACCACAAGCTTTGCGAACACCCTCACCTAGCTTGGACCACCTTCTCACAATCCGAGAAGAGCTTCACTCCGGAAGCTTTGTACAACTCTTGAAGACTAATACTTCAGTAACTAATCTTGAGCACTTGAAATGAATGATGCAATCTATTGATGGTGATTTCAAGTGAGAAGATGTGAGCACAAGGGTTTAGAGGAAATTGAGAGTAGTAATGAGATTTTGAGCTTAGAGAAAGATTGGTGGCCTTGTATGAGTGTTCTCAGCTCTATTTATAAGCTCTAAACTAGTTCTAGCCGTTGGGATTGAAATGGTGAAAAGATGTGTAAGAAAACACAATTCAGGAAGTGACAGGACACATTATGGGGACGAACGGTCGACCAGAATTAGGCAGTGCACGATTCGGTCGAGCGAAGACATTAACGGTCTATCTAATTTGGCTAGAACTTAAGTGATCGGTCGAACGGTTTGGAATACCAGTTCGACCGAAAATGGACAGTAGGACTGGATCTGGAAAAGACATAAGTATCGGTCGACCGTAAGAAGAGTTTTGGTCGACTGGTTGACATGTTGGATTTGAGACACGATAACAACAAGTGTAATCGGTTGAACCAAGTGAGTTGATAGTTCGACCGAAAATGCCCAGTAAGAATGGTACTTGGAAGAATCAAGACGCGGTCGACCGTTAAGGAGAATTTCGGTCGACCGGAAGACCAAATCCAAAATAGGGTTAGTTGAGAAAATGTGTATACGACCGTTGGAGTATACGACAAGTATAACAGTGATATTTAATACAAATACGGAAATACAATCGGTGGAACATATATGAAGTTTCGATCGACCGAAGGTCTCACTAACTGGACACGTGTCGACAATTGCTAGGCTGAAGGATTTGTATAGGGTAAACTAATTTCTATCACTCGACAAGGTGAGACGGTCGAACAAAACAATTGTTTCGGTCGACCGATTTCCAACAGTCAAACATGGATTGAAGAAACGGTCGAACAACATGTATATGCCGGTCGACCGATTTCAGACAGGCAAACTAGATAGAATGCACGGTCGAATGGGAAATGAATATGGGTCGACTGTGTTCGACAGATTTCGTTGCCTGGGAAGGTCTGTTGAATTTCGGTCGAACCAAATGGTTCTACCTGTCGACCGTTTTAGTGCAGATTTCCTGTTCTACGATTCTAATGAGTTTAGATGATTTCCTATTGAAGTCTAGGATAGTTGGAATATAGTGTGAGACTTCTATAGGTATTCTAAGTGATGTGTAATGCAATGAATCAAAGATTTCAAGTGCCAAGCTACATTTGTGGCCTAAATACATGGAATTTAAACCTAACTACGCTTCAATCTTCATCTTTAATTCAACCCAAAACTTGACTCCTCAAACGTTAGATAATACACGTATATGCAAGAAATGATCTTTTAATTGATACATGTTTTTATTGATATGTTGATTAATCATTAAAATGGATTAACGATTATTAGCCAAAAAGGCAACACAACTTGCATAGTAAAACACATGAGGCAATTTGTTGACTTTCTGACCCAAAACTGCTCCTATCGCATAGTCAGATGCATCACACATCAGCTCGAAAGGTAGAGTCCACACCGGTGCCTTAATAATAGGAGCGGAGGTCAACTCACGCTTCAGAAACTCAAACGCAGTCATGCACTCGGGTGTGAACTCAAAAGAGGTACCTTTCGCAAGCAAGCTCGTCAAGGGGTGAGCTATCTTGCTGATATCCTTAATAAACCGCCGGTAAAAACCAGCGTGTCCAAGGAATGACCAGATTTCTTTTACCGAGGTGGGTGGCGGAAGCTTAGAAATAAGCTCAATATTTGTCATATCCACCTCGATACCATCACGAGATACCACGTGACCCAAAACGATGCCTTTTGTAACCATGAAATGACACTTTTCCCAATTAAGGGCTAAGTTCGTTTCCGAACACCTTTTGAGAACAAGGCTCAGGTGGTGCAAGCACTAATCAAAGGAGGTGCCATGAACCGAGAAATCATCCATGAAAATCTCAAGGAAGTGCTCGACCATATCGGAAAAGATACTCAATGCAATGTTGGAATGTTGTTGGTGCGTTGCATAGTCTGAAAAGCATCCGTCTATAAGCAAGCGTTCTAAAAGGACAGGTGAACGTGGTTTTCTCCTGGTCTTCGGGGGCAACTGAGATTTGATTGTACCCCAAATAACCATCAAGGAAACAGTAATAGGCATGCCCAGCGAGTCTCCCTAACATTTGGTCGATGAAAGGTAGACGGAAGTGGTCCTTACGCGTGACCGCATTCAACTTCCTATAGTCAATGCAAGCTTGCCACCCAGTTTGAAGTCGTGTGGGCACAAGCTTATTGCTATCATTTTGGACAACAGTGATACCCGACTTCTTAGGCACAACCTGGACAGGACTTACCCAAGTACTGTCCGAAATGGGAAAAATGATGCCATGATCTAAACATTTGATGATCTCTTTCTTAACTACTTCTGTCATGGCTGTATTTAAACGCCTCTATGGGTCCCGACGTGGTCGTGCCTCATGCTCCATATAGATGCGGTGTTGCACGACGTCGGGACTTATCCCTTTAATGTCCTTCAAGGACCACCTAATGGCTGATTTGTGCTCCTTGAGGACTTGAATAAGACGTTCTTCCTGATCACCAGTCAACATCGATGAAATAATCACCGGAAATGACCTGTCGGGACCAAGAAAAACTTGTTTTAGTTCCTTAGGTAGTTCTTTAAGCTCAATTGTGGGTGGTTCCTCAAGGCGAGGTGTGATATCTCGCTCGAGATGTAAGATAGGAGGAGCTCGCATGTACTGAATAGCATGCACATCATTGCTCAACTCGCCCCCATCCACTTCATGATCGGGATCATCCATGATGTAAGCACTTAGATTTTCATGAATCAGGGGGTATTCTTCTTTTATTTCTTCTTCCAAGTCCTGGATAAGATTAATTTCCATGGGGTCCTCGAAAGATGTCGGCTGCCTAGACATATTGAACACATGGAATGTCGTGGTCAAGTTCCCGAATGACAAATTCATGAGTCCAGTACGACAATTGATCAAGGTATTTGACGTCGCCAAAAAAGGTCTACCCAAAATCAATGGAATTTGAGAGTGGGTAGTCTTGATTGGTTCGGTCTCAAGGACGACGAAGTTAACAAGAAATATGAAATTGCCAACTTTGATTAGGACATCTTCAATGACCCCCATCAGGACTTTGATTGAACGATCAACAAATTGCAAAGTTATTTTCGTAGGCTTGAGCTCGCCTAGGCTTAATCGTTGATACACAGAAGCTGGTAAGAGGTTAACCGCCAACCCTAGATCTAGCAAGACATTATTAATGTGAGAGTCCCCAATGATACATGAAATTGTTGGACTACCTGGGTCCTTCAATTTTACGTATGTTGGGTTCGAAATGATCGAGCTCACATTAGCCACCAAAAAGGCTTTGCTAGGGACGTTGGTTTTCCTCTTAGTCGTACAGAGATCCTTCAGGAATTTTGCATAGGGATGTATTTGTTGAATCATGTCCAACAAAGGAATGTTGACATTCACTTTCTTGAATATCTCCAGCATTTTATCCACGTTGTCACTCTGTTTCGTAGACAACCTACTAGGATAAGCAGCTTTTGGTAGGTATGTCTTCTACGGTGCCTGAGAAGGAGGCGTTGGTGTATTACTCTCACCCTCGGCCTCTTTCTCACCATCATTCCCACAAAGGGGCTGCACAAATGGATTTATTGGCAAGGAAACGTGGTTGTTGACCTGCTTCCCATTTCTTAGGGTTACAATGGCATTGACATGGTCCAAAGTTACTTCCACGTAGTTCACTTCCCCCCCTGCGGTCTTCAACTTGCATTTTGCATGTTCGAGTGATGTTGAGCATGGGGGTTAACCACAGGTTGGCTCGGCAGAGTCCCTCTCTCTTTAATGTACAAACTGAGCCAATTGGCCCATCTGAAGCTCAAGAGATTTGATGGTCTGTTGATTCAAAGTGAGGACTTGACTCGTGGACGACATAAATTCTTTTACAGAGTTCTCAAGTCCACAAGTTAAGTTCTCAAGTGAGTTAAACTGGGTTTCCAAGTTGTTAGAATTTGGGAAGCCTGGTGGGTTGGTGTTTTGACTTTGGGGTGGCTGATAAGACTCTGAATGCATGGGAGGTTGGTGTAGTCGGTTAGGTGGTCGAGAGAAGTTTGAAGGACCACCTGGGGCATTGTTATGGTTCCATGAAAAATTAGGGTGGTTCCTCCATCCAGGGTTATATGATGATGAATATGGGTCATTCCTGGATCTATCATAGATGACATTGACATGTTCCATCTCAGGAGGAATGGATGCACACAAACCCCCTATATGACCTATCCTACCACATAGATGGCAGGGAACTGGACCAGATGCAGACACATGTGACACATCGTGCTAGTTTTGGAGCTCAATCGAATCCATACGGCGCATTAAGACCGACATGCGCGCCTCAGTTGCCGTAGTGGTATCGACAGCAAATGCGGCACCCGATCTAGTCGAGTTTGCATTTGCGATCGTCGCTCCTATGCTAGATGTACTGGTGGTTCCCTTACACTCTCCCACTGCATGGTTTTCTCAGCGAGGTCTTCTAGGAAAGCCCATGCCTCCCTTTCATCCTTTCCTAAGAACTCTCCTTGACACATGGACTCAAGGAGCGTTCGGGACGGGATGTGAAGACCCTCGTAAACAATATGACAAAAGTGCCACAACTTGATGCCATGGTGGGGGCATGAGGATAGTATCTCCTTGAACCTCTCTAACTATGCATGGAATGATTCGGTCTCATGTTGATAAAACGAATTGATTTCGTTCCTCAGTTTTTGAGACCGATGATTTGGAAAGTACTTCTTGAGGAATGCAGACTGAAACTCATCCCAAGTCCTAAAGGCATTCGCCTGGTTGCTGTACAACCACTTCTTGGCATCATCCTTCAGTGCAAAGGAGACAAGCCTAAGATGGATGGAGTCTGTGCTAAGTTGTTGCAGCTTGAACATATCACATACCTCCTCAAATTCCCTGAGAAAGATATAGGGGTACCCTTCCCAGTGAAGGGAGGGAGCATGGATATAAATTGAGGCTTAACCTCAAGTGGTTCCCATTTGCCTCTGGCAATACGATGCACGAGGGTAGAGCAGTACGGCTCGGGTAGCATCGATCTGGATTTTGATTGGCCTTACTGGGTTGTTTTCTTCATGTTTGATGCACCAAGGGAAGTTGTTTGAGTTTAGGCCCGACCCGAATTGCCAAAATACTCCTCATGATGGTGTGGAGTATTTTCATTTTCTCATTGGTTCTTTGATCTTACATTCAGGTCCTTCTCCCTTGCATCTTAGTCCTCAAGTCTCACAATTCAGTCTTTTTCTGCTTTTAGGTCATTTTATGCTTCTTCTCCTCAAACCTATTTATTCCTGAAACTCAAACATAAAACTCATTACGTAGCATTGTTTAGGTTCAAGATAATGGATATAATACACAAATAAATGCATGAAATGATGTCAATCAACCTTCCATATTGAAAGAAAGAGGGAGAATTATCCCTAAAAAATTCGTCACTTTTTAAAACCCCAAGAAAAAAACCCATCAAAAGCACCAGAAAAAGCTAACCTTAGTCTTCCAACTTATTCCCTAACCCAACCACAATCAAAAGGGGCAAGTTTGGAGTGCTGATTGGGTTTTCTGAAGGAGAAACAGGGTTGTCGAGGCTGCTAGAGCAGGAAGGAGTTGATGTCCGTGCTTCTCCGTCATCTCTATCAATTTCTAAGCACTTTTCTACTCCTTTGAAATCTTAGTTTCTCATTTATGAATCAAATTTCAGTATTTTTTTTATTTGTTTCATACAATGAGTAACTAAATAATTCTCTAGGGTGAAGATGAAGCATGTATGATGTGTTGATGTAATTTACTACCTCAATGTTATTTGCAATTATTCTAGTAATTTTTTTCATCTATTTGATTTATCACATGTTAAGAATCATGAACTTGACTTTGTGGTCGTATGTTGACGGTTGCATGCTGCATATAATTAGACATAATAGATTAATTCTTTTAACAAGTCAAAATCATTGCTGTGAGATTTGTTAAGTGTAGGGATTTATAACTTGAGTATTGCTCATTATTAATTTAATAGATGTGAATCCATGAATTAGCCATCTAGGTTATTTGGATAGTGTAAGTTGCTTGCACCCTCACTATTTAATCCAAACACAAGGAAATGGGTTACACTTGATTTGATTACACAAGGAAATGGGTTTAGCTATATCAATAGGTTAATCAATAGACTCTTCAGAAAACAATGTTTGGTAACCTTCAAATAGCTTAAACTAAGATAATAACTATGGGTGTAAACGGGTCGGGTATGGTCATACTTGTACCCATACCTGCCTAACTAAACGGGTATGGGTACGGGTATATACCTTTTTAAATATTGTTGTACCCGTACCCGTCCCATACTTGTTTAATAAACGGGTATGGGGCGGGTATAACGGGTATTGCGGGTATATTTTTGCTAACAAAATGTGTACTTTTGCTAACAAAACTCAACTTGGAAGAACATAATCATTGGATGAGAATGATTTAAGCAAAAATGATGCTAAATTTGTGATTTTTAAGATTTCGAATTAAGCCAAAATGATGATAAATCGCAAATCTTCTAACAAACAAGCCTCGAAACAACTACTTTTGCCAACAAAAACCTCACCTTTTATTATTTTAACTATATATTATATATTAATTAAATAATTAAATAAGTATGGGTATAGGTATACCCGTACCCGCCCCATTTATTAAACAGGTAAAGCGGGTATGGGTAAACGGGTATAATTTTTAAAATGGGTACAAAAACCATATCCATACCCGTACCCGCTTCTTAAATGTGGCGTGTAAACGAGTAATATCTGCCCCAGTTACACCCCTAACAATAAAGATCTCCAAACACACATACCTTCTTTGCCCAACAAGTGAAAAATATGAATTCAGGGCAAAAAAAATCATTTGTGGACTTATTCAGTTGCGTGAGCTGCTGAGAATATAATGAAGGGAATGTGTTCTAAAAGTTTTACTTTTAAATGTCAATTATTATGAATTGAATGAGAAATCATTTTGTTCCTTGTTTATGTTATTCGTCTTTTGGAAGTGTTAAGGAAGAGGCTCTTGGTCCTTAACCGTAGAGCTCTAAAAGATATTGGTTTACATAAAACAAAAGATATTTGCAATCATGGTAATTAGCATGGGACATTAATTACCGAGTTAAGATTGTCGTGTTGGTAATAGATCATTGTAGCTCTACAAGTGAGTGACAACACGGGTACACAAAAGAGGAAAATAGTACTTTTGTATACCGAATTGACCTAATAAGTAAAACATTATAGAATTGTGTTTTCTGTGTCATTAATGTTTTACTGTGTCTTTGGTCTTTTGATATGAGACTTATATCTGATCGTTTAAGGAGTTCTTAATTAGACTAGTGTCTTAAGCTATCGATGAGTGTAGTGTAAAGGCATTAGTTGGTTAAGCATAACTTTCGTTGGAGAAGATAGTTAGTCAAAAGATTATCATTGCCCCTCTTAATTGAGTGATGATATTAGAGGGCCCCTTGATAAAGCAAAGTTATAATGTGCACAATGTGATTTGAGTTAAGTCACATATTTATAACTAGCTTAAAGAGATCAAGAAATGAATACTAATACAAAGATGACACAATACTACTTTGTGTGTATTCTTAATATCATGAGGCAAGGGACGGACACAAGTGGTGCACTCCATCACTAAATGGATCGGATTTTGGTTCGAGTGGAATTAAGACATCTAACTAATTGGGAGCTATAATGTGTAGCTAGATACCGCTTATAGCTTGTGATATTAAGCTCTTAATATCACTGCCAACTTAGTCTAGATCCTCCCATAGGTCACACCGCAAAAACCGGGAAACAAGAAGCTTGATTTTTGGTTCATATGATGAGTCGAGTTTCTTATAGAAAATATGACTCATGTGGTGAATGAGTAAAATCAATTATGTTGCATATAACATAATTAGAATCATGATAAATTCATATGAGATGCATATATTATAGGGTGCAATAATTTATTATTGCATAGGATAATATATTGCATAAGTTGTGAATTTGCTAAAACCCCAAAAGTTCAAATTTTGTTGGAAATAAATCCAAAATTTGAAAAAGGCAAAATCGGGTAGAAGTTCGGTAATCCGTTATGGTTCGGTCGACCGAAGGATCTATGGATCGGTCAACCGAACGTGGAACGGATAGTCGTAGTTGATTGACCGAACTTGACCAAAGTGCCTGGATCTTTGGTATGGTGTACCGAACCAGAAACGGTCGACCGAACAATGTCAAGTTCCAATATTTTCGGTTAACCGAATAGCACTCGGTCTTAGACGAGAATTAGTCCGATCGGTTAAGGAGAATTTTTCTCCTTAAGATTCGGTCATCCGTCGGGTACTCGGTTAAACAATCGTGACATATTCGGTTAACCGAGTGGGACTCGGTAAACCGAAGCATGATCGATTTTCTGCCTTTGATAATTAAGAGATTAATTCGATCGATGGTTAGATTAGCTCCAAACTTGGTCAAACGTTTTGTGGATGCATGTAATGCATTTTGGAATTAGTTTGTGAGAGAAAATGTCAAGAATTCGTGGCTTAAGAATAGCTATGATTGAGAGTAAGATAGGAGCCTATAAATAGGTCCTTATTCTCCTCAATTGACATAACTTGTTTTCTAATTATTTTCTCTCCAAAATTCACCACAAAAATCCACGAAAATTCTCTTAGTTTTCTAAGTCTTTGAAGGAGAAATCTCAGAGGCTAAGGAAGGGGTTTGTAGCTAGATTCTAAGCTTGTTTGGAGATTGATTGGCTAGCTCATTTCTCTCCAACCTTGTTTAGGGTTTCGGTGAACACTCGGAGGCGTCCGGCGCAACGAGAAGCGACGATTGGCTTCCTCAACGTCTCTGAAAAGTCAAGAAGTTTTTGAGAACTTCTAGGTATGAATTTCGGAGTCCCTTTGTGTTTGTTTTAATGAGTTTTTGAAACTAGTTATTAAAACAAACCGATACATGCATGAAATAAATCGTAGAAAATTGTATTTGATCCTTATTATACATACAAATTTCGAAAATACATTTGTATAATTAAACATGAAATCCTACATATAAGTCATCTTAACTTTGGTTCGAAAAAACATTCATTTCTTTATCTTAAAATCACAGTCAAGATTCCAGAACACAAAGAAAGATCTGGAGTACTAATACACCTCTCCGTATCAAGTTATTATTAGTGTCTATACAAAAAGTATATCTTAATTTTGTTTCAAAAAAAACATTTACCTTACGTGAAACTCCTCCAAACCCTCTTTTAGAAGTATTAAAGTAAGTTGTCTGATCAAAACAACCTTTTTTATACTCATTAATCAACAAAATTATTTTTTAACAAGAATTTACGTTCACATACATCAACTCAAACTCAACTCGTGAATTAAAATACGAAAATCAAGTTCTAGTGATGGGTCCTAAGTATTGATGGTTGAACTAACCAGAGCTATTTAACCTCCTTTTGGAAGGAAAATATTCAATAAGATGTTGCAACTTGCCACATTTTCGAAACTCATAAGGAGAATATCCACATCATAATGAAGTGACATTTTTCTGAAAAGAATATGACTTAGCAAGGTCATTCATTATATTGGCAATATTACACTAATTACTATGACTAGATCCCCTGAATATGCTGGAATCAGATTAGCATAGTTTCAAGTCAAGGGTGATCAAGTTGCTCCAAGAGATCATAGTGTTGTAACATATCTCGACAATTTTACAATGTACAGGCTCGTGTGTTGATGATGTTCCACACAAAATCAACACACATGCTTTTTGTACACTTAGAGAGAGCAAAAATATAGAGGTATATGAAAACAATAAGACCTTATGGAGAAAAAACCCTTCTTTATTTACTAAAATTCTGCATTAGCTTTTTTTCATTCTTAACTTCTTTCACGTTCTCAACGCAATCTGCAGACCTTCTAGCAATTTGGACATCATTTGAATTTCAAGAAATTTTATCCATTGAAAACAAAACTTCTTTAGGCACTGGAAAATGGACCTACAAACAGCAAGAGTTGCATCAGTAACTCATACGGCCTCGTTGTGAAGTTTCTCCATCATTTGGATTATTGTGTAGGAGGAGGGAAAATGTGCTGCTCGAGCGAGGAGGATAACGGGCACAAGATGGTGTCTTTCTTCTTCATTTTCTCTGAGGTTGTTTCAGTTTTCTTCGGTGCAACAAACATGTGTTCTTTTTAGATTTATTCTTCAAATTCTTGAGTTTCTTCTCAAGTTCTTTCCAACCCATGTCGATCGATGGTCTTTTGTCTACATAAAACAAAAGAGAAATTAACTAAAATAGTGTCATTGGAGGAGGGCAAGGTCTCTTTATATAAGCAGAGAATGTTTATATCACAACTGCAAATCATTTGTTTGCTTCTTTGGAGCTACGGGACACGAAAAGGTTGTGATCATAGGATTGACTTGAACAAAATGATCAAGAAAATCATGTTCAAACAGAAGAGTGTTTGGACTTCCTTTTTTCAAACTCATGATCACTTACAGAAATCAATACAAAATGAATATAACAAGAGTCTAACTCAATACAAAATGTCAACACAATCTAGTTACTCACATCATCGATGTGCCTAGTTAGTCTAAACATGCACTCTATATAATCAAAACATGATAAATTGTAACCATCCATACTTCTTGTACCACAAAATTGATGCGAGACAATTTGTTTGGGCCACAATAAACAGAAAGTTGGTCAAGATGTTATGTTTGTTTGTCTATCAAACAGCATACTATCCTTGATAATAAACTTAGAGATGATGATAGTTCTGCGTATTTCATAACCATCACCTGACACACTATTTTTGAGAATGAAACCATGTATCATCTTACAAGTGATAAGAACTACAACACTCTATACTTCATATTTCACATATTCTACCGATTTAAACAATGCATTAAATTCAATAGAAAATTAAGAAAAAGAAAAAAATTGTTTAGTGTCAACCTTCATATACCTCCACAGTTTTTAGCGTCCTCATATGTATCTGCAAACACAACAAGAGTGTCATTGACTTCACTAAAATGATAGACAAAAGATTAGACATGCAATAAAATACTATACGTTGTTGTCTTTTTCATAGAAATTCCAACTCCTTCCATCTCAAATAGGAATTTTCAGAAGATTTTTAGTATTTGAATGCTTGAATAGATGGAAACAATAACATATATATATAGATATATATCTCTTAGGTAAGGTTGTAATGAAACAAGCATGTTTCTCCAACACCCCAACCACCTCCCTTATGTGTCTACTGACCCTTCCTACTATGTAACAGATCTAACTACCACAACAAATAAGAGAGGGAAAACTTTACAATTAATATATTTTACTTCAAAGTTGAAGGAAACAATATTCATGTTTGCGGAGCAAACATTTTGATAGTTAAGCATAAAAGCAACCTTAAGAACAGTTTGGCATGTTCAGACCAATTCAACTCATATGAATTTCAGTGCTAATATCAATTGCATAATATCTAGGTGTAGCAAGTTTTTGTCTTCAAAAAATAATTAAATTCTTATAACCAGCAAAGCTCATAAAAACCCAATGAAACTTCCATTGCTCATAATTGACAACAAATTAACCTTACAAACTTATCAAACTGATGTCCCAAAGTGGGACACTTGATGTGATAGAAAATGTCTTTCAACAGTATGAATAAACTACAACAAGATATCTAGGCTTTAGATTCATATGTTTTTCTATTGCACAACTTTTTCCTTTGAATTATAAAATATAAGTTAGTATTGGTATAAGTAAAAGTGCTACTTCAGAACCAGTTCGATGGATTAAAAATTCCATTTCTAAACCCATCTCCATCAGGATTTACACTACATTCATCTGATAATCATTGTTGAATGTTCAAGGCATACCAGATTTAGTTAAATTTTAGATATTCTCTGGGTAATGTTCCATTTACAGTTCTCTGAATATGACAGAAGCAAGTCAGTCTAATTTAACGTCAGGGCCAATTTGCTCCAGGAACTTAACAATGTAGACGTATTTGGAAGCATAAATGCTCATATCTCCATGAGGTTGTAGTGTTCTTAAATATTTGGACAGTTTTTTTTTCGTGACTGGTTAAAATGACAAGGGTTTTATCTGACAAGGGAAATCTTCTTTCCGATGATTTTACAGTATGCTCAATAATGGAAATGCTTTTACGGAGATGAGCTTTATACCAAGTTATATTTCCACAGAATCCTTCATAGGTGAAAAATGTAAAGAGAAGAACAATATCATAATAAGAGACATTTTCAGAAAATGGTACACAAACAGACAGTGATTACTATCATTTGATTCACTAAATGTGCTGGAAGAAAGACAGTCTACTTTCATGTCAGGGCCAAGTTGCTACAGAATGTTAACAGCATAGACGTATTTGGAAGCATAAAGGATCATATATCCATGAGGTTGTAGTTTTCTTAAATATCTTGACAGTTTTTACTATGTATAGATGCACAAGAAGCTCCTGTGTCGATTATATTCGACACAAAGTCGATAGACATATTTTTTGTTCACTTAGAGATAAAACCCTTGTTTATGTCCTAAACTATCGCAGAATCCTTCTCCATTCTAAACCTATATTTCTTTCTCAATCCATTTTGCAGACTTTCTTGTGGTGCTGGTGTGATTTATTTCAACTTTGGTAGTTTCCCTCTTTGGCTGCTAAAAACAGGAAAGAGCAAAAAAGCATTACTTTAGTACCCCAAACAAAACAATTTTGTTCACAAAGGCTTAAGATGTTCGACTATAATATTACCAACATTAAGGCGATTTGATGTTCTGATACTAAAGTTGTTGCAGTAAAGAACCGGAACTGGATGAGCATGAGTCCTTCAAGTTCAGGTTCAAATGTTTCCAGCTTAAAATTCTAACATTCTACTGGCATGAAATAGTGACCCAAGAAACTTCTATTAGAAACTAGAAAGTGAGGAAATAAATTTGGTAACTTACCGACCATTGGATTGGTCACCACCAATAGTTGTTTGTGTCGATCTTAATTACTTGAGTCACCAGACAAAGACAGAGACTAAAATGAATCTGTCAATCTTCTTAACTGAAGGTTCCAATTTCCCTCAGATTGACAGACTTCGATCATGACCTGTAGTTGTCCCATCCGTTGTTGCTACAATCACTATTCTTCTTCTTTTAAATCTAATTCAAAAGATAAAGTTTGTGATCAAGTAGATCACAATCTCCTGCAAAGCAAAAGAAAACACATAACTATTCTAAAATGGTCTGCATGACCTGGTCCAAAAGAAGCAAAGCAAAGGTCAGCATGACCTGTAAAGAAAACAGCAATGGCCATCTTCAGCATACTTTGAGTCCATGCGTGTATGATGTTTATCCAAAGTGTGTTGACCATACCTTTGCATTCCTACGACATATATGCATATGTAGAAATAGTTTATAGTTAAGCCCAAATTGCAAACTCGATGGAAATATACTTCCAAATTCCAACCAAACCAATTCAAAAGATTGATTCGGTCCAATTTGCAAAAAAAATCCAACATAATGAAAAGAAGTTTAATTGCCTCTAGGTAGTTAAAAACTGAAAGAAGTACAAGGCAATGTTCATCATAATAGAAATATATATATGATCCAAGTTAAGAAAGTATCTTCCCTATCTCCAAAAGGAATTTATTTGGTCGTGTCCAAAAGCTTGAGCCGCTCCCATGTGGCAAACACAAAGGACATTGATATTATAGGTCTGTCCAATGCAGCGAAGTTGGTGAAGTAGGCAGCAAAATATTGAGAAATCGGGAGAACGAAGCTGAGATTTCAGTATCATAAAGATGAAAAAAATGCTTATCTGATTATTGGTGTACTATTCCTTCCAAATGAAGCAGAGATTTCAGTATCATAGAGATGAAAAAAATGGGAGGAGATGTAGAAAGTAACTTCCCATTTCCGACCAAGTTGTCCTTTAAGAAAAACTTGGTCGAGTTCAGTGGTTGCACGCCATTGAATTATGCAAGCCTGTGACAACACTAAATATGTTAAATTTAACAAAATCTAACACATGCAAGTGTTGCTTTATCAATTGCTTTTTTAGATCCAGCTCCTTTGGTTTTAAAAAGATTTGGTTGATTTTCCTTTTAATAGCAAAATTTGCTAAATGCCTGGCGAAATTGATGCTGAATCCGAAGATCAGGAGGCTTGCAATTTTCCCAAGTATTCCTGTAACGTACCCGAAAACAGCGGAAAATTTAAACAATAATAAAGGCTGTCAACGGTCAACACAGGGCACGTCACGAGAAAACAAACCAACATATATATAAAATATATAAGATACAGACCCACGTGGAAGTCAAACTATATAAATGAGTCAACTGTGATTACAACAAAAGTGAATATACATGTAATCACTACCTCAAACAAAAGAAGATATAAAAGAGAACAGGATCTGATCCCGGGGGCACCCTCCTCGGTCACCACCTGACTCTAATGCTACTCGCTACCTGAAATGAAAACAAACAAACATGCCTGAGTTCCCTGAAGGAACCCCGTATACCAAACCTCCTAAAATACAAAAAGGAATTAAAGACAATGCAATGCTATGCACATGATCATCCACCTCGGGCCCACAATAATGCCCTCACCGCCTCCGCGGCATTGAACCACTCCTGCCACTATGGTCAAGTCAGTCCACCGCTGCCTCACAAGGGTCAGTCGACACCACTGCTCCCCAAAAGTGCAGGAAGGAACCCCCGGTACACGCCGTCACCCCAGGAGCGAGTCAGCCCGCTGAATACACAACTCGGGTCAGACGACAGCCGCTGCTCCCCCAAGAGCCGCCAGACGCGCACCCTGCCGGAACATCCTCGGCCTACCGCTAAACCCTCGCAAACTGCCCAAGGTTTACGGCACACATCCCTCACACCCCGCTCGGTAAGAGAGGCAACAGTAATACAATAATACGCCTTCGTCGAAGGTTAAATCCGTCGCTCTCAAAGCCGGTAATCAACCGTCGCCTCGGAGCCGGTAGTCGACCTATACTCAACGGATCGCGTGTGGATAAATCCACCAACCTGCGGCAGATCGGTCGACCGCTAAAAGCACACCGGTCGACCGGTCCCCCACACAGTACACAGTACTGTGCAAACAAGTCTACCGGTCGAACCACGCCAACCGAATTACCGACCAATTGGTCGAACAAAAGTCATCTAGCGGTCGACCGTTTGGATGCTCTACGCTATACCAATTTATATAATATATATATCCGATCGGTCGAACCAAGGGGTCGTTCGACCGATAACAGGAAAATCTCAGTATCTTGCCCAAGTGACATTCGGTCGACCGGAACTACTATACAGTTCGACCGAAACATCACAGGCACTCTACTGCTAAATTAAAATGCTCAGTCGGTCGACCGAAAGTTAAAGAGCGGTCGACCGTTTTGATGGTCAAAGCTCCCAACCGACTTAGCATCGAATGGATCGGTCGAACAAGGTTAAGGGCATTCGACCGTTTAATAAGTCAAAACCCCCAACCGACCCATTCTCAATGTTATTCGGTCGACCGGCTAAGTGGACTCGTTCGACCGATAACAACATCAACCCTTTTCCCGCACGAATTTGGCATAACGGTCGACCGTCCATAGACATCGTTCGACCGTTCGCGGGTAAACATCAATATAATAATAGGATCGTCGTCTTCAACCTCTGAATTGGTTGAAATCCGACGGGGAATTCGACACCAACGTCGATCCCCAACACTCACAAGGCTTATGTGAGTTATAATGAAGATTTGGCATACCTTTTGGTCGAGTGAAGAAGCCTCCCAAGCTTTGGCAACCTCTACTCAACTTCTTCTTCTTCTCTTCTTCTTCTTCTTCTTCTTCTCCTCTTCTTCTTCTTCTTCTTCTCCTTCTCTTCTTCTCCTCCTCTTCTCCGAAAATCTCTCTCACTCACTGCTAGATCAACTGAAGAAAACGTTTCTATTAAAACCTAACACTTCTTTTTATACAAGAATCCAAGTTTATCTTCAATTCACCTCTCAATCTTCCAATCAAAACAAGCCACCTCATGCTTCACTAATCAAAGCTTAATTAGGTTAATTAGGTTTAGTTTAGTTTAATTTAGGTGTTTAGATTAGGTTATTACAATTCCATAATCTATCTAGTGCTGCTGCATTGTCTTATGAGTCTACAGGTAACAAACTTAATGACGTTTTACGATAATATCAATTCTCATGGAGATAAAACCCTTCTTTATATGATAATCTTATCAACCTCTCTTTCTTTCTCAATGCATTTTGCACCTTTACTTGCGGCTTTGGTGTGCTCTGAACTTCGACAGTTTCCTTCCCTTACAGGTAAAAACAGGAAAACAACATTAGTTTAATAACACAAACAATATTAGATTGCTAATCTGTATTCGAAGGAGAAAACAAAAAAGACCCGTTCCTGTGCTTTAGAGCTAGCAAAAGACTAACTGATTTTGTAACTTAGAAATATATACTATTGTGTACTGTAAGTTTAATTAACAAACTCCTTTAACTTCAGATCCATGTTGTGATCGAGTTGCAAACTCCTTTAAAAAAATAAAATGAACTGTACGTTTAATAAGCCAACTACGAAAATCACATCAGTAGTTAAGATGAGCCCACTAAGAATTACAAGTTGATTTCCCTGAATATCAAAAAGCAAAAAATAACCTGTTTTAGATGTTTAACAAAAGGGAAACAAAACGAAGAATTAACATATCTGTTTCTCTTTTTTCAAGGTTCGAAGAATTTTGCTCGAAAATGCTGACTTTCACGCTCTAACCAGTTTCCAACTTTCGAACAAATTTGGCCACTTTCTAACCACTGATTGTAGTCCCCTTCCTGATTCCGCTGGTGTCTCCTATCCAAACAAAAAAAACCACCAATTAACCAAATTGTATAATAGAACAGACAATTAACTTAGTGAATATATTTGGAACGTAAGTTTCTTGTTTCGGTTAGTCTAATCTGCTTTACTAGAATCACACATTATCATGTTAAAAATAATTTTTGTTAACATATGTGAGATTGAATCCACCGATTTTTACAAAAAACTTGATAGTACTGATATATAGTTGCCAGTGTGGTATATCAAACCATGTTATTTAAAAAAATCAAAAAAAACTTTACTTTGGGAACGGATGCTTAAATCGCCTAGTGAACATGTTAAACAGTGAGCTAAAACAAACATGTTAAACAGAATTAGTACCCAACTTAATGCGAGAAGTGAACAAATAACCCTCCAAGGGAAACTAAACGATGCATTCACCTGAAGGGTAATGGTATGATCAGAAACGTCAATGTCTCTCCGAGCAGAGATATTTACAGCAACTTTTATCGGAATCTGTTCTCTTGATATTCTGGGTAGCTAACAAATGGAAAAAAGTAAAAGCAGTGTTCATCTTAATAGAAACATATAATCCAAGATAATAAGGTAGCTTCCCTATCTCCGAAAGAAATTTACTGCCCAATCCATAAGCTATAATTTACTGATATTATAGGCCTGTACAGTGCAGCAAAATTGGCGAAGTAAGCAGCAATATATTGAGCATTTGGGGAAAAATGTAACAGAGATTTCAGTATCATAAAGATGAAAAAAATGAATATCTGATTTTTAGTTGTCTTTAAATTCTACACCATGTAGTATTCCTTCCAAATGAAGCAGATATTTGAATACCATAAAAGTGAGAAAAAAGTCAGAAGGTGATGAGGAAAATATTCCAGAACCTATCCAGCGCTGAAATGGAAAATCGCAATGCAGTTCAAGTCAAACATGTAACACCTTACATTCTTCTAAAGGACACATAAAACTACGAAAAAAGAAAAATCTCAAGAAAATAAATAAGATTTAAATTCATTACCAATGTGAATTGTGGCAAATTCTATCTCAATCTCATTTTTCGACAATTGGTATGGGCAGCACATTATCCATGCATTGTTTATGAAGCACAAAACGAGATATTAAGAACACAATTCTATCTCGGTTGTGAGGATCTGATTCTTTTTGTTTTTGTCAAAAAAATTACTTAACATGAGGATGTTGTGATGCTATTTGGATGATTTGAAAGTGTGAACAAAGGTACATCTTCATGAAATCTAGCTTGGCAGCAGAATCTCGCTGCTGAAGAATGAAGTGAATTTTATCAACATCTCTTTTCTTCCGTGAATCTTGTGTAAGGAGATGTCACTTACCCATACATAAAACCTATACGGAGAGAAAGAAGTTCAGTTGAGAAGGAAGAAAGCATGGATTCCAACAGGAAAGCTTTCACCTCAAGGGTAACGGTACTATCAGAAATGCCAATGGATTTCCCACAAAAAATGCCAGCAATAAATTCATTTCCAATTTTTTAGATGCAAATTGTAAATCACACTTGATTTTTGGTTCAAAATCTAATCACTAAGATGTGATTCCAAACAGACTAGAGAAATGTTTATCTATACTAAAGAACTAGGGTAAAACCCGTACGTTGTGCGCATGATGTGGTTTTTACCATATATAATTCGTTATCATTGAAGATTCTCAAACAATGACAATAAGTTCAGTATATCTCACAAAAAAATTAATGAGTGATTAATATTTTGTGTACTTGTACATTAATGTGTGATTTCTTATTGATTGATGACGAAATATCGAACATGGAAAGGATGTTATCTCTATCTTGTACCTTTTTATTTGGCTTCCACTTTTGATACGATGAAACTTCTTAAATCCACATGCATTGTTTTGTTCACATGTGGATCGGTTTGGTTGCATATGTATTGGTCATTGGTTGGAGTGCTTCGTCAAAGATCTGTTGCATCTTCTTGGGTGTATATGGATTGCACTCGAGGTGTTCGATGTTATGTCAGAAACTCTAGGTGTGGGAATCGGATGGGCCTTTTCCTGTTTTCCATAACAGTTTATGATCACTAGGTTGAAGTAATCAACAATCTTGCGATGAAGAATAGTAATGGGGCCATCAACAAACAAAAGGTAACATTTGATTTTCATCTCAATGTTTTTATTGACCTCTGAATTTCCTATTTCACTCTTTGTTGATCAATACTATGTAATCAAATCAAGAGTCTCCATTGATTAAGATATTGATATAGCTGAAGCCATTTCCATATGTAATCAAATTAGTTACACTCCATTCACAATCCATTGGTTTTCATCTTCTAATCATCGTAGCTCTGAGTTGTGTCTGCACATTCACATTTTCAATTCAATTGGAAAAATAAACAATGGTCATAGCCTCAATGCTTGTGAGGGGTGAGGTTGTGCGAGCAACCAACGACAAGAAGAGGTTGTGCCCGAAAGAAACTACTTTTGGGAGGTGTGAGTGTTGGAAAGGGAGCCAAAATATAATGGTTGATTTGGCCGTTACAGAGTTGTGGAAGTTAGTAGAAGATGAAGTGTGGGTGCTCAGTGCTCTAATCGTGAAGGTTAATGGTTGAGATTCTTTTGAATGACAAAAGACCAACTTATGGGTCAAGGTTCCAAAATTAAAAGATTGAATGGGAAGCTACGTCTTAAATGGTCACAAATATACATTTTCTTGATCACAAACCTGTAATATCCTTTTGAGTTCTGTATTCCTCCACCTAGTTTTGGTATTGATTTTGGTATTGATTTTGTTATGGATATTGAAAAAGAAAATCCAAACACTCTTCTGTTTAACACTACTTCTTGGATTTCCAAATCTAGTTTGAACACTAGTTTCTATTAAAGTCAATCCTTTGTTTGAAGCCATTTGTGTCCTGTAGCTCTAAAGATTCCAATAATACATTCTTTAGGTTATTGTTTGTTTGAACACGAATTTCTTGATCCTGGGTTGCTAAACCTTTTTTTTTGCGTTCTGTAGGTCCAAAACAAGCAAATAAATTTGTGCTCAATCCTCTACCTAGTTTTTTTTATCACAGCCCTTTTGTGTCCTGTAGTTATAAAGAAGCAAACAAATCTGTGGTCGTTATGTAACAGATTCACCTATATATGTACCTACTTCTCTCTTTTTTCCAACAATAATGGTCTTATGATGAGACATTCATATTCCCTTTGTCTGAAGTATCTTAGGTCTTTTCTTTGTTATTAAGGTTAAACCATTGTACAAAATACTACTCAAGGCCTAAGAGGATAAAGACATTATATGTAAATTTGTATAACAGTTTTTATTTTATATTTTATCTACTCTACTACCCCGTTTAAAATCCCAACCTCCCAAGCATTTGAACGAGACTACTGGGAATTGATCTTTTGTTTTGACTATCTAAAGACAGGGATGCCCCAGTTGGTAATTCGTATAACACTTTTAGATACACTGTTGATAGGAAACGATAAGGAGATAATTTTGCAATAAAATTAAGGAGAGGAGACATTGTTAACGTTTAAAAAAGAGAGGGGCATAATTTAAAGGAAGACAAAGATAATGGTGGAAAGTGCAATTTTCCCATTTATTTACTCCTCACAAGTCACAACGGACTCCTCTTCCAACCGTTTATTTTCCCTCCAAAATCTAACCATCCATATTTTATTATTATAAAACAAACTCTTCCTTTCTTATAATCATAAACTACTCATCATTGCTCTGAGATTCTCTGATCTTCGCCCACCGATCTTCATCCTTCCTTCCTTCCCTCCTTCCATTGTTGAATCTGGTATGAACAATCTCATCTTATTCTTTTGTGAATTGATTGAATCTTTCTTTCCTCATATGTGTTTTCCAACTAAGTATTGCTATTGATTTGTGTATGTGATCTTTTTTTATATGAAAAGGTGTCCAAATACTCTCCCCTTCAATGTGAGTTTCTTTGATTTCGAAATCTAGTTTTTGTATTCATTTCTGTAAGCAATCTTTCTAATTAAATCTGAAGATAATCTGAAAATACCCTTCAGTTCTGTTTCTTGTAAGTAATCATTTTTTATTCTTGAAATTGAATATGTGTCTTGATTAAGTAATGATATCAATTTCTTAATGTGATGTTTGTTTTCATTCTGAAAGAAGAAGAAAAGGTCCAAATAAAAACTCTTCCATTCAATTCTTTGCTATTCATTCTGTAAGTAATCTTCGTAGGAAAATCCTAAAGAAAGTTCAGATACCTTTTAAAGAGTTGTTTGGATTTCTACATCCAGTTTTGGTACTGATTTATGACTGTGATATTTATTTTCAATCTAAAAATAAAAATCCAAACTTCTGTTTTTTTTGGGTACATGCATTTCTCAATATGAGTTTTTTCTTTCTTTCTGTTGCCAAGTTTTGGTATCCATTTCTCTAACCGGTCTTTGTTATGAAATCTGAAAAGAAAATCCAAACATACTTTTTCTCTTCATTTCTTCTAGTAATCTTTGTTATGGATTCTATATCTAGTTTTGGTATTGATTTCTCTAACTGATCTTTGTTTTGGAATTTAAAAAAAAAGTCCACAAACTCTTCTGTTAAACATGGTTTCTCTTGGAATTTCTATCTACTTTTGATAGCAATTTTCTTTAAGTGACCATTTGTTTGAACAAGAGTTTATCAATCTTGGATTCATAAGCCTATAACTATTTTGTCTTTTGTAGCTCCAAAGAAGCAAATAAATGTGTTCTCAATCATTACTACCACTTATTTCTAATATGTGAAAAATTTACAGTTGTGCTTTTGACTTGATCTCTCTGCTTATATAAAGAAGCTTTGTCGTCCTCCAGTGACACTCATCTGGTTATCTTCTCTTTGCTTTCTGTAGGTAATAAAACCATCGTCAGTCATGGGTAGGGAAGAGCTTGAGAAGAAGCTCAGGAGTCTGAAAAGGAAATCGAAAAAGAACATGTGGCACCAACACATGTTTGCTGCACCAAAAAAACCCGTAACATCCTCAGAGAATAAGAAGAAAAACACCATTGTGTTCCCGTTATCCTCCTCACTCGAGAAGCACATTTTGCCTCATCCTACAGCAGAACAATCGCAAGTTGTTTCCTCCTCTCCAAAGAGGAAAGGTTTTCAAAATTTAGAAGAGGAGACCGCTGCAAAGAGAGCACGAGTTCAAGCCCTCGACAGAGTAGATGTTCCAACAGATGGTAAGCGTTTGTTTCTCTCGTTTTCTTGATATTTTCTTGTAGTCTATGTTCTTACATTGTGGCTCTCTTGTTGCAGTTCCGTTGCAGCAACCATTGCCACAAAACAATCGAGTCAAAGCATTAAAAACTCGGTTCGCATATATTATTGCCAAAGCTCAGGGGAAGGTGCGAATACGAAATCTGTCAAGATGATCAGATAATTTTTTTACCTGTTGATTTATAGATTTATGTCAATGGCTGCTTAATTTGGTAGCTTTAATGTTTCAGAGCATAGCCGAGGTTCCCCAACAGCTCCTCCCAGCAGTACCCAAAGCCAAACATACTGCCACTCCCGGGGAAAAGAGAAAAGAGTGGATAAAAGCTCAAAGGGAAGCAGCCCGACGTGCCATTTCAAGGGTAATAATCCTTTTGCTGCCAATGCATATTCTTTGTCTGAATGTCTTCTTTGGACATACAATTTTGATTATCAATTTTGGTGTGAATCACAGGTAAAAAACACTGCACATTTCAATGACAATCTGGAGGCTACGCGTGAAATTCTCCGCCTTATTGGGTCACCATATTAGGAGACCTGACAAAAAGGGAGTAGCCTGATTCTTCTCTTCTTTCTTTGTTTCTTGCTTTTTGCATAGTCGTTTTAATCGCCTGATTCTTTTTTGCATTTTGATGATTAACCTATGATGAAAAGTTATGGACCACATTTGATCATCCAATTGACCCTTGAATTGTGGTGCTGGTATTGGTGCATTCATGTAATCTAAGCCAAGCTGCTGATTGGACCTAATCAAGTGCACCAGTGCCCACCGTGATCAGGTGCAACAGCAGGTCGTGATCCAAGTCCATCAATCTGAGGCAAATTGGACCCTTTGGGCCTGTAGATTCCTTTCGGTAAAGAAGGTTGACGGATTCATTTCATTTTTTACGTTTCAAGATCGACACAAACAACCATCATAATTTCATTTCATTGTTTTCCTTTCTTTCTGTCCATGTTAGTTTCTTCATATCACTTTTAGTCACCCAATTCTTGCTTTCACATGCTTTTATCACAAGTTGACAACAATCACACTTCTTTAGTCTCCACATATCATTAGCAACTAAGTCGATTTGTTCATTTTTATGTTTTTTTCCGTCTTATTGGTTTCCAAGCATCCACTTATTTGTTATGTTTTAAGTGATATAATCTTTGCTTTGTTTGGTTTATTTAAGAATACCTACTTTCGCTGGGTTTGATTTGTTTTATAGGTAGAATTTGAAGGACACACTAGTTTTCAGTCGAATGATGTCAAGTGGAGGGATCATCAGTGCATTGTGAGCTACACTCATAATAACTAAATTTTCCGGTAAAAATCAAGGGAATTCTTTTTCTTGCTTTTATAAAAATTGAATTGTTTTTTTAATTCTGGGGTGGTTGGTTACAAGTCCATTTTGGACTTCTGGTGACATGTTTCCCTAAGATGTTTAACCTAATGATGAAAAATCAAGTGCTGGATTAATGAACCATAACGGAATAAGACGACATCAGGTTGAGTTGGTTGTGTAGTTGTTTCAGATACTTCATATCAAGTTCAGACACTTTGTTCAGATACTTCATATCAGTTTTGTTTGCAGGAAAAGGCTAGCTTTGAAACAGTGCATCTGATTGTGAGTTTTTTAACATAATAACCAAATGCTAGCTAAAAATATAATTGCATAACATATGATTTGTTGTAAAGTGCATCTCTTTGTTGTGCAGAATCAGACTCCGATATTGAGTCTAAACAGGAGGGAAAATCTATTTTTCCATCCAACCATGCATGGTTAAATAGAAGTCTCCGTGGCATTTAACATTATGACACGATGTGATTCAACACCAGAGAGCTCCCAGAAGAGAATTCGTGGAACTTTCGCGTGTCACCAGTCAATTATTCTTCATACCTTGAGTAAAAGAGAGAATCAGATATGTTAATTCTTCTTTTTTTTATTTTTTCCCATTTTGTTAAACATTATAGACATGTTATTTTTGCATTTGATATACAGGGAAATCAACTGGTAATTCTTTGCCATGCACCCATGCCAAATGTCCAGCCTATTATGAAAATTATTGACCTTCTCAACAAAAGTTCTCTCTATATAGATTTTATGTATGGGTAAATTGTTAGAGATAGTCCCACATCGCCTAAATGTGGAATCTCTCCTGGACATATAAGTTGAAGGGTCCCTCCACACATTGCCAATTGGTTTTGAGTTGGATACCCTGTTCTATTATGGTATTAGAGCCTGGTTAAGGTCCAACGGTCGGCTTGACACTTCACCCTTTGTTTGTTGGATTTCATGTTTAATTATGCATATATATTTTCTAAATTTTTATGCATAATAAGGATCAATCACAATTTTCTACGATTTATTTCATGCATGCATCAATTTGTTTCAATAACTAGTTTTAAAACTTTATTAAAACAAACACAAGGGACTCCGAAATTCATACCTAGAAGTTCTCTAAAACTTCTTGATGATCCAGAGATGTTGAGGAAGACGATCGTCGCTTCCTGTTGCGCCGGATGCCTCCGAGTGTTCACCGAAACCCTAAACAAGGTTGGAGAGAAATGAGCTAGCCAATCAATCTCCAAACAAGCTTAGAATCTAGCTACAAACCCCTTCCTTAGCCTCTGAGATTTCTCCTTCAAAGACTTAGAAAACTAAGAGAATTTTCGTGGATTTTTGTGGTGAATTTTGGAGAGAAAATAATTAGAAAACAAGTTATGTCAATTGAGGAGAATAAGGACCTATTTATAGGCTCCTATCTTACTCTCAATCATAGCTATTCTTAAGCCACGAATTCTTGACATTTTCTCTCACAAACTAATTCCAAAATGCATTACATGCATCCACAAAACGTTTGACCAAGTTTGGAGCTAATCTAACCATCGATCGAATTAATCTCTTAATTATCAAAGGCAGAAAATCGATCATGCTTCGGTTTACCGAGTCCCACTCGGTTAACCGAATATGTCACGATCGCTTTACCGAGTATTAGACGGACGACTGATTCTTAAGGAGAAAAATTCTCCTTAACCGATCGGACGAACCCACGTCTAAAAACCGAATGCCATTCGGTTAACCGAAAATATCGGAACTGGACATTGTTCGGTCGACCGTTTCTGGTTCAGAATACCGATCCAGAATTCCAGGCACTTTGGTCAAGTTCGGTCAATCAACTATGACCATCCGTTCCACGTTCGGTTGACCGATCCACAGATCCTTCGGTCGTCCGAACCATAACGGATTACCGAAATTTTACCCGATTTTGCATTTTTCAAATTTTGGATTTATTTATATCCAACAAAATTTGAACTTTAGGGGTTTTTTGGCAAATTCACAACTGATGCAATATATTATCCTATGCAACAATAAATTATTGCACCCCATAATTTATTCATCTCATATGAATTTATCATGATTCTAATTATGTTATATATCACAACATAATTGATTTTACTTGTTCACCACATGTGTCATATTTTCTATAAGAAACCCGACACATCATATGAACAAAAAATCAAGCTTCTTGTTTCCCGGTTTTTGCGGTGTGACCTATGGGAGGATCTAAACTAAGTTGACAGTGATATTAAGAGCTTAATATCACAAGCTATAAGTGGTATCTAGCTACACATTATAGCTCCCAATTAGTTAGATGTCTTAATTCCACTTGAACCAAAACCTGATCCATTTAGTGATGGAGTTCACCACTTGTGTCCGTCCCTTGCCTCATGATATTAAGAATACACACAAAGTAGTATTGTGTCATCTTTGTATTAGTATTCATTTCTTGATCTCTTTAAGCTAGTTATAAATATGTGACTTAACTCAAATCACATTGTGCACATTATAACTTTGCTTTATCAAGGGACCCGCAAATATCATCACTCAATTAAGAGGGGCAATGATAATCTTTTGACTAATTATCTTCTCCAACAAAAGTCATACTTAACCAACCAATGCCTTTACACTACACTTATCGATAGCTCAAGACACTAGTCTAATCAAGCATTTCTTAAGTGATCGGATATAAGTCTCATATCAAAGGACCAAAGACACAGTAAAATATTAATGACACAGAAACACATTTCTATAATATTCTACTTATTAGGTCTATTCAGTATACAAAAGTAATATTTTCCTCTTTTGCGTACCCGTGTTGTCACTCACTTGTAGAGCTACAATGATCTATGACCAACACGACAATCTTAACTCGGTAATAAATGTCCCATGATTATTACCATTATTGCGAATATCTTTTGTTTATGTAAACCAATATCTTTTAGAGCTCTACGGTTAAGGACCAAGAGACTCTTCCTTAACACTTCCAAAAGACGAATAACATAAACAAGGAACAAAATGATTTCTCATTCAATTCATAATAATTAACATTTTAAAAGTAAAACTTTTAGAACACATTCCCTTCATTGTTCTCACACGTGATACCGGTTACGCGTGCGGGGGAGTGTTAGAGATAGTCCCACATCGCCTAAATGTGGAATCTCTCCTGGACATATAAGTTGAAGGGTCCCTCCACTCATTGCGAATTGGTTTTGAGTTGGATACCTTGTTCTAATATAAATGACATCTTCTTACACAATTCATTCAGAATTACTTTTTCATAAATTCTGGTTACATGGAATCACAGTTTAAGTTTTTCAATATTGAGGGTCACGTTTATCCTGTGGAGCCATATGAGGAGATTCCCATGAATCGAGTTCTTGATGCTCCTTCGGCTGTTTTCGATGGTGATGATGTGAGTAGCCAAGCAACTACATTGTTTTTTGACAATCATAGTTATACACTTGTATAAGCTACTTTGTACTTGTTTTCGACTGAATTCTGCCAAAAAATCTAAAATATTGCTGGCACTTTCGTGGAAAAGCCCTTGACATTTCTGATAGTACCGTTACCCTTGAGGTGAATGCTTTCTTGTTGGAATCCATTCTTTCTTCGTTCTCAACCTTACTTCTTTCTCTCCATATAGGTTTTATGTATGGGTAAGTGACATCTCCTTACACAAGATTCACGCAAGAAAAAAGATGTTTATCCAAGCAAAGGGAAATGAATTCACTTCATTCAAGAAAAGAGATGTTGATCCAAGCAAAGGAAATAAATTTCACTTCATTCTTGAGTGAGATTCTGCTGCCAAGCTTGATTTCATGAAGATGGACCTTTGTTCATGCTTTCAAATCATCCAAATAGCATCACAACATCCTCATGTTAAGTAAATTTTTTGACAAAAAAAAAAGAATCAGATCCTCACCACCGAGATAGAATTGTGTTCTTTATATCTCGTTTGATGCTTCAGAAACAATGCATGGATAATGTGTTGGCCATACCAATTGTCGAAAAATGAGATTGAGATGCAATTTGCCACAATTCACATTGGTTACGAATTTAAATCTTATGTATTTTCTTGAGATTTTTCTGGTTTCGTAGTTTATGTGTCCTTTAGAAGAATGTAAGGTGTTACATGTGTGACTTGAACTGCATTATGATTTTCCATTGCAGCACTGGATAGATTCTGGAATACTTTCCTCATCTTCTGATTTTGTTTTCCATCTTTATGATACTAAAATCTCTGCTTCTTTTGGAACGAATACTACAATTGCTATGGTGCAGAATTTAAAGACAACAAAAAATAAGATATGTATTTTTTTCATCTTTATGATACTGAAATCTCTGTTACATTTTCCCAAATGCTCAATATATTGCCACTTACTTCGCCAATTTTGCTGCACTGTACAGGCCCATAATATCTGTAAATTATAGCTTATGTATTGGGCAGTAAATTTCTTTCGGAGATAGGGAAGCTACTTTCTTATCTTGGATCATATATTTCTATTATGATGAACACTGCCTTGTACTTTTTTTCATTTGTTAGCTACCCTGAATATCAAGAGAACTGATTCCGATAAAAGTTGCTGTAAGTATCTCTGCTTGGAGAGACATTGACGTTTCTGATCTTGCCATTACCCTTCAGGTGAATGCATCTTGTAGTTTCCCTTGGAGGGTTATTTGTTCACTTCTTGCATTAAGTTGGGTACTAATTCTGTTTAACATATTTGTTTTATCTCACTGTTTAACATGTTCACTAGGGGATATAAGCATCCGTTTCCCAAAGTAAAGTTTTTTTGATGTTTTTAAATAACATGGTTTAATATACCACACTGGCAACTATACATCAGTACTATTGAGTTTTTGTACAAACTGGTGGATTCAAAATCACATATGTTAAAAAAAATAAAAATTAACATGATAATGTGTGATTCTAGTAAAGCAGATTAGACTAACAGAAACAAGAAACTTACGTTCCAAATATATTCACTAAGTTAATTGTCTGTTCTATTATACAATTTGGTTAATTGGTGGATTTTTTTTGTTTGGATAGGAGCCACCAGCGGAATCAGGAAGGGAACTACAATCAGTGGTTAGAAAGTGGCCAAATTTGTTCGAAAGTTGGAAAGTGGTTAGAGCGTGAAAGTCAGCATTCTCGAGCGAAATTCTTCGTACCTTGAAAAAGAGGGAAACAGATATGTTAATTCTTCGTTTTGTTTCCCTTTAGTTAAAAATCTAAAATAGGTTATTTTTTGCTTTGGGTGTTCAGGGAAATCGACTTGTAATTCTTAGTGGGCTCATCTTAACTACGGATGTGATTTTCGTAGTTGGCTTATTAAATTTACAGTTCATTTTATTTTTTTAAAGGAGTTTGCAACTCGATCACAACATGGATCTGAAGTTAAAGGAGTTTGTTAATTAGTTAGTCTTTTGCTAGCTCTAAAGCACAGGAACGGGTCTTTTTTGTTTTCTCCTTCGAATACAGACGAGAGCACCTTCCCTTCCAAATTAACCATCAGTTAATGGTGAATCGCAGGCCTCCTAATCTTCACATTCAGAATCAATTTCGAGAGGTTAATGGTTTGGCTGACCATTTAACCAGTCTTCTACTAAAAGGAAAAGCGATTAAATCTTCTAAACAGCAAAGAATCTGGATCAGAAAAGGCATTTGCCATGTCTTTAGAAGTCCTGCATAATTCAATGGCGCGCAACCACTGGACTCGATCAAGGTTTCCATATAGGAGAACTTGGTCGGAAATGGGAAGTTACTTTCCTCATCTCCTTCCATTTATTTTTTCAGCTTTATGATACTAAAATATCTTCTTCGTTTAGAAGAAATACTACAATCGCAATAGTGCAGAATTTAAAGACCGTCACCTCCCAGATCCAGACACCAAAAATCAGATATGCATTTTTTTTACTTTTATGATACTGAAATCTCTACTATATTCTCTCAAATGATCAATACAGGCTTACGATATTAATATGCTTTATGTTTGCCTCATGGCAGCGGCTCAAGCTTATGGATCCGACCAGTAAATTCCTATTGAAGATACGGAAGTTACCCTCTTATCTTGAATCATATATTTCTATTATGATGAACGTTGCCTTATACTTCTTTCATTTGTTAGCTATCCAGAAGACCTGAAGCCTTTTCATTGTGTAAGCGAAAATTTTGCAAAAGGCATCGGTTTGCCAACTCACTTTGCTTGTTTTGTCAATTTTTATCAGGTCTGACTCGGTTTTGTTATCATTATTAACAGAGTTTACTTTGAAACACTAGTTTTATTCCTTTATCTGATTGTGAATTTTTAAAACTTTATGACCAACTTTTCGTCCTAAGTAACTGAAAATTGTGATATAATTGCATAACATATTATTAGCAACAACGTTGATTTCTTTGCTTGACTAACTAAAATTGGAGGTCGCAGTGGTTTGCACATTTCATTAGTCAAAAGAACTTTGGTCTGTGTTAGTTTTGATTTTTTTTAAGAAACCCAAAACATAGATTAGATAGGTTTATAAAGTCTAGTGGTTGGATTTCTAAATAGAGAAAATAGCATCTAATGCTAATTTATGATTCCATAAATTTTGCCAAGAACTTCGGACATCTTAAGCTAATTCATTTCAAATTGTTGATGTTTAATCTCATCAGGTCATTATTTCAAATCTTAAACCAAGATTAGCAATCTAATGTTGTTTGTGTTATTAAATTAATATTGTTTTCCTGTTTTTACCTGTAAGGGAAGGAAACTGTCGAAGTTCAGAGCACACCAAAGCTGCAAGTAAAGGTGCAAAATGCATTGAGAAAGAAACAGAGGTTGATAGTATTATCGTATAAAGAAGGGTTTTATCTCCTTGAGAATTGATATTATCGTAAAACGCCATTAAATTTGTTACCTGTAGACTCGTAAGCCAATGCAGCAGCACTAGATAGATTCTGTTATACTTGGGAAAATTGCAAGCCTCCTGATCTTCACATTCATCTTCAATTTCTCCAGGCATTTAGAAAATTTTGCTAGTAAAAGGAAAAACAATCAAATCTTTTTAAAACCGAGCTGGATCTAAAAAAGCAATTGATAAAGCAACACTTGAATGTGTTAGATTTTGTTAAATTTAACATATTTAGTGTTGTCACAGGCTGGCATAATTCAATGGCGTGCAACCACTGAACTCGACCATGTTTTTTTAAAGGACAACTTGGTCAGAAATGGGAAGTTACTTTCTACATCTCCTCCCATTTTTTTCATCTTTATGATACTGAAATCTCTGCTTCATTTGGAAGGAATGGTACACCAAAAATCAGATAGCATTTTTTCATCTTTATGGAGGCACCTATAAGAAGAGGGGTATTGAATCGGATCGAAGACATAAAAAGAGGAAGAGGCAGACCTCGATTGACTTGGGAGGAAGCGGTCAAAAGAGATTTAAAAGATTGGAATGTTCCTCGAGAATTTGCATTGGATAGAAACGCGTGGAAGAAGGCGATTCACGTGCCTGAACCGTGACTCCTTGGAGTTTCATTTCTAGCCTACCCCAACTAGTTTGGTATAAAAGGCTTTGTTGTTGTTGTTATGATACTGAAATCTCTGCTTCATTTTCCTAAATTCTCAATTTATCTTTCTTTCCTCCTATATGTTTTCCTATTAAGTATTGATATTGATTCTTGTGTGTGAGTTTCATTCAATCGAAAAACTAGTTTTTGTATTCATTTCTCTTTGGTTCTCATAAGTTATCTATTTTCATTCTTGAATATGTGTTTTGATTAAGTAATGATATCAAATTTTTAATGTAATGTTTGTTTTTCTTTTGAAAGAAGAAAAAAGTCAAAATGAAAACTCTCTATTCAATTCTTTAGTATTCATTCTGAAAGTAATCTTTGTTATTGAGACATATTGTAAAACAAATTCTTCCCTTCTTCCATTCCCTCCTCAGAATTCAGCATCAGCTGTTGAGTTTGGTATCAACATTTTGATCTTGCTATTGTGATTTGTCATTCCTTTTGATCATACTAGTTTCTACATTGTTCATATCTTCGTTGTTAGTAAACTTTTTCATTATCCAACATTCATTTCTTTATGTGAGATTTCCTTTCAACACGAGTTTCTTCGATTTCAAAAGTTTTAGCATTCCTTTCTGTAAGCGATCTTTGTTATGGAATCTGTAAATAAATTTCAGATTCCCTTTGTTTCAACATGAGTTTCTAAGTGACCTTTATTGATTTTCTTGGATTTTCAAAACTGGTTCTGATAATACATTTTCTATAATATCAATATGCTTTATGTTTGCCTTGTGGAAGCGGCTCAAGCTTTTGGATCCGACCAAATAAATTCCTTTTGGAGATATGGAAGATACTTTCTTATCTTGGATCATATATATATATATATATATTTCTATTATGATGAACATTGCCTTCTTTCAGTTTTTAACTACCCAGAGGCAAATTAAACTTCTTTTCATCATGTTGGATTTTTTTGTGCAAATTGGACCGAATCAATCTTTTGAATTGGTTTGGTTGGAAATTAGAAGTATATTTCCATCGAGTTTGCAATTTTGGTTTAACTATTTACATCGAGTGCCGTAATTTTTAGAAACCCAAAGGTATGGTCAACACACTTTGGATGATCGTCATACAGACATGGACTCAAAGTAAGCTGAAGATGGTCATTGCTGTTTTCTTTACAGGTCATGCTGACCATTGCTTTGTTTCTTTTGTTTTGTAGGCAATTGAGATCTACTTGATCAGAAACTTTATCTTTTGAATTAGATTTCAAAAAAGAAAAAGAAGAATAGTGATTGTAGCAACAAATGATGGGATAACAACAGGTCATGATCGAAGTCCGTCAATCTGAGGGAAATTGGAACCTCCAGTTGAGAAGGTTGACAGATTCATTTCAGTCTGTCTTTGTCTGGCGACTCGAGTAATTTAGATCGACACAAACAGCTATTGGTAGTGACCAATCCAATGATAAGTTACCAAATCTATTTCCATACTTACTAAGAGAAGTTTCTTGGGTCCGTTTTTTTGGTTGCCTTAGCATACTTATTTCATGCCAGTAGAATGCGTAGGTTTTGACAATTATTTAAGACTTGTTAAGGTAATTTGTTTCAAAACTTGATTTTTAATTTACACATGTTTGCATTTTAAGTTGGAAACATTTGAACCTAAACTTGAAGGATTCATGTTCATTCAGCTCGGGTTCTTTACTGCAACAACTTTAGTTACAAATCGTCTTAATGTTGATAATATTATAGTCAAACATCTTAAGCCTATGTGAACAAAATAATTTTGTTCTGCATACTAAACTAATGTTGTTTTGCTGTTTCTTGTTTTTAGCAGCCAAAGGGGGAAGCTACCGAAGTTGAAATCACACCAGCATCGCAGGAAAGGCTGCAAAATGGATTAAGAAAAAATTATAGGTTGAGAATGGAGAAAAATTCTGCAAAATTTTAGGCCATAAACAAGGGTTTTATCTCTAAGTGTGCAAAAAAACACGTCTATCAATTTTGTGTGGAATATAATCGACCCAGAATCGATTTTGTGTGCACCTATACATAGTAAAAATTGTCAAGATATTTAAGAAAACTACAACCTCATGGAGATATGTGTTGGCTTTTGGTCTTAATCTATGTTTTGATGATTTTATCAACCTAAGCTTAATCCTAATCCAAAGAAGAGTAGCACACATTATACATAGAATATATATTGCTTTGTGCTAACCTCTACAGGTGATCAAGACTCAAGGAAGAAAGGACTAAAGTCAAGACATGTAATCAAGCTATTGAAGACATGTAATTTTATGTTTATTTTGAGTCTTAGGAACTTGTGTATACTTGAGCATACTAGAGTAAATAACTACTCACATACACACTAGGTTCCTTAGAGAAGGTACACACAAAATCTCAAATCAACTAGACTTCAATAGATCACCTAAACTTAGACCGAAAAACACTTAATCCTAACTTATTTTCCTGTGTCAAATCGGTCGACCGAACCTATTATCAATTCGATCGATTGGGACAGTTAATCATGTTAGCATAAGTGTTGTACCGGTCGACCGGTTGTACCTCTTGTCCGACCGTCTACGCATGTCATTTGACCATTAGACTTGTCATATTATACCAACGGTCGTATTTGTATAAACTTATCAAAACCCTTAAATACTTTGGCCTCTGGTTGACCGTTCCTCAACTCCGGTCGACCGATAGAAGACTTTTTCTTGAACCCCATAGTGCCTATTGTTTTTCGGTCGACCGACCCAACCTTTTTGTTCGACCGAACATAAAACCCCTAAGTGCTTGTTAGTTTCCGGTCGACCGTTCCACATTTTAGTTCGATCGTCAACTTAAGAATACTTAAGTTATAGCCTATTTTGGTTCGACTGTTCTTGATTCGGTTCGAACGTTTCCACACATTTATGGAAACGGTCGACCGGTGCACCCGTTTCGATCTACCGATTGTGTCCAGAATTATGACCTGAACTTACCTGCTTTGTGTTTCTTACTCAATCTTTTACCACACTTAACACAACGGCTATAATTCTCTTAGAGCTTATAAATAGAGGTTCCCCAACCTTTCTCATAGAGCTCTCCCACATCTATTTGCCTCTTACATTAGAGAGATCAACTCAAACACTCAAGCTTCCACTTCCACACTTAAGTTCAAATTCCCATCGTACTTTAAGTGTGCTCAAAGTTAGAGTGTCCATACTCTTGGTTACTTGTTGCTGTCAGGAAGTTGTAAAGGTTTCGGTGAAAGCCCAAAGCATCCCTCTCGGGTTGTCAGAGGAAGAAATCGAGCTAGCGAGGATTGTTCGCAGAGCTTGTGGATTAAAGGCTTAATCTCGGCCCGGAACGAGATTGATAGTGAAGACGTAGGCGGAGCTCGAGGGAGATCGAGTGGAGCTTGCAAGAGAGGAAGTAGGCGGGAGGCCGAACCTCTATAAAAACATCGTCTTCTTTTGTGGTTTGCATATTTTCTTCCCTTACTTGCTTGCTTAGTTTTATTCCGCTATGCATTCTTGTTTGTTTAAGCAAGTAGGTAATTAACCTTAAAAGTGATTAGAATTAGTAAGCAATAACGATCCTATAATATGATCCTTTATGCTTCCAAATACGTTTACGCTGTTAACATTCTGTAGCAACTTGGCCCTGACATGAAAGTAAACTGACTTTCTTCCCGCATATTTAGTGAATCAAATGATAGTAATCACTGAAATGCTGCTAAATAATAACTGCTTGTGTACCATTTTCTGAAAAATGTCTCTTATTATGATATTGATGTTCTCTTTACATTGTGTTCCTATGAAGGATTCTCCGTAATAGCATTTCCAAATATTTAAGAACACTACGACCTCATGGAGATATGAGCCTTTGTGCCCCGACTTTAAAGTATACTGACTTGCTTCTATCATATTCAGAGAACTTGAAATGGAACGTTACCCAGAGAATATCTAAAATTTAACAAAATCTGGTATGGCTTGAACATTCAAGAATAATTATCAGATGAATGTAGTGTAAATCCAGATGGAGTTGGGTTTAGAAATGGAATTTTTAATCCATCCAATGGGCTCTGAAGTAGCACATTTGAAAGACATTTTACTATCATATCCAGTGTCCCACTTTGGGACACCAAATTGATAAGTTTGAAAGGTTAATTTGTTGTCAAATATGAGCAATGGAAGTTTCATTGGGTTTTATGACCTTGGTTGGTGATAATAATTTCATTATTTTTTGAAGACGAAAACTTTGCTGGTGATAAGATATTATGCAATTGATATTAGCACTGAAATTCATACGAGTTGAATTGGTCTGAACATGCCAAACTGTTCTTAAGGTTGCTTTGGTGCTTAACTATCAAAATGTTTGCTCCTCAAACATGAATATTATTTCCTTCAACATTGAAGTAAAATTTATTAATGGTAAAGTTTTCCCTCTCTTATTTGTTGTGGTAGTTAGATCTGGTACATAGTAGGAAGGGTCGGTAGACACATAAGGGAGGTGGTTGGGGTGCTGGAGAAACATGTTTGTTTCATTACAACCTAACCTAAGATATATATATATATATATATATGTGTGTGTGTGTGTGTCTGTGTGTTATTGCTTCCATCTATTCAAGCATTCAAACTAAAAATCTTCGGAAAATTCCTATTTGAGATTAAGGCAGAGTTGAAATTTCTATGAAAAAGACAACAATGTATACTATTTTATTGCATCTCTAATCTTTTGTCGATTATTTTAGTGATGTCAATGACACTGTTGTTGTGTTTGCAGATATATATGAAGAAACTAAAAACTGTAGAGGCATATGAAGGTTGAGGTACGCATACTAAACAATTTTTCTTCTTCTTAATTTTACCATTGAATTTGAGACATTGTTTAAATTGGTGGAATAAGTGAATTTTTGTGTATAGTGTTGCTGTGATAATAGGTGTTTTCATTCTTCAAAATTAGTGTATCAGGTGATGGTTATGAAGTATACAGAACTTCAGTAACATCTTAACCGACTTTCTGGACTTACAAATCAAAATACCATTCAGGCAAAAGGATACATGAATTAAGGAGTTGATGGCAGTTTTTTGCAGTAGCTTTTAAGATTTGGAAGATGAATGGTTAGGAGTTTTAAGAATGGCTAGGATTGCTGCTAAAATTCAAGAGACATGATTAAATTAAGGAACCAAAGGACCAAAGACCAAAACAACTAAAACCAATCTACGGTTACATTTTTGGTTGGGAAAAATTTGAAGGTCGTGATTAAAAATTATTAGGTTAGGATTGAAAGGACAACAGGACCAATGACTCAAAGACCAAAGCAAATCTACATCAAACTAATGTATTATATTAGATTGTTGCTTTATTATATTTCTATTCACTTTGTGAATTTCAATGTAATTCAAATAGAAATTTAATTTATGGGAATGTAAGCCATACATGACCTAAGATTATTTCCATTTAATGAATTTGGCTTTTGGGATATTTTTACCTTCACTTTTTTTTTGAACTCACGTTATTCTCATTCCATACAAAAGATGAAGGTGCTAACCTGTAGTTATTGAATTGAGAGAGCTTAGGTTTTATTAATTCATCTTAATTCTCTATAAAACTTATGTTGGGCAATTAGTATGGATATTAAATTATTAATGATTCACCATGCTTTTGATTTGATGGAGCACATATTTGTTATTGTCCAAACCTAAGATATATATATTATTGTTTCCATCTATTCAAGCAATCAAGTGCATCGTTGGGGAGCTCTACGTTGCCTTTAACGTGATCATAACGTTGCTGAGGAGATTGTACATGGAAATGCGGGATCAATCGTCCCTGGACACTGTGTCGATCGAAACAAGCGGGTGTTCAGGAAGTATGGACTCAATCTGTTTGATCTTGTCCTCCAAGTTATCGAACCAATCTGTTAAGGATTCATTACAACTTAACCTAAGATATATATATATATATTATTGTTTCCATCTATTCAAGCATACAAACATTAAAAAACTTTTGAAAATTCCTACTTGAGATAAAGGCAGAGTTGGAATTTCTATGAAAAAGACAACAACGTATAGTATTTTATTGCATCTCTAATCTTTTGTCTATTATTTTAGTGGTCAATGACACTGTTGTTGTGTTTGCAGATACATATGAAGAAGTTAAAAACTGTGGAGTTATATGAATTGGGTTACGAGTTAGGACAAACAATTTTTTTTTTCTTCTTCTTAATTTTGCCATTGAATTTAATGCATTGTTTAAATCGGTAGAATATGTGAAATTTAAATTATACGCAGAACTACCATCATCTATAAGTCCAACATTATTATCAAGGATAGTAAGCTTTCTCATAGACAAACAAACATAGCATCTTAACCAGCTTTCTGGAGTTACAAATCAAAATATCATTTAGGCAATGTTACAGGCATATTAATCACGATACTTTGTTTTTACTCGTTCATCTCTATATATTCATTCAATATTAATAACAACCCCCACGGAATCAAACAAGAAAGACAATGAATGCTGACTGAACCTAATCAAGTGCTGGATTATTGAATCAGGTGCACCAGTCCCTACATGACCGTGTGCAACAACAAGTCATGATCCAAGTCTTGACATATATAGAATCATTGTTTCATTACAAAAAATATTTTATGGGAATGTAAGCTTATTACATGATTTTCAATTTTATTGAATTTGATTAGAATGAACCAAAAATGACCTAATAGTATTTCCAGTTAATGAACTTGGCTTTGGGATGTGCTATCCATGGTGCAATATTTTTGAACACTTGTTACCCTCATTCCACACAAAAGATGAGGGTTATATTATATACTAACCTATAACTATTGAAGTGAGAAGGCTTAGGTTATATTAACTCATTTTAATTTCCTATAAAATTAATATTGGGAGATTAATACGGATATTGGGAGATTCATGATAGCCCTCCATATTGTCGCACAGGCCTGTAGCATTTTTGACCTATAAAAACAAAATAGAGACACTCTGTTATCAACCCTCAACTGCATTTACTTAATACAAAATTATGGTAGCAGTCACTTATATATGTTAAATTGTTTCTAGCAACTATTACTTAAATGAAATTTACTGATATGCAAAACATCTGAAAATGTGATACTAAAAAATGCATAAATCAACACATCAACATAACCCCAATGCCTCAGAAGAGGCTCCCGAAGTGAGGTAGGGGGTCGGATGTACACAACCCTACCACTGTAAAACAGTGAGGTTGTTTCCAATTGACCCAAATGATGCAAATGCAACTGACCATCTGCGATTTCACAATAAAAGAAATGCAGATCGTTTGAATAACCCTTTGATATAGTCCATGATGCTCCAAACGTCAAAAAACAACTTAATCTTTGACACAGTGGAAATGGACAACAAAAAAATGCATAAATGACATGGTAAAATCATAAGATATTTTCATCTGGTAAGAAGTGATACCATTAACCTTAAATTACCAGTTCACAAAAAGGATCAGTTAGAAAACTAATAAAGTCTGGAGTAGTTAAGTTTTGTTTTATGAATTGGGTTACGAGTTAGGACAATGCTCACTGATTTCCTTCCTTCCTGAGATCATATTCTGGTTTGAACATTCTCGAGTATTCTTTTGTGAATTGCTTAAATCTTTGTTTCCTCATATGTGTTTTCCAATTAAGTATTGCTATTGATTTGTGTATGTGATCTTTGTTTTCATCTGTAAAAAAGGACCAAATACTGTCCCCTTCAATGTGAGTTTCTTTGATATCGAAATCTAGTTTTGTATTCATTTCTGTAAGCGATCTTTCTTATGAGATCACTTCTGTTTCTTGTAAGTAAACTTTTTTCATTCTTGAATGTGTGTTATTTAGTGATATTGATTTCTCAATGTGATGTTTGTTTTCATTCTCTGAAAGAAGAAAAAGAGTCCAAATAAAAATTCTTCCATTCAATTATTTGGTATTCATTCTGTAAGAAATCTTCGTTAGGAAATTCATACAGAAAGTTCAGACACCTTTTGCTTCAACTTGAGTTGTTTGGATTACAACATCCATTTTTGGTACTGATTTCTGTATTTCATCTTTATTTTCAATCTGAAAAGGCATCCGAATTTTTTTTTGGTTATTTGGTATGCATTTCTCAATGTGAGTTTTTTTCTTTCGTTGCCAAGTTTTGGAATGCATTTCTCTAACTGATCTTTGTTATGGAATCTGAGATAGAAAGTCCAAACATGCTTTTGCTATACATTTCTTCTAGTAATTTTTGTTAGGGATTCTATATCTAGTTTTGGTATTGATTTCTCTAAATGATCTTTGTTTTGGAATTTGAAAAAAAGTCCTTAAACTCTTCTGCTTAACATGGTTTTCTTGGAATTCCATATCTAGTTTTTATTGCAATTTTCTTAAGTGACCATTTGTTTGAACATGAGTTTCTCGATCATGGATTCATAAGCCTATAGCTATTTTGTGTTTGGTAATATCTCTTTGTTTTCTGTAGGTAATAAGACCATCGACATGGGTAGGGAAGAACTTGAGAATAAACTCAGGAATCTGAAAAAGAAATCGAAAAAGAACATGTGGCACCAACACATGTTTGCTGCACCAAAAAAACCCATAACATCCTCAGAGAAAACGAAGAAGAAAGACTCCATCTTGCGCCCGTTATCCTCTTCGCTCGAGAAGCACATTTTGCCACCTCCTACAGCAGGACAATCGCTAGTTGTTTCCTCCTCTCCAAAGAGGAAATGTTACCAAAATTTAGAAGAGGAGCCCACTACGATGAGGGCAGGAGTCCACTCTACTTCCTTGCTGCAACCAGGCCTTGTAGATTTTAACATTCTTTCAGAATCAAGAAGATACCATGAAGTTACTCAACATTTGAACAACGTCTGACCATTATGATTTGCTTGTATGTTCAAGTAATTTCTTGTACATTGTTCAAATTGGAATTCACAAATTCACTAACTTTGAGCATTTGTAGGTTAGTATAATTTCTTTTTCCATAAAAATAACAGATGAGTTTGATAAGGTTGTTGGGGTCAATTCAAGAGTGGTTGGGTGGTTTGGCAGTGACCAATCCAACGGTCGGTAAGTTACCCAATTTATTTCCATTATAAACCTTATAATTTATTTCCCAAAATTATTTCCATAATTTGGGTCAGTTTTTGGTGTTAAAGGAGGTTGGAAGTAAAATCATGTGATACACTCAATATTGTTTCTAAAGAGATATTAGTATACATATTTCATGCCAGTAGAACGCGTAGAATTTGACAATTATGTTGGCGTTTGTTTCAAAACTTGATTTTTTATTTACACATGTTAGCATTTTAAGCTGGAATTATTTGAACCTAAACTTGAAGGACTCACTGTCATCCAGCGCTGGTTCTGTACTGCAACTACTTTAGTTACAAATCGTCTTAATGTTGTTAATATTATAGTCAGACATCTTAAGCCTGTGTGCGCAAAATAATGGGGTTTGGGATATTAAATTAATGTTGTTTTGCTGTTTCTTGGTTTTAGCAGCCAAAGTGGGAAGGTACCGAAGTTCAAATCACACGAATGCCGCAAGAAAGGCTGCAAAATAGGTCGAGAAAAGTAATATAGGTTCGGAATGGAGACAGATTCTGCAAAACTGTAGGCCATAAACAAGGGTTTTATCTATAAGTGTACAAATAGCACGTCTATCGACTTTGTATGGAATATAATCGGCACACGAGCTTCTTGTGCACCTATATATAGTACAAACTGTCCTTGGAGTTTAAACTCCATACTGTTGAAAGACATATGCCATCGTATTCAGTGTCCCACTTTTGGACAGCAAATTGATAAGTATATAAGGTTAATTTGTTGTCAATTATGAGCAATGGAAGTGTCATTACTATTCTCAAATGCCTTGCTGGTGATAAGAATTTGATTATTTTTTTAGGACAAAAAACTTGCTACACCGAAATTTAAGCAATTGTTATCAACACTAAAATTCATACAAGTTGAATTGGTCTGAAAATGGCAAACTGGTCTTAAGCTTGCAGAGACGTTTTGAATTGATAAAATTGGTATGAACATGCCAAGTTGAATTGATAAAATTGTTTGTTGAGGTGTTGTAAACTGCAGGAAGAAACATGTGAAGAAAGTGGGCTCCTCAAATAAAAAAATTACTTAAACTAATAAAACTTTCAATTGTAAAATTTTCGCTCTCTGATTGGTTGTGGTAGCTAAATATGTTTCAGGGTAGGAAGGGTCAGTAGACACATAAGGGGAGGTGGTTGGGGTGTTACAGAGACATGCTTGTTTCATGTCAACCTGATCTACAACCTATACATGTGCTGTTGTTTCCACCTACTCAAGCATGCATACAGTAAAAATCTTCTGGAAATTCCTATTTTAGGTGGAAGTCAGGGTTGGAATTTCTATGAAAAAGACATCAATGTATAGTACGTACTCTAATGCATCTCTAATATATTGACGATTATTCATGATTTTGGATGTTGTTATGTTAGTGAAGTCACTAGCACTACTGTTGTGTTGTGTTTGTATGTATGAAGAAGCTAAAAACTGTGGAGGTATATGAAGGTTGAGGTATGCGTACCAACCAATTTTTCATCTTCTTAATTTTACCATTGAATTTGAGGCATCGTTTAAATTGGTGGAATATGTGAATTTTAATGTATAGAGTGTTGATTTGATAATAGGTGTTTTCATTCTTCAAAATTGGTGTGTATGTTAGAATCGTAAACTCTACTTAAGATAGACTAAACTTATTGGATGATTTATTAGGTTAATTGAGTGGTTAAGTGAATTACATGGTATTTATCTTTTGACTTGGAAACAAGTGACGTGGTGGATGCATGGGAGGTCAGGGGATGAGGTGTTGGAATATGGTTGGAGGATGTGGAGGTGTTGGGTTAAAGCATTCCTTTATATAGAGTATTACGGGGTTAAAATGTGAAGAAGGGTTTGTGCTCCTCATGTGAGGTGAGGAGTTTAAGTGAGGCATGAGAGAGAAGGTTGTGAAAAGATGGAGAAGAGGTTGGGTGAAGGATGTTTGGTTTTGAGTTGGCTTTGAGGTTTTTCTGGTGCAAGAGATATAAAGGAAATTGATGGAGTTTGGATGTGATTTGTGGGAAGCTTGTGGTTGCGAGACAGACAAGTACTGATTCGTTATTCTTCAGTTTCATGTCATGTATGTCTCTCTTGATATTCGCAGTTGCATGCATGCTGAGTATCGATATTGAATTCATTGATATGCATATGATTGCATGGTGGTGTTTCGGTTGACATGTCGTGGCTGTATGTATGTTTTTGGCTGAGCCACTTAGGAAAGAGCTACCTAACGGGCAGTGTAGAGCCACCTGAGAGAGGAAAGAGCTGTCTGTCATTAGTGTGGAGCTACCAGGTATGCGTCTGACTGATTGATAGATTTGAGAAGCACAAGATGTGGTCAAATCCGAATGGGGGTCGAGATTGTTATGCATGCATATTAATTGTGATACATGTCTCTTGATTGTGCTCATTGACTGAATGTCATGTTCTATATTATTTTCCACATGATTGTGATTCTGATTGATTGACGGTTGGAACTTGCAGGTTGTCGAGCTCACAAATTATTGATTATATTTTTCAGATTAATTATGAGCCTATCAAATTATGGATTAAATACCACAGTGCGCAGCGGTCAAGATCGTGGATCGTATTAACACACCGGGTTCAGGCGGGTAAGCACTCGTCTGGGCTCGGGACATTACAGTATCAGGTGATGGTTATGAAATATATAGAACTGCAGTAACATCTTAACCGACTTTCTGGACTTACAAATCAAAATACCATTCAGGCAAAATGATACATGAAATAAGGTGATCATTAAAGGAGGTGATGGCAGTTTTTTGCAGTAGATTTTAAGCTTTGGAAGATGAATGGTTAGGACTTTTAAGAATGGCAAGGATTGTTGCTCAAATTCAAGAGACATGATAAAATTAAGGAACCAAAGGACCAAACACCAAAACAACGTCTAAAACCAATCTACGGTTACATTTTTGGTTGGGAAATTTGAAGGTCGTGATTAGAGTGATTAAAATGATTAAGGTCAGGATTGAAAGAACCACAGGACCAATGACCAAAAGACCAAAGCAAATTAGTATGGTTATTAAAATGATTCACCATGCTTTTGATTTGACGGAGCACATATTCATTATGGCCCAATCTAAATTGTCTCCATCAACAGTGTGACAATATGAGTAGTATGGATGATAACAATTCATCACTCTGTTGATTAAACAAAGTACATGTTTAGGTTATGGCCATACTAACTAGACTCGCATTGATTACGAGCAACTAGATTTTGTTGATATGCTTTGGCCTCTTTCACCTCAAATGTTAGAGATATAGGGGTTATATTCTCTTGAGCTTCTATCAGTTCACATGTTTGGTACTTAAAACAAACGTAGAAATTGTTGCACGGGCCTGTAGTATTTTTGACCTATAGAAACAAAATAGAGACACTCTGTTATCAACCCTCAATTGCATTTACTTAATACAAAATTATGGTAGCAGTCATCTTTATATGTTAACTTGTTTCTAGCAACTATTACTTAAATGAAATTTACTGATATGCAAAACATCTGAAAATGTCATACCAAAAAAATGCATAAATGACAAGTAAAATCATAAGAGATTTTCTTCTGGCTAAAAAAACTGAAGGTCATGAACTTGAAGGTCCACATATAAGTTGTTTAGTGCAAATCGAGCTCATACGGAAAATGGTGTGGTTAAGAATGGTACAAGTGCAATGCTGATTGATTCCATGACAAGTAAAATCATCTACCTTTGCGAGAGCTTCACTGTCTGACTCCCTTTGGAGTTGTACCTTACTTTTTCCTTCTCCAGAGGCCACAGTAATTTAAGTTGCATCGGTTTCTGTTTGTGCAGAAAATTATGTCAATAAACATGAAGAATAAGCAACATTAATTGTAACCCCAAAAACTTCAACCTGAAAAGAGAGTGTCATTTCTCCTCCCAGCGAAACCCAAAGTCAACTATACTGCCCCTCCCAGGAAAAGAGAAGAGTGGATAAAAGCTCAGAGGTAATAATTATTTTGGTACGAACGTGTATTGTTTGTCCGAATGTCTTCTTTGGAAATACAATCTTGATTATCATTTTTTTTTTGCGATTCACAAAAAACACTGCTCATTTCAATGACAATCTGGGGGCCACGCACGAATTCCTCCGCCTTATTGGGTCACCATATTAGGAGACCTGACAGGCATCATATCCATCACGATTTTCTTTCATTCTTTATTTTTGCATATTCATTTTAATCACCTGATTCTTTAAGCATTTTGATGATTAGTCTATGATGAAAAGTTATAGACCACATTTGATGATCGAAGTGAGACCGAAATATTAAGCAATTGACATTAGCACTGAAAATCATACAAGTTGAATTGGTAATGCCAGACTTGTTAGAACCCAAACCTAGGTTAGAGGGTTAATGGAGATTAAGGAGGTGATTGCATGAGGAAGTGTGGTTGCACAGTGGTGTGCATGGGGAAGAGAAGGGGGCGTGCACTGTGGATGAGGGGAGGGTGATGGGTTGAGGGTGTAGTGCACTGTAGACGCGAATTGAAGGGTTGGGTTTAAGTTGGATTTTGTTCTCTCCCTCTCCCTTCCTTACGTTTTTCTCTCCCTCACTCTCTTCTTTTCCCTTGTGCGGCGAGCAGCCGGAGGTGACGACGCCGGTGGCGTAGGCGTGCGGAGGTAGACACGCGGGGAGGCGACATGTGCGAGCGAGGCTCCGGCGTACTCCGTCTTCGTTTGAGGTATGCCGTTCTCTAGTGTGATTTGGTTGTTAACCCTAGTGAGAGGGTTGTGTTGGTCGGTCGGAGGAGGTCGGAGACCTCACCGACGAAGAGATTTGGTGAAGAAACCTCGGCTGGCGCGAGGTTGAAGACGACCAACGGTCGACCGGACCCTTCGGGCGGTCGACCAAATGCATGTAATATTTGTCTGTCTGTTGTGTTCGGTCGACCGGAACTTAAGTGTACCGGTAGGATGCATGTGTTTTTGGTCGACCGTTGATGACGTAGAAAATAATAGGTTGACCCTGTAAGTTTTCGGTCGACCGAGACCCCTGAGTCGGTCGACCGATAGATTTGATTTTGATGTTGACCAGACTCCGGATTTTGACCTCGTTCGGTCGACCGGTTTTAGACCTTCGGTAGACCGTTACAATTTTTTTGTGTTGCGCAAATAGTTCGACTGTTGTAGACGCTTCGGTCGACCGATTCCCTTGTGGAAGCGGTCGACCGAGCTGTCACTTTCAGTTGACCGATTTCTCTTGAGGAAGCGGTCGACCAGATGTCACTTCCGGACGACCGATTCCCTTGAGGAAAATGGTCGCCTGAGTGGTCTTTTTCGGTCAACCGTTTTGCACAGGACAGAATTCCTGGTTCCCTTTTTGAACTTTGTCCACAGAAACCCGTGTCCTCGCCTTGTGCGTGAGCCGGGAGGTGACGGTGAGCGCGTTCCGCGTGCCTGCCCAGGGACCGCCGTGCGGAAAAGTGTGGGTGTTCGGGACACGTCACCTCCATGTATGGACCGTGACTAAGATGATGGTTTGATTGGACTCATTGTAGTATAGCGGGCCTGAGGGATCGCGGATCCTAATGTATGATGATTGTGCTGGCACGCAACTGTCGTTGGGTGAGGTGACTACCGGCCTGAGGGGCTACGGAGGTCGCTGCCCTGCTTTTATAGCGGTGCGGTTGGTGTTCGCGGCTCGTGGAGCCTGATGACCTTGCAGACTTCGGTCTGGAGCCGTCCGATGTTGTGCCGGACGTATTGATGGACCGCCGATGTTGTTCCGGTGATGCCGCCGATGTTGTTCCGACGATGATGATTGATGAACCGATGATGTTCCGGCTATGTTCCTCAGATGAGCACCTACTGAGATGATGATTGATGGACCGACCGATCGACGGCTCCGTTGGTGTGGTTTCAACCACGAAGTTACAGATCTGTTTCTTATGGCGTGGACCTGGCGGATGCTCCTTACTGAACCCCATGATTAGTGTAGCCGCGCGTGGGGGGCGTCACGTCTTGTTCTGTTAGACCGTATGTGCCTACGGTAGGTCTCCTCGGGAGACCCGATGATGATTGTCGGACTGATGTCCTATGTTACCCTTCGGGGGAACTGTTTTCCTTACTGTTGATGACATGACATGCTAAGGTCGACATGATTACATTTATCTTCCTTGTTGTTCTGTAGTAATCATGTATCGTTTTTGACAAACTCTGATGTAATTTGGTGCACCGCTTTTATGTTTTATGAGAAGTAACAGTCCCGTCTTTGATTATTGAGTTCTATTGCCTTGATTATAAATTTTTAAATTTCCGCTGTTTCGGGATGTTACAATTTGGTATCAGAGCGGTCGATTCCTATGCGGTTCCCAAAGAAACCACCCATGTAGTAATAGGACACATGCATTTTATCTTTTAGCATGCATACATGGCTGAAGTTTGTGATTGTTTCTTCTGTTAGATGGCTCCTAGACACGTGCGGAGTTCCCCTCGTGGTCGCGGTCCCAGTGGCGACACTTCGGGCGCTCACTGGGACAGGTTGGTCGAGTTCCTGGAGCGTCAGGAAGCCCAGAATGTGCAGGGCGGGGTGGGCGCTGAGCATGATCGGTTTATGCGTCAACACCCGTCGAGTTTTGATGGCAGGAGTGCTCCAGAGGTAGCAGAGGATTGGATCTTCAGGATGGAGAAGATTTTCCGTGCGATTGGAGTCGCACCTGAGAGGATGGTGGACCTGGCCACCTATGTGTTTGATGGCGAGGCGGCCAACTGGTGGAGGTCTACGTCCACGGTTTTGTTTAAGGACTGTGAGGACGTCAGCTGGGAGGAGTTTCTGGAGGTGTTTCATGACCAGTACTTTCCCCAGCACGTCAGGATCGGAAGAGGGAGGAGTTCATGTCGCTGGAGCAGAGGAGATGACTCTAGCGAGCTACATCAGCAGGTTCAACGCCTTGGAGCGTTACTGCCCAGAGATTTGTGTGACCCCAGAGCAACGGGCGAGGAAGTTTGTAAGGGATTGAGGCAGCCGCTCCGATTACGTGTGATCAACAGCATGCCGCGGACCCTTGCAGATGCGGTGAAGCATGCTACTATCATAGAGCAAGACCAGAGGGAGTGTTTTCAGGAGGCGAGGAAGGCACCAGTGAGCGCCGGTAGCCGACCAGTCGGTCGTAGAGCAGGGAACCCGGGCAAGAGGCCCAATTTTGATGGAGGAGGGGCATGTCAGTCTGGAGCGTGCACTTTCTGTACGAGGTTTCACCCGGGCCAGGAGTGCGCCAGGTGCACTAGAGCTTGCATTGGATGTGGGCAGTTGTGTCACTTCATTCGGGAGTGCCCAAGCAAGCAGGGAGAGCCTAGCAGGAGGTCTGGGCCACCAGTGGCAGGGAGAGCGGAGGCAGCCGATCAGTTGTTTCACCAGGTCAGGGCAGGAAGGCCGGGCGAGTCTTCACTATTCAGGCTGTGGAGGCGAGGGACTCCAACACCGTGGTTGAAGATACACTTTCTGTTTCTGGCTTGGTTGCTCGTGTGTTGTTTGATTGCGGCGCCACTCACTCCTTCATTTCGAAGAAGTTTGCTGGCGAGTTGGGTCGGACCCCTGTGCTGCTGACTGATGTTTTGGAGGTCAGCACGCCTATGGGTGAGGTGGGCACTGTGGGGAGCTTTTTCCCCGGCACCACAGTTGCTTCGGGAGACCATGATTTTCCGGCAGATCTGGTCTTGTTACCGATGGAGGACTTCGACGTCATACTGGGGATGGACTGGCTGTCACAGTACGACGTGCGAGTCTTTTGCCGCGAGAATAAGATTCTGATTCTAATGGAGGGCTTGCCAGATGTTTTGATCAGAGGTATGAGGAGCAGAGGGGGTCGCCTGATTGTGTCTGCAGTTAAGGCACAAAGACTGATACAGCAGGGATGCAGAGCGTTTGTAGCCACGCTAGTCGTTCCTGATCCTGAGACGAGGAAGCTGGAGGATATAGAGGTTGTGCAGGAGTTCACAGATGTGTTTCCAGCAGAGATTCCAGCATTACCGCCGCACCGAGAGATCGAGTTCGGCATCGAGTTGGTAGCGGGTACGACACCTCAGTCGAAGGCACCTTATTGGATGACACTTGCAGAGTTGACAGAGCTGAAGAAGCAGTTGCAGGAGTTGATGGACTCCGGGTTCATTCAACCGACTGTTTCTCCATGGGGAGCGCCTGTGCTCTTTGTGAAGAAGAAGGATGGGTCGTTGCGGATGTGCATCGACTACAGGATGCTAAATAAGGTTACCGTTCGGAACCGGTACCCTTTGCCCAGGATTGATGACTTGTTTGACCAGTTGCAGACGGCAAGAGTGTTCTCGAAGATCGATCTGCGTTCGGGTTATCACCAATTGCGGATCAGGGAGGCAAATGTTCAGAAGACAGCCTTCAGGACACGGTACGGCCACTACGAGTTCTTGGTGATGCCATTTGGACTGACGAATGCACCTGCAACATTCATGGATTTGATGAATAGGACCTTCCAGCCGTATCTCGACAGATTTGTCGTTGTATTCGTGGACGACATTTTGGTATACTCGCCTGACAGGGAGCAGCATGGGGAGCACCTGACGATTGTGCTTGGAATCCTGAGAGATCAGCAGCTCTATGCCAAGTACACGAAGTGTGAGTTTTGGTTGGACCAAGTGGCTTTTCTGGGGCATATCGTGTCGGTGGATGGGATTTCGGTGGACCCGGCGAAGGTCGAGGCTGTGACTCAGTGGAGAGCCCCGACGAGCGTGACAATGATCAAGAGTTTCGTAGGACTGGCAGAGTATTACAGGCGGTTCATCCAGGATTTATCTAGACTTGCATCGCTGATGACAGCGTTGAGCAGGAAGGTGGAGGTTTCAGTTGCGAGTCTGTGCATCCAGGAGTGGAGGGTAATCGATGCATTGTCAGAGTGGAGACCGTTCACAGAGGGTTCAGAGGGAGCAGTGATTGCTGGGCTTCGGGTGGAGCCGCAGACAGTCTCACGGGTGGTGCAGGCTCAGCATGGGGACGAGGAGTTAGCTGGTCTGCTACACTTAGCTTCCAGAGATGAGTCAGACTTCAGTGTAGGGGTTGATGGTGGTTGAGGTTCAGGAGTCGGATCTGGGTGCCGAAGGTCGATGGGCTGAGAGATGACATCATGGAGGAGGCACACAGAGCTAGATACACCATTCACCCGGGGAGCACGAAGATGTATAAGGACCTGCAGCGGAACTTCTGGTGGAAGGGCATGAAGAGGGACGTTGCAGAGTTTGTGGAGCGATGCTTGGTCTGTCAGCAGGTGAAGATTGAGCATCAGCGGCCAGCGGGTCCGATGCAGAGTGTTGAGCTTCTTGAGTGGAAGTGAGAGCATGTGACGATGAATTTTGTCACAGGATTGCCGAAGACGAGGAGATTCCACGACGCGATTTGGGTGATAGTCGATCGACTGACCAAAGCGGAGCACTTCTTAGCGATCAGGACCACGTTGCCTTTGGAGGGTCTAGCTAACTCCTTCTTGGGACACAAGTCTACCGAGAGCTTAAAATGCGCGGCGAGAGGAATTCTTTCAGACTTGGCATCCTCCATGCCAAAACGATGCAAGACTTTCTCAATATATTGCTGCTGGGAGAGAAACAAATTCTTGCATGTATGATCACGACGTATCTCCATACCTAGAATCCTCTTCGCTGAACCAAGATCCTTCTTCTCGAACTCAGCCTTTAACAATTCTTTAAGCTCAAAAACTTTGGACTTGTCCTTAGCTGCTACCACCATATCATCTACATAGAGTAATAAGAAAACAAGAGAGCCATCGGGAAATACCTTTCGGTAAACGCAGCAGTCATACTGGGAACTGTTGCACCCATATCCAACCATAAAAGAATTAAATATTTTATACCATTGTCGAGGCGACTGCTTTAACCCATAAAGCGACTTCTTCAGCAAACATACCTGATTCTCTTTACCCTCGACCACAAAGCCCTCCGGCTGGGACATGTAAATTTGCTCCTCTAATTCTCCATGTAGGAAAACGGTCTTCACATCAAGTTGCTCTAACTCTAAATCATGAATTGCAACCAAACTCAACAAAACACGAATAGAAGTATGCTTCACAACGGGTGAGAAAATATCGCTATAATCCACACCCTCCACCTGACTAAAACCACGAGCAACTAATCGAGCTTTGTATCTCACATCTCAGAGACCCTCGATTTTCTTCTTGAAGACCCATTTGCAGCTAACGACCCTCTTTCCTTTTGGAAGTTCTACCAACTTCCAAGTTTGGTCCTTATGAAGAGACTCCATCTCTTCATTCATTGCACCCACCCAAGCCGCTGAATCGGGTGCCAAAATTGCCTCTGAATACTTGCTCGGCTCACCAGAGGTTCCAATATCTTCAGCTCCACTAAGAGCATATGCAAGGACTGATTCGGCATATCTACGGGGTTTCTTGGTCAGCCGCCTCTCTCTGTCCCTTGCCAACAAATACTCTTCATCTTCCTCAGATTTAGAACTCTCTCCTTGTGTCACACCGATATCCACATCAACATTCACTACCGGTGGCTCCACCTGAACTGCAGTCCCACTTGACACAGGAGTAGAAATAACAGTGTCTTTCCTGGAAGGTAGCATAGGAAGCTCATTAAAGACAACATTTCTTTCAACCATGAGCTTTTGAGATTCCTTGCACCACAGACGATAACCCTTCACACCCAAATCGTAGCCAAGGAATATTCACTTCAACGACCGAGCATTCAATTTTCCTTGATCTACATGTGCGTACGCTGGACAACCGAAGACTCTCAACTTGGACAAATCTGAAGCTCCACCTGTCCAAACTTCTTCCGGTGTTCTCATATCCAAAACGGTGTGAGGTGAACGGTTGACTAAATAACAAGCGGTACACACTGCTTCTTCCCAAAAATCCTTAGTCAGGTCAGCATTCAGAAGCATACATCTAGCTCTCTCCAAGAGAGTTCGATTCAGACGTTCCGCTACTCCGTTCTGTTGTGGTGTGTGACGTATGGTTCGGTGTCTCACGATTCCTTCATCCTTGCAGAAATCGTTAAACTCTGAGGAACAAAACTCCAAACCATTATCCGTCCTTAGAACCTTAATTTTCTTTCCTGTTTGATTCTCAATCATAACCTTCCAGTGCTGAAAATTCTGAAACACATCACTCTTTTGCTTCAGAATATAAACCCAAGTCTTTCTGGAGAAATCATCAATAAATGTGAGCATGTAGCGAGCTCCACCTTTTGATGGAACCTGAGAAGGTCCCCATAAATCAGAGTGGATATAATCTAAAGTGGCCTTGTGGTGTGATTTGCTGCAAGCTAACCCTCTTCTGCTTCCCCAAAACACAAAATTCACAGAAGTCCAGACTGCCGATTTTCTAACTTCCAAACAAACCACGTTTGCTCAACACCGCCATGCCTTTCTCGCTCATGTGCTCCAACCTCATATGCCAAAGTTGGGCACTCTCCTCACCAGACAACGATGACGCTACAGCTGCGTCACCCACAACAGTTTCTCCTTTAAGCATATAAAGCTTACCGGGCCCAAGCTTCTTCCCCTTCATCAGAATAAGTGATCCTTTGGTGATGGATATGCAGTCATCCTCACCACCGAATTTGTAGCCCTTTGCAGTCAGACTACCTACTGAAATCAGATTCTTGCTCGCCTTTGGAACATGTCGCACATCCAACAAAATCTTGACTAGGTCATCGTGGGTCCTCAATCTGATAGAACCAATTCCTGCAACATCGCACCTGTCACCATTTCCCATCACAACCATTCCACCTGACATTGTTTCATAAGATGAAAACCACTGTTTATTCGGAGTTAAGTGGAATGTACTGCCCATGTCAATCACCCAACCGTCGGAAGCTTCAGAAGAGCCTGTAGCTGCCAACACAAAATCAGAATCAGACTCAGCAACATTCGAACCTGATTGATCACCACTACTAGAACCCCTCTGCTTCTCTCTGTTCTGTAGCTTAAAACATTCTGATATCTTGTGACCCTTCTTCTTGCAGTAATGACAAATAATAACTTTGTCATTCGACTTGGTCTTAGAGGTGTTCTTTGAGAAACTCCTCTCTTTCCCCTTACCACGAGCAACAAGTGCTTCACTTTTGCTCGACCGATTCTCTAACCGTATCGCAAACTTGCTTTTACTGGTCGACCGAAATTGAAGTACCGGTCGACCGAAAAGCGACAGTAACTTTTCGGGCTTGCTCGAGTGCATACTCGGTCGACCAAATCACTTAAGTTCCGGTCGACTGAAAATCAACATGCACTTTTCTCCCAGCTCCTCGTATGTGCCCGGTCGACCGAATCCTAAGTTTCGGTCGACCGAAAACCGACAGGCACTTTTGCCCAGCTCTTCTTGTGTGTCCGATCGACCGAAAATGGACATGCACTTTTGCTGGACAATTCAACACACACCCGGTCGACCGAACCACTCCTTCCAGTCGACCAATCGTCTGTTTTTCTGCACAAATACTTTAAACACATATTTAAGGTAAACAACAATAGTTATCAAATACGCAGAGTTGACATAATATCTTAACGACTTTCTAGATTTGCAAATCAGAATGCCATTTAGGCAATGATACATGCATATTACTCACACTAGTTTGTTTTTACCTGTTCATCTCTATACATTCATAACATATTAATAACAGCCCCCGCAACTTCAAACAAGAAATGCATCACCCCGCACTTCCTATATTTCATTTCCAGCTTGAGCAGCGTATTTCTCCTCCATCTGCTGCCAAAAGAGCGCTTCTTATTTAAGCGCTTGCATTTTTTGTTTTCTTGAGATTTTCTTGCGGTCTATGTTGTTACACTGTGGCTGTCTTTTGTTGCAGTACCTTTTCAGCAACCATTGCTGCACAACAGTCATGTTGAAGCATTAAACACTTGGTTTGAACACATCATTGCCAAGGCTCAAGGCAAGGTGCGAATACGAAATCTGTCAAGATGATCTGATAATATATTTTTTAACTTATTGATACTCAGCACTCCTGATAAAATGGAATTCAACATTTTGGGGTTTTATATGACGTGCATATTATGTATAATTTTTTTCCTAATGACTGTCTAAGTTGGTAACTTTAATGTTTCACCAGTGAAGTACTTATCAGTACCAATGACTTCCAATCTTTTTCAAATACCATTTCTAGATTTAAAAAAAAACGTATAGGATTGGTAGGTTACAATTTGCACATTTTTCTGATGTAACAAAACCTGAAGCGTGTGAAAGCATAAACAAAATTGGTCTTTGAACATATATGCCACAACTTGAGGAAAGGTGCAAAACAGAAACACTCCATCACTGTAATATCCTAAATGCAAAGCATTGGTTGAGAACACACACACACACACGTTGGATGTGGACTTACATGGAATATAGGAATGTTTTGGACTAAATCTAAATAGTGGGAAATTTGAGCACTTGGCTGATTTTTTCCCAAACAAATATCTCCCCACCCGTAGGCAGTAGCCGACCGAAGAGGGTTGGTTTTGGGTTCTTCGGAGAGAGGGGGAAGTAGAGGTGGAGGAGGAGGATGGGGTGTACGTCGGCGTTGGTGATCCGGTTCTCGACCTTCATCTGCTCGCACCTTTTACCCTCTTCTCCGGCGTCCGCTGCAACCACTTTCTCCTCATCAGCAATGGACTGCATGAAAGGAATGTGTTCTAAATTTTTTACTTTTATATGTCTTTTATTATGAATTGAATGTATTGAACATTTAGTTCCTTGATTAATGTATTCGTCTTTTGGAAGAGTTGTTGAAGCGCCTCTTGGTCCTTAACCGTAGAGCTCTAAAAGATAATGGTTTATATAAATCAAAAGTAATTCACAATCATGGCGATTAACATGGAATATTAATCACCGAGATAAGATTGTCATGTTGGTTAAGAGAGATATTGTAGCTCTACAAATATTTAACATGAGTATATGAAATGGAAAATGTTTCTTTCATATATTGAATTGACCTAACAAATGAAACATTATGAAATTGTGTTTGTGTCATTAATGTTTCATTATATCTTTGAATCTTAAGATATGAGACCTATATCTTTTCACATAAGAAGTGTATGATTTGATTATTATAAAAAAGTATCAATGCGTATAGTGATAACGTATTAGTTGATTATACATGACTTCTGCCGGAAAAGATGATATGTCAAAAGATTATCATTGCCCCTCTTGACTTGAGTTATGATATTTCTAGGCCCTTTGATAAAGCGAAATTATAATGTGCACAATGTTACTTGGGTAAAATTACATATTTATAATTAGTTAGGGATCAAAAATGAATATATACTACAAAGATGACACATTGCTACTTTGTATAATATTCTCAATATCATGAGGCAAGGGATAAAGACAAGTGATATTTCACATATCTCTAAGTGGATCGTGTTTTGTTAGAGTGAGCAAAACATCTTTGTTATTTGGATAACTATAATATGTAGCTAGATACCACTTATAGTTTATGATATAATGTGTTTTATATTATTGCCAACATAATTTAGATTCTCCTATAGGTCACACCACAAAACTAGAAAACTAGAAATATGATTTTTTATTTTATATGACGTATTAAGTTTCATGTGTTATGAAATAATATACATGTACTAAAATAATAAAATCAATATCTCATAAAAATGACATGGTTAGAATAATAAATAAATTTGTATGAGATGTATATATATTATGGGGTATAATGTTTTGACATTATATATGATAATATATTACATGATATAGTGTGATATACAACATTATAACATTTGAATTTGCTAAAACCCCAAAGTCCAAATTTTGTTGGATATTAATCCAAAATTTGGTAGAGTAAAAAATAGTGAAAAATGGTTCAACTGTTTGCCCACATTTTTTCATATATTAATAAGGGAATTTTTATTGATTAATGACTGGATTTAATCCACCTTGGTCAAAGGTAGTTATGGGATGATGATGTGGAAAAGTGGTTTGCACATGATATGGTTTAATAGAGAGACAAACGAGAGATCATGTGCAAAGTGGTTTGCACATGATGTGGTTTAGTGGAGAGATAAACAAGAGATCATGTGGAAAATGGTTTGCACGTGATGTGGTTTAGTGGAGAGATTAATAAGGGATCATGTGTAAGTGGTTTGCACATGATGTGGGTCAGAGGAAACCCTATAAATAGGTCCCTCCTCCCTTCCTTGTTTAGACTAATGCAAAATTCTTCTCTCTCCAATTTTCTCCATCATTCCATCCGAAATTCTCCTATTTCTTTGGGGCATAGAAAGAGGGTTATTAGCTAGATTCTAACCTCGTATTAGAGATTGATTGACTAGCTTCAATATCTCTAATCTTTTTTAGAGTTTGGTGAACACTTGGAGGTAATTCTGAGGCAATCCGACATGCAACCCGACTTCCGATTGGTAACAGGGATTTGATAATCCCCTAGGTATGATCCAATCCATGTATTTCAATATTAAATAATTTATTATATATATTGAGATAGAATTAGGAAATTGTGTACATAAAAATGTTGAAATTTATGAAAATGGATCCTAAGCTTGTATCTTTTTTAAAATATACACAAATATAGGGCACGGAAGCCTACACTGCAATCACACCTTTGAAGCCTATGAAACTCGACGGGACTCATCCAAGGAGGAGGAACTAGAGCTCTCCAAGTGTTGTTGCCATCAAAGATGCATGGTGGTTCGAAAATGGGGCTTGATTGGTTACAGGCTGGGACTCGCAAACACAGTTATGTCCTTGCATCTAGTTAACCAAACTCTTAGTACTCATCTTAATCTTTGATAAAATCCTTGTGTTAATGTTTAATGGTTTGTTTTGCACTTCAAAATGTGTTTAAACCCATTGGACATAATGGAGACTATACCACTCCTTTTGGGTTGTCTTGGTTCATGTTTTTCAAGTGGGTAGTTTTATGCCCACAAGGTGTATGATGAAATGCTAGGTTGAGTCTCATGTTGTTTTATGGGATGTGTCTATGCATTGGTTTGCTTTATCATTTGAAGTTTTAAATAAGATTTCCTATTTCATCGCATTGCATTTGTGAATATTATGGTGCAACCTAGGAGCGAACTTGCAACCATAGGGTGTTAAATACTTATTCTTTCACATGGTAGTGAAGTAATTGAAATGTCATTACTATTGGTTTTCATGATATTCGAACAAAATGTAGAATGATTGAATATCCAAATCAACCTAATGACTTTGTTATGGTTCGAGATAAGAGCCTACCTTACATGACCTTTGCCTTGGGAAATGAGAATGTTTTGGGGGCAAGTGATTATAATTTTGGGTAGAATGGAGACAAGCATATAAGAAGTGTAACCATCACTCTTTCTATTATAAGATGATGTTAGTGTCTAAGATTGAGAAGATACGTTAGTAACCAATAACTATGTAATGATTATGCAAATTCTTTATTATTCATGTTTTGAAGTCAATTAGGTGGCTTAATAAGATAATGTATATCTTAATGGTATAATTGGTTACTTACCAATTTCGTCAGAATTAATTCCCTTGACTGGTAGGATGACCGAAAGGAATGTGATTGTAGTTGCATCTTGAGTGGCATTGGGCATACAAATTTAATGATGGAATTTCGTGTCAATATTCATGACTCCATACTCATTTGTGGGCAATATAATTGATGTTTTACTAGCATGGACCTCTTAATATTCATCAACTTACCTTATTTCATCATTTAGAATTTGATTAGCCATAGCTCTTAATGAAGTTTGAGTTTGTATTCTATTTAATCATTTCTCACTCCTTGCAACTAATCTTGGGTGGTATTGTGCATGTAGCCAAACTTGTGGTTTGTCATGCTTAAGTGGTATTCAAATTTTGAACTCAACATATTAATATTGTTTTATTGTTTTATTGTTTTATTCAAACTTGTGGTTTGTCATGCTTAATATTGTTTTACATTCGATGTTGTGCTTTCATAAATTTAAGGTAGTGAGATACAATGATTTTGGCTAGATCACATATTCATGTTCGAACTTTGTGCTTATTAAATATTTGATGTTTTCGATCAAAGGGTTGCATGATATGATTTAAATTTTATGTAGTTAAGTATTGTGATGTATTGCTTTACATAGGTTATGTTAACCTAATTAATGTTGTTTTACAATCTTCATAGAGATAGAAATGGTAGTAGTCATGATAAATGTATTGGCTCATTGTCTTGCATAACCAAATGGATGGTGGATTCAGATAGTATTCCAAGATAAGGGATGGATGCTCACCTAAAAAATAGGCCTTGTTGGGTGTCCACCGGTTTGTTGTTGTGGTGTACAATAATTGGAATCATAGTGAATATATATCTTTGCTATATTGAAGTTAAATGATCTTCAAGACGAATGTATTAGTTCTAGATTGTCTTTTTATCAGTTTGGACTTCCCAGAAATTATGGTTATATTAGGTTAACTATGCAAATTTCTGTTGGATGACTAAAGGAGTAGAATTGCTCATGTGTTGGGACTTGCATTGTTTAACCTCATTATTAGTTTATGTAATATTAGTCGATGGTTATCATTAATGTCCTTAGCATTCTATTAAATGCATGTTTAATTGATGAATGTTATCTATGCAAGTTGACTACATGACTTAGTGGTGTTTTAGAGTGCATGATCATCTTATTTGAGTACTACTTGGTCGATATTTCATGCAATTGCCTCATGTCTTATATGATTGTTTCCGAAAGAAAGTGCATCGAATCAAATATCTTAAATAGTATCTGGTGGTCATCACTAGATCTAATGTAAATTGACGGTCCCAGACCGCTAATTGGCGGTCTATAGAGTCCAGATCCGCTCTGGATTTTGGTTGGGCCTTGCTGGGTTGTTTTCTTCATGTTTGATGCACCAAAGGAAGTTGTTGGAGTTTAGGCCTGACCCGAATTGCCAAAATACTCCTCATGATGGTGTTGAGTATTTTCATTTTCTCATTGGTCCTTTGATCTTACATTCAGGTCCTTCTCCCTTGCATCTTAGTCCTCAAGTCTCACAACTCAGTCCTTTTTCCTGCTTTTAGGTCCTTTTATGCTTCTTCTCCTCAAACCTATTTATTCCTGAAACTCAAACATAAAACTCGTTACGTAGCATTGTTTAGGTTCAAGAAAATGGATATAAGACACAAATGAATGCATGAAATGATATCAATCAAATACCCTCACACCAAACCTTTGCTATTCCCGAGCAAAACAAAGAAAGAGAAAAATGAAAGAATGGAAAAGCATACATAAAACAGGGAAATCGTAACTCACTTTCATAGGAATCACGGTTGCACTTAGCGTGTGCAACAAGCCATTAAACCTCCTTGTCTTCAAGGAGGAGTGTTGTCTCCTAAGGGTTTTCAGTGGATACACCCACAAAATACGAACAAAGATGCATTATTCAACCTAGCAACACGACTCGATGGCTTATTTTTGTTGATCATTGGACGCGGTAATGCTACATGCCGACTCTATATATGTAATTAGTCCACACACCTAGCCTAGTGAATCGTTCGTGAAAGTTAATTAAGGACTTAAGTGAAAGACATGGGCAACCTTAACTTCTTAAAGTGATACATTGTGTAAAGTCCATTAAGGTTCTTATTTGACTTTTTTCTTTTTCTTTTTTTCTTCTTTGGAGCATTACATTGGTTAGTGTTTGATTCTCACAGGGTCGGGTTTCAGGCATCATTACCTGTGAGGACATACACTATCACGTACACCTGCCCCCCAAACGCCACATTGGGCGATCCCTGCCACCCGTGTAACGGGAGTTCGATCGGTGCATCCCAAGTTAGATGACACGAGAGCACCAGGCACTAAGTCCCCTCGGACCTAATTTCCCGAGTGATAGGAGTCGTGTAAGAAGAGAGAACACCACTTATTCATTTATCTACATAGGAACCAAAACCCCTACACTTACAGTTTCACAAAAAGAGTTCAAGGGCCCTTGACTACGACAAACTTCACTATACTAACAGACACGAATTATTTGACTCACTAGGTTCAGGGTGGACTTCTTTATTTGTTTGAGTATTGAACCCTATGATTACACGCCCCCCGAGGGAAGACCGGGGTGCATCCTTACGACTCGATAAGACCTAAAGCCAGTATACTAAATATGCTAATGCATCATGTTCAAGACAATTTTGGGAGCTTTCTTTTTACTTTGCCTGTCAACGGTTTTACACATGCTAAACACACGCAAAATCCACAAAACATTTTCTTTCGCAAAGATAGGAAGATTTTGAAAGAAATGTGAAAATTTTAAAGCACTAGGCAAGCAAAAGAAGACAAGTCACCCAAGAATCATGGCAAGCAGATATATAAATATTAAATGCAGCACACTAACATGACCCTAGCAGTACAAACAAAAGAAAATGGAATAAAAACAAAAGGCACACAAACTATGTACAAACGTGACCCCCCCCCCCCCACCTAATCTATGCATTGTCCCAATGTATGGCAAAATTGCGCTAATACATGGATAGGGTGTACCAGACTAATGACGGTGGCCAGAGGTGCCCAAAGAGGCACCTCGCTCAAGAGCCATCAATTTCCTATAAATTTTCCAGTTTTGTTTGGCTAAAATGACGTTTTGCTGCTCAACCGCCATCTCAGAAATCTCGGTGTTAAAGAGCGTTCCCGAGCTCACAGATGAGCTTGAGGAACTGGCTCTAACATCCTCCTCCATGTAATCAGGCACCCATACCTCCAGAAGGCAATGGAGAAATGACGGGGTCATCTTCGTTACCTCGAGGTTGGTGCCTTGGTGCCGCAGCAAGCGCTCAAATCGTGGGATGTCCAACATGCCACACAATTTGGTAAGGAGAGTAGGCAAACAGTGTATTTCTTTAAGCTTAACGTTCACCAAAACGTCGAACAACGTTCGACAAATGCAGTGAGGTTAACCATCCATAAGACTATACACTATTCGCAAACTAGGTGTGAAGAATGTAGAGGTCCGCTCCTGGCCCAACACATTCCTACACACCCACCTGACTACAATGTGCACATTGGAGTAAATGTGCGCATTGGGTATTCCCCATGGATGAGATGGGTTGCCCGCGCCCAAGCATAGATCGGTAAAAATTAATGTCACTGGTGGGCGCGAGATCATCGACTAAGGGGATCCCAGACGCGTTAGAGATGAATTGGGGTGTCACGGTGTGCTTCACCCCTCTGAGAGTGACACTAAACTCGAGTGGTCCGGTCTGGTCACACTCGAGTTTAGTAAATAACTCATGTACGAGAGGCTCTACATACATGGTTTCGTCACCCTCATACAACAAATGGTACCACCCTTTGGCTATGGTTCTATCGTAGAAGGGTTCTCCGAATTCACAAATCAGAGAGGCAAAATTAAGTTCTGGAATTAAATGTAGGCTGGCCATACCTGCACCTACCTTGGTGAGCTTTAATGGCGGAACACGCAATGATGAAAACAAACACGGCGCAAGAGGGTCGAGGGCCACAACACGTCGACTCCAGCAGCAAACAAACACTCCACCAAACGGAACCAACAGAAGACACAAACTCACACAACCCGACGAAGAAAAGACCTAGTCTCCACAACAGACCGCTGATTGGCAGTCCAGAACCGCCGATTAGCGGTCTGGTTGCGAGATCTAGGAACGAACTTCGGGTGGTGGCGGCCAAAAAGAGAGAAACGTGTTTTTCGTTTGGTGGAGAATGGGTAGGGCAAGGCATCAAGCGTTTTTAACAATGGAAAATGGAAAATATCCAAAAGGCACTTCTATTTTTTTCTTTTCTTCATTTTCACTTTTTTTATGTTTTAACAAAGATATGTACAAACAAATGAAGGGATGGATCACGTCAAGTGACCACATCTGCGGGGAGTTCGTGTAAAGACACAACTTCCTCCTTGACTTCTGTCGTGGTCCCTTCCAAGTACGGTTTGAGGTGTTGTCCATTAACTTTGAACACGTCCCCATTCCTTGGATTCTAAAATTTCAACCGCCCCATGAGGGGAGACAATTAAAACAATAAAGGGCCCTGATCAACGACTTCGAAGTTTCCCCGGAAACAAGTGGAGGCGAGAGTTATACAACAAGACCTTTTGTCCCACCGCAAAGGTTTATTCGGACCAAGCGGTCGTGAATTTTTTTAGTGCGGGACTTGCAGATCTTGGCATTCTCATACACTTCATTTCCCAATTCCTCCAACTCGTTGAGGTCTAGCTTGCGATTGGCACCGGAAACATTAAGACTCATGTTAAGATGTTTGATTGCCCATAATTCCCGGTGTTCAAGCTCTACCGGCTTTGCCATAAACTAGCTGGTAGGGCGACATGCCAAGGTCGGTTTTCAATGCAGTGCGGAAAGCCCACAATGCATCATTAAGCTTGACCGACTAATCTTTCCTTGAAGCATTAACCGTTTTCTCAAGAATTTGCTTGAGTTGATGGTTGGAAATTTCCACTTGGCCACTGGTTTGTGGATGATAAGGTGTGGCCAACTTATGCGTGATGGAATATTTCCTCAACACCGCTTCGAGGGATCGGTTCACAAAGTGTGTCCCCCGATCACTTATGATACAATGAGGTGTCCCAAACCTCGCAAAGATGTGTTCTTTAAGGAATTTGATCAGAACCTTGAGATTGTTAGTGTGAGTGGGGATTCCTTCAACCCACTTCGACACATAATCAACCGCCACAAGAATGTAGGTGTGACCATGGGACACAGGGAAAAGACCCATGAAGTCAATTCCCCAAACATCAAAGATGTTGACCACTAAGATAGGATTGAGTGGCATCATATCACGTCTTCCAATACAACCACACGTTGACACCTATCGCATGCTTTGCAAAATGCCAAAGCATCTTGGAATAATGTGGGCCAGTAAAAACCTCATTGGAGCACCTTGGCAGTGGTTTTCTTGGCACCGAAGTGCCCACCACATGCGTCCTTATGGCCAAAGGACAAGACACTCTGAATCTCGTCGTTAGGAAGGCACCTTCTTATGATTTGATCGGAAAAGTACTTAAATTAGTAGGGATCATCCCAATAGAAGTGCTTGACTAACGACTTGAACTTTGCTTTCTCACTGTGTGTCCAATGAGTCGGCACCTCCCTGGTTGCTAAATAGTTCACAATGTCAGCAAACCAAGGGGTGAGGCTATTGCCATAAGGTTCTCATCAAGGAAGAACTTGTTCACCAGTGGGTCTGGTGAAAGATCAACTGGGTTGCGAGAGAGGTTGGCTCGGCAGAGTCCCTCTCTCTTTAATGTACAAACTGAGCCAATTGGCCCATCCGAAGCTCAAGAGATTTGATGGTCTGTTGATTCAAAGTGAGGACTTGACTCGTGGACGACATAAATTCTTTTACAGAGTTCTCAAGTCCACAAGTTAAGTTCTCAAGTGAGTTAAACTGGGTTTCCAAGTTGTTAGAATTTGGGAAACCTGGTGGGTTGGTGTTTTGACTTTGGGGTGGCTGATAAGACTCTGAATGCATGGGAGGTTGGTGTAGTCGGTTAGGTGGTCGAGAGAAGTTTGAAGGACCACCTGGGGCATTGTTATGGTTCCATGAAAAATTAGGGTGGTTCCTCCATCCAGGGTTATATGATGATGAATATGGGTCATTCCTGGATCTATCATAGATGACATTGACATGTTCCATCTCAGGAGGAATGGATGCACACTAACCCCCTATATGACCTATCCTACCACATAGATGGCAGGGAACTGGACCAGATGCAGACACATGTGACACATCGTGCTAGTTTTGGAGCTCAATCGAATCCATACGGCGCATTAAGACCGACATGCGCGCCTCGGTTGCCGTAGTGGTATCGACAGCAAATGCGGCACCCGATCTAGTCGAGTTTGCATTTGCGATCGTCGCTCCTATGCTAGATGTACTGGTGGTTCCCTTACACTCTCCCACTGCATGGTTTTCTCAGCGAGGTCTTCTAGGAAAGCCCATGCCTCCCTTTCATCCTTTCCTAAGAACTCTCCTTGACACATGGACTCAAGGAGCGTTCGGGACGGGATGTGAAGACCCTCGTAAACAATATGACAAAAGTGCCACAACTTGATGCCATGGTGGGGGCATGAGGATAGTATCTCCTTGAACCTCTCTAACTATGCATGGAATGATTCGGTCTCATGTTGATAAAACGAATTGATTTCGTTCCTCAGTTTTTGAGACCGATGATTTGGAAAGTACTTCTTGAGGAATGCAGACTGAAACTCATCCCAAGTCCTAAAGGCATTCGCCTGGTTGCTGTACAACCACTTCTTGGCATCATCCTTCAGTGCAAAGGAGACAAGCCTAAGATGGATGGAGTCTGTGCTAAGTTGTTGCAGCTTGAACATATCACATACCTCCTCAAATTCCCTGAGAAAGATATAGGGGTACCCTTCCCAGTGAAGGGAGGGAGCATGGATATAAATTGAGGCTTAACCTCAAGTGGTTCCCATTTGCCTCTGGCAATACGATGCACGAGGGTAGAGCAGTACGGCTCGGGTAGCATCGATCTGGATTTTGATTGGCCTTACTGGGTTGTTTTCTTCATGTTTGATGCACCAAGGGAAGTTGTTGGAGTTTAGGCCCGACCCGAATTGCCAAAATACTCCTCATGATGGTGTGGAGTATTTTCATTTTCTCATTGGTTCTTTGATCTTACATTCAGGTCCTTCTCCCTTGCATCTTAGTCCTCAAGTCTCACAATTCAGTCTTTTTCTGCTTTTAGGTCATTTTATGCTTCTTCTCCTCAAACCTATTTATTCCTGAAACTCAAACATAAAACTCATTACGTAGCATTGTTTAGGTTCAAGATAATGGATATAATACACAAATAAATGCATGAAATGATGTCAATCAACCTTCCATATTGAAAGAAAGAGGGAGAATTATCCCTAAAAAATTCGTCACTTTTTAAAACCCCAAGAAAAAAACCCATCAAAAGCACCAGAAAAAGCTAACCTTAGTCTTCCAACTTATTCCCTAACCCAACCACAATCAAAAGGGGCAAGTTTGGAGTGCTGATTGGGTTTTCTGAAGGAGAAACAGGGTTGTCGAGGCTGCTAGAGCAGGAAGGAGTTGATGTCCGTGCTTCTCCGTCATCTCTATCAATTTCTAAGCACTTTTCTACTCCTTTGAAATCTTAGTTTCTCATTTATGAATCAAATTTCAGTATTTTTTTTATTTGTTTCATACAATGAGTAACTAAATAATTCTCTAGGGTGAAGATGAAGCATGTATGATGTGTTGATGTAATTTACTACCTCAATGTTATTTGCAATTATTCTAGTAATTTTTTTCATCTATTTGATTTATCACATGTTAAGAATCATGAACTTGACTTTGTGGTCGTATGTTGACGGTTGCATGCTGCATATAATTAGACATAATAGATTAATTCTTTTAACAAGTCAAAATCATTGCTGTGAGATTTGTTAAGTGTAGGGATTTATAACTTGAGTATTGCTCATTATTAATTTAATAGATGTGAATCCATGAATTAGCCATCTAGGTTATTTGGATAGTGTAAGTTGCTTGCACCCTCACTATTTAATCCAAACACAAGGAAATGGGTTACACTTGATTTGATTACACAAGGAAATGGGTTTAGCTATATCAATAGGTTAATCAATAGACTCTTCAGAAAACAATGTTTGGTAACCTTCAAATAGCTTAAACTAAGATAATAACTATGGGTGTAAACGGGTCGGGTATGGTCATACTTGTACCCATACCTGCCTAACTAAACGGGTATGGGTACGGGTATATACCTTTTTAAATATTGTTGTACCCGTACCCGTCTCATACTTGTTTAATAAACGGGTATGGGGCGGGTATAACGGGTATTGCGGGTATATTTTTGCTAACAAAATGTGTACTTTTGCTAACAAAATTCAACTTGGAAGAACATAATCATTGGATGAGAATGATTTAAGCAAAAATGATGCTAAATTTGTGATTTTTAAGATTTCGAATTAAGCCAAAATGATGATAAATCGCAAATCTTCTAACAAACAAGCCTCGAAACAACTACTTTTGCCAACAAAAACCTCACCTTTTATTATTTTAACTATATATTATATATTAATTAAATAATTAAACAGGTATGGGTATAGGTATACCCGTACCCGCCCCATTTATTAAACAGGTAAAGCGGGTATGGGTAAACGGGTATAATTTTTAAAATGGGTACAAAAACCATATCCATACCCGTACCCGCTTCTTAAATGTGGCGTGTAAACGAGTAATATCTGCCCCAGTTACACCCCTAACAATAAAGATCTCCAAACACACATACCTTCTTTGCCCAACAAGTGAAAAATATGAATTCAGGGCAAAAAAAATCATTTGTGGACTTATTCAGTTGCGTGAGCTGCTGAGAATATAATGAAGGGAATGTGTTCTAAAAGTTTTACTTTTAAATGTCAATTATTATGAATTGAATGAGAAATCATTTTGTTCCTTGTTTATGTTATTCGTCTTTTGGAAGTGTTAAGGAAGAGGCTCTTGGTCCTTAACCGTAGAGCTCTAAAAGATATTGGTTTACATAAAACAAAAGATATTTGCAATCATGGTAATTAGCATGGGACATTAATTACCGAGTTAAGATTGTCGTGTTGGTAATAGATCATTGTAGCTCTACAAGTGAGTGACAACACGGGTACAAAAAAGAGGAAAATAGTACTTTTGTATACCGAATTGACCTAATAAGTAAAACATTATAGAATTGTGTTTTCTGTGTCATTAATGTTTTACTGTGTCTTTGGTCTTTTGATATGAGACTTATATCTGATCGCTTAAGGAGTTCTTAATTAGACTAGTGTCTTAAGCTATCGATGAGTGTAGTGTAAAGGCATTAGTTGGTTAAGCATAACTTTCGTTGGAGAAGATAGTTAGTCAAAAGATTATCATTGCCCCTCTTAATTGAGTGATGATATTAGAGGGCCCCTTGATAAAGCAAAGTTATAATGTGCACAATGTGATTTGAGTTAAGTCACATATTTATAACTAGCTTAAAGAGATCAAGAAATGAATACTAATACAAAGATGACACAATACTACTTTGTGTGTATTCTTAATATCATGAGGCAAGGGACGGACACAAGTGGTGCACTCCATCACTAAATGGATCGGATTTTGGTTCGAGTGAAATTAAGACATCTAACTAATTGGGAGCTATAATGTGTAGCTAGATACCGCTTATAGCTTGTGATATTAAGCTCTTAATATCACTGCCAACTTAGTCTAGATCCTCCCATAGGTCACACCGCAAAAACCGGGAAACAAGAAGCTTGATTTTTGGTTCATATGATGAGTCGAGTTTCTTATAGAAAATATGACTCATGTGGTGAATGAGTAAAATCAATTATGTTGCATATAACATAATTAGAATCATGATAAATTCATATGAGATGCATATATTATAGGGTGCAATAATTTATTATTGCATAGGATAATATATTGCATAAGTTGTGAATTTGCTAAAACCCCAAAAGTTCAAATTTTGTTGGAAATAAATCCAAAATTTGAAAAAGGCAAAATCGGGTAGAAGTTCGGTAATCCGTTATGGTTCGGTCGACCGAAGGATCTATGGATCGGTCAACCGAACGTGGAACGGATAGTCGTAGTTGATTGACCGAACTTGACCAAAGTGCCTGGATCTTTGGTATGGTGTACCGAACCAGAAACGGTCGACCGAACAATGTCAAGTTCCAATATTTTCGGTTAACCGAATAGCACTCGGTCTTAGACGAGAATTAGTCCGATCGGTTAAGGAGAATTTTTCTCCTTAAGATTCGGTCATCCGTCGGGTACTCGGTTAAACAATCGTGACATATTCGGTTAACCGAGTGGGACTCGGTAAACCGAAGCATGATCGATTTTCTGCCTTTGATAATTAAGAGATTAATTCGATCGATGGTTAGATTAGCTCCAAACTTGGTCAAACGTTTTGTGGATGCATGTAATGCATTTTGGAATTAGTTTGTGAGAGAAAATGTCAAGAATTCGTGGCTTAAGAATAGCTATGATTGAGAGTAAGATAGGAGCCTATAAATAGGTCCTTATTCTCCTCAATTGACATAACTTGTTTTCTAATTATTTTCTCTCCAAAATTCACCACAAAAATCCACGAAAATTCTCTTAGTTTTCTAAGTCTTTGAAGGAGAAATCTCAGAGGCTAAGGAAGGGGTTTGTAGCTAGATTCTAAGCTTGTTTGGAGATTGATTGGCTAGCTCATTTCTCTCCAACCTTGTTTAGGGTTTCGGTGAACACTCGGAGGCGTCCGGCGCAACGAGAAGCGACGATTGGCTTCCTCAACGTCTCTGAAACGTCAAGAAGTTTTTGAGAACTTCTAGGTATGAATTTCGGAGTCCCTTTGTGTTTGTTTTAATGAGTTTTTGAAACTAGTTATTAAAACAAACCGATACATGCATGAAATAAATCGTAGAAAATTGTATTTGATCCTTATTATACATACAAATTTCGAAAATACATTTGTATAATTAAACATGAAATCCTACATATAAGTCATCTTAACTTTGGTTCGAAAAAACATTCATTTCTTTATCTTAAAATCACAGTCAAGATTCCAGAACACAAAGAAAGATCTGGAGTACTAATACACCTCTCCGTATCAAGTTATTATTAGTGTCTATACAAAAAGTATATCTTAATTTTGTTTCAAAAAAAACATTTACCTTACATGAAACTCCTCCAAACCCTCTTTTAGAAGTATTAAAGTAAGTTGTCTGATCAAAACAACCTTTTTTATACTCATTAATCAACAAAATTATTTTTTAACAAGAATTTACGTTCACATACATCAACTCAAACTCAACTCGTGAATTAAAATACGAAAATCAAGTTCTAGTGATGGGTCCTAAGTATTGATGGTTGAACTAACCAGAGCTATTTAACCTCCTTTTGGAAGGAAAATATTCAATAAGATGTTGCAACTTGCCACATTTTCGAAACTCATAAGGAGAATATCCACATCATAATGAAGTGACATTTTTCTGAAAAGAATATGACTTAGCAAGGTCATTCATTATATTGGCAATATTACACTAATTACTATGACTAGATCCCCTGAATATGCTGGAATCAGATTAGCATAGTTTCAAGTCAAGGGTGATCAAGTTGCTCCAAGAGATCATAGTGTTGTAACATATCTCGACAATTTTACAATGTACAGGCTCGTGTGTTGATGATGTTCCACACAAAATCAACACACATGCTTTTTGTACACTTAGAGAGAGCAAAAATATAGAGGTATATGAAAACAATAAGACCTTATGGAGAAAAAACCCTTCTTTATTTACTAAAATTCTGCATTAGCTTTTTTTCATTCTTAACTTCTTTCACGTTCTCAACGCAATCTGCAGACCTTCTAGCAATTTGGACATCATTTGAATTTCAAGAAATTTTATCCATTGAAAACAAAACTTCTTTAGGCACTGGAAAATGGACCTACAAACAGCAAGAGTTGCATCAGTAACTCATACGGCCTCGTTGTGAAGTTTCTCCATCATTTGGATTATTGTGTAGGAGGAGGGAAAATGTGCTGCTCGAGCGAGGAGGATAACGGGCACAAGATGGTGTCTTTCTTCTTCATTTTCTCTGAGGTTGTTTCAGTTTTCTTCGGTGCAACAAACATGTGTTCTTTTTAGATTTATTCTTCAAATTCTTGAGTTTCTTCTCAAGTTCTTTCCAACCCATGTCGATCGATGGTCTTTTGTCTACATAAAACAAAAGAGAAATTAACTAAAATAGTGTCATTGGAGGAGGGCAAGGTCTCTTTATATAAGCAGAGAATGTTTATATCACAACTGCAAATCATTTGTTTGCTTCTTTGGAGCTACGGGACACGAAAAGGTTGTGATCATAGGATTGACTTGAACAAAATGATCAAGAAAATCATGTTCAAACAGAAGAGTGTTTGGACTTCCTTTTTTCAAACTCATGATCACTTACAGAAATCAATACAAAATGAATATAACAAGAGTCTAACTCAATACAAAATGTCAACACAATCTAGTTACTCACATCATCGATGTGCCTAGTTAGTCTAAACATGCACTCTATATAATCAAAACATGATAAATTGTAACCATCCATACTTCTTGTACCACAAAATTGATGCGAGACAATTTGTTTGGGCCACAATAAACAGAAAGTTGGTCAAGATGTTATGTTTGTTTGTCTATCAAACAGCATACTATCCTTGATAATAAACTTAGAGATGATGATAGTTCTGCGTATTTCATAACCATCACCTGACACACTATTTTTGAGAATGAAACCATGTATCATCTTACAAGTGATAAGAACTACAACACTCTATATTTCATATTTCACATATTCTACCGATTTAAACAATGCATTAAATTCAATAGAAAATTAAGAAAAAGAAAAAAATTGTTTAGTGTCAACCTTCATATACCTCCACAGTTTTTAGCGTTTTCATATGTATCTGCAAACACAACAAGAGTGTCATTGACTTCACTAAAATGATAGACAAAAGATTAGACATGCAATAAAATACTATACGTTGTTGTCTTTTTCATAGAAATTCCAACTCCTTCCATCTCAAATAGGAATTTTCAGAAGATTTTTAGTATTTGAATGCTTGAATAGATGGAAACAATAACATATATATATAGATATATATCTCTTAGGTAAGGTTGTAATGAAACAAGCATGTTTCTCCAACACCCCAACCACCTCCCTTATGTGTCTACTGACCCTTCCTACTATGTAACAGATCTAACTACCACAACAAATAAGAGAGGGAAAACTTTACAATTAATATATTTTACTTCAAAGTTGAAGGAAACAATATTCATGTTTGCGGAGCAAACATTTTGATAGTTAAGCATAAAAGCAACCTTAAGAACAGTTTGGCATGTTCAGACCAATTCAACTCATATGAATTTCAGTGCTAATATCAATTGCATAATATCTAGGTGTAGCAAGTTTTTGTCTTCAAAAAATAATTAAATTCTTATAACCAGCAAAGCTCATAAAAACCCAATGAAACTTCCATTGCTCATAATTGACAACAAATTAACCTTACAAACTTATCAAACTGATGTCCCAAAGTGGGACACTTGATGTGATAGAAAATGTCTTTCAACAGTATGAATAAACTACAACAAGATATCTAGGCTTTAGATTCATATGTTTTTCTATTGCACAACTTTTTCCTTTGAATTATAAAATATAAGTTAGTATTGGTATAAGTAAAAGTGCTACTTCAGAACCAGTTCGATGGATTAAAAATTCCATTTCTAAACCCATCTCCATCAGGATTTACACTACATTCATCTGATAATCATTGTTGAATGTTCAAGGCATACCAGATTTAGTTAAATTTTAGATATTCTCTGGGTAATGTTCCATTTACAGTTCTCTGAATATGACAGAAGCAAGTCAGTCTAATTTAACGTCAGGGCCAATTTGCTCCAGGAACTTAACAATGTAGACGTATTTGGAAGCATAAATGCTCATATCTCCATGAGGTTGTAGTGTTCTTAAATATTTGGACAGTTTTTTTTTCGTGACTGGTTAAAATGACAAGGGTTTTATCTGACAAGGGAAATCTTCTTTCCGATGATTTTACAGTATGCTCAATAATGGAAATGCTTTTACGGAGATGAGCTTTATACCAAGTTATATTTCCACAGAATCCTTCATAGGTGAAAAATGTAAAGAGAAGAACAATATCATAATAAGAGACATTTTCAGAAAATGGTACACAAACAGACAGTGATTACTATCATTTGATTCACTAAATGTGCTGGAAGAAAGACAGTCTACTTTCATGTCAGGGCCAAGTTGCTACAGAATGTTAACAGCATAGACGTATTTGGAAGCATAAAGGATCATATATCCATGAGGTTGTAGTTTTCTTAAATATCTTGACAGTTTTTACTATGTATAGATGCACAAGAAGCTCCTGTGTCGATTATATTCGACACAAAGTCGATAGACATATTTTTTGTTCACTTAGAGATAAAACCCTTGTTTATGTCCTAAACTATCGCAGAATCCTTCTCCATTCTAAACCTATATTTCTTTCTCAATCCATTTTGCAGACTTTCTTGTGGTGCTGGTGTGATTTATTTCAACTTTGGTAGTTTCCCTCTTTGGCTGCTAAAAACAGGAAAGAGCAAAAAAGCATTACTTTAGTACCCCAAACAAAACAATTTTGTTCACAAAGGCTTAAGATGTTCGACTATAATATTACCAACATTAAGGCGATTTGATGTTCTGATACTAAAGTTGTTGCAGTAAAGAACCGGAACTGGATGAGCATGAGTCCTTCAAGTTCAGGTTCAAATGTTTCCAGCTTAAAATTCTAACATTCTACTGGCATGAAATAGTGACCCAAGAAACTTCTATTAGAAACTAGAAAGTGAGGAAATAAATTTGGTAACTTACCGACCATTGGATTGGTCACCACCAATAGTTGTTTGTGTCGATCTTAATTACTTGAGTCACCAGACAAAGACAGAGACTAAAATGAATCTGTCAATCTTCTTAACTGAAGGTTCCAATTTCCCTCAGATTGACAGACTTCGATCATGACCTGTAGTTGTCCCATCCGTTGTTGCTACAATCACTATTCTTCTTCTTTTAAATCTAATTCAAAAGATAAAGTTTGTGATCAAGTAGATCACAATCTCCTGCAAAGCAAAAGAAAACACATAACTATTCTAAAATGGTCTGCATGACCTGGTCCAAAAGAAGCAAAGCAAAGGTCAGCATGACCTGTAAAGAAAACAGCAATGGCCATCTTCAGCATACTTTGAGTCCATGCGTGTATGATGTTTATCCAAAGTGTGTTGACCATACCTTTGCATTCCTACGACATATATGCATATGTAGAAATAGTTTATAGTTAAGCCCAAATTGCAAACTCGATGGAAATATACTTCCAAATTCCAACCAAACCAATTCAAAAGATTGATTCGGTCCAATTTGCAAAAAAAATCCAACATAATGAAAAGAAGTTTAATTGCCTCTAGGTAGTTAAAAACTGAAAGAAGTATAAGGCAATGTTCATCATAATAGAAATATATATATGATCCAAGTTAAGAAAGTATCTTCCCTATCTCCAAAAGGAATTTATTTGGTCGTGTCCAAAAGCTTGAGCCGCTCCCATGTGGCAAACACAAAGGACATTGATATTATAGGTCTGTCCAATGCAGCGAAGTTGGTGAAGTAGGCAGCAAAATATTGAGAAATCGGGAGAACGAAGCTGAGATTTCAGTATCATAAAGATGAAAAAAATGCTTATCTGATTATTGGTGTACTATTCCTTCCAAATGAAGCAGAGATTTCAGTATCATAGAGATGAAAAAAATGGGAGGAGATGTAGAAAGTAACTTCCCATTTCCGACCAAGTTGTCCTTTAAGAAAAACTTGGTCGAGTTCAGTGGTTGCACGCCATTGAATTATGCAAGCCTGTGACAACACTAAATATGTTAAATTTAACAAAATCTAACACATGCAAGTGTTGCTTTATCAATTGCTTTTTTAGATCCAGCTCCTTTGGTTTTAAAAAGATTTGGTTGATTTTCCTTTTAATAGCAAAATTTGCTAAATGCCTGGCGAAATTGATGCTGAATCCGAAGATCAGGAGGCTTGCAATTTTCCCAAGTATTCCTGTAACGTACCCGAAAACAGCGGAAAATTTAAACAATAATAAAGACTGTCAACGGTCAACACAGGGCACGTCACGAGAAAACAAACCAACATATATATAAAATATATAAGATACAGACCCACGTGGAAGTCAAACTATATAAATGAGTCAACTGTGATTACAACAAAAGTGAATATACATGTAATCACTACCTCAAACAAAAGAAGATATAAAAGAGAATAGGATCTGATCCCGGGGGCACCCTCCTCGGTCACCACCTGACTCTAATGCTACTCGCTACCTGAAATGAAAACAAACAAACATGCCTGAGTTCCCTGAAGGAACCCCGTATACCAAACCTCCTAAAATACAAAAAGGAATTAAAGACAATGCAATGCTATGCACATGATCATCCACCTCGGGCCCACAATAATGCCCTCACCGCCTCCGCGGCATTGAACCACTCCTGCCACTATGGTCAAGTCAGTCCACCGCTGCCTCACAAGGGTCAGTCGACACCACTGCTCCCCAAAAGTGCAGGAAGGAACCCCCGGTACACGCCGTCACCCCAGGAGCGAGTCAGCCCGCTGAATACACAACTCGGGTCAGACGACAGCCGCTGCTCCCCCAAGAGCCGCCAGACGCGCACCCTGCCGGAACATCCTCGGCCTACCGCTAAACCCTCGCAAACTGCCCAAGGTTTACGGCACACATCCCTCACACCCCGCTCGGTAAGAGAGGCAACAGTAATACAATAATACGCCTTCGTCGAAGGTGAAATCCGTCGCTCTCAAAGCCGGTAATCAACCGTCGCCTCGGAGCCGGTAGTCGACCTATACTCAACGGATCGCGTGTGGATAAATCCACCAACCTGCGGCAGATCGGTCGACCGCTAAAAGCACACCGGTCGACCGGTCCCCCACACAGTACACAGTACTGTGCAAACAAGTCTACCGGTCGAACCACGCCAACCGAATTACCGACCAATTGGTCGAACAAAAGTCATCTAGCGGTCGACCGTTTGGATGGTCTACGCTATACCAATTTATATAATATATATATCCGATCGGTCGAACCAAGGGGTCGTTCGACCGATAACAGGAAAATCTCAGTATCTTGCCCAAGTGACATTCGGTCGACCGGAACTACTATACAGTTCGACCGAAACATCACAGGCACTCTACTGCTAAATTAAAATGCTCAGTCGGTCGACCGAAAGTTAAAGAGCGGTCGACCGTTTTGATGGTCAAAGCTCCCAACCGACTTAGCATCGAATGGATCGGTCGAACAAGGTTAAGGGCATTCGACCGTTTAATAAGTCAAAACCCCCAACCGACCCATTCTCAATGTTATTCGGTCGACCGGCTAAGTGGACTCGTTCGACCGATAACAGCATCAACCCTTTTCCCGCACGAATTTGGCATAACGGTCGACCGTCCATAGACATCGTTCGACCGTTCGCGGGTAAACATCAATATAATAATAGGATCGGTCGACTGCCCACAGGCACCGGTCGACCGATCGTCGTCTTCAACCTCTGAATTGGTTGAAATCCGACGGGGAATTCGACACCAACGTCGATCCCCAACACTCACAAGGCTTATGTGAGTTATAATGAAGATTTGGCATACCTTTTGGTCGAGTGAAGAAGCCTCCCAAGCTTTGGCAACCTCTACTCAACTTCTTCTTCTTCTCTTCTTCTTCTTCTTCTTCTCCTCTTCTTCTTCTCCTTCTCTTCTTCTCCTCCTCTTCTCCGAAAATCTCTCTCACTCACTGCTAGATCAACTGAAGAAAACGTTTCTATTAAAACCTAACACTTCTATTTATACAAGAATCCAAGTTTATCTTCAATTCACCTCTCAATCTTCCAATCAAAACAAGCCACCTCATGCTTCACTAATCAAAGCTTAATTAGGTTAATTAGGTTTAGTTTAGTTTAATTTAGGTGTTTAGATTAGGTTATTACAATTCCATAATCTATCTAGTGCTGCTGCATTGTCTTATGAGTCTACAGGTAACAAACTTAATGACGTTTTACGATAATATCAATTCTCATGGAGATAAAACCCTTCTTTATATGATAATCTTATCAACCTCTCTTTCTTTCTCAATGCATTTTGCACCTTTACTTGCGGCTTTGGTGTGCTCTGAACTTCGACAGTTTCCTTCCCTTACAGGTAAAAGCAGGAAAACAACATTAGTTTAATAACACAAACAATATTAGATTGCTAATCTGTATTCGAAGGAGAAAACAAAAAAGACCCGTTCCTGTGCTTTAGAGCTAGCAAAAGACTAACTGATTTTGTAACTTAGAAATATATACTATTGTGTACTGTAAGTTTAATTAACAAACTCCTTTAACTTCAGATCCATGTTGTGATCGAGTTGCAAACTCCTTTAAAAAAATAAAATGAACTGTACGTTTAATAAGCCAACTACGAAAATCACATCAGTAGTTAAGATGAGCCCACTAAGAATTACAAGTTGATTTCCCTGAATATCAAAAAGCAAAAAATAACCTGTTTTAGATGTTTAACAAAAGGGAAACAAAACGAAGAATTAACATATCTGTTTCTCTTTTTTCAAGGTTCGAAGAATTTTGCTCGAAAATGCTGACTTTCACGCTCTAACCAGTTTCCAACTTTCGAACAAATTTGGCCACTTTCTAACCACTGATTGTAGTCCCCTTCCTGATTCCGCTGGTGTCTCCTATCCAAACAAAAAAAAGCACCAATTAACCAAATTGTATAATAGAACAGACAATTAACTTAGTGAATATATTTGGAACGTAAGTTTCTTGTTTCGGTTAGTCTAATCTGCTTTACTAGAATCACACATTATCATGTTAAAAATAATTTTTGTTAACATATGTGAGATTGAATCCACCGATTTTTACAAAAAACTTGATAGTACTGATATATAGTTGCCAGTGTGGTATATCAAACCATGTTATTTAAAAAAATCAAAAAAAACTTTACTTTGGGAACGGATGCTTAAATCGCCTAGTGAACATGTTAAACAGTGAGCTAAAACAAACATGTTAAACAGAATTAGTACCCAACTTAATGCGAGAAGTGAACAAATAACCCTCCAAGGGAAACTAAACGATGCATTCACCTGAAGGGTAATGGTATGATCAGAAACGTCAATGTCTCTCCGAGCAGAGATATTTACAGCAACTTTTATCGGAATCTGTTCTCTTGATATTCTGGGTAGCTAACAAATGGAAAAAAGTAAAAGCAGTGTTCATCTTAATAGAAACATATAATCCAAGATAATAAGGTAGCTTCCCTATCTCCGAAAGAAATTTACTGCCCAATCCATAAGCTATAATTTACTGATATTATAGGCCTGTACAGTGCAGCAAAATTGGCGAAGTAAGCAGCAATATATTGAGCATTTGGGGAAAAATGTAACAGAGATTTCAGTATCATAAAGATGAAAAAAATGAATATCTGATTTTTAGTTGTCTTTAAATTCTACACCATGTAGTATTCCTTCCAAATGAAGCAGATATTTGAATACCATAAAAGTGAGAAAAAAGTCAGAAGGTGATGAGGAAAATATTCCAGAACCTATCCAGCGCTGAAATGGAAAATCGCAATGCAGTTCAAGTCAAACATGTAACACCTTACATTCTTCTAAAGGACACATAAAACTACGAAAAAAGAAAAATCTCAAGAAAATAAATAAGATTTAAATTCATTACCAATGTGAATTGTGGCAAATTCTATCTCAATCTCATTTTTCGACAATTGGTATGGGCAGCACATTATCCATGCATTGTTTATGAAGCACAAAACGAGATATTAAGAACACAATTCTATCTCGGTTGTGAGGATCTGATTCTTTTTGTTTTTGTCAAAAAAATTACTTAACATGAGGATGTTGTGATGCTATTTGGATGATTTGAAAGTGTGAACAAAGGTACATCTTCATGAAATCTAGCTTGGCAGCAGAATCTCGCTGCTGAAGAATGAAGTGAATTTTATCAACATCTCTTTTCTTCCGTGAATCTTGTGTAAGGAGATGTCACTTACCCATACATAAAACCTATACGGAGAGAAAGAAGTTCAGTTGAGAAGGAAGAAAGCATGGATTCCAACAGGAAAGCTTTCACCTCAAGGGTAACGGTACTATCAGAAATGCCAATGGATTTCCCACAAAAAATGCCAGCAATAAATTCATTTCCAATTTTTTAGATGCAAATTGTAAATCACACTTGATTTTTGGTTCAAAATCTAATCACTAAGATGTGATTCCAAACAGACTAGAGAAATGTTTATCTATACTAAAGAACTAGGGTAAAACCCGTACGTTGTGCGCATGATGTGGTTTTTACCATATATAATTCGTTATCATTGAAGATTCTCAAACAATGACAATAAGTTCAGTATATCTCACAAAAAAATTAATGAGTGATTAATATTTTGTGTACTTGTACATTAATGTGTGATTTCTTATTGATTGATGACGAAATATCGAACATGGAAAGGATGTTATCTCTATCTTGTACCTTTTTATTTGGCTTCCACTTTTGATACGATGAAACTTCTTAAATCCACATGCATTGTTTTGTTCACATGTGGATCGGTTTGGTTGCATATGTATTGGTCATTGGTTGGAGTGCTTCGTCAAAGATCTGTTGCATCTTCTTGGGTGTATATGGATTGCACTCGAGGTGTTCGATGTTATGTCAGAAACTCTAGGTGTGGGAATCGGATGGGCCTTTTCCTGTTTTCCATAACAGTTTATGATCACTAGGTTGAAGTAATCAACAATCTTGCGATGAAGAATAGTAATGGGGCCATCAACAAACAAAAGGTAACATTTGATTTTCATCTCAATGTTTTTATTGACCTCTGAATTTCCTATTTCACTCTTTGTTGATCAATACTATGTAATCAAATCAAGAGTCTCCATTGATTAAGATATTGATATAGCTGAAGCCATTTCCATATGTAATCAAATTAGTTACACTCCATTCACAATCCATTGGTTTTCATCTTCTAATCATCGTAGCTCTGAGTTGTGTCTGCACATTCACATTTTCAATTCAATTGGAAAAATAAACAATGGTCATAGCCTCAATGCTTGTGAGGGGTGAGGTTGTGCGAGCAACCAACGACAAGAAGAGGTTGTGCCCGAAAGAAACTACTTTTGGGAGGTGTGAGTGTTGGAAAGGGAGCCAAAATATAATGGTTGATTTGGCCGTTACAGAGTTGTGGAAGTTAGTAGAAGATGAAGTGTGGGTGCTCAGTGCTCTAATCGTGAAGGTTAATGGTTGAGATTCTTTTGAATGACAAAAGACCAACTTATGGGTCAAGGTTCCAAAATTAAAAGATTGAATGGGAAGCTACGTCTTAAATGGTCACAAATATACATTTTCTTGATCACAAACCTGTAATATCCTTTTGAGTTCTGTATTCCTCCACCTAGTTTTGGTATTGATTTTGGTATTGATTTTGTTATGGATATTGAAAAAGAAAATCCAAACACTCTTCTGTTTAACACTACTTCTTGGATTTCCAAATCTAGTTTGAACACTAGTTTCTATTAAAGTCAATCCTTTGTTTGAAGCCATTTGTGTCCTGTAGCTCTAAAGATTCCAATAATACATTCTTTAGGTTATTGTTTGTTTGAACACGAATTTCTTGATCCTGGGTTGCTAAACCTTTTTTTTTTGCGTTCTGTAGGTCCAAAACAAGCAAATAAATTTGTGCTCAATCCTCTACCTAGTTTTTTTTATCACAGCCCTTTTGTGTCCTGTAGTTATAAAGAAGCAAACAAATCTGTGGTCGTTATGTAACAGATTCACCTATATATGTACCTACTTCTCTCTTTTTTCCAACAATAATGGTCTTATGATGAGACATTCATATTCCCTTTGTCTGAAGTATCTTAGGTCTTTTCTTTGTTATTAAGGTTAAACCATTGTACAAAATACTACTCAAGGCCTAAGAGGATAAAGACATTATATGTAAATTTGTATAACAGTTTTTATTTTATATTTTATCTACTCTACTACCCCGTTTAAAATCCCAACCTCCCAAGCATTTGAACGAGACTACTGGGAATTGATCTTTTGTTTTGACTATCTAAAGACAGGGATGCCCCAGTTGGTAATTCGTATAACACTTTTAGATACACTGTTGATAGGAAACGATAAGGAGATAATTTTGCAATAAAATTAAGGAGAGGAGACATTGTTAACGTTTAAAAAAGAGAGGGGCATAATTTAAAGGAAGACAAAGATAATGGTGGAAAGTGCAATTTTCCCATTTATTTACTCCTCACAAGTCACAACGGACTCCTCTTCCAACCGTTTATTTTCCCTCCAAAATCTAACCATCCATATTTTATTATTATAAAACAAACTCTTCCTTTCTTATAATCATAAACTACTCATCATTGCTCTGAGATTCTCTGATCTTCGCCCACCGATCTTCATCCTTCCTTCCTTCCCTCCTTCCATTGTTGAATCTGGTATGAACAATCTCATCTTATTCTTTTGTGAATTGATTGAATCTTTCTTTCCTCATATGTGTTTTCCAACTAAGTATTGCTATTGATTTGTGTATGTGATCTTTTTTTATATGAAAAGGTGTCCAAATACTCTCCCCTTCAATGTGAGTTTCTTTGATTTCGAAATCTAGTTTTTGTATTCATTTCTGTAAGCAATCTTTCTAATTAAATCTGAAGATAATCTGAAAATACCCTTCAGTTCTGTTTCTTGTAAGTAATCATTTTTTATTCTTGAAATTGAATATGTGTCTTGATTAAGTAATGATATCAATTTCTTAATGTGATGTTTGTTTTCATTCTGAAAGAAGAAGAAAAGGTCCAAATAAAAACTCTTCCATTCAATTCTTTGCTATTCATTCTGTAAGTAATCTTCGTAGGAAAATCCTAAAGAAAGTTCAGATACCTTTTAAAGAGTTGTTTGGATTTCTACATCCAGTTTTGGTACTGATTTATGACTGTGATATTTATTTTCAATCTAAAAATAAAAATCCAAACTTCTGTTTTTTTTGGGTACATGCATTTCTCAATATGAGTTTTTTCTTTCTTTCTGTTGCCAAGTTTTGGTATCCATTTCTCTAACCGGTCTTTGTTATGAAATCTGAAAAGAAAATCCAAACATACTTTTTCTCTTCATTTCTTCTAGTAATCTTTGTTATGGATTCTATATCTAGTTTTGGTATTGATTTCTCTAACTGATCTTTGTTTTGGAATTTAAAAAAAAAGTCCACAAACTCTTCTGTTAAACATGGTTTCTCTTGGAATTTCTATCTACTTTTGATAGCAATTTTCTTTAAGTGACCATTTGTTTGAACAAGAGTTTATCAATCTTGGATTCATAAGCCTATAACTATTTTGTCTTTTGTAGCTCCAAAGAAGCAAATAAATGTGTTCTCAATCATTACTACCACTTATTTCTAATATGTGAAAAATTTACAGTTGTGCTTTTGACTTGATCTCTCTGCTTATATAAAGAAGCTTTGTCGTCCTCCAGTGACACTCATCTGGTTATCTTCTCTTTGCTTTCTGTAGGTAATAAAACCATCGTCAGTCATGGGTAGGGAAGAGCTTGAGAAGAAGCTCAGGAGTCTGAAAAGGAAATCGAAAAAGAACATGTGGCACCAACACATGTTTGCTGCACCAAAAAAACCCGTAACATCCTCAGAGAATAAGAAGAAAAACACCATTGTGTTCCCGTTATCCTCCTCACTCGAGAAGCACATTTTGCCTCATCCTACAGCAGAACAATCGCAAGTTGTTTCCTCCTCTCCAAAGAGGAAAGGTTTTCAAAATTTAGAAGAGGAGACCGCTGCAAAGAGAGCACGAGTTCAAGCCCTCGACAGAGTAGATGTTCCAACAGATGGTAAGCGTTTGTTTCTCTCGTTTTCTTGATATTTTCTTGTAGTCTATGTTCTTACATTGTGGCTCTCTTGTTGCAGTTCCGTTGCAGCAACCATTGCCACAAAACAATCGAGTCAAAGCATTAAAAACTCGGTTCGCATATATTATTGCCAAAGCTCAGGGGAAGGTGCGAATACGAAATCTGTCAAGATGATCAGATAATTTTTTTACCTGTTGATTTATAGATTTATGTCAATGGCTGCTTAATTTGGTAGCTTTAATGTTTCAGAGCATAGCCGAGGTTCCCCAACAGCTCCTCCCAGCAGTACCCAAAGCCAAACATACTGCCACTCCCGGGGAAAAGAGAAAAGAGTGGATAAAAGCTCAAAGGGAAGCAGCCCGACGTGCCATTTCAAGGGTAATAATCCTTTTGCTGCCAATGCATATTCTTTGTCTGAATGTCTTCTTTGGACATACAATTTTGATTATCAATTTTGGTGTGAATCACAGGTAAAAAACACTGCACATTTCAATGACAATCTGGAGGCTACGCGTGAAATTCTCCGCCTTATTGGGTCACCATATTAGGAGACCTGACAAAAAGGGAGTAGCCTGATTCTTCTCTTCTTTCTTTGTTTCTTGCTTTTTGCATAGTCGTTTTAATCGCCTGATTCTTTTTTGCATTTTGATGATTAACCTATGATGAAAAGTTATGGACCACATTTGCTCATCCAATTGACCCTTGAATTGTGGTGCTGGTATTGGTGCATTCATGTAATCTAAGCCAAGCTGCTGATTGGACCTAATCAAGTGCACCAGTGCCCACCGTGATCAGGTGCAACAGCAGGTCGTGATCCAAGTCCATCAATCTGAGGCAAATTGGACCCTTTGGGCCTGTAGATTCCTTTCGGTAAAGAAGGTTGACGGATTCATTTCATTTTTTACGTTTCAAGATCGACACAAACAACCATCATAATTTCATTTCATTGTTTTCCTTTCTTTCTGTCCATGTTAGTTTCTTCATATCACTTTTAGTCACCCAATTCTTGCTTTCACATGCTTTTATCACAAGTTGACAACAATCACACTTCTTTAGTCTCCACATATCATTAGCAACTAAGTCGATTTGTTCATTTTTATGTTTTTTTCCGTCTTATTGGTTTCCAAGCATCCACTTATTTGTTATGTTTTAAGTGATATAATCTTTGCTTTGTTTGGTTTATTTAAGAATACCTACTTTCGCTGGGTTTGATTTGTTTTATAGGTAGAATTTGAAGGACACACTAGTTTTCAGTCGAATGATGTCAAGTGGAGGGATCATCAGTGCATTGTGAGCTACACTCATAATAACTAAATTTTCCGGTAAAAATCAAGGGAATTCTTTTTCTTGCTTTTATAAAAATTGAATTGTTTTTTTAATTCTGGGGTGGTTGGTTACAAGTCCATTTTGGACTTCTGGTGACATGTTTCCCTAAGATGTTTAACCTAATGATGAAAAATCAAGTGCTGGATTAATGAACCATAACGGAATAAGACGACATCAGGTTGAGTTGGTTGTGTAGTTGTTTCAGATACTTCATATCAAGTTCAGACACTTTGTTCAGATACTTCATATCAGTTTTGTTTGCAGGAAAAGGCTAGCTTTGAAACAGTGCATCTGATTGTGAGTTTTTTAACATAATAACCAAATGCTAGCTAAAAATATAATTGCATAACATATGATTTGTTGTAAAGTGCATCTCTTTGTTGTGCAGAATCAGACTCCGATATTGAGTCTAAACAGGAGGGAAAATCTATTTTTCCATCCAACCATGCATGGTTAAATAGAAGTCTCCGTGGCATTTAACATTATGACACGATGTGATTCAACACCAGAGAGCTCCCAGAAGAGAATTCGTGGAACTTTCGCGTGTCACCAGTCAATTATTCTTCATACCTTGAGTAAAAGAGAGAATCAGATATGTTAATTCTTCTTTTTTTTATTTTTTCCCATTTTGTTAAACATTATAGACATGTTATTTTTGCATTTGATATACAGGGAAATCAACTGGTAATTCTTTGCCATGCACCCATGCCAAATGTCCAGCCTATTATGAAAATTATTGACCTTCTCAACAAAAGTTCTCTCTATATAGATTTTATGTATGGGTAAATTGTTAGAGATAGTCCCACATCGCCTAAATGTGGAATCTCTCCTGGACATATAAGTTGAAGGGTCCCTCCACACATTGCCAATTGGTTTTGAGTTGGATACCCTGTTCTATTATGGTATTAGAGCCTGGTTAAGGTCCAACGGTCGGCTTGACACTTCACCCTTTGTTTGTTGGATTTCATGTTTAATTATGCATATATATTTTCTAAATTTTTATGCATAATAAGGATCAATCACAATTTTCTACGATTTATTTCATGCATGCATCAATTTGTTTCAATAACTAGTTTTAAAACTTTATTAAAACAAACACAAGGGACTCCGAAATTCATACCTAGAAGTTCTCTAAAACTTCTTGATGATCCAGAGATGTTGAGGAAGACGATCGTCGCTTCCTGTTGCGCCGGATGCCTCCGAGTGTTCACCGAAACCCTAAACAAGGTTGGAGAGAAATGAGCTAGCCAATCAATCTCCAAACAAGCTTAGAATCTAGCTACAAACCCCTTCCTTAGCCTCTGAGATTTCTCCTTCAAAGACTTAGAAAACTAAGAGAATTTTCGTGGATTTTTGTGGTGAATTTTGGAGAGAAAATAATTAGAAAACAAGTTATGTCAATTGAGGAGAATAAGGACCTATTTATAGGCTCCTATCTTACTCTCAATCATAGCTATTCTTAAGCCACGAATTCTTGACATTTTCTCTCACAAACTAATTCCAAAATGCATTACATGCATCCACAAAACGTTTGACCAAGTTTGGAGCTAATCTAACCATCGATCGAATTAATCTCTTAATTATCAAAGGCAGAAAATCGATCATGCTTCGGTTTACCGAGTCCCACTCGGTTAACCGAATATGTCACGATCGCTTTACCGAGTATTAGACGGACGACTGATTCTTAAGGAGAAAAATTCTCCTTAACCGATCGGACGAACCCACGTCTAAAAACCGAATGCCATTCGGTTAACCGAAAATATCGGAACTGGACATTGTTCGGTCGACCGTTTCTGGTTCAGAATACCGATCCAGAATTCCAGGCACTTTGGTCAAGTTCGGTCAATCAACTATGACCATCCGTTCCACGTTCGGTTGACCGATCCACAGATCCTTCGGTCGTCCGAACCATAACGGATTACCGAAATTTTACCCGATTTTGCATTTTTCAAATTTTGGATTTATTTATATCCAACAAAATTTGAACTTTAGGGGGTTTTTGGCAAATTCACAACTGATGCAATATATTATCCTATGCAACAATAAATTATTGCACCCCATAATTTATTCATCTCATATAAATTTATCATGATTCTAATTATGTTATATATCACAACATAATTGATTTTACTTGTTCACCACATGTGTCATATTTTCTATAAGAAACCCGACACATCATATGAACAAAAAATCAAGCTTCTTGTTTCCCGGTTTTTGCGGTGTGACCTATGGGAGGATCTAAACTAAGTTGACAGTGATATTAAGAGCTTAATATCACAAGCTATAAGTGGTATCTAGCTACACATTATAGCTCCCAATTAGTTAGATGTCTTAATTCCACTTGAACCAAAACCTGATCCATTTAGTGATGGAGTTCACCACTTGTGTCCGTCCCTTGCCTCATGATATTAAGAATACACACAAAGTAGTATTGTGTCATCTTTGTATTAGTATTCATTTCTTGATCTCTTTAAGCTAGTTATAAATATGTGACTTAACTCAAATCACATTGTGCACATTATAACTTTGCTTTATCAAGGGACCCGCAAATATCATCACTCAATTAAGAGGGGCAATGATAATCTTTTGACTAATTATCTTCTCCAACAAAAGTCATACTTAACCAACCAATGCCTTTACACTCCACTTATCGATAGCTCAAGACACTAGTCTAATCAAGCATTTCTTAAGTGATCGGATATAAGTCTCATATCAAAGGACCAAAGACACAGTAAAATATTAATGACACAGAAACACATTTCTATAATATTCTACTTATTAGGTCTATTCAGTATACAAAAGTAATATTTTCCTCTTTTGCGTACCCGTGTTGTCACTCACTTGTAGAGCTACAATGATCTATGACCAACACGACAATCTTAACTCGGTAATAAATGTCCCATGATTATTACCATTATTGCGAATATCTTTTGTTTATGTAAACCAATATCTTTTAGAGCTCTACGGTTAAGGACCAAGAGACTCTTCCTTAACACTTCCAAAAGACGAATAACATAAACAAGGAACAAAATGATTTCTCATTCAATTCATAATAATTAACATTTTAAAAGTAAAACTTTTAGAACACATTCCCTTCATTGTTCTCACACGTGATACCGGTTACGCGTGCGGGGGAGTGTTAGAGATAGTCCCACATCGCCTAAATGTGGAATCTCTCCTGGACATATAAGTTGAAGGGTCCCTCCACTCATTACGAATTGGTTTTGAGTTGGATACCTTGTTCTAATATAAATGACATCTTCTTACACAATTCATTCAGAATTACTTTTTCATAAATTCTGGTTACATGGAATCACAGTTTAAGTTTTTCAATATTGAGGGTCACGTTTATCCTGTGGAGCCATATGAGGAGATTCCCATGAATCGAGTTCTTGATGCTCCTTCGGCTGTTTTCGATGGTGATGATGTGAGTAGCCAAGCAACTACATTGTTTTTTGACAATCATAGTTATACACTTGTACAAGCTACTTTGTACTTGTTTTCGACTGAATTCTGCCAAAAAATCTAAAATATTGCTGGCACTTTCGTGGAAAAGCCCTTGACATTTCTGATAGTACCGTTACCCTTGAGGTGAATGCTTTCTTGTTGGAATCCATTCTTTCTTCGTTCTCAACCTTACTTCTTTCTCTCCATATAGGTTTTATGTATGGGTAAGTGACATCTCCTTACACAAGATTCACGCAAGAAAAAAGATGTTTATCCAAGCAAAGGGAAATGAATTCACTTCATTCAAGAAAAGATATGTTGATCCAAGCAAAGGAAATAAATTTCACTTCATTCTTGAGTGAGATTCTGCTGCCAAGCTTGATTTCATGAAGATGGACCTTTGTTCATGCTTTCAAATCATCCAAATAGCATCACAACATCCTCATGTTAAGTAAATTTTTTGACAAAAAAAAAAGAATCAGATCCTCACCACCGAGATAGAATTGTGTTCTTTATATCTCGTTTGATGCTTCAGAAACAATGCATGGATAATGTGTTGCCCATACCAATTGTCGAAAAATGAGATTGAGATGCAATTTGCCACAATTCACATTGGTTACGAATTTAAATCTTATGTATTTTCTTGAGATTTTTCTGGTTTCGTAGTTTATGTGTCCTTTAGAAGAATGTAAGGTGTTACATGTGTGACTTGAACTGCATTATGATTTTCCATTGCAGCACTGGATAGATTCTGGAATACTTTCCTCATCTTCTGATTTTGTTTTCCATCTTTATGATACTAAAATCTCTGCTTCTTTTGGAACGAATACTACAATTGCTATGGTGCAGAATTTAAAGACAACAAAAAATAAGATATGTATTTTTTTCATCTTTATGATACTGAAATCTCTGTTACATTTTCCCAAATGCTCAATATATTGCTACTTACTTCGCCAATTTTGCTGCACTGTACAGGCCCATAATATCTGTAAATTATAGCTTATGTATTGGGCAGTAAATTTCTTTCGGAGATAGGGAAGCTACTTTCTTATCTTGGATCATATATTTCTATTATGATGAACACTGCCTTGTACTTTTTTTTCATTTGTTAGCTACCCTGAATATCAAGAGAACTGATTCCGATAAAAGTTGCTGTAAGTATCTCTGCTTGGAGAGACATTGACGTTTCTGATCTTGCCATTACCCTTCAGGTGAATGCATCTTGTAGTTTCCCTTGGAGGGTTATTTGTTCACTTCTTGCATTAAGTTGGGTACTAATTCTGTTTAACATATTTGTTTTATCTCACTGTTTAACATGTTCACTAGGGGATATAAGCATCCGTTTCCCAAAGTAAAGTTTTTTTGATGTTTTTAAATAACATGGTTTAATATACCACACTGGCAACTATACATCAGTACTATTGAGTTTTTGTACAAACTGGTGGATTCAAAATCACATATGTTAAAAAAAATAAAAATTAACATGATAATGTGTGATTCTAGTAAAGCAGATTAGACTAACAGAAACAAGAAACTTACGTTCCAAATATATTCACTAAGTTAATTGTCTGTTCTATTATACAATTTGGTTAATTGGTGGATTTTTTTTGTTTGGATAGGAGCCACCAGCGGAATCAGGAAGGGAACTACAATCAGTGGTTAGAAAGTGGCCAAATTTGTTCGAAAGTTGGAAAGTGGTTAGAGCGTGAAAGTCAGCATTCTCGAGCGAAATTCTTCGTACCTTGAAAAAGAGGGAAACAGATATGTTAATTCTTCATTTTGTTTCCCTTTAGTTAAAAATCTAAAATAGGTTATTTTTTGCTTTGGGTGTTCAGGGAAATCGACTTGTAATTCTTAGTGGGCTCATCTTAACTACGGATGTGATTTTCGTAGTTGGCTTATTAAATTTACAGTTCATTTTATTTTTTTAAAGGAGTTTGCAACTCGATCACAACATGGATCTGAAGTTAAAGGAGTTTGTTAATTAGTTAGTCTTTTGCTAGCTCTAAAGCACAGGAACGGGTCTTTTTTGTTTTCTCCTTCGAATACAGACGAGAGCACCTTCCCTTCCAAATTAACCATCAGTTAATGGTGAATCGCAGGCCTCCTAATCTTCACATTCAGAATCAATTTCGAGAGGTTAATGGTTTGGCTGACCATTTAACCAGTCTTCTACTAAAAGGAAAAGCGATTAAATCTTCTAAACAGCAAAGGATCTGGATCAGAAAAGGCATTTGCCATGTCTTTAGAAGTCCTGCATAATTCAATGGCGCGCAACCACTGGACTCGATCAAGGTTTCCATATAGGAGAACTTGGTCGGAAATGGGAAGTTACTTTCCTCATCTCCTTCCATTTATTTTTTCAGCTTTATGATACTAAAATATCTTCTTCGTTTAGAAGAAATACTACAATCGCAATAGTGCAGAATTTAAAGACCGTCACCTCCCAGATCCAGACACCAAAAATCAGATATGCATTTTTTTTACTTTTATGATACTGAAATCTCTACTATATTCTCTCAAATGATCAATACAGGCTTACGATATTAATATGCTTTATGTTTGCCTCATGGCAGAGGCTCAAGCTTATGGATCCGACCAGTAAATTCCTATTGAAGATACGGAAGTTACCCTCTTATCTTGAATCATATATTTCTATTATGATGAACGTTGCCTTATACTTCTTTCATTTGTTAGCTATCCAGAAGACCTGAAGCCTTTTCATTGTGTAAGCGAAAATTTTGCAAAAGGCATCGGTTTGCCAACTCACTTTGCTTGTTTTGTCAATTTTTATCAGGTCTGACTCGGTTTTGTTATCATTATTAACAGAGTTTACTTTGAAACACTAGTTTTATTCCTTTATCTGATTGTGAATTTTTAAAACTTTATGACCAACTTTTCGTCCTAAGTAACTGAAAATTGTGATATAATTGCATAACATATTATTAGCAACAACGTTGATTTCTTTGCTTGACTAACTAAAATTGGAGGTCGCAGTGGTTTGCACATTTCATTAGTCAAAAGAACTTTGGTCTGTGTTAGTTTTGATTTTTTTTAAGAAACCCAAAACATAGATTAGATAGGTTTATAAAGTCTAGTGGTTGGATTTCTAAATAGAGAAAATAGCATCTAATGCTAATTTATGATTCCATAAATTTTGCCAAGAACTTCGGACATCTTAAGCTAATTCATTTCAAATTGTTGATGTTTAATCTCATCAGGTCATTATTTCAAATCTTAAACCAAGATTAGCAATCTAATGTTGTTTGTGTTATTAAATTAATATTGTTTTCCTGTTTTTACCTGTAAGGGAAGGAAACTGTCGAAGTTCAGAGCACACCAAAGCTGCAAGTAAAGGTGCAAAATGCATTGAGAAAGAAACAGAGGTTGATAGTATTATCGTATAAAGAAGGGTTTTATCTCCTTGAGAATTGATATTATCGTAAAACGCCATTAAATTTGTTACCTGTAGACTCGTAAGCCAATGCAGCAGCACTAGATAGATTCTGTTATACTTGGGAAAATTGCAAGCCTCCTGATCTTCACATTCATCTTCAATTTCTCCAGGCATTTAGAAAATTTTGCTAGTAAAAGGAAAAACAATCAAATCTTTTTAAAACCGAGCTGGATCTAAAAAAGCAATTGATAAAGCAACACTTGAATGTGTTAGATTTTGTTAAATTTAACATATTTAGTGTTGTCACAGGCTGGCATAATTCAATGGCGTGCAACCACTGAACTCGACCATGTTTTTTTAAAGGACAACTTGGTCAGAAATGGGAAGTTACTTTCTACATCTCCTCCCATTTTTTTCATCTTTATGATACTGAAATCTCTGCTTCATTTGGAAGGAATGGTACACCAAAAATCAGATAGCATTTTTTCATCTTTATGGAGGCACCTATAAGAAGAGGGGTATTGAATCGGATCGAAGACATAAAAAGAGGAAGAGGCAGACCTCGATTGACTTGGGAGGAAGCGGTCAAAAGAGATTTAAAAGATTGGAATGTTCCTCGAGAATTTGCATTGGATAGAAACGCGTGGAAGAAGGCGATTCACGTGCCTGAACCGTGACTCCTTGGAGTTTCATTTCTAGCCTACCCCAACTAGTTTGGTATAAAAGGCTTTGTTGTTGTTGTTATGATACTGAAATCTCTGCTTCATTTTCCTAAATTCTCAATTTATCTTTCTTTCCTCCTATATGTTTTCCTATTAAGTATTGATATTGATTCTTGTGTGTGAGTTTCATTCAATCGAAAAACTAGTTTTTGTATTCATTTCTCTTTGGTTCTCATAAGTTATCTATTTTCATTCTTGAATATGTGTTTTGATTAAGTAATGATATCAAATTTTTAATGTAATGTTTGTTTTTCTTTTGAAAGAAGAAAAAAGTCAAAATGAAAACTCTCTATTCAATTCTTTAGTATTCATTCTGAAAGTAATCTTTGTTATTGAGACATATTGTAAAACAAATTCTTCCCTTCTTCCATTCCCTCCTCAGAATTCAGCATCAGCTGTTGAGTTTGGTATCAACATTTTGATCTTGCTATTGTGATTTGTCATTCCTTTTGATCATACTAGTTTCTACATTGTTCATATCTTCGTTGTTAGTAAACTTTTTCATTATCCAACATTCATTTCTTTATGTGAGATTTCCTTTCAACACGAGTTTCTTCGATTTCAAAAGTTTTAGCATTCCTTTCTGTAAGCGATCTTTGTTATGGAATCTGTAAATAAATTTCAGATTCCCTTTGTTTCAACATGAGTTTCTAAGTGACCTTTATTGATTTTCTTGGATTTTCAAAACTGGTTCTGATAATACATTTTCTATAATATCAATATGCTTTATGTTTGCCTTGTGGAAGCGGCTCAAGCTTTTGGATCCGACCAAATAAATTCCTTTTGGAGATAGGGAAGATACTTTCTTATCTTGGATCATATATATATATATATATTTCTATTATGATGAACATTGCCTTCTTTCAGTTTTTAACTACCCAGAGGCAAATTAAACTTCTTTTCATCATGTTGGATTTTTTTGTGCAAATTGGACCGAATCAATCTTTTGAATTGGTTTGGTTGGAAATTAGAAGTATATTTCCATCGAGTTTGCAATTTTGGTTTAACTATTTACATCGAGTGCCGTAATTTTTAGAAACCCAAAGGTATGGTCAACACACTTTGGATGATCGTCATACAGACATGGACTCAAAGTAAGCTGAAGATGGTCATTGCTGTTTTCTTTACAGGTCATGCTGACCATTGCTTTGTTTCTTTTGTTTTGTAGGCAATTGAGATCTACTTGATCAGAAACTTTATCTTTTGAATTAGATTTCAAAAAAGAAAAAGAAGAATAGTGATTGTAGCAACAAATGATGGGATAACAACAGGTCATGATCGAAGTCCGTCAATCTGAGGGAAATTGGAACCTCCAGTTGAGAAGGTTGACAGATTCATTTCAGTCTGTCTTTGTCTGGCGACTCGAGTAATTTAGATCGACACAAACAGCTATTGGTAGTGACCAATCCAATGATAAGTTACCAAATCTATTTCCATACTTACTAAGAGAAGTTTCTTGGGTCCGTTTTTTTGGTTGCCTTAGCATACTTATTTCATGCCAGTAGAATGCGTAGGTTTTGACAATTATTTAAGACTTGTTAAGGTAATTTGTTTCAAAACTTGATTTTTAATTTACACATGTTTGCATTTTAAGTTGGAAACATTTGAACCTAAACTTGAAGGATTCATGTTCATTCAGCTCGGGTTCTTTACTGCAACAACTTTAGTTACAAATCGTCTTAATGTTGATAATATTATAGTCAAACATCTTAAGCCTATGTGAACAAAATAATTTTGTTCTGCATACTAAACTAATGTTGTTTTGCTGTTTCTTGTTTTTAGCAGCCAAAGGGGGAAGCTACCGAAGTTGAAATCACACCAGCATCGCAGGAAAGGCTGCAAAATGGATTAAGAAAAAATTATAGGTTGAGAATGGAGAAAAATTCTGCAAAATTTTAGGCCATAAACAAGGGTTTTATCTCTAAGTGTGCAAAAAAACACGTCTATCAATTTTGTGTGGAATATAATCGACCCAGAATCGATTTTGTGTGCACCTATACATAGTAAAAATTGTCAAGATATTTAAGAAAACTACAACCTCATGGAGATATGTGTTGGCTTTTGGTCTTAATCTATGTTTTGATGATTTTATCAACCTAAGCTTAATCCTAATCCAAAGAAGAGTAGCACACATTATACATAGAATATATATTGCTTTGTGCTAACCTCTACAGGTGATCAAGACTCAAGGAAGAAAGGACTAAAGTCAAGACATGTAATCAAGCTATTGAAGACATGTAATTTTATGTTTATTTTGAGTCTTAGGAACTTGTGTATACTTGAGCATACTAGAGTAAATAACTACTCACATACACACTAGGTTCCTTAGAGAAGGTACACACAAAATCTCAAATCAACTAGACTTCAATAGATCACCTAAACTTAGACCGAAAAACACTTAATCCTAACTTATTTTCCTGTGTCAAATCGGTCGACCGAACCTATTATCAATTTGATCGATTGGGACAGTTAATCATGTTAGCATAAGTGTTGTACCGGTCGACCGGTTGTACCTCTTGTCCGACCGTCTACACATGTCATTTGACCATTAGACTTGTCATATTATACCAACGGTCGTATTTGTATAAACTTATCAAAACCCTTAAATACTTTGGCCTCTGGTTGACCGTTCCTCAACTCCGGTCGACCGATAGAAGACTTTTTCTTGAACCCCATAGTGCCTATTGTTTTTCGGTCGACCGACCCAACCTTTTTGTTCGACCGAACATAAAACCCCTAAGTGCTTGTTAGTTTCCGGTCGACCGTTCCACATTTTAGTTCGATCGTCAACTTAAGAATACTTAAGTTATAGCCTATTTTGGTTCGACTGTTCTTGATTCGGTTCGAACGTTTCCACACATTTATGGAAACGGTCGACCGGTGCACCCGTTTCGATCTACCGATTGTGTCCAGAATTATGACCTGAACTTACCTGCTTTGTGTTTCTTACTCAATCTTTTACCACACTTAACACAACGGCTATAATTCTCTTAGAGCTTATAAATAGAGGTTCCCCAACCTTTCTCATAGAGCTCTCCCACATCTATTTGCCTCTTACATTAGAGAGATCAACTCAAACACTCAAGCTTCCACTTCCACACTTAAGTTCAAATTCCCATCGTACTTTAAGTGTGCTCAAAGTTAGAGTGTCCATACTCTTGGTTACTTGTTGCTGTCAGGAAGTTGTAAAGGTTTCGGTGAAAGCCCAAAGCATCCCTCTCGGGTTGTCAGAGGAAGAAATCGAGCTAGCGAGGATTGTTCGCAGAGCTTGTGGATTAAAGGCTTAATCTCGGCCCGGAACGAGATTGATAGTGAAGACGTAGGCGGAGCTCGAGGGAGATCGAGTGGAGCTTGCAAGAGAGGAAGTAGGCGGGAGGCCGAACCTCTATAAAAACATCGTCTTCTTTTGTGGTTTGCATATTTTCTTCCCTTACTTGCTTGCTTAGTTTTATTCCGCTATGCATTCTTGTTTGTTTAAGCAAGTAGGTAATTAACCTTAAAAGTGATTAGAATTAGTAAGCAATAACGATCCTATAATATGATCCTTTATGCTTCCAAATACGTTTACGCTGTTAACATTCTGTAGCAACTTGGCCCTGACATGAAAGTAAACTGACTTTCTTCCCGCATATTTAGTGAATCAAATGATAGTAATCACTGAAATGCTGCTAAATAATAACTGCTTGTGTACCATTTTCTGAAAAATGTCTCTTATTATGATATTGATGTTCTCTTTACATTGTGTTCCTATGAAGGATTCTCCGTAATAGCATTTCCAAATATTTAAGAACACTACGACCTCATGGAGATATGAGCCTTTGTGCCCCGACTTTAAAGTATACTGACTTGCTTCTATCATATTCAGAGAACTTGAAATGGAACGTTACCCAGAGAATATCTAAAATTTAACAAAATCTGGTATGGCTTGAACATTCAAGAATAATTATCAGATGAATGTAGTGTAAATCCAGATGGAGTTGGGTTTAGAAATGGAATTTTTAATCCATCCAATGGGCTCTGAAGTAGCACATTTGAAAGACATTCATATTGCTGAAAGACATTTTACTATCATATCCAGTGTCCCACTTTGGGACACCAAATTGATAAGTTTGAAAGGTTAATTTGTTGTCAAATATGAGCAATGGAAGTTTCATTGGGTTTTATGACCTTGGTTGGTGATAATAATTTCATTATTTTTTGAAGACGAAAACTTTGCTGGTGATAAGATATTATGCAATTGATATTAGCACTGAAATTCATACGAGTTGAATTGGTCTGAACATGCCAAACTGTTCTTAAGGTTGCTTTGGTGCTTAACTATCAAAATGTTTGCTCCTCAAACATGAATATTATTTCCTTCAACATTGAAGTAAAATTTATTAATGGTAAAGTTTTCCCTCTCTTATTTGTTGTGGTAGTTAGATCTGGTACATAGTAGGAAGGGTCGGTAGACACATAAGGGAGGTGGTTGGGGTGCTGGAGAAACATGTTTGTTTCATTACAACCTAACCTAAGATATATATATGTGTGTGTGTGTGTCTGTGTGTTATTGCTTCCATCTATTCAAGCATTCAAACTAAAAATCTTCGGAAAATTCCTATTTGAGATTAAGGCAGAGTTGAAATTTCTATGAAAAAGACAACAATGTATACTATTTTATTGCATCTCTAATCTTTTGTCGATTATTTTAGTGATGTCAATGACACTGTTGTTGTGTTTGCAGATATATATGAAGAAACTAAAAACTGTAGAGGCATATGAAGGTTGAGGTACGCATACTAAACAATTTTTCTTCTTCTTAATTTTACCATTGAATTTGAGACATTGTTTAAATTGGTGGAATAAGTGAATTTTTGTGTATAGTGTTGCTGTGATAATAGGTGTTTTCATTCTTCAAAATTAGTGTATCAGGTGATGGTTATGAAGTATACAGAACTTCAGTAACATCTTAACCGACTTTCTGGACTTACAAATCAAAATACCATTCAGGCAAAAGGATACATGAATTAAGGAGTTGATGGCAGTTTTTTGCAGTAGCTTTTAAGATTTGGAAGATGAATGGTTAGGAGTTTTAAGAATGGCTAGGATTGCTGCTAAAATTCAAGAGACATGATTAAATTAAGGAACCAAAGGACCAAAGACCAAAACAACTAAAACCAATCTACGGTTACATTTTTGGTTGGGAAAAATTTGAAGGTCGTGATTAAAAATTATTAGGTTAGGATTGAAAGGACAACAGGACCAATGACTCAAAGACCAAAGCAAATCTACATCAAACTAATGTATTATATTAGATTGTTGCTTTATTATATTTCTATTCACTTTGTGAATTTCAATGTAATTCAAATAGAAATTTAATTTATGGGAATGTAAGCCATACATGACCTAAGATTATTTCCATTTAATGAATTTGGCTTTTGGGATATTTTTACCTTCACTTTTTTTTTGAACTCACGTTATTCTCATTCCATACAAAAGATGAAGGTGCTAACCTGTAGTTATTGAATTGAGAGAGCTTAGGTTTTATTAATTCATCTTAATTCTCTATAAAACTTATGTTGGGCAATTAGTATGGATATTAAATTATTAATGATTCACCATGCTTTTGATTTGATGGAGCACATATTTGTTATTGTCCAAACCTAAGATATATAAATTATTGTTTCCATCTATTCAATCAATCAAGTGCATCGTTGGGGAGCTCTACGTTGCCTTTAACGTGATCATAACGTTGCTGAGGAGATTGTACATGGAAATGCGGGATCAATCGTCCCTGGACACTGTGTCGATCGAAACAAGCGGGTGTTCAGGAAGTATGGACTCAATCTGTTTGATCTTGTCCTCCAAGTTATCGAACCAATCTGTTAAGGATTCATTACAACTTAACCTAAGATATATATATATATATTATTGTTTCCATCTATTCAAGCATACAAACATTAAAAAACTTTTGAAAATTCCTACTTGAGATAAAGGCAGAGTTGGATTTTCTATGAAAAAGACAACAACGTATAGTATTTTATTGCATCTCTAATCTTTTGTCTATTATTTTAGTGGTCAATGACACTGTTGTTGTGTTTGCAGATACATATGAAGAAGTTAAAAACTGTGGAGTTATATGAATTGGGTTACGAGTTAGGACAAACATTTTTTTTTCTTCTTCTTAATTTTGCCATTGAATTTAATGCATTGTTTAAATCGGTAGTGTAACGTCCCGAAACAGCGGAAGATTTAAAATTTCAAAATAACCAACATAACAGACAACTCACGCGGGAACGTCACTAATATATAAATATATAAATCCGGGTGCACCCAAAATACAAGGAGTTTTCCAAAAGAAGTACAACTACAATACTGATACAAGGAATAGAATACAAGTAGTCGTATGGTCTAGCAACTGCCGAAGAGGATCCGACTCCAAAGCGCTCCGTCCTCGGTCACCACCCACCCGGACCTACTGCGATCCTGAAAAAGATGCAACAACAATGCCTGAGTTTCCAGAAGGAAACCCCGTATGCCAACCCACCTATATGCATGCATCACATAATGAACCTATCATACTAGTAGCATGTCATGACATCAACAGAAATGGAAAACAGTTCCCCCGAAGGGTAAAACAGGACATCAGTCCGACAATCAATCATCGGGTCTCCCAAAGAGACCTACTGCAGGCACATGCAGTCTAGTAGCCCGCGACATCGCACCCCCCACACGCAGCTACACTACTCAAGGGTTCGGCGGGAGCCTCTGTCACGTCTATGCGCCGATAGAAACAGATCTGTAAATCTCAGTGGTCGGGGCCACAGGGACCAACGGGGCCGTCGCCCGGAAGGTATAACAACATCATCTCGGTAGGTGCCCAGCCGAGGAAAACAACATAGCCGGCACAGCCTCGGCCCAACAATCATCATCGCCGGCACAACCTCGGCGGCATCACCGGCACAGCATCGGTGGTCCATCACAACAATCCGGCACAGCATCGGACAGATCCAGACCGAAGTCTGCCAGGTCATCGGGCTCCTCGAGCCGCGAACACCAACCGCGCCGCTATAAAAGCAGGGCAGCGACCTCCGTAGCCCCAAGGGCCGGTAGTCACCTCACCCAACGCCAGTTGCGTGCCCGCACAACATCAACACTGGGATCCGCGATCCCTCAGGCCTGCTATACTACAAAGTGCCAACAATCATTTCAAAAGTCACGGTCCATACATGGAGGTGACGCGTCCCGAACACCCACACTCTTCCCAACAGCGGTCCCTGGGCAGGCACGCATCACGCGCCCACCGTCACCTCCCGGCTCACGCACAAGGCGAGGACACGGGTTTCCGTGGACAAAGTTGGCGTTCAAAAAGGGAACCAGGAATTCAGTTCTGAGCAGATTCGGTCGACCGAAATAGTCTAACCGGTCGACCGTTTCCACGAGGAATTCGATCGACCGAAAGTCTGAATCGGTAGAACTCACTGCGCAACACTAATTCCCAAACGGTCGAACAAAAGTCTAAAACCGGTCGACCGAACGAGGTCAAAATCCGGAGTCTGGTCAACATTAAATTCCACTCTATCGGTCGACCGACTCAGGGGTCTCGGTCGACCGAAAACAGACAGGGTCAACCTATTATTCTAAGTCATATAACCGGTCGGACGCAAAACTCCAACGGTCGAACAACAAACGATCGGTCGAACGTCACATGAAATCGGTCGAACAAAACATGCAAAACTAACAGGTACACTTAAGTTCCGGTCGAACACAACAAGGACCGGTCGACCGATAACAGGTAGAAAATCCCAACTCACCAGCAATAATGCACTACCGGTCGACCGCCCCAAGGCATCGTTCGACCGGTGAAGGTTAAAGTCGGGCAAACAGTGCTAAAACGGTCGACCGCCCGAAGGATCCGGTCGACCGTTGGTCGTCTTCAACCTCGCGCCAGCCGAGGTTTTACGAAGAAACGCGTCGCCGGAGAGGTCCTCGACCTCCCCCGACCGACCAACAACACCCTTCCACAAGGGTGAGCAACAAAATCACACTAATGAGCGGCATACCTCAACCAACGACGGAGAAACGCCGGAGCAACGCTCGCGCCTCCGCACCTCCGCACGCGCAACCTCCTCCTCGCCGCGACCTCCTCACGCCGGAGCCTCCGCGCCTTCTTCCTCCGCTGGTCGCCGGACAGAAAAAATGGAGAGAGAGTGAGAGAGAGCAAGTAAGGGAGAGAGAGAGAGAGAGAGAGAGAAAAAACCCAACTTAAATACTCTACCCCCAACACCTCACCCTCACCCTACACCATACTCCTACACTCCAACCCATACCTCCACAACAACTCCACCATACCTCCTCTCTTCTCCAAGTCAAACCTCACTTAACCCTAATCCAATCCTAATCCGGTTTAGGGACATAACAGGTAGAATATGTGAAATTTAAATTATACGCAGAACTACCATCATCTATAAGTCCAACATTATTATCAAGGATAGTAAGCTTTCTCATAGACAAACAAACATAGCATCTTAACCAGCTTTCTGGAGTTACAAATCAAAATATCATTTAGGCAATGTTACAGGCATATTAATCACGATACTTTGTTTTTACTCGTTCATCTCTATATATTCATTCAATATTAATAACAACCCCCACGGAATCAAACAAGAAAGACAATGAATGCTGACTGAACCTAATCAAGTGCTGGATTATTGAATCAGGTGCACCAGTCCCTACATGACCGTGTGCAACAACAAGTCATGATCCAAGTCTTGACATATATAGAATCATTGTTTCATTACAAAAAATATTTTATGGGAATGTAAGCTTATTACATGATTTTCAATTTTATTGAATTTGATTAGAATGAACCAAAAATGACCTAATAGTATTTCCAGTTAATGAACTTGGCTTTGGGATGTGCTATCCATGGTGCAATATTTTTGAACACTTGTTACCCTCATTCCACACAAAAGATGAGGGTTATATTATATACTAACCTATAACTATTGAAGTGAGAAGGCTTAGGTTATATTAACTCATTTTAATTTCCTATAAAATTAATATTGGGAGATTAATACGGATATTGGGAGATTCATGATAGCCCTCCATATTGTCGCACAGGCCTGTAGCATTTTTGACCTATAAAAACAAAATAGAGACACTCTGTTATCAACCCTCAACTGCATTTACTTAATACAAAATTATGGTAGCAGTCACTTATATATGTTAAATTGTTTCTAGCAACTATTACTTAAATGAAATTTACTGATATGCAAAACATCTGAAAATGTGATACTAAAAAATGCATAAATAAACACATCAACATAACCCCAATGCCTCAGAAGAGGCTCCCGAAGTGAGGTAGGGGGTCGGATGTACGCAACCCTACCACTGTAAAACAGTGAGGTTGTTTCCAATTGACCCAAATGATGCAAATGCAACTGACCATCTGCGATTTCACAATAAAAGAAATGCAGATCGTTTGAATAACCCTTTGATATAGTCCATGATGCTCCAAACGTCAAAAAACAACTTAATCTTTGACACAGTGGAAATGGACAACAAAAAAATGCATAAATGACATGGTAAAATCATAAGATATTTTCATCTGGTAAGAAGTGATACCATTAACCTTAAATTACCAGTTCACAAAAAGGATCAGTTAGAAAACTAATAAAGTCTGGAGTAGTTAAGTTTTGTTTTATGAATTGGGTTACGAGTTAGGACAATGCTCACTGATTTCCTTCCTTCCTGAGATCATATTCTGGTTTGAACATTCTCGAGTATTCTTTTGTGAATTGCTTAAATCTTTGTTTCCTCATATGTGTTTTCCAATTAAGTATTGCTATTGATTTGTGTATGTGATCTTTGTTTTCATCTGTAAAAAAGGACCAAATACTGTCCCCTTCAATGTGAGTTTCTTTGATATCGAAATCTAGTTTTGTATTCATTTCTGTAAGCGATCTTTCTTATGAGATCACTTCTGTTTCTTGTAAGTAAACTTTTTTCATTCTTGAATGTGTGTTATTTAGTGATATTGATTTCTCAATGTGATGTTTGTTTTCATTCTCTGAAAGAAGAAAAAGAGTCCAAATAAAAATTCTTCCATTCAATTATTTGGTATTCATTCTGTAAGAAATCTTCGTTAGGAAATTCATACAGAAAGTTCAGACACCTTTTGCTTCAACTTGAGTTGTTTGGATTACAACATCCATTTTTGGTACTGATTTCTGTATTTCATCTTTATTTTCAATCTGAAAAGGCATCCGAATTTTTTTTTGGTTATTTGGTATGCATTTCTCAATGTGAGTTTTTTTCTTTCGTTGCCAAGTTTTGGAATGCATTTCTCTAACTGATCTTTGTTATGGAATCTGAGATAGAAAGTCCAAACATGCTTTTGCTATACATTTCTTCTAGTAATTTTTGTTAGGGATTCTATATCTAGTTTTGGTATTGATTTCTCTAAATGATCTTTGTTTTGGAATTTGAAAAAAGTCCTTAAACTCTTCTGCTGAACATGGTTTTCTTGGAATTCCATATCTAGTTTTTATTGCAATTTTCTTAAGTGACCATTTGTTTGAACATGAGTTTCTCGATCATGGATTCATAAGCCTATAGCTATTTTGTGTTTGGTAATATCTCTTTGTTTTCTGTAGGTAATAAGACCATCGACATGGGTAGGGAAGAACTTGAGAATAAACTCAGGAATCTGAAAAAGAAATCGAAAAAGAACATGTGGCACCAACACATGTTTGCTGCACCAAAAAAACCCATAACATCCTCAGAGAAAACGAAGAAGAAAGACTCCATCTTGCGCCCGTTATCCTCTTCGCTCGAGAAGCACATTTTGCCACCTCCTACAGCAGGACAATCGCTAGTTGTTTCCTCCTCTCCAAAGAGGAAATGTTTCCAAAATTTAGAAGAGGAGCCCACTACGATGAGGGCAGGAGTCCACTCTACTTCCTTGCTGCAACCAGGCCTTGTAGATTTTAACATTCTTTCAGAATCAAGAAGATACCATGAAGTTACTCAACATTTGAACAACGTCTGACCATTATGATTTGCTTGTATGTTCAAGTAATTTCTTGTACATTGTTCAAATTGGAATTCACAAATTCACTAACTTTGAGCATTTGTAGGTTAGTATAATTTCTTTTTCCATAAAAATAACAGATGAGTTTGATAAGGTTGTTGGGGTCAATTCAAGAGTGGTTGGGTGGTTTGGCAGTGACCAATCCAACGGTCGGTAAGTTACCCAATTTATTTCCATTATAAACCTTATAATTTATTTCCCAAAATTATTTCCATAATTTGGGTCAGTTTTTGGTGTTAAAGGAGGTTGGAAGTAAAATCATGTGATACACTCAATATTGTTTCTAAAGAGATATTAGTATACATATTTCATGCCAGTAGAACGCGTAGAATTTGACAATTATGTTGGCGTTTGTTTCAAAACTTGATTTTTTATTTACACATGTTAGCATTTTAAGCTGGAATTATTTGAACCTAAACTTGAAGGACTCACTGTCATCCAGCGCTGGTTCTGTACTGCAACTACTTTAGTTACAAATCGTCTTAATGTTGTTAATATTATAGTCAGACATCTTAAGCCTGTGTGCGCAAAATAATGGGGTTTGGGATATTAAATTAATGTTGTTTTGCTGTTTCTTGGTTTTAGCAGCCAAAGTGGGAAGGTACCGAAGTTCAAATCACACGAATGCCGCAAGAAAGGCTGCAAAATAGGTCGAGAAAAGTAATATAGGTTCGGAATGGAGACAGATTCTGCAAAACTGTAGGCCATAAACAAGGGTTTTATCTATAAGTGTACAAATAGCACGTCTATCGACTTTGTATGGAATATAATCGGCACACGAGCTTCTTGTGCACCTATATATAGTACAAACTGTCCTTGGAGTTTAAACTCCATACTGTTGAAAGACATATGCCATCGTATTCAGTATCCCACTTTTGGACAGCAAATTGATAAGTATATAAGGTTAATTTGTTGTCAATTATGAGCAATGGAAGTGTCATTACTATTCTCAAATGCCTTGCTGGTGATAAGAATTTGATTATTTTTTTAGGACAAAAAACTTGCTACACCGAAATTTAAGCAATTGTTATCAACACTAAAATTCATACAAGTTGAATTGGTCTGAAAATGGCAAACTGGTCTTAAGCTTGCAGAGACGTTTTGAATTGATAAAATTAATTGGTATGAACATGCCAAGTTGAATTGATAAAATTGTTTGTTGAGGTGTTGTAAACTGCAGGAAGAAACATGTGAAGAAAGTGGGCTCCTCAAATAAAAAAATTACTTAAACTAATAAAACTTTCAATTGTAAAATTTTCGCTCTCTGATTGGTTGTGGTAGCTAAATATGTTTCAGGGTAGGAAGGGTCAGTAGACACATAAGGGGAGGTGGTTGGGGTGTTACAGAGACATGCTTGTTTCATGTCAACCTGATCTACAACCTATACATGTGCTGTTGTTTCCACCTACTCAAGCATGCATACAGTAAAAATCTTCTGGAAATTCCTATTTTAGGTGGAAGTCAGGGTTGGAATTTCTATGAAAAAGACATCAATGTATAGTACGTACTCTAATGCATCTCTAATATATTGACGATTATTCATGATTTTGGATGTTGTTATGTTAGTGAAGTCACTAGCACTACTGTTGTGTTGTGTTTGTATGTATGAAGAAGCTAAAAACTGTGGAGGTATATGAAGGTTGAGGTATGCGTACCAACCAATTTTTCATCTTCTTAATTTTACCATTGAATTTGAGGCATCGTTTAAATTGGTGGAATATGTGAATTTTAATGTATAGAGTGTTGATTTGATAATAGGTGTTTTCATTCTTCAAAATTGGTGTGTATGTTAGAATCGTAAACTCTACTTAAGATAGACTAAACTTATTGGATGATTTATTAGGTTAATTGAGTGGTTAAGTGAATTACATGGTATTTATCTTTTGACTTGGAAACAAGTGACGTGGTGGATGCATGGGAGGTCAGGGGATGAGGTGTTGGAATATGGTTGGAGGATGTGGAGGTGTTGGGTTAAAGCATTCCTTTATATAGAGTATTACGGGGTTAAAACGTGAAGAAGGGTTTGTGCTCCTCATGTGAGGTGAGGAGTTTAAGTGAGGCATGAGAGAGAAGGTTGTGAAAAGATGGAGAAGAGGTTGGGTGAAGGATGTTTGGTTTTGAGTTGGCTTTGAGGTTTTTCTGGTGCAAGAGATATAAAGGAAATTGATGGAGTTTGGATGTGATTTGTGGGAAGCTTGTGGTTGCGAGACAGACAAGTACTGATTCGTTATTCTTCAGTTTCATGTCATGTATGTCTCTCTTGATATTCGCAGTTGCATGCATGCTGAGTATCGATATTGAATTCATTGATATGCATATGATTGCATGGTGGTGTTTCGGTTGACATGTCGTGGCTGTATGTATGTTTTTGGCTGAGCCACTTAGGAAAGAGCTACCTAACGGGCAGTGTAGAGCCACCTGAGAGAGGAAAGAGCTGTCTGTCATTAGTGTGGAGCTACCAGGTATGCGTCTGACTGATTGATAGATTTGAGAAGCACAAGATGTGGTCAAATCCGAATGGGGGTCGAGATTGTTATGCATGCATATTAATTGTGATACATGTCTCTTGATTGTGCTCATTGACTGAATGTCATGTTCTGTATTATTTTCCACATGATTGTGATTCTGATTGATTGACGGTTGGAACTTGCAGGTTGTCGAGCTCACAAATTATTGATTATATTTTTCAGATTAATTATGAGCCTATCAAATTATGGATTAAATACCACAGTGCGCAGCGGTCAAGATCGTGGATCGTATTAACACACCGGGTTCAGGCGGGTAAGCACTCGTCTGGGCTCGGGACATTACAGTATCAGGTGATGGTTATGAAATATATAGAACTGCAGTAACATTTTAACCGACTTTCTGGACTTACAAATAAAAATACCATTCAGGCAAAATGATACATGAAATAAGGTGATCATTAAAGGAGGTGATGGCAGTTTTTTGCAGTAGATTTTAAGCTTTGGAAGATGAATGGTTAGGACTTTTAAGAATGGCAAGGATTGTTGCTCAAATTCAAGAGACATGATAAAATTAAGGAACCAAAGGACCAAACACCAAAACAACGTCTAAAACCAATCTACGGTTACATTTTTGGTTGGGAAATTTGAAGGTCGTGATTAGAGTGATTAAAATGATTAAGGTCAGGATTGAAAGAACCACAGGACCAATGACCAAAAGACCAAAGCAAATTAGTATGGTTATTAAAATGATTCACCATGCTTTTGATTTGACGGAGCACATATTCATTATGGCCCAATCTAAATTGTCTCCATCAACAGTGTGACAATATGAGTAGTATGGATGATAACAATTCATCACTCTGTTGATTAAACAAAGTACATGTTTAGGTTATGGCCATACTAACTAGACTCGCATTGATTACGAGCAACTAGATTTTGTTGATATGCTTTGGCCTCTTTCACCTCAAATGTTAGAGATATAGGGGTTATATTCTCTTGAGCTTCTATCAGTTCACATGTTTGGTACTTAAAACAAACGTAGAAATTGTTGCACGGGCCTGTAGTATTTTTGACCTATAGAAACAAAATAGAGACACTCTGTTATCAACCCTCAATTGCATTTACTTAATACAAAATTATGGTAGCAGTCATCTTTATATGTTAACTTGTTTCTAGCAACTATTACTTAAATGAAATTTACTGATATGCAAAACATCTGAAAATGTCATACCAAAAAAATGCATAAATGACAAGTAAAATCATAAGAGATTTTCTTCTGGCTAAAAAAACTGAAGGTCATGAACTTGAAGGTCCACATATAAGTTGTTTAGTGCAAATCGAGCTCATACGGAAAATGGTGTGGTTAAGAATGGTACAAGTGCAATGCTGATTGATTCCATGACAAGTAAAATCATCTACCTTTGCGAGAGCTTCACTGTCTGACTCCCTTTGGAGTTGTACCTTACTTTTTCCTTCTCCAGAGGCCACAGTAATTTAAGTTGCATCGGTTTCTGTTTGTGCAGAAAATTATGTCAATAAACATGAAGAATAAGCAACATTAATTGTAACCCCAAAAACTTCAACCTGAAAAGAGAGTGTCATTTCTCCTCCCAGCGAAACCCAAAGTCAACTATACTGCCCCTCCCAGGAAAAGAGAAGAGTGGATAAAAGCTCAGAGGTAATAATTATTTTGGTACGAACGTGTATTGTTTGTCCGAATGTCTTCTTTGGAAATACAATCTTGATTATCATTTTTTTTTTGCGATTCACAAAAAACACTGCTCATTTCAATGACAATCTGGGGGCCACGCACGAATTCCTCCGCCTTATTGGGTCACCATATTAGGAGACCTGACAGGCATCATATCCATCACGATTTTCTTTCATTCTTTATTTTTGCATATTCATTTTAATCACCTGATTCTTTAAGCATTTTGATGATTAGTCTATGATGAAAAGTTATAGACCACATTTGATGATCGAAGTGAGACCGAAATATTAAGCAATTGACATTAGCACTGAAAATCATACAAGTTGAATTGGTAATGCCAGACTTGTTAGAACCCAAACCTAGGTTAGAGGGTTAATGGAGATTAAGGAGGTGATTGCATGAGGAAGTGTGGTTGCACAGTGGTGTGCATGGGGAAGAGAAGGGGGCGTGCACTGTGGATGAGGGGAGGGTGATGGGTTGAGGGTGTAGTGCACTGTAGACGCGAATTGAAGGGTTGGGTTTAAGTTGGATTTTGTTCTCTCCCTCTCCCTTCCTTACGTTTTTCTCTCCCTCACTCTCTTCTTTTCCCTTGTGCGGCGAGCAGCCGGAGGTGACGACGCCGGTGGCGTAGGCGTGCGGAGGTAGACACGCGGGGAGGCGACATGTGCGAGCGAGGCTCCGGCGTACTCCGTCTTCGTTTGAGGTATGCCGTTCTCTAGTGTGATTTGATTGTTAACCCTAGTGAGAGGGTTGTGTTGGTCGGTCGGAGGAGGTCGGAGACCTCACCGACGAAGAGATTTGGTGAAGAAACCTCGGCTGGCGCGAGGTTGAAGACGACCAACGGTCGACCGGACCCTTCGGGCGGTCGACCAAATGCATGTAATATTTGTCTGTCTGTTGTGTTCGGTCGACCGGAACTTAAGTGTACCGGTAGGATGCATGTGTTTTTGGTCGACCGTTGATGACGTAGAAAATAATAGGTTGACCCTGTAAGTTTTCGGTCGACCGAGACCCCTGAGTCGGTCGACCGATAGATTTGATTTTGATGTTGACCAGACTCCGGATTTTGACCTCGTTCGGTCGACCGGTTTTAGACCTTCGGTAGACCGTTACAATTTTTTTGTGTTGCGCAAATAGTTTGACTGTTGTAGACGCTTCGGTCGACCGATTCCCTTGTGGAAGCGGTCGACCGAGCTGTCACTTTCAGTTGACCGATTTCTCTTGAGGAAGCGGTCGACCAGATGTCACTTCCGGACGACCGATTCCCTTGAGGAAAATGGTCGCCTGAGTGGTCTTTTTCGGTCAACCGTTTTGCACAGGACAGAATTCCTGGTTCCCTTTTTGAACTTTGTCCACAGAAACCCGTGTCCTCGCCTTGTGCGTGAGCCGGGAGGTGACGGTGGGCGCGTTCCGCGTGCCTGCCCAGGGACCGCCGTGCGGAAAAGTGTGGGTGTTCGGGACACGTCACCTCCATGTATGGACCGTGACTAAGATGATGGTTTGATTGGACTCATTGTAGTATAGCGGGCCTGAGGGATCGCGGATCCCAATGTATGATGATTGTGCTGGCACGCAACTGTCGTTGGGTGAGGTGACTACCAGCCTGAGGGGCTACGGAGGTCGCTGCCCTGCTTTTATAGCGGTGCGGTTGGTGTTCGCGGCTCGTGGAGCCTGATGACCTTGCAGACTTCGGTCTGGAGCCGTCCGATGTTGTGCCGGACGTATTGATGGACCGCCGATGTTGTTCCGGTGATGCCGCCGATGTTGTTCCGACGATGATGATTGATGAACCGATGATGTTCCGGCTATGTTCCTCAGATGAGCACCTACTGAGATGATGATTGATGGACCGACCGATCGACGGCTCTGTTGGTGTGGTTTCAACCACGAAGTTACAGATCTGTTTCTTATGGCGTGGACCTGGCGGATGCTCCTTACCGAACCCCATGATTAGTGTAGCCGCGCGTGGGGGGCGTCACGTCTTGTTCCGTTAGACCGTATGTGCCTACGGTAGGTCTCCTCGGGAGACCCGATGATGATTGTCGGACTGATGTCCTATGTTACCCTTCGGGGGAACTGTTTTCCTTACTGTTGATGACATGACATGCTAAGGTCGACATGATTACATTTATCTTCCTTGTTGTTCTGTAGTAATCATGTATCGTTTTTGACAAACTCTGATGTAATTTGGTGCACCGCTTTTATGTTTTATGAGAAGTAACAGTCCCGTCTTTGATTATTGAGTTCTATTGCCTTGATTATAAATTTTTAAATTTCCGCTGTTTCGGGATGTTACAATTTGGTATCAGAGCGGTCGATTCCTATGCGGTTCCCAAAGAAACCACCCATGTAGTAATAGGACACATGCATTTTATCTTTTAGCATGCATACATGGCTGAAGTTTGTGATTGTTTCTTCTGTTAGATGGCTCCTAGACACGTGCGGAGTTCCCCTCGTGGTCGCGGTCCCAGTGGCGACACTTCGGGCGCTCACTGGGACAGGTTGGTCGAGTTCCTGGAGCGTCAGGACGCCCAGAATGTGCAGGGCGGGGTGGGCGCTGAGCATGATCGGTTTATGCGTCAACACCCGTCGAGTTTTGATGGCAGGAGTGCTCCAGAGGTAGCAGAGGATTGGATCTTCAGGATGGAGAAGATTTTCCGTGCGATTGGAGTCGCACCTGAGAGGATGGTGGACCTGGCCACCTATGTGTTTGATGGCGAGGCGGCCAACTGGTGGAGGTCTACGTCCACGGTTTTCTTTAAGGACTGTGAGGACGTCAGCTGGGAGGAGTTTCTGGAGGTGTTTCATGACCAGTACTTTCCCCAGCACGTCAGGATCGGAAGAGGGAGGAGTTCATGTCGCTGGAGCAGAGGAGATGACTCTAGCGAGCTACATCAGCAGGTTCAACGCCTTGGAGCGTTACTGCCCAGAGATTTGTGTGACCCCAGAGCAACGGGCGAGGAAGTTTGTAAGGGATTGAGGCAGCCGCTCCGATTACGTGTGATCAACAGCATGCCGCGGACCCTTGCAGATGCGGTGAAGCATGCTACTATCATAGAGCAAGACCAGAGGGAGTGTTTTCAGGAGGCGAGGAAGGCACCAGTGAGCGCCGGTAGCCGACCAGTCGGTCGTAGAGCAGGGAACCCGGGCAAGAGGCCCAATTTTGATGGAGGAGGGGCATGTCAGTCTGGAGCGTGCACTTTCTGTACGAGGTTTCACCCGGGCCAGGAGTGCGCCAGGTGCACTAGAGCTTGCATTGGATGTGGGCAGTTGTGTCACTTCATTCGGGAGTGCCCAAGCAGGCAGGGAGAGCCTAGCAGGAGGTCTGGGCCACCAGTGGCAGGGAGAGCGGAGGCAGCCGATCAGTTGTTTCACCAGGTCAGGGCAGGAAGGCCGGGCGAGTCTTCACTATTCAGGCTGTGGAGGCGAGGGACTCCAACACCGTGGTTGAAGGTACACTTTCTGTTTCTGGCTTGGTTGCTCGTGTGTTGTTTGATTGCGGCGCCACTCACTCCTTCATTTCGAAGAAGTTTGCTGGCGAGTTGGGTCGGACCCCTGTGCTGCTGACTGATGTTTTGGAGGTCAGCACGCCTATGGGTGAGGTGGGCACTGTGGGGAGCTTTTTCCCCGGCACCACAGTTGCTTCGGGAGACCATGATTTTCCGGCAGATCTGGTCTTGTTACCGATGGAGGACTTCGACGTCATACTGGGGATGGACTGGCTGTCACAGTACGACGTGCGAGTCTTTTGCCGCGAGAATAAGATTCTGATTCTGATGGAGGGCTTGCCAGATGTTTTGATCAGAGGTATGAGGAGCAGAGGGGGTCGCCTGATTGTGTCTGCAGTTAAGGCACAAAGACTGATACAGCAGGGATGCAGAGCGTTTGTAGCCACGCTAGTCGTTCCTGATCCTGAGACGAGGAAGCTGGAGGATATAGAGGTTGTGCAGGAGTTCACAGATGTGTTTCCAGCAGAGATTCCAGCATTACCGCCGCACCGAGAGATCGAGTTCGGCATCGAGTTGGTAGCGGGTACGACACCTCAGTCGAAGGCACCTTATTGGATGACACTTGCAGAGTTGACAGAGCTGAAGAAGCAGTTGCAGGAGTTGATGGACTCCGGGTTCATTCAACCGACTGTTTCTCCATGGGGAGCGCCTGTGCTCTTTGTGAAGAAGAAGGATGGGTCGTTGCGGATGTGCATCGACTACAGGATGCTAAATAAGGTTACCGTTCGGAACCGGTACCCTTTGCCCAGGATTGATGACTTGTTTGACCAGTTGCAGATGGCAAGAGTGTTCTCGAAGATCGATCTGCGTTCGGGTTATCACCAATTGCGGATCAGGGAGGCAGATGTTCAGAAGACAGCCTTCAGGACACGGTACGGCCACTACGAGTTCTTGGTGATGCCATTTGGACTGACGAATGCACCTGCAACATTCATGGATTTGATGAATAGGACCTTCCAGCCGTATCTCGACAGATTTGTCGTTGTATTCGTGGACGACATTTTGGTATACTCGCCTGACAGGGAGCAGCATGGGGAGCACCTGACGATTGTGCTTGGAATCCTGAGAGATCAGCAGCTCTATGCCAAGTACACGAAGTGTGAGTTTTGGTTGGACCAGGTGGCTTTTCTGGGGCATATCGTGTCGGCGGATGGGATTTCGGTGGACCCGGCGAAGGTCGAGGCTGTGACTCAGTGGAGAGCCCCGACGAGCGTGACAATGATCAAGAGTTTCGTAGGACTGGCAGAGTATTACAGGCGGTTCATCCAGGATTTATCTAGACTTGCATCGCTGATGACAGTGTTGAGCAGGAAGGTGGAGGTTTCAGTTGCGAGTCTGTGCATCCAGGAGTGGAGGGTAATCGATGCATTGTCAGAGTGGAGACCGTTCACAGAGGGTTCAGAGGGAGCAGTGATTGCTGGGCTTCGGGTGGAGCCGCAGACAGTCTCACGGGTGGTGCAGGCTCAGCATGGGGACGAGGAGTTAGCTGGTCTGCTACACTTAGCTTCCAGAGATGAGTCAGACTTCAGTGTAGGGGTTGATGGTGGTTGAGGTTCAGGAGTCGGATCTGGGTGCCGAAGGTCGATGGGCTGAGAGATGACATCATGGAGGAGGCACACAGAGCTAGATACACCATTCACCCGGGGAGCACGAAGATGTATAAGGACCTGCAGTGGAACTTCTGGTGGAAGGGCATGAAGAGGGACGTTGCAGAGTTTGTGGAGCGATGCTTGGTCTGTCAGCAGGTGAAGATTGAGCATCAGCGGCCAGCGGGTCCGATGCAGAGTGTTGAGCTTCTTGAGTGGAAGTGAGAGCATGTGACGATGAATTTTGTCACAGGATTGCCGAAGACGAGGAGATTCCACGACGCGATTTGGGTGATAGTCGATCGACTGACCAAAGCGGAGCACTTCTTAGCGATCAGGACCACGTTGCCTTTGGAGGGTCTAGCTAACTCCTTCTTGGGACACAAGTCTACCGAGAGCTTAAAATGCGCGGCGAGAGGAATTCTTTCAGACTTGGCATCCTCCATGCCAAAACGATGCAAGACTTTCTCAATATATTGCTGCTGGGAGAGAAACAAATTCTTGCATGTATGATCACGACGTATCTCCATACCTAGAATCCTCTTCGCTGAACCAAGATCCTTCTTCTCGAACTCAGCCTTTAACAATTCTTTAAGCTCAAAAACTTTGGACTTGTCCTTAGCTGCTACCACCATATCATCTACATAGAGTAATAAGAAAACAAGAGAGCCATCGGGAAATACCTTTCGGTAAACGCAGCAGTCATACTGGGAACTGTTGCACCCATATCCAACCATAAAAGAATTAAATATTTTATACCATTGTCGAGGCGACTGCTTTAACCCATAAAGCGACTTCTTCAGCAAACATACCTGATTCTCTTTACCCTCGACCACAAAGCCCTCCGGCTGGGACATGTAAATTTGCTCCTCTAATTCTCCATGTAGGAAAACGGTCTTCACATCAAGTTGCTCTAACTCTAAATCATGAATTGCAACCAAACTCAACAAAACACGAATAGAAGTATGCTTCACAACGGGTGAGAAAATATCGCTATAATCCACACCATCCACCTGACTAAAACCACGAGCAACTAATCGAGCTTTGTATCTCACATCTCAGAGACCCTCGATTTTCTTCTTGAAGACCCATTTGCAGCTAACGACCCTCTTTCCTTTTGGAAGTTCTACCAACTTCCAAGTTTGGTCCTTATGAAGAGACTCCATCTCTTCATTCATTGCACCCACCCAAGCCGCTGAATCGGGTGCCAAAATTGCCTCTGAATACTTGCTCGGCTCACCAGAGGTTCCAATATCTTCAGCTCCACTAAGAGCATATGTAAGGACTGATTCGGCATATCTACGGGGTTTCTTGGTCAGCCGCCTCTCTCTGTCCCTTGCCAACAAATACTCTTCATCTTCCTCAGATTTAGAACTCTCTCCTTGTGTCACACCGATATCCACATCAACATTCACTACCGGTGGCTCCACCTGAACTGCAGTCCCACTTGACACAGGAGTAGAAATAACAGTGTCTTTCCTGGAAGGTAGCATAGGAAGCTCATTAAAGACAACATTTCTTTCAACCATGAGCTTTTGAGATTCCTTGCACCACAGACGATAACCCTTCACACCCAAATCGTAGCCAAGGAATATTCACTTCAACGACCGAGCATTCAATTTTCCTTGATCTACATGTGCGTACGCTGGACAACCGAAGACTCTCAACTTGGACAAATCTGAAGCTCCACCTGTCCAAACTTCTTCCGGTGTTCTCATATCCAAAACGGTGTGAGGTGAACGGTTGACTAAATAACAAGCGGTACACACTGCTTCTTCCCAAAAATCCTTAGTCAGGTCAGCATTCAGAAGCATACATCTAGCTCTCTCCAAGAGAGTTCGATTCAGACGTTCCGCTACTCCGTTCTGTTGTGGTGTGTGACGTATGGTTCGGTGTCTCACGATTCCTTCATCCTTGCAGAAATCGTTAAACTCTGAGGAACAAAACTCCAAACCATTATCCGTCCTTAGAACCTTAATTTTCTTTCCTGTTTGATTCTCAATCATAACCTTCCAGTGCTGAAAATTCTGAAACACATCACTCTTTTGCTTCAGAATATAAACCCAAGTCTTTCTGGAGAAATCATCAATAAATGTGAGCATGTAGCGAGCTCCACCTTTTGATGGAACCTGAGAAGGTCCCCATAAATCAAAGTGGATATAATCTAAAGTGGCCTTGTGGTGTGATTTGCTGCAAGCTAACCCTCTTCTGCTTCCCCAAAACACAAAATTCACAGAAGTCCAGACTGCCGATTTTCTAACTTCCAAACAAACCACGTTTGCTCAACACCGCCATGCCTTTCTCGCTCATGTGCTCCAACCTCATATGCCAAAGTTGGGCACTCTCCTCACCAGACAACGATGACGCTACAGCTGCGTCACCCACAATAGTTTCTCCTTTAAGCATATAAAGCTTACCGGGCCCAAGCTTCTTCCCCTTCATCAGAATAAGTGATCCTTTGGTGATGGATATGCAGTCATCCTCACCACCGAATTTGTAGCCCTTTGCAGTCAGACTACCTACTGAAATCAGATTCTTGCTCGCCTTTGGAACATGTCGCACATCCAACAAAATCTTGACTAGGTCATCGTGGGTCCTCAATCTGATAGAACCAATTCCTGCAACATCGCACCTGTCACCATTTCCCATCACAACCATTCCACCTGACATTGTTTCATAAGATGAAAACCACTGTTTATTCGGAGTTAAGTGGAATGTACTGTCCATGTCAATCACCCAACCGTCGGAAGCTTCAGAAGAGCCTGTAGCTGCCAACACAAAATCAGAATCAGACTCAGCAACATTCGAACCTGATTGATCACCACTACTAGAACCCCTCTGCTTCTCTCTGTTCTGTAGCTTAAAACATTCTGATATCTTGTGACCCTTCTTCTTGCAGTAATGACAAATTATAACTTTGTCATTCGACTTGGTCTTAGAGGTGTTCTTTGAGAAACTCCTCTCTTTCCCCTTACCACGAGCAACAAGTGCTTCACTTTTGCTCGACCGATTCTCTAACCGTATCGCAAACTTGCTTTTACTGGTCGACCGAAATTGAAGTACCGGTCGACCGAAAAGCGACAGTAACTTTTCGGGCTTGCTCGAGTGCATACTCGGTCGACCAAATCACTTAAGTTCCGGTCGACTGAAAATCAACATGCACTTTTCTCCCAGCTCCTCGTATGTGCCCGGTCGACCGAATCCTAAGTTTCGGTCGACCGAAAACCGACAGGCACTTTTGCCCAGCTCTTCTTGTGTGTCCGGTCGACCGAAAATGGACATGCACTTTTGCTGGACAATTCAACACACACCCGGTCGACCGAACCACTCCTTCCAGTCGACCAATCGTCTGTTTTTCTGCACAAATACTTTAAACACATATTTAAGGTAAACAACAATAGTTATCAAATACGCAGAGTTGACATAATATCTTAACGACTTTCTAGATTTGCAAATCAGAATGCCATTTAGGCAATGATACATGCATATTACTCACACTAGTTTGTTTTTACCTGTTCATCTCTATACATTCATAACATATTAATAACAGCCCCCGCAACTTCAAACAAGAAATGCATCACCCCGCACTTCCTATATTTCATTTCCAGCTTGAGCAGCGTATTTCTCCTCCATCTGCTGCCAAAAGAGCGCTTCTTATTTAAGCGCTTGCATTTTTTGTTTTCTTGAGATTTTCTTGCGGTCTATGTTGTTACACTGTGGCTGTCTTTTGTTGCAGTACCTTTTCAGCAACCATTGCTGCACAACAGTCATGTTGAAGCATTAAACACTTGGTTTGAACACATCATTGCCAAGGCTCAAGGCAAGGTGCGAATACGAAATCTGTCAAGATGATCTGATAATATATTTTTTAACTTATTGATACTCAGCACTCCTGATAAAATGGAATTCAACATTTTGGGGTTTTATATGACGTGCATATTATGTATAATTTTTTTCCTAATGACTGTCTAAGTTGGTAACTTTAATGTTTCACCAGTGAAGTACTTATCAGTACCAATGACTTCCAATCTTTTTCAAATACCATTTCTAGATTTAAAAAAAAACGTATAGGATTGGTAGGTTACAATTTGCACATTTTTCTGATGTAACAAAACCTGAAGCGTGTGAAAGCATAAACAAAATTGGTCTTTGAACATATATGCCACAACTTGAGGAAAGGTGCAAAACAGAAACACTCCATCACTGTAATATCCTAAATGCAAAGCATTGGTTGAGAACACACACACACACACACGTTGGATGTGGACTTACATGGAATATAGGAATGTTTTGGACTAAATCTAAATAGTGGGAAATTTGAGCACTTGGCTGATTTTTTCCCAAACAAATATCTCCCCACCCGTAGGCAGTAGCCGACCGAAGAGGGTTGGTTTTGGGTTCTTCGGAGAGAGGGGGAAGTAGAGGTGGAGGAGGAGGATGGGGTGTACGTCGGCGTTGGTGATCCGGTTCTCGACCTTCATCTGCTCGCACCTTTTACCCTCTTCTCCGGCGTCCGCTGCAACCACTTTCTCCTCATCAGCAATGGACTGCATGAAAGGAATGTGTTCTAAAATTTTTACTTTTATATGTCTTTTATTATGAATTGAATGTATTGAACATTTAGTTCCTTGATTAATGTATTCGTCTTTTGGAAGAGTTGTTGAAGCGCCTCTTGGTCCTTAACCGTAGAGCTCTAAAAGATAATGGTTTATATAAATCAAAAGTAATTCACAATCATGGCGATTAACATGGAACATTAATCACCGAGATAAGATTGTCATGTTGGTTAAGAGAGATATTGTAGCTCTACAAATATTTAACATGAGTATATGAAATGGAAAATGTTTCTTTCATATATTGAATTGACCTAACAAATGAAACATTATGAAATTGTGTTTGTGTCATTAATGTTTCATTATATCTTTGAATCTTAAGATATGAGACCTATATCTTTTCACATAAGAAGTGTATGATTTGATTATTATAAAAAAGTATCAATGCGTATAGTGATAACGTATTAGTTGATTATACATGACTTCTGCCGGAAAAGATGATATGTCAAAAGATTATCATTGCCCCTCTTGACTTGAGTTATGATATTTCTAGGCCCTTTGATAAAGCGAAATTATAATGTGCACAATGTTACTTGGGTAAAATTACATATTTATAATTAGTTAGGGATCAAAAATGAATATATACTACAAAGATGACACATTGCTACTTTGTATAATATTCTCAATATCATGAGGCAAGGGATAAAGACAAGTGATATTTCACATATCTCTAAGTGGATCGTGTTTTGTTAGAGTGAGCAAAACATCTTTGTTATTTGGATAACTATAATATGTAGCTAGATACCACTTATAGTTTATGATATAATGTGTTTTATATTATTGCCAACATAATTTAGATTCTCCTATAGGTCACACCACAAAACTAGAAAACTAGAAATATGATTTTTTATTTTATATGACGTATTAAGTTTCATGTGTTATGAAATAATATACATGTACTAAAATAATAAAATCAATATCTCATAAAAATGACATGGTTAGAATAATAAATAAATTTGTATGAGATGTATATATATTATGGGGTATAATATTTTGACATTATATATGATAATATATTACATGATATAGTGTGATATACAACATTATAACATTTGAATTTGCTAAAACCCCAAAGTCCAAATTTTGTTGGATATTAATCCAAAATTTGGTAGAGTAAAAAATAGTGAAAAATGGTTCAACCGTTTGCCCACATTTTTTCATATATTAATAAGGGAATTTTTATTGATTAATGACTGGATTTAATCCACCTTGGTCAAAGGTAGTTATGGGATGATGATGTGGAAAAGTGGTTTGCACATGATATGGTTTAATAGAGAGACAAACGAGAGATCATGTGCAAAGTGGTTTGCACATGATGTGGTTTAGTGGAGAGATAAACAAGAGATCATGTGGAAAATGGTTTGCACGTGATGTGGTTTAGTGGAGAGATTAATAAGGGATCATGTGTAAGTGGTTTGCACATGATGTGGGTCAGAGGAAACCCTATAAATAGGTCCCTCCTCCCTTCCTTGTTTAGACTAATGCAAAATTCTTCTCTCTCCAATTTTCTCCATCATTCCATCCGAAATTCTCCTATTTCTTTGGGGCATAGAAAGAGGGTTATTAGCTAGATTCTAACCTCGTATTAGAGATTGATTGACTAGCTTCAATATCTCTAATCTTTTTAGAGTTTGGTGAACACTTGGAGGTAATTCTGAGGCAATCCGACATGCAACCCGACTTCCGATTGGTAACAGGGATTTGATAATCCCCTAGGTATGATCCAATCCATGTATTTCAATATTAAATAATTTATTATATATATTGAGATAGAATTAGGAAATTGTGTACATAAAAATGTTGAAATTTATGAAAATGGATCCTAAGCTTGTATCTTTTTTAAAATATACACAAATATAGGGCACGGAAGCCTACACTGCAATCACACCTTTGAAGCCTATGAAACTCGACGGGACTCATCCAAGGAGGAGGAACTAGAGCTCTCCAAGTGTTGTTGCCATCAAAGATGCATGGTGGTTCGAAAATGGGGCTTGATTGGTTACAGGCTGGGACTCGCAAACACAGTTATGTCCTTGCATCTAGTTAACCAAACTCTTAGTACTCATCTTAATCTTTGATAAAATCCTTGTGTTAATGTTTAATGGTTTGTTTTGCACTTCAAAATGTGTTTAAACCCATTGGACATAATGGAGACTATACCACTCCTTTTGGGTTGTCTTGGTTCATGTTTTTCAAGTGGGTAGTTTTATGCCCACAAGGTGTATGATGAAATGCTAGGTTGAGTCTCATGTTGTTTTATGGGATGTGTCTATGCATTGGTTTGCTTTATCATTTGAAGTTTTAAATAAGATTTCCTATTTCATCGCATTGCATTTGTGAATATTATGGTGCAACCTAGGAGCGAACTTGCAACCATAGGGTGTTAAATACTTATTCTTTCACATGGTAGTGAAGTAATTGAAATGTCATTACTATTGGTTTTCATGATATTCGAACAAAATGTAGAATGATTGAATATCCAAATCAACCTAATGACTTTGTTATGGTTCGAGATAAGAGCCTACCTTACATGACCTTTGCCTTGGGAAATGAGAATGTTTTGGGGGCAAGTGATTATAATTTTGGGTAGAATGGAGACAAGCATATAAGAAGTGTAACCATCACTCTTTCTATTATAAGATGATGTTAGTGTCTAAGATTGAGAAGATACGTTAGTAACCAATAACTATGTAATGATTATGCAAATTCTTTATTATTCATGTTTTGAAGTCAATTAGGTGGCTTAATAAGATAATGTATATCTTAATGGTATAATTGGTTACTTACCAATTTCGTCAGAATTAATTCCCTTGACTGGTAGGATGACCGAAAGGAATGTGATTGTAGTTGCATCTTGAGTGGCATTGGGCATACAAATTTAATGATGGAATTTCGTGTCAATATTCATGACTCCATACTCATTTGTGGGCAATATAATTGATGTTTTACTAGCATGGACCTCTTAATATTCATCAACTTACCTTATTTCATCATTTAGAATTTGATTAGCCATAGCTCTTAATGAAGTTTGAGTTTGTATTCTATTTAATCATTTCTCACTCCTTGCAACTAATCTTGGGTGGTATTGTGCATGTAGCCAAACTTGTGGTTTGTCATGCTTAAGTGGTATTCAAATTTTGAACTCAACATATTAATATTGTTTTATTGTTTTATTGTTTTATTGTTTTATTCAAACTTGTGGTTTGTCATGCTTAATATTGTTTTACATTCGATGTTGTGCTTTCATAAATTTAAGGTAGTGAGATACAATGATTTTGGCTAGATCACATATTCATGTTCGAACTTTGTGCTTATTAAATATTTGATGTTTTCGATCAAAGGGTTGCATGATATGATTTAAATTTTATGTAGTTAAGTATTGTGATGTATTGCTTTACATAGGTTATGTTAACCTAATTAATGTTGTTTTACAATCTTCATAGAGATAGAAATGGTAGTAGTCATGATAAATGTATTGGCTCATTGTCTTGCATAACCAAATGGATGGTGGATTCAGATAGTATTCCAAGATAAGGGATGGATGCTCACCTAAAAAATAGGCCTTGTTGGGTGTCCACCGGTTTGTTGTTGTGGTGTACAATAATTGGAATCATAGTGAATATATATCTTTGCTATATTGAAGTTAAATGATCTTCAAGACGAATGTATTAGTTCTAGATTGTCTTTTTATCAGTTTGGACTTCCCAGAAATTATGGTTATATTAGGTTAACTATGCAAATTTCTGTTGGATGACTAAAGGAGTAGAATTGCTCATGTGTTGGGACTTGCATTGTTTAACCTCATTATTAGTTTATGTAATATTAGTCGATGGTTATCATTAATGTCCTTAGCATTCTATTAAATGCATGTTTAATTGATGAATGTTATCTATGCAAGTTGACTACATGACTTAGTGGTGTTTTAGAGTGCATGATCATCTTATTTGAGTACTACTTGGTCGATATTTCATGCAATTGCCTCATGTCTTATATGATTGTTTCCGAAAGAAAGTGCATCGAATCAAATATCTTAAATAGTATCTGGTGGTCATCACTAGATCTAATGTAAATTGACCCTTTATAGGGAATGGATAATAACGATAAAGATTGATACCCAACAGGATATTGTGATTTTCAATTGCCGAGTTTGGCTAATGATAAATTGTATTTTTGGTCCCAAGTTCTTGCAGAAGTGTTGGGCAATCACATCTGGATCTTTATTGCATATGATTGTGTTTTACTAGCATTGATTTGATGTGATTTGAATCCATTAGCTAATGCATGCTAGCATCTTTGTTGCTTGTATAAACTAGTGAGTTCTAGTTAAATCATCGTTCAAGTTGGATAATGAATATTGAAATTTATATCATTAGTGTTGCTACTCATAGTTTATGAGTAAATTATGATATAATTATTACCAAAGTCATTTCAACTAACCTATGAGTTAGTGATTATTGATAGACCCAATTGTGAGTTATTTCCGATGGAATAAAAAGGGTGATGAATTACACACTACTGACTTAACACTGAAAAATAAATTGTGGGTTTGGCACTATTAAGCCCGACGGGGCCATTAGCGGCTATAGGACCGCAGATACAAATCTGTTATCTATCGTATTGACACTAGGAACATAGACCCGCAATGGAAACAACAACAACACTTGCACAAAGAACACCAAAAATAGGGAAACAAGCAATCGGAGCTGAAGCAGGTATCGGCTATGGTGAGGCACCTTGGCATCTATTTGAATACCCTTTCTGCGTTTGGTCACTATAGGAACATGAACCCGCTAGGGTTGGCATCTTCGTTACTCGGGGTCTCAGACCGAGCAAAACAATGGCGTCCTTTGTTGTGGAAGTCGGGAGTTATGCTAATGTTGCTTTTATTGAGAAAGATGTTAGGTCAATACTCAATTATATTATGAAGTCTAACACTTGAAAGTGTTAGCTAGCTGTCCTTCTAACTTTCAATTATTTGTCTTATGTTTAGGAATGAAGTACGTAAACAACGGAAGTTGTACTATGAGATTACGTACAAGTGATCAGAGGGAATAGTACTCCAACACACTGTAACTCAAAGGTGCAAGAACAAGGAAACATGTGTATCATATCACAAGTTATTCTCAGTTACATATGGACCGGATGGTGGGAAAGTTGACTGCATATGTTCCATGTTTGTGATGGACGCGATCATATGTTGTCATGCTCTGTTAGTTCTGACTCATTGGCATGAGGATGAAGTTGGAGGAGAGTATGTTCTACAACGATGTTCCTAATCTTCCACCTTTAAAATCACACAACGATGTTGTTGCTAGGCATGAAGATATACATAAACGTTGTGAGGTATTTGCTGAGACTGTTGTTTTGTCAGTGCAGAAGTATGAGCAAGTTCTAAAACCTATTGATGTTGCCATTGCAATGCTTCATTTGGATTCTTCACCCATTAATTCACAGACATGTGGGACGTGTGGTCAATCTAGACCGTCCAAAAATGGGCCAACCATCAATGGTCCGATCAATGTCAAGAGACGTGGCAGACCAACCTCGGTCAGGAAAAAAAATTCAAGAGAGAAAACAACCAAACAACGACATGTCAAGGTAATAATTTGAAGTGAAATGTTTTCTTTCAAATTTGTCGTAACTATATTATTCTTAACTCAATTGATAAGTTATATAATATATAATAGGTTCGGAAGACTCCCAAGGTTAAACAACTCAACAAATTTATTCCAACTGATAAAGAGAATCACAACAATAATTGAGTGATATGCAAAGTTAGAGACCCTATGATATATCCATGGGTGGCTTTTAGATTGAAGGATGAATTACATTTTTCTACGGTTGATACGTAACCTAAATCCTAACTAACTTTTGACTATGTAGTACTTATTGTGAGACTCAATGGACTATCTCATGTAAATGTTCCAGATATATCCAATCTTGTGAGCCAAGTATGGGTTGTTATGTAATGGGTCATGTGATTGGACAAGCTTGTCTGTCGTGTTTGTTATGGGTGGGTTGCTAGTATGAGTTCCAGATGTATCCTTACCCCTACTTATTTAACTTTTGAAGATAGAACCTCACCCCTACTTCACAGGATATATCTGAGTTCACCCCTGCTTATTTAACTTATTTAAGATAGATCCTCACCCCTACTTCACAGGATATATCTGGGTTCACTTCAGAAGCAATGTTTGGGCTATCTAAGATCGAACTTAGTGAAGATATATCATCAACCTCACTTATGCAAACTTTGCCAACTTTAATTGCTCGTCCAATACTTCCATGAAAGCATTCATCATCTGCAATCATTCATCATTTCAGATATCTTTGATGTCATAGACTAACTACAGATATATCTACAAATCCTAGATATTTCAAGATATATCTTTGATGTCATAGACTCACTATAGATATATCTCAGATACCTATACAGATAAAGAGGATCACAACATTAATTGAGTGATAACCCATCGAAGTGGTCATTATAGAAAGTCTTTTGCTTTAGCACCTTGGATTTCACCTTCTTATCGACTCTACTTCCGCTGATTGGAAGACCCATCGTAAGCTCAAACTCCTCTGCCTTCAATCCAAACTCATAGGCTCCAAAAAAGAAAACTTTTTTCAAGGTCATACACCTCAACCAACTTTGTCAGCAACGTACGATCTGTGTTTGGCCCCACAAAACATAGGTTTCCAAAAGGAGTCTCTCTCAATAACATTTTCTGACGCTCAGTGAGACTTTTAAAACAACTTCTAGTCTTGCTGAATGTGCATATGGTGTTTAGGTCTTTAATGTTACCTTTTGTAAAATGCAAGATAAATATTAGTAAATCAATGAGGACAAAGCGTTAATAACTGAAATATGGATACAGAATAACAAAAAAATTGATGTCAAATTGACAGCAATATGCGATATATCTGGAAAATGATATATCACAGGTACCAGTTCTCGAATATATCTACAACTTACTCATATGTTAGAAGGCAAAGTGCTAACGACAAAGATATGTTAGAAAATGCAATAAGATATATCACAACTACTCTGACTAATAAAACTCAGATATTGCGGAGTCACTTAATGTCAAGTGAAGAAATTTAAACAAAATTATGTTGTGCCAGATATATCTCTCCATCTATGGAATTCAAATGTCTCTTACATTAACACATTACCAGAAATGATATTTTCTGTTATGTCTATTACTTGGCTCAACTTACAGTTAGATATATTTGAGTACAATGGTTACCTATCTACAACAAGATAGATATATCTTATGTTCACACAGTCTGAAGTGGTCATTTCAAAGAGATCTGATGAATTTGATGTTACCTTATATAAAAAGCCCGATCAAAATTAGTAAAGTAGTGAATTAGATATATCAGACAAATGCTTCATTATTGACTACAACACAGATATATCCAGACGAGCTACTGTAAAATCACATCTAATGGGCAGCTATACCTAACCATTGTACTCAGATATATCTAGAACTCACACTACAACACAAGACAATCAAAACCAAATCTGTTTTGTCAGATGCCTTGAACAATGAACAAATCGATGGGAAGATGATATCATATATATCTAATATTTTACCGATATAACTATTCATTTCTTTTACCTTGTCTACCACGACCAAAATGGGTAAAGCAATGAGATGGATATATTTGAGCTAGATATATCTAAAATGGTATACTATTGACAACAAGATAGATATATCAGAGACAACTACCGTACGAACACAAGAAGCCAATCATAAACAATCAACGACAACATTAACACATTACAAGCTACCCATCAACTTATCCAAACCAAAACCTAAAGTCCTTACTACCCGGATATATCTGACCAAGACAATGCTAGATACCACATATATCCATAACCATCATTTGAATTTACTTTTGCGCTAATATCATATATATATAATTTATTTCCGATATATCTTTACATTTTTTTCTTCTTTCGGATATATTTTCCCATTTTTGGATTTCGGATATATCTAACCTCATTCATATTCCAAATACGAAGAAAAATTGACATCGAACTAGAAACATAACACTAAAGTCTACAATTTAAACATGGGATATATTCCCATGGGTTCTCCTTCTCTCACTCATGGGTTCTGACGTCTCTGTTGGCCTCCAAACGTCACCAGATGCTTTCCTTTGAGAGTATGAGTCTCTTGCAAGAAACCGAACTACAACACAAAAATTAAATCCACTCGAATTGTCCAAACCAGAGTCTGGACTGGCACCTCCTTGGCAACGACGCCAAAAACTTGTTTGTTCATTTTAAATTTAGACCGCAAGTGCACAACCGTCGGTGAAGACGGGGCAAGTACGGGTTGTCCGTAGGGAGGTGAGCAGCCTCTGGTTTGACCGAAATCAAGTGGCAAAAAAAGGGAGAAAATTTGTGGATATGCTAATCTAAGTTATGCTAAACTAGTAACAAGAAATGTAAAGGCGAACAACAACTAACGAAGCAAACTAAATCGAAAGAACCTAAAGTGAAAGTGCAAATCAGAAAGAGGGACTCCTGAGGCGTGGAGTGAGTGTACACAAGCAAAGAAATGGTGAAAAATGCAATCATTAAGCACAAATGTAGGTTGTATTTTCATGTATAGGAAGTGTCTAATGTTTATGCAAAACCTATCAATCACATTACTAACCTAGTTGATTAACATTCACATATACAAGTTGGTTATTTCAAAACCTAAACAAGCATGAGAGGTGTCTAATATTTGTTGCAAAACTCATCAAGTTACAAGTTCTATCCTAAACAAGCAAGCATACATTTATGTATATCAACACATTTCATACAAAGCATTCATTTCCATTCTCTTTTGCATGTATAAAACATCAACTCCACCCCCCAAAGGGGATGGAACTGCTCACTACCCATTACACTAATTATTATTCTAAGAAAGGAGAACATATTAACTAAGTCTACTAAGATTATTGAAATGAAATTAAACTAAGCATGCAATCAACATAAAAGAAACAACATAACAAAGAAACTTTTATTTATTTCAGACTCACAATACAAGTAGCATCTTCCTACTTCAGTATTTGCTCCGAGGCTCCACTTCAAGTAGGAAGAATAGCCACCAAGTATGTAGTGATTACAATGGAAGGTGAAGAGTTCTATTTATAGTCATAGAAAAAGGTAATCGGGGACAATCCCCCGATATGGGACTAATACAACACAAGAAATAGATATAATCCTCCCTAATACATGATCTGCCCGAAGCGTTTAGGATCCGGAGCCAACCCGACCGCCAATCAGCGGTCCCAGACCGCTAATTGGCGGTCTATAGAGTCCAGATCCGCTCTGGATTTTGGTTGGGCCTTGCTGGGTTGTTTTCTTCATGTTTGATGCACCAAAGGAAGTTGTTGGAGTTTAGGCCTGACCCGAATTGCCAAAATACTCCTCATGATGGTGTTGAGTATTTTCATTTTCTCATTGGTCCTTTGATCTTACATTCAGGTCCTTCTCCCATGCATCTTAGTCCTCAAGTCTCACAACTCAGTCCTTTTTCCTGCTTTTAGGTCCTTTTATGCTTCTTCTCCTCAAACCTATTTATTCCTGAAACTCAAACATAAAACTCGTTACGTAGCATTGTTTAGGTTCAAGAAAATGGATATAAGACACAAATGAATGCATGAAATGATGTCAATCAAATACCCTCACACCAAACCTTTGCTATTCCCGAGCAAAACAAAGAAAGAGAAAAATGAAAGAATGGAAAAGCATACATAAAACAGGGAAATCCTAACTCACTTTCATAGGAATCACGGTTGCACTTAGCGTGTGCAACAAGCCATTAAACCTCCTTGTCTTCAAGGAGGAGTGTTGTCTCCTAAGGGTTTTCAGTGGATACACCCACAAAATACGAACAAAGATGCATTATTCAACCTAGCAACACGACTCGATGGCTTATTTTTGTTGATCATTGGACGCGGTAATGCTACATGCCGACTCTATATATGTAATTAGTCCACACACCTAGCCTAGTGAATCGTTCGTGAAAGTTAATTAAGGACTTAAGTGAAAGACATGGGCAACCTTAACTTCTTAAAGTGATACATTGTGTAAAGTCCATTAAGGTTCTTATTTGACTTTTTTCTTTTTCTTTTTTTCTTCTTTGGAGCATTACATTGGTTAGTGTTTGATTCTCACAGGGTCGGGTTTCAGGCATCATTACCTGTGAGGACATACACTATCACGTACACCTGCCCCCCAAACGCCACATTGGGCGATCCCTGCCACCCGTGTAACGGGAGTTCGATCGGTGCATCCCAAGTTAGATGACACGAGAGCACCAGGCACTAAGTCCCCTCGGACCTAATTTCCCGAGTGATAGGAGTCGTGTAAGAAGAGAGAACACCACTTATTCATTTATCTACATAGGAACCAAAACCCCTACACTTACAGTTTCACAAAAAGAGTTCAAGGGCCCTTGACTACGACAAACTTCCCTATACTAACAGACACGAATTATTTGACTCACTAGGTTCAGGGTGGACTTCTTTATTTGTTTGAGTATTGAACCCTATGATTACACGCCCCCCGAGGGAAGACCGGGGTGCATCCTTACGACTCGATAAGACCTAAAGCCAGTATACTAAATATGCTAATGCATCATGTTCAAGACAATTTTGGGAGCTTTCTTTTTACTTTGCCTGTCAACGGTTTTACACATGCTAAACACACGCAAAATCCACAAAACATTTTCTTTCGCAAAGATAGGAAGATTTTGAAAGAAATGTGAAAATTTTAAAGCACTAGGCAAGCAAAAGAAGACAAGTCACCCAAGAATCATGGCAAGCAGATATATAAATATTAAATGCAGCACACTAACATGACCCTAGCAGTACAAACAAAAGAAAACGGAATAAAAACAAAAGGCACACAAACTATGTACAAACGTGACCCCCCCCCCACCTAATCTATGCATTGTCCCAATGTATGGCAAAATTGCGCTAATACATGGATAGGGTGTACCAGACTAATGACGGTGGCCAGAGGTGCCCAAAGAGGCACCTCGCTCAAGAGCCATCAATTTCCTATAAATTTTCCAGTTTTGTTTGGCTAAAATGACGTTTTGCTGCTCAACCGCCATCTCAGAAATCTCGGTGTTAAAGAGCGTTCCCGAGCTCACAGATGAGCTTGAGGAACTGGCTCTAACATCCTCCTCCATGTAATCAGGCACCCATACCTCCAGAAGGCAATGGAGAAATGACGGGGTCATCTTCGTTACCTCGAGGTTGGTGCCTTGGTGCCGCAGCAAGCGCTCAAATCGTGGGATGTCCAACATGCCACACAATTTGGTAAGGAGAGTAGGCAAACAGTGTATTTCTTTAAGCTTAACGTTCACCAAAACGTCGAACAACGTTCGACAAATGCAGTGAGGTTAACCATCCATAAGACTATACATTATTCGCAAACTAGGTGTGAAGAATGTAGAGGTCCGCTCCTGGCCCAACACATTCCTACACACCCACCTGACTACAATGTGCACATTGGAGTAAATGTGCGCATTGGGTATTCCCCATGGATGAGATGGGTTGCCCGCGCCCAAGCATAGATCGGTAAAAATTAATGTCACTGGTGGGCGCGAGATCATCGACTAAGGGGATCCCAGACGCGTTAGAGATGAATTGGGGTGTCACGGTGTGCTTCACCCCTCTGAGAGTGACACTAAACTCGAGTGGTCCGGTCTGGTCACACTCGAGTTTAGTAAATAACTCATGTACGAGAGGCTCTACATACATGGTTTCGTCACCCTCATACAACAAATGGTACCACCCTTTGGCTATGGTTCTATCGTAGAAGGGTTCTCCGAATTCACAAATCAGAGAGGCAAAATTAAGTTCTGGAATTAAATGTAGGCTGGCCATACCTGCACCTACCTTGGTGAGCTTTAATGGCGGAACACGCAATGATGAAAACAAACACGGCGCAAGAGGGTCGAGGGCCACAACACGTCGACTCCAGTAGCAAACAAACACTCCACCAAACGGAACCAACAGAAGACACAAACTCACACAACCCGACGAAGAAAAGACCTAGTCTCCACAACAGACCGCTGATTGGCAGTCCAGAACCGCCGATTAGCGGTCTGGTTGCGAGATCTAGGAACGAACTTCGGGTGGTGGCGGCCAAAAAGAGAGAAACGTGTTTTTCGTTTGGTGGAGAATGGGTAGGGCAAGGCATCAAGCGTTTTTAACAATGGAAAATGGAAAATATCCAAAAGGCACTTCTATTTTTTTCTTTTCTTCATTTTCACTTTTTTTATGTTTTAACAAAGATATGTACAAACAAATGAAGGGATGGATCACGTCAAGTGACCACATCTGCGGGGAGTTCGTGTAAAGACACAACTTCCTCCTTGACTTCTGTCGTGGTCCCTTCCAAGTACGGTTTGAGGTGTTGTCCATTAACTTTGAACACGTCCCCATTCCTTGGATTCTAAAATTTCAACCGCCCCATGAGGGGAGACAATTAAAACAATAAAGGGCCCTGATCAACGACTTCGAAGTTTCCCCGGAAACAAGTGGAGGCGAGAGTTATACAACAAGACCTTTTGTCCCACCGCAAAGGTTTATTCGGACCAAGCGGTCGTGAATTTTTTTAGTGCGGGACTTGCAGATCTTGGCATTCTCATACACTTCATTTCCCAATTCCTCCAACTCGTTGAGGTCTAGCTTGCGATTGGCACCGGAAACATTAAGACTCATGTTAAGATGTTTGATTGCCCATAATTCCCGGTGTTCAAGCTCTACCGGCTTTGCCATAAACTAGCTGGTAGGGCGACATGCCAAGGTCGGTTTTCAATGCAGTGCGGAAAGCCCACAATGCATCATTAAGCTTGACCGACTAATCTTTCCTTGAAGCATTAACCGTTTTCTCAAGAATTTGCTTGAGTTGATGGTTGGAAATTTCCACTTGGCCACTGGTTTGTGGATGATAAGGTGTGGCCAACTTATGCGTGATGGAATATTTCCTCAACACCGCTTCGAGGGATCGGTTCACAAAGTGTGTCCCCCGATCACTTATGATACAATGAGGTGTCCCAAACCTCGCAAAGATGTGTTCTTTAAGGAATTTGATCAGAACCTTGAGATTGTTAGTGTGAGTGGGGATTCCTTCAACCCACTTCGACACATAATCAACCGCCACAAGAATGTAGGTGTGACCATGGGACACAGGGAAAAGACCCATGAAGTCAATTCCCCAAACATCAAAGATGTTGACCACTAAGATAGGATTGAGTGGCATCATATCACGTCTTCCAATACAACCACACGTTGACACCTATCGCATGCTTTGCAAAATGCCAAAGCATCTTGGAATAATGTGGGCCAGTAAAAACCTCATTGGAGCACCTTGGCAGTGGTTTTCTTGGCACCGAAGTGCCCACCACATGCGTCCTTATGGCCAAAGGACAAGACACTCTGAATCTCGTCGTTAGGAAGGCACCTTCTTATGATTTGATCGGAAAAGTACTTAAATTAGTAGGGATCATCCCAATAGAAGTGCTTGACTAACGACTTGAACTTTGCTTTCTCACTGTGTGTCCAATGAGTCGGCACCTCCCTGGTTGCTAAATAGTTCACAATGTCAGCAAACCAAGGGGTGAGGCTATTGCCATAAGGTTCTCATCAAGGAAGAACTTGTTCATCGGTGGGTCTGGTGAAAGATCAACTGGGTTGCGAGAGAGGTGATATGCCACGACATTCTCACATCCCTTCTTGTCCTGTATTTCATGGTCGAATTCTTGCAACAACAAGATCCAACTTAGGAGACGGGGTTTCGCATCCTTTTTAGACAAAGGTAGCGAAGAGCTGAGTGATCAATATAAATGATGACGTGCGACCCAATGAGGAATTGGAGAAATTTTTCCAATGCAAATATGATCGTGAGGAACTCTTTCTCGGTAACGGAGTAGTTGATTTGGGCATCATTGATAGTACGAATGTAGGATCTACTAGCCCCTAAACTTAGTCTAAAGGGGGGGGTGAATAGACTAATAAAGGTTTTAATAGAACTATGCCAAATTAAAAGATAAGACAATAAATATAAAAGAGAGAACAAACAAACCACTACTCCGGATGTATAGAGGTTTGGATCCAACCACCGGATCCTAGTCCTCTCTTACGAATTGCTCTTACTCGAGCAACTTCGCGTCCTCCACTAATCTGATCTCCGTTGCGGGCCGAGATCACGCCTTTACACCACAAGCTTTGCGAACACCCTCACCTAGCTTGGACCACCTTCTCACAATCCGAGAAGAGCTTCACTCCGGAAGCTTTGTACAACTCTTGAAGACTAATACTTCAGCAACTAATCTTGAGCACTTGAAATGAATGATGCAATCTATTGATGGTGATTTCAAGTGAGAAGATGTGAGCACAAGGGTTTAGAGGAAATTGAGAGTAGTAATGAGATTTTGAGCTTAGAGAAAGATTGGTGGCCTTGTATGAGTGTTCTCAGCTCTATTTATAAGCTCTAAACTAGTTCTAGCCGTTGGGATTGAAATGGTGAAAAGATGTGTAAGAAAACACAATTCAGGAAGTGACAGGACACATTATGGGGACGAACGGTCGACCAGAATTAGGCAGTGCACGGTTCGGTCGAGCGAAGACATTAACGGTCGATCTAATTTGGCTAGAACTTAAGTGATCGGTCGAACGGTTTGGAATACCAGTTCGACCGAAAATGGACAGTAGGACTGGATCTGGAAAAGACATAAGTATCGGTCGACCGTAAGAAGAGTTTTGGTCGACTGGTTGACATGTTGGATTTGAGACACGATAACAACAAGTGTAATCGGTTGAACCAAGTGAGTTGATAGTTCGACCGAAAATGCCCAGTAAGAATGGTACTTGGAAGAATCAAGACGCGGTCGACCGTTAAGGAGAATTTCGGTCGACCGGAAGACCAAATCCAAAATAGGGTTAGTTGAGAAAATGTGTATACGACCGTTGGAGTATACGACAAGTATAACAGTGATATTTAATACAAATACGGAAATACAATCGGTGGAACATATATGAAGTTTCGATCGACCGAAGGTCTCACTAACTGGACACGTGTCGACAATTGCTAGGCTGAAGGATTTGTATAGGGTAAACTAATTTCTATCACTCGACAAGGTGAGACGGTCGAACAAAACAATTGTTTCGGTCGACCGATTTCCAACAGTCAAACATGGATTGAAGAAACGGTTGAACAACATGTATATGCCGGTCGACCGATTTCAGACAGGCAAACTAGATAGAATGCACGGTCGAATGGGAAATGAATATGGGTCGACTGTGTTCGACAGATTTCGTTGCCTAGGAAGGTCTGTTGAATTTCGGTCGAACCAAATGGTTCTACCTGTCGACCGTTTTAGTGCAGATTTCCTGTTCTACGATTCTAATGAGTTTAGATGATTTCCTATTGAAGTCTAGGATAGTTGGAATATAGTGTGAGACTTCTATAGGTATTCTAAGTGATGTGTAATGCAATGAATCAAAGATTTCAAGTGCCAAGCTACATTTGTGGCCTAAATACATGGAATTTAAACCTAACTACGCTTCAATCTTCATCTTTAATTCAACCCAAAACTTGACTCCTGAAACGTTAGATAATACACGTATATGCAAGAAATGATCTTTTAATTGATACATGTTTTTATTGATATGTTGATTAATCATTAAAATGGATTAACGATTATTAGCCAAAAAGGCAACACAACTTGCATAGTAAAACACATGAGGCAATTTGTTGACTTTCTGACCCAAAACTGCTCCTATCGCATAGTCAGATGCATCACACATCAGCTCGAAAGGTAGAGTCCACACCGGTGCCTTAATAATAGGAGCGGAGGTCAACTCGCGCTTCAGAAACTCAAACGCAGTCATGCACTCGGGTGTGAACTCAAAAGAGGTACCTTTCGCAAGCAATCTCGTCAAGGGGTGAGCTATCTTGCTGATATCCTTAATAAACCGCCGGTAAAAACCAGCGTGTCCAAGGAATGACCAGATTTCTTTTACCGAGGTGGGTGGCGGAAGCTTAGAAATAAGCTCAATATTTGTCATATCCACCTCGATACCATCACGAGATACCACGTGACCCAAAACGATGCCTTTTGTAACCATGAAATGACACTTTTCCCAATTAAGGGCTAAGTTCGTTTCCGAACACCTTTTGAGAACAAGGCTCAGGTGGTGCAAGCACTAATCAAAGGAGGTGCCATGAACCGAGAAATCATCCATGAAAATCTCAAGGAAGTGCTCGACCATATCGGAAAAGATACTCAATGCAATGTTGGAATGTTGTTGGTGCGTTGCATAGTCTGAAAAGCATCCGTCTATAAGCAAGCGTTCTAAAAGGACAGGTGAACGTGGTTTTCTCCTGGTCTTCGGGGGCAACTGAGATTTGATTGTACCCCAAATAACCATCAAGGAAACAGTAATAGGCATGCCCAGCGAGTCTCCCTAACATTTGGTCGATGAAAGGTAGAGGGAAGTGGTCCTTACGCGTGACCGCATTCAACTTCCTATAGTCAATGCAAGCTTGCCACCCAGTTTGAAGTCGTGTGGGCACAAGCTTATTGCTATCATTTTGGACAACAGTGATACCCGACTTCTTAGGCACAACCTCGACAGGACTTACCGAAGTACTGTCCGAAATGGGAAAAATGATGCCATGATCTAAACATTTGATGATCTCTTTCTTAACTACTTCTGTCATGGCTGTATTTAAACGCCTCTATGGGTCGCGACGTGGTCGTGCCTCATGCTCCATATAGATGTGGTGTTGCACGACGTCGGGACTTATCCCTTTAATGTCCTTCAAGGACCACCCAATGGCTGATTTGTGCTCCTTGAGGACTTGAATAAGACGTTCTTCCTGATCACCAGTCAACATCGATGAAATAATCACCGGAAATGACCTGTCGGGACCAAGAAAAACTTGTTTTAGTTCCTTAGGTAGTTCTTTAAGCTCAATTGTGGGTGGTTCCTCAAGGCAAGGTGTGATATCTCGCTCGAGATGTAAGATAGGAGGAGCTCGCATGTACTGAATAGCATGCACATCATTGCTCAACTCGCCCCCATCCACTTCATGATCGGGATCATCCATGATGTAAGCACTTAGATTTTCATGAATCAGGGGGTATTCTTCTTTTATTTCTTCTTCCAAGTCCTGGATAAGATTAATTTCCATGGGGTCCTCGAAAGATGTCGGCTGCCTAGACATATTGAACACATGGAATGTCGTGGTCAAGTTCCCGAATGACAATTTCATGAGTCCAGTACGACAATTGATCAAGGTATTTGACGTCGCCAAAAAAGGTCTACCCAAAATCAATGGAATTTGAGAGTGGGTAGTCTTGATTGGTTCGGTCTCAAGGACGACGAAGTTAACAAGAAATATGAAATTGCCAACTTTGATTAGGACATCTTCAATGACCCCCATCAGGACTTTGATTGAACGATCAACAAATTGCAAAGTTATTTTCGTAGGCTTGAGCTCGCCTAGGCTTAATCGTTGATACACAGAAGCTGGTAAGAGGTTAACCGCCAACCCTAGATCTAGCAAGACATTATTAATGTGAGAGCCCCCAATGATACATGAAATTGTTTGACTACCTGGGTCCTTCAATTTTACGTATGTTGGGTTCGAAATGATCGAGCTCACATTAGCCACCAAAAAGGCTTTGCTAGGGACGTTGGTTTTCCTCTTAGTCGTACAGAGATCCTTCAGGAATTTTGCATAGGGATGTATTTGTTGAATCATGTCCAACAAAGGAATGTTGACATTCACTTTCTTGAATATCCCCAGCATTTTATCCACGCTGTCACTCTGTTTCGTAGACAACCTACTAGGATAAGCAGCTTTTGGTAGGTATGTCTTCTACGGTGCCTGAGAAGGAGGCGTTGGTGTATTACTCTCACCCTCGGCCTCTTTCTCACCATCATTCCCACAAAGGGGCTGCACAAATGGATTTATTGGCAAGGAAACGTGGTTGTTGACCTGCTTCCCATTTCTTAGGGTTACAATGGCATTGACATGGTCCAAAGTTACTTCCACGTAGTTCACTTCCCCCCCTGCGGTCTTCAACTTGCATTTTGCATGTTCGAGTGATGTTGAGCACGGGGGTTAACCACAGGTTGGCTCGGCAGAGTCCCTCTCTCTTTAATGTACAAACTGAGCCAATTGGCCCATCCGAAGCTCAAGAGATTTGATGGTCTGTTGATTCAAAGTGAGGACTTGACTCGTGGACGACATAAATTCTTTTACAGAGTTCTCAAGTCCACAAGTTAAGTTCTCAAGTGAGTTAAACTGGGTTTCCAAGTTGTTAGAATTTGGGAAACCTGGTGGGTTGGTGTTTTGACTTTGGGGTGGCTGATAAGACTCTGAATGCATGGGAGGTTGGTGTAGTCGGTTAGGTGGTCGAGAGAAGTTTGAAGGACCACCTGGGGCATTGTTATGGTTCCATGAAAAATTAGGGTGGTTCCTCCATCCAGGGTTATATGATGATGAATATGGGTCATTCCTGGATCTATCATAGATGACATTGACATGTTCCATCTCAGGAGGAATGGATGCACACTAACCCCCTATATGACCTATCCTACCACATAGATGGCAGGGAACTGGACCAGATGCAGACACATGTGACACATCGTGCTAGTTTTGGAGCTCAATCGAATCCATACGGCGCATTAAGACCGACATGCGCGCCTCGGTTGCCATAGTGGTATCGACAGCAAATGCGGCACCTGATCTAGTCGAGTTTGCATTTGCGATCGTCGCTCCTATGCTAGATGTACTGGTGGTTCCCTTACACTCTCCCACTGCATGGTTTTCTCAGCGAGGTCTTCTAGGAAAGCCCATGCCTCCCTTTCATCCTTTCCTAAGAACTCTCCTTGACACATGGACTCAAGGAGCGTTCGGGACGGGATGTGAAGACCCTCGTAAACAATATGACAAAAGTGCCACAACTTGATGCCATGGTGAGGGCATGAGGATAGTATCTCCTTGAACCTCTCTAACTATGCATGGAATGATTCGGTCTCATGTTGATAAAACGAATTGATTTCGTTCCTCAGTTTTTGAGACCGATGATTTGGAAAGTACTTCTTGAGGAATGCAGACTGAAACTCATCCCAAGTCCTAAAGGTATTCGCCTGGTTGCTGTACAACCACTTCTTGGCATCATCCTTCAGTGCAAAGGAGACAAGCCTAAGATGGATGGAGTCTGTGCTAAGTTGTTGCAGCTTGAACATATCACATACCTCCTCAAATTCCCTGAGAAAGATATAGGGGTACCCTTCCCAGTGAAGGGAGGGAGCATGGATATAAATTGAGGCTTAACCTCAAGTGGTTCCCATTTGCCTCTGGCAATACGATGCACGAGGGTAGAGCAGTACGGCTCGGGTAGCATCGATCTGGATTTTGATTGGCCTTACTGGGTTGTTTTCTTCATGTTTGATGCACCAAGGGAAGTTGTTGGAGTTTAGGCCCGACCCGAATTGCCAAAATACTCCTCATGATGGTGTGGAGTATTTTCATTTTCTCATTGGTTCTTTGATCTTACATTCAGGTCCTTCTCCCTTGCATCTTAGTCCTCAAGTCTCACAATTCAGTCTTTTTTTCTGCTTTTAGGTCATTTTATGCTTCTTCTCCTCAAACCTATTTATTCCTGAAACTCAAACATAAAACTCATTACGTAGCATTGTTTAGGTTCAAGATAATGGATATAATACACAAATAAATGCATGAAATGATGTCAATCAACCTTCCATATTGAAAGAAAGAGGGAGAATTATCCCTAAAAAATTCGTCACTTTTTAAAACCCCAAGAAAAAAACCCATCAAAAGCACCAGAAAAAGCTAACCTTAGTCTTCCAACTTATTCCCTAACCCAACCACAATCAAAAGGGGCAAGTTTGGAGTGCTGATTGGGTTTTCTGAAGGAGAAACAGGGTTGTCGAGGCTGCTAGAGCAGGAAGGAGTTGATGTCCGTGCTTCTCCGTCATCTCTATCAATTTCTAAGCACTTTTCTACTCCTTTGAAATCTTAGTTTCTCATTTATGAATCAAATTTCAGTATTTTTTTTATTTGTTTCATACAATGAGTAACTAAATAATTCTCTAGGGTGAAGATGAAGCATGTATGATGTGTTGATGTAATTTACTACCTCAATGTTATTTGCAATTATTCTAGTAATTTTTTTCATCTATTTGATTTATCACATGTTAAGAATCATGAACTTGACTTTGTGGTCGTATGTTGACGGTTGCATGCTGCATATAATTAGACATAATAGATTAATTCTTTTAACAAGTCAAAATCATTGCTGTGAGATTTGTTAAGTGTAGGGATTTATAACTTGAGTATTGCTCATTATTAATTTAATAGATGTGAATCCATGAATTAGCCATCTAGGTTATTTGGATAGTGTAAGTTGCTTGCACCCTCACTATTTAATCCAAACACAAGGAAATGGGTTACACTTGATTTGATTACACAAGGAAATGGGTTTAGCTATATCAATAGGTTAATCAATAGACTCTTCAGAAAACAATGTTTGGTAACCTTCAAATAGCTTAAACTAAGATAATAACTATGGGTGTAAACGGGTCGGGTATGGTCATACTTGTACCCATACCTGCCTAACTAAACGGGTATGGGTACGGGTATATACCTTTTTAAATATTGTTGTACCCGTACCCGTCTCATACTTGTTTAATAAACGGGTATGGGGCGGGTATAACGGGTATTGCGGGTATATTTTTGCTAACAAAATGTGTACTTTTGCTAACAAAACTCAACTTGGAAGAACATAATCATTGGATGAGAATGATTTAAGCAAAAATGATGCTAAATTTGCGATTTTTAAGATTTCGAATTAAGCCAAAATGATGATAAATCGCAAATCTTCTAACAAACAAGCCTCGAAACAACTACTTTTGCCAACAAAAACCTCACCTTTTATTATTTTAACGATATATTATATATTAATTAAATAATTAAACAGGTATGGGTATAGGTATACCCGTACCCGCCCCATTTATTAAACAGGTAAAGCGGGTATGGGTAAACGGGTATAATTTTTAAAATGGGTACAAAAACCATATCCATACCCGTACCCGCTTCTTAAATGTGGCGTGTAAACGAGTAATATCTGCCCCAGTTACACCCCTAACAATAAAGATCTCCAAACACACATACCTTCTTTGCCCAACAAGTGAAAAATATGAATTCAGGGCAAAAAAAATCATTTGTGGACTTATTCAGTTGCGTGAGCTGCTGAGAATATAATGAAGGGAATGTGTTCTAAAAGTTTTACTTTTAAATGTCAATTATTATGAATTGAATGAGAAATCATTTTGTTCCTTGTTTATGTTATTCGTCTTTTGGAAGTGTTAAGGAAGAGGCTCTTGGTCCTTAACCGTAGAGCTCTAAAAGATATTGGTTTACATAAAACAAAAGATATTTGCAATCATGGTAATTAGCATGGGACATTAATTACCGAGTTAAGATTGTCGTGTTGGTAATAGATCATTGTAGCTCTACAAGTGAGTGACAACACGGGTACACAAAAGAGGAAAATAGTACTTTTGTATACCGAATTGACCTAATAAGTAAAACATTATAGAATTGTGTTTTCTGTGTCATTAATGTTTTACTGTGTCTTTGGTCTTTTGATATGAGACTTATATCTGATCGCTTAAGGAGTTCTTAATTAGACTAGTGTCTTAAGCTATCGATGAGTGTAGTGTAAAGGCATTAGTTGGTTAAGCATAACTTTCGTTGGAGAAGATAGTTAGTCAAAAGATTATCATTGCCCCTCTTAATTGAGTGATGATATTAGAGGGCCCCTTGATAAAGCAAAGTTATAATGTGCACAATGTGATTTGAGTTAAGTCACATATTTATAACTAGCTTAAAGAGATCAAGAAATGAATACTAATACAAAGATGACACAATACTACTTTGTGTGTATTCTTAATATCATGAGGCAAGGGACGGACACAAGTGGTGCACTCCATCACTAAATGGATCGGATTTTGGTTCGAGTGGAATTAAGACATCTAACTAATTGGGAGCTATAATGTGTAGCTAGATACCGCTTATAGCTTGTGATATTAAGCTCTTAATATCACTGCCAACTTAGTCTAGATCCTCCCATAGGTCACACCGCAAAAACCGGGAAACAAGAAGCTTGATTTTTGGTTCATATGATGAGTCGAGTTTCTTATAGAAAATATGACTCATGTGGTGAATGAGTAAAATCAATTATGTTGCATATAACATAATTAGAATCATGATAAATTCATATGAGATGCATATATTATAGGGTGCAATAATTTATTATTGCATAGGATAATATATTGCATAAGTTGTGAATTTGCTAAAACCCCAAAAGTTCAAATTTTGTTGGAAATAAATCCAAAATTTGAAAAAGGCAAAATCGGGTAGAAGTTCGGTAATCCGTTATGGTTCGGTCGACCGAAGGATCTATGGATCGGTCAACCGAACGTGGAACGGATAGTCGTAGTTGATTGACCGAACTTGACCAAAGTGCCTGGATCTTTGGTACGGTGTACCGAACCAGAAACGGTCGACCGAACAATGTCAAGTTCCAATATTTTCGGTTAACCGAATAGCACTCGGTCTTAGACGAGAATTAGTCCGATCGGTTAAGGAGAATTTTTCTCCTTAAGATTCGGTCATCCGTCGGGTACTCGGTTAAACAATCGTGACATATTCGGTTAACCGAGTGGGACTCGGTAAACCGAAGCATGATCGATTTTCTGCCTTTGATAATTAAGAGATTAATTCGATCGATGGTTAGATTAGCTCCAAACTTGGTCAAACGTTTTGTGGATGCATGTAATGCATTTTGGAATTAGTTTGTGAGAGAAAATGTCAAGAATTCGTGGCTTAAGAATAGCTATGATTGAGAGTAAGATAGGAGCCTATAAATAGGTCCTTATTCTCCTCAATTGACATAACTTGTTTTCTAATTATTTTCTCTCCAAAATTCACCACAAAAATCCACGAAAATTCTCTTAGTTTTCTAAGTCTTTGAAGGAGAAATCTCAGAGGCTAAGGAAGGAGTTTGTAGCTAGATTCTAAGCTTGTTTGGAGATTGATTGGCTAGCTCATTTCTCTCCAACCTTGTTTAGGGTTTCGGTGAACACTCGGAGGCGTCCGGCGCAACGAGAAGCGACGATTGGCTTCCTCAACGTCTCTGAAACGTCAAGAAGTTTTTGAGAACTTCTAGGTATGAATTTCGGAGTCCCTTTGTGTTTGTTTTAATGAGTTTTTGAAACTAGTTATTAAAACAAACCGATACATGCATGAAATAAATCGTAGAAAATTGTATTTGATCCTTATTATACATACAAATTTCGAAAATACATTTGTATAATTAAACATGAAATCCTACATATAAGTCATCTTAACTTTGGTTCGAAAAAACATTCATTTCTTTATCTTAAAATCACAGTCAAGATTCCAGAACACAAAGAAAGATCTGGAGTACTAATACACCTCTCCGTATCAAGTTATTATTAGTGTCTATACAAAAAGTATATCTTAATTTTGTTTCAAAAAAAACATTTACCTTACGTGAAACTCCTCCAAACCCTCTTTTAGAAGTATTAAAGTAAGTTGTCTGATCAAAACAACCTTTTTTATACTCATTAATCAACAAAATTATTTTTTAACAAGAATTTACGTTCACATACATCAACTCAAACTCAACTCGTGAATTAAAATACGAAAATCAAGTTCTAGTGATGGGTCCTAAGTATTGATGGTTGAACTAACCAGAGCTATTTAACCTCCTTTTGGAAGGAAAATATTCAATAAGATGTTGCAACTTGCCACATTTTCGAAACTCATAAGGAGAATATCCACATCATAATGAAGTGACATTTTTCTGAAAAGAATATGACTTAGCAAGGTCATTTATTATATTGGCAATATTACACTAATTACTATGACTAGATCCCCTGAATATGCTGGAATCAGATTAGCATAGTTTCAAGTCAAGGGTGATCAAGTTGCTCCAAGAGATCATAGTGTTGTAACATATCTCGACAATTTTACAATGTACAGGCTCGTGTGTTGATGATGTTCCACACAAAATCAACACACATGCTTTTTGTACACTTAGAGAGAGCAAAAATATAGAGGTATATGAAAACAATAAGACCTTATGGAGAAAAAACCCTTCTTTATTTACTAAAATTCTGCATTAGCTTTTTTTCATTCTTAACTTCTTTCACGTTCTCAACGCAATCTGCAGACCTTCTAGCAATTTGGACATCATTTGAATTTCAAGAAATTTTATCCATTGAAAACAAAACTTCTTTAGGCACTGGAAAATGGACCTACAAACAGCAAGAGTTGCATCAGTAACTCATACGGCCTCGTTGTGAAGTTTCTCCATCATTTGGATTATTGTGTAGGAGGAGGGAAAATGTGCTGCTCGAGCGAGGAGGATAACGGGCACAAGATGGTGTCTTTCTTCTTCATTTTCTCTGAGGTTGTTTCAGTTTTCTTCGGTGCAACAAACATGTGTTCTTTTTAGATTTATTCTTCAAATTCTTGAGTTTCTTCTCAAGTTCTTTCCAACCCATGTCGATCGATGGTCTTTTGTCTACATAAAACAAAAGAGAAATTAACTAAAATAGTGTCATTGGAGGAGGGCAAGGTCTCTTTATATAAGCAGAGAATGTTTATATCACAACTGCAAATCATTTGTTTGCTTCTTTGGAGCTACGGGACACGAAAAGGTTGTGATCATAGGATTGACTTGAACAAAATGATCAAGAAAATCATGTTCAAACAGAAGAGTGTTTGGACTTCCTTTTTTCAAACTCATGATCACTTACAGAAATCAATACAAAATGAATATAACAAGAGTCTAACTCAATACAAAATGTCAACACAATCTAGTTACTCACATCATCGATGTGCCTAGTTAGTCTAAACATGCACTCTATATAATCAAAACATGATAAATTGTAACCATCCATACTTCTTGTACCACAAAATTGATGCGAGACAATTTGTTTGGGCCACAATAAACAGAAAGTTGGTCAAGATGTTATGTTTGTTTGTCTATCAAACAGCATACTATCCTTGATAATAAACTTAGAGATGATGATAGTTCTGCGTATTTCATAACCATCACCTGACACACTATTTTTGAGAATGAAACCATGTATCATCTTACAAGTGATAAGAACTACAATACTCTATACTTCATATTTCACATATTCTACCGATTTAAACAATGCATTAAATTCAATAGAAAATTAAGAAAAAGAAAAAAATTGTTTAGTGTCAACCTTCATATACCTCCACAGTTTTTAGCGTCTTCATATGTATCTGCAAACACAACAAGAGTGTCATTGACTTCACTAAAATGATAGACAAAAGATTAGACATGCAATAAAATACTATACGTTGTTGTCTTTTTCATAGAAATTCCAACTCCTTCCATCTCAAATAGGAATTTTCAGAAGATTTTTAGTATTTGAATGCTTGAATAGATGGAAACAATAACATATATATATAGATATATATCTCTTAGGTAAGGTTGTAATGAAACAAGCATGTTTCTCCAACACCCCAACCACCTCCCTTATGTGTCTACTGACCCTTCCTACTATGTAACAGATCTAACTACCACAACAAATAAGAGAGGGAAAACTTTACAATTAATATATTTTACTTCAAAGTTGAAGGAAACAATATTCATGTTTGCGGAGCAAACATTTTGATAGTTAAGCATAAAAGCAACCTTAAGAACAGTTTGGCATGTTCAGACCAATTCAACTCATATGAATTTCAGTGCTAATATCAATTGCATAATATCTAGGTGTAGCAAGTTTTTGTCTTCAAAAAATAATTAAATTCTTATAACCAGCAAAGCTCATAAAAACCCAATGAAACTTCCATTGCTCATAATTGACAACAAATTAACCTTACAAACTTATCAAACTGATGTCCCAAAGTGGGACACTTGATGTGATAGAAAATGTCTTTCAACAGTATGAATAAACTACAACAAGATATCTAGGCTTTAGATTCATGTGTTTTTCTATTGCACAACTTTTTCCTTTGAATTATAAAATATAAGTTAGTATTGGTATAAGTAAAAGTGCTACTTCAGAACCAGTTCGATGGATTAAAAATTCCATTTCTAAACCCATCTCCATCAGGATTTACACTACATTCATCTGATAATCATTGTTGAATGTTCAAGGCATACCAGATTTAGTTAAATTTTAGATATTCTCTGGGTAATGTTCCATTTACAGTTCTCTGAATATGACAGAAGCAAGTCAGTCTAATTTAACATCAGGGCCAATTTGCTCCAGGAACTTAACAATGTAGACGTATTTGGAAGCATAAATGCTCATATCTCCATGAGGTTGTAGTGTTCTTAAATATTTGGACAGTTTTTTTTTCGTGACTGGTTAAAATGACAAGGGTTTTATCTGACAAGGGAAATCTTCTTTCCGATGATTTTACAGTATGCTCAATAATGGAAATGCTTTTACGGAGATGAGCTTTATACCAAGTTATATTTCCACAGAATCCTTCATAGGTGAAAAATGTAAAGAGAAGAACAATATCATAATAAGAGACATTTTCAGAAAATGGTACACAAACAGACAGTGATTACTATCATTTGATTCACTAAATGTGCTGGAAGAAAGACAGTCTACTTTCATGTCAGGGCCAAGTTGCTACAGAATGTTAACAGCATAGACGTATTTGGAAGCATAAAGGATCATATATCCATGAGGTTGTAGTTTTCTTAAATATCTTGACAGTTTTTACTATGTATAGATGCACAAGAAGCTCCTGTGTCGATTATATTCGACACAAAGTCGATAGACATATTTTTTGTTCACTTAGAGATAAAACCCTTGTTTATGTCCTAAACTATCGCAGAATCCTTCTCCATTCTAAACCTATATTTCTTTCTCAATCCATTTTGCAGACTTTCTTGTGGTGCTGGTGTGATTTATTTCAACTTTGGTAGTTTCCCTCTTTGGCTGCTAAAAACAGGAAAGAGCAAAAAAGCATTACTTTAGTACCCCAAACAAAACAATTTTGTTCACAAAGGCTTAAGATGTTCGACTATAATATTACCAACATTAAGGCGATTTGATGTTCTGATACTAAAGTTGTTGCAGTAAAGAACCGGAACTGGATGAGCATGAGTCCTTCAAGTTCAGGTTCAAATGTTTCCAGCTTAAAATTCTAACATTCTACTGGCATGAAATAGTGACCCAAGAAACTTCTATTAGAAACTAGAAAGTGAGGAAATAAATTTGGTAACTTACCGACCATTGGATTGGTCACCACCAATAGTTGTTTGTGTCGATCTTAATTACTTGAGTCACCAGACAAAGACAGAGACTAAAATGAATCTGTCAATCTTCTTAACTGAAGGTTCCAATTTCCCTCAGATTGACAGACTTCGATCATGACCTGTAGTTGTCCCATCCGTTGTTGCTACAATCACTATTCTTCTTCTTTTAAATCTAATTCAAAAGATAAAGTTTGTGATCAAGTAGATCACAATCTCCTGCAAAGCAAAAGAAAACACATAACTATTCTAAAATGGTCTGCATGACCTGGTCCAAAAGAAGCAAAGCAAAGGTCAGCATGACCTGTAAAGAAAACAGCAATGGCCATCTTCAGCATACTTTGAGTCCATGCGTGTATGATGTTTATCCAAAGTGTGTTGACCATACCTTTGCATTCCTACGACATATATGCATATGTAGAAATAGTTTATAGTTAAGCCCAAATTGCAAACTCGATGGAAATATACTTCCAAATTCCAACCAAACCAATTCAAAAGATTGATTCGGTCCAATTTGCAAAAAAAATCCAACATAATGAAAAGAAGTTTAATTGCCTCTAGGTAGTTAAAAACTGAAAAAAGTATAAGGCAATGTTCATCATAATAGAAATATATATATGATCCAAGTTAAGAAAGTATCTTCCCTATCTCCAAAAGGAATTTATTTGGTCGTGTCCAAAAGCTTGAGCCGCTCCCATGTGGCAAACACAAAGGACATTGATATTATAGGTCTGTCCAATGCAGCGAAGTTGGTGAAGTAGGCAGCAAAATATTGAGAAATCGGGAGAACGAAGCTGAGATTTCAGTATCATAAAGATGAAAAAAATGCTTATCTGATTATTGGTGTACTATTCCTTCCAAATGAAGCAGAGATTTCAGTATCATAGAGATGAAAAAAATGGGAGGAGATGTAGAAAGTAACTTCCCATTTCCGACCAAGTTGTCCTTTAAGAAAAACTTGGTCGAGTTCAGTGGTTGCACGCCATTGAATTATGCAAGCCTGTGACAACACTAAATATGTTAAATTTAACAAAATCTAACACATGCAAGTGTTGCTTTATCAATTGCTTTTTTAGATCCAGCTCCTTTGGTTTTAAAAAGATTTGGTTGATTTTCCTTTTAATAGCAAAATTTGCTAAATGCCTGGCGAAATTGATGCTGAATCCGAAGATCAGGAGGCTTGCAATTTTCCCAAGTATTCCTGTAACGTACCCGAAAACAGCGGAAAATTTAAACAATAATAAAGACTGTCAACGGTCAACACAGGGCACGTCACGAGAAAACAAACCAACATATATATAAAATATATAAGATACAGACCCACGTGGAAGTCAAACTATATAAATGAGTCAACTGTGATTACAACAAAAGTGAATATACATGTAATCACTACCTCAAACAAAAGAAGATATAAAAGAGAACAGGATCTGATCCCGGGGGCACCCTCCTCGGTCACCACCTGACTCTCATGCTACTCGCTACCTGAAATGAAAACAAACAAACATGCCTGAGTTCCCTGAAGGAACCCCGTATACCAAACCTCCTAAAATACAAAAAGGAATTAAAGACAATGCAATGCTATGCACATGATCATCCACCTCGGGCCCACAATAATGCCCTCACCGCCTCCGCGGCATTGAACCACTCCTGCCACTATGGTCAAGTCAGTCCACCGCTGCCTCACAAGGGTCAGTCGACACCACTGCTCCCCAAAAGTGCAGGAAGGAACCCCCGGTACACGCCGTCACCCCAGGAGCGAGTCAGCCCGCTGAATACACAACTCGGGTCAGACGACAGCCGCTGCTCCCCCAAGAGCCGCCAGACGCGCACCCTGCCGGAACATCCTCGGCCTACCGCTAAACCCTCGCAAACTGCCCAAGGTTTATGGCACACATCCCTCACACCCCGCTCGGTAAGAGAGGCAACAGTAATACAATAATACGCCTTCGTCGAAGGTGAAATCCGTCGCTCTCAAAGCCGGTAATCAACCGTCGCCTCGGAGCCGGTAGTCGACCTATACTCAACGGATCGCGTGTGGATAAATCCACCAACCTGCGGCAGATCGGTCGACCGCTAAAAGCACACCGGTCGACCGGTCCCCCACACAGTACACAGTACTGTGCAAACAAGTCTACCGGTCGAACCACGCCAACCGAATTACCGACCAATTGGTCGAACAAAAGTCATCTAGCGGTCGACCGTTTGGATGGTCTACGCTATACCAATTTATATAATATATATATCCGATCGGTCGAACCAAGGGGTCGTTCGACCGATAACAGGAAAATCTCACTATCTTGCCCAAGTGACATTCGGTCGACCGGAACTACTATACAGTTCGACCGAAACATCACAGGCACTCTACTGCTAAATTAAAATGCTCAGTCGGTCGACCGAAAGTTGAAGAGCGGTCGACCGTTTTGATGGTCAAAGCTCCCAACCGACTTAGCATCGAATGGATCGGTCGAACAAGGTTAAGGGCATTCGACCGTTTAATAAGTCAAAACCCCCAACCGACCCATTCTCAATGTTATTCGGTCGACCGGCTAAGTGGACTCGTTCGACCGATAACAACATCAACCCTTTTCCCGCACGAATTTGGCATAACGGTCGACCGTCCATAGACATCGTTCGACCGTTCGCGGGTAAACATCAATATAATAATAGGATCGGTCGACTGCCCACAGGCACCGGTCGACCGATCGTCGTCTTCAACCTCTGAATTGGTTGAAATCCGACGGGGAATTCGACACCAACGTCGATCCCCAACACTCACAAGGCTTATGTGAGTTATAATGAAGATTTGGCATACCTTTTGGTCGAGTGAAGAAGCCTCCCAAGCTTTGGCAACCTCTACTCAACTTCTTCTTCTTCTCTTCTTCTTCTTCTTCTTCTCCTCTTCTTCTTCTCCTTCTCTTCTTCTCCTCCTCTTCTCCGAAAATCTCTCTCACTCACTGCTAGATCAACTGAAGAAAACGTTTCTATTAAAACCTAACACTTCTATTTATACAAGAATCCAAGTTTATCTTCAATTCACCTCTCAATCTTCCAATCAAAACAAGCCACCACATGCTTCACTAATCAAAGCTTAATTAGGTTAATTAGGTTTAGTTTAGTTTAATTTAGGTGTTTAGATTAGGTTATTACAATTCCATAATCTATCTAGTGCTGCTGCATTGTCTTATGAGTCTACAGGTAACAAACTTAATGACGTTTTACGATAATATCAATTCTCATGGAGATAAAACCCTTCTTTATATGATAATCTTATCAACCTCTCTTTCTTTCTCAATGCATTTTGCACCTTTACTTGCGGCTTTGGTGTGCTCTGAACTTCGACAGTTTCCTTCCCTTACAGGTAAAAACAGGAAAACAACATTAGTTTAATAACACAAACAATATTAGATTGCTAATCTGTATTCGAAGGAGAAAACAAAAAAGACCCGTTCCTGTGCTTTAGAGCTAGCAAAAGACTAACTGATTTTGTAACTTAGAAATATATACTATTGTGTACTGTAAGTTTAATTAACAAACTCCTTTAACTTCAGATCCATGTTGTGATCGAGTTGCAAACTCCTTTAAAAAAATAAAATGAACTGTACGTTTAATAAGCCAACTACGAAAATCACATCAGTAGTTAAGATGAGCCCACTAAGAGTTACAAGTTGATTTCCCTGAATATCAAAAAGCAAAAAATAACCTGTTTTAGATGTTTAACAAAAGGGAAACAAAACGAAGAATTAACATATCTGTTTCTCTTTTTTCAAGGTTCGAAGAATTTTGCTCGAAAATGCTGACTTTCACGCTCTAACCAGTTTCCAACTTTCGAACAAATTTGGCCACTTTCTAACCACTGATTGTAGTCCCCTTCCTGATTCCGCTGGTGTCTCCTATCCAAACAAAAAAAAGCACCAATTAACCAAATTGTATAATAGAACAGACAATTAACTTAGTGAATATATTTGGAACGTAAGTTTCTTGTTTCGGTTAGTCTAATCTGCTTTACTAGAATCACACATTATCATGTTAAAAATAATTTTTGTTAACATATGTGAGATTGAATCCACCGATTTTTACAAAAAACTTGATAGTACTGATATATAGTTGCCAGTGTGGTATATCAAACCATGTTATTTAAAAAAATCAAAAAAAACTTTACTTTGGGAACGGATGCTTAAATCGCCTAGTGAACATGTTAAACAGTGAGCTAAAACAAACATGTTAAACAGAATTAGTACCCAACTTAATGCGAGAAGTGAACAAATAACCCTCCAAGGGAAACTAAACGATGCATTCACCTGAAGGGTAATGGTATGATCAGAAACGTCAATGTCTCTCCGAGCAGAGATATTTACAGCAACTTTTATCGGAATCTGTTCTCTTGATATTCTGGGTAGCTAACAAATGGAAAAAAGTAAAAGCAGTGTTCATCTTAATAGAAACATATAATCCAAGATAATAAGGTAGCTTCCCTATCTCCGAAAGAAATTTACTGCCCAATCCATAAGCTATAATTTACTGATATTATAGGCCTGTACAGTGCAGCAAAATTGGCGAAGTAAGCAGCAATATATTGAGCATTTGGGGAAAAATGTAACAGAGATTTCAGTATCATAAAGATGAAAAAAATGAATATCTGATTTTTAGTTGTCTTTAAATTCTGCACCATGTAGTATTCCTTCCAAATGAAGCAGATATTTGAATACCATAAAAGTGAGAAAAAAGTCAGAAGGTGATGAGGAAAATATTCCAGAACCTATCCAGCGCTGAAATGGAAAATCGCAATGCAGTTCAAGTCAAACATGTAACACCTTACATTCTTCTAAAGGACACATAAAACTACGAAAAAAGAAAAATCTCAAGAAAATAAATAAGATTTAAATTCATTACCAATGTGAATTGTGGCAAATTCTATCTCAATCTCATTTTTCGACAATTGGTATGGGCAGCACATTATCCATGCATTGTTTATGAAGCACAAAACGAGATATTAAGAACACAATTCTATCTCGGTTGTGAGGATCTGATTCTTTTTGTTTTTGTCAAAAAAATTACTTAACATGAGGATGTTGTGATGCTATTTGGATGATTTGAAAGTGTGAACAAAGGTACATCTTCATGAAATCTAGCTTGGCAGCAGAATCTCGCTGCTGAAGAATGAAGTGAATTTTATCAACATCTCTTTTCTTCCGTGAATCTTGTGTAAGGAGATGTCACTTACCCATACATAAAACCTATACGGAGAGAAAGAAGTTCAGTTGAGAAGGAAGAAAGCATGGATTCCAACAGGAAAGCTTTCACCTCAAGGGTAACGGTACTATCAGAAATGCCAATGGATTTCCCACAAAAAATGCCAGCAATAAATTCATTTCCAATTTTTTAGATGCAAATTGTAAATCACACTTGATTTTTGGTTCAAAATCTAATCACTAAGATGTGATTCCAAACAGACTAGAGAAATGTTTATCTATACTAAAGAACTAGGGTAAAACCCGTACGTTGTGCGCATGATGTGGTTTTTACCATATATAATTCGTTATCATTGAAGATTCTCAAACAATGACAATAAGTTCAGTATATCTCACAAAAAAATTAATGAGTGATTAATATTTTGTGTACTTGTACATTAATGTGTGATTTCTTATTGATTGATGACGAAATATCGAACATGGAAAGGATGTTATCTCTATCTTGTACCTTTTTATTTGGCTTCCACTTTTGATACGATGAAACTTCTTAAATCCACATGCATTGTTTTGTTCACATGTGGATCGGTTTGGTTGCATATGTATTGGTCATTGGTTGGAGTGCTTCGTCAAAGATCTGTTGCATCTTCTTGGGTGTATATGGATTGCACTCGAGGTGTTCGATGTTATGTCAGAAACTCTAGGTGTGGGAATCGGATGGGCCTTTTCCTGTTTTCCATAACAGTTTATGATCACTAGGTTAAAGTAATCAACAATCTTGCGATGAAGAATAGTAATGGGGCCATCAACAAACAAAAGGTAACATTTGATTTTCATCTCAATGTTTTTATTGACCTCTGAATTTCCTATTTCACTCTTTGTTGATCAATACTATGTAATCAAATCAAGAGTCTCCATTGATTAAGATATTGATATAGCTGAAGCCATTTCCATATGTAATCAAATTAGTTACACTCCATTCACAATCCATTGGTTTTCATCTTCTAATCATCGTAGCTCTGAGTTGTGTCTGCACATTCACATTTTCAATTCAATTGGAAAAATAAACAATGGTCATAGCCTCAATGCTTGTGAGGGGTGAGGTTGTGCGAGCAACCAACGACAAGAAGAGGTTGTGCCCGAAAGAAACTACTTTTGGGAGGTGTGAGTGTTGGAAAGGGAGCCAAAATATAATGGTTGATTTGGCCGTTACAGAGTTGTGGAAGTTAGTAGAAGATGAAGTGTGGGTGCTCAGTGCTCTAATCGTGAAGGTTAATGGTTGAGATTCTTTTGAATGACAAAAGACCAACTTATGGGTCAAGGTTCCAAAATTAAAAGATTGAATGGGAAGCTACGTCTTAAATGGTCACAAATATACATTTTCTTGATCACAAACCTGTAATATCCTTTTGAGTTCTGTATTCCTCCACCTAGTTTTGGTATTGATTTTGGTATTGATTTTGTTATGGATATTGAAAAAGAAAATCCAAACACTCTTCTGTTTAACACTACTTCTTGGATTTCCAAATCTAGTTTGAACACTAGTTTCTATTAAAGTCAATCCTTTGTTTGAAGCCATTTGTGTCCTGTAGCTCTAAAGATTCCAATAATACATTCTTTAGGTTATTGTTTGTTTGAACACGAATTTCTTGATCCTGGGTTGCTAAACCTTTTTTTTTGCGTTCTGTAGGTCCAAAACAAGCAAATAAATTTGTGCTCAATCCTCTACCTAGTTTTTTTTATCACAGCCCTTTTGTGTCCTGTAGTTATAAAGAAGCAAACAAATCTGTGGTCGTTATGTAACAGATTCACCTATATATGTACCTACTTCTCTCTTTTTTCCAACAATAATGGTCTTATGATGAGACATTCATATTCCCTTTGTCTGAAGTATCTTAGGTCTTTTCTTTGTTATTAAGGTTAAACCATTGTACAAAATACTACTCAAGGCCTAAGAGGATAAAGACATTATATGTAAATTTGTATAACAGTTTTTATTTTATATTTTATCTACTCTACTACCCCGTTTAAAATCCCAACCTCCCAAGCATTTGAACGAGACTACTGGGAATTGATCTTTTGTTTTGACTATCTAAAGACAGGGATGCCCCAGTTGGTAATTCGTATAACACTTTTAGATACACTGTTGATAGGAAACGATAAGGAGATAATTTTGCAATAAAATTAAGGAGAGGAGACATTGTTAACGTTTAAAAAAGAGAGGGGCATAATTTAAAGGAAGACAAAGATAATGGTGGAAAGTGCAATTTTCCCATTTATTTACTCCTCACAAGTCACAACGGACTCCTCTTCCAACCGTTTATTTTCCCTCCAAAATCTAACCATCCATATTTTATTATTATAAAACAAACTCTTCCTTTCTTATAATCATAAACTACTCATCATTGCTCTGAGATTCTCTGATCTTCGCCCACCGATCTTCATCCTTCCTTCCTTCCCTCCTTCCATTGTTGAATCTGGTATGAACAATCTCATCTTATTCTTTTGTGAATTGATTGAATCTTTCTTTCCTCATATGTGTTTTCCAACTAAGTATTGCTATTGATTTGTGTATGTGATCTTTTTTTATATGAAAAGGTGTCCAAATACTCTCCCCTTCAATGTGAGTTTCTTTGATTTCGAAATCTAGTTTTTGTATTCATTTCTGTAAGCAATCTTTCTAATTAAATCTGAAGATAATCTGAAAATACCCTTCAGTTCTGTTTCTTGTAAGTAATCATTTTTTATTCTTGAAATTGAATATGTGTCTTGATTAAGTAATGATATCAATTTCTTAATGTGATGTTTGTTTTCATTCTGAAAGAAGAAGAAAAGGTCCAAATAAAAACTCTTCCATTCAATTCTTTGCTATTCATTCTGTAAGTAATCTTCGTAGGAAAATCCTAAAGAAAGTTCAGATACCTTTTAAAGAGTTGTTTGGATTTCTACATCCAGTTTTGGTACTGATTTATGACTGTGATATTTATTTTCAATCTAAAAAAAAAAATCCAAACTTCTGTTTTTTTTGGGTACATGCATTTCTCAATATGAGTTTTTTCTTTCTTTCTGTTGCCAAGTTTTGGTATCCATTTCTCTAACCGGTCTTTGTTATGAAATCTGAAAAGAAAATCCAAACATACTTTTTCTCTTCATTTTTTCTAGTAATCTTTGTTATGGATTCTATATCTAGTTTTGGTATTGATTTCTCTAACTGATCTTTGTTTTGGAATTTAAAAAAAAAGTCCACAAACTCTTCTGTTAAACATGGTTTCTCTTGGAATTTCTATCTAATTTTGATAGCAATTTTCTTTAAGTGACCATTTGTTTGAACAAGAGTTTATCAATCTTGGATTCATAAGCCTATAACTATTTTGTCTTTTGTAGCTCCAAAGAAGCAAATAAATGTGTTCTCAATCATTACTACCACTTATTTCTAATATGTGAAAAATTTACAGTTGTGCTTTTGACTTGATCTCTCTGCTTATATAAAGAAGCTTTGTCGTCCTCCAGTGACACTCATCTGGTTATCTTCTCTTTGCTTTCTGTAGGTAATAAAACCATCGTCAGTCATGGGTAGGGAAGAGCTTGAGAAGAAGCTCAGGAGTCTGAAAAGGAAATCGAAAAAGAACATGTGGCACCAACACATGTTTGCTGCACCAAAAAAACCCGTAACATCCTCAGAGAATAAGAAGAAAAACACCATTGTGTTCCCGTTATCCTCCTCACTCGAGAAGCACATTTTGCCTCATCCTACAGCAGAACAATCGCAAGTTGTTTCCTCCTCTCCAAAGAGGAAAGGTTTTCAAAATTTAGAAGAGGAGACCGCTGCAAAGAGAGCACGAGTTCAAGCCCTTGACAGAGTAGATGTTCCAACAGATGGTAAGCGTTTGTTTCTCTCGTTTTCTTGATATTTTCTTGTAGTCTATGTTCTTACATTGTGGCTCTCTTGTTGCAGTTCCGTTGCAGCAACCATTGCCACAAAACAATCGAGTCAAAGCATTAAAAACTCGGTTCGCATATATTATTGCCAAAGCTCAGGGGAAGGTGCGAATACGAAATCTGTCAAGATGATCAGATAATTTTTTTACCTGTTGATTTATAGATTTATGTCAATGGCTGCTTAATTTGGTAGCTTTAATGTTTCAGAGCATAGCCGAGGTTCCCCAACAGCTCCTCCCAGCAGTACCCAAAGCCAAACATACTGCCACTCCCGGGGAAAAGAGAAAAGAGTGGATAAAAGCTCAAAGGGAAGCAGCCCGACGTGCCATTTCAAGGGTAATAATCCTTTTGCTGCCAATGCATATTCTTTGTCTGAATGTCTTCTTTGGACATACAATTTTGATTATCAATTTTGGTGTGAATCACAGGTAAAAAACACTGCACATTTCAATGACAATCTGGAGGCTACGCGTGAAATTCTCCGCCTTATTGGGTCACCATATTAGGAGACCTGACAAAAAGGGAGTAGCCTGATTCTTCTCTTCTTTCTTTGTTTCTTGCTTTTTGCATAGTCGTTTTAATCGCCTGATTCTTTTTTGCATTTTGATGATTAACCTATGATGAAAAGTTATGGACCACATTTGATCATCCAATTGACCCTTGAATTGTGGTGCTGGTATTGGTGCATTCATGTAATCTAAGCCAAGCTGCTGATTGGACCTAATCAAGTGCACCAGTGCCCACCGTGATCAGGTGCAACAGCAGGTCGTGATCCAAGTCCATCAATCTGAGGCAAATTGGACCCTTTGGGCCTGTAGATTCCTTTCGGTAAAGAAGGTTGACGGATTCATTTCATTTTTTACGTTTCAAGATCGACACAAACAACCATCATAATTTCATTTCATTGTTTTCCTTTCTTTCTGTCCATGTTAGTTTCTTCATATCACTTTTAGTCACCCAATTCTTGCTTTCACATGCTTTTATCACAAGTTGACAACAATCACACTTCTTTAGTCTCCACATATCATTAGCAACTAAGTCGATTTGTTCATTTTTATGTTTTTTTCCGTCTTATTGGTTTCCAAGCATCCACTTATTTGTTATGTTTTAAGTGATATAATCTTTGCTTTGTTTGGTTTATTTAAGAATACCTACTTTCGCTGGGTTTGATTTGTTTTATAGGTAGAATTTGAAGGACACACTAGTTTTCAGTCGAATGATGTCAAGTGGAGGGATCATCAGTGCATTGTGAGCTACACTCATAATAACTAAATTTTCCGGTAAAAATCAAGGGAATTCTTTTTCTTGCTTTTATAAAAATTGAATTGTTTTTTTAATTCTGGGGTGGTTGGTTACAAGTCCATTTTGGACTTCTGGTGACATGTTTCCCTAAGATGTTTAACCTAATGATGAAAAATCAAGTGCTGGATTAATGAACCATAACGGAATAAGACGACATCAGGTTGAGTTGGTTGTGTAGTTGTTTCAGATACTTCATATCAAGTTCAGACACTTTGTTCAGATACTTCATATCAGTTTTGTTTGCAGGAAAAGGCTAGCTTTGAAACAGTGCATCTGATTGTGAGTTTTTTAACATAATAACCAAATGCTAGCTAAAAATATAATTGCATAACATATGATTTGTTGTAAAGTGCATCTCTTTGTTGTGCAGAATCAGACTCCGATATTGAGTCTAAACAGGAGGGAAAATCTATTTTTCCATCCAACCATGCATGGTTAAATAGAAGTCTCCGTGGCATTTAACATTATGACACGATGTGATTCAACACCAGAGAGCTCCCAGAAGAGAATTCGTGGAACTTTCGCGTGTCACCAGTCAATTATTCTTCATACCTTGAGTAAAAGAGAGAATCAGATATGTTAATTCTTCTTTTTTTTATTTTTTCCCATTTTGTTAAACATTATAGACATGTTATTTTTGCATTTGATATACAGGGAAATCAACTGGTAATTCTTTGCCATGCACCCATGCCAAATGTCCAGCCTATTATGAAAATTATTGACCTTCTCAACAAAAGTTCTCTCTATATAGATTTTATGTATGGGTAAATTGTTAGAGATAGTCCCACATCGCCTAAATGTGGAATCTCTCCTGGACATATAAGTTGAAGGGTCCCTCCACACATTGCCAATTGGTTTTGAGTTGGATACCCTGTTCTATTATGGTATTAGAGCCTGGTTAAGGTCCAACGGTCGGCTTGACACTTCACCCTTTGTTTGTTGGATTTCATGTTTAATTATGCATATATATTTTCTAAATTTTTATGCATAATAAGGATCAATCACAATTTTCTACGATTTATTTCATGCATGCATCAATTTGTTTCAATAACTAGTTTTAAAACTTTATTAAAACAAACACAAGGGACTCCGAAATTCATACCTAGAAGTTCTCTAAAACTTCTTGATGATCCAGAGATGTTGAGGAAGACGATCGTCGCTTCCTGTTGCGCCGGATGCCTCCGAGTGTTCACCGAAACCCTAAACAAGGTTGGAGAGAAATGAGCTAGCCAATCAATCTCCAAACAAGCTTAGAATCTAGCTACAAACCCCTTCCTTAGCCTCTGAGATTTCTCCTTCAAAGACTTAGAAAACTAAGAGAATTTTCGTGGATTTTTGTGGTGAATTTTGGAGAGAAAATAATTAGAAAACAAGTTATGTCAATTGAGGAGAATAAGGACCTATTTATAGGCTCCTATCTTACTCTCAATCATAGCTATTCTTAAGCCACGAATTCTTGACATTTTCTCTCACAAACTAATTCCAAAATGCATTACATGCATCCACAAAACGTTTGACCAAGTTTGGAGCTAATCTAACCATCGATCGAATTAATCTCTTAATTATCAAAGGCAGAAAATCGATCATGCTTCGGTTTACCGAGTCCCACTCGGTTAACCGAATATGTCACGATCGCTTTACCGAGTATTAGACGGACGACTGATTCTTAAGGAGAAAAATTCTCCTTAACCGATCGGACGAACCCACGTCTAAAAACCGAATGCCATTCGGTTAACCGAAAATATCGGAACTGGACATTGTTCGGTCGACCGTTTCTGGTTCAGAATACCGATCCAGAATTCCAGGCACTTTGGTCAAGTTCGGTCAATCAACTATGACCATCCGTTCCACGTTCGGTTGACCGATCCACAGATCCTTCGGTCGTCCGAACCATAACGGATTACCGAAATTTTACCCGATTTTGCATTTTTCAAATTTTGGATTTATTTATATCCAACAAAATTTGAACTTTAGGGGGTTTTTGGCAAATTCACAACTGATGCAATATATTATCCTATGCAACAATAAATTATTGCACCCCATAATTTATTCATCTCATATGAATTTATCATGATTCTAATTATGTTATATATCACAACATAATTGATTTTACTTGTTCACCACATGTGTCATATTTTCTATAAGAAACCCGACACATCATATGAACAAAAAATCAAGCTTCTTGTTTCCCGGTTTTTGCGGTGTGACCTATGGGAGGATCTAAACTAAGTTGACAGTGATATTAAGAGCTTAATATCACAAGCTATAAGTGGTATCTAGCTACACATTATAGCTCCCAATTAGTTAGATGTCTTAATTCCACTTGAACCAAAACCTGATCCATTTAGTGATGGAGTTCACCACTTGTGTCCGTCCCTTGCCTCATGATATTAAGAATACACACAAAGTAGTATTGTGTCATCTTTGTATTAGTATTCATTTCTTGATCTCTTTAAGCTAGTTATAAATATGTGACTTAACTCAAATCACATTGTGCACATTATAACTTTGCTTTATCAAGGGACCCGCAAATATCATCACTCAATTAAGAGGGGCAATGATAATCTTTTGACTAATTATCTTCTCCAACAAAAGTCATACTTAACCAACCAATGCCTTTACACTACACTTATCGATAGCTCAAGACACTAGTCTAATCAAGCATTTCTTAAGTGATCGGATATAAGTCTCATATCAAAGGACCAAAGACACAGTAAAATATTAATGACACAGAAACACATTTCTATAATATTCTACTTATTAGGTCTATTCAGTATACAAAAGTAATATTTTCCTCTTTTGCGTACCCGTGTTGTCACTCACTTGTAGAGCTACAATGATCTATGACCAACACGACAATCTTAACTCGGTAATAAATGTCCCATGATTATTACCATTATTGCGAATATCTTTTGTTTATGTAAACCAATATCTTTTAGAGCTCTACGGTTAAGGACCAAGAGACTCTTCCTTAACACTTCCAAAAGACGAATAACATAAACAAGGAACAAAATGATTTCTCATTCAATTCATAATAATTAACATTTTAAAAGTAAAACTTTTAGAACACATTCCCTTCATTGTTCTCACACGTGATACCGGTTACGCGTGCGGGGGAGTGTTAGAGATAGTCCCACATCGCCTAAATGTGGAATCTCTCCTGGACATATAAGTTGAAGGGTCCCTCCACTCATTGCGAATTGGTTTTGAGTTGGATACCTTGTTCTAATATAAATGACATCTTCTTACACAATTCATTCAGAATTACTTTTTCATAAATTCTGGTTACATGGAATCACAGTTTAAGTTTTTCAATATTGAGGGTCACGTTTATCCTGTGGAGCCATATGAGGAGATTCCCATGAATCGAGTTCTTGATGCTCCTTCGGCTGTTTTCGATGGTGATGATGTGAGTAGCCAAGCAACTACATTGTTTTTTGACAATCATAGTTATACACTTGTACAAGCTACTTTGTACTTGTTTTCGACTGAATTCTGCCAAAAAATCTAAAATATTGCTGGCACTTTCGTGGAAAAGCCCTTGACATTTCTGATAGTACCGTTACCCTTGAGGTGAATGCTTTCTTGTTGGAATCCATTCTTTCTTCGTTCTCAACCTTACTTCTTTCTCTCCATATAGGTTTTATGTATGGGTAAGTGACATCTCCTTACACAAGATTCACGCAAGAAAAAAGATGTTTATCCAAGCAAAGGGAAATGAATTCACTTCATTCAAGAAAAGAGATGTTGATCCAAGCAAAGGAAATAAATTTCACTTCATTCTTGAGTGAGATTCTGCTGCCAAGCTTGATTTCATGAAGATGGACCTTTGTTCATGCTTTCAAATCATCCAAATAGCATCACAACATCCTCATGTTAAGTAAATTTTTTGACAAAAAAAAAAAGAATCAGATCCTCACCACCGAGATAGAATTGTGTTCTTTATATCTCGTTTGATGCTTCAGAAACAATGCATGGATAATGTGTTGCCCATACCAATTGTCAAAAAATGAGATTGAGATGCAATTTGCCACAATTCACATTGGTTACGAATTTAAATCTTATGTATTTTCTTGAGATTTTTCTGGTTTCGTAGTTTATGTGTCCTTTAGAAGAATGTAAGGTGTTACATGTGTGACTTGAACTGCATTATGATTTTCCATTGCAGCACTGGATAGATTCTGGAATACTTTCCTCATCTTCTGATTTTGTTTTCCATCTTTATGATACTAAAATCTCTGCTTCTTTTGGAACGAATACTACAATTGCTATGGTGCAGAATTTAAAGACAACAAAAAATAAGATATGTATTTTTTTCATCTTTATGATACTGAAATCTCTGTTACATTTTCCCAAATGCTCAATATATTGCTACTTACTTCGCCAATTTTGCTGCACTGTACAGGCCCATAATATCTGTAAATTATAGCTTATGTATTGGGCAGTAAATTTCTTTCGGAGATAGGGAAGCTACTTTCTTATCTTGGATCATATATTTCTATTATGATGAACACTGCCTTGTACTTTTTTTCATTTGTTAGCTACCCTGAATATCAAGAGAACTGATTCCGATAAAAGTTGCTGTAAGTATCTCTGCTTGGAGAGACATTGACGTTTCTGATCTTGCCATTACCCTTCAGGTGAATGCATCTTGTAGTTTCCCTTGGAGGGTTATTTGTTCACTTCTTGCATTAAGTTGGGTACTAATTCTGTTTAACATATTTGTTTTATCTCACTGTTTAACATGTTCACTAGGGGATATAAGCATCCGTTTCCCAAAGTAAAGTTTTTTTGATGTTTTTAAATAACATGGTTTAATATACCACACTGGCAACTATACATCAGTACTATTGAGTTTTTGTACAAACTGGTGGATTCAAAATCACATATGTTAAAAAAAATAAAAATTAACATGATAATGTGTGATTCTAGTAAAGCAGATTAGACTAACAGAAACAAGAAACTTACGTTCCAAATATATTCACTAAGTTAATTGTCTGTTCTATTATACAATTTGGTTAATTGGTGGATTTTTTTTGTTTGGATAGGAGCCACCAGCGGAATCAGGAAGGGAACTACAATCAGTGGTTAGAAAGTGGCCAAATTTGTTCGAAAGTTGGAAAGTGGTTAGAGCGTGAAAGTCAGCATTCTCGAGCGAAATTCTTCGTACCTTGAAAAAGAGGGAAACAGATATGTTAATTCTTCGTTTTGTTTCCCTTTAGTTAAAAATCTAAAATAGGTTATTTTTTGCTTTGGGTGTTCAGGGAAATCGACTTGTAATTCTTAGTGGGCTCATCTTAACTACGGATGTGATTTTCGTAGTTGGCTTATTAAATTTACAGTTCATTTTATTTTTTTAAAGGAGTTTGCAACTCGATCACAACATGGATCTGAAGTTAAAGGAGTTTGTTAATTAGTTAGTCTTTTGCTAGCTCTAAAGCACAGGAACGGGTCTTTTTTGTTTTCTCCTTCGAATACAGACGAGAGCACCTTCCCTTCCAAATTAACCATCAGTTAATGGTGAATCGCAGGCCTCCTAATCTTCACATTCAGAATCAATTTCGAGAGGTTAATGGTTTGGCTGACCATTTAACCAGTCTTCTACTAAAAGGAAAAGCGATTAAATCTTCTAAACAGCAAAGGATCTGGATCAGAAAAGGCATTTGCCATGTCTTTAGAAGTCCTGCATAATTCAATGGCGCGCAACCACTGGACTCGATCAAGGTTTCCATATAGGAGAACTTGGTCGGAAATGGGAAGTTACTTTCCTCATCTCCTTCCATTTATTTTTTCAGCTTTATGATACTAAAATATCTTCTTCGTTTAGAAGAAATACTACAATCGCAATAGTGCAGAATTTAAAGACCGTCACCTCCCAGATCCAGACACCAAAAATCAGATATGCATTTTTTTTACTTTTATGATACTGAAATCTCTACTATATTCTCTCAAATGATCAATACAGGCTTACGATATTAATATGCTTTATGTTTGCCTCATGGCAGCGGCTCAAGCTTATGGATCCGACCAGTAAATTCCTATTGAAGATACGGAAGTTACCCTCTTATCTTGAATCATATATTTCTATTATGATGAACGTTGCCTTATACTTCTTTCATTTGTTAGCTATCCAGAAGACCTGAAGCCTTTTCATTGTGTAAGCGAAAATTTTGCAAAAGGCATCGGTTTGCCAACTCACTTTGCTTGTTTTGTCAATTTTTATCAGGTCTGACTCGGTTTTGTTATCATTATTAACAGAGTTTACTTTGAAACACTAGTTTTATTCCTTTATCTGATTGTGAATTTTTAAAACTTTATGACCAACTTTTCGTCCTAAGTAACTGAAAATTGTGATATAATTGCATAACATATTATTAGCAACAACGTTGATTTCTTTGCTTGACTAACTAAAATTGGAGGTCGCAGTGGTTTGCACATTTCATTAGTCAAAAGAACTTTGGTCTGTGTTAGTTTTGATTTTTTTTAAGAAACCCAAAACATAGATTAGATAGGTTTATAAAGTCTAGTGGTTGGATTTCTAAATAGAGAAAATAGCATCTAATGCTAATTTATGATTCCATAAATTTTGCCAAGAACTTCGGACATCTTAAGCTAATTCATTTCAAATTGTTGATGTTTAATCTCATCAGGTCATTATTTCAAATCTTAAACCAAGATTAGCAATCTAATGTTGTTTGTGTTATTAAATTAATATTGTTTTCCTGTTTTTACCTGTAAGGGAAGGAAACTGTCGAAGTTCAGAGCACACCAAAGCTGCAAGTAAAGGTGCAAAATGCATTGAGAAAGAAACAGAGGTTGATAGTATTATCGTATAAAGAAGGGTTTTATCTCCTTGAGAATTGATATTATCGTAAAACGCCATTAAATTTGTTACCTGTAGACTCGTAAGCCAATGCAGCAGCACTAGATAGATTCTGTTATACTTGGGAAAATTGCAAGCCTCCTGATCTTCACATTCATCTTCAATTTCTCCAGGCATTTAGAAAATTTTGCTAGTAAAAGGAAAAACAATCAAATCTTTTTAAAACCGAGCTGGATCTAAAAAAGCAATTGATAAAGCAACACTTGAATGTGTTAGATTTTGTTAAATTTAACATATTTAGTGTTGTCACAGGCTGGCATAATTCAATGGCGTGCAACCACTGAACTCGACCATGTTTTTTTAAAGGACAACTTCGTCAGAAATGGGAAGTTACTTTCTACATCTCCTCCCATTTTTTTCATCTTTATGATACTGAAATCTCTGCTTCATTTGGAAGGAATGGTACACCAAAAATCAGATAGCATTTTTTCATCTTTATGGAGGCACCTATAAGAAGAGGGGTATTGAATCGGATCGAAGACATAAAAAGAGGAAGAGGCAGACCACGATTGACTTGGGAGGAAGCGGTCAAAAGAGATTTAAAAGATTGGAATGTTCCTCGAGAATTTGCATTGGATAGAAACGCGTGGAAGAAGGCGATTCACGTGCCTGAACCGTGACTCCTTGGAGTTTCATTTCTAGCCTACCCCAACTAGTTTGGTATAGAAGGCTTTGTTGTTGTTGTTATGATACTGAAATCTCTGCTTCATTTTCCTAAATTCTCAATTTATCTTTCTTTCCTCCTATATGTTTTCCTATTAAGTATTGATATTGATTCTTGTGTGTGAGTTTCATTCAATCGAAAAACTAGTTTTTGTATTCATTTCTCTTTGGTTCTCATAAGTTATCTATTTTCATTCTTGAATATGTGTTTTGATTAAGTAATGATATCAAATTTTTAATGTAATGTTTGTTTTTCTTTTGAAAGAAGAAAAAAGTCAAAATGAAAACTCTCTATTCAATTCTTTAGTATTCATTCTGAAAGTAATCTTTGTTATTGAGACATATTGTAAAACAAATTCTTCCCTTCTTCCATTCCCTCCTCAGAATTCAGCATCAGCTGTTGAGTTTGGTATCAACATTTTGATCTTGCTATTGTGATTTGTCATTCCTTTTGATCATACTAGTTTCTACATTGTTCATATCTTCGTTGTTAGTAAACTTTTTCATTATCCAACATTCATTTCTTTATGTGAGATTTCCTTTCAACACGAGTTTCTTCGATTTCAAAAGTTTTAGCATTCCTTTCTGTAAGCGATCTTTGTTATGGAATCTGTAAATAAATTTCAGATTCCCTTTGTTTCAACATGAGTTTCTAAGTGACCTTTATTGATTTTCTTGGATTTTCAAAACTGGTTCTGATAATACATTTTCTATAATATCAATATGCTTTATGTTTGCCTTGTGGAAGCGGCTCAAGCTTTTGGATCCGACCAAATAAATTCCTTTTGGAGATAGGGAAGATACTTTCTTATCTTGGATCATATATATATATATATATTTCTATTATGATGAACATTGCCTTCTTTCAGTTTTTAACTACCCAGAGGCAAATTAAACTTCTTTTCATCATGTTGGATTTTTTTGTGCAAATTGGACCGAATCAATCTTTTGAATTGGTTTGGTTGGAAATTAGAAGTATATTTCCATCGAGTTTGCAATTTTGGTTTAACTATTTACATCGAGTGCCGTAATTTTTAGAAACCCAAAGGTATGGTCAACACACTTTGGATGATCGTCATACAGACATGGACTCAAAGTAAGCTGAAGATGGTCATTGCTGTTTTCTTTACAGGTCATGCTGACCATTGCTTTGTTTCTTTTGTTTTGTAGGCAATTGAGATCTACTTGATCAGAAACTTTATCTTTTGAATTAGATTTCAAAAAAGAAAAAGAAGAATAGTGATTGTAGCAACAAATGATGGGATAACAACAGGTCATGATCGAAGTCCGTCAATCTGAGGGAAATTGGAACCTCCAGTTGAGAAGGTTGACAGATTCATTTCAGTCTGTCTTTGTCTGGCGACTCGAGTAATTTAGATCGACACAAACAGCTATTGGTAGTGACCAATCCAATGATAAGTTACCAAATCTATTTCCATACTTACTAAGAGAAGTTTCTTGGGTCCGTTTTTTTGGTTGCCTTAGCATACTTATTTCATGCCAGTAGAATGCGTAGGTTTTGACAATTATTTAAGACTTGTTAAGGTAATTTGTTTCAAAACTTGATTTTTAATTTACACATGTTTGCATTTTAAGTTGGAAACATTTGAACCTAAACTTGAAGGATTCATGTTCATTCAGCTCGGGTTCTTTACTGCAACAACTTTAGTTACAAATCGTCTTAATGTTGATAATATTATAGTCAAACATCTTAAGCCTATGTGAACAAAATAATTTTGTTCTGCATACTAAACTAATGTTGTTTTGCTGTTTCTTGTTTTTAGCAGCCAAAGAGGGAAGCTACCGAAGTTGAAATCACACCAGCATCGCAGGAAAGGCTGCAAAATGGATTAAGAAAAAATTATAGGTTGAGAATGGAGAAAAATTCTGCAAAATTTTAGGCCATAAACAAGGGTTTTATCTCTAAGTGTGCAAAAAAACACGTCTATCAATTTTGTGTGGAATATAATCGACCCAGAATCGATTTTGTGTGCACCTATACATAGTAAAAATTGTCAAGATATTTAAGAAAACTACAACCTCATGGAGATATGTGTTGGCTTTTGGTCTTAATCTATGTTTTGATGATTTTATCAACCTAAGCTTAATCCTAATCCAAAGAAGAGTAGCACACATTATACATAGAATATATATTGCTTTGTGCTAACCTCTACAGGTGATCAAGACTCAAGGAAGAAAGGACTAAAGTCAAGACATGTAATCAAGTTATTGAAGACATGTAATTTTATGTTTATTTTGAGTCTTAGGAACTTGTGTATACTTGAGCATACTAGAGTAAATAACTACTCACATACACACTAGGTTCCTTAGAGAAGGTACACACAAAATCTCAAATCAACTAGACTTCAATAGATCACCTAAACTTAGACCGAAAAACACTTAATCCTAACTTATTTTCCTGTGTCAAATCGGTCGACCGAACCTATTATCAATTCGATCGATTGGGACAGTTAATCATGTTAGCATAAGTGTTGTACCGGTCGACCGGTTGTACCTCTTGTCCGACCGTCTACACATGTCATTTGACCATTAGACTTGTCATATTATACCAACGGTCGTATTTGTATAAACTTATCAAAACCCTTAAATACTTTGGCCTCTGGTTGACCGTTCCTCAACTCCGGTCGACCGATAGAAGACTTTTTCTTGAACCCCATAGTGCCTATTGTTTTTCGGTCGACCGACCCAACCTTTTTGTTCGACTGAACATAAAACCCCTAAGTGCTTGTTAGTTTCCGGTCGACCGTTCCACATTTTAGTTCGATCGTCAACTTAAGAATACTTAAGTTATAGCCTATTTTGGTTCGACTGTTCTTGATTCGGTTCGAACGTTTCCACACATTTATGGAAACGGTCGACCGGTGCACCCGTTTCGATCTACCGATTGTGTCCAGAATAATGACCTGAACTTACCTGCTTTGTGTTTCTTACTCAATCTTTTACCACACTTAACACAACGGCTATAATTCTCTTAGAGCTTATAAATAGAGGTTCCCCAACCTTTCTCATAGAGCTCTCCCACATCTATTTGCCTCTTACATTAGAGAGATCAACTCAAACACTCAAGCTTCCACTTCCACACTTAAGTTCAAATTCCCATCGTACTTTAAGTGTGCTCAAAGTTAGAGTGTCCATACTCTTGGTTACTTGTTGCTGTCAGGAAGTTGTAAAGGTTTCGGTGAAAGCCCAAAGCATCCCTCTCGGGTTGTCAGAGGAAGAAATCGAGCTAGCGAGGATTGTTCGCAGAGCTTGTGGATTAAAGGCTTAATCTCGGCCCGGAACGAGATTGATAGTGAAGACGTAGGCGGAGCTCGAGGGAGATCGAGTGGAGCTTGCAAGAGAGGAAGTAGGCGGGAGGCCGAACCTCTATAAAAACATCGTCTTCTTTTGTGGTTTGCATATTTTCTTCCCTTACTTGCTTGCTTAGTTTTATTCCGCTATGCATTCTTGTTTGTTTAAGCAAGTAGGTAATTAACCTTAAAAGTGATTAGAATTAGTAAGCAATAACGATCCTATAATATGATCCTTTATGCTTCCAAATACGTTTACGCTGTTAACATTCTGTAGCAACTTGGCCCTGACATGAAAGTAAACTGACTTTCTTCCCGCATATTTAGTGAATCAAATGATAGTAATCACTGAAATGCTGCTAAATAATAACTGCTTGTGTACCATTTTCTGAAAAATGTCTCTTATTATGATATTGATGTTCTCTTTACATTGTGTTCCTATGAAGGATTCTCCGTAATAGCATTTCCAAATATTTAAGAACACTACGACCTCATGGAGATATGAGCCTTTGTGCCCCGACTTTAAAGTATACTGACTTGCTTCTATCATATTCAGAGAACTTGAAATGGAACGTTACCCAGAGAATATCTAAAATTTAACAAAATCTGGTATGGCTTGAACATTCAAGAATAATTATCAGATGAATGTAGTGTAAATCCAGATGGAGTTGGGTTTAGAAATGGAATTTTTAATCCATCCAATGGGCTCTGAAGTAGCACATTTGAAAGACATTCATATTGCTGAAAGACATTTTACTATCATATCCAGTGTCCCACTTTGGGACACCAAATTGATAAGTTTGAAAGGTTAATTTGTTGTCAAATATGAGCAATGGAAGTTTCATTGGGTTTTATGACCTTGGTTGGTGATAATAATTTCATTATTTTTTGAAGACGAAAACTTTGCTGGTGATAAGATATTATGCAATTGATATTAGCACTGAAATTCATACGAGTTGAATTGGTCTGAACATGCCAAACTGTTCTTAAGGTTGCTTTGGTGCTTAACTATCAAAATGTTTGCTCCTCAAACATGAATATTATTTCCTTCAACATTGAAGTAAAATTTATTAATGGTAAAGTTTTCCCTCTCTTATTTGTTGTGGTAGTTAGATCTGGTACATAGTAGGAAGGGTCGGTAGACACATAAGGGAGGTGGTTGGGGTGCTGGAGAAACATGTTTGTTTCATTACAACCTAACCTAAGATATATATATATATATATATGTGTGTGTGTGTGTGTCTGTGTGTTATTGCTTCCATCTATTCAAGCATTCAAACTAAAAATCTTCGGAAAATTCCTATTTGAGATTAAGGCAGAGTTGAAATTTCTATGAAAAAGACAACAATGTATACTATTTTATTGCATCTCTAATCTTTTGTCGATTATTTTAGTGATGTCAATGACACTGTTGTTGTGTTTGCAGATATATATGAAGAAACTAAAAACTGTAGAGGCATATGAAGGTTGAGGTACGCATACTAAACAATTTTTCTTCTTCTTAATTTTACCATTGAATTTGAGACATTGTTTAAATTGGTGGAATAAGTGAATTTTTGTGTATAGTGTTGCTGTGATAATAGGTGTTTTCATTCTTCAAAATTAGTGTATCAGGTGATGGTTATGAAGTATACAGAACTTCAGTAACATCTTAACCGACTTTCTGGACTTACAAATCAAAATACCATTCAGGCAAAAGGATACATGAATTAAGGAGTTGATGGCAGTTTTTTGCAGTAGCTTTTAAGATTTGGAAGATGAATGGTTAGGAGTTTTAAGAATGGCTAGGATTGCTGCTAAAATTCAAGAGACATGATTAAATTAAGGAACCAAAGGACCAAAGACCAAAACAACTAAAACCAATCTACGGTTACATTTTTGGTTGGGAAAAATTTGAAGGTCGTGATTAAAAATTATTAGGTTAGGATTGAAAGGACAACAGGACCAATGACTCAAAGACCAAAGCAAATCTACATCAAACTAATGTATTATATTAGATTGTTGCTTTATTATATTTCTATTCACTTTGTGAATTTCAATGTAATTCAAATAGAAATTTAATTTATGGGAATGTAAGCCATACATGACCTAAGATTATTTCCATTTAATGAATTTGGCTTTTGGGATATTTTTACCTTCACTTTTTTTTTGAACTCACGTTATTCTCATTCCATACAAAAGATGAAGGTGCTAACCTGTAGTTATTGAATTGAGAGAGCTTAGGTTTTATTAATTCATCTTAATTCTCTATAAAACTTATGTTGGGCAATTAGTATGGATATTAAATTATTAATGATTCACCATGCTTTTGATTTGATGGAGCACATATTTGTTATTGTCCAAACCTAAGATATATATATTATTGTTTCCATCTATTCAAGCAATCAAGTGCATCGTTGGGGAGCTCTACGTTGCCTTTAACGTGATCATAACGTTGCTGAGGAGATTGTACATGGAAATGCGGGATCAATCGTCCCTGGACACTGTGTCGATCGAAACAAGCGGGTGTTCAGGAAGTATGGACTCAATCTGTTTGATCTTGTCCTCCAAGTTATCGAACCAATCTGTTAAGGATTCATTACAACTTAACCTAAGATATATATATATATATATTATTGTTTCCATCTATTCAAGCATACAAACATTAAAAAACTTTTGAAAATTCCTACTTGAGATAAAGGCAGAGTTGGAATTTCTATGAAAAAGACAACAACGTATAGTATTTTATTGCATCTCTAATCTTTTGTCTATTATTTTAGTGGTCAATGACATTGTTGTTGTGTTTGCAGATACATATGAAGAAGTTAAAAACTGTGGAGTTATATGAATTGGGTTACGAGTTAGGACAAACATTTTTTTTTTCTTCTTCTTAATTTTGCCATTGAATTTAATGCATTGTTTAAATCGGTAGTGTAACGTCCCGAAACAGCGGAAGATTTAAAATTTCAAAATAACCAACATAACAGACAACTCACGCGGGAACGTCACTAATATATAAATATATAAATCCGGGTGCACCCAAAATACAAGGAGTTTTCCAAAAGAAGTACAACTACAATACTGATACAAGGAATAGAATACAAGTAGTCGTACGGTCTAGCAACTGCCGAAGAGGATCCGACTCCAAAGCGCTCCGTCCTCGGTCACCACCCACCCGGACCTACTGCGATCCTGAAAAAGATGCAACAACAATGCCTGAGTTTCCAGAAGGAAACCCCGTATGCCAACCCACCTATATGCATGCATCACATAATGAACCTATCATACTAGTAGCATGTCATGGCATCAACAGAAATGGAAAACAGTTCCCCCGAAGGGTAAAACAGGACATCAGTCCGACAATCAATCATCGGGTCTCCCAAAGAGACCTACTGCAGGCACATGCAGTCTAGTAGCCCGCGACATCGCACCCCCCACACGCAGCTACACTACTCAAGGGTTCGGCAGGGAGCCTCTGTCACGTCTACGCGCCGATAGAAACAGATCTGTAAATCTCAGTGGTCGGGGCCACAGGGACCAACGGGGCCGTCGCCCGGAAGGTATAACAACATCATCTCGGTAGGTGCCCAGCCGAGGAAAACAACATAGCCGGCACAGCCTCGGCCCAACAATCATCATCGCCGGCACAACCTCGGCGACATCACCGGCACAGCATCGGTGGTCCATCACAACAGTCCGGCACAGCATCGGACAGATCCAGACCGAAGTCTGCCAGGTCATCGGGCTCCTCGAGCCGCGAACACCAACCGCGCCGCTATAAAAGCAGGGCAGCGACCTCCGTAGCCCCAAGGGCCGGTAGTCACCTCACCCAACGCCAGTTGCGTGCCCGCACAACATCAACACTGGGATCCGCGATCCCTCAGGCCTGCTATACTACAAAGTGCCAACAATCATTTCAAAAGTCACGGTCCATACATGGAGGTGACGCGTCCCGAACACCCACACTCTTCCCAACGGCGGTCCCTGGGCAGGCACGCATCACGCGCCCACCGTCACCTCCCGGCTCACGCACAAGGCGAGGACACAGGTTTCCGTGGACAAAGTTGGCGTTCAAAAAGGGAACCAGGAATTCAGTTCTGAGCAGATTCGGTCGACCGAAATAGTCTAACCGGTCGACCGTTTCCACGAGGAATTCGATCGACCGAAAGTCTGAATCGGTAGAACTCACTGCGCAACACTAATTCCCAAACGGTCGAACAAAAGTCTAAAACCGGTCGACCGAACGAGGTCAAAATCCGGAGTCTGGTCAACATTAAATTCCACTCTATCGGTCGACCGACTCAGGGGTCTCGGTCGACCGAAAACAGACAGGGTCAACCTATTATTCTAAGTCATATAACCGGTCGGACGCAAAACTCCAACGGTCGAACAACAAACGATCGGTCGAACGTCACATGAAATCGGTCGAACAAAACATGCAAAACTAACAGGTACACTTAAGTTCCGGTCGAACACAACAAGGACCGGTCGACCGATAACAGGTAGAAAATCCCAACTCACCAGCAATAATGCACTACCGGTCGACCGCCCCAAGGCATCGTTCGACCGGTGAAGGTTAAAGTCGGGCAAACAGTGCTAAAACGGTCGACCGCCCGAAGGATCCGGTCGACCGTTGGTCGTCTTCAACCTCGCGCCAGCCGAGGTTTTACGAAGAAACGCGTCGCCGGAGAGGTCCTCGACCTCCCCCGACCGACCAACAACACCCTTCCACAAGGGTGAGCAACAAAATCACACTAATGAGCGGCATACCTCAACCAACGACGGAGAAACGCCGGAGCAACGCTCGCGCCTCCGCACCTCCGCACGCGCAACCTCCTCCTCGCCGCGACCTCCTCACGCCGGAGCCTCCGCGCCTTCTTCCTCCGCTGGTCGCCGGACAGAAAAAATGGAGAGAGAGTGAGAGAGAGCAAGTAAGGGAGAGAGAGAGAGAGAGAAAAAACCCAACTTAAATACTCTACCCCCAACACCTCACCCTCACCCTACACCATACTCCTACACTCCAACCCATACCTCCACAACAACTCCACCATACCTCCTCTCTCCTCCAAGTCAAACCTCACTTAACCCTAATCCAATCCTAATCCGGTTTAGGGACATAACAGGTAGAATATGTGAAATTTAAATTATACGCAGAACTACCATCATCTATAAGTCCAACATTATTATCAAGGATAGTAAGCTTTCTCATAGACAAACAAACATAGCATCTTAACCAGCTTTCTGGAGTTACAAATCAAAATATCATTTAGGCAATGTTACAGGCATATTAATCACGATACTTTGTTTTTACTCGTTCATCTCTATATATTCATTCAATATTAATAACAACCCCCACGGAATCAAACAAGAAAGACAATGAATGCTGACTGAACCTAATCAAGTGCTGGATTATTGAATCAGGTGCACCAGTCCCTACATGACCGTGTGCAACAACAAGTCATGATCCAAGTCTTGACATATATAGAATCATTGTTTCATTACAAAAAATATTTTATGGGAATGTAAGCTTATTACATGATTTTCAATTTTATTGAATTTGATTAGAATGAACCAAAAATGACCTAATAGTATTTCCAGTTAATGAACTTGGCTTTGGGATGTGCTATCCATGGTGCAATATTTTTGAACACTTGTTACCCTCATTCCACACAAAAGATGAGGGTTATATTATATACTAACCTATAACTATTGAAGTAAGAAGGCTTAGGTTATATTAACTCATTTTAATTTCCTATAAAATTAATATTGGGAGATTAATACGGATATTGGGAGATTCATGATAGCCCTCCATATTGTCGCACAGGCCTGTAGCATTTTTGACCTATAAAAACAAAATAGAGACACTCTGTTATCAACCCTCAACTGCATTTACTTAATACAAAATTATGGTAGCAGTCACTTATATATGTTAAATTGTTTCTAGCAACTATTACTTAAATGAAATTTACTGATATGCAAAACATCTGAAAATGTGATACTAAAAAATGCATAAATAAACACATCAACATAACCCCAATGCCTCAGAAGAGGCTCCCGAAGTGAGGTAGGGGGTCGGATGTACGCAACCCTACCACTGTAAAACAGTGAGGTTGTTTCCAATTGACCCAAATGATGCAAATGCAACTGACCATCTGCGATTTCACAATAAAAGAAATGCAGATCGTTTGAATAACCCTTTGATATAGTCCATGATGCTCCAAACGTCAAAAAACAACTTAATCTTTGACACAGTGGAAATGGACAACAAAAAAATGCATAAATGACATGGTAAAATCATAAGATATTTTCATCTGGTAAGAAGTGATACCATTAACCTTAAATTACCAGTTCACAAAAAGGATCAGTTAGAAAACTAATAAAGTCTGGAGTAGTTAAGTTTTGTTTTATGAATTGGGTTACGAGTTAGGACAATGCTCACTGATTTCCTTCCTTCCTGAGATCATATTCTGGTTTGAACATTCTCGAGTATTCTTTTGTGAATTGCTTAAATCTTTGTTTCCTCATATGTGTTTTCCAATTAAGTATTGCTATTGATTTGTGTATGTGATCTTTGTTTTCATCTGTAAAAAAGGACCAAATACTGTCCCCTTCAATGTGAGTTTCTTTGATATCGAAATCTAGTTTTGTATTCATTTCTGTAAGCGATCTTTCTTATGAGATCACTTCTGTTTCTTGTAAGTAAACTTTTTTCATTCTTGAATGTGTGTTATTTAGTGATATTGATTTCTCAATGTGATGTTTGTTTTCATTCTCTGAAAGAAGAAAAAGAGTCCAAATAAAAATTCTTCCATTCAATTATTTGGTATTCATTCTGTAAGAAATCTTCGTTAGGAAATTCATACAGAAAGTTCAGACACCTTTTGCTTCAACTTGAGTTGTTTGGATTACAACATCCATTTTTGGTACTGATTTCTGTATTTCATCTTTATTTTCAATCTGAAAAGGCATCCGAATTTTTTTTTGGTTATTTGGTATGCATTTCTCAATGTGAGTTTTTTTCTTTCGTTGCCAAGTTTTGGAATGCATTTCTCTAACTGATCTTTGTTATGGAATCTGAGATAGAAAGTCCAAACATGCTTTTGCTATACATTTCTTCTAGTAATTTTTGTTAGGGATTCTATATCTAGTTTTGGTATTGATTTCTCTAAATGATCTTTGTTTTGGAATTTGAAAAAAGTCCTTAAACTCTTCTGCTTAACATGGTTTTCTTGGAATTCCATATCTAGTTTTTATTGCAATTTTCTTAAGTGACCATTTGTTTGAACATGAGTTTCTCGATCATGGATTCATAAGCCTATAGCTATTTTGTGTTTGGTAATATCTCTTTGTTTTCTGTAGGTAATAAGACCATCGACATGGGTAGGGAAGAACTTGAGAATAAACTCAGGAATCTGAAAAAGAAATCGAAAAAGAACATGTGGCACCAACACATGTTTGCTGCACCAAAAAAACCCATAACATCCTCAGAGAAAACGAAGAAGAAAGACTCCATCTTGCGCCCGTTATCCTCTTCGCTCGAGAAGCACATTTTGCCACCTCCTACAGCAGGACAATCGCTAGTTGTTTCCTCCTCTCCAAAGAGGAAATGTTTCCAAAATTTAGAAGAGGAGCCCACTACGATGAGGGCAGGAGTCCACTCTACTTCCTTGCTGCAACCAGGCCTTGTAGATTTTAACATTCTTTCAGAATCAAGAAGATACCATGAAGTTACTCAACATTTGAACAACGTCTGACCATTATGATTTGCTTGTATGTTCAAGTAATTTCTTGTACATTGTTCAAATTGGAATTCACAAATTCACTAACTTTGAGCATTTGTAGGTTAGTATAATTTCTTTTTCCATAAAAATAACAGATGAGTTTGATAAGGTTGTTGGGGTCAATTCAAGAGTGGTTGGGTGGTTTGGCAGTGACCAATCCAACGGTCGGTAAGTTACCCAATTTATTTCCATTATAAACCTTATAATTTATTTCCCAAAATTATTTCCATAATTTGGGTCAGTTTTTGGTGTTAAAGGAGGTTGGAAGTAAAATCATGTGATACACTCAATATTGTTTCTAAAGAGATATTAGTATACATATTTCATGCCAGTAGAACGCGTAGAATTTGACAATTATGTTGGCGTTTGTTTCAAAACTTGATTTTTTATTTACACATGTTAGCATTTTAAGCTGGAATTATTTGAACCTAAACTTGAAGGACTCACTGTCATCCAGCGCTGGTTCTGTACTGCAACTACTTTAGTTACAAATCGTCTTAATGTTGTTAATATTATAGTCAGACATCTTAAGCCTGTGTGCGCAAAATAATGGGGTTTGGGATATTAAATTAATGTTGTTTTGCTGTTTCTTGGTTTTAGCAGCCAAAGTGGGAAGGTACCGAAGTTCAAATCACACGAATGCCGCAAGAAAGGCTGCAAAATAGGTCGAGAAAAGTAATATAGGTTCGGAATGGAGACAGATTCTGCAAAACTGTAGGCCATAAACAAGGGTTTTATCTATAAGTGTACAAATAGCACGTCTATCGACTTTGTATGGAATATAATCGGCACACGAGCTTCTTGTGCACCTATATATAGTACAAACTGTCCTTGGAGTTTAAACTCCATACTGTTAAAAGACATATGCCATCGTATTCAGTGTCCCACTTTTGGACAGCAAATTGATAAGTATATAAGGTTAATTTGTTGTCAATTATGAGCAATGGAAGTGTCATTACTATTCTCAAATGCCTTGCTGGTGATAAGAATTTGATTATTTTTTTAGGACAAAAAACTTGCTACACCGAAATTTAAGCAATTGTTATCAACACTAAAATTCATACAAGTTGAATTGGTCTGAAAATGGCAAACTGGTCTTAAGCTTGCAGAGACGTTTTGAATTGATAAAATTGGTATGAACATGCCAAGTTGAATTGATAAAATTGTTTGTTGAGGTGTTGTAAACTGCAGGAAGAAACATGTGAAGAAAGTGGGCTCCTCAAATAAAAAAATTACTTAAACTAATAAAACTTTCAATTGTAAAATTTTCGCTCTCTGATTGGTTGTGGTAGCTAAATATGTTTCAGGGTAGGAAGGGTCAGTAGACACATAAGGGGAGGTGGTTGGGGTGTTACAGAGACATGCTTGTTTCATGTCAACCTGATCTACAACCTATACATGTGCTGTTGTTTCCACCTACTCAAGCATGCATACAGTAAAAATCTTCTGGAAATTCCTATTTTAGGTGGAAGTCAGGGTTGGAATTTCTATGAAAAAGACATCAATGTATAGTACGTACTCTAATGCATCTCTAATATATTGACGATTATTCATGATTTTGGATGTTGTTATGTTAGTGAAGTCACTAGCACTACTGTTGTGTTGTGTTTGTATGTATGAAGAAGCTAAAAACTGTGGAGGTATATGAAGGTTGAGGTATGCGTACCAACCAATTTTTCATCTTCTTAATTTTACCATTGAATTTGAGGCATCGTTTAAATTGGTGGAATATGTGAATTTTAATGTATAGAGTGTTGATTTGATAATAGGTGTTTTCATTCTTCAAAATTGGTGTGTATGTTAGAATCGTAAACTCTACTTAAGATAGACTAAACTTATTGGATGATTTATTAGGTTAATTGAGTGGTTAAGTGAATTACATGGTATTTATCTTTTGACTTGGAAACAAGTGACGTGGTGGATGCATGGGAGGTCAGGGGATGAGGTGTTGGAATATGGTTGGAGGATGTGGAGGTGTTGGGTTAAAGCATTCCTTTATATAGAGTATTACGGGGTTAAAACGTGAAGAAGGGTTTGTGCTCCTCATGTGAGGTGAGGAGTTTAAGTGAGGCATGAGAGAGAAGGTTGTGAAAAGATGGAGAAGAGGTTGGGTGAAGGATGTTTGGTTTTGAGTTGGCTTTGAGGTTTTTCTGGTGCAAGAGATATAAAGGAAATTGATGGAGTTTGGATGTGATTTGTGGGAAGCTTGTGGTTGCGAGACAGACAAGTACTGATTCGTTATTCTTCAGTTTCATGTCATGTATGTCTCTCTTGATATTCGCAGTTGCATGCATGCTGAGTATCGATATTGAATTCATTGATATGCATATGATTGCATGGTGGTGTTTCGGTTGACATGTCGTGGCTGTATGTATGTTTCTGGCTGAGCCACTTAGGAAAGAGCTACCTAACGGGCAGTGTAGAGCCACCTGAGAGAGGAAAGAGCTGTCTGTCATTAGTGTGGAGCTACCAGGTATGCGTCTGACTGATTGATAGATTTGAGAAGCACAAGATGTGGTCAAATCCGAATGGGGGTCGAGATTGTTATGCATGCATATTAATTGTGATACATGTCTCTTGATTGTGCTCATTGACTGAATGTCATGTTCTGTATTATTTTCCACATGATTGTGATTCTGATTGATTGACGGTTGGAACTTGCAGGTTGTCGAGCTCACAAATTATTGATTATATTTTTCAGATTAATTATGAGCCTATCAAATTATGGATTAAATACCACAGTGCGCAGCGGTCAAGATCGTGGATCGTATTAACACACCGGGTTCAGGCGGGTAAGCACTCGTCTGGGCTCGGGACATTACAGTATCAGGTGATGGTTATGAAATATATAGAACTGCAGTAACATCTTAACCGACTTTCTGGACTTACAAATCAAAATACCATTCAGGCAAAATGATACATGAAATAAGGTGATCATTAAAGGAGGTGATGGCAGTTTTTTGCAGTAGATTTTAAGCTTTGGAAGATGAATGGTTAGGACTTTTAAGAATGGCAAGGATTGTTGCTCAAATTCAAGAGACATGATAAAATTAAGGAACCAAAGGACCAAACACCAAAACAACGTCTAAAACCAATCTACGGTTACATTTTTGGTTGGGAAATTTGAAGGTCGTGATTAGAGTGATTAAAATGATTAAGGTCAGGATTGAAAGAACCACAGGACCAATGACCAAAAGACCAAAGCAAATTAGTATGGTTATTAAAATGATTCACCATGCTTTTGATTTGACGGAGCACATATTCATTATGGCCCAATCTAAATTGTCTCCATCAACAGTGTGACAATATGAGTAGTATGGATGATAACAATTCATCACTCTGTTGATTAAACAAAGTACATGTTTAGGTTATGGCCATACTAACTAGACTCGCATTGATTACGAGCAACTAGATTTTGTTGATATGCTTTGGCCTCTTTCACCTCAAATGTTAGAGATATAGGGGTTATATTCTCTTGAGCTTCTATCAGTTCACATGTTTGGTACTTAAAACAAACGTAGAAATTGTTGCACGGGCCTGTAGTATTTTTGACCTATAGAAACAAAATAGAGACACTCTGTTATCAACCCTCAATTGCATTTACTTAATACAAAATTATGGTAGCAGTCATCTTTATATGTTAACTTGTTTCTAGCAACTATTACTTAAATGAAATTTACTGATATGCAAAACATCTGAAAATGTCATACCAAAAAAATGCATAAATGACAAGTAAAATCATAAGAGATTTTCTTCTGGCTAAAAAAACTGAAGGTCATGAACTTGAAGGTCCACATATAAGTTGTTTAGTGCAAATCGAGCTCATACGGAAAATGGTGTGGTTAAGAATGGTACAAGTGCAATGCTGATTGATTCCATGACAAGTAAAATCATCTACCTTTGCGAGAGCTTCACTGTCTGACTCCCTTTGGAGTTGTACCTTACTTTTTCCTTCTCCAGAGGCCACAGTAATTTAAGTTGCATCGGTTTCTGTTTGTGCAGAAAATTATGTCAATAAACATGAAGAATAAGCAACATTAATTGTAACCCCAAAAACTTCAACCTGAAAAGAGAGTGTCATTTCTCCTCCCAGCGAAACCCAAAGTCAACTATACTGCCCCTCCCAGGAAAAGAGAAGAGTGGATAAAAGCTCAGAGGTAATAATTATTTTGGTACGAACGTGTATTGTTTGTCCGAATGTCTTCTTTGGAAATACAATCTTGATTATCATTTTTTTTTTTGCGATTCACAAAAAACACTGCTCATTTCAATGACAATCTGGGGGCCACGCACGAATTCCTCCGCCTTATTGGGTCACCATATTAGGAGACCTGACAGGCATCATATCCATCACGATTTTCTTTCATTCTTTATTTTTGCATATTCATTTTAATCACCTGATTCTTTAAGCATTTTGATGATTAGTCTATGATGAAAAGTTATAGACCACATTTGATGATCGAAGTGAGACCGAAATATTAAGCAATTGACATTAGCACTGAAAATCATACAAGTTGAATTGGTAATGCCAGACTTGTTAGAACCCAAACCTAGGTTAGAGGGTTAATGGAGATTAAGGAGGTGATTGCATGAGGAAGTGTGGTTGCACAGTGGTGTGCATGGGGAAGAGAAGGGGGCGTGCACTGTGGATGAGGGGAGGGTGATGGGTTGAGGGTGTAGTGCACTGTAGACGCGAATTGAAGGGTTGGGTTTAAGTTGGATTTTGTTCTCTCCCTCTCCCTTCCTTACGTTTTTCTCTCCCTCACTCTCTTCTTTTCCCTTGTGCGGCGAGCAGCCGGAGGTGACGACGCCGGTGGCGTAGGCGTGCGGAGGTAGACACGCGGGGAGGCGACATGTGTGAGCGAGGCTCCGGCGTACTCCGTCTTCGTTTGAGGTATGCCGTTCTCTAGTGTGATTTGGTTGTTAACCCTAGTGAGAGGGTTGTGTTGGTCGGTCGGAAGAGGTCGGAGACCTCACCGACGAAGAGATTTGGTGAAGAAACCTCGGCTGGCGCGAGGTTGAAGACGACCAACGGTCGACCGGACCCTTCGGGCGGTCGACCAAATGCATGTAATATTTGTCTGTCTGTTGTGTTCGGTCGACCGGAACTTAAGTGTACCGGTAGGATGCATGTGTTTTTGGTCGACCGTTGATGACGTAGAAAATAATAGGTTGACCCTGTAAGTTTTCGGTCGACCGAGACCCCTGAGTCGGTCGACCGATAGATTTGATTTTGATGTTGACCAGACTCCGGATTTTGACCTCGTTCGGTCGACCGGTTTTAGACCTTCGGTAGACCGTTACAATTTTTTTGTGTTGCGCAAATAGTTCGACTGTTGTAGACGCTTCGGTCGACCGATTCCCTTGTGGAAGCGGTCGACCGAGCTGTCACTTTCAGTTGACCGATTTCTCTTGAGGAAGCGGTCGACCAGATGTCACTTCCGGACGACCGATTCCCTTGAGGAAAATGGTCGCCTGAGTGGTCTTTTTCGGTCAACCGTTTTGCACAGGACAGAATTCCTGGTTCCCTTTTTGAACTTTGTCCACAGAAACCCGTGTCCTCGCCTTGTGCGTGAGCCGGGAGGTGACGGTGGGCGCGTTCCGCGTGCCTGCCCAGGGACCGCCGTGCGGAAAAGTGTGGGTGTTCGGGACACGTCACCTCCATGTATGGACCGTGACTAAGATGATGGTTTGATTGGACTCATTGTAGTATAGCGGGCCTGAGGGATCGTGGATCCTAATGTATGATGATTGTGCTGGCACGCAACTGTCGTTGGGTGAGGTGACTACCGGCCTGAGGGGCTACGGAGGTCGCTGCCCTGCTTTTATAGCGGTGCGGTTGGTGTTCGCGGCTCGTGGAGCCTGATGACCTTGCAGACTTCGGTCTGGAGCCGTCCGATGTTGTGCCGGACGTATTGATGGACCGCCGATGTTGTTCCGGTGATGCCGCCGATGTTGTTCCGACGATGATGATTGATGAACCGATGATGTTCCGGCTATGTTCCTCAGATGAGCACCTACTGAGATGATGATTGATGGACCGACCGATCGACGGCTCCGTTGGTGTGGTTTCAACCACGAAGTTACAGATCTGTTTCTTATGGCGTGGACCTGGCGGATGCTCCTTACCGAACCCCATGATTAGTGATTGACATCATTTCATGCTCATATTTGTATCTTATATCCATTATCTTTCACCTAAACAATGCTATGTCACGAGTTTTATGTTTAGTTTTCAGGAATAAATAGGTTTGAAGAGATGAAACATAAAAGGACCCAAAAGCTGGGAAAAAGGACTGGATTGTGAGATCTGGGGACCAAGATGCAAGGGAGAAGGACCTGAACGCAAGACAGAAGGACCTAAGAGCAAAACAGAATACTCCACACCATTATGGGGAGTATTTTAGCAATTGGATTCGGGTCGGAGCTGCAATAAACAAAGTAGATGCATCCAAGACCACCAAATACACCAAGCAAAGCCCAGAACAAGATTCAACTCGATCCGGAAAATTTGGACCGCCAATTGGCGGTCACTTTGGGCCCAAATCCACCAAGTTTTCTCCTGGACGTGTATTAATGTTTGTTTAGGCTATTTTTGGTATTGGTTTAGTCCCACATCGGGGGATTGTCCCGGATTAGCTTTTTCCATGGCTATAAATAGAACTCTTCACCTCCTATTGTAATCACTCCATATTTTAAGTGGCTATTCTTCCTACTAGAAGTGAGGCCTTGAAGCACACACTAAAGTAGGAGGATGCTACTTTTAATGTGAGTCATTTTTATCAATAAAGTTTTGTGTTTCTTTCATTGTTTGTTTTATGCTTCTTTTATTGTTGTGCATGTTTTAGTTTAATCGTCTTTTAATTCTAGCTTAATTTTAATATGCTTTCTTTCCATAGTTTAATAATTAGTGTAATGTTTAGTGAGTAGTTCCATCCCCTTTGGGGGGTGGAGTAGATGTACATACATGCATTAGAGAATGGGATGAATGCTTTAATTTCAATGTGTTGATTAAACATGAATGTATGCTTGCTTGTTTAGGATAGAATTTACAACTTGATGAGTTTTGCCAAAATGATTAGACACCTCTCATGCTTGTTTAGGTTCTGAAATAAACACCTTGCATATGTAAATGTTAATCAACTAAGTTGGTGAATAGATTGATAGGTTTTGCCATAACATTTAGACACTTCCTATGCTTGATAAACACCACCTTCATGTGCTTAGAGAATGTATTCTACACCCACCTCTTTGCTTATGTGCACTCACTCCACCCCTTAGGGGTTTTCCCATTTCTGTATTCCAGCATTCTTTCTTTGCTCTTAGTTTAGTTGTTATTCCATCATTTGTTTGCTTCATTCACATTTCATACTTCTTAGAGTAGTTTAGTGTAGAGTAGCGTAACCAACTCTCTTCTCCATTATTCTCGCCACTTGATTTCGTGCAAACAAGAGGCTGCTCACCTCCCTGAGGACGACCCGTACTTGCCACCGCTTCATCGCGGCCGTGCACTTGCGGTTTTAAATTAAAACGTTCAACAAGTTTTTGGCGCCGTTGCCGGGGAGGTGCCAGTCCAGACTCTTGTTTGGACGATTCGAGTGGATTTAATTTTTGTTTTGTAGTTTGTCTTTGTTTCAGGAGACTTGGAGTAGTCAGGAGGAGCACCTGAAGAAGTTTTGAAGCAAGCTGAGCACTGTAGACCGCCAATCAGCGGCCTGAGACCGCCAATTGGCGGTCTGGTAAGCTCTGTTTGCTCTCTTATTTCTTTGGTCAGTTTTCATAATTGATGTAGTGATCTGGGATTTAATTTGGCATGTTTTGACTTATAGTTTGTTCCCAGATCCATAATCAACCTCCTTTAAGCAACTTGGACCCTAAAACTCAAAGCAAAAGATTAGGCATTCTTTTTGTTTAGGCCATGCATCATGTATGTGACTTAGGCATTTAGATTGTCTTTTATCTTAGCTTTATTTTCTGTTGCTGAGAGCTGGCGTGAGGTACGCACCTTCTACTCTCATTCATGCATTTCGTATGAACATGCATTAGTTAGTAGGAAGTGCATTGCAACAAGTGTGAGTTGAGCGTTGTTTGAAGAGTTGATTGCTAGATTTAGGACTCCAAAACGCTACTAAGGAGGGGCTGTCCCGTAAAAGATAAGGTGGGGGATTTCATCACCCTTTCCTTCGCCCCAAAAACCACACTAATCAAGAGCCTAATTTTAAAATAAAGTAGACATTGGCCCTAAGGATCTTGGACGCATTAGGAGAGTGATCCGGTCCCGACCGTCATGACCTGATCGGCGTTGCCCACTTTGTCGATAGTAGGAGAGACGAGATCCCCGGATCTTGGCTCACTTGCTGGGCTTTGTGGTCCTCGTTGTAGGGAGGTGAGGCGTGTTGAGGCCGTGTGACCTCGCAGTTAGGCGTCGTCTAGCTGTAAGGACCTATAGCGACCTTAGGATTGTTTGAGCCTTGTTTGCTTGTGTGCTTCTACCTGTACCCATCCGCCGTAGCTTAAGGACTTCTTCCTTTCTCTCCTGAGTCATTCTTTCTCTTCTGTTTTCCCTCGTCTTCTCTTCTACGTACATTCTTTATTTGAAAAAAAAAAAGAAAAAAAAAGAGTTGTGGTTTGTGTGTGCACCTTTGTGCATGCTTTCGTGGACACGAGACGAGAGTGGTCGTTTGACGAGGAGCGTTGTCAATCCGGCTTCGGTCATCGATTTCTCGACACCTTCCTCCTCTCGTGTCGCACGTAGTTCGGGTCCAATGGCTGCTAATTTCCGTGAGGAGGAGCAGTTGCTGGACCAACCTGTTCGACCAGTGCTTCCAGTTGTCGTTCCCATACCTCTACGTGATCGATGCTACCCGAGCCGTACAGCTCTACCCTCATGCATCGTATTACCAGAGGCTAATGGGAACCATTTTGAGGTTAAGCCTCAGTTTATCTCCATGCTCCCTCATTTCACTGGGAAAGGTGACCCCTATATCTTTCTCAGGGAATTTGAGGAGGTCTGTGCTATGTTCAAGCTGCAACAACTTAGCACAGACTCCATCCATCTTAGGCTCGTTCCTTTTGCACTAAAGGATGATGCCAAGAAGTGGTTGTACAGCAACCAGGCGAATTCCTTTAAGACTTGGGATGAGTTTCAATCTGCATTCCTCAAGAAGTACTTTCCTAATCATCGGACTCAAAAGTTGAGGAACGAAATCAATTCGTTCTATCAACATGAGACCGAGACATTTCATGCATATCTAGAGAGGTTCAAGGAGCTACTATCCTCGTGCCCTCACCATGGCATTGAGTTGTGGCGTCTTTGTCAGATTGTGTATGAGGGTCTTCACATCCCGTCCAGAACGCTCCTTGAGTCCATGTGTCAAGGAGAGTTCTTGGGAAAGGATGAAAGGGAGGCATGGGCCTTCCTAGAAGACCTCGCTGAAAAAACCATGCAGTGGGAGAGTGTGAGGGAACCACCTGCATCATCTAGTATAGGAGCGAGGATCGCGAATGCAAACTCGACTAGATCGGGTACCGCATTTGCTATCGATACCACTACGGCCACCGAGGCACGCATGGCGGCCTTAATGCGCCGTATGGACTCGATTGAGCTCCAAAACCAACAAAGTGCACCTCACATGTCTACATCTGGTCCAGTTCCCTGTCATTCAAGTGGTAGGATAGGTCATGTAGAAAGCGAGTGTGAGTCCATTCCTCCTGAGATGGAGCGTGTCAACGCCGTCTATGATAGAGCCAGGAATGACCCATACTCATCATCTTATAATCCTGGATGGAGGAACCACCCCAATTTTTCATGGAACCAAACTAATGCCCCGGGTGGTCCTCCAAACTCCTCGAGACCACCTTACCAATCACAACAACCTCCCATGCATGCGCATTCCTATCAGCTACCCCAAGCGCAAACCACCAATCAATCGGGTTTCCCAAATTCCAATAATATGGAAACCCGATTCAATTCGCTTGAGACCTTGACTCGTGGACTTGAAAACTCAATGAAAAATTTTATGTCAACCACGAGTCAAGTTCTCACTTCAAATCAGCAGACCATCAAATCTCTAGAGCTTCAGATGGGCCAATTGGCTCAGTCTGTACATGAAAGAGAGAGAGGGTCTTTTCCTAGCCAGCCTGAGGCTAACCCCCGCATGTACCAACAACAACAAATGCAAAATGAGAATGTGGTACCTCGGGGGAGGCAAGTGAACCATGTGGAGGAACCTGTTCACCATGTCAATTCCATTGTGACCTTAAGGAATGGAAAACAGGTTGACAATCACATTTCCTTGCCACACCCACCACCATCTATGCAGCCCCTCAGTGGGAATGGTGGTGAAGAAGAAGCTGAGGGTGAGGGTAATACACCAAAGCTTTCTTCTCAGGCACAGCAGAAAACCTACCTGCCAAAAGCTCCCTATCCAAGTAGGTTAAACAAAAAGCAGAGTGACAACATGGACAAGATATTAGAGGTGTTTAAGCAAGTGAAGGTTAACATCCCCTTGTTGGATGTCATCCAACAAATACCTCAATATGCCAAAGTGTTGAAGGATCTCTGTACAACCAAGAGGAAGACCAATGTTCCTAAGAAAGCATTCTTGGCTGCAAATATCAGCTCACTTTTGTCCAATCCTACCTACACAAAATACAAGGACCCGGGGTGTCCTACTATTCAGTGTACGATAGGGGACACTAGACTGAGCAATGTTTTGCTTGATTTAGGATCAGCGGTCAACCTCCTCCCATTCTCTGTTTATCAACAGTTGAACTTGGGAGAATTGAAACCAACTAAGATCACCCTCCAATTGGCAGATAGATCCATTCGTATTCCCATGGGGATTATCGAGGACGTGCTTATCAAGGTTGGAGATTTTATATTTCCAGTCGATTTTGTTGTCCTCGATACCAATCCTGTTGCGAACACCCACTCTCAAATACCTTTGATTTTGGGTAGACCATTTCTGGCAACCTCTAATGCCTTGATTAATTGTAGAAATGGTCTCATGAAGCTCTCATTCGGTAACATGAGTGCCGAGTTTCATGTGTTCAACTCTGGTAGGCAACAGGAACCCATGGATGAACCTTTAAATCTAAATCTCATCCGCCAATTGGAGAAAGCACCACAAAATCAACGAACACCCCTCACCCCAATGCAACCCGTTGAGAATGTTCGTGGGCCCAGCGAAAACTCATTGCCTGTCTTCGCAATGCAACAGAGTGAGCTGGCCTCGAACATGAATGTCCAAAGGGAGTGTTCGTTTCATGATTCAGTTGAGAGTACTAGTGAGAGTGAGACACCTCATCATATGCCTATACCAGAAGGTGTCTCTACCTCATGTCCCATGGCCATTGAGCCATTTGAGCTTCATATTGACTCCAACAAGGACCCACCTATGACCGAGCTTATGCTTGATGATCTAAATGATGGTGGGAGGTCCTTGTTGGATGACTTGGGGAGAAGCCCCATTCTTAGTGATGCAGGTCTGCTGCATCCATCGAATGAGCTTGAGGAACTCATTCCGATGCACCCGCCTATTGGTTGGAGGGTTTTCTTCGATGAGCAATTAAACCCTAGTGAGGCAACACAACTTCATTCTTTGTTGCCCACACCCAACCAATATCATGAGGGGTCCGAGCCTTTCAGCTTTGACCTTTCACCCCTCATGACACCTCAGAGTACCAGTGGAGTTTGCCCATCTCGGCAAGTCTCTGGTCCTCATGACTTGATGTTCTCATTTGATGTTCCTTGACCAAATGATTATGAGAATATCTTGGTTGATGTATATATCTTGACAAAAAAAACAAAAAAAAACAAAATAACAAAAAAAAAATGTGTAATAAAAGACTCCTTCAGTGAGCATCGATTGTTGTGGGCCCCAACCCTTGTGTACTTGGGCCCCAATTTCTTCACGTATTTATCTCCCTTCTTCAGCTTCTCACAGGTTTTGAGGGAATTTGGGTTTGTGTCCATCAACATGACCCCGAACGTCCCTTTGTACTTCATGTTGGTGAGATAGTTCCTTTTTCATGCATGTATCCATGTAGTATCTTGTTCACATTCATTGAGGACAATGCATGAAGTAGGTGTGGGGGGGTGTTTTACGTGTGTACATATTCGAGTCTTTTTCCATTGGTTTTCTTTTCTTTTGTGTGTACTGCTAGGGTCATGTTAGTATGCCGCATTTAACATTGATATATCTGCTTGCCATGATCCTTGGGTGACTTGTCTTCTTTTGCTTGCCGAGTGCTTTAAAATTTTCACATTTCTTTCAAAATCTTCATGTGTTTGTGAAAGAAAATGTTTTGTGGGTTTTGCGTGTGTTTAGCATGTGCAAAACCGTTGAGAGGCAAAGTAAAAAGAAAGCTCCCAAAATTGTCTTGAACTTGATGCATTAGGATTTCTAGTTTACTGGCTTTAGGTCTTATCGAGTCGTTAGGATGCACCCCGGTTTTCCCTCGGGGGGTGTGTAATCATAGGATTTCAGCACTCAAACATTTAAAGAAGTCCACCCTGAACCTAGTGAGTCAAATAATTTGTGTCTGTTAGTATAAGGAAGTTTGTCGTAGTCAAGGGCCCTTAATCTCTTTTTGTGAAACTTAAGTGTAGGGGTTTTGGTTCCCATGTAGATAAATAAATAAGTGGTGTTCTCTCTTCTCGCACGGCTCCTATCACTCGGGAAAGTAGGTCTGAGGGGACTTTGTGCCTGGTGCTTTCGAGTCATCTGACTTGGGATGCATCGACCGAACTCCCGTTACACGGGTGGTAGGGATCGCCCTATGTGGAGATTTGGGGGAAGGTGTACGTGATAGTGTAAGTCCTCATGGGCAATGATGCACGAAACCTGATCCTGAGAGAATCAAACACCAACCAATAAAATGCTCCAAAGAAAAAAGAATAAAAAAGAATAAAAAAGAAAAAGAAAAAGAAAAAAAAAGGAGTCAAATAAGAACCAAAATGGACTTTACACATTGTATCACATTTAGAAGTTAAGGTTGCCCACGTCTTTCACTTAATTCCTTAGTTAACTCTCACGAATAACTCATTAGGCTAGGTGTGTGGACTAATTACATATATAGAGTCGACCCGTAGTATTACCGCATCCCATGATCGACAAAATAAGTCCAACGAGTCGTGTAACTAGATTGATTAACGCATCTTGTTCGGATTTTGTGGGTGTATCCACTGAAAACCCTCAGGAGACAACACTCCTCCTCCTTGGCGACAAGGAGGTTTAACGGCTTGTTGCACGTGCTAAGTGCAACCGTGATTCCTACGAAAGTGAGTTAGGATTTCTTGTTTTTCGTTTGCTTTTCTCTTTCTTTGTTTTGCTCGGGACTAGCAAAAGTTAGGTGTGGGGGTATTTGATTGACATCATTTCATGCTCATATTTGTATCTTATATCCATTATCTTTCACCTAAACAATGCTATGTCACGAGTTTTATGTTTAGTTTTCAGGAATAAATAGGTTTGAAGAGATGAAACATAAAAGGACCCAAAAGCTGGGAAAAAGGACTGGATTGTGAGATCTGGGGACCAAGATGCAAGGGAGAAGGACCTGAACGCAAGACAGAAGGACCTAAGAGCAAAACAGAATACTCCACACCATTATGGGGAGTATTTTAGCAATTGGATTCGGGTCGGAGCTGCAATAAACAAAGTAGATGCATCCAAGACCACCAAATACACCAAGCAAAGCCCAGAACAAGATTCAACTCGATCCGGAAAATTTGGACCGCCAATTGGCGGTCACTTTGGGCCCAAATCCACCAAGTTTTCTCCTGGACGTGTATTAATGTTTGTTTAGGCTATTTTTGGTATTGGTTTAGTCCCACATCGGGGGATTGTCCCGGATTAGCTTTTTCCATGGCTATAAATAGAACTCTTCACCTCCTATTGTAATCACTCCATATTTTAAGTGGCTATTCTTCCTACTAGAAGTGAGGCCTTGAAGCACACACTAAAGTAGGAGGATGCTACTTTTAATGTGAGTCATTTTTATCAATAAAGTTTTGTGTTTCTTTCATTGTTTGTTTTATGCTTCTTTTATTGTTGTGCATGTTTTAGTTTAATCGTCTTTTAATTCTAGCTTAATTTTAATATGCTTTCTTTCCATAGTTTAATAATTAGTGTAATGTTTAGTGAGTAGTTCCATCCCCTTTGGGGGGTGGAGTAGATGTACATACATGCATTAGAGAATGGGATGAATGCTTTAATTTCAATGTGTTGATTAAACATGAATGTATGCTTGCTTGTTTAGGATAGAATTTACAACTTGATGAGTTTTGCCAAAATGATTAGACACCTCTCATGCTTGTTTAGGTTCTGAAATAAACACCTTGCATATGTAAATGTTAATCAACTAAGTTGGTGAATAGATTGATAGGTTTTGCCATAACATTTAGACACTTCCTATGCTTGATAAACACCACCTTCATGTGCTTAGAGAATGTATTCTACACCCACCTCTTTGCTTATGTGCACTCACTCCACCCCTTAGGGGTTTTCCCATTTCTGTATTCCAGCATTCTTTCTTTGCTCTTAGTTTAGTTGTTATTCCATCATTTGTTTGCTTCATTCACATTTCATACTTCTTAGAGTAGTTTAGTGTAGAGTAGCGTAACCAACTCTCTTCTCCATTATTCTCGCCACTTGATTTCGTGCAAACAAGAGGCTGCTCACCTCCCTGAGGACGACCCGTACTTGCCACCGCTTCATCGCGGCCGTGCACTTGCGGTTTTAAATTAAAACGTTCAACAATTAGTGTAGCCGCGCGTGGGGGGCGTCACGTCTTGTTCCGTTAGACCGTATGTGCCTACGGTAGGTCTCCTCAGGAGTGCGCCAGGCGCACTGGAGCTTGCATTGGATGTGGGCAGTTGGGTCAATTCATTTGGGAGTGCCCGAGCAGGCAGGGAGAGCCTAGCAGGAGGTCTGGACCACCAGTGGCAGGGAGAGGCGGAGGAAGCCGATCAGTTGTTTCACCAGGTCAGGGCAGGAAGACCGGGCGAGTCTTCACTATTCATGCTGAGGAGGCGAGGGACTCCAACACCGTAGTGGAAGGTACACTTTCTGTTTCTAGCTTGGTTGCTTGTGTGTTGTTTGATTGCGGCGCCACTCACTCCTTCATTTCGAAGAAGTTTGCTGGTGAGTTGGGTCGGACCCCTGTGCTGCTGACTGATGTTTTGGAGGTCAGCACGCCTATGGGTGAGGTGGGCACTCTGTGGAGCTTTTTCCCTGGCACCACAGTTGCTTCGGGAGACCATGATTTTCCGACAGATCTGGTCTTGTTACCGATGGAGGACTTCGACATCATACTGGGTATGGACTGGCTGTCACAGTACGACGTGCGAGTCTTTTGCCGCGAGAAGAAGATTTTGATTCCGATGGAGGGCTTGCCAGATGTTTTGATCAGAGGTACGAGGAGCAGAGGGGGTCGCCTGATTGTGTTTGCAGTTAAGGCACAAAGACTGATACAGCAGGGATGCAGAGCGTTTGTGGCCATGCTAGTCGTTCCTGATCCTGAGACGAGGAACCTGGAGGATATAGAGGTTGTGCAGGAGTTTCCAGATGTGTTTCCAGCAGAGATTCCAGCATTACTGCCGCACCAAGAGATCGAGTTCGACATCGAGTTGGTAGCGGGTACGACACCTCAATCGAAGGCACCTTATTGGATGGTATCTGCTGAGTTGACGGAGCTGAAGAAGCAGTTGCAGGAGTTGATGGACTCCGGGTTCTTCGACCGAGTGTTTCTCCATGGGGAGCGCCTGTGCTCTTCGTGAAGAAGAAGGATGGGTCGTTGCGGATGTGCATCGACTACAGGATGCTGATAAGGTTACCGTTCGGAACCGGTAACCTTTGCCCAGGATTGATGACTTGTTTGACCAGTTGCAGACGGAGAGAGTGTTCTCGAAGATCGATCTGCGTTTGGGTTATCACCAGTTGCGGATCAGGAAGGCAGATGTTCAGAAGACAGCCTTCAGGACACGGTACGGCCACTACGAGTTCTTGGTGATACCATTTGGACTGACGAATGCACCTGCAACATTCATGGATTTGATGAATAGGACCTTCCAGCCGTACCTCGACAGATTTGTCGTTGTATTTGTGGACGACATTTTGGTATACTCGCCTGACAGGGAGCAGCATGGGGAGCACCTGAGGACTGTGCTTGGCATCCTGAGAGATCATCAGCTCTATGTCAAGTACACAAAGTGTGAGTTTTGGTTGGATCGGGTGGCTTTTCTGGGGCATATCGTGTCGGCGGATGAGATTTTGGTGGACCCGGCGAAGGTCGAGGTTGTGACTCAATGGAGAGCCCTGACGATCGTGAGAGAGATCAGGAGTTTTGTAGGACTGGCAGGGTATTACAGGCGGTTCATCCAGGATTTCTCCAGACTTGCATCGCCGATGACAGCGTTGACGCAGAAGGGCGTCAAGTTTGTTTGGTCCCAGAAGTGCCAGGACAGTTTTCAAGAGCTGAAGAGGCGATTGACGACAGCACCTATTCTGACTCTACCGAGTGGTAGTGGAGGATATATGATATATAGCGATGCGTCAGGGATTGGCTTGGGCTGTGTTCTGATGCAGCACGGGAAGGTGGTGGCGTACGCTTCGAGGCAGCTGAAGGTTCACGAGAAGAACTACCCTACTCATGATCTGGAGTTGGCAGCGGTAGTTCACGCATTGAAGACCTGGCGGCACTATCTGTATGGCGAGCAGTTCGAGGTCTTCACAGATCATCAGAGCCTGAAGTATTTGTTCTCGCAGAAGGAGCTGAATATGTGGCAACACAGATGGCTTGAGTTCATTAAGGACTACGACTTCACCATTTCCTATCATCTGGGGAAGGCGAATTCGGTTGCGAATGCGCTGAGCAGGAAGGTAGAGGTTTCAGTTGCGAGTCTGTGCGTCCAGGAGTGGAGGCTACTCGATGCATTGTCAGAGTGGAGACCGTTCACAGAGGGTTCAGAGGGAGCAGTGATTGCTGGGCTTCGGGTGGAGCCACAGACAGTCTCACGGGTGGTGCAGGCTCAGCATGGGGACGAGGAGTTAGCTGGTCTGCTACACTTAGCTTCCAGAGATGAGTCAGACTTCAGTGTAGGGGTTGATGGTGGTTTGAGGTTCAGGAGTCGGATCTGGATGCCGAAGGTCGATGGGCTGAGAGATGACATCATGGAGGAGGCACACAAAGCTAGATACACCATTCACCCGAGCAGCACGAAGATGTATAAGGACCTGCAGCGGAACTTCTGGTGGAAGGGCATGAAGAGGGACGTTGCAGAGTTTGTGGAGCACTGCTTGGTCTGTCAGCAGGTGAAGATTGAGCATCAGCGGCCAGCGGGTCCGATGCAGAGTATTAAGCTTCTTGAGTGGAAGTGGGAGCATGTGACGATGGATTTTGTCACAGGATTGCCGAAGACGAGGAGATTTCACGACGCGATTTGGGTGATAGTCGATCGACTGACCAAGTCGGCGCACTTCTTAGCGATCAGGACCACGTTGCCTTTGGAGGGTCTAGCTATGTTGTACGTGGAGGTGATAGTCAGGCTGTACGGAGTACCAGTGAGCATCATCTCTGATCGAGATCCCAGATTTACGTCCAGGTTTTGGGGGAGTCTGCAGCAGGCTTTGGGGACACGACTGAGATTCAGTACAATGTTTCACCCGCAGACAGATGGTCAGTCAGAGAGGACGATCCAGACCCTGAAGGATATGCTGAGAGCATGCACACTGGATTGGTCAGGGCACTGGGATGAGCACTTGCCGCTGATAGAGTTCGCCTACAACAACAGCTACCACTCGAGTATTGGGATGGCACCGTACGAGGCATTGTACGGGAGGCCTTGCAGATCACCGGTATGCTGGAGTGATGTGGGTGAGAGGCAGTTAGTGGGGCCAGAGATCGTGCAGATGTATGTAGAGAAGGTGGATGTGATCAGGAGGAGACTGGCCACAGCACAGAGCATGCAGGAGAGTTATGCTGATCAACGCAGACGGGTGTTGAGTTTCGAGGTGGGCGATCATGTGTTTCTGAAGATTTCCCCAGCCCGAGGTGTGATAAGGTTTTGGAAGAAGGGAAGCTCAATCCGAGGTATGTTGGGCCGTTTGAGATCCTCGACCGAGTTGGAGAAGTGACCTACCGGATTGCATTGCCACCGCAGTTTTTGGGTCTTTACAACGTCTTCCATGTATCGATGCTGAGGAAGTACGTTATTGAGATAGCAGTGCCAGAGATTCAGCAGGACTTGTCGCTCGAGGAGAGGCCAGTCGAGATCGTTGCTCGCATGGATCATCAGCTCAGGAGGAGGACCATTCCGATGGTGAAGGTCAGGTTGCAGCATCACAGTGAGCGCGAGGCCACTTGGGAGATTGAGGAGGAAGTCAGAAGGCAGTATCCAGAGCTTTTCGGTGAGTAGTTTGCTTTGATTTCGGGACGAAATCCTTTTAAGTCTGGTGGATTGTTAGAACCCAAAGCTAGGTTAGAGGGTTAATGGAGATTAAGGAGGTGATTGCATGGGGAAGTGTGGTTGCACAGTGGTGTGCATGGGGAAGAGAAGGGGGCGTGCAATGTGGATGAGTGGAGGGTGATGGGTTGAGGGTGTAGTGCACTGTAGACGCGAGTTGAAGGGTTGGGTTTAAGTTGGATTTTGTTCACTCCCTCTCCCTTCCTTACGTTTTTCTCTCCCTCACTCCCTTCTTGTCCCTTGTGCGCCGAGAAGCAGTGGAGGTGACGATGCCGGTGGCGTAGACGTGCGGAGGTAGACGCGCGGGGAGGTGTCGGAGGTGACGTGTGCGAGCGAGGCTCCGGCGTACTCCGTCTTCGTTTGAGGTATGCCGCTCTCTAGTGTGATTTGGTTGTTAACCCTAGTGAGAGGGTTGTGTTGGTCGGTCGGAGGAGGTCGGAGACCTCACCGACGAAGAGATTTGGTGAAGAAACCTCGGCTGGTGCGAGGTTGAAGACGACCAACAGTCGACCGAACCCTTTGGGCGGTCGACCGAATGCATGTAATATTTGTCTGTCTGTTGTGTTCAGTCGACCGGAACTTAAGTGTACCGGTAGGATGCATGTGTTTTCGGTCGACCGTTGATGACGTAGAAAATAATAGGTTGACCCTGTAAGTTTTCGGTCGACCGAGACCCCTGAGTCGATCGATCAATAGATTTGATTTTGATGTTGACCAGACTCCGGATTTTGACATCGTTCGGTCGACCGGTTTTAGACCTTCGGTAGACCGTTAGGATTTTTTTGTGTTGCGCAAATAGTTCGACCGTTGCAGACGCTTCGGTCGACCGATTCCCTTGTGGAAGCGGTCGACCGAGCTGTCACTTTCGGTTGACCGATTTCCCTTCTGGAAGCGGTCGACCGGATGTCACTTCCGGACGATTGATTGCCTTAAGGAAAACGGTCGACCGAGTGGTTTTTTTCGGTCAACCGTTTTGCACAGGACAAAATTCCTGGTTCCCTTTTTGAATGCCAACTTTGTCCACGGAAACCCGTGTCCTTGCCTTATGCGTGAGCCGGGAGGTGACGGTGGGCGCGTTCCGCGTGCCTGCCCAGGGAGCGCCGTGTGGAAAAGTGTGGGTGTTCGGGACGCGCCACCTCCATGTATGGACCGTGACTAAGATGATGGTTTGATTGGACTCATTGTAGTATATAAGCCTGAGGGATCGTGGATCCCAATGTATGATGATTGTGCGGGCACACAACTGTCGTTGGGTGAGGTTACTACCGGCCTGAGGGGCTACGGAGGTCGCTGCCCTGCTTTTATAGCGACGCGGTTGGTGTTCGCGGCTCGTGGATCCTGATGACCTTGCAGACTTCGGTCTGGACCCGTCCAATGTTGTGCCAGACGTATTGATGGGCCGATGCTGTTCCGGTGATGCCGCCGATGCTGTTCCGGCGATGATGATTGATGGGCCGATGCTGTTCCGGCTATGTTCCTCAGATGGGCACCTACTGAGATGATGATTGATGGATCGACCGAGCGACGACTCCGTTGGTGTGGTTTCGACCACGAAGTTACAGATCTGTTTCTTATGGAGCGGACCTGGCGGATGCTCCTTACCGAACCCCATGATTAGTGTAGCCGCGCGTAGGGGCGTCACGTCTTGTTCCGTTAGACCGTATGTGCCTACGGTAGGTCTCCTCGGGAGACCCGATGATGATTGTCGGACTGATGTCCTATGTTACCCTTCGGGGGAACTATTTTCCTTACTGTTGATGACATGACATGCTACTAGTATGATAGGTTCATTTGTACTACTGCATGCATATAGGTGATCTTGGCATATGGGGTTTCCTTATGGAAACTCAAGCATCGTTGTTGCATCTTTTTCAGGACCGCAGTAGGTCTAGTTGGGTGGTGATCGGCGGGCGCGCGCATTTGGCATCGGATCCTCTACTCGGACCACTGAGGTCGACATGATTACATTTATGTTCCTTGTTGTTCTCTAGTAATCATGTATCGTTTTTGACAAACTCTGATGTAATTTGGTGCACCGCTTTTATGTTTTATGAGAAGTAACAGTCCCGTCTTTGATTATTGAGTTCTATTGCCTTGATTATAAATTTTTAAATTTCCGCTGTTTCGAGATGTTACAAGACTAGTATTAACCTTGCAGGAAAGTGTTGAAGTGATGGTCTGGACATGGCAAGTTGAATTGATAAAATTGTTTGTTGAAGTGTTGTAAACTACAGAAAAAAATATGTGACGATAGTGGGTTCCTCAAATATGAATGTAATTTGCTTCAACTAATAAAACTTTTAATTGTAATTTCCCCCCTCTGATTAGTCGTGGTTGTTAAATATGTTTCAGCGTATGAAGGGTCAGTAGGCACATAAGGGGAGGTGGTTGGGGTGTTGCAGAGACATGCTTGTTTTCATGTCAACTTGATCTACAACCTATATATATGTGTGTATTGTTGTTTCTATCTATTCAAGTGAACGATTGGTAAAAATCTTCTGAATATTCTTATTTGATATGGAAAGCAAAGTTAAATTTTTATGAAAAATATATCAATGCACGTATAGTAATTAATGCATCTCTAATCTCTTGTCTATTATTCGTGTTTCTGGATGTTGTTATGTAAGTGAAGTCAATGACACTACTTTACTGTTGTTTTTGTAGGGACATGTGAAGAAGCTAAAAATTGTGGAGGTATATGAAGGTTGAGGTATGCATATATACTAAACCATTTTTTTCTTCTTAGTTTTGCCATTGAATACAAGGGATTATTTAAATTGGTGGAATATCTGAAATTTAATGTATAAAGTGTTGTAGTGATCACCATTTGTATGATAATAGGTGTTTTCATTCTTCAAAATTAGTGTCTCATATTCATGGTTATCTGTTAGGAATTAAAACCAATCCCAAATACACAGCGGAACAGAAATAGCAAATCCAATTGGCTAAACTTGAGAACAAAACGCAAATCCAAAATCCAAACCACACAAAACACGCAAGATTAACGTGGAAACCCAATGCGAGAAAAACCACGGACGACACAACTCCAAATCCACTATAGAGAAACGTATTACAAAGAGATGCTTACAGGAGACGCGAACGAACCGACGAAACACCCGGCTCAAATTCTCCCACCGAATCACAAGGATGCTCTCTCTCTCTCTCTTCTCTCAAGAATGCAAACTAGACAATAAGAATTAACCTTTTGCAAAGGGGGCGAAATTGCCTTTATATAGTAGGCCTAAACAAGTATTAATTGCACCAAAATCGCGTGGAGAAATATGCAAAATGTGGCCAGAACTGGGTCCAAACGGTCGACCGATTCTCTAACCGTATCGCAAACCAACTTTTACCGGTCGACCAAAATTGAAGTACCGGTCGACCGAAAAGCGACAGTAACATTTTGGACTTGCTCGAGTGCATACTCGGTCGACCGAATCACTTAAGTTCCGGTTGACCGAAAATTAACAGACACTTTTCTCCCAGCTCCTCGTATGTGCCCGGTCGACCGAATCCTAAGTTTCGGTCGACCTAAAACCGACATGCACTTTTGCCCAACTCTTCTTGTGTGTCCGGTCGACCGAATCTTAGATTCCGGTCGACCGAAAATGGACAGGCACTTTTGCTGGACAATTCAACACACACCCGGTCGACCAAACCACTCCTTCTGGTTGACCGATCGTCTGTTTTTCTGCACGAATACTTTAAACACATATTCAAGGTAAACAACAACAATCTCCACCTTTACCTTGAATAACCCCCAGAAAACTTTGAAGGAACACTTCCTTCCTCATTGTGTTATCATCTTAGCTCCACCTACTCAGAACTCAAACCAACCAAGTTCACGCATACCATGAACTTAGTTGAAATAACTGGCTTCGTCAACATATCAGCCGGATTATCTTCAGTGCCCACCTTCTTCACCACCACACCTCCTTCAGCAACAACTTCCCGAATGAAGTGATAACGGACGTCGATATACTTCGTCCTCTCGTGGTACATCTGATCCTTCGTAAGATGAATGACACTCTGACTATCACAATAAACAACCACTGTATTCTGACCTGGACTAAGCTCTCCAAATAAACCTTTCAACCAAAGAGCTTCCTTTATACCCTCAGTCGCTGCCATATACTTTGCCTACGTTGTAGACAAAGCAACAGTGTGTTGCAATGTCGCTTTCCAGCTAATAGACGTGCTCCCAACAGTGAACACATAACCAGTCATAGATCTTCGTCTATCGCGGTCTCCCGCGTAATCGGCATCAACAAACCACATTAACGAATACGAAGATCAACCAAATTTCAGAGATAGCTTAGTTGTACCTTTTAGATACCGGAGAATCCATTTCACAGCCGACCAATGCTCCTTTCCTGGGTTCGACATGTAACGGCTCACCACACTGACCGCCTGAGCTATATCTGGACGAGTGCATATCATAGCATACATGAAGCTGCCAACTGCACTAGTATAAGACACACGTGACATGTATGCCTTATCCTCCTCCTTCTTGGGACACAAGTCTACCGAGAGCTTAAAATTCGCGGCGAGAGGAATTCTTTCAGACTTGGCATCCTCTATGCCAAAATGATGCAAGACTTTCTCAATATATTGCTGCCGGGAGAGAAACAAATTCTTGCATGTACGATCACGACGTATCTCCATACCTAGAATCCTCTTCGCTGAACCAAGATCCTTCTTCTCGAACTCAGCCTTTAACAATTCTTTAAGCTCAAAAACTTTGGACTTGTCCTTAGCTGCTACCAACATATCATCTACATAGAGTAATAACAAAACAAGAGAGCCATCTGGAAATACCTTTCGGTAAACGTAATAGTCATACTGGAAACTGTTGTACCCATATCCAACCATAAAAGAATTAAATATTTTATACCATCGTCGAGGCGACTGCTTTAACCCATAAAGCGACTTCTTCAGCAAACAGACCTAATTCTCTTTACCCTCGACCACAAAGCCCTCCAGCCGGGACATGTAAATTTGCTCCTCTAATTCTCCATGTAGGAAAGCGGTCTTCACATCTAGTTGCTCTAACTCTAAATCATGAATTGCAACCAAACTCAACAAAACACGAATAGAAGTATGCTTCACAACGGGTGAGAAAATATCGCTATAATCTACACCCTCCACCTGACTAAAACCACGAGCAACTAATCGAGCTTTGTATCTCACATCTGAGAGACCCCCGATTTTCTTCTTGAAGACCCATTTGCAGCTAACGACCCTTTTTTCCTTATGGAAGTTCTACCAACTTCCAAGTTTGGTCCTTATGAAAAGACTCCATCTCTTCATTCATTGCACCCACCCAAGCAGCTGAATCGGGTGCCAAAATTGCCTCTGAATACTTGCTCGGCTCACCAGAGGTTCCAATATCTTCAGCTGCACTAAGAGCATATGCAAGGACTGATTCGGCATATCTACGGGGTTTCTTGGTCAGCCGCCTCTCTCTGTCCCTTGCCAACAAATACTCTTCATCTTCCTCAGATTTTGAACTCTCTCCTTGTGTCACACCGATATCCTCATCAACATTCACTACCGGTGTCTCCACCTTAACTGGAGTCCCACTTGACACAGGAGTAGAAATAACAGTGTCTTTCCTGGAAGGTAGCATAGCAAGCTCATTAAAGACAACATTTCTTTCAACCATGAGCTTCTGAGATTCCTTGCACCACAGACGATAACCCTTCACACCCAAATCGTAGCCAAGGAATATACACTTCAACGACCGAGCATTCAATTTTCCTTGATCTACATGTGCGTACGCTGGACAACCGAAGACTCTCAAGTTGGACAAATATGAAGCTCCACCTGTCCAAACTTCTTCCGGTGTTCTCATATCCAAAACGGTGTGAGGTGAACGGTTGACTAAATAACAAGCAGTAGACACTGCTTCTGCCCAAAAATCCTTAGTCAGGTCAGCATTCAGAAGCATACATCTAGCTCTCTCCCAGAGAGTTCGATTCAGACGTTCCGCTACTCCATTCTGTTGTGGTGTGTGACGTATGGTTTGGTGTCTCACGATTCCTTCATCCTTGCAGAAATCGTTAAACTCTGAGGAACAAAACTCCAAACCATTATCCGTCCTTAGAACCTTAATTTTCTTTCCTGTTTGATTCTCAATCATAACCTTCCAGTGCTGAAAATTCTGAAACACATAACTCTTTTGTTTCAGAATATAAACCCAAGACTTTCTGGAGAAATCATCAATAAATGTGAGCATGTAGTGAGCTCCACCTTTTGATGGAACCTGAGAAGGTCCTCATAAATCAGAGTGGATATAATCTAAAGTGGCCTTGTGGTGTGATTTGCTGCTGAGAAGCTAACCCTCTTCTGCTTCCCCCAAAACCCAAAATTCACAGAAGTCCAGACTGCTGATTTTCTGACTTCCAAACAAACCACGTTTGCTCAACACCGCCATGCCTTTCTCGCTCATGTGCTCCAACCTCATATGCCAAAGTTGGGCACTCTCCTCACCAGACAACAATGACGCTACAACTGCGTCACCCACAACAGTTTCTCCTTTAAGCATATAAAGCTTACCAGACCCAAGCTTCTTCCCCTTCATCAGAATAAGTGATCCTTTGGTGATGGATATGCAGTCATCCTCACCACTGAATTTGTAGCCCTTTGCAGTCAGACTACCTACTAAAATCAGATTCTTGCTCGCCTTTGGAACATGTCGCACATCCAACAAAATCTTGACTAGTCCATCGTGGGTCCTCAATCTGATAGAACCAATTCTTGCAACCTCGCACCTGTCACCATTGCCCATCACAACCATTCCACCTGACATTGTTTCATAAGATGAAAACCACTGTTTATTCGGAGTTAAGTGGAATGTACTGCCCGTGTCAATCACCCAACCGTCGGAAGCTTCAGAAGAACCTGTAGCTGCCAACACAAAATCAGAATCGGACTTAGCAACATTCGAACCTGATTGATCACCACTACTAGAACCCCTCTACTTCTCTCTGTTCTGTAGCTTAAAACATTCTGATATCTTGTGACCCTTCTTCTTGCAGTAATGACAAATAATATCTTTGTCCTTCGACTTGGTGTTAGAGGTGTTCTTTGAGAAACTCCTCTCTTTCCCCTTACCACGAGCAACAAGTGCTTCACTTTTGCTCGACCGATTCTCTAACCGTATCGCAAACCAGCTTTTACCAGTCTACCGAAATTGAAGTACCGGTCGACCGAAAAGTGACAGTAACTTTTTGGGCTTGCTCGAGTGCATACTCGGTCGACCAAATCACTTAAGTTCCATTCGACCGAAAATCAACAGACACTTTTCTCCCAGCTCCTCGTATGTGCCCGGTCGACCGAATCCTAAGTTTTGGTCGACCAAAAACCGATAGGCACTTTTGCCCAGCTCTTCTTGTGTGTCCGGTCGACCGAATCCTAGATTCCGGTCGACCGAAAATGGACATGCACTTTTGCTGGACAATTCAACACACACCCGGTCGACCAAACCACTCCTTCCGGTTGACCAATCGTCTGTTTTTATGCACGAATACTTTAAACACATATTCAAGGTAAACAACAACAGTTATCAAATATGCAGAGTTGACAAATATCTTAACGACTTTCTGGATTTGCAAATCAGAATGCCATTTAGGCAATGATACATGCATATTACTCACACTAGTTTGTTTTTACATGTTCATCTCTAGAAATTCATAACATATTAATAACAGCCCCCGCACTTCCTATATTTCATTTCTAGCTTGAGCAGCGTATTTCTCCTCCATCTGCTGCCAAAAGAGCACTTCTTATTTAAGCGCTTGCATTTTTTGTTTTCTTGAGATTTTCTTGCGGTCTATGTTGTTACACTGCCAGTGAAGTACTTATCAGTACCAATGACTTCCAATCTTTTTCAAATACCATTTCTAGATTTAAAGAAAAACGTATAGGATTGGTAGGTTACAATTTGCACATTTTTCTGATGTAACAAAACCTGAAGCGTGTGAAAGCATAAACAAAATTGGTCTTCGAACATATATGCCACAACTTGAGGAAAGGTGCAAAACAGAAACACTCCATCTCTATAATATCCTAAATGCAAAGCATTGGTTGAGAATACACACACACACACACGTTGGATGTGGACTTACATGGAATATAGGAATGTTTTCGACTAAATGTAAATAGTGGGAAATTTGAGCACTTGGCTGATTTTTTCCCAAACAAATATCTCCCCACCCGTAGGCAGTAGCCGACTGAAGAGGGTTGGTTTTGGGTTCTTGGGAGAGAGGGGGAAGTAGAGGTGGAGGAGGAGGATGGGGCGTACGTCGGCGTTGGCGATCCGGTTCTCGACCTTCATCTGCTCGCACCTTTTACCCCCTTCTCTGGCGTCCGCTGCAACCACTTTCTCCTCATCAGCAATGGACTGCATGAAAGGAATATGTTCTAAAAGTTTTACTTTTATATGTCTTTTATTATGAATTGAATGTATTGAACATTTAGTTCCTTGATTAATGTATTCATCTTTTGGAAGAGTTGTTGAAGCGCCTCTTGGTCCTTAACCGTAGATCTCTAAAAGATAATGGTTTATATAAATCAAAAGTAATTTATAATCATAGCGATTAACATGGAACATTAATCACCGAGATAAGATTGTCATGTTGGTTAAGAGAGATATTGTAGCTCTACAAATATTTAACATGAGTATATGAAATGGAAAATGTTTCTTTCATATATTGAATTGACCTAACAAATGAAACATTATGAAATTGTGTTTGTGTCATTAATGTTTCATTATGTCTTTGAATCTTAAGATATGAGACCTATATCTTTTCACATAAGAAGTGTATGATTTGATTATTATAAAAAACTATCAATGCGTATAGTGATAAAGTATTAGTTGATTATACATGACTTCTGCCGGAAACGATGATATGTCAAAAGATCATCATTGCCCCTCTTGACTTGAGTTATGATATTTCTTGGCCCTTTGATAAAGCGAAATTATAATGTGCACAATGTTACTTGTGTATAATTACATATCTATAATTAGTTAGGGATCAAAAATGAATATATACTACAAAGATGACACATTGTTACTTTGTATAATATTCTCAATATCATGAGGCAAGGGATAGAGACAAGTGATATTTTACATATCTCTAAGTGGATTGTGTTTTGTTAGAGTGAGCAAAACATCTTTGTTATTTGGATAACTATAATATGTAGCTAGATACCACTTATAGTTTATGATATAATGTGTTTTATATTATTGCCAACATAATTTAGATTCTCCTATAGGTCACACCACAAAACTAGAAAACTAGAAATATGATTTTATATTTTATATGACGTATTAAGTTTCATGTGTTATGAAATAATATACATGTAGTAAAATAATAAAATCAATATGTCGTAAAAATGACATGGTTAGAATAATAAATAAATTCGTATGAGATGTATATATATTATGGGGTATAATGTTTTGACATTATATATGATAATATATTACATGATATAGTGTGATATACAACATTATAACATTTGAATTTGCTAAAACCCCAAAGTCCAAATTTTGTTGGATATTAATCCAAAATTTGGTAGAGTAAAAAATAGTGAAAAATGGTTCAACCGTTTGCCCACATTTTTGCATATATTAATAAGGAAATTTTTATTGATTAATGACTGGATTCAATCCACCTTGGTCAAAGGTAGTTATGGGATGATGATGTGGTAAAATAAACAAGAGATCATGTGCAAAGTGGTTTGCACATGATATGGTTTAGTAGAGAGATAAACGAGAGATTATGTGCAAAGTGGTTTGCACATGATGTGGTTTAGTAGAGAGATAAACAAGAGATCATGTGGAAAATGGTTTGCACGTGATGTGGTTTAGTGGAGAGATTAATAAGGGATCATGTGTAAGTGGTTTGCACATGATGTGTGTCAGAGGAAACCCTATAAATAGGTCCCTCCTCCTTTCCTTGTTTAGACTAATGCAAAATTCTTGTCTCTCCAATTTTCTCCATCATTCCATCCGAAATTCTCTTAGTTCTTTGGGGGCATAGAAAGAGGGTTATTAGCTAGATTCTAACCTCATATTAGAGATTGATTGACTAGCTTCGATATCTCTAATCTTGTTTAGAGTTTGGTGAACACTTGGATGTAATTCTGAGGCAATCCGACATGCAACCCGACTTCCGATTGGTAATAGGGATTTGATAATCCCCTAGGTATGATCCAATCCATGTATTTCAATATTAAATAATTTATTATATATATTGAGATACAATTAGGAAATTTTGTACATAAAAATGTTGAAATTTATGAAAATTGATCCTAAGCTTGTATTTTTTTAAAATATACACAAATATAGGGCACGGAAGCCTACATTGCAATCACACCTTTGAAGCCTATCAAACTCAACGGGACTCATCCAAGGAGGAGGAACTAGAGCTCTCCAGGTGTTGTTGCCATCAAAGATGCATGGTGGTTCGAAAATGGGGCTTGATCGGTTACAGGCTGGGACTCGCAAACACAGTTATGTCCTTGCATCTACTTAACCAAACTCTTAGTAGTCATCTTAATCTTTGATAAAATCCTTGTGTTATTGTTTAATGGTTTGTTTTGCACTTCAAAATGTGTTTAAACCCATTGGACATAATGGAGACTATACCACTCCTTTTGGGTTGTCTTGGTTCATGTTTTTCAAGTGGGTAGTTTTATGCCCACAAGGTGTATGATGAAATGCTAGGTTGAGTCTCATGTTGTTTTATGGGATGTGTCTATGCATTGGTTTGCTTTATCATTTGAAGTTTTAAATAAGATTTCCTATTTCATCGCATTTCATTTGTGAATATTATGGTGCAACCTAGGAGCGAACTTGCAACCATAGGGTGTTAAATACTTATTTTCACATGGTAGTGAAGCAATTGAAATGTCATTACTATTGGTTTTCAGGATATTCGAATAAAATGTAGAATGATTGAATATCCAAATCAACCTAATGACTTTGTTATGGTTTGAGATAAGAGCCTACCTTACATGACCTTTGCCTTGGGTAATGAGAATGTTTTGGGGGCAAGTGATCATAATTTTGGGTAGAATGGAGACAAGCATATATATAAGAAGTGTAACCATCACTCTTTCTATTATAAGATGATGTTAGTGTCTAAGATTGAGAAGATACGTTAGTAACCAATAACTATGTAATGATTATGCAAATTCCTTATTATTCATGTTTTGAAGTCAATTAGTGGCTTAATAAGATAATGTATATCTTAATGGTATAATTGGTTACTTACCAATTTCGTCAGAATTAATTCCCTTGACTGGTAGGATGACCGAAAGGAATGTGATTGTAGTTGCATCTTGAGTGGCATTGGGTATACAAATTTAATGATGGAATTTCGTGTCAATATTCATGACTCCATACTCATTTGTGGGCAATATAATTGATGTTTTACTAGCATGGAACTCTTAATATTCATCAACTTACCTTATTTCATCATTTAGAATTTGAATAACCATAGATCTTAATGAAGTTTGAGTTTGTATTCTATTTAATCATTTCTCACTCCTTGCAACTAATTTTGGGTGGTATTGTGCATGTAGCCAAACTTGTGGTTTGTCATGTTTAAGTGGTATTCAAACTTTGAACTCAACATATTGTTTTACATTCGATGTTGCGCTTTCATAAATTTAAGGTAGTGAGATACAATGATTTTGGCTAGATCACATATTCATGTTCGAACTTTGTGCTTATTATATATTTGATGTTTTCGATCAAAGGGTTGCATGATATGATTTAAATTTTATGTTGTTAAGTATTGTGATGTATTGCTTTACATAGGTTATGTTAACCTAATTAATGTTGTTTTACAATCTTCATAGAGATAGAAATGGTAGTAGTCATGATAAATGTATTGGCTCATTGTCTTGCATAACCAAATGGATGGTGGATTCGGATAGTATTCCAAGATAAGGGATGAATGCTCACCTAAAAATAGGCATTGTTGGGTGTCCACCGGTTTGTTGTTGTGGTGTACAATAATTGGAATCATAGTGAATATATATCTTTGCTATATTGAAGTTAAATGATCTTCAAGACGAATGTATTAGTTCTAGACTATGCAAATATTAGGTTAACTATGCAAATTTCTGTTTGATGACTAAAGGAGTAGAATTGCTCATGTGTTGGGACTTGCATTGTTTAACCTCATTATTAGTTTATGTAATATTAGTCGATGGTTATTATTAATGTCATTAGCATTCTATTAAATGCATGTTTAATTGATGAATGTTATCTATGCAAGTTGACTACATGACTTAGTGGTGTTTTTGAGTGCATGATCATCTTATTTGAGTACTACTTGGTCGATATTTCATGCAATTGCCTCATGTCTTATATGATTGTTTCCGAAAGAAAGTGCACCGAATCAAATATCTTAAATAGTATCTGGTGGTCATCACTAGATCTAATGTAAATTGACCCTTTATAGGGAATGGATAATAACGATAAAGATTGATACCCAACATGATATTGTGATTTTCAATTGCCGAGTTTGGCTAATGATAAATTGTATTTTTGGTCCCAAGTTCTTGCAGAAGTCTTGGGCAATCACATCTGGATCTTTATTGCATATGATTGTGTTTTACTAGCATTGATTTGATGTGATTTGAATCCATTAGCTAATGCATGCTAGCATCTTTGTTGCTTGTATAAACTAGTGAGTTCTAGTTAAATCATCGTTCAAGGTGGACAATGAATATTGAAATTTATATCATTAGTGTTGCTACTCATAGTTTATGAGTAAATTATGATATAATTATTACCAAAGTCATTTCAACTAACCTATGCGTTAGTGATTATTGATAGACCCAATTGTGAGTTATTTCCGATGGAATAAAAAGGGCGATGAATTACACACTACTAACTTAACACTGAAAAATAAATTGTGGGTTTGGCACTATTGGGCCCGACGGGGCCATTAACGGCTGTAGGACCGCAGATACAAATATGTTATCTATCGTATTGACACAAGGAACATAGACCCGCAGCCGAAACAACAACAACACTTGCACAAGGAACACCAAAAACAGGGAAACAAGCAATCAGAGCAGAAGCAGGTATCGGCTATGGTGAGGCACCTTGGCTTCTATTTGAATACCCTTTCTGAATTTGGTCACTATAGGAACATGAACCCGCTAGGGTTGGCATCTTCGTTACTCGGGGTCTCAGACCGAGCAAAACAATGGCGTCCTTTGTTGTGCAAGCCGGGAGTTATGCAAATGTTCCTTTTATTGAGAAAGATGTTAGGTCAATACTCAATTATATTATGAAGTTTAACACTTGAAAGTGTTAGCTAGCTGTCCTTCTAACAAAAATTAAATCCACTCGAATCGTCCAAACAAGAGTCTGGACTGGCACCTCCCCGGCAACGACGCCAAAAACATGTTGAACGTTTTAATTAATCCGCAAGTGCACGGCCACTATGAAGCGGTGGCAAGTACAGGTCGTCCTCAGGGAGGTGTGTAGCCTCTTGCTTGTACGAAATCAAGTGGCAAAAATAGGGGGAGAAAGATGTTTATGCTACTGTACTCTAAACTACGCTAAGAAGTAGGAAATGCGAAAGGAAGAACCAAACAATGAAATAACAACTAAGCTAAGAACAAAGGAAGAATGCTGGAATACAGAAATGGAAAAACCCCTAAGGGGTGGAGTAAGTGCACACAAGCAAAGAGGTGGGTGTTGAACACATTCTTTAAGCACAAATAAAGGTGGTGTTATCATGCATAGGAAGTGTCTAAATGTTGTGGCAAAACCTATTGATGAGAATTAAATTTATACCGCAAGTGTACGGCGTGAATGAAGATGTGGCAAATATGGGTCGAACACAAGGAGGGAGAGATTTGTTATTAATGTGATTTCGATTGGGGGAAAGAAGGAGAGAAGAAATAAGTTGGTTTTGAGATTTTTGATTTTTAATTATCTAAAGCAAGAAACAAGAACAATTAAAACTAAAACAAGAACAAAGAAGTGAATTCCGTTGGGTGGAGATTTAGATTTAGGGTTTAGATTAGAGAATTCAGAAACTTATAATAAATCATGTTAGTTATGAAGCATTACATGATAAATGATTTAACATAAACTCAAGTAATCAAAATATACTAATCACGAACTTAAAATAATAACATTCATTCATCTTCTCTTCACCCTAAATCCGTCACCTCCACCCTTTGGAAAGAGTTAGAAACTCATGGAGGTAGGAAGAAGGGATCCTAGAGGCATTACAAAAGAAAACTGAAAACAAAAAATAAAAGATAGAATTTTATTACTCCAAAGAAAAGACTACAAATAAAAACAACAACTAAAAACTAGGTCTAAGGCCAAGGACCCTTCTAACATCGTTCTCGGGGCTATTTATAGTTGTTACAAGAGACCTAAGTATAAAATTGGAGAGTACACGTGTCCAGACATGACTGGACAAAATTTGGAGACGCGGATCCACTCTGGGGCGGCGGAAACGCCGCACTATACATGTAATGTGCGGCTAAATCGCCGCACAATAAGGTCGGATTTGATTCGGATTTTTGCTGAGTGTTTATGGTATGATTTGATCCTCCTTTGCGCGTCTGGATTGATTCTTTCCATTCTTTGAGCTCCTGATTAATTCCTTCATATATTTGGAGATCCACATTGATTTTTCTTTAGATTTTCTCCAAGATAATATTTTGGTGCTTTAATTGCAATTAGGTCCTTGTCTTTTTGCAATTAAGTCCCCGGCTACTTTTGTGCTCAAGTCCTTGTTCTTTTTGTAATTAGGTCTTGAATGCTTTTATGCTTGGATACATTTCCATTTGGAACCCGATAATCTTGAGTTTGGTCTTTATGATAGAAATGAGTCTTTTGCACGCGTTTATGCTCGGGATGTGGGTAATTTGCATTCAGGTCCCTGTATTCTGTAAATAAGACTAAACACATACCTTAGTAGTATTTATTGATGTAAAAGTAATCTAAATGAAAGACATATGATGCAATGTATGCAATGCATCAAATACCCCCACACCTAGATTTTGCTAGTCCCTAGCAAAACAGAAGATACGAAAAATAAAAACAGGAAAATCCTAACTCACTTTCGTAGGAATCACGGTTGCACTTAGCATGTGCAACAAGCCTTTAAACCTCCAAGTTTCCTTAGAGGACGAGTTTTGTCTCGTGAGGGTTTTCAGTTGACACACCCACACAGTCTTAAATCAACATTCCATTAATAGCTCTTAATATCTCCACCTCAACATTATACATCTCACTTCGAATTCTTGTATGCTCATTATATGAATCTAACTCATTAAAAATATGACTTGGTCTTTGTTCCTCCAACATTCACACCACTAACCCTTCTACACATAATATCACTTAAATTATTTTGCACGCCTCCTCTGGTGGTGAAGTATCATTCGGATCAACCATGGCATGGATCATTCTTTTAGCTTTGGGCCTTGAGTATTATTATTTTTTCTTCCGTGATTCAACACATTTTCTTTTTGACACTTTTACCCTTTTTGCATTCGTGTAGAGAGTTTGGTCGATAATCCCGAGCTGGTAGACTCAAGTTACCGGGTTTCAAGATACCCCTACGGACCAGTGACTCAAAGGCTTGGGCTTTTGTAGTCATTTTGCAAAATGTGTTTCCTCACTTTATTCCTTTATTTTTATTTTCCTCAAGGCTTAATTGCTATTAGAAGTCCACACTTCCTGGTATATTTTCCTCAACCTCTGCTTTTTATCAACCACTTCAAAGATTTGATTCATCCAATTTAAGTGCATACATGTCTTAAAAGGCAATGGGTTATTTCTTTAGAACTTCGATTTATGTCATAATTTCTACAAGCAGAACTATATAATAAGGAACAAAAACTCAATGCAATTTGTACACGGGTTTTGGCAGTTCAATCTTAAGCTATGTCATGAAACATTGATTTTTTTTAAAAGACAGAAAAATAAAACAGATAGATAGACACCCCCCAACACCTAAATCATGCATTGTCCTCAAGGTATGCAAAGAAAAAGCAAATGCACTTATTACCTGAGTCAAATTGCGGTAGAGGGGTTGAACTTGCTCAGAGTCAACCATAGTCAGAAATGGATTGAATGACACCATGTTGGTGCATGTATCCAGTTGAATTGTTCCCCATGTTGCAATGAGAGTCCTGAGTCACAGATTCCACACCCCTCACAAAAATTGGTTCTCTTATTTGCTCGAGTGACGGTGGGTGTGAATTCCTCCCCTTTTTCTTACTTCCTTTTTGATTTTGTGATGATTCAGAAATCTTATAGATACGCGATTTCATCACAACGTCACTTTGATTGCATATTATTTCTGGCTCACTATCAATATGAAAGATATTAAATTCAGCTTTTAAGTTCCCAAAAGATAATTGCATGAGCCCATTTCGACAGTTTATCAATGCTTCCGAAGTGGCTAAAAAGGGTCTGCCTAGAATTACAGGGATTTGTCGGTTAGGATTTACAACAGGTGCGGTATCTAGTACGACAAAATCCACTGGGTAAATGAAGTCACCAACCTTGATCAAAACATCCTCTACTATACCTCTTGGTTTCTTAATAGAACAATCAGCAAATTGAAGGGTTGTCTTAGAGGGTTTTAGTGGACCAAGGTTCATTTGCTCATTGACAGAGTACGGGAGTAGGTTAACACTAGCACCAAGGTCTAGAAGGGCTTTGTTGATAAAAGTATCTCCTATTGCACATGAAATTGTGGGACATCCAGGATCCTTATATTTTATAGGAGATGTGTTGGACAAAATAGAACTTATGTTTGCAGTTAAGAATGCCTTCTTTGGTACGTTCGTTTTTCTCTTTTTAGTGCACAAATCTTTTAAGAATTTAGCATAAGCAGGTATTTGTTGAATCATGTCTAAGAGTGGAATGTTCACCTTAACTTGCTTAAATACTTCCAAGATTTTCTCTATTTGTGCACTTGAGTTCTTTTTGAGTCTATTGGGGAATGGGGCTTTAGGAACATAGACTCGCTCAGGTTCAGGTTGAGCTATGGGTTCAGGTTGAGTAGGTGGTTTGGGTGTTTCAGATTGGACGTCAGGTTCAATGGTTAGGTCATATGTGGTTGCTTGATGACTGGATTGATCAGATGTTCTAGGATTTACCACATTGTTATCAACTTGTCTTCCGGACCGTAATGATACTACAACATTTATTTGTTGGAACGGTCCTTCATCATTAATCATTTGAACCGGTCTAGGGTTGTTATTTTCTGAAGGTGCTTGATAGGATTGATATGAATTATTAGATCTAGGGTTCACCTCAGGTTGACTTGGAAACCGACCCTTTTCTCTTTCACCTACTATTTGTGCTAGTTGGCTGACTTGTGTCTCTAGCCTTTGGAAGGTCTGGTTGGTTGTTTGTATAAAGTTTTCATCAAATTTTCTAAGCTTGTCAACCTAACCTCATGATCTCCATTGTTACTAAACCCAGATGATGTATTATTTTGGTTATACGGGTTTGGTTGTTGTCTAGGAGGTTGACCTTGTTGGCTTGATGAGAAATTGGAAGTATTACACCAACCCGAGTTATAGGTTGATGCGTATGGGTCATTTCTAGCATGGTTATACATGGCATTAACTTGTTCCCAGTCCGCACAATCCTCCATTACATGACCAGTCTGACCACATCTAGAGCAAGGGATAGACGAGGCTTGATTCACTCGGTTTTGGGTTTGTAGCTCTAAACTTTCCATTTTGCGCATAAGGGTAGTTAGTTTTGCTTCACCCGCTATGTTGGCATCTACAGCTAAGACACCTGGTTTGGGTTGACTTGCTATTCTAGATCCAATACTCGGGTTAAGCGGTGTTCTAGCATTGTCCCATTGCATACTATTTTCAGCTAATTCCTCAAGAAAAGTCCAGGCATCATTTTCATTTTTCGACATGAAGTTCCCTTGGCTTACGGATTCTACCATAACCCTAGATGTGGGTGTCAATCCCTCATAAATAATTTGGCATAATTGCCATCTTGGAATTCCATGATGAGGGCATTGGGTCAGAACACTTTTGAATCTTTCTAGATAAGAATAGAACGGCTCGCTCTCAGACTGAACGAATGCAACAATTTCATTCCTAATCCTCATAGTCTTATGGTTGGGGAAATATTTTTTAGGAATACTTGAACAAACTCAGCCCAACTTCTAATGGATCTTTCGGCTAGACTATATAGCCATTTCTTAGTGTCATCCTTCAGTGCTAGAGGCACGAATTTCAGACGTACTGCCTCCTCTGGGATATGCTGGTATTGCATAAGAGAGCAGATTTCCTCAAATTCTCTAAGGAAGAGATATGGGTCTTCCCTAGAGGTGAACTTAGGCAACATACTTATGTATTGTGCCTTAAGTTCGAAGTCGCGACCCGGTATGGTGGGCATAACGATGCACGATGGCTGAGCAGCCATCGCTGGATAGTATCGATCTCTCAGAGTTATAGGTTGTGCAACGGGCGGGTCCACTACGTTCTCACCCATTGGATCCGGGTGAGGTGGTGCAGCAGATGGATTGGGGCGAAGTTCCAGACTGGAATCTAGATGAACTCGTGAGAGTCGATTACTCAAGTCCCGAATCCAAATCTGAGTGCACCGGGTTGAATCAATTTTTGAATTCAAATTCCAAATTTAAATTCCAAATTTAATTTCAAGAAATAATTACAATTTTTTTTTGTTTTTTTTTCAAAAGGGAAACAACAATAGTAGGTGGAAAGATGAGAAAGGAATCCTAATCTAGAGAATTTAGGTGAGAAGAGAAAGAAGACTCAGATGAGAAGGGAAACCTAACTCTAAAGATAGAGAGAGGGTTGGTCAGAAAATTCCTAAGAAAGCACGGTTCAAACAATCCTAGACCTACTGTCGCTTAGATCTAGACGACTCCTAACTGGTTGAGTCGAATTGATTCGCTTGATTCACCTCCCTCACTAATCAAACCAACTTGGCCAGGTAATGTATAGCTAGTGGGGGCGCTTCCGACAGAGTCAGTGCCAATTAGATAACCACTTCGCTTGGAAGACTTGCGTCAACACAAAAACACTTCCTAGGTACCAAATTAAATTCGATCAGCTTCAAGTCATAGCAAGTCAAACCAATTCTTCTCCTTAAATGAGTCCGAGTCCTTAGGGGTCAATGTCTAATTGATTTTAATTTAAGGCTTGGGTGACACTTTGGGATTGTTATTTGTGGGCCACGGAAGGGTGATGAAATCCCCACCGTATCTTTTCCTACGGAGTTGCCCTTAAGATAGTTTAACTTAAATCTAACAGAGATAGTCAAACAATGGTCTTTAGAGGGGGGCAATTGCAAGGTTGTATGCAAATTAGATTATATGCTTAAATGCAATCGTTAAAACCGCGATACGTACCTTGCCTCCAGCACTCTTCAACAAGAATTAATTTGCAAGAATTTAGCAAGAATAATGCAAACAAAACATTATATGATGCATGCACTAAGTTCTTCTAGTTTTGCCAATTTTTAGGTCAGAGTTGAATTATTGCCAATTATGGAATTTAAGCTTAACACGTGCAGTTCTACAAAAGGAAATTTTATTGAAAATAGAAATTACGAGAAAAAGAGGCAACAAAGGTTACCTAAGCAATGCTCAGTCGGGTTCACCGCCCGCTCTCGAAATTTCAGTAGCTTCACGCGTCCACCCAGAGATGAGTCGCGTCCCAGAAAAATTTGAAGCCCAGAAGCTCCAAGTGTGCGGCGGATTCGCCGCAAGTTGTTCTTTAGGTGCGGCGATTTTGCCGCTCGTTTAGCTCCAAATGTGCCCGGATTTCTCCGCGCACTCTGTTGTTTCCTGAAACACAAATCCAAATACTTAGATCGCGCACAAGATAAATAGAATAAAATCGAAAACACAAAAATAAACAAAATCTGCGTCGCCTCCCCGGCAACGGCGCCAAAAACTTGATGAGAATTAAATTTATACCGCAAGTGTACGGCGTGAATGAAGATGTGGCAAATATGGGTCGAACACAAGGAGGGAGAGATTTGTTATTAATGTGATTTCGATTGGGGGAAAGAAGGAGAGAAGAAATAAGTTGGTTTTGAGATTTTTGATTTTTAATTATCTAAAGCAAGAAACAAGAACAATTAAAACTAAAACAAGAACAAAGAAGTGAATTCCGTTGGGTGGAGATTTAGATTTAGGGTTTAGATTAGAGAATTCAGAAACTTATAATAAATCATGTTAGTTATGAAGCATTACATGATAAATGATTTAACATAAACTCAAGTAATCAAAATATACTAATCACGAACTTAAAATAATAACATTCATTCATCTTCTCTTCACCCTAAATCCGTCACCTCCACCCTTCGGAAAGAGTTAGAAACTCATGGAGGGAGGAAGAAGAGATCCTAGAGGCATTGCAAAAGAAAACTAAAAACAAGAAATAAAAGACAGAATTTTATTACTCCAAAGAAAAGACTACAAATAAAAACAACAACTAAAAACTAGGTCTAAGGCCAAGGACCCTTCTAACATCGTTCTCGGGGCTATTTATAGTTGTTACAAGAGACCTAAGTATAGAATTGGAGAGTACACGTGTCCAGACATGACTAGACAAAATTTGGAGACGCGGATCCACTCTGGGGCGGCGGAAACGCCGCACTATACATGTAATGTGCGGCTAAATCGCCGCACAATAAGGTCGGATTTGATTCGGAATTTTGCTGAGTGTTTATGGTATGATTTGATCTTCCTTTGCACGTCTGGATTGATTCTTTCCATTCTTTGAGCTCCGGATTAATTCCTTCATATATTTGGAGATCCACATTGATTTTTCTTTAGATTTTCTCCAAGATAATATTTTGGTGCTTTAATTGCAATTAGGTCCTTGTCTTTTTGCAATTAAGTCCCCGGCTACTTTTGTGCTCAAGTCCTTGTTCTTTTTGTAATTAGGTCTTGAATGCTTTTATGCTTGGATACATTTCCATTTGGAACCCGATAATCTTGAGCTTGGTCTTTATGATAGAAATGAGTCTTTTGCACGCGTTTATGCTCGGGATGTGGGTAATTTGCATTCAGGTCCCTGTATTCTGTAAATAAGACTAAACACATACCTTAGTAGCATTTATTGATGTAAAAGTAATCTAAATGAAAGACATATGATGCAATGTATGCAATGCATCACCTATCAATCTATTCACCAACTTAGTTGATTAATATTTACATATGCAAGATGTTTATTTCAGAACCTAAACAAGCATGAGAGGTGTCTAATCATTTTGGCAAAACTCATCAAGTTATAAATTCTATCCTAAACAAGCAAGCATACATTCATGTTTTGTCAACACATTGGAAATAAAGCATTCAATCCATTCTCATTTGCATGTATGTACATCTACTCCACCCCCCAAAGGGGATGGAACTACTCACTAAACATTACACTAATTATTAAACTAAACAAAGAAAGCATATTAACTAAGCTAATAAAACTAATGAAATGAGATTAAGCAAAGCAAAACAAGAAACATAAAACAAACAACATAATAAAGAAAACTTGTATTAAAATGACTCACATTAAAAGTAGCATCCTCCTACTCTAGTGTGTGCTTTAAGGCCTCACTTCTAGTAGGAAGAATAGCCTATTAAAATATGGAGTGATTACAATGGAAGGTGAAGAGTTCTATTTATAGCCATGGAAAAAGGCAAACCGGGACAATCACCCGATATGGGACTAAACAGATACCAAAAATAGCCTAAACATCCTCTAATACACGTGTTGGAGAAATTTTAGCGGATTTGGGCCAAAATGGACCGCCAATTGGCGGTCTATATGGTTCAGATCCTGCTCATTTTTGTTGTGGGCTTTTCTTGGTATATTTGCTGGTCTTGGATGCATTTACTTCGTTTATTTGAGCTCCAACCCGAATAGAATTGCTAAAATACTCCCCATGATGGTGTGGAGTATTCTGTTTTGCTCATAGGTCCTTCTGTCTTACATTCAGGTCCTTCTCTTTTGCATCTTAGTCCCCAGATCTCACAATTCAGTCCTTTTTCCCAGCTTTCGGGTCCTTTTATGCTTCATCTCTTCAAACCTATTTATTCCTGAAAACTAACCATAAAACTCGTAACATAGCATTGTTTAGGTGAAAGATAATGAATATAAGATACAAATATAAGCATGAAATGATGTCAATCAAATACCCCCACACCTAACTTTTGCTAGTCCCGAGCAAAAGAAAGAAAGAGAAAAGCATACGAAAAAAAGAAATCCTAACTCACTTTCGTAGGAATCATGGTTGCACTTAGCACGTGCAACAAGCCGTTAAAACTCTTTGTCGCCAAGGAGGAGGAGTGTTGTATCCTGAGGGTTTTTAGCACATATACCCACAAAATCCGAACAAGATGCATTAATCAATCTAGCTACACGACTCGTTGGACTTATTTTGTCGATCATGGGACGCGGTAATACTACGGGTCGACTCTATATATGTAATCCGTCGACACACCTAGCCTAATGAGTTATTCGTGAAAGTTAGTCAAGGACTTAAGTGAAAGACATGGGCAACCTTAACTTCTGAATGTGATACAATGTGTAAAGTCCATTTTGGTTCTTATTTGACTCTTTTTTTTCTTTTTCTTTGGAGCATTTTATTGGTTGGTGTTTGATTCTCCCAGGGTCAGGTTTCGTGCATCATTGCCTATGAGGACTTACACTATCACATACACCTTCCCCCAAATCTCCACATAGGGCAATCCCTACCACCCGTGTAACGGGAGTTCGGTCGGTGCATCCCAAGTCAGATGACTCGAAAGCACCAGGCACAAAGTCCCCTCAGACCTACTTTCCCGAGTGATAGGAGTCGTGCGAGAAGAGAGAACATCACTTATTTACTTATCTACATAGGAACCAAAACCCCTACACTTAAGTTTCACAAAAAGAGATTAAGGGCCCTTGACTACGACAAACTTCCTTATACTAACATACACGAATTATTTGACTCACTAGGTTCAGGGTAGACTTCTTTAAATGTTTGAGTACTGAAACCCTATGATTACACGCCCCCCGAGGGAAAACCGGGGTGCATCCTAACGATTCGATAAGACTTAAAGCCAGTAAACTAGAAATCCTAATGCATCAAGTTCAAGACAATTTTGGGAGCTTTCTTTTTACTTTGCCTCTCAATGGTTTTGGACATGCTAAACACACGCAAAACCCACAAAAACATTTTCTTTCGCAAACACATGAAGATTTTGAAAGAAATGTGAAAATTTTAAAGCACTAGGCAAGCAAAAGAAGACAAGTCACCCAAGGATCATGACAAGCAGATATATTGATATTAAATGCAGCACACTAACATGACCCTATCAATACACACAAAAGAAAACAAAATCAAAAGAAAAAGACTCGACTATGTACACACATAAAACACCCCCCACACCTACTTCATGCATTGTCCTCAATGAATGCGAGCAAGATACTACATGGAGATATGCATGAAAAGGGAAACATCTCACCAACATGAAGTACAAAGGGACGTTCAGGGTCATGTTGATGGACACAAACCCAAATTCCCTCAAAACATGTGTGAAGCTGAAGAAGGGAGATAAATACGTGAAGAGATTGGGCCCAAGTACACAAGGATTGGAGCCCACAACAATCGATGCTCACTAATGAGTCTTTTATTACACACTTTTTTTTCATTTTTTGTTGTTTTTTTGTTGTTTTTTTGTTGTTTTTGTTTTTTGTTGTTTTTGTTTTTTGTTTGTTGATACTACATGGATTTATGCATGAAAAAGGGAAGATCACACCAACATGAAGCACAACAGGAAGTTCATGGTTATAGTGATGGACACAAACCCGAATTCCCTCAAAACCTGTGAGATACTGAAGAGGGGAGACAAATACGTGAACAAATGTCGCCCAAGTACACAAGGGTTGGGGCCCACAACAATCAATGCTCGCTCATGGAGTCTTTTATTACACTTTCTTTTCTCTTCTTTTTTTTACATGATATATACAGCAACAACGATATTCTCATAATCATTTGGTCAAGGAACATCAAATGAGAACATCAAGTCATGAGGACCAGAGACTTGCCGAGATGGACAAACTTCACTGGTACTCTGAGGTGTCATGAGGGGTGAAAGGTCAAAGCTGAAAGGCTCGAACCCCTCATGATATTGGTCGGGTGTAGGCAACATGAAAGAGTGAAGATGTGTTGCCTCACTAGGGTTTAGTTGCTCATCGAACAAAACCCTCCAACCAATAGGTGGGTGCATCGGAATGAGTTCCTCAAGCTCATTCGATGGATGCAGCAGACCTGCATCACGAAGAATGGGGCTTCTCCCCAAGTCATCCAATAAGGAACTCCCACCATCATTTAGATCATCAAGCATAAGCTCGGTCATAGGTGGGTCCTTGTTGGAGTCAAGATGAAGCTCGAATGGCTCAGTGGCCAAGGGACATAAGATAGAGACACCTTCTAGTAAAGGCATATGATGAGGTGTCTCACTCTCACTAGTACTCTCAACTGAATCATGCAACGAACACTCCCTTTGGACATTCATGTTCGAGGCCATCTCACTCTGTTGCATTGCGAAGACAGGCAATGCGTTTTTGCTGGGTCCACGAACATTCCCAACGGGTTCCATTGGGGTTAGGGGTGTTCGTTGATTTTATGGTGCTTTCTCCAATTGGCGGATGAGATTTAGATTTAAAGGTTCATCCATGGGTTCCTGTTGCTTACCAGAGTTGAACACATGAAACTCGGCACTCATGTTACCGAATGAGAGCTTCATGAGACCATTTCTACAATTAATCAAGGCATTGGAGGTTGCCAAAAATGGTCTACCCAAAATCAAAGTTATTTGAGAGTGGGTGTTCGCAACAGGATTGGTATCGGGGACAACAAAATCGACTGGAAATATAAAATCTCCAACTTTGATAAGCACATCCTCGATAATCCCCATGGGAATACGAATGGATCTACCCTCCAATTGGAGGGTGATCTTCGTTGGTTTCAATTCTCCCAAGTTCAACTGTTTATAAACAGAGAATTGGAGAAGGTTGACTGCTGATCCTAAATCAAGCAAAACATTGCTCATTCTAGTGTCCCCTATCGTACACTGAATAGTAGGACACCCAAGGTCCTTGTATTTTGTGTAGGTAGGATTGGACAAAAGTGAGCTGATATTTGCATCCAAGAATGCTTTCTTAGGAACATTGGTCTTCCTCTTGGTTGTGCAGAGATCCTTCAACACTTTGGTATATTGAGGTATTTGTTGGATCACATCCAACAAGGGGATCTTAACCTTTACTTGCTTAAAAACCTCTAATATCTTGTCCATGTTGTCACTCTGCTTTTTGGTTAACCTACTTCGATAGGGAGCTTTTGGCAGGTAGGTTTTCTGCGGTGCCTGAGAAGGAAGCCTTGGTGTATTACCCTCACCCTCAGCCTCTTCTTCACCACCATTCCCACTGAGGGGCTGCATAGATGGTGGTGGGTGTGGCAAGGAAATGTGATTGTCAACCTGTTTTCCATTTCTTAAGTTAACAATGGCATTGACATGGTGAACAGGTTCCTCCACATAGTTCACTTGCCTCCCCCGAGGTACCACATTCTCATTTTGCATGTGTTGTTGCTGGAACACACGGGGGTTAGTCTCAGGCTGGCTAGGAAAAGACCCTCTCTCTCTTTCATGTACGGACTGAGCCAATTGGCCCATCTGAAGCTCTAGAGATTTGATGGTCTGCTGATTTGAAGTGAGAACTTGACTCGTGGTTGACATAAAAAATTTCATTGAGTTTTCAAGTCCACGAGTCAAGGTCTCAAGCGAATTGAATCGGGTTTCCATATTGTTGGAATTTGGGAAACCCGATTGATTGGTGGTTTGCGTTTGGGGTGGCTGATAGGATTGTGCATGCATGGGAGGTTGGTGTGATTGGTAAGGTGGTCTAGAGGAGTTTGAAGGACCACCCTGGGAATTAGTTTGGTTCCATGAAAAATTGGGGTGGTTCCTCCATCCAGGATTATAAGATGATGAGCATGGGTCATTCCTAGCTCTGTCATAGATGGCGTTGACACGCTCCATCTCAGGAGGAATAGACACACACTCGCTTTCTACATGACCTATCCTACCACATGAATGACAGGGAACTGGACTAGATGTGGACCTGTGAGGTGCACCCTGTTGGTTTTGGAGCTCAATCAAATCCATACGGCGCATTAAGGCCGCCATGCGTGCCTCGGTGGCCGTAGTGGTATCGACAACAAATGCGACACCCAATCTAGTCGAGTTTGCATTCGCGATCCTTGCTCCTATGCTAGATGATGCAGGTGGTTCCCTCACACTCTCCCATTGCATGGTTTTCAGCGAGGTCTTCTAGGAAGGCCCATGCCTCCCTTTCATCCTTTCCCAAGAACTCTCCTTGACACATGGACTCAAGGAGCGTTCTTGACGGGATGTGAAGACCCTCGTAAACAATCTGACAAAGGCACCACAACTCGATGCCATGGTGAGGGCATGAGGATAGTAGCTCCTTGAACCTCTCTAAGTATGCATGGAATGTTTCAGTCTCATGTTGATAGAACGAATTGATTTCGTTCCTCAATTTTTGAGTCTGATGATTTGGGAAGTACTTCTTGAGGAATGCAGATTGAAACTCATCCCAAGTCCTAAAGGCATTCACCTGGTTGCTGTACAACCACTTCTTGGCGTCATCCTTCAGCGCAAAGGGGACAAGCCTAAGATGGATGGAGTCTGTGCTAAGTTGTTGCAGCTTGAACATATCACAGACATCCTCAAATTCCCTGAGAAAGATATAGGGGTCACCCTTCAATCCCATTACTAAGAGGGGTGGAGTGAGTGTACACAAGCAAAGAGATGGTGAAGAATTCAATCATTAAGCACAAATGTAGGTTGTATTTCATGTATAGGAAGTGTCTAATGTTTATGGCAAAACCTATCAATCCCATTACTAACCTAGTTGATTAACATTCACATATACAAGTTGGTTATTTCAGAACCTAAACAAGCATGAGAGGTGTCCAATATTTGTGGCAAAACACATCAAGTTACAAGTTCTATCCTAAACAAGCAAGCATACATTTATGTATATCAACACATTTCATACAAAGCATTCATTTCCATTCTCTTTTGCATGTATAAAACATCAACTCCACCCCCCAAAGGGGATGAAACTTCTCACTACCCATTACACTAATTATTATTCTAAGAAAGGAGAACATATTAACTAAGTCTACTAAGATTATTGAAATGAAATTAAACTAAGCATGCAATCAACATAAAAGAAACAACATAACAAAGAAACTTTTATTTATTTCAGACTCACAATACAAGTAGCATCTTCCTACTTCAGTATTTGCTCCAAGGCTCCACTTCAAGTAGGAAGAATAGCCACCAAGTATGTAGTGATTACAATGGAAGGCGAAGAGTTCTATTTATAGTCATAGAAAAAGGTAATCGAGGATAATCCCCCGATATGGGACTAAGACAACACCAGAAATAGATATAATCCTCCCCAATACATGATCTGCCCGAAGCGTGTCGGATCCGGAGGCAACCCGACCGCCAATCAGCGGTCCCAGACCGCTAATTGGCGGTCTATAGAGTCCAGATCCGCTCTGGATTTTGGTTGGACCTTGCTGGGTTGTTTTCTCATGTTTGATGCACCAAAGGAAGTTGTTGGAGTTTAGGCCCGACCCGAATTGCCAAAATACTCCTCATGATGGTGTGGAGTATTTTCATTTTCTCATTGGTCCTTTGATCTTACATTCAGGTCCTTCTGCCTTGCATCTTAGTCCTCAAGTCTCACAACTCAGTCCTTTTTCCTGCTTTTAGGTCCTTTTATGCTTCTTCTCCTCAAACCTATTTATTCCTGAAACTCAAACATAAAACTCGTTACGTAGCATTGTTTAGGTTCAAGATAATGGATATAAGACACAAATGAATGCATGAAATTATGTCAATACAATACCCTCACACCAAACCTTTGCTAGTCCCGAGCAAAACAAATAAAGAGAAAAATGAAAGAAAGGAAAAGCATACATAAAACAGGGAAATCCTAACTCACTTTCATAGGAATCATGGTTGCACTTAGCGTGTGCAACAAGCCATTAAACCTCCTTGTCGTCAAGGGGGAGTGTTGTCTCCTAAGGGTTTTCAGTGGATACACCCACAAAAGACGAACAAAGATGCATTATTCAACCTAGCAACACGACTCGATGGCTTATTTTTGTTGATCATTGGACGAGGTAATGCTACATGCCGACTCTATATATGTAATCAGTCCACACACCTAGCCTAGTGAATCATTCGTGAAAGTTAATTAAGGACTTAAGTGAAAGACATGGGCAACCTTAACTTCTTAAAGTGATACATTGTGTAAAGTCCATTAAGGTTCTTATTTGACTTTTTTCTTTTTCTTTTTTTCTTCTTTGGAGCATTACATTGGTTAGTGTTTGATTCTCACAGGGTCGGGTTTCGGGCATCATTACCTGCGAGGACTTACACTATCACGTACACCTGCCCCCCAAACTCCACATAGGGCGATCCCTGCCACCCATGTAACAGGAGTTCGATCGGTGCATCCCAAGTTAGATGACACGAGAGCACCAGGCACTAAGTCCCCTTGGACCTAATTTCCCGAGTGATAGGAGTCGTGCAAGAAGAGAGAACACCACTTATTCATTTATCTACATAGGAACCAAAACCCCTACACTTACAGTTTCATAAAAAGAGTTCAAGGGCCCTTGACTACGACAAACTTCCCTATATTAACAGACACGAATTATTTGACTCACTAGGTTCAGGATGGACTTCTTTATTTGTTTGAGTATTGAACCCTATGATTACACGCCCCCCGAGGGAAGATCGGGGTGCTTCCTTACGACTCGATAAGACCTAAAGCCAGTATACTAAATATGCTAATGCATCATGTTCAAGACAATTTTGGGAGCTTTCGTTTTACTTTGCCTGTCAATGGTTTTACACATGCTAAACACACGCAAAATCCACAAAAAAATTTCTTTCGCAAAGACAGGAAGATTTTGAAAGAAATGTGAAAATTTTAAAGCACTAGGCAAGCAAAAGAAGACAAGTCACCCAAGAATCGTGGCAAGCAGATATATAAATATTAAATGCAGCACACTAACATGACCCTTGCAGTACAAACAAAAGAAAACGAAATAAAAACAAAAGGCACACAAACTATGTACAAACGTGAACCCCCCCTCCCCCACTTAAGCTATGCATTGTCCCAATGTATGGAAAAATTGGGCTAATACATGGATAGGGTGTACCAGACTAATGACGGTGGCCAGGGGTGCCCAAAGAGGCACCTCGCTCAAGAGCCATCAATTTCCTATAAATTTTCCAGTTTTGTTTGGCTAAAATGACGTTTTGCTGCTCAACCGCCATCTCAGAAATCTCGGTGTTAAAGAGCGTTCCCGAGCTCACAGATGAGCTTGAGGAACTGGCTCTAACATCCTCCTCCATGTAATCTGGCACCCATACCTCCAGAAGGCAATGGCGAAATGACGGGATCATCTTCGCTGCCTCGAGGTTGGTGCCTTGGCACCGCAGCAAGCGCTCAAATCGTGGGATGTCCAACATGCCACACAATTTGGTAAGGAGAGTAGGCAAACAGTGTATTTCTTTAAGCTTAACGTTCACCAAAACGTCGAACAACGTTCAACAAATGTAGTGAGGTTAACCATCCATAAGACTATACACTATTTGCAAACTAGGTGTGAAGAATGTAGAGGTCCGCTCCTGGCCCAACACATTCCTACACACCCACCTGGCTACAATGTGCACATTGGAGTAAATGTGCGCATTGGGTATTCCCCATGGATGAGATGGGTTGCCCGCGCCCAAGCATAGATCGGTAAAAATTAATGTCACTGGTGGGCGCGAGATCATCGGTGTGTCAGAGATGAATTGGGGTGTCACGGTGTGCTTCACCCCTCTGAGAGTGACACTAAACTCGAGTGGTCCAGTCTGGTCACACTCGAGTTTAGTAAAGAACTCATGTACGAGAGGCTCTACATACATGGTTTCGTTGTAAAACCCCCAAGTTTAGTCTCACATTGCTTAACATGAGAATGTTGGGGTGGGATATAAAGACATGGGCCCACTACCATAACACTTACCAACTTAAGTTTTGTGGCAATAGGTGGGTGTTGTGGGCCAGTGGGTGCATGGGTGACGGACCGGGACCCGGGTTCGATGCAGGCTCGGGGACAGGACGTTACAGATGGTATCAGAGCCTGAACCAGCCAGAATTGTGGGTACTAAGTGCTACACCTAAAGGGTGGGAGCCACCTCTAGAATCCCACAACGCCTGGTGACTGAGTGGCTTGACCCTGAGTAGGACGTCAGGTGTTCAAGTGGGGTAGGTTGTAAAACCCCCAAGTTTAGTCTCACATTGCTTAACATGAGAATGTTGGGGTGGGATATAAAGACATGGACCCACTACCATAACACTTACCAACTTAAGTTTTGTGGCAATAGGTGGGTGTTGTGGGCCAGTGGGTGCATGGGTGACGGACCGGGACCCGGGTTCGATGCGGGCTCGGGGACGGGACGTTACATTCGTCACCCTCATACAAAAAATGGTACCACCCTTTGGCTACGGTTCTATCGTAGAAGGGTTCTCCGAATTCACGAATCAGAGAGGCAAAATTAAGTTCTGGAATTAAATGTAGGCTGGCCATACCTGCACCTACCTTGGCGAGCTTTAATGGCGGAACACGCGATGATGAAAATGAACACGACGCAAGAGGGTCGAGGGCCACAACACGTCGACTCCAGCAGCAAACAAACACTCCACCAAACGGAACCAACAGAAGACACAAACTCACACAACCCGACGAAGAAAAGACCTAGTCTCCACAACAGACCGTTGATTGGCGGTCCAGAATCGCCGATTAGCGGTCTGGTTGCGAGATCTGGGAACGAACTTTGGGTGGTGGCGGCCAAAAAGAGAGAAACGTGTTTTTCGTTTGGTGGACAATGGGTAGGGCAAGGCATCACACGTTTTTAACAAAGGAAAATGGAAAATATCCAAAAGGCACTTCTATTTTTTTCTTTTCTTCATTTTTCACTTTTTTATGTTTTAACAAAGATATGTACAAACAAATGAAGGGATGGATCACGTCAAGTGACCACATCTGCGGGGAGTTCGTGTAAAGACACGACTTCCTCCTTGACCTCTGTCGTGGTCCCTTCCAAGTACGGTTTGAGGCGTTGTCCATTAACTTTGAACACGTCCCCATTCCTTGGATTCTAAAATTTCAACCACCCCATGAGGGGAGGCAATTAAAACAATAAAGGGCCCTGATCCCGACTTCGAAGTTTCCCCGGAAACAAGTGGAGGCGAGAGTTATACAACAAGACCTTTTGTCCCACCGCAAAGGTTTTGATTCGGACCAAGCGGTCGTGAAATTTTTTAGTGCGGGACTTGCAGATCTTGGCATTCTCATACACTTCATTTCCCAATTCCTCCAACTCGTTGAGGTCTAGCTTGCGATTGGCACCGCAAACATTAAGACTAATGTTAAGATGTTTGATTTCCCATAATGCCCGGTGTTCAACCTCTACCGGAAGATGGCAAGCTTTGCCATAAACTAGCTGGTAGGGTGACATGCCAAGGTCGGTTTTAAATGCAGTGCGGAAAGCCCACAATGCATCATTAAGCTTGACCGACCAATCTTTCCTTGAAGCATTAACCGTTTTCTCAAGAATTTGCTTGAGTTGACGGTTGGAAATTTCCACTTGGCCACTTGTTTGAGGATGATAAGGTGTAATATCCTAAACCCAAAGCATTAGTTGAATATATATATGTTGGATGTGGACTTACATGGAATATAGGAATGTTTAGGACTAAATCTTAATGGTGAGAAACTTGAGGTCTTGGCTGCTTTTTCCCAACCAAATATCTCCCCACCAGCAGGCATAGCCGACCAAAGAGGGTTTGTTGTGGGTTCTAGGGGGAGAGAGGGAAGCAGAGATGGAGGAGGAGAATGGCATGGGAGACCACGTCTGTGCTGGCCATCCGGCTATTGATCTTCATCCGTTCGCACCTTTCATCCTCGTCTCCGGCCTCAGCTGCGTCCACTTCCCCCCTCTTCAGCATTAGACTGAAATCGCACCCTTCAAGCCTATCAAACTCGTCGGGACTCGTCCAAGGAGGAAGATCTAGAGCTCTTCGGGGGCTGTCACCATCGAAGATGCAGGGTAGTTCGAAGATGGGGCTCGATCGGTTAGAGGGAGTTGCAAACGCAGGTATGCCTTTGGATCCTCTTAAGCAGCATTTTTTTTGACATATGGCTCATCGAATCGACCTTGAAACAGTGATATTGAAGTAGAGTGAAACTCACACAAAAAAAAGACTAATTGTTTCTATTTTGTGAAATTGATTTTCATGTTGAGATTAATAATGTGGTATGATATGAAATTAAAGAAAAATTGAATATTTTTATGTATGCGAGAACACTACTTTAACTGAGAATAGACCCATCTAGTTTGAGTATTGAAGCCATTATATGAGTAAATAAGGTTCTGAATTGGCTGTAAATGAGTTGTAAGAATTGGTTTGCATTTTCTGCTAGCATTGAGTCATGGATAAATTTACTCTTAAGAGCTAAAAGTGTTACAACTAGTAGTAAGGATTTAGTTACTATCCTTTCGAAGATAAAAATGGATTTAAGGTACTGGATTGCTAGCAGCTTGGCTGGAAATGAAACTCTTTAAGAAGGAGTTGAATGTGTTAGGTGAATGGAGTTTTGGTGTTGCATGATTTGGGCTTATGTTTGAGACAACCCAGCTATGATCGAGATGACTTCCTACATCTTGTGGCCTATATGAAGTGTTTCATGCATAGAAGTAGGAACTGAATTGAGAGAGGATACTTATACCTTTGTTTCAATTACTGCATATGTTCATTTTTGAGTTGTAGGATGCGTTTTCAAATCTGAACTGAATGGTAGAAATGCTTAGACTTATATCACTATTTATGTATATGGATTAAATGAGTTCTTTGATGTTTCGTTGTTGCACATGTGAGTGGATAAGTCTTGTAAACTAAGATTTGGACTCCATCTGAATCTAAAAATTTGACGTTTATGTTCTAATCAAAATCCTTGAAGTGTATATTAATGTCTAGCCATTTCCACTTGATGTGATTAGGCAATAGAATAACTAACTAAGTTGAATATTGAATCTTGGAATCTATTTTATGTTGGTCGGGTTATTTGAGAAGTAAAGGAATGGTTGTTGAAATTCCTACTTGATGGTAACACTTATCATTTAAGGATCTTAATACTTTTGTGCTCATGACTTCTTGGTTGCTATGTAAGACTAAGTTGACATTCTAGTGGTGTTATGTTCTTGCAACTCTTTCGTCCCAAATGCAAAATGAGAGATATAGATTTATGCTTTACTTGAGTTCAAGATGATATTGTTCTTTGACCTTATAGTTATTGTAGTAATGTTGGAATGTGATTGTAATTGTCATCTTGAGTGCTTTGGACAAGCAAGATAAATGATGAATTTCTTGGCAATATTCACGATTTCATACTCTTTCTAGGGGAATAGAATTGGAATGATTATCTATTATGGTTTAGCACTTCTATGAAATTTAGGATATACCGAAGTTGTTGTGGTCATAAATAGACTAAGTAATGTGATTGATAGAGTTTGAATCTCACTATGTTATGGTAGGGATTTATGTTGGTATTGTGACTCTTAGTGAACTAGAATGATATTTTTGGTGGTTGAATGCTTGGATTGTCTACTTATGCATAGTCATCAATAAGTGAGTGTCTAATGTCCTTAACACCCAATAATGTAGATGACCAATTGATAGCAACAAGTGCATTGTTTTATCATTGATAAATGGATTTACCCTAGCTCTCAATGAAGTTGAGTTAGTATTCTATTAATCTTTTTGCACTCTTGGCAACTAATCTCAGGATGTATTGTGCATGTAGTCAACCCGTGATGTGTCACGGTTAAGTGGTATTTAAACTTTGAAACTCAATATATTGTTTTACGCTTGACGTTATGCCATCTTCGATTGGACAATGTTTTGGCTAGATCAGTTATGTATGTTCAATTGTTGTGCTTATTAAATATTTGATATTTTCGAACAAAGGGTTACATGATATGATTTAAATTGTATTTTGTCATGTATAGTATTGGTTTACATAGGTTGTGTTAACCTTAATGTTGTTTTATAATCTTCATAAAAATAGAAATGGTATTAGTCATGATAAATGAATTTGCTCATGCCTCGCATGTTACCTAAAATATATTTATCTTTGCAAGTGACTATATGACTTAGTAGTATTCGAAGTGCATGACCATCTCATGAAATTGTCTCATGCTTTATGTAATTGTTTTGAAAGAAGTTGTATCGAATTGACTACCTTAATAATATCTGGTGGTCATCACTAGATTCTTATGTAATTTACTCTGTATAGTGAACGAATAATAATGATTAAGAAGGTTACTTATCCTGATATTGTGATCTTTCATCGTCAAGTTTGACTGATGATAAAAATGTGTTGTTGGTCCCAAGTTCTTGCAGAGGACTTGGGCAACCACATCTGGATTTTATTGCATTTAATTGTGTTTACTGGCATTGATTTGATGTGATTTGAATCCATTAGCTAATGCATGCTAGCATCTTTGTTGCTTGTATAAACTAGTGAGTTCTAGTGAAATCACCATTTGGGGTGGGCAGTGAATATTGAAATTTATATCATTGGTCTAGTTGCTCATAGTTTGAGTAAATTGTGATTTATTTATTACCATAGTCATTTGAACTAACCATGAGTTAGTGATTATTAATAGACCTGATTGTGAGTTATTTCCAAGGAATAACTAGTGATGAATTACACACTACTGACTTAACACTGAAAAATAAATTGTGGGTTTGGCACTATTGGCTCTTTAAGAGCATATTGGGCTCTACGGAGCATGACTCTTCGGAGTATTGGGCCCGACGGGGCACATCTCTTATGAGATTATTGGCGGCTGTAGGACCGCAGATACAGATCTGTTATCTATCGTATTGACACAGGTTGGTGTATGGGACCCCACAATGAACTGAATGAATCGAAACTAAAAGTGTTTAAAATGGTTGTGATTACATAATGGGTGTGGGGATGGGCCATACACTAACTGGAAGACCGCACGTGCCAGCGGTGGGTTTCCTTCGGAGTCCTTGATACATGTATGTATCATTAATGAAATGACTGACTGAATTAAACTTGGGAACTAAGATACATGCTTGTTCTTTAGTTCATCTTGATATTGATTGTTATTGAATTGAATTGGGAACTAAGACACATGTTTGTTCCTTAGTTTATACTGCTTATTGATTGTTATTGAATTGAAATGGGAACTAAGATACATGCTTGTTCTTTAGTTCATATTGATATTGATTGTTATTGAATTGAAATGAGAAATATGATGCAAGTTATGCTCTAACTCATCATGTCGTTGTGTCTATTGAAGTTACTATAGAGTTGTGAACTATGATTCACTTTTATGATCTAGCTCCTTAAATGGGTTGATATTGATCGTTTTGGGAATGACTTTTGTCAAGCGCTTATGCTCATATTTAAGGTAATATTAGGCATATGTTTACCAAGAATATGAACGTGAATGTTATCGTATGGTTTATTCTTTTGAATTGTATGTCTATTAGATTGATGTTTAAGTTGGATCCTTTGGCATACAGAGTTTTATAAACTCACGGTGTGGTGGTTTTATATTTTTGCAGGTTACCGTCAAGCTCTGGCGGTACATGCATGACATTCATGACATATAGTTGCATAGGTGATCTTTTTAGTTTTCTTTTATGTCTCTATACGCCTAGAATTTGATTGACAGTCATTATTGATTCTTTTTGATATCTCTCGAATGTATTGATTTTTGATTTGTATGTTGTGTACGTATCTTATTCTTGATTCCTCAAACATGTTTACATGTATTTAAACCAATTGGAGCTCCTATTATCTTTTATTGACTTCTTCTGTCTTCCAGTAACTATCTCCTTTCAAAAAAAAATTAATTTCATCTTCCGCTTTGACCGTCCGGAAGGGGACGTTACATAAGGTGTGGCCAACTTATGCGTGATGGAATATTTCCTCAACACCGCTTCGAGGGATCGGTTCACAAAGTGTGTCCCCTGATCACTTATGATACAATGAGGTGTCCCAAACCTCGCAAAGATGTGTTCTTTAAGGAATTTGATCAGAACCTTGAGATCGTTAGTGTGAGTGGGGATTGCTTCAACCCACTTCGACACATAATCAACTGACACAAGAATGTAGGTGTGACCATGGGACACAGGGAAAAGACCCATGAAGTCAATTCCCCAAACATCAAAGATGTTGACCACTAAGATAGGATTGAGTGGCATCATATCACGTCTTCCAATGCGGCCCACACGTGGACACCTATCGCATGCTTTGCAAAATGCAAAAAGCGTCTTGGAATAACGTGGGCCAGTAAAAACCGCATTAGAGCACCTTGGCAGTGGTTTTCTTGGCACCGAAGTGCCCACCACATGCCTCCTTATGGCAAAAGGACAAGACACTCTGAATCTCATCGTTAGGAATGCACCTTCTTATGATTTGATCGGAAAAGTAGTTAAATTAGTAGGGATCATCCCAATAGAAGTGCTTGACTAACGACTTGAACTTTGCTTTCTCACTTTGTGTCCAATGAATCGGCACCTCCCTGGTTGCTAAATAGTTCACAATGTCAGTGAACCAAGGGGTGAGGCTATTGCCATAAGGTTCTCATCAGGAAAGAACTTGTTCACCGGTGGGTCTGGTGAAAGATCAACAAGGTTGCGAGAGAGGTGATCTGCCACGATATTCTCACATCCCTTCTCCTGTATTTCATGGTCGAATTCTTGCAACAACAAGATCCAACTTAGGAGACGGGGGTTCGCATCCTTTTTAGACAAAGGTAGCGAAGAGCTGAGTGATCAGTGTAAATGATGGCGTGCGACCCAATGAGGTACTGGAGAAATTTTTCCAACGCAAATATGATCGTGAGGAACTCTTTCACAGTAACGGAGTAGTTGATTTGGGCATCATTGATAGTACGAATGTAGGATCTACTAGCCACTAAACTTAGTCTAAAGGGGGGGGGGGGGTGAATAGACTAATAAAGGTTTTAATAGAACTATGCCAAATTAATATATAAGACAATGAATATAAAAGAGAGAACAAACAAACCACTACTCCGGATGTATAGAGGTTTGGATCCAACCACCAGATCCTAGTCCTCTCTTACGAATTGCTCTTACTCGAGCAACTTCGCGTCCTCCACTAATCCGATCTCCGTTGCGGGCCAAGATCACGACTTTACACCACAAGCTTTGCGAACACCCTCGCCTAGCTTGGACCACCTTCTCACAATCCGAGAAGAGCTTCACTCCGGAAGCTTTGTACAACTCTTGAAGACTAATACTTCAACAACTAATCTTGAGCACTTGAAATGAATGATGCAATCTATTGATGGTGATTCAAGTGAGAAGATGTGAGCACAAGGGTTTAGAGCAAATTGAGAGTAGTAATGAGATTTTGAGCTTAGAGAAAGATTGGTGACCTTGTATGAGTGTTCTCAGCTCTATTTATAAGCTCTAAACTAGTTCTAGCCGTTGGGATTGAAATGGTGAAAAGATGTGTAAGAAAACACAATTCAGGAAGTGACAGGACACATTCTGGCGACAAACGGTCGATCGGAATTAGGCAGTGCACGGTTCGGTCGAGCGAAGACGCTAACGATCGATCCAATTTGGCTAGAACTTAAGTGATCGGTCGAACGGTTTGGAATACCAGTTCGACCGAAAATGGACAGTAGGACTGGATCTGGAAAATACAAGTATTGGTCGACCGTAAGAAGAGTTTTGGTCGACTGGTTGACATGTTGGATTTGAGACACGATAACAACAAGTGTAATCGGTCGAACCAAGTGAGTTGATAGTTCGACCGAAAATGCCCAGTAAGAATGGTACTTGGAAGAATCATGACGCGGTCGACCGTTAAGGAGAATTTCGGTCGACCGGAAGACCAAATCCAAAATAGGGTTAGTTGAGAAAATGCGTATACGACCGTTGGAGTATACGACAAGTATAACGGTCATATTTAATACAAATACGGAAATACAATCAGTCAAACATATATGAAGTTTCGATCGACCGAAGGTCTCACTAACTGGACACGTGTCGACAATTGCTAGGCTGAAGGATTTGTATAGGGTAAACTAATTTCTATCACTCGACAAGGTGAGACGGTCGAACAAAACAATTGTTTCGGTCGACCGATTTCCAACAGTCAAACATGGATTGAAGAAACGGTCGAACAACATGTATATGTCGGTCGACCGATTTCAGACAGGCAAACTAGATAGAATGCACGGTCGAACGGGAAATGAATATGGGTCGACCGTGTTGGACAGATTTTGTTGCCTGGGAAGGTCTATTGAATTTCGGTCGAACCAAATGGTTCTACCAGTCGACCGTTTTAGTGCAGATTTCATGTTCTACGATTCTAATGAGTTTAGATGATTTCCTATTGAAGTCTAGGATAGTTGGAATATAGTGTGAGACTTCTATAGGTATTCTAAGTGATGTGTAATGCAATGAATCAAAGATTTCAAGTGCCAAGTTACATTTGTGGCCTAAATACATGGAATTTAAACCTAACTACGCTTCAATCTTCATCTTTAATTCAACCCAAAACTTGATTCCTGAAACGTTAGATAATACACGTATATGCAAGAAATGATCTTTTAATTGATGCATGTTTTTATTGATATGTTGATTAATCATCAAAACAGATTAACGATTATTAGCCAAAAAGACAACAATCTCCCCCTTGTTGATGATGACAACTTATCATTCTAAATACATGTTTACAGTTAATTTTTATCATTTACAATCAACATCTAAAGCTCCCCCTATCTTATATCTCCCCCTATCTATAAGCATGTATTTATTTCTCCCCCTATGGCACTATCAAAAAGTCTCATGAGGTAATATGATAAGCGATGTAAGCATAGTCATGAGATATAGTAACAGAAGCGAAGATATTAAGCAAAAAAAAAAGACAACAATAAACCATGCATTCAGCTTAGCATCCAAAACAAACATCAAAGGCAACGTCGAAAGCAAATAGTACAATAGGTTCAAAACAAAATACAACAATAAGACAAAGTTTGAACCAACAACATCATAAACCGAAGTACAACGACAAAACGATACACACGCTCTACAAAAACAACACCGAATCACCTAAGCCTCTGATCACGCAGCAACGAGGAGAGAGTGTGAAGAGAAGCTTCAATCCGCCCGAGCTGAGCAGAAGTAGAGACCTCAAGCGCATCTAAACGAGCATTAGAGGACACCTCAAGCGCATCAAATCGAGCAGAAGTGGAGGCCTCGAAAGAATGAACTTGATCCGATAATTGCTGAAATCGATATTGATCAATGGAAGATAAAGAGGACCACTGCTCTTGAGCCCATGCAGCAGAGTCTCCCTCACCCCACCAGGAGCTAGAATCATGAGGGACATGACAAGGCATCCACCTCGGATCTTCGGACACCTCTTCTTCTTCTTCTTCTCCTTCTTCTTCTTCGGAATTATCGTCTGATTCCTCAGCAGATGAATGAGGCGGAGAAGAAGGAGGAATGGACTTCATCTTTGAGAGAGTAGTCTTATAAATGGAAAATTTGTAGACCAAAGAAGGATATTGCTTCACATCGATTTACCAATGTTCAAACACCGCAGTGAGCCACATCGGATAGGGAAGGTAGGATCCACTACGATGAGTCATATGCAAAATCATAAAAGTTGGCCAATCCACCAAGATTCCTTTGTAGAGTCAGTAAATGCACATGAGTGCCATGTTAGATATCTCATTTCGATGACCAAATTTCGGAAGAAGGTTGTATGAGATGATTTGGGCAAGGATTCGAGGAACGAGATGTAAAAGTGAGGCATTGTGTTTGTAACGACCATTCACTAAAGGTGGTGGAATGGCATACAAGTCAGTGACAATTTTTGCAAGTTCGGTGTTTGGAAGAGCACCGAGAGGATACTCAAGGTAAATGTGGGTGCCCCCGAATCTAAATGAAGAGCATCGGACAATAGGGCGGGGGTAACACTAAATTCCTTGCCATTGATCATGGTGGTTAGAGAGTGACGGTTTGGGACTTTACGAAGATTGCAATAGAATTGTTGGACTAGGAATGGATAATATGGTTTAGATGCAATTTTTGTGAGTAAAAAAGTTAGCCTATTTGCATCTAATAGAGGTTTTAACGAAAAAGAAGCGAAGTCCGCTACCTAAACATTCCGACAAGGGATGACGTTGGCAACAGAGAAGTTTTCGTCCCAAGCTTTTTGAGCGACATCGTCAATGGGGAAGAAGTAAAGCAAATGTGGTACCAGAGAAGCCAGAGCACGAGAAGAGGAGGGTTGTGTGTCTTGTTTCTTCTTTGAGCGAGTGGGTCATTTCTTGGAGATAGAGATATTTGAGCGAGCCATTGTGGATGAGGAGGGTGAAGAAGGAAGCAGGTGGTCGATGGGAGTCGAAAAATGAACGGACAAGTGGAGGAAGACAGCTGGAGAGGGTTGGCGATCGACCGGAAGAGGAGGGGCGGCACCTAGGGTTTGAAGAGTGGAAGGGGAAGAATGAAGGGGAAAGCCTCGGAAAAGCCCTAATATGTGCTGAATCGACACAAACGGTCGACCGCTCGCATGCCCCGGTCGACCGGTGGGTTAAAAAAATATTTAAAACCCACGACCGCACAACCACTGGTCAAATTCGGTCGGACGAGAATTATGAAACGGTCGACCGAGAGCAAAAAATGGAAGATCAGGGCACCTACTGGCGCGATTCGGTCGAACGAAACATAGATAAACGGTCGACCGAAGAAAGAGTTTCAAAAAACGTGGAAGTACTGTCGATATTCGGTCGGACATAAAAGAGGTCGTCGGTCGACCGAAGGAGGGAGTGAAAGCTGCTGGGTGATTTTCGGTTGGACAAAAACACACACACGGTCGATCGAAATAACTCTACGGTCATCCGTAACTCAAAAATGGTTCGACCGGACACTTAAGTGAACTTAAGTCAGATCGACCAAACGAGAAACAGTCGAACTAAGTAGAATAAGTGGTCGACCGAAACACATCAGGGAAACTCAAAAACAACACATCAAGGAACCGGTCGACCGAACACAAAAATGCGGTCGACCGAAGGAGAAAAAAAATTTAAAACTGCTTGGAGAAGCAGTAATCCGGTCGAAGGAAACTTCATTTCGGTTCGACCGAATAAAGTTTGAAAATGCACAATTTTGAAAAACGCCCAAAAAATCCGCAAACACATGGAAAGAAACCTCAACCAAGTATCAAAATTCACCAAAGACACATAAAATTTCCAAGTTATACGTCATTTAAGTTGCACATGCCTAGATTTAGCCTTATATGAAAGAATTGATCAACGTTTAAAGGTTTTGTGAAGATATCTGCAAGTTGATCATTAGTGGGAACAAATATAAGCTTAATGTCTTCCTTTGTTGCATGATCTCTAAGAAAATGATGTCTAACCTCAATGTGTTTAGTTCGAGAATGCAATATGGGATTTTTCGAAAGATTTATTGCACTAGTATTATCATAAAATATAGGAGCAGTTTGAAACTCAAGTTTCAAGTCTTTGAGGGTTTGCCTCATCCACAAGACTTTTGCGCATGCACAACCGGTGGCAATGTATTCGGCCTTGGTTGTCGACAATGCAACACTATTTTGTTTCTTACTAAAACAAGAGACAAGAAATTTTCCCAAGAATTGGCAAGTGTCACTAGTACTTTTACGATCTAAAATGCAACCGGCATAGTCGACGTCACTATAGGCAACAAGATCAAAAGCTCTAGTCTTGGGGTAAAACAAACCAAATTCTTGAGATCCTTTGAGATAGCGAAAGATACGTTTTAAAGCATTGAAATGAGATTCTTTAGGACAAGCTTGAAAACGAGCACATAAACACACGGAAAACATAATATCCGGACGACTAGCGGTAAGATAAAGCAAGGATCCGATCATACCTCGATATTTCTTGATATCCACCTCCTTGCTATTTTCATCTTTGTCTAACTTAGTGCTAGTGCTCATGGGAGTGTTGTGAGGCTTGCTCTCTTCAAGACCAAAGCGTTTTAAGAGCTCTCTTGTGTACTTTGCTTGATGTATGAAGTTCCCATCTTTAGTTTGCTTAATTTGAAGTCCGAGGAAGAAGTTTAGTTCACCAATTAAGCTCATCTCGAACTCCCCCTGCATAGACTTGGAAAATTCTTTGCAAAGACGTGGGTTACTTGCACCAAATATTATATCATCAACATAGATTTGTACCACTAGTAAATCATGATCATAAGTTTTAACAAAAAGAGTAGTATCCACTTTACCCACACAAAAATCTTTGTCGATTAAGAAGTTATTCAATCGCTCATACCAAGCTCTAGGAGCTTGTTTGAGGCCATAAAGAGTCTTCTTAAGTTTAAACACATGGTTTGGGTAAATTTCATTTACAAATCCAGGGGGTTGTGCCACATAAACTTCTTCATTTATAAAGCCATTTAGGAAAGCACTTTTAACATCCATTTGAACTAATTTTATGTCCATGTAGGATGCATATGCTAATAACATGCGAATGACTTCCATTCGAGCGACGGGGGCATAAGTTTCATCAAAGTCTATACCCTCCTCTTGGCGATAGCCTTGAGCAACGAGTCTAGCTTTGTTTCTAATTACATTCCCATCTTCGTCAAGTTTGTTTCGAAACATCCATTTAGTTCCAATAACCATTTGGTTAGAAGGTTTTTCAACAAGTTCCCATACATTATTTCAAAAAAATTGATTTAGCTCTTCATGTATAGCCATTAGCCAAAATTCGTCATTACATGCTTGTTCTACTTTCTTAGGTTCTAATGTAGAGATAAATGCATAAGAATCAGAAACTACATGTGCTTTAGATCGCGTCGTCACATCTTGAGAAACATCTCCAATCACAAAATCCTTCAGATGATCCTTTCTATAGGTCCAATCCTTAGGAAGATCCTCCACGTCCTCTTGTGGAAAACTTGGAGGCTCTTGATAAGACTCAAGAGGAGCATCTTGTGATGATACATGTCTAATTATATCCATGCAATCATCATCAAGAGAGGAGTTATCTACACAAGCTAACTCGTCAAAGTTAACGTGTAGAGATTCCTCAACACAACTTGTTAATTTATTGTAGATTCTATATGCTTTACTCCTATCGGAATATCCTAAAAAGATTGCCTCATCAGATTTTGCATCAAATTTATCCAAGTTGTCTTTAGTATTGAGGACGAAATATTTTGAGCCAAAAGCTTTAAAATATGAAATTTTAGGAGTCTGGTCATGCCAAAGTTCAAACGGAGTTTTCATTAAATAGATCTAATGAGAACACGATTCAACACATAGCAAGAGGTATTAACGGCTTCGCACCAAAAATATTTGGAAGCCCTTTTTCCACAAGCATTGTTCTTGCCATTTCTTGAAGAGTTCTATTTTTCCTCTCAACTACCCCATTTTGTTGAGGAGTGCGAGGAAAAGAGAAGTTATGCTCAATTCCATATTTTTCACAAAACTTTTGAAATGATTCATTTTTAAATTATCCTCCATGATCACTACGAATAGTGATTATGTTAGAATCTTTTTTCCTTTGAACACGTTTGCAAAAACTTTTAAATCTTTCAAAAGCGTCATACTTGTTAGCTAAAAACAAAACCCAAGTGAATCTCGAAAAGTCGTCAACAATCACAAATGCATATCTTTTCCGTCCTAGACTTACGGTCCTTGAGGGTCAAAAAAATCTAAAGTGTAAAAGCTCGAGGTGTTTTGAAGTTGACACCACATTTAGAGATTTAAAAGAAGATTTAAATTGTTTTCCAAATTGGCATGCATCACAAAGTTTGTCCTTTTTGAAATCAATTTTCGGTAGTCCTCTAACCAATTGAAGTTTGGATAATTTGTGCAATTGTGACATACTAATATGTCCCAAGCGGTTATGTCATAACCAAGCTTCGTCATGTGAGGCAACTAAGCATGTTTCAATACTTAAGTTTCTAAGATTATCAACATGCACAATGTAGATGTTATTTGATCTATATCCATTAAAAGTAATTTTCATGTCATGTTTAGAGATGATATGACAAGTGTGTTTATCAAATACAACTAGAAAATTCTTATCGGTTAATTGACTAACACTAAGCAAGCTATGTTTCAACCCATCTACTAATAAAACTTTTTCAATGTTAGTAGTAGAATTACCAACATTGCCAATGCCAACAATGTGTCCTTTAGCATTATCTCCAAATGTGACGGTTCCTCCCTTTTTAGGCTTTAAGTTTGATAGAACTTGGGAGTCTCCCGTCATATGCCTTGAGCACCCCCTATCGAGAATCCACTTCCCATTTCTCTTTGCTTTTATCTACAAGCAAAGAACCAAGTGAAGACTTTGGTACCCAAATTTGTTTGGGTCCTTGAGGGTTAGCTTTTGGTACCCAAACATGAGTAGTCTTTGGTACCCAAACAATTGAATAATTGGTTTTCTTAACAAGAGAGTTATTCATTTTAACAAAGTAGGAGGTGGGTTTCTTTTGTTTACCTCCCTTATAGCCTAGACCATGTTTTGTTAGAGATTGAGTTTGTGTTCAAAGAAGCATGTCAAGCATATTTCTACGTAAGGTGAATTTCTCTAAGTCTTTCGTGAGTTGCATATTCTTGGCAATGACATCTTCATTTAGATGATTATCTTTTGTAGATTTCAGAATTGTGATCTCATCATTTAGAGTCTCGATTTCTTTGGTTAGCATATCACATTTGATAGATTGATCTAGATTCACTTGTCTAGCTAATTTGTTTTTATGAAAAATCATTTCATAACGCTCGGAAAGTTCATGAAATGCATCTAACAAATCATCATAAGGAGGTGTTTCGTTTAGGGATACCTCATCGTCGTCGATCTCCACCACGTGAGGTTGATCACTCATCTTTGGTGATGGAGGAGAGCTCAAGTCGGAATCAACATTAGATCCCATGAAACACATGTGTGCTTCTTCTTCTTGGGAGTATTCAGAGTCGGAGTCCTTTGATGAACTTGAGTCATCCCAAGTAGCTTTGAGAGCCTTTTTCCCATCCTTTTCGCGACAATCCCTTCTCTTGTAATCGTCACGTCTTTTAGGCCTCTCTTCCTTTTCTTTTCGGGATGGCCTTTTATCTCTATCTCTTCTTAGTCTCTCATCCCTTTCTCTTCTTGGAGGATATTTCCTTTCTTCTCTTCGTTCACGATCCCTCGGCCTAAGCAATGGGCAATCCTTCTTCATGTGGCCGGTTTTGTTACACTCGTAGCAAGTGAAGTCCAAGAGGATTCTCCTCTTCCTTTTGCAAATTTTCTCTTGGAGAGGAACTTCTTGAAGTTGCGGGTTAGGAAAGCAACATCTTCATCGGTGTCCTCGTCTTCGATTGCGTCCGAATCCAAGGTTGCTTTTAAAGCAATTTGTTTTTCTTTCCGTTTATATCCTTCCCGTTCCTTCTCCTTCTCTCTTCTTTCTTCCAATTGGATCTCATACGCCATGAGGCTTCCAATGAGATCCTTCATCTTCAACTTTGAGAGATCTTTGGCTTCTTCAATAGCCGTAGTCTTTTTCTCCCAATCCAAAGTCAAGGACCTAAGAAACTTTCGTACCCTATCACTTTCAACCACAACCTTACCAAGGTTCTTCAAAGAGTTAGTAATAAAAGTAAAGCGAGTATGCATCTCGCTAATGGATTCATTCGGTTTCATAGCAAACATTTCATACTTTTGCATAAATGAATCTATTCTAGTTTTCTTAATGGACGATCGACCTTCAAAGTGACTTTCTAACATATGCCAAGCTTCAAATGCGGAATCACATGCATTAATTCTACTATATTGTTCTTCGGTCAAGCCACACATAATTATGTTCATGAGTTTAGCATTCATTTGAATCATGGCTAATTCATCATCATCCATACGTTCTAATGGTTTGTTTTGTGTATATGGTATTTGAAAGAACACCCATAATTTAACATCATAAGATTGTATGAACGTGGTCATATGTTTCTTCCAATAGGAATAGTTTGTTCCATCAAACAAAGGAGGTATTCCGGTGTGAAATCCCTCTCTTTGTTGGGCCATTGCTACAAATGTGAATTTGTCTAAATGCAATTAACAAGGCTCTGATACAAATGTAGGATCTACTAGCCCCTAAACTTAGTCTAAAGGGGGGGTGAATAGACTAATAAAGGTTTTAATAGAACTATGCCAAATTAAAAGATAAGACCATAAATATAAAAGAGAGAACAAACAAACCACTACTCCGGATGTATAGAGGTTTGGATCCAACCACCGGATCCTAGTCCTCTCTTACGAATTGCTCTTACTCGAGCAACTTCGCGTCCTCCACTAATCCGATCTCCGTTGCGGGCCGAGATCACGCCTTTACACCACAAGCTTTGCGAACACCCTCGCCTAGCTTGGACCACCTTTTCACAATCCGAGAAGAGCTTCACTCCGGAAGCTTTGTACAACTCTTGAAGACTAATACTTCAGCAACTAATCATGAGCACTTGAAATGAATGATGCAATCTATTGATGGTGATATCAAGTGAGAAGATGTGAGCACAAGGGTTTAGAGTAAATTGAGAGTAGTAAGGAGATTTTGAGCTTAGAGAAAGATTGGTGACCTTGTATGAGTGTTTTCAGCTCTATTTATAAGCTCTAAACTAGTTCTAGCCGTTGGGATTGAAATGGTGAAAAGATGTGTAAGAAAACACAATTCCGGAAGTGATAGGACACATTCTGGCGACGAACGGTCGACCGGAATTAGGCAGTGCACGGTTCGGTCGAGCGAAGACGCTAACGGTCCATCCAATTTGGCTAGAACTTAAGTGATCGGTCGAACGGTTTGGAATACCAGTTCGACCGAAAATGGATAGTAGGGCTGGATCTGGAAAAGACATAAGTATCGGTCGACCGTAAGAAGAGTTTTGGTCGACTGGTTGACATGTTGGATTTGAGACACGATAACAACAAGTGTAATCGGTCGAACCAAGTGAGTTGATAGTTCGACCAAAAATGCCCAGTAAGAATGGTACTTGGAAGAATCATGACACGGTCGACCCTTAAGGAGAATTTCGGTCGACCGGAAGACCAAATCCAAAATAGGGTTAGTTGAGAAAATGCGTATACGACCGTTGGAGTATACGACAAGTATAACGGTCATATTTAATACAAATACGGAAATACAATCAGTCAAACATATATGAAGTTTCGATCGACCTAAGGTCTCACTAACTGGACACGTGTCGACAATTGCTAGGCTGAAGGATTTGTATAGGGTAAACTAATTTCTATCACTCGACAAGGTGAGACGGTCGAACAAAACAATTGTTTCGGTCGACCGATTTCCAACAGTCAAACATGGATTGAAGAAACGGTCGAACAACATGTATATGTCGGTCGACCGATTTCAGACAGGCAAACTAGATAGAATGCACGGTCGAACGGGAAATGAATATGGGTCGACCGTGTTGGACAGATTTCGTTGCCTGGGAAGGTCTGTTGAATTTCGGTCGAACCAAATGGTTCTACCAGTCGACCGTTTTAGTGCAGATTTCCTGTTCTACGATTCTAATGAGTTTAGATGATTTCCTATTGAAGTCTAGGATAGTTGGAATATAGTGTGAGACTTCTATAGGTATTCTAAGTGATGTGTAATGCAATGAATCAAAGATTTCAAGTGCCAAGTTACGTTTGTGGCCTAAATACATGGAATTTAAACCTAACTACGCTTCAATCTTCATCTTTAATTCAACCCAAAACTTGATTCCTGAAACGTTAGATAATACACGTATATGCAAGAAATGATCTTTTAATTGATACATGTTTTTATTGATATGTTTTGATTAATCATCAAAATGGATTAACGATTATTAGCAAAGCCAACACAACTTGCATAGTAGATCACATGAGGCAATTTGTTGACTGTCAAACCCAAAACTGCTCCTATCGCATAGTCAGATGCATCACACATCAGCTCGAATGGTAGAGTCCACACCGGTGCCTTAATAATATGAGCGGAGGTCAACTCACGCTTCAGAAACTCAAATGCAGTCATGCACTCGGGTGTGAACTCAAAAGAGGTACCTTTAGCAAGCAAGCTCGTCAAGGGGCGAGCTATCTTGCTGAAATCCTTAATAAACCGCCGGTAAAAACCAGCGTGTCCAAGGAATGACCAGATTTCTTTTACCGAGGTGGGTGGCGGAAGCTTAGAAATAAGCTCAATATTTGTCATATCCACCTCGATACCATCACGACATACCACGTGACCCAAAACGATGCCTTTTATAACCATGAAATGACACTTTTCCCAATTAAGGGCTAAGTTCGTTTCCGAACACCTTTTGAGAACAAGGCTCAGGTGGTGCAAGCACTAATCAAAGGAGGTGCCATGAACCGAGAAATCATCCATGAAAATCTCAAGGAAGTTCTCGACCATATCGGAAAAGATACTCAATGCAACGTTGGAATGTTGTTGGTGCGTTGCATAGTCTGAAAAGCATCCGTCTATAAGCAAGCGTTCTAAAAGGACAGGTGAACGTGGTTTTCTCCTGGTCTTCGGGGGCAACTGAGATTTGATTGTACCCGAATAACCATAAAGGAAACAGTAATAGGTATGCCCAGTGAGTCTCCCCAACATTTGGTCGATGAAAGGTAGAGGGAAATGGTCTTTACGCGTGACCGCATTCAACTTCCTATAGTCAATGCAAGCTTGCCACCCAGTTTGAAGTCGTGTGGGCACAAGCTTATTGCTGTCATTCTGGACAACAGTGATACCCGACTTCTTGGGCACAACCTGGAGAGGACTTACCCAAGTACTGTCCGAAATGGGAAAAATGATGCCATGATCTAAACATTTGATGAGCTCTTTCTTAACTACTTCTGTCATGGCTGTATTTAAACGCCTCTCTGGCTCGCGACGTGGTCGTGCCTCATGCTCCATATAGATGTGGTGTTGCACGACGTCGGGACTTATCCCTTTAATGTCCTTCAAGGACCACCCAATGGCTGATTTGTGCTCCTTGAGGACTTGAATAAGACGTTCTTCCTGATCACCAGTCAACGTTGATGAAATAATAACCGGAAATGACCTGTCGGGACCAAGAAAAACTTGTTTTAGTTCCTTAGGTAGTTCTTTAAGCTCAATTGTGGGTGGTTCCTCAAGGCGAGGTGTGATATCTCGCTCGAGATGTAAGATAGGAGGAGCTCGCATGTACTGAATAGCATGCACATCATTGCTCAACACGCCCCCATCCTCTTCATGATCGGGATCATCCATGATGTAAGCACTTAGATTTTCATGAATCAGGGGGTATTCTTCTTTTATTTCTTCTTCCAAGTCCCGGATAAGATTAATTTCCATGGGGTCCTCAAAAGATGTCGGCTGCCTAGACATATTGAACACATGGAATGTCGTGCTCAAGTTCCCGAAAGACAATTTCATGAGTCCAGTACGACAATTGATCAAGGTATTTGACGTTGCCAAAAAAGGCCTACCCAAAATCAATGGAATTTGAGAGTGAGTAGTCTTGATTGGTTCGGTCTCAAGGACGACGAAGTTAACAAGAAATATGAAATTGCCAACTTTGATTAGGACATCTTCAATGACCCCCATCAGGACTTTGATTGAACGATCAACAAACTGCAAAGTTATTTTTGTAGGCTTGAGCTCGCCTAGGCTTAATCGTTGATACACAGAAGCTGGTAAGAGGTTAACCGCCAACCCTAGATCTAGCAAGACATTATTAATGTGAGATTCCCCAATGATACATGAAATTGTTGGACTACCTCGGTCCTTCAATTTTACGTATGTTGGGTTCGAAATGATCGCGCTCACATTAGCCACCAAAAAGGCTTTGCTAGGGACGTTGGTTTTCCTCTTAGTCGTACAGAGATCCTTCAGGAATTTTGCATAGGGAGGTATTTGTTGAATCATGTCTAACAAAGGAATGTTGACATTCACTTTCTTGAATATCTCCAGCATTTTATCCACACTGTCACTCTGTTTCGTAGACAACCTACTAGGATAAGGAGCTTTTGGTAGGTATGTCTTCTGCGGTGTCTGAGAAGGAGCCATTGGTGTATTACTCTCACCCTCGGCCTCTTTCTCACCATCATTCCCACAAAGGGGTTGCACAAATGGATTTATTGGCAAGGAAACGTGGTTGTTGACCTGCTTCCCATTTCTCAGGGTTACAATGGCATTGACATGGTCCACAGTTACTTCCACGTAGTTCACTTCCCCCCCCCCCTGCGGTCTTCAACTTGCATTTTGCATGTTCGAGTGATGTTGAGCACGGGGGTTAACCACAGGTTGGCTCGGTAGAGTCCCTCTCTCTTTAATGTACAAACTGAGCCAATTGGCCCATCTGAAGCTCAAGAGATTTGATGGTCTGCTGATTCGAAGTGAGGACTTGACTCGTGGATGACATAAAGTTTTTTACAAAGTTCTCAAGTCCACAAGTTAAGTTCTCAAGTGAATTAAACTAGGTTTCCAAGTTGTTAGAATTTGGGAAACCTGGTGGGTTGGTGTTTTGACTTTGGGGTGGCTGATAAGATTGTGAATGCATGGGAGGTTGGTGTGGTCGGTTAGGTGGTCGAGAGAAGTTTGAAGGACCACCTGGGGCATTGTTATGGTTCCATGAAAAATTAGGGTGGTTCCTCCGTCCAGGGTTATATGATGATGAATATTGCTCATTCCTGGATCTATCATAGATGACATTGACATGTTCCATCTCAGGAGGAATGGATGCACACTAACCCCCATATGACCTATCCTACCACATAGATGACAGGGAATTGGACCAGATGCAGGCACATGTGACACATCGTGCTGGTTTTGGAGCTCAATCGAATCCATACGGCGCATTAAGGCCGACATGCGCGCCTCGGTTGCCGTAGTGGTATCGACAGCAAATGCGGCACCCGATCTAGTCGAGTTTGCATTTGCGATCGTCGCTCCTATGCTAGATGTACTTGTGGTTCCCTCACACTCTCCCACTGCATGGTTTTCTCAGCGAGGTCTTCTAGGAAAGCCCATGCCTCCCTTTCATCCTTTCCTAAGAACACTCCTTGACACATGGACTCAAGGAGTGTTCGGGACGGGATGTGAAGACCCTCGTAAACAATCTGACAAAAGCACCACAACTCGATGCCATGGTGAGGGCATGAGGATAGTATCTCCTTGAACCTCTCTAACTATGCATGGAATGATTCGGTCTCATGCTGATAAAACGAATTGATTTCGTTCCTCAGTTTTTGAGACCAATGATTTGGAAAGTACTTCTTGAGGAATGCAAACTGAAACTCATCCCAAGTCCAAAAGGCATTCGCCTGGTTGCTGTACAACCACTTCTTGGCATCATCCTTCAGTGCAAAGGAGACAAGCCTAAGATGGATGGTGTTGAACGTTTTAAATTAAACCGCAAGTGGACGGCCGCGATGAAGCGGTGGCAAGTACGAGTCGTCCTCAGGGAGGTGAGTAGCCTCTTGCTTGCACGAAATCAAGTGGCGAAAATAATGGAGAAGAGAGTTCGTTACACTACTCTACCCTAAACTACGCTAAGAAGTACGAAATGCGAAAGAAAGAAATAAACGATCAAATAAAAACTAAGCTAAGAACAAAATAGAAGTGCTGGAATTCAGAAATGGAAAACCCCTAAGGGGTGAGTGCACACATGCAAAGAGGTGGGTGTAGAATACATTCTTTAAGCACATGAAGGTGGTGTTTATCAAGCATAGGAAGTGTCTAAATGTTATGGCAAAACCTATCAATCTATTCACCAACTTAGTTGATTAACATTTACATATGCAAGGTGTTTATTTCAGAACATAAACAAGCATGAGAGGTGTCTAATCATTTTGGCAAAACTCATCAAGTTGTAAATTCTATCCTAAACAAGCAAGCATACATTCATGTTTAATCAACACATTGAAATTAAAGCATTCATCCCATTCTCTAATGCATGTATGTACATCTACTCCACCCCCCAAAGGGGATGGAACTACTCACTAAACATTACACTAATTATTAAACTATGGAAAGAAAGCATATTAAAACTAAGCTAGAATTAAAAGACGATTAAACTAAAACATGCACAAACAATAAAAGAAGCATAAAACAAACAATGAAAGAAACACAAAACTTTATTGATAAAATGACTCACATTAAAAGTAGCATCCTCCTACTTTAGTGTGTGCTTCAAGGCTTCACTTCTAGTAGGAAGAATAGCCACTTAAAATATGGAGTGATTACAATGGGAGGTGAAGAGTTCTATTTATAGCCATGGAAAAGGTAATCCGGGACAATCCCCCGATGTGGGACTAAACAGATACCAAATAGCCTAAACACCCTCTAATACATGTGCTGGAGAAATTTGAGCGGATTTGGGCCAAAATGGACCGCCAATTAGCGGTCTTGGACCGCCAATTAGCGGTCTATTTTGTTCAGAGCCTGCTCATTTTTGTTTTGGGCTTTTCTTTCTGGTATTGTTGGTCTTTGATGCGGTTATTTGACTGGTTAGAGCTCCGACCCGAATCGAATTGGTAAAATACTCCCCATGATGGTGTGGAGTATTCTGTTTTGCTCTTAGGTCCTTCTGTCTTGCATTCAGGTCCTTCTCCCTTGCATCTTGGTCCCTAGATCTCACAATTCAGTCCTTTTTCCCAGCTTTTGGGTCCTTTTATGCTTCATCTCTTCAAACCTATTTATTCCTGAAAACTAAACATAAAACTCGTGACATAGCATTGTTTAGGTGAAAGATAATGGATATAAGATACAAATATGAGCATGAAATGATATCAATCAGATGGAGTCTGTGCTAAGTTGTTGCAGCTTGAACATATCACAAACATCCTCAAATTCCCTGAGAAAGATATAGGGGTCACCCTTCCCAGTGAAGGGAGGGAGCATGTGTATAAATTGAGGCTTAACCTCAAAGTGGTTCACATTTGCCTCTGGCAATACGATGCACGAGGGTAGAGCAGTACGGCTCGGGTAGCATCGATCTGGATTTTGATTGGCCTTGTTGGGTTGTTTTCTTCATGTTTGATGCACCAAGGGAAGTTGTTGGAGTTTAGGCCCGACCCGAATTGCCAAAATACTCCTCATGATAGTGTGGAGTATTTTTATTTTCTCATTGGTTCTTTGATCTTACATTCAGGTCCTTCTCCCTTGCATCTTAGTCCTCAAGTCTCACAATTCAGTCTTTTTTTCTGCTTTTAGGTCCTTTTATGCTTCTTCTCCTCAAACCTATTTATTCCTGAAACTCAAACATAAAACTCATTACGTAGCATTGTTTAGGTTCAAGATAATGGATATAAGACACAAATAAATGCATGAAATGATGTCAATCAACCTTCCATATTGAAAGAAAGAGGGAGAATTATCCCTAAAAAATTCGTCACTTTTTAAAACCCCAAGAAAAAAACCCATCAAAAGCACCAGAAAAAGCTAACCATAGTCTTCCAACTTATTCCCTAACCCAACCACCATCAAAAGGAGCAAGTTTGGAGTGTTGATTGGGTTTTCTGAAGGAGAAAGAGGGTTGTCGAGGCTGCTGGAGCAGGAAGGAGTTGATGTCCGCGCTTCTCCGTCATCTCTATCAATTTGTAAGCACTTTTCTACTCCTTTGAAATCTTAGTTTCTCATTTATGAATCGAATTTCAGTATTTTGTTTTTATTTGTTTCATACAATGAGTAGCTAAATAATTCTCTATGGTGAAGATGAAGCATGTATGATGTGTTGATGTAATTTGCTACCTAAATGTTATTTGCAATTATTCTAGTAACTTTTTTATCTATTTGATTTATCACATGTTAAGAATCATGAACTTGACTTTGTGGTCGTATGTTGACGGTTGCATGCTGCATATAATTAGACATAATAGATTAATTCTTTTAACAAGTCAAAATCATTGCTGTGAGATTTGTTAAGTGTAGGGATTTATAACTTGAGTATTGCTCATTATTAATTTAATAGATGTGAATGCATGAATTAGCCATCTAGGTTATTTGGATAGTGTAAGTTGCTTGCACCTTCACTATCTAGTCCAAACACAAGGAAATGGGTTACAATTGATTTGATTACACAAGGAAATGGGTTTAGCTATATCAATAGGTTAATCAATAGACTCTTCAAAAAACAATGTTTGGTAACCTTCAAATAGCTTAAACTAAGATAATAACTACGGGTGTAAACGGGTCGGGTATGGTCATACCTGTACCCATACCTGCCTAACTAAACGGGTATGGGTACGGGTATATACCTTTTTAAATATTGTTGTACCCGTACCCGTCTCATACTTGTTTAATAAACGGGTATGGGGCGGGTATAACGGGTATTGCGGGTATATTTTTGCTAACAAAATGTGTACTTTTGCTAACAAAACTCAACTTGGAAGAACATAATCATTGGATGAGAATGATTTAAGCAAAAATGATGCTAAATTTGTGATTTTTAAGATTTCGAATTAAGCCAAAATGATGATAAATCACAAATCTTCTAACAAACAAGCCTCGAAACAACTACTTTTGCCAACAAAAACCTCACCTTTTATTATTTTAACTATATATTATATATTAATTAATTAAACAGGTATGGGTATAGGTATACCCATACCCGCCCCATTTATTAAACAGGTAAAGCGGGTATGGGTAAACGGGTATAATTTTTAAAATGGGTACAAAAACCATATCCATACCCGTACCCGCTTCTTAAATGTGGCGTGTAAACGAGTAATATCCGCCCCAGTTACACCCCTAACAATAAAGATCTCCAAACACACATACCTTCTTTGCCCAACAAGTGAAAAATATGAATTCAGGGCAAAAAAAAATCATTTATGGACTTATTCAGTTGCGTGAGCTGCTGAGAATATAAGTCATCTTAACTTTGGTTCCAAAAAGCATTCATTTCTTTAAATTAAAATCACAGTCAAGATTCCAGAACACAAAGAAAGATCTGTAGTACTAATACACCTCCAAACTTCACCAGATGCTTCCCCTTCTCAATGTGAGTCTCCTGAAACAAAGCAAACTACAAGACAAAAATTAAATCCACTCGAATCGTCCAAACAAGAGTATGGAGTGGCACCTCCCCGGCAACGGCGCCAAAAACTTGTTGAACGTTTTAAATTAAACCGCAAGTGCACGGCCGCGATGAAGCGGTGGCAAGTACGGGTCGTCCTCAGGGAGGTGAGTAGCCTCTTGCTTGCACGAAATCAAGTGGCGAAAATAATGGAGAAGAGAGTTCGTTACACTACTCTACCCTAAACTACGCTAAGAAGTACGAAATGCGAAAGAAAGAAATAAACGATCAAATAAAAACTAAGCTAAGAACAAAATAGAAGTGCTGGAATTCAGAAATGGAAAACCCCTAAGGGGTGGAGTGAGTGCACACATGCAAAGAGGTGGGTGTAGAATACATTCTTTAAGCACATGAAGGTGGTGTTTATCAAGCATAGGAAGTGTCTAAATGTTATGGCAAAACCTATCAATCTATTCACCAACTTAGTTGATTAACATTTACATATGCAAGGTGTTTATTTCAGAACCTAAACAAGCATGAGAGGTGTCTAATCATTTTGGCAAAACTCATCAAGTTGTAAATTCTATCCTAAACAAGCAAGCATACATTCATGTTTAATCAACACATTGAAATTAAAGCATTCATCCCATTCTCTAATGCATGTATGTACATCTACTCCACCCCCCAAAGGAGATGGAACTACTCACTAAACATTACACTAATTATTAAACTATGGAAAGAAAGAATATTAAAACTAAGCTAGAATTAAAAGACGATTAAACTAAAACATGCACAAACAATAAAAGAAGCATAAAACAAACAATGAAAGAAACATAAAACTTTATTGATAAAATGACTCACATTAAAAGTAGCATCCTCCTACTTTAGTGTGTGCTTCAAGGCCTCACTTCTAGTAGGAAGAATATCCACTTAAAATATGGAGTGATTACAATGGGAGGTGAAGAGTTCTATTTATAGCCATGGAAAAGGTAATCCGGGACAATCCCCCGATGTGGGACTAAACAGATACCAAAAATAGCCTAAACATCCTCTAATACATGTGCTGGAGAAATTTGAGCGGATTTGGGCCAAAATGGACCGCCAATTAGCGGTCTATTTTGTTCAGATCCTGCTCATTTTTGTTTTGGGCTTTTCTTTCTGGTATTGTTGGTCTTTGATGTGGTTACTTGACTTGTTGGAGCTCCGACCCGAATCGAATTGGTAAAATACTCCCCATGATGGTGTGGAGTATTCTGTTTTGCTCTTAGGTCCTTCTGTCTTGCAATCAGGTCCTTCTCCCTTGCATCTTGGTCCCTAGATCTCACAATTCAGTCCTTTTTCCCAGCTTTTGGGTCCTTTTATGCTTCATCTCTTCAAACCTATTTATTCCTGAAAACTAAACATAAAACTCGTGACATAGCATTGTTTAGGTGAAAGATAATGGATATAAGATACAAATATGAGAATGAAATGATGTCAATCAAATACCTCCACACCTAACTTTTGCTAGTCCCGAGCAAAACAAAGAAAGAGAAAAGGATGCGAAAAACAAGAAATCCTAACTCACTTTCGTAGGAATCACGGTTGCACTTAGCACGTGCAACAAGCCGTTAAACCTCCTTGTCGCCAAGGAGGAGGAGTGTTGTCTCCTGAGGGTTTTCAGCGGATATACCCACAAAATCCGAACAAGATGCATTAATCAATCTAGCTACACCACTCGTTGGACTTATTTTGTCGATCATGGGACGCGGTAATACTACGGGTCGACTCTATATATCTAATCGGTCCACACACCTAGCCTAATGAGTTATTCGTGAGAGTTAGTCAAGGACTTAAGTGAAAGACAAGGGCAACCTTAACTTCTGAATGTGTTACAATGTGTAAAGTCCATTTTGGTTCTTATTTGACTCTCTTTTTTCTTTTTTTTTCTTTTTTCCTTTTTCTTTGGAGCATTTTATTGGTTGGTGTTTGATTCTCCCAGGGTCAGGTTTCGTGCATCATTGCCTATGAGGACTTACACTATCACGTACACCTTCCCCCAAATCTCCACATAGGGCGATCCCTACCACCCGTGTAACGGGAGTTCGGTCGGCGCATCCCAAGTCAGATGACTCGAATGCACCAGGCACAAAGTCCCCTCTGACCTACTTTCCCGAGTGATAGGAGCCGTGCGAGAAGAGAGAACACCACTTATTTATCTATATGGGAACCAAAACCCCTACACTTAAGTTTCACAAAAAGTGATTAAGGGCCCTCGACTACGACAAACTTCCTTATACTCACAAACACGAATTATTTGACTCACTAGGGTCAGGGTGGACTTCTTTAAATGTTTGAGTACTGAAACCATATGATTACACGCCCCCTGAGGGAAAACCAGGGTGCATCCTAACGACTCGACAAGACCTAAAGCCAATAAACTAGAAATCCTAATGCATCAAGTTCAAGGCAATTTTGGGAGCTTTCTTTTTACTTTGCCTCTCAACGGTTTTGGACATGCTAAACACACGCAAAACCCACAAAAACATTTTCTTTCGCAAACACATGAAGATTTTGAAAGAAATGTGAAAATTTTAAAGCACTAGGCAAGCAAAAGAAGACAAGTCACCCAAGGATCATGGCAAGCAGATATATTGATATTAAATGCAGCACAGTAACATGACCCTATCAATACACACAAAAGAAAACAAAATCAAAAGAAAAAGACTCGACTACGTACACACATAAAACACCCCCCACACCTACTTCATGCATTGTCCTCAATGAATGCGAACAAGATACTACATGGATACATGCATGAAAAAGGAAAGATCTCACCAACATGAAGTACAAAGGGACGTTCAGGGTCATGTTGATGGACACAAACCCAAATTCCCTCAAAACCTGTGAGAAGCTGAAGAAGGGAGATAAATACGTGAAGAGATTGGGCCCAAGTACACAAGGGTTGGGGCCCACAACAATCGATGCTCACTGAAGGAGTCTTTTATTACACACTTTTTTTTCTTTTTTTTACAAGATATATACATCAACCAAGATATTCTCATAATCATTTGGTCAAGGAACATCAAATGAGAACATCAAGTCATGAGGACCAGAGACTTACCGAGATGGGCAAACTCCACTGGTACTCTGAGGTGTCATGAGGGGTGAAAGGTCAAAGCTGAAAGGCTCGAACCCCTCATGATATTGGTTGGGTGTGGGCAACAAAGAATGAAGTTGTGTTGCCTCGCTAGGGTTTAATTGCTCATCGAAGAAAACCCTCCAACCAATAGGCGGGTGCATCGGAATGAGTTCCTCAGGCTCATTCGATGGATGCAGCAGACATGCATCACTAAGAATGGGGCTTCTCCCCAAGTCATCCAACAAGGACCTCCCACCATCACTTAGATCATCAAGCATAAGCTCGGTCATAGGTGGGTCCTTGTTGGAGTCAATATCAAGCTCAAATGGCTCAATGGCCATGGGACATGAGGTAGAGACACCTTCTGGTCTAGGCATATGGTGAGGTGTCTCACTCTCACTAGTACTCTCAACTGAATCATGCAACGAACACTCCCTTTGGACATTCATGTTCGAGGCCAGCTCAGTCTGTTGCATCGCAAAGACAGGCAATGAGTCTTCGCTGCGCCTACAAACATTCTCAACGACCTGCATTGGTGTTAGAGGTGTTCGTTGGTTTTGTGGTGCTTTCTCCAATTGGCGGATGAGATTGAGATTTAAAGGTTCATCCATGGGTTCCTGTTGCCTACCAGAGTTGAACACATGAAACTCGGCACTCATGTTACCGAACGAGAGCTTCATGAGACCATTTCTACAATTAATCAAAGCATTGGAGGTTGCCAGAAATGGTCTACCCAAAATCAAAGGTATTTGAGAGTGGGTGTTCGCAACAGGATTGGTATCGAGGACAACAAAATCGACTGGAAATATAAAATCTCCAACTTTGATAAGCACATCCTCGATAATCCCCATGGGAATACGAATGGATTTATCCGCCAATTGGAGGGTGATCTTAGTTGGTTTCAATTCTCCCAAGTTCAACTGTTGATAAACAGAGAATGGGAGGAGGTTGACCGCTGATCCTAAATCAAGCAAAACATTGCTCAGTCTAGTGTCCCCTATCGTACACTGAATAGTAGGACACCCAGGGTCCTTGTATTTTGTGTAGGTGGGATTGGACAAAAGTGAGCTGATATTTGCAGCCAAGAATGCTTTCTTAGGAACATTGGTCTTCCTCTTGGTTGTGCAGAGATCCTTCAACACTTTGGCATATTGAGGTATTTGTTGGATGACATCCAACAAGGGGATGTTAACCTTTACTTGCTTAAACACCTATACTATCTTGTCCATGTTGTCACTCCGCTTTTTGTTTAACCTAATTGGATAGGGAGCTTTTGGCAGGTAGGTTTTCTGCTGTGCCTGAGAAGAAAGCTTTGGTGTATTACCCTCACCCTCAGCTTCTTCTTCACCACCATTCCCACTGAGGGGCTGCATAGATGGTGATTGTTGTGGCAAGGAGATGTGATTGTCAACCTGTTTTCCATTCCTTAAGGTCACAATGGAATTGACATGGTGAACAGGTTCCTCCACATGGTTCACTTGCCTCCCCCGAGGTACCACATTCTTATTTTGCATTTGTTGTTGTTGGTACATGCGGGGGTTAGCCTCAGGCTGGCTAGGAAAAGACCCTCTCTCTCTCTCTCATGTACAGACTGAGCCAATTGGCCCATCTGAAGCTCTAGAGATTTCATGGTCTGCTGATTTGAAGTGAGAACTTGACTTGTGGTAGACATAAAAAATTTCATTGAGTTTTCATGTCCACGAGTCAAGGTCTCAAGCGAATTGAATCGGGTTTCCATATTATTGGAATTTGGGAAACCCGATTGATTGGTGGTTTGCGCTTGGGGTGGCTGATAGGAATGCGCATGCATGGGAGGTTGGTGTGATTGGTAGGGTGGTCTAGAGGAGTTTGGAGGACCACCCGGGGCATTAGTTTGGTTCCATGAAAAATTGGGGTGGTTCCTCCATCCAGGATTATAAGATGATGAGTATGGGTCATTCCTGGCTCTATCATAGACGGCGTTGACACGCTCCATCTCAGGAGGAATGGACTCACACTCGCTTTCTACATGACCTATCCTACCACATGAATGACAGGGAACTGGACCAGATGTGGACATGTGAGGTGCACTTTGTTGGTTTTGGAGCTCAATCGAGTCCATACGGCGCATTAAGGCCGCCATGCGTGCCTCGGTGGCCGTAGTGGTATCGATAGCAAATGTGGTACCCGATCTAGTCGAGTTTGCATTCGCGATCCTCGCTCCTATACTAGATGATGCATGTGGTTCCCTCACACTCTCCCACTGCATGGTTTTCTCAGCGAGGTCTTCTAGGAAGGCCCATGCCTCCCTTTCATCCTTTCCCAAGAACTCTCCTTGACACATGGACTCAAGGAGCGTTCTGGACGGGATGTGAAGACCCTCATACACAATCTGACAAAGACACCACAACTCAATGCCATGGTGAGGGCACGAGGATAGTAGCTCTTTAAACCTCTCAAGATATTCATGAAATGGTTTGGTCTCATGTTGATAGAACGAATTGATTTCGTTCCTCAATTTTTGAGTCCGATGATTAGGAAAGTACTTCTTGAGGAATGCAGATTGAAACTCATCCCAAGTCCTAAAGGAATTTGCCTGGTTGCTGTACAACCACTTCTTGGCGTCATCCTTTAGTGCAAAAGGAACGAGCCTAAGATGGATGGAGTCTGTGCTAAGTTGTTGCAGCTTGAACATAGCACAAACCTCCTCAAATTCCCTGAGAAAGATATAAGGGTCACCTTTCCCAGTGAAATGAGGGAGCATGGAGATAAACTGAGGCTTAACCTCAAAATGGTTCCCATTAGCCTCTGGTAATACGATGCATGAGGGTAGAGCGGTACGGCTCGAGTAGCATCGATCACGAAGAGGTATGGGAACGACAACTGGAAGAACAGGTGGAGCAGGCGGGTCCATCAACTGCTCCTCCTCACGGAAATTAGCGGCCATTGGACCCGAACTACGTGCGACACGAGAGGAGGAAGGTGTCGAGAAATCGATGACCGAAGCCGGATTGACAACGCTCCTCGTCAAACGACCACTCTCGTCTCGTGTCCACGAAAGCATGCACAACGGTGCACACACACAAAACAAATTTTTTTGAATGAAAGAATGTGCGTAGAGGAGAAGACGGGGGAACACAGGAGAGAAAGAAGGACTCAGGAGAGAAAGGAAGAAGTCCTTATGCTACGGCGGATGGGTACAGGTAGAAGCACACAAGCAAACAAGGCTCAAGCAATCCTAAGGTCGCTATAGGGCCTTACAGCTAGACGACGCCTAACTGCGAGGTCACACAGCCTCAACACGCCTCACCTCCCTACGACGAGGACCACAAAGCCCAGCAAGTGAGCCAAGATCCGGGGATCTCGTCTCTCCTACTATCGACAAAGTGGGCAACACCGATCAGGTCATGACGGTCGGGACCGGATCACTCTCCTAATGCGTCCAAGATCCTTAGGGCCAATGTCTACTTGATTTTAAAATTAGGGTCTTGATTAGTGTGGTTTTTGGGGCGAAGGAAAGGGTGATGAAATCCCCCACCTTATCTTTTACGGGACAACCCCTCCTTAGTAGCGTTTTGGAGTCCTAAATCTAGCAATCAACTAACTCTCCAAACAAAACGCTCAACTCACACTTGTTTCAATGCACTTCCTACTAACTAATGCATGTTCATACGAAATGCATGAATGAGAGTAGAAGGTGCGTACCTCACGCCAGCTCTCAGCAACAGAAAATAAAGCTAAGATAAAAGACAATCTAAATGCCTAAGTCACATACATGATGCATGGCCTAAACAAAAAGAATGCCTAATCTTTTGCTTTGAGTTTTAGGGTCCAAGTTGCTTAAGGGAGGTTTGATTATTGATCTGGAAACAAACTATAAGTCAAAACATGCCAAATTAAGTCCCAGACCACTATATCATATAAAGAAATACTCCAAAGAAATTTAGAGGTGAAATGAAACAACCAGACCGCTGATTGGCGGTCTTCTTCTCTCAAACCGCCTCCAAACTTCACCAGATGCTTCCCCTTCTCAATGTGAGTCTCCTGAAACAAAGCAAACTACAAGACAAAAATTAAATCCACTCGAATCGTCCAAACAAGAGTATGGAGTGGCACCTCCCCGGCAACGGCGCCAAAAACTTGTTGAACGTTTTAAATTAAACCGCAAGTGCACGGCCGCGATGAAGCGGTGGCAAGTACGGGTCGTCCTCAGGGAGGTGAGTAGCCTCTTGCTTGCACGAAATCAAGTGGCGAAAATAATGGAGAAGAGAGTTCGTTACACTACTCTACCCTAAACTACGCTAAGAAGTACGAAATGCGAAAGAAAGAAATAAACGATCAAATAAAAACTAAGCTAAGAACAAAATAGAAGTGCTGGAATTCAGAAATGGAAAACCCCTAAGGGGTGGAGTGAGTGCACACATGCAAAGAGGTGGGTGTAGAATACATTCTTTAAGCACATGAAGGTGGTGTTTATCAAGCATAGGAAGTGTCTAAATGTTATGGCAAAACCTATCAATCTATTCACCAACTTAGTTGATTAACATTTACATATGCAAGGTGTTTATTTCAGAACCTAAACAAGCATGAGAGGTGTCTAATCATTTTGGCAAAACTCATCAAGTTGTAAATTCTATCCTAAACAAGCAAGCATACATTCATGTTTAATCAACACATTGAAATTAAAGCATTCATCCCATTCTCTAATGCATGTATGTACATCTACTCCACCCCCCAAAGGGGATGGAACTACTCACTAAACATTACACTAATTATTAAACTATGGAAAGAAAGCATATTAAAACTAAGCTAGAATTAAAAGACGATTAAACTAAAACATGCACAAACAATAAAAGAAGCATAAAACAAACAATGAAAGAAACACAAAACTTTATTGATAAAATGACTCACATTAAAAGTAGCATCCTCCTACTTTAGTGTGTGCTTCAAGGCCTCACTTCTAGTAGGAAGAATAGCCACTTAAAATATGGAGTGATTACAATGGGAGGTGAAGAGTTCTATTTATAGCCATGGAAAAGGTAATCCGGGACAATCCCCCGATGTGGGACTAAACAGATACCAAATAGCCTAAACACCCTCTAATACATGTGCTGGAGAAATTTGAGCGGATTTGGGCCAAAATGGACCGCCAATTAGCGGTCTTGGACCGCCAATTAGCGGTCTATTTTGTTCAGAGCCTGCTCATTTTTGTTTTGGGCTTTTCTTTCTGGTATTGTTGGTCTTTGATGCGGTTATTTGACTTGTTAGAGCTCCGACCCGAATCGAATTGGTAAAATACTCCCCATGATGGTGTGGAGTATTCTGTTTTGCTCTTAGGTCCTTCTGTCTTGCATTCAGGTCCTTCTCCCTTGCATCTTGGTCCCTAGATCTCACAATTCAGTCCTTTTTCCCAGCTTTTGGGTCCTTTTATGCTTCATCTCTTCAAACCTATTTATTCCTGAAAACTAAACATAAAACTCGTGACATAGCATTGTTTAGGTGAAAGATAATGGATATAAGATACAAATATGAGCATGAAATGATATCAATCAGATGGAGTCTGTGCTAAGTTGTTGCAGCTTGAACATATCACAAACATCCTCAAATTCCCTGAGAAAGATATAGGGGTCACCCTTCCCAGTGAAGGGAGGGAGCATGTATATAAATTGAGGCTTAACCTCAAAGTGGTTCACATTTGCCTCTGGCAATACGATGCACGAGGGTAGAGCAGTACGGCTCGGGTAGCATCGATCTGGATTTTGATTGGCCTTGTTGGGTTGTTTTCTTCATGTTTGATGCACCAAGGGAAGTTGTTGGAGTTTAGGCCCGACCCGAATTGCCAAAATACTCCTCATGATAGTGTGGAGTATTTTCATTTTCTCATTGGTTCTTTGATCTTACATTCAGGTCCTTCTCCCTTGCATCTTAGTCCTCAAGTCTCACAATTCAGTCTTTTTTTCTGCTTTTAGGTCCTTTTATGCTTCTTCTCCTCAAACCTATTTATTCCTGAAACTCAAACATAAAACTCATTACGTAGCATTGTTTAGGTTCAAGATAATGGATATAAGACACAAATAAATGCATGAAATGATGTCAATCAACCTTCCATATTGAAAGAAAGAGGGAGAATTATCCCTAAAAAATTCGTCACTTTTTAAAACCCCAAGAAAAAAACCCATCAAAAGCACCAGAAAAAGCTAACCATAGTCTTCCAACTTATTCCCTAACCCAACCACCATCAAAAGGAGCAAGTTTGGAGTGTTGATTGGGTTTTCTGAAGGAGAAAGAGGGTTGTCGAGGCTGCTGGAGCAGGAAGGAGTTGATGTCCGCGCTTCTCCGTCATCTCTATCAATTTGTAAGCACTTTTCTACTCCTTTGAAATCTTAGTTTCTCATTTATGAATCGAATTTCAGTATTTTGTTTTTATTTGTTTCATACAATGAGTAGCTAAATAATTCTCTATGGTGAAGATGAAGCATGTATGATGTGTTGATGTAATTTGCTACCTAAATGTTATTTGCAATTATTCTAGTAACTTTTTTATCTATTTGATTTATCACATGTTAAGAATCATGAACTTGACTTTGTGGTCGTATGTTGACGGTTGCATGCTGCATATAATTAGACATAATAGATTAATTCTTTTAACAAGTCAAAATCATTGCTGTGAGATTTGTTAAGTGTAGGGATTTATAACTTGAGTATTGCTCATTATTAATTTAATAGATGTGAATGCATGAATTAGCCATCTAGGTTATTTGGATAGTGTAAGTTGCTTGCACCTTCACTATCTAGTCCAAACACAAGGAAATGGGTTACAATTGATTTGATTACACAAGGAAATGGGTTTAGCTATATCAATAGGTTAATCAATAGACTCTTCAAAAAACAATGTTTGGTAACCTTCAAATAGCTTAAACTAAGATAATAACTACGGGTGTAAACGGGTCGGGTATGGTCATACCTGTACCCATACCTGCCTAACTAAACGGGTATGGGTACGGGTATATACCTTTTTAAATATTGTTGTACCCGTACCCGTCTCATACTTGTTTAATAAACGGGTATGGGGCGGGTATAACGGGTATTGCGGGTATATTTTTGCTAACAAAATGTGTACTTTTGCTAACAAAACTCAACTTGGAAGAACATAATCATTGGATGAGAATGATTTAAGCAAAAATGATGCTAAATTTGTGATTTTTAAGATTTCGAATTAAGCCAAAATGATGATAAATCACAAATCTTCTAACAAACAAGCCTCGAAACAACTACTTTTGCCAACAAAAACCTCACCTTTTATTATTTTAACTATATATTATATATTAATTAATTAAACAGGTATGGGTATAGGTATACCCATACCCGCCCCATTTATTAAACAGGTAAAGCGGGTATGGGTAAACGGGTATAATTTTTAAAATGGGTACAAAAACCATATCCATACCCGTACCCGCTTCTTAAATGTGGCGTGTAAACGAGTAATATCCGCCCCAGTTACACCCCTAACAATAAAGATCTCCAAACACACATACCTTCTTTGCCCAACAAGTGAAAAATATGAATTCAGGGCAAAAAAAAATCATTTATGGACTTATTCAGTTGCGTGAGCTGCTGAGAATATAAGTCATCTTAACTTTGGTTCCAAAAAGCATTCATTTCTTTAAATTAAAATCACAGTCAAGATTCCAGAACACAAAGAAAGATCTGTAGTACTAATACACCTCTCCGTATCAAGTTATTATTAGTGTCTATACCAAAAGTATATCTTAATTTTGTTTCAAAAAAAAACATTTACCTTACGTGAAACTCCTCCAAACCCTCTTTTAGAAGTATTAAAGTAAGTTGTCTGATCAAAACAACCTTTTTTATACTCATTAATCAACAAAATTATTTTTTAACAAGAATTTACGTTCACATACATCAACTCAAACTCAACTCGTGAATTAAAATACGAAAATCGAGTTCTAGTGATGGGTCCTAAGTATTGATGGTTGAACTAACCAGAGCTATTTAACCTCCTTTTGGAAGGAAAATCTTCAATAAGATGTTGCAACATGCCACATTTTCGAAACTCATAAGGAGAATATCCACATCATAATGAAGTGACATTTTTCTGAAAAGAATATGACTTAAAAGGTCATTCATTATATTGGCAATATTACACTAATTACTATGACTAGATCCCCTGTATATGCTGGAATCAGATTAGCATAGTTTCAAGTCAAGGGTGATCAAGTTGCTCCAAGAGGTCATAGTGTTGTAACATATCTCGACAATTTTACAATGTACAGGTTCGTGTGTTGATGATGTTCCACACAAAATCAACACACATGCTTTTTGTACACTTAGAGAGAGCAAAAACTATAGAGGTATATGAAAACAATAAGACCTTATGGAGAAAAAAACCCTTCTTTATTTACTAAAATTATGCATTAGCTTTTTTTCACTCTTAACTTCTTTTACGTTCTCAACGCAATCTGCAGACCTTCTAGCAATTTGGATATCATTTGAATTTCAAGAAATTTTATCCATTGAAAACAAAACTTCTTTAGGCACTGGAAAATGGACCTACAAACAGCAAGAGTTGCATCAGTAACTCACACGGCCTCGTTGTGAAGTTTCTCCATCATTTGGATTATTGTGTAGGAGGAGGGAAAATGTGCTGCTTGAGCGAGGAGGATAACGGGCACAAGATGGTGTCTTTCTTCTTCATTTTCTCTGAGGTTGTTTCAGTTTTCTTCGGTGCAACAAACATGTGTTCTTTTTAGATTTATTCTTCAAATTCTTGAGCTTCTTCTCAAGTTCTTTCCGACCCATGTCGATCGATGGTCTTTTGTCTACATAAAACAAAAGAGAAATTAACTAAAATAGTGTCATTGGAGGAGGGCAAAGTCTCTTTATATAAACAGAGAATGTTTATAGGTCAGAATGATGAAATGAAAATCACAACTGCAAATCTGTTACATATTAGCGATATGTTTGTGATCATAAGTTTTCAGAGAACGAAGAGGATAACGAGCACTCATTTGTTTGCTTCTTTGGAGCTACGGGACACGCAAAGGTTGTGATCATAGGATTGACTTGAACAAAATGATCAAGAAAATCATGTTCAAACAGAAGAGTGTTTGGACTTCCTTTTTTCAAACTCATGACCACTGACAGAAATCAATACAAAATGAATATAACAAGAGTCTAACTCAATACAAAATGTCAACACAATCTAGTTACTCACATCATCGATGTGCCTAGTTAGTCTAAACATGCACTCTATATAATCAAAACATGATAAATTGTAACCATCCATACTTCTTGTACCACAAAATTGATGCGAGACAATTTGTTTGGGCCGCAATAAACAGAAAGTTGGTCAAGATGTTATGTTTGTTTGTCTATCAAACAGCATACTATCCTTGATAATAAACTTAGAGATGATGGTAGTTCTGCGTATTTCATAACAATCACCTGACACACTATTTTTGAGAATGAAACCATGTATCATCTTACAAGTGATAAGAACTACAACACTCTATACTTCATATTTCACATATTCTACCGATTTAAACAATGCATTAAATTCAATAGAAAATTAAGAAAAAGAAAAAAATTGTTTAGTGTCAACCTTCATATACCTCCACAGTTTTTAGCGTCTTCATTTGTATCTGCAAACACAACAAGAGTGTCATTGACTTCACTAAAATGATAGACAAAAGATTAGACATGCAATAAAATACTATACGTTGTTGTCTTTTTCATAGAAATTCCAACTCCTTCCATCTCAAATAGGAATTTTCAGAAGATTTTTAGTGTTTGAATGCTTGAATAGATGGAAACAATAACCTATATATATATAGAGAGAGAGATAGATATATATCTCTTAGGTAAGGTTGTAATGAAACAAGCATGTTTCTCCAACACCCCAACCACCTCCCTTATGTGTCTACTGACCCTTCCTACTATGTAACAGATCTAACTACCACAACAAATAAGAGAGGGAAAACTTTACAATTAATAAATTTTACTTCAAAGTAGAAGGAAACAATATACATGTTTAAGGAGCAAACATTTTGATAGTTAAGCATCAAAGCAACCTTAAGAACAGTTTGGCATGTTCAGACCAATTCAACTCATATGAATTTCAGTGCTAATATCAATTGCATAATATCTAGGTGTAGCAAGATTTTGTCTTCAAAAAATAATTAAATTCTTATAACCAGCAAAGCTCATAAAAACCCAATGAAACTTCCATTGCTCATAATTGACAGCAAATTAACCTTACAAACTTATCAAACTGATGTCCCAAAGTGGGACACTGGATGTGATAGTAAAATGTCTTTCAACACTATGAATAAACTACAACAAGATATCTAGGCTTTAGATTCATATGTTTTTCTATTGCACAACTTTTTCCTTTGAATTATAAAATATAAGTTAGTATTGGTATAAGTAAAAGTGCTACTTCAGAACCAGTTGGATGGATTAAAAATTCCATTTCTAAACCCATCTCCATCAGGATTTACACTACATTCATCTGATAATCATTGTTGAATGTTCAAGCCATATCAGATTTAGTTAAATTTTAGATAAATCTCTGGGTAACGTTCCATTTACAGTTCTCTGAATATGACAGAAGCAAGTCAGTCTAATTTAACGTCAGGGCCAATTTGCTCCAGGAACTTTACAATGTAGACGTATTTGGAAGCATAAATGCTCATATCTCCATGAGGTTGTAGTGTTCTTAAATATTTGGACAGTTTTTTTTTCGTGACTGGTTAAAATGACAAGGGTTTTATCTGACAGAAGGGAAATCTTCTTTCCGATGATTTTACAGTATGCTCAATAATGGAAATGCTTTTACGGAGATGAGCTTTATACCAAGTTATATTTCCACAGAATCCTTTATAGGTGAAAAATGTAAAGAGAACATCAATATCATAATAAGAGACATTTTCAGAAAATGGTACACAAACAGTCAGTGATTACTATCATTTGATTCACTAAATGTGCTGGAAGAAAGACAGTCTACTTTCATGTCAGGGCCAAGTTGCTACAGAATGTTAACAGCATAGACGTATTTGGAAGCATAAAGGATCATATATCCATGAGGTTGTAGTTTTCTTAAATATCTTGACAGTTTTTACTATGTATAGATGCACAAGAAGCTCCTGTGTCGATTATATTCCACACAAAGTCGATAGACATATTTTTTGTTCACTTAGAGATAAAACCCTTGTTTATGTCCTAAAATATCGCAGAATCCTTCTCCATTCTCAACCTATATTTCTTTCTCAATCCATTTTGCAGCCTTTCTTGTGGTGCTGGTGTGATTTCAACTTTGGTAGTTTCCCTCTTTGGCTGCTAAAAACAGGAAAGAGCAAAAAAATATGATGTTCACAAACAAAACAAATTTGTTCACAAAGGCTTAAGATGTTCGACTATAATATTACCAACATTAAGGCGATTGGATGTTCTGAAACTAAAGTTGTTGCAGTAAAGAACCGGAACTGGATGAGCATGCGTCCTTCAAGTTCAGGTTCAAATGTTTCCAGCTTAAAATTCTAACATTCTACTGGCATGAAATAGTGACCCAAGAAACTTCTATTAGAAACTAGAAAGTGTGGAAATAAATTTGGTAACTTACCGACCATTGGATTGGTCACCACCAATAGTTGTTTGTGTCGATCTTAATTACTTGAGTCACCAGACAAAGACAGAGACTAAAATGAATCTGTCAATCTTCTTAACTGAAGGTTCCAATTTCCCTCAGATTGACAGACTTCGATCATGACCTGTAGTTGTCCCATCCGTTGTTGCTACAATCACTATTCTTCTTCTTTTAAATCTAATTCAAAAGATAAAGTTTGTGATCAAGTAGATCACAATCGCCTGCAAAGCAAAAGAAAACACATAACTATTCTAAAATGGTCTACATGACCTGGTCCAAAAGAAGCAAAGCAAAGGCCAGCATGACCTGTAAAGAAAACAGCAATGGCCATCTTCAGCATACTTTGAGTCCATGCGTGTATGATGTTTATCCAAAGTGTCTTGACCATACCTTTGCATTCCTACGACATATATGCATATGTAGAAATAGTTTATAGTTAAGCCCAAATTGCAAACTCGATGGAAATATACTTCCAATTTCCGACCAAACCAATTCAAAAGATTGATTTGGTCCAATTTGCAAAAAAAAATCCAACATAATGAAAAGAAGTTTAATTGCCTCTGGGTAGTTAAAAACTGAAAGAAGTATAAGGCAATGTTCATCATAATAGAAATATATATATGATCCAAGTTAAGAAAGTATCTTCCCTATCTCCAAAAGGAATTTATTTGGTCGTGTCAAAAGCTTGAGCCGCTCCCATGTGGCAAACACAAAGGACATTGATATTATAGGTCTGTCCAATGCAGCGAAGTTGGTGAAGTAGGCAGCAAAATATTGAGAAATCGGGAGAACGAAGCTGAGATTTCAGTATCATAGAGATGAAAAAAATGGAAGAAGATGTAGAAAGTAACTTCCCATTTCCGACCAAGTTGTCCTTTAAGAAAAACTTGGTCGAGTTCAGTGGTTGCACGCCATTGAATTATGCAAGCCTGTGACAACATTAAATATGTTAAATTTAACAAAATCTAACACATGCAAGTGTTGCTTTATCAATTGCTTTTTTAGATCCAGCTCCTTTGGTTTTAAAAAGATTTGGTTGATTTACCTTTTAATAGCAAAATTTGCTAAATGCCTGGCGAAATTGATGCTGAATCCGAAGATCAGGAGGCTTGCAATTTTCCCAAGTATTCCATAATCTATCTAGTGCTGCTGCATTGTCTTATGAGTCTACAGGTAACAAACTTAATGACGTTTTACGATAATATCAATTCTCATGGAGATAAAACCCTTCTTTATATGATAATCTCAATGCATTTTGCACCTTTACTTGCAGCTTTGGTGTGCTCTGAACTTCGACAGTTTCCTTCCCTTACAGGTAAAAACAGGAAAACAACGTTAGTTTAATAACACAAACAATATTAGATTGCTAATCTGTATTCGAAGGAGAAAACAAAAAAGACCCGTTCCTGTGCTTTAGAGCTAGCAAAAGACTAACGGAATTTGTAACTTAGAAATATATACTATTGTGTACTGTAAGTTTAATTAACAAACTCCTTTAACTTCAGATCCATGTTGTGATCGAGTTGCAAACTCCTTTAAAAAAATAAAATGAACTGTAAGTTTAATAAGCCAACTACGAAAATCACATCAGTAGTTAAGATGAGCCCACTAAGAATTACAAGTTGATTTCCCTGAATATCAAAAAGCAAAAAATAACCTGTTTTAGATGTTTAACAAAAGGGAAACAAAACGAAGAATTAACATATCTGTTTCTCTTTTTTCAAGGTTCGAAGAATTTTGCTCGAAAATGCTGACTTTCACGCTCTAACCAGTTTCCAACTTTCGAACAAATTTGGCCACTTTCTAACCACTGATTGTAGTCCCCTTCCTGATTCCGCTGGTGTCTCCTATCCAAACAAAAAAAACCACCAATTAACCAAATTGTATAATAGAACAGACAATTAACTTAGTGAATATATTTGGAACGTAAGTTTCTTGTTTCGGTTAGTCTAATCTGCTTTACTAGAATCACACATTATCATGTTAAAAATAATTTTTGTTAACATATGTGAGATTGAATCCACCGATTTGTACAAAAACTTGATAGTACTGATATATAGTTGCCAGTGTGGTATATCAAACCATGTTATTTAAAAAAATCAAAACAACTTTACTTTGGGAAACGGATGCTTATATCGCCTAGTGAACATGTTAAACAGTGAGCTAAAACAAACATGTTAAACAGAATTAGTACCCAACTTAATGCGAGAAGTGAACAAATAACCCTCCAAGGGAAACTAAATGATGCATTCACCTGAAGGGTAATGGTATGATCAGAAACGTCAATGTCTCTCCGAGCAGAGATATTTACAGCAACTTTTATCGGAATCAGTTCTCTTGATATTCTGGGTAGCTAACAAATGAAAAAAAAGTAAAAGCAGTGTTCATCTTAATAGAAACATATGATCCAAGGTAAGAAGGTAGCTTCCCTATCTCCGAAAGAAATTTACTGCCCAATCCATAAGCTATAATTTACTGATATTATAGGCCTGTACAGTGCAGCAAAATTGGCGAAGTAAGCAGCAATATATTGAGCATTTGGGGAAAAATGTAACAGAGATTTCAGTATCATAAAGATGAAAAAAGTGAATATCTGATTTTTAGTTGTCTTTAAATTCTGCACCATGTAGTATTCCTTCCAAATGAAGCAGATATTTGAGTACCATAAAAATGAGAAAAAAGTCAGAAGGTGATGAGGAAAATATTCCAGAATCTATCCAGCGCTGAAATGGAAAATCGCAATGCAGTTCAAGTCAAACATGTAACACCTTACATTCTTCTAAAGGACACATAAAACTACGGAAAAAGAAAAATCTCAAGAAAATACATAAGATTTAAATTCATTACCAATGTGAATTGTGGCAAATTGCATCTCAATCTCATTTTTCGACAATTGGTATGGGCAGCACATTATCCATGCATTGTTTATGAAGCACAAAACGAGATATTAAGAACACAATTCTATCTCGGTTGTGAGGATCTGATTCTTTTTGTTTTTGTCAAAAAATTTACTTAGCATGAGGATGTTGTGATTCTATTTGGATGATTTGAAAGCGTGAACAAAGGTCCATCTTCATGAAATCTAGCTTGGCAGCAGAATCTCGCTGAAGAATGAAGTGAATTTTATCAACATTTTTTTCTTCCGTGATTCTTGTGTAAGGAGATGTCACTTACCCATACATAAAACCTATACGGAGAGAAAGAAGTTCAGTTGAGAAGGAAGAAAGCATGGATTCCAACAGGAAAGCTTTCACCTCAAGGGTAACAGTACTATCAGAAATGTCAATGGATTTCCCACAAAAAATGCCAGCAATATCTTCAACCTATAATGGTCAGCAGAAATATGTTAGATTTTTTTGACAGAATTCTGTCGAAAGCAAGTACAAAGTAGCTTGTACAAGTGTATAACTATGATTGTCAAAAAAACAATGTAGTTGCTTGGCTACTCACATCATCACCGTCGAAAACACACCAAGGAGCATCAAGAACTTGATTCATGGGAATCTCCTCATATGGCTCCACAGGAAAAACGTGATCCTCGTTATTGAAAAATTTAACTGTGATTCCGTGTAACCAGTAATTTATGAAAAAGTTATTCTGAATGAATTGTTTAAGAAGATGTCACTTACCCATACATAAAATCTATATGGAGAGAACTTTTGTTGAGAAGGTCAATAATTTTCATCATAGGCTAGACATTTGGCATGGGTGCATGGCAAAGAATAACCAGTTGATTTCCCTGTATATCAAAAGCAAAAATAACCTGTCTAAAATGATTAACAAAATGGGAAAAAATAAAATAAAATGAAGAATTAACATATCTGATTCTCTCTTTTACTCAAGGTATGAAGAATAATTGACTGGTAACATGCGAAAGTTCCTCAAATTCTCTTCTGGGAGCTCTCTGGTGTTGAATCACATCGTGTTATAATGTTGAATGTCATGGAGACTTCTATTTACCCATGCCTGGTTGGATGGAAAACTAGATTTTCCCTCATGTTTAGATTCAATATCGGAGTCTGATTCTGCACAACAAAAGAGATGCACTTTACAGCAAATCATATGTTATGCAATTATATTTTTAGGTAGCATTTGGTTATTATGTTAAAAAACTCACAATCAGATGCACTGTTCCAAAGCTAGCATTTTCCTGCAAACAAAACTGATATGAAGTATCTGAACAAAGAGTCTGAACTTGATATGAAGTATCTGAAACGACTACTAAACCAACCCAACCTGATCACCGTCTTATTCCGATATGGTTCATTAATCCAGCACTTGATTTTTCATCATTAGGTTAAACATCTTAGGGAAACATGTCACCAGAAGTCCAAAATGGACTTGTAACCAACCACCGCATTCACTTTTTATAAAAGCAAAAAAAAAAGAATTCACTTGATTTTTACCTACAAATTTAGTTATTATGAGTGTAGCTCACAATTCACTGAAGATCCCTCCAATTGACATCATTTGACTGAAAACTAGTGTTTCCTTCAAATTCTACCAACAAAACAAACCAAACCGAGTGAAAGTAGGTATTCTTAAATAAACCAAACAAAGCAAAGATTATATCACTTAAAACATAACAAAGAAGTGGATGCTTGGAAACCAATAAGACAGAAAAAACATAAAAATGAATAAATCGACTTAGTTGCTAATGATATGTGGAGACTAAAGAAGTGTGATTGTTGTCAACTTGAGATAAAAGCATGTGCAAGAATTGAGTGACTAAAAGTGATATGAAGAAACTAACATGGACAGAAAGAAAGGAAAAACAATGAAATGAAATTATGATGGTTGTTTGCGTCAATCTTGAAACGTAAAAAATGAAATGTAACCGTCAACCTTCTTTACCGAAAGGAATCTACAGGCCCAAAGGTCTGATTTGCCTCAGATTGATGGACTTGGATCACGACCTGCTGTTGCACTCGATCACAGTGGGCACTGGTGCACTTGAATAGGTCCAATCAGCAGCTTGGCTTAGATTACATGAATGCACCAATACCAGCACCACAATTCAAGGGTCAATTGGATGATCAAATGTGGTCCATAACTTTTCATCATAGGCTAATCATCAAAATGCAAAAAGAATCAGGCAATTAAAACGACTATGCAAAAAGCAAGAAACAAAGAAAGAAGAGAAGAATCAGGCTACTCCCTTTTTGTCAGGTCTCCTAATATGGTGACCCAATAAGGCGGAGAATTTCACGCGTAGCCTCCAGATTGTCATTGAAATGTGCAGTGTTTTTGACCTGTGATTCACACCAAAATTGATAATCAAAATTGTATGTCCAAAGAAGACATTCAGACAAAGAATATGCATTGGCAGCAAAAGGATTATTACCCTTGAAATGGCTCGTCGGGCTGCTTCCCTTTGAGCTTTTATCCACTCTTTTCTCTTTTCCCCGGGAGTGGCAGTATGGTTGGCTGACGATTTTACGGGTTTTTTTTGGTGCAGCAAACATGTGTTGGTGCCACATGTTCTTTTTCGATTTCTTTTTCAGATTCCTGAGCTTCTTCTCAAGCTCTTCCCTACCCATGACTGACGATGGTTTTATTACCTACAGAAAGCAAAGAGAAATAAACCAGATGTGTCACTGCAGGACGACAAAGCTTCTTTATATAAGCAGAAAGATCAAATCAAAATCACAACTGTAAATTTGTCACATATTAGGAATAAGTGGTAGTAATGATTGAGAACACATTTATTTGCTTCTTTGGAGCTACAAAAGACAAAATAGTTATAGGATTATGAATCCAAGATTGAGAAACTCTTGTTCAAACGAATGGTCACTTAAATAAAATTGCTATCAAAATTAGATATGAAATTCCAAAAGAAACCATGTTTACAGAAGAGTTTGTGGACTTTTTGTTAGGGAATAAAATGAATCCCAAATACGCAGCAGATCGAAAAACAGCAAATCCAATGGAGGAAATAAAGAACACATGCAAATCCAAACACCAAATCACGCAAACACGCAAGATTTAACGCGGGAACCCAATGCGGGAAAAACCACAGACGACACAACTCCAATCTACTATAAAGAAAACGAATTACAAAGAGAGACTTACAGGACACACGAACAACCGGCGAGAATACCCCGTTAAATTTGCTCCTACCGAATCTACAAGGATGCTCTCTCTCTTTTCTCTCAAGAATGCAAAAGTAGACAATAGAAATTACTCTAATTGATGAAAGAAAAAGGGGGACGAAATTGCCTTTATATAGTAGGTCAAAACAAGTATCAATTGCACCAATATAGCGTGGAGAAAAGTGCAAAACGTGGGCAGAACTGGGACAGACGGTCGACTGAACGGTTGCTTCGGTCGACCAAACTTCAAACCGTATCGTAATCCAGGGCTTCTTCGGTCGACCGAAGCCTAAGTTCCGGTCGACCGAAAAACAACAGGCACTTTCCTGATTGCTCGAGTGCATCTTCAGTCGACCGAATCACTTAAGTTCCGGTCGACCAAAAACCGACAGGCACTTTGGGCCAGCTTCCTTGTGTGCGTCCGGTCGACCGAAGAGCTCCTATCGGTCGATCGAAAAACGACAGGCACTTTTGCCCAGCTTCCTCATGTGTGACTGATCGACCGAACAACTCTTATCGGTCGACCGAAAAATGACAGGCACTTTGGCTGAACAAAATTTGAACACATGTCCGGTCGACCGAACTCCTTTCAGTCGACCGAATGTCTGTTTTATCCCACAAATACTTTAATCACATATTCAAGGTAAACTACAACAATCTCCACATTTACCCTGAATAGCCCGCGGAAATTTTGAAAGAACACTTCCTTCCTCATTGTGTCGTTACATTAGCTCCATCTACTTGGAACTCAAACCAACCAAGTTCACGCATACCATGAACTTAGTTGAAAATAATTGGCTTCGTCAACATATCAGCCGGATTATCTTCAGTGCCCACCTTCTTCACCACCACACCTCCTTCAGCAACAACTTCCTGAATGAAGTGATAATGGAGGTCGATATGCTTCGTCCTCTCGTGGTACATCTGATCCTTCGTCAGATGAATGACACCCTGACTATCATAATAAACAACCACTGTATTCTGACCTGGACTAAGCTCTCCAAATAAACCTTTCAGCCAAAAAACTTCATTTATACCCTCGGTCGCTGCCATATACTCTTAGTTGGCATATAGCTCTCCCGCGTAATCGGCATCAACAAACCCCATTAACGGATACGAAGATCGACCAAATTTCAGAGATATGTTAGTTGTACCTTTTAGATACCGGAGAATCCATTTCACAGCTGACCAATGATCCTTTCCTGGATTCGACATATAGCGGCTCACAACACTGACCACCTGAGTTATATCCGGACGAGTGCATATCATAGCATACATCAAGTTGCCAACTGCACTAGTATAAGGCACACGTGACATGTATGACTTATCCTCCTTCTTGGGACACAAGTCTACCAAGAGCTTAAAATGCGTGGCGAGAGGAATTCTTTCAGACTCGGCATCTTCCATGTCAACGATGCAAGACTTTCTCAATATATTGCTGCTGGGAGAGAAACAAACTCTTGCATGTACGATCACGACGGATCTCCATACCTAAAATCTTCTTCGCTGAACCGAGATCCTTCATCTCGAACTCAGCCTTTAACAATTCTTTAAGCTCAAATATTGTAGACTTGTCCTTAGCTGCTACCAACATATCATCTACATAGAGTAATAACAAAACAAGAGAGTCATCCGGAAATACCTTTCGGTAAACACAGCAGTCATACTGGGATCTCTTGTACCCATGTCCAACCATAAAAGAATTAAATCTTTTATACCATTGTCGAGGCGACTGCTTTAACCCATAAAGCGATTTCTTCAGCAAACAGATCTAATTCTCTTTACCCTCGACCACAAAACCCTCCAGTGGGGACATGTGAATTTGCTCATCTAATTCTCCATGTAAGAAATCGGTCTTCACATCTAGTTGCTGTAACTCTAAATCATGAATTGCAACCAAACTCAACAAAACACGAATAGAAGTATGTTTCACAACGGATGAGAAAATATCGCTATAATCCACACCCTCCACCTGACTAAAACCACGAGCAACTAATCGAGCTTTGTATCTCACATCTAAGAGACCCTCGATTTTCTTCTTGAAGACCCATTTGCAGCTAACGACCCTTTTTCCTTTTGGAAGTTCTACCAGCTTCCAAGTTTGGTTCTTATGAAGAGACTTCATCTCTTCATTCATTGCACCCACCCAAGCAGCTGAATCGGGTGCCAAAATTGCCTCTGAATACTTGCTCGGCTCACAGAGGTTCCAATATCTTCAGCTGCACTAAGAGCATATGTCAGGACTGATTCGGCGTATCTACGGGGTTTCTTGGTCAGCCGCCTCTCTCTGTCCCTTGCCAACAAATACTCTTCATCTTCCTCAGATTTTGAACTCTCTCCTTGTGTCACACCGGAATCCTCATCAACAATCACTACTGGTGTCTCCACCTTAACCGGAGTCCCACTTGACACAGGAGTATAAATAACAGTGTCTTTCTTGGAAGGTAACATAGCAAGCACATTAAAGACAACATTTCTTTCAACCATGAGCTTATGAGATTCCTTGCACCACAGATGATAACCCTTCACACCCAAATCGTAGCCAAGGAATATACACTTCAACGACCGAGCATTCAATTTTCCTTGATCTACATGTGCGTACGCTGGACAACCGAAGACTCTCAACTTGGACAGATCTGAAGCTCCACCTGACCAAACTTCTTCTGGTGTTCTCATGTTTAAAATGGTGTGAGGAGAACGATTCACTAAATAACAAGCGGTACACACTGCTTCTGCCCAAAAGTCCTTAGTCAGGTCAGCATTCAGAAGCATACATCTAGCTCTCTCCAAGAGAGTTCGATTCAGACGTTCCGCTACTCCATTCTGTTGTGGTGTGTGACGTACGGTTCGGTCTCACGATTCCTTCATCCTTGCCGAAATCGTTAAACTCTGAGGAACAAAACTCCAAACCATTTATCCGTCCTTAGAACCTTAATTTTCTTTCCTGTTTGATTCTCAATCATAGACTTCCAGTGCTGAAAATTCTGAAACACAACTCTTTTGTTTCATAATATAAACCCAAGTCTTCATGGAGAAATCATCAATAAATGTGAGCATGTAGCGAGTTCCACCTTTTGATGGAACCTGAGAAGGTCCCCATAAATCAGAGTGGACATAATCTAAAGTGGCCTCGGTGGTGTGTTTTGCTGCGGAGAAGATAACCCTCTTCTGCTTCCCCAAAACACAAAATTCACAGAAATCCAGACTGCTGATTTTCTGACTTCCAAACAAACCACATTTGCTCAACACCGCCATACCTTTCTCGCTCATGTGCCCCAACCTCATATGCCAAAGTTGGGCATTCTCCTCACCAGACAATGATGACGTTACAGCTGTCACCCACCACAGTTTCTCCTTTAAGCATATAAAGCTTACCGGACCTAAGCTTCTTTCCCTTCATCAGAATAAGTGATCCTTTGGTGATGGATATGCAGTCATCCTCACCACTGAATTTGTAGCCCTTTGTAGTCAGACTACCTACTGAAATCAGATTCTTGCTCGCCTTTGGAACATGTCGCACATCCGACAAAATCGTGATTAGGCCATCATGGGTCCTCAATCTGATAGAGTCAATTCCTGCAACCTCACACCTGTCACCATTGCTCATCACAACCATTCCACCTGACATTGATTCATAAGATGAAAACCATTGTTTATTCGGAGTTAAGTGGAATGCACTGGCCGTGTCAATCTGTTATGTCCTAATCCTTTGCTAATTGGGTTTTATGGTGATTAGGGGGTGGATTAGAAGTGGTGGAAATGGAGGGCTGAGATGGTGGGAGGAGATGGGGTGGAGGGTGGAGATTGAAGGAGGAGGAGTTTAAGGTGTGGATTCTTCTCCCTCTCCCTCACTCGTTTTCCTCTCTCTCACTCAAGTCTCTCTCTCTCTCTCTCTCTTGATCCGTAGCTCTCTGAGGTGAGGAGGTGCTCAAAGCTCGCCGGATCGTGTGGTTCGGGGCTCATCGGATCGTGTGGCCGGAGGAAGGTGATCGCATTCAGGTTCCGCCGGAGAAGGAGGTGAAGCGCTTGTGGAGGCGACTTCGTGAGTTCTTCAAAGGCTTCTTCAAGCCTTAAGGTATGCCAAGCTCTAGTGTAGATCTCCTTTTAGCCTTTGCGAGGGTTGGAGTGGCCGACGGTAGGCCGGAAGGCTCGTCGAGATCCTTGCAGCAGGTTTTCTGCTCTGCAACGGTCGACCGGCGGGATGGCGCGGTCGACCGGTCGTAGTGTAATTTGGGCGGAAAACCCTTGTACCGGTCGAACGATACTCTTCGAGTGGTCGACCGGTGGTACGTTTTACCAGGGGAAAAAGGCTCTGCGTGTTTTCGGTCGAACGGGTCCCCTTTGTCGGTCGACCGAAAAGCACTGTTGTAGGTCGGTTGGGGGCGTTGACCATCTAAACGGTCGACCGCTCATTGACTTCGTCCGACCGGGGTTTAAGTTAACTTATTGGCCGGTCGACCGGAAGTGCGGTTTCGGTCGACCGTGTAGTGCGGTTTTGTTGGGGGATTTCCCTGGATGATTTCGGTCGACCGTGATTTGTGAGTCGTTCGACCGTTGGTGCTTTTTGAGCAAGAGAGGATTTTCCCTGTTGGATTTCGGTCGAACGGGGCGCCTTTGCCGTTCGACCGGTTGGACGTTTTTTCGGTTTTTCTGAGGAATAGTTGTGGTGTTCGGTCAACCTTTTGGGTTCTTCCGTTCGACCGTTTGGGCACTGTTTTGCATATGGATACTTGTGCCGTGTGTTGTTGGATCCGTCTCGAGGGCAATGGGTCTCCGGCCTTTTTGGGGCGACGGTACAGACATTGCCAGCCTGAGAGGAGGGACGTGTTGTGGCTCTACGGAGCGTTGGCCGAGACTCTGACCGGCGGTGCCTTGTGTACACGTGTTGTGGCTCTACGGAGCGTTGGCCGAGACTCTGACCGGCGGTGCCTTGTGTGCACGTGTTGTGGCTCTACGGAGCGTTGGCCGAGACTCTGACCGGCGGTGCCTTGTGTGCACGTTGTTGTTGTGGCTCTGAGGAGCGGGTGCCTGGTGTGCACGGGAGATTGTTATGTTTTACTGCATTTCATTTCATGTTTCATTTCACATATTATGTTCATATTTTAGGGGTTTGGCATACGGGGTTTCCCACGGGAACTCAGGCATATTCATGTTTTATGTCAGGTCGTACGCGTCATTAGGAGGTGGTGACTGCGGACAGGAGCACCCAGACCAGATCCTGTCTCTTTTGTTCTTCGAGGTGGATGATCTTTCCCTTGTATATGTGTTGTATAGCTTTTGGTGTTGGGTTGTAATCATCCTTGACTCTTGTATTGTACAGTTTCCCATATTATATATATATGTACTTGTGGTTTGGTGACAACCCCAGTGTTAATTCTTTATCTGTTTAAAGTTTTAAATTTTCCGCTGTTTCGGGGCGTTACACAATCACCCAACCGTCGGAAGCTTCAGAAGAACCTGTAGTTGTCAACACAAAATCAGAATCGGACTCGGCAACATTCGAACCTGACTGATCACCACTACTAGAACCCCTCTCCTTCTCTCTGTTATGTAGCTTAAAACATTCTGATATCTTGTGACCATTCTTCTTGCAGTAATGACAAATAATATCTTTGTCCTTCGACTTGGTCTTAGAGGTGTTCTTTGAGAAACTCCTCTCTTTCCCATTACCACGAGCAACAAGTCTTCACTTTTGCTCGACTCAGAACCATCAGACCTCTTCTCCATATCAGATTTGGAGGAGAGTGCGTTTTTGACATCCACAAGAGAGATGTTGGTCCTGCTATACATCATTGTCTCCACGAGTGATCATATGAAGAACTCAACGAGCAAAGTAAAAGGATCGCCTGATCCTTATCAGAAAACCTTGCTTCCACTTTCTCCCAATCCATGATGATTGCATTGAAATCATCCAAGTGTTGCTGAAGGGAAATACCCGACTTCATCTTGAATAGGAACAATTTCTTCTTCAAGATAATCCGGCTCGCAAGTGACTTCTTCATGTAGACTTCCTCTAATTTCTTCCACATACTTGCAATCGTCTTCTCCTTCAACACTTCTCTCAGAACTTCGTCAGACAACGACAACTTAATGGTTGACATCGTCTTTTGATCAAGCTTCAAACTATCTTGTTCGGACATTTCCTTTGGCAACTTTTTCATGCCCTCAAGAACGTCCTCCTCCTCTTGCTGCACCAGGATTGCGTGCATCTTGACTTGCCACAATCCGAAATTCACATCTTGGCTCAACTTCTCAATCTTCCATTGATTTGCCATGTGTACTTGCTAGAAAGATCGATGAAAACCCCAAAATTCGGACCACAAAGCTCTGATACCAGTTGTTAGGGAATAAAATCAATCCTAAATACGCAGCGGATCAAAAAACAGCAAATACAACGGAGGAAATAAAGAACACATGCAAATCCAAACACCAAATCACGTAAACAAGCAAGATTTAACGTGTAAACCCAATGCAGGAAAAACTACGGACGACACAACTCCAATCTACTATAGAGAAAATGAATTACAAAGAGAGACTTACAGGACACACGAACAACTGGCGAGAATACCCGGTTAAATTTGCTCCCACCGAATCTACAAGGATGCTCTCTCTCTCTCTTCTCTAAAGAATGCAAAAGCAGACAATAGAAATTAATATAATTGTTGTAAGACAAAGGGGGACGAAATTGCCTTTATATAGTAGGCCAAAACAAATATTAATTGCACCAATATTGCTTGGAGAAAAGTGCAAAACGTGGGCGGAACTGGGACAGACGGTCGACCGAACGGTTGCTTCGGTCGACCGAAGTTCAAACCGTATCGCAATCCAGGGCTTCTTCGGTCGACCGAAGCCTAAGTTCCGGTCGACCGAAAAACAACAGACACTTTCCTGATTGCTCGAGTGCATATTCGGTCGAATCCATAACAAAGATTACTAGAATAAATGGCAAAAGTATGTTTGGATTTTCTTTTCCGATTCCATAACAAAGACCGGTTTGAGAAATGCCTACAAAAACTTGGCAACAGAAGAAAAAAAAACTCATATTGAGAAATGCATGTACCCAAAAAACCAGAAGTTTCGATGCTTTTTTCAGATTGAAAATAAATATCATATTCAGAAATCAGTACCAAAACTGGATGTAGAAATCCAAACAACTCTTTAAAAGGTATCTGAACTTTGTTTAGGATTTTTCTACGAAGATTACTTACAGAATGAATAACAAAGAATTGAATGGAAGAGTTTTATTTGGACTTCTTCTTCTTTCAGAATGAAAACAAACATCACAATAAGAAATTGATATCATTACTTAATCAAAACACATATTCAATTTCAAGAATAAAAAAAGATTACTTACAAGAAACAGAACTGAAGGGTATTTTCAGATTTCATAAGAAAGATTGCCTACAGAAATGATACAAAAACTAGGTTTCAAAATCAAAGAAACTCACATTGAAGGGGAGAGTATTTGGACACTGTTTCATATTGGAAAAAAAAAGATCACATACACAAATCAATAGCAGTACTTAGTTGGAAAACACATGTGAGGAAAGAAAGATTCAAGCAATTCACAAAAGAATAAGATGAGATTGTTCATACCAGATTCAACAATGGAAGGAGGAAAGGAAGGATGAAGATCAATGAGCAAAGAGCAAAGAATCTCAGAGCAATGATGAGTAGTTTATGATTATAAGAAAGGGAGAGTTTGTTTTATAATAATAAAATATGGTTGGTTAGATTTTGGAGGGGAAAAACGGTTGGAAGAGGAGTCCGTTATGACTGGTGAGATGTAAATAAAGGGGTAAATTGCACTTTCCACCATTATCTTTGTCTTTGATAACATTAGATTTAGTACATAATTATTATCATAATCATAAGTATATTTATAATAATTATGAATTAAGAAATATTTTGGATATTATCTACTCTAAATATTACTCTTTTGTCTTTTTTGTAGATGATTGTAAATCTTTACAAAGGAAAGATTTTCAAGAAAGGAAAAGTTACTAATTAGAATCCCCATGACATCACAAAATCTTCCAAGATTATTTCGACCTTCCATATTGAAAGAAAGAGGGAGAATTATCCCTAAAAAATCGTCACTTTTTAAAACCCCAAGAAAAAAACCCATCAAAAGCACCAGAAAAGGCTAACCCTAGTCTTCCAACTTCTTCCGTAACCCAACCACCATCAAAGGAGCAAGTTTGGAGTGCAGATTGGGTTTTCTGAAGGAGAAAGAGGGCTGTCGAGGCTGCTGGAGCGGGAAGGAGTTGATGTCCGTGCTTCTCCGTCGTCTCTATCAATTTCTAAGCACTTTTCTACTCTTTTGAAATCCTACTTTCTCATTTATGAATCGAATTTCAGTATTTTGTTTTTATTTGTTTCATACAATGAGTGGCTAAATAATTCTCTAGGGTGAAGATGAAGCATGTATGATGTGTTGATATAATTTTATACCTCAATGTTATTTGCAATTATTCTTGTAACTTTTTCATCTACTTGATTTATCACATGTTAAGAATCACGAACTTGACTTTGTGGTTGTATGTTGACAGTTGCACGTTGCATATAATTAGACATAATAGATGAATTCTTTTAACAAGTCAAAATCGTTGTTGTGAGATTTGTTGAGTGTAGGGATTCATAACATGAGTATTGCTCGTTATTAATTTAATAGATGTGAATGCATGAATTAGCCATCTAGGTTATTTGGATAGTATAAGTTGCTTGCACCCTCACTATCTAGTCCAAACACATCTTCCTAATTTACTAAGGTAATTGCATGGTCATTGGTAGTGAGTAAATCATCAACACACATCACTTGTGGATTCCGAACCCTAGAATTCGTTTTATATAGAATTTCATCTAGATAAGTTTTATTTATGTTTTGTGTTAGTATAGTTAATCTAAAAAAACTACATCAATTCCATTTTTCTTTCGATATATTTTCAGTGAATTAATATTTACTTCTTAACTTCTTCCTCATGGATTTGATCCCTACTTACCCTTGCTAGTTTAAAATATAAGTTGTGGTATTTTGAGAGCTTAACGACAGCTTGTCAGTCTTCCTTTCAATTATGCCCTTCTCTTTTTTAAACGTTAATAATGTCTCCTCTCCTTAAATTTGTTTCAAAATTATCTGCTTATCGTTTCCTATCAATGGTGTATTTAAAAGTGTTATAAAATTACCAACTGGGCATCCCTTGTCTTTAGATAGTCAAAACAAAAGATCAATTACCATTAGTCTCATTTTAATTCTTGGGAGGTTGGGATTTTAAAACGGGGTAGTAGAGTAGATAAAATATAAAATAAAAACTGTTATACAAATTTACATATAATGTCTTTATCCTCTTAGCCTTGAGTAGTATTTTGTACAATGGTTTAACCTTAATATATAACAAAGAAAAGAGCTAAGATACTTCAGAGGAAGGGAATATGAATGTCTAATCATAAGACAATTATTGATGGAGAAAAGAGAGAAGTAGGTACATATATAGGTGAATCTGTTACATATCGACCACACATTTGTTTGCTTCTTTATAGCTACAGACACAAAAGGGCTGTGATATAAAAAAAACTAGGTAGAGGATTGAGCTCAAATTTATTTGCTTCTTTTGACCTACAGAATGCAAAAAAGATTTTATAGGTTTAGCAATCCAAGATCAAGAAATTCATGTTCAAACAAACAATGACCTAAAGAATGTATTATCAGAATCTTTAGAGCTACAGGACACAAACGGCTGTGATCAAAGGAATATTGACTTGAACAGAAACTAGTGTTCAAACTAGATTTGGAAATCCAAGAACTAGTGTTAAGGAGAAGAATGTTTGGATTTTCTTTTTCAATATCCATAACAAAGATCAATACAAAAACTAGGTATAGGAATACAGAATACAAAAAAAAAGATAGGTTTGTGATCAAGAAAATGTATTATGAGAACCAGTTCTGAAAATCCAAGAAAACCAATAAAGGTCACTCAGAAACCCATGTTGACACATAGGGAATCTGAAGTTTATTTACAGATTCCTTACAAAAATAGCTTACAGAAAGGAATGCTAAAACTTTTGAAATCAAAGAAACTCGCGTAGAAAAGGAAATCTCACAAGTAGAGCATTTCTTTTTCAGATTGAAAACATATATCACATAAAGAAATGATGTTGGAGAGTGAAAAAGTTTACTAACAACAAAGATATGAACAATGCAGAAAATAGTACGACCAAAAGGAATGACAAATCACAATAGCAAGATCAATATGTTGATACCAAACTCAACAACTGATGCAGAATGCTGAGGAAGGAATGGAAGAATTTGTTTTACGATATGTCTCAATAACAAAGATCACTTACATAATGAATACCAAAGAATTGAATGGGAATTTTTCATTTGGACTTTTTTTCTTCTTTCAAAATGAAAACAAACATCACATTAAAAATCAATATCATTACTAACGAGAACCGAAGAGAAGGGAATTTTAGATTATTTTTAGACTCCGTAAGAAAGTTATTGCTAACAGAATGAATACAAAAACTAGATTTCGATTGAATGAAACTCACACACAAGAATCATGGCAATACTTAATAAGAAAATAAAAGAAAGAAAGATTTAAGCAATTCACAAAAGAATAACATGAGATGTCCATACCAGATTCAACAGGAAGGAAGAAAGGAAGAAAATCAGTTAGCAAATTTAGAGCGGGAAGGAAGGATGAGTAACTTATGATTGTAAGAATGGAAGTGTTTGATTATAATAATAAAATATGGTAGTTAGAGTTTGGAGGGTAAAAAATTGCAAGACGAGTCCGTGATGAGCTGTAAATTAAAGGGGTAAATTGCACATTCCACCATTATCTTTGTCTTCCTTTCTATTATGCCCGTCTTTTTTTAAACGTTAATAATGTCTCCTCTCCTTAATTTTATTTCAAAATTATCTCTTTATTGTTTCCTATCAACAGTGTCTCTCAAAGTGTTATACAAATTACCAACTGGTCGATTCCCAGCAGTTCCATTCTAAAACTTGGAAACTTGGGTAGTAGAGTAGATAAAATAAAAACTTTACGTATAATATCTTTATCTTCTTGGGCCTTGAGTAGTATTTTGTATTATGGTTTAACCTTAATAACGAAGAAAAGACCTAAGATACTTCAGACAAAAGAAATACGAGTGTCTTACAATAAGACTGGTATTAATGAACAAAAAGTGAAGGAGGTACACATATATATAGGTGAAATAGGAATTCAAGAGGTCAAAGAAAATATTGAAATGGAAATCAAATATTACCTTTTTGTTTGTTGATGACCCCATCTCAAGATTGTTAATTGCTTCAACCTAGAGATCATACATTGTTATGGAAAAGGCCCATCCGATTCGCACACCTGGACTTTCTGGCATAACATCAAACACCTTGAGTGCAATCCATATACAACCAAGAAGATGTAACATATCTTTGACGAGGCACTCCTACCAACAACAAATGACCAATCCATATGCAACCAAACCGGTCCACATGCGAACAAAACAATCCATGTGGATTTAAGAAGTTTCATCGTATCAAAAGTTGAAGCCCAATAAAAAGGGTACAAGAGATCGAGATAACATCCTTTCCATCTTCGATATTTCTTCATCAATCCTTAAGAAATCACTCATTAATGTACAAGTACACAAAAAGTCCGAATGTCAACTATGTTATGCACAAAGTTGACGGACACGCTTTTTGTACACTTAAGAGATCGTAAAAATACGAATAAAATCTTACATATGTTGTAAAACAAAACTAACCAAAGATGAAAGATTGAGGGAGGGAGAGATGTATGTATTTCTTCTCTTGTCACCAAATATGTACAATAATCCTCTATATATAGGGTGAGGATGTAGTAGGAGTTACAACCAAAATAAATATAATTACATCATATTAATAAGAGTAACACCTATTTAAAATATTGGGGGTTAAGGAAGATGAATCATCCACAAAATCTTTGGAATTCTCAACACTCCCCCTTGGATGATCATCTTTATACGTTAGGGTTGCTGCCTCGTTAAAAAACTTACCAAGAAAAAACCGATGGAATAAAAACTTGGTGAAAGAAAAAAGAGTGCAACGCGTATGATGCTCCCCCTCATTTCAACATATATTTTTCAAACAACGAACGTTTATCTTGTGAACAAGTTGCTCAAAAACTGTTGTAGGCAATGACTTTGTGAATAAATCTGCTAAATTCTCGCTTGATTGAATCTAACAGACATTTATCTCACCATCCTTTTGTAAATCATGCGTCGAGAAAAACTTTGGTGAAATATGTTTAGTCTTATCGCCTTTGATGTATCCTTCTTTTATTTGAGCAATGCATGCAGTATTGTCTTCATATAAAATTGTTGGATGGTCTTTGATTTTGTCGAGTCCAAATTCTTCTTGTATGCTTTGGATCATTGATCTCAACCATACAGATTCTCGACTAGCCTCATATAATGCAATCAACTCTGCACGATTTGAAGATGTTGTTGTTAATGTTTGATTCGTTGATCGCCATGAAATTGCCGTGCCAGCATAAGTAAACACATATCATGTTTGTGATTTAGCTTTATGTGAATCTGACAAATATCCAGCATCGGCATATCCAATTAATTTGGGCTCTAAATTCTTTTGAAAAAATAACCTCATATCACGCGTTCCACAAAGGTAACCGAACACATGTTTAATTCCGTTCCAATGTCTACGTGTTGGCTCACAATATTCAACATTCATCACATCATTTGCTATAGCGTATATGAATTTTTCATCAATAATGGTTCTATTTCAGTTCCAACTTTTTCCATTGTGCACATAATTGATGGAGATCTCATCATCATTTTCATTTTCAGGTACATGTACCTCTTTCGGAAATTTGTCATTGTCCATTTGTTGTTGTGTTATCACCTCTACAGGGGTTTCAATAATATCACCAACTGCATTATTTTGCTTTTTCTTTTTCCGTGGATTTGTATCTTTGGAACCGATTGGTCTTCCACGTTTTCGACGTATAATACATCATTTGTAACATTAGGAATATCAATCCGAGCAGGTGCATTTAGAACTGGTATATGTGACTTTGTGACTCTTTTTGTATCAATGAATGCATCAGGCAACTCATTTGCAATTCTTTGTAAATGTATAATCTTTTGAACTTCAAGTTCACATTGACCTGTTCGAGGGTCTGGAATTGATGATGCATTCCAAGTCACTTCTTTGTTTTCTAATTTTTGTTTTTCTACCCCTAAGATTGGGAATTCATTCTCATTAAATTGACATCAGCAAATCGTCCTGTGAAAATATCACCGGTTAACGGCTCTAAATATTTTATGATTGATGGAGATTCAAAGCCAATATATATTCTCAATCTTCTTTGAGGTCCCATCTTTGTACGTTGTGGTGGTGCAATTGGCACATAAACGGCACAACCAAAAACCTTTAGATGAGACAGATTTGGTTCTCTACCGGAGACCAATTGTAAAGGGGGGTATTTATGATAAGCAGTTGGTCTTATTCTTATAAGTGCAGCAGCATGCAAAATGGCATGTCCCCAGGCAGATGATGGTAATTTAGATCTCATTACCAATGGTCTAGCAATTAATTGTAATCTCTTAATCAAGGATTCAGCTAGACCATTTTGTGTATGGACATGAGCTACAGGATGCTCAATTGTGATCCCAACAAACATGCAATAATCGTTAAACGTTTGGGATGTAAATTCTCCAGCATTGTCAAGTCGAATTTTCTTAATTTGATAATCTGGGAAATGTGCTCTCAATTTGATTAATTCTGCTAAAAGTCTAGCAAATACGACATTTCGAGTTGATAAAAGGCAAACATGTGACCATCGGGTTGATGCATCTATCAATACCATAAAATAACGAAATGGTCCACACGGAGGAGTAATAGGTCCACAAATATCATCTTGGATTCGCTCTAAAAATGTAGGCGTTTCATTTTCAATTTTATTTGTGGAAGACCTTATTATCATTTTTCCAATGGAGCATGTTGCACATGAAAAATTCTTTGATGAAGGAATCTTCAAGTTCCTCATTATGTGCCCACTTGAATTTTCAATAATTCTTCGCATCATTATGGCACCTGGGTGACCCAATCTGTCATGCCAAGTTTCAAATTTTGGATCGACTAACTTCTGATTAGTGATCATATTTGATTCAATAGGATTTATGAATGTGTTATATAACCCAGAAGAGAGAGCTTGCATTTTTTCCAACACAATTTTCTGGCCAGACACATTAGATGTAATGTGGAGATACTCAATATTATCTTCGTTCACCGTCTCAATGTGATAACCATTAAGACGTATATCCTTAAAACTTAGTAGATTTCTTCTGGGTCTACTAGAGTATAGAGTATCACTTATTATTAATTTTGTATTGTTAGATAACAAAACACAAGCTCTTCTGGAGCCTTCAATCAAATTGCTAGTGCCAGAAATTGTGTTGACATTTGTTTTTGCTAAATGTAATTGGGAAAAGTATTTTGTACTTTTCAAGATGGTGTTTGTTGTTCCACTGTCTACTAGACATTGGTCTCCATCATTTGGTATAGCATTAGTCATATCTTTGTCTTTCTACATTAAACAAAAGAAAAATATAATAAATTTGATTTTGTCGTAGTAGTATATTATATAAGAGTTAGAGTTAAAAGACTTAAATATTGATAAAATCGAAAGCAAATATTCAAGGTTCAAGCATTAGATATATAGGAAGATAAAAGACCAAAATTCTAGGTGAACGGAAATCAAACAATAAGAAAAACTACATATTATGGTGGACATTTCCATTATCGGTAAATGTTTCAGTATTTTCATCATTTAGAAGAAAATCAGAAATATCCAAGTGTGTATCCATGAGCATTCCATGTTGATTATTCTCAATAAAGTTCATTTCAGCACTTTCAGATTTGAACATGCCACATTTGTGAAGGGAATGTGTTCTAAAAGTTTACTTTTAAATGTCAATTATTATGAATTGAATGAGTAATCATTTTGTTCCTTGTTTATGTTATTCGTCTTTTAGAAGTGTTAAGGAAGAGGCTCTTGGTCCCTAACCGTAGAGCTCTAAAAGATATTGGTTTACATAAAACAAAAGATATTCGCAATCATGGTAATTAACATGGGACATTAATTACCGAGTTAAGATTGTCGTGTTGGTCATAGATCACTGTAGCTCTACAAGTGAGTGACAACACGGGTACACAAAAGAGGAAAATATTACATTTGTATACTGAATAGACCTAATAAGTAAAACATTATAGAATTGTATTTTCTGTGTCATTAATGTTTTACTGTGTCTTTGGTCCTTTGATATGAGACTTATATCCTATCACTTAAGAATTGCTTAATTAGACTAGTGTCTTCAGCTATCGATGAGTGTAGTGTAAAGGCATTAGCTGGTTAAGTATGACTTTTGTTGGAGAAGATAGATAGTCAAAAGATTATCATTGCCCCCTCTTAATTGAGTGATGATATTAGTGGGCCCCTTGATAAAGCAAAGTTATAATATGCACAATGTGATTTGAGTTAAGTCACATATTTATAACTAGCTTAAAGAGATCAAGAAATGAGTACTAACACAAAGATGACACAATACTACTTTGTGTGTATTCTTAATATCATGAGGCAAGGGACGGACACAAGTGGTGCACTCCATCACTAAATAGATCGGGTTTTGGTTCGAGTGGAATTAAGACATCTAACTAATTAGGAGCTATAATGTGTAGCTAGATACCGCTTATAGCTTGTGATATTAAGCTCTTAATATCACTGTCAACTTAGTCTAGATACTCCCATAGGTCACACCGCAAAAATCGGGAAACAAGAAGCTTGATTTTTGGTTCATATGATGTGTCGGGTTTCTTATAGAAAATATGACACATGTGGTGAACAAGTAAAATCAATTATGTTGTATATAACATAATTAGAATCATGATAAATTCATATGAGATGCATATATTATGGGGTGCAATAATTTATTATTGCATAGGATAATATATTGCATAAGTTGTGAATTTACTAAAACCCCCAAAAGTTCAAATTTTGTTGGAAATAAATCCAAAATTTGAAAAGGCTAAATCGGGTAAAAGTTCGGTAATCCTTTATGGTTCGGTCGACCGAAGGATCTGTGGATCGGTCAACCGAACGTGGAACAGATAGTCATAGTTGATTGACCGAACTTGACCAAAGTGCCTGGAACTCTGGTACGGTGTACCGAACCAGAAACGGTCGACCGAACAATGTCCAGTTCCGATATTTTCGGTTAACCGAATGGCACTCGGTCTTAGACGAGAATTCATCCGATCGGTTAAGGAGAATTTTTCTCCTTAAGAATCGGTCATCCGTCCAATACTCGGTAAAACAATCGTGACATATTCGGTTAACCGAGTGTAACTCGGTAAACCGAACTTCGATCGATTTTCTGCCTTTGATAATTAAGAGATTAATTTGATCAATGGTTGGATTAGCTCCAAACTTGGTCAAACGTTTTGTGGATGCATGTAATGCATTATGGAATTAATTTGTGAGAGAAAATGTCAAGAAAACATGGCTTAAGAATAACCATGATTGAGAGTAAGATTGGAGCCTATAAATAGGTCCTTATTCTCCTTAATTATGTTAGAAGTTTTGCTAAATATTTTCTCTCCTAATTCACCAGAAAAAGCCACGAAAATGCTCTTAGTTTTCTAAGTCTTTGGAAGGAGAAATCTCAGAGATTAAGGAAGGGGTTTGTAGCTAGAGTCTAAGCTAGTTTGGAGATTGATTGACTAGCTCCTTTCTCTCCAACCTTGTTTAGGGTTTCGGTGAACACTCGGAGGCATCCGGCGCAACGGGAAGCGACGATCGTCTTCCTCAGCATCTCCGGATCATCAAGAAGTTTTAGAGAACTTCTAGGTATGAATTTCGGAGTCCCTTGTGTTTGTTTTAATAAATTTTTGAAACTAGTTATTAAAACAAACCGATACATGCATGAAATAAATCGTAGAAAATTGTAATTGATCCTTATTATACATAAAAATTTCGAAAATATATATGTGTAATTAAACATGAAATCCTGCAGTTTGAAGCAGGCATTTTCAGATTTCCTTGGAGGATGTTGCATTCCATTTCCCTTAGCATTTCTCCCATTATTATTTGCTTTGAAATTATGACCCCCACGATTATTACGACCACGTCCACGACCATGCCCTTGGTGTTGCCCACGTCCACGCCCACGTTTGTGGTTAAATGATGTTGCATTCGCTTCAGGGAATGACTCACGTTTGTGTCCATGATTAGCCTCATTCACTTCGGGGAATGGAACAGAACCGATGGGTCAAGATTGATGATTTTTCATCAAGAGTTCATTGTTTTGCTCGGCAACTAAAAGACATGATATTAGTTCAGAATATCTCTTAAAACCACGCTCTCGATATTGCTGCTGCAGGAGCATATTCGAGGCATGAAATGTAGAGAATGTTTTCTCTAACATATCATTATCAGTAATTGTTTCTCCACATAATTTAAGTTCGGATGTGATCCGAAATATTGCTGAATTATACTCGCTTATAGATTTAAAATCTAGTAATCTCAAATGTATCCATTCATAGCGAGCTTTTGGGAGAATCACTTGTTTGTGGTGGTCATACCTTTCTTTCAGAGTTTTCCATAGTTCTAACGGATCTTTCACAGTTAAATATTCAGCTTTTAGGCCCTCATGAAGATGATGTCGGAGAAAAATCATTGCTTTGGCACGCTCCTGCGGGGAGGCCTTATTTGATTCTTTGATTGTTTCTCCAAGATTGTTTGCTGTGAGAGGAATCTCAGCATTGAGGGTCCAAGGGAGATAATTCTTTCCCAAAATATCAAGGGCAACAAATTCAAGCTTGGTGAGGTTTGCCATGATAATAGCTTCAATAAAACAAATAATTAAAAAATACACCATACCATTAAGACCGAAAGGTGAACATTATTAGCATAAACTTATACCTATAATATTCATAATTTTTTTACCATCTACGGTAACGAAAAGAAAAGAAATAATTCTTATTCCTTCTCTGAAAGACTACAACCAAATCATTACTTACCAACGAACTCATTTTTTATCCAATTATTTATTGGCTTTATTTTCTATGCACCATTTGTTTTTTCATATTGGTTTTAGAGAGGAAAAAAACAACGTGAGGTAATGGTTTTCAAAAGAAAAAAATAGAACAAACCAAATATGAGTGCATATATGTTGGATTTCCTTCTTATTATTATTATTATTATTAACTCTCCAAGTGTACTTTTATAAGATCCTAATGGAGTGGTTAAGAATGTAATTGGTAAATTAGATAACTAAAACAGTGTAAGTATATTATCATATGATAAACATAATTTGCTAGAAAATTCATCTACATTATTTATAATAATATGTCACGTCTTACAATTATTTACTTATGAGAGGAACAAATATAATATAAAAAATAGCGCATGTGCATGAACAAATATATTCAAAATAACGCATGTGAATTTGTCGTATCGAGAACTTGTGATTAATACACACCAACTTACACATGTAGTTGACATATTGTTAAGTCTACTAGTTTGTTACCTTGAGCGTGTTTGAAGACTCTAATCGATAGAACTTCATGCTGATAACGTGTTGTAAAACAAAACAAACCAAAGATGAAAGATTGAGAGAGGGAGAGATGTATGTATTTCTTCTCTTGTCACCAAATATGTACAATAGTCATCTATATATAGGGTGAGGATGTAGTAGGAGTTACAACCAAAATAAATGGAATTACATCATATTAATAAGAGTAAAACCTACTTAAAATATTGGGGGTTAAGGAAGATGAATCATCCACAAAACCTTTGGAATTCTCAACAACATCCAATTTGATTCAAACTTTACCAGATGATACATTAGAAACATGTTAGGCAAACAACACGACAAAATTTGAGAAAAAAACGATGAATATGTTGAAAACTAACAATTTTATGATGGATAGGAAGTCTAAGTGTTGCAGAAATCAAAGTTTAAATGTATGTGTAACGTTTTAAAATTCAAGTTGTAATTTACTCTTCTTAATACGAGGGAAAGTTGCAATCCCCTCTTTATTATTAAGACATTTGGTAGTCCGAGCAATTGGACATTTTCGTGAATTTTGTATTTAAGTCCTTAGAGGAGTTAGTAGAAAGTTTTAAAATTGGATTGATTTTTATGATGTTTTTTTCTTGATAGTAATTAATCACTAACATTTGTATGTGCATTATTATAATTTCTTGAATTTTTGTGTGTATAATTTCCATATTTTAAGTAACACTACTTTAAGTTGGAATTGTGCACTACATATTGAATAATTTTGTGAGATATACTGAACTTATTGTCATTGTTTGAGAATCTTCAATGATAAAGAATTAGATATGGTACAAACCACACCATGCAACATAAGGGTTTTAGTCTAGTTCTTTAATGTAAATAAACATTTCTCTGGTCCGTTCTGAATCAAATATTGGTGATTAATTAGATTTTGATCACCAAAAATCAAGATTCAAATGTGATTTACAATTCACATCTAAAACATGGAAATGAATTTACAATCTGTAGTATTATATAAATGATTCAGCGTGAAGACAGTTTTTTTCCTGGTCCCTTCAGTAAGGTCCCTTGAAGCCATATCAATTGTCCAATCAATTTCTAAAATCTAAAACCTGAACCCTCCTATACCAGAGACAATTTCGTGATCCCTTGAAGCCATATCAATCGTCCAATCAATTGCACCAATCCCTCCATTAATCTCAACCTTCCATTCTCATTCTCACGCATATCCAACAGAGCGGTAGTTCTCCAACTGCAGAACTACCGCCGATAGCGACACCTCCAACGGATTTCTCTAATACGTCGCCTCCCAACTCAAACGGCAACTTCACTTTCTTTAAATCCTTCACACCATCTCTCCAAAGTGCTTTCATCCCCCACTCAACGTAATGTGTTCCGTCTTTTTTTCCGTTCCTATTCGACCCTTTCAACGTCTCACTTCTTCATAATTCGTCCTTGGTCCATTGCGGACCAGCCTTGGTAACTTGATCTTTTGTTTCCTTCCTCCTTGCAATTCCTGCTTTCCTATCACCTTACCGTCTCATGATCTTTGATTTCATTATTTTGGCCTCTAACTAAGATTCCTTCGTTCAAACAGATTTAATGTTAAAATAATTCGTTTTGTTGATATAGATAAACATTTCTCTGGTCCGTTTCGAATCGAATATTAGTGATTAATTATATTTTGATCACCAAAAATCAAAAATATTAGTGCGCAAAAATTGCCTAGTGTCAGAACTTGACATTGCGAGTACCGAGTTTTATCAAAATGAACTCGAGGTTGCAAGTGTCGAGTTTAATTTGGATTCAAAATTGGCAATGCACCCTCCTTGGTATTGTGCACCAAATTTTCTAAGTGTTTGAAATCGATGTTGCAGTTGCCAAGTTCTATAAAGAATATTTCTATTTCTACAGAGACGTCAAGTTCAGTATACACTTAAAAAATAATACCCGCCACCACCACGTGTCGCGATATGGTGTCAGCGGGTCTAGTTTAAAAAAAACTTCTCATACATATCTAAAATGGAAATTAAAAAAAACGATTTTTTTCCTATGTAGTATTGTTAAAGATTCTTATAGGTATCTATATTGTCAAATTGTTCTACAAAATTACAATTTTAGCATTTTCCATTGTATAGTGTTGAAGCATTTGGTGTGATTGGGATAATGTGTGACACGGTACTAAAGCGTGTTGGCTGGATTTCGCTCCAATCGGCGAGATAAAATCCGGAATCCACCAAGAAAAAGGAGAAAACACCATTTTTAGGGCAAAAAAAAACTATCTCTACTTATTCACTCTTCTCAAATATAAAGAGAGTACACAAAACTAGTCAATTTGCAAAAATAAACCTACACTATACTAAAATATTATAACTATACACTGTTTAAACCGAAGCAACATTGGTTGTTTGAGAATCTTCAATGATAAAGAATTATGGAAAATGCTAGAGGGGCTTTATTTTGGGCTCCAAATTTGGCTCCAAACTCTCAACCTCTCATCACGTGGGGATGTGAGCTTTCCATCCACTCAGAGCCCTCCACATCACATGATCTGGACAATTTACCATCAGTCCCCCAGATTTTGCCAAATTACCTCCAAACAACAAATCCCCTATGTGCATCCTATTAAATGGTTGTATCATTATCCATTGTTTAAATAACATCCCCCACATACAAATCTTGACGAACCTGGACAAATCTGGACGTTGGACTTCGTTTGGACAAATCTGGACGGTTGGACTGCTCCCGCTCGTCTGGACAAATCTGGAGGCTGGACTTCGTCTGGACAGATATATTCCCTTCTTATTCAGATACAGTGCTCTGGACTTCATGTGGACAAATCTGGACGCCTGGACTGATCCCGCTCGCCTGGACAAACCTGGACAAATCTGGACGTTGGACTTCGTCTAGACAAATATATTCCCTTCCTATTGAGATATATTGCCTTACGCTTGTGTTTATGCTTGTTGGACATACCAAACATGTCTGAACTATTTTTGTCTGGACTTAGCCTAATTTTGAGCTCATTTACCACTTTTCACCGTGGAATTGTTATATGTAATATTTAGACTACTATGTGTTACAAATTATAAGTTAAGGTTCAATGTTTTGCTGATATCTGAACATGTGTGTCTTGATATCTGAGATTTAATAGAATGATATCTGAGATTTGATTTACATTCACAATGTGTGCATTTATATCTTTATTTATCGTCGTACATTACAATCCTCACCTTCTGGATCATATTTCCCAAGGGTTGGGGTGACTTTTACAATCTTATATATTATCTGGATAAGTTTCAACCTTTTTGGTTTTGCTTTTCCCAGAAAAAGTATCATGGGTAACTGTATTTGTCTGGACATACATAGGAGGTATCAAATAGTTAGACAATACACAATTAGCTTGCATCGTCACTTATCCAGACATATATCACCCCACATTCTAAATCAGTATGGGGTAGGACTGTCAATTCGGGTCATGACACGAAATTCGAATCCGAACACGACACGAAATTTCGGGTTCGGGTTGACATATTTCGGGTTCGTGTCGAATTCGGGTCGACACGAACAACACGAAGTGTAATTAGGGTCGGGTTCGGGTTTATCAAATTCGGGTTTCGTGTAATTCGTGTCGACACGAAATACCCGAATTTCAAATAGAGGATAAAAAACCCTAACTAAAACAAACAATCTCAACTTCTCAAGCCTCCAACCGTCTCAACCTCCAAATCTCTAATCCACATCTCCAAGCCTCCGAATGTTTATGATGTATCATTGTAGCCTTTCATATTTTAAAAGAGTTTGTGATGATTAATCATGAATATTTTGTTTTTAGGTTGATAAAAAGAATTCGTGTTAATTCATGTCGACACGAACACGACCCGAAACACGAATTCGACAAACACGAGAAAAAAATCGTGTCAATTCAGGTCATGTTCGTGTCGACACGAATTTATTTTTGCTCAACCCGAACACGTGATTATACCAAGATGAACATTAAAAACATCAGATAAAATGTTATCACCCAAAAACAGTAAACATATCGAATTTCATAAAACTAAACAATTTTTTTAAACAAATCTGGATATCTACATATCCACACACATCCAGACAGATATCAACGTATCAACATATCAGATATCCAATATGTACTTATTCCTTCTCTCACTCAACTTCTATCCAACAAAAAACCAATGCAATTTTATCCCAGACATGTCTCATAGAATCATTAACCACAGAAAAATACTACTAAATAATCACAAACAAATATGTCCACAAGCCAAAGGACGAGAATGAGGTTGTAGGATGATGAAAGTTGGACGACGTTGAAGGAGGAGGTCGGAGGAGGAGGACGGCGAGGAGGCGTGATAGGATTCCGACGAAGAATCCGATCAAATAAGAAGTCGTCGGTTGAAGATGGGGAAACAATGCCTTGGAGAGTTGAGGATTCCTTCGCAAGAACGATACATCCTCATCTGCATCCAGACATACGTAAGTAAACAATAGAATTATTAAATATCCAGATAAAAATATCTAGACAATTAATTACTTACACAAACTAAACATGCTCCGGACAAAACTATTCAATATCCAGACAATTAATTACTTACACAAACTAAACATGCTCCGAACAAAAGTATGAAATATCCAGACATACGTAAGTAAACAAAATATAGAACTATTAAATATCTAGCATGTCCATGTGTTATAAAATCAAGACATAGTAACAATGCTTTGTAGATATTGTGAGATTTAAATCACCAAACGACCCTAAATGTCAACAAACCCCTTAATAACCAGAAATTTCCAAAAATACAACCTTCTGTTGGCTTTTTTTTGCCTTAATCTATGTTTTGATGATTTAATCAACCTAATCTTAATTATGATCGTGTAGAGTAGCACACATGTTACATTGCATATATATTGTTTTGTGCTAACCTCTACAGGTGATCAAGACTCAAGGAAGAAAGGAAATCAAGTCAAGACATGTAATCAAGCTTATTTGAAGACATGTATTTTGTATTTCTTTGAGTCTTAGGAACTTTGTGTAAGTGAGCATACTTGAGCTAAAATCAACTTAAAGACACTAGGTTCCTTAGAGAAGTCACACATGAAATTTCACAACATTTGGACTTCAATAGATCACCCAAACTTGAACCGGAAAACACTTAACCTAACCTACACTGTCTAGACCAAATCGGTCGACCGAAACGAGTTCTTCGTTCGACTGATCGGGTTGTTAATTCTGTTACTGGATTAAGTGTTAACACCGGTCGATCGTTTCAACCTTTTTGTTTGACCGATCACACGTGTCACATGACCGTTTGATTTGTCGTTTTTCTACAACGGTCGGATTTCCCAAAACCCCAAACTTACCAAACATCCGGTCGACCGATCAAACATATTTTTGGTCACCCTGAACTCTCTGGACTTATTCGGTCGAACGTCTCTAAACCTTAGGTCGACCGACACTCAATTCTTCCCAAACCCAGAAGTGCCTGGAAGTATTCGGTCGAACCATCTGGTTACTCTGTTTGACCGATCCCTTTTGACCAGACCAAAATCCCTGGAACGGTCGATCTATCCCCTGAGCCTGTTTGACCGTTAACTTAAGTGAACTTAAGTCAAAGCCGAATCTTGACGAAACGGTCGACCGTGCTACCCGTTTCGGTCGACCAATTTTAAGCAGAATTGGGTCCTGCAGATTTCTGTTTAGTCTATCTTACACAATCTTTACCCAATTCATCCCCAACAACTATATTCTCTTTAATGCCTATATAAAGAGTTGTAAAACACATTTTTACACAACTCTCCTACACATACTTGTCCAATACATTAGAGAGAAGATCCAAACCCTCCAAGCCTCAAACCTTCCACATTTTAGTCATAAATCCAATCCTACTCAAGTGTGCTCAAGTTTAGAGAGTGTTGTTCCACTCAACCATTGTGAAAGAAGCAAGGGTCTTGGTGAAAGCCCAAGATAAAGAGTATAGACTTCGGTGAGAGTCCAAAGTATCCCTCTCGGATTGTGAGAGGAGGAGCCAAGCTCGGCGAGGGTTGTTCGCGAGCTTGAAGATTGTAAAGGTGTTCTCTCCCGGCCCAGAACGGGGAGTGGATAGTGAAGACGCGAGCGGAGCTCAAAGTGTCGAGCGGAGCTTGCAAGAGAGGACGTAGGCGGTGGCCGAACCTCTGTAAAATCCCCCGTGTTCCTTGTGGTTTTGATGCATTGCATACATTGCATAATATGTCTTTCATTTAGATTAATTTTATATCAATAAATGCTACTAAGGTATGTGTTTAGTCCTATTTACAGAATACAGGGACCTGAATGCAAATTACCCACATCCCGAGCATAAACGCGTGCAAAAGACTCATTTCTATCATAAAGACCAAGCTCAAGATTATCGGGTTTCAAATGGAAATGTATCCAAGCATAAAAGCATTCAAGACCTAATTACAAAAAGAACAAGGACTTAAGCACAAAAAGCCGAGGACATAATTGCAAGAAGCCAAGGACCTAAGTGCAAATCACGAGTAGCTTTTATTATTATGGAGAAAATCTAAAGAAAAATCAATGTGGATCTCCAAATATATGAAGGAAATAATTCGGAGCTCAAAAGAATGGAAAGAAATCATCCAGACGCGCAAAGGAGGAGCAAATCATACCATAAACACATAGCAAAAATCCGGACCTAATCAAAACAAGATATGCGGTGTGGAATCTGTGCCTCAGTGCAACATGTGGAACAATTCAACTGGATACATGCACCAACATGGTGTCATTCAATCCAGTTCTAATTAAGGTTGACTCAGCAAATTTAACCCCTCTACCGCAAGTTGACTCAGGTAATACGTGCATTTATTTTTTTTCTTTGCATACATTGAGGACAATGCATGATTTAGGTGTGGGGGTGTCTATCTATCTGTTTTATTTTTCTGCTCTTTAAAAAAAAATTCAATGTTTCATGACATAACTTAAGATTGAACTACCAAAACCAGAGTACAAATTGCATTGAGTTTTTGTTCCTTATTATATAGTTCTGCTTGTAGAAACTATGACATAAATCTAAGTTCCAAAGAAATAACCCATTACCCTTTAAGACATGTATGCACTTAAATTGGATGAATCAAATCTTTGAAGTGGTTGATAAAAAGCAGAGGTTGAGGAAAATATACCGGGAAGTGTGGACTTCTAATAGCAAGTAAGCCTTGAGGAAAATAAAAGAAAATAAAGGAATAAAGTGAGGAAAACACATTTTGCAAAATGATTACAAAAGACCAAGCCTTTGAGTCACTGGTCCGTAGGGGTATCTTGAAACCCGATAACTTGAGTCTGCCAGCTCGGGATTATCGACCAAACTCGCTACACGAATGCAAAAAGGGTAAAAGTATCAGAAAAAGCAAATGTGTTGAATCACGGAATATATATATATATATATATATATATATATACATATATACTTTAAGATACTCAAGGCCCAAAGCTAAAAGAATGATTCATGCCATGGTTGATCCGAATGATACTTCACCACCAGAGGAGGCGTGCAAAATAATTTAAGTGATAATATGTGTAGAAGGGTTAGTGGTGTGAATATTGGAGGAACAAAGACCAAGTCAAAAAAATTATGAGTTAGACTTATATAATAAGCATGCAAGAATTCTAAGTAAGATGTATAAGGTTGAGGTGGAGATATTGAGAGCTATTTATGAAATGTTGAATTAAGACTTTGTGGGTGTGTCAACTGAAAACCCTCATGAGACAAAACTCGTCCTCTAAGGAAACTTGGAGGTTTAAAGGTTTGTTGCACATGCGAAGTGCAACCGTGATTCCTACGAAAGTGAGTTAGGATTTCCCTGTTTTTATTTTTGTTATATTCTGTTTTGCTAGGGACTAGCAAAATCTAGTTGTGGGGGTATTTGATGCATTGCATACATTGCATCATATGTCTTTCATTTAGATTAATTTTATATCAATAAATGCTACTAAGGTATGTGTTTAGTCCTATTTACAGAATACATGGACCTGAATGCAAATTACCCACATCCCGAGCATAAACGCGTGCAAAAGACTCATTTCTATCATAAAGACCAAGCTCAAGATTATCAGGTTTCAAATGGAAATGTATCCAAGCATAAAAGCATTCAAGACCTAATTACAAAAAGAACAAGGACTTAAGCACAAAAGTAGTCGGGGACATAATTGCAAGAAGCCAAGGACCTAAGTGCAAATCACGAGTAGCTTTTATTATTATGGAGAAAATCTAAAGAAAAATCAATGTGGATCTCCAAATATATGAAGGAAATAATTCGGAGCTCAAAAGAATGGAAAGAAATCATCCAGACGCGCAAAGGAGGAGCAAATCATACCATAAACACATAGCAAAAATCCGGACCTAATCAGAGCAAGATATGCAGCGTTTTAGCCGCACATTACACTTGACATGCGGCGATTCCGCCGCCCCAGAGTCGATCCGCGTCTCCAAATTTTGTCCAGTCGTGTCTGGATACGTGTACTTTCCAATGTTATACTTAGGTCCTTTGTAGCAACTATAAATAGACCCGAGAACGATGTTAAAAGGGTCCTTGGTCCTTAGTCTTTGGTTGTTGTTTTTATTTTTTTGTCTTAGTTTTGTATTCTTCTTTTTAGTAATAAAATTCTGTCTTTTATTTCTTGTTTTTAGTTTTCTTTTGTAATTCCTCTAGGACCCCTTCTCCTTTCCTCCATCCATGAGTTTCTAACTCTTTCCAAAGGGTGGAGGTGACGGATTTAGGGTGAAGAGAAGAGAATAAATGTTATTATTTTAAGTTCATGATTAGTATATTTTGATTACTTGAGTTTATGTTAAATCATTTATCATGTAATGCTTCATAACTAACATGATTTATTATAAGTTTCTGAATTCTCTAATCTAAATCCTATGTCTAAACCTCCACCCGACGGAATTCACCTCTTTGTTCGTGTTTTAGTTTTATTTGTTCATGTTTCTTTCTTTAGATAATTAAAATCAAAAATCTCAAAACCCAAATTTATTCTTCTCTCCTTTTTTCCCCCAATCGGAAATCACACAAATAACAAATCTCTTCCTCCTTGTGTTCGACCCGTATTTGCCACGTCTTCATTGACGCCGTGCACTTGCGGTATAAATTTAATTCTCATCATTTGCATTTTCTATTCCTTACTTACTTGTTTAGTTTTAAATTCCGCTGCATATCTTTGATCGTTAAACAAGTAGGTAATTAGGGTTAAAAGTGATTAGAATTAGCGACCCTCATGTTCCAACACCTTTATGTCAAGAGATCGTTCTCTGTTTGAAGCCCACCTGTAGCTAAGTGGAATTCAGACAAAAATATCAAGAGAAATAATTACTTACACAAACTAAACATGCTCCAGACAAAACTATTCAATATCCAGACAAAAATATCCAGACAATTAATTACTTACACAAACTAATCCAGAGGAGGACGATGAGGAGGAGATCCGGGGAGACTGGAGGAGGAGGAGGTCGGAGGATGCCAGAGGATGCTAGAAGAGGAGGCCGGAGAACGCCGCAAGAGGAGGTCAGAGGAAGAGGATGGTGGGAGGAGGGAGGAGTGGGAAGGAAGTGTGTTTGAAATTTGAATTGGAATGGGGGAGAAAATTGTGTATTTTAGTGGAATATTTGTGGTTTAGACCTTAATATTATAATTATTCCAATCAAAATGGACGTTTTGCATAACCAACCACCTCCACTATTGGAAAGAGTTAGGAGCCCAATTTAGAGCTCATATATCACTACTCAAGAATTATATATGGTACAAACCACGCCATGCAACATACGGGATTCAGTCTAGTTCTTTAATATAGATAAACATTTCTCTAGTCCATTTCGAGTCAAATATTAGTGATTAATTATATTTTGATCACCAAAAATAAAAAATATTAGTGTACAAAAATTGCCTAGTGTCAGAACTCGACGTTGCAAGTGCCGAGTTCTATCAAAATGAACTCGAGGTTGCAAGTGTCGAGTTTAATTTGGATTCAAAATTGGCAGTGCACCCTCCTTGGTACTGTGTGCCAAATTTTCTAAGTGTTAGAAATCAGTGTTGCAGTTGCCAAGTTCTATAAAGAATATTTCTATTTCTACAGAGACGTCGAGTTCAATATACACTATAAAAAATACCCGCCACCACCACGTGTCGCGACATGGTGGCAACGAGTCTAGTTTAAAAAATACTTCTCATACAGATCTAAAATGGAAATTTAAAAAAAATGATTTTTTTCCTATGTAGTGTTGTTAAAGATTCTTATAGGTATCGATATTGTCAAGTGTTCTACAAAATTACAATTTTAGCATTTTCCATTGTTTAGTGTTAAAGCATTTGGTGTGATTGGGATAATGTGTGACATGGGACTAAAGCGAGTTGGCTGGATTTCGCTCAAATCGGCGAGATAAAATCCGGTATCCACCAAGAAAAAGGAGAAAACACCATTTTTAGGGCAAAACAAAAACTATCTCAACTTATTCACTCTTCTCAAATATAAAGAGAGTACACAAAACCAGTTAATTTGCAAAAATAAACCTACACTATACTAAAATACTATAACTATACACTATCTAAACCAAAGCAACATTGATAAATGTCTCGTTGTGGACCGTAGCAGTTTAATCGGATGGGGTTTTGAGATTAACTGCTATAGCTAATACTTTGTTGTGTTAGCTTGGCTCTTCAGACATGCTTGAGGAGCACCCTTTTGAAGCATAGTTTATTTTGTAGCGTAGATCATAGTTTTTTCTTTTCTTCTATGAATGGAGTACGTGACCTTAGGTTGTAAATTTTCTAAAAAGAAATGAAAATTTGGAGGTTCGACCTCCCTTTTACTTACATTTTTTGCCACTTTGCCTTGTTTTGCATTCAAACAAAAAAATGTTACAAAAGGTATTTGTAATATCCTAACCTTGCTTATGGTGCTAATGATGTTTAGAAGAGGATTAGTGGTGGATGAGATCGACGGCTGAGATCGTTTCGGGGGAAAAGTATATAAGGTTTGGATCTCTCTCTCCCCCCTCACTCTTCACTCTCTCCCTCTCTCACGATCTCTCTCTTTCTCACGCGTCTCTCTCTCCCTAGTGCTTCGTCGGTGTTGGTGGAGGCGAGGATCGGAGTGTTGGAGTCGCCGGAATCGTCGTAGAGTTCGGGAATCGGAGGTTCGCCGGAGTTCGAGCTTTTCCGCGAGGAGGCGCTCACCGTGGTTTCTTCCAAGGCTTCTTCAAGCCTTAAGGTATGTCAAACTTGCTTTCAAGCTCACCTATCTTTAGTGTGGGAGTGGGAGCGGTCGACGGTAGGCCGTTTTGGCTCGTCAGACCTGCACAGCGGTTTCTGCACTAAAATCGGTCGACCGGTATTTTGGGTTCGGTCAACCGGTCGTAGTGTATTTTTGGGCGATTCCCTTGCACCGGTCGAACGATGCCCTTGGGCGGTCGACCGGTTGTGCAATTTTTACAAGAGGAAGACGCCCTGGTGATTTTCGGTCGACCGAGACCCCTTTGCCGGTCGACCGAAAGTACTGTTGTAGGTCGGTTGGGGGCGTTGACCATCTAAACGGTCGACCGCTCGTTGACTTCGTCCGACCGACGTTTAAGTTAACTTATTGTCCGGTCGACCGGTAGTGTTGTTTCGGTCGACCGTGGAGATCGTTTGTTTGGAGGTTTGTACTGGTGGTTTTCGGTCGACCAGGGGTGTTGGGTCGGTCGACCGTTGGTGTTTGGTTTGCGAAAACGTTTTCTTACTGGTGCTTTTTGGTCGACCGGGACCCCTTTTGTCGGTCGACCGTTTGACGGGTTTTTCTGTTGGGCCAGTTCTCTAGGGGAGAATCGGTCGACCGATTAACAGTTTCCGTTCGACCGTTTCTGCTGTTTTTGGCGGATTCGTGGTTTTATGAGTTCACTTGACGGCGCCTCGTCTCTCCAGCCTCACGGGGGGGGGGGGGGGCAACGGCACGGACTGGCGCCCGATAGTTGGGTGCTCGTACGCTTGAAAGCGGCTCGTCTCTCCGGCCTTTTGGGCAACGGCACGGACTGTCGCCCGATGGTGGTGCGAGTGTTGTGGGTTTGGGTGAGAGGACCCTTGAGACCCGTGGCCGATGATTTACCGGCAGTGCCGTGTGTGCACGTGTGTGTTGTGGGGTTGGGGTGAGAGGACCCTTGAGACCCGTGGCCGATGATTTTCTGGCGGTGCCTTGTGTGCACGTGTGTGTTGTGGGTTGGGGTGAGAGGACCCTTGAGACCCGTGGCCGATGATTTTCCAGCGGTACCTTGTGTGCACGTGTGTGTTGTGGGTTTGGGTGAGAGGACCCTTGAGACCCGGTTGTGTGGCCGTGACTGTACCGGCGGTGCCGTGTGTGCACGTGTGTTGGTGGGTTGGGGTGAGAGGACCCCTGTGACCGGATCATGTCTATTGTGCTATTCATTATTCATTACATATTTCATTATCGTTCATATATGTGTTAGGGTTTGGCATACTGGGTTTCCTTCTGGAAACTCAGGCATTTATTGTCTGCTTTCAGGCCGTGAGCAGCGTTAGGGGGTGGTGACTGTGGAGGAGAGCTTCTGGGACAGATCCTGCTTTCCCCTCCTTTTGAGGTCGTTGTGATTACGTTGTACATTTTATCTTATAGCTTTTGATGTAATCACCTCTTGTTGTAAACTCAGATCTGTATATATATATATACGTTGGTGCACCTAGTGTATTTCTTGGTAATGTCCTCCGTTGTGTATTTCTTGGTAATGTCCTCCGTTGTTTGTATGTTTTAAATTTAAAATTTTCCGCTGTTCGAGGATGTTACAATTTGGTATCAGAGCGGTCGGTTCCTGAGTCTTTGTCCAAAGAAACCACCCTTAGGAGTTGAGTCTGCATTTTAGTAGGTCATGCATGCATTTTGATTGCTGAGTCGAGCTCTTTTGTTCTGCAGATGGCTCTGAGACGTGTGAGACCTCCCACGCGCTATCGCAGTTCCAGTGAGGAGTCTGCTGGGGCTGCTGAGGCGGAGGAGAGGTCATCTGAGCCAGTGACACTGAAGATGTTGGGCGAGCTTCTGGAGAGTCGCGCCGACCAGACTGGCGTTATGCATGATCGTTTTATGTGTCAGCATCCGCCGATTTTCAGTGGCAGAGGTTACCCTGAGGCAGCAGAGGACTGAGTCTTCAGGATCCAGAAGATCTTCCGGGCTATTGGAGTGACACCAGAGAGGATGGTGGGCCTGGCCACCTATGTTTTGGACGGGGAGGCGTCCAACTGGTGGAGGACCACTTTGGCAGTCGTGTTCAACGACAGTGAGGACGTGAGTTGGGAGGACTTCCTGGTGGAGTTCAACCAACAGTACTTTCCGCAGCACCTTCGTGATCGGAAGAGAGAGCAGTTTCTGGCCCTCGAGCAGAGGGATATGACTTTGGCTGCTTATATCAGCAGGTTCCATGCTTTGGAACGATACTGCCCGGAGATTTATGTGACCCAGGAGCAGAGAGCTCGGAAGTTTGTGCGGGGTCTGAGGCCGCAGTTCAGAGCTCGTGTCACGACCAGTGTGCCGCAAACTTTAGCAGATGCTGTGAAGTTTGCGACCATCATGGACCAGGATAGTCAGGAGCCTGGAGGATGCTAGGAGGTTGCAGGTGAAGCCTGCAGGACGTCCAGGAGGATAGTTACAGGGGAATCCGGGCAAGAGGCCCAGGATAGACGGAGGTGGAGCATCGCAGAGCGGGTCGTGTAGGCAGTGTGGCAGAGTTCATCCGGGACGGGGGTGCGGACACCGCCCCGGCGCTTGTCACGGTTGTGGTCAGATGGGACACTTCGTCCGTTCTTGTCCGAGCACGCCAGGTGGGCCTAGCGGACGACCGGGACCATCCACGTCTTGTGGAGGTGGACCGAGTAGACCTGCAGCACCACCTCAGCAGGGGAGGAGAGCTGGTAGAGTCTTCACTATCAGAGCTGATGAGGCCAGTGATGCCAGCACGGTAGTGGAAGGTACGCTGCTAGTTGATGATTTGGTAGCTAGGGTGTTGTTCGACTCTGGGGTCACGCACTCGTTTATCTCTGAGCAGTTTGCGAGTGTGTTGGGTCGTACCCCTGCGATGTTGACTACCACTTTGGAGGTCAGCACACCCTGGGTTTGGTTGGCACTGTGGGGAGATTTCTTCCCGGCGCCACGATTGCTTCGGGAGACCAGGAATTCCCGGCTGACCTGGTCTTGCTACCGATGGTGGACTTTGATGTTATACTTGGGATGGATTGGTTGTCCCAGTATGACGTTCGAGTCTTATGCCGTGATAAGAGGATTTTGATTCCGAGGCAGGGTTTTCCTGATCTTCTGATCAGAGGATTGAAGGACCGCGGAGGTCGGTTGGTTGTTTCTTCTGTTAGAGCTCAGAAGTTGATTCAGCAGGGTTGCAGGGCTTTTGTAGCCACCTTGGTAGTTCCAGATCCGGAGTTGAGGAGGCTGGAGGACATTGAGATTGTTCAGGATTTTCCCGAGGTGTTTGCTGATGATGTCTCTGGTCTGCCACCTCACAGAGAGATAGAGTTCGGCATTGATTTGGTAGCTGGGGCTACACCGCAGTCGAAGGCTCCGTACAGGATGGCGCCTGCAGAGTTGTCGGAGCTGAAGAAGCAGTTACAGGTTCTGATGAATACAGGGTTTATCCGACCGAGCGTCTCGCCGTGGGGTGCGCCGATTCTTTTCGTGAAGAAGAAGGACGGCTCATTGCGGATGTGTATAGATTACCGGATGCTGAATAAGGTTACCGTGAGGAATCGGTATCCTTTGCCCAGGATCGAGGACCTGTTTGACCAGTTGCAGTCAGCGAAGGTGTTCTCGAAGATTGATCTGCGATCCGGGTATCATCAGTTGAGGATCAGAGAGGCAGATGTTCAGAAGACAACTTTTCGGACGAGGTACGGGCACTTTGAGTTTCTGGTGATGCCATTCGGGTTGACGAACGCGCCTGCAGCATTCATAGATCTGATGAATAGGACTTTCAGTCAGTATCTCGACCATTTCGTGATTGTCTTCGTAGACGATATCTTGGTCTATTCACCAGATATGGAGGAGCACCGGGAGCATCTGAGGATCGTACTTGGCATTCTGAGAGATCAGCAGTTGTATGCCAAGTTCTCGAAGTGCGAGTTCTGGCTTCACAGTGTAGCATTTTTGGGGCACATAGTATCGGGAGCTGGGATATCAGTGGATCCAGTGAAGGTCGAGGCAGTGACACAGTGGAGAGCCCCGACGAGTGTGACTGAGATTAGGAGTTTTGTTGGATTGGCGGGATATTACCGTCGGTTCATCAAAGACTTCTCGAGACTTGCTTCACCCCTGACAGCGCTGACGAAGAAAGGAGTGAAGTTTGTTTGGTCCCAGAAATGCGAGGATAGTTTTCGGAAACTGAAGAGTCGGTTGACGACTGCTCCAGTTCTGACGCTTCCCAGTGGTAGTGGCGGTTTTGTGATTTACAGCGACGCCTCAGGTGTTGGTTTGGGATGTGTACTGATGCAGCACGGGTAGGTAGTAGCGTATGCTTCAAGGCAGCTGAAGGTGCACGAGAAGAATTACCCCACTCACGATTTAGAGTTGGCAGCCGTGGTTCATGCTCTGAAGATTTGGCGTCACTATTTGTATGGTGAGCGGTTCGAAGTCTTCACTGATCATCAGAGTCTGAAGTATCTGTTTTCACAGAGGGAGCTGAACATGAGACAGCGCAGATGGCTTGAGCTGATTAAGGATTTTGATTTCACCATCTCCTATCATCCGGGGAAGGCGAATTCAGTTGCGGACGTGCTGAGCAGAAAAGTAGAGGTGTCAGCTGCGAGTTTGTGCATTCAGGAGTGGAGGTTACTCGAGACATTGTCTGAGTGGAGGTCGTTCACCGAGAGCTCGGAGGGGGCAGTGATTGCGGGACTTCGAGTGGAGCCGCAGACCGTCAGTCGAGTTGTTCAGGCTCAGCACAGTGATGAGGAGTTGACTAGTCTGCTACGGTCAGCTGCCAGGGATGGATCAGACTTCACCGTGGGAGTGGATGGAGGTCTGAGGTTCAGGAGTCGGATCTCGGTGCCGAGGGTCGATGGATTGAGGGATGATATCATGGAGGAGGCACACCGAGCGAGATATTCTATTCACCCGGGGAGTACGAAGATGTATAAGGATCTTCAAAGGAATTTCTGGTGGAGAGGGATGAAGCGTGACGTGGCTGATTTTGTGGCTAGATGCTTGGTTTGCCAGCGGGTGAAGATCGAGCACCAGAGACCAGCGGGACTGAGGCATAGAATAGAGCTACCTGAGTGGAAGTGGGAGCACGTGACGATGGATTTTGTCACCGGGTTGCCGAAGACGAGGAGACATCACGACGCGATTTGGGTTATAGTCGATCGACTGACCAAGTCGGCACACTTCCTGGCCATCCAGACTACCTTACCTTTGGAGGGTCTGACGAGGTTGTATGTAGAGGAGATCGTCAGACTACATGGGGTGCCAGTGAGTATCATTTCAGATCGAGATCCGAGGTTCACTTCCAGATTCTGGGGGAGTTTGCAGCAGGCTCTGGGGACTCGTCTGAAGTTCAGCACAGCATTCCATCCACAGACCGACGGTCAGTCCGAGAGGACTATTCAGACGTTAGAGGACATGCTGAGAGTGTGCACTCTGGATTGGGCAGGGCACTGGGATGAGCACCTGCCGTTGATTGAGTTCGCCTACAACAACAGCTACCATGCAAGTATTGGGATGGCGCCGTACGAGGCTTTGTACGGGAGACCCTGCAGATCACCGATGTGCTGGAGTGAGGTAGGCGAGAGACAGTTAGTCGGGCCTGAGATTATACAGATGTATGCTGAGAAGGTTGATGTGATCAGGCGGCGACTAGCGACAGCTCAGAGCAGGCAGAAGAGCTACGCGGATCGGCGTAGGCGAGTGTTGATTTTTGAGGTTGGCGATCATGTCTTTCTGAAGATCTCACCATCGCGCGGGGTGATGAGATTCGGGAAGAAGGGGAAGCTCAGTCCGAGGTATATTGGACCGTTTGAGATTTTAGACCAAGTTGGAGAGGTCGCCTACCGGATTGCACTGCCGCCACAGTTCTCTGGTCTTCACGACGTCTTCCACGTGTCGATGATGAGGAAGTACGTGTCAGATCCTTCACATGTGATTCAGATTGAGGTTCTAGAGATTCAGCAGGATTTGTCTCTTGAGGAGAGACCGATGGAGATTGTGGATCGGTTCCAGCTCAGGAGGAGGACTATTCCTATGGTTAAGGTCAGGTGGCAGCATCACTCTGAGCGAGAGGCTACTTGGGAGGTTGAGGAGGAAGTCTGGAAGTTCGCGAGTTTGAAGATTGTAAATGCATTCTCTCCCGGCCCGGAACGGGGAGTGGTTAGTGAAGTCGTGAGCGGAGCTCGGTGATCTGAGCGGAGCTTGCAAGAGAGGACTAGGACCCGGGTGAGGTGTCGAACCTCTGTAAAATCCCCCGACTCCTTGTGGTTTGCATTTGTCTTTCCTTTACTTCCTTGTTGATGAGAATTAAATTTATACCGCAAGTGCATGGCGTCAATGAAGATGTGGCAAATACGGGTCGAACACAAGGAGGGAGAGATTTGTTATTAGTGTGATTTCGATTGGGGAAAAGAAGGAGAGAAGAATAGATTGGGTTTTGAGATTTTTGGGTTTTAATTATCTAAAGCAAGAAACAAGAACAATTAAAATTAAAACAAGAACAAAGAAGTGAATTCCGTTGGGTGGAGGTTTAGATTTAGGGTTTAGATTAGAGAATTCAGAAACTTATAATAAATCATGTTAGTTATGAAGCATTACATGATAAATGATTTAACATAAACTCAAGTAATCAAAATGTACTAATCACGAACTTAAAATAATAGCATTCATTCATCTTCTCTTCACCCTAAATCCGTCACCTCCACCCTTTGGAAAGAGTTAGAAACTCATGGAGGGAGGAAGAAGGGATCCTAGAGGCATTACAAAAGAAAACTAAAAACAAGAAATAAAAGACAGAATTTTATTACTCCAAAGAAAAGACTACAAATAAAAACAACAACTAAAAACTAGGTCTAAGGCCAAGGACCCTTCTAACATCGTTCTCGGGGCTATTTATAGTTGTTACAAGAGACCTAAGTATAGAATTGGAGAGTACACGTGTCCAGACACGACTGGACAAAATTGGAGCACATGGATCGGCTTTTGGGCGGCGTTTTCGCCGCACAATGCATGTGATATGCGGCGATTTCGCCGCACAATATCCTCTGATTTAATCCGGATTTTTGCTGTGTGTTTTTTGGTATGATTTGATCCTCCTTTGCGCGTCTGGATTGATTTTTTCCATTCTTTTGAGCTCCGGATTAATTCCTTTATATGTTTGGAGATCTACATTAATTTTTCTTTAGATTTTCTCCAAGATAATAAAAGCTACTCGTGATTTGCAATTAGGTCCTTGACTTTTTGCAATTAAGTGTCCGGCTACTTTTGTGCTTAAGTCCTTGTTGTTTTTGTAATTTGGACTTGAATGCTTTTATGCTTGGATACATTTCCATTTGAAACCCGATAAGCTTGAACTTGGTCTTTATGATAGAAATGAGTCTTTTGCACGTGTTTATGCTCGGAATGTGGGTAATTTGCATTCAGGTCCCTGTATTCTGTAAATAAGACTAAACACATACCTTAGTAGCATTTATTGATATAAAAGCAATCTAAATGAAAGACATATGATGCAATGTATGTAGTGCATCAAATACCCCCACACCTAGATTTTGCTAGTCCCTAGCAAAACAGAAGATACGAAAAATAAAAACACGGAAATCCTAACTCACTTTCGTAGGAATCACGATTGCACTTAGCATGTGCAACAAGCCTTTAAATCTCCTTGTTGCCAAGGAGGACGAGTTTTGTCTCGTGAGGGTTTTCAGTTGACACACCCACAAAGTCTTAATTCAACATTCCATTAACAACTTTCAATATCCCTACCTCAACCTTATACATCTCACTAAGAATTCTTGAATGCTCATTATATAAATCTAACTCATTAAAAATATGACTTGGTCTTTGTTCCTCCAACATTCACACCACTAACCCTTCTACACATGTTTATCACTTGAATTATTTTGCACGCCTCCTCTGGTGGTGAAGTATCATTCGGATCAACCATGGCATGGATCATTCTTTTAGCTTTGGGCCTTGAGTATTATTTTTTTTGTTTCTTTTCTTCCGTGATTCAACACATTTGCTTTTTGACACTTTTACCCTTTTTGCATTCGTGTAGCGAGTTTGGTCGATAATCCCGAGCTGGTAGACTCAAGTTACCGGGTTTCAAGATACCCCTACGGACCAGTGACTCAAAGGCTTGGGCTTTTGTAGTCATTTTGCAAAATGTGTTTCCTCACTTTATTCCTTTATTTTTATTTTCCTCAAGGCTTAATTGCTATTAGAAGTCCACACTTCCCGGTATATTTTCCTCAACCTCTGCTTTTTATCAACCACTTCAAAGATTTGATTCATCCAATTTAAGTGCATACATGTCTTAAAGGGCAATGGGTTATTTCTTTAGAACTTAGATTTATGTCATAATTTCTACAAGCAGAACTATATAATAAGGAACAAAAACTCAATGCAATTTGTACACGGGTTTTGGCAGTTCAATCTTAAGCTATATCATGAAACATTGATTTTTTTTTATTTTTTTTTTAAATAAAAAAATAAAACAGATAGATAGACACCCCCCACACCTTAATCATGCATTGTCCTCAATGTATGCAAAGAAAAAGCAAATGCACTTATTACCTGAGTCAAATTGCGGTAGAGGGGTTGAATTTGCTCAAAGTCAACCATAGTCAGAACTGGATTGAATGACACCATGTTGGTGCATGTATCCAGTTGAATTGATCCACATGTTGCACTGAGGCACAGATTCCACACCCCTCACATGTATTGGTTCTCTTATTTGCTCGAGTGATGGTGGGTGTGTCGCAGAATTACTCCTCCTTTTCTCACTTCCTTTTTGATTTTGTGATGATTTATTCGATTCAGAAATCTTATAGATACGTGCTCTCATCACAACATCACTTTGATTGCATATTATTTCTGGCTCACTATCAACATGAAAGATATTAAATTCAGCTTTTAAGTTCCCAAAAGATAATTGCATGAGCCCATTTCGACAGTTTATCAATGCTTCAGAAGTGGCTAAAAAGGGTCTACCTAGTATTACAGGGATTTGTCTCTTAGGATCGACAACAGGTTCAGTGTCTAGAACGACAAAATCCACTGGGTAAATGACGTCACCAACCTTAATCAAAACACCCTCGACTACACCTCTTGGTTTCTTAATAGAGCAATCAGCAAATTGACGGGTTGTCTTAGAGGGTTTTAGTGGACCAAGGTTGAGTTGCTCATAGACAGAGAACGGGAGTAGGTTAACACTAGCACCAAGGTCTAGAAGGGCTTTGTTGATAAAAGTATCTCCTATTGCACATGAAATTGTGGGACATCCAGGATCCTTATATTTTATAGGAAACGAGTTTGACAGGATAGAGCTTATGTTTGCAGTTAAGAATGTCTTCTTTGGTACGTTCGTTTTTCTCTTTTTAGTGCACAGATCTTTTAAGAATTTAGCATAAGCAGATATTTGTTGAATCATGTCTAAGAGTGGAATGTTCACCTTAACTTGCTTAAATACTTCCAAGATTTTCTCTATTTGTGCACTTGAGTTCTTTTTGAGTCTATTGGGGAATAGGGCTTTAGGAACATAGACTCGCTCAGGTTCAGGTTGAGCTATGGGTTCAGGTTGAGTGGGTGGGTTGGGCGTTTCAGATTGGACGTCGGGTTCAATGGTTAGGTCATATGTGGTAGCTTGATGGCTAGATTGATTAGACGTTCTAGGATTTACCACATTGTTATCAACTTGCCTTCCGGACTGTAATGATACTACAACATTTATTTGTTGGAACGGTCCTTCCTCATTAACCATTTGAACCGGTCTAGGGTTATTATTTCCTGAAGGTGCTTGATAGGATTGATATGAATTATTAGATCTAGGGTTCACCTCAGGTTGACTTGGAAACCGACCCTTTTCTCTTTCACCTACTATTTGTGCTAGTTGCCTGACTTGTGTCTCAAGCCTTTGGAAGGTCTGGTTGGTTGTTTGTATAAAGGTTTTCATCAAATTTTCCAGGCTTGTCAACCTAACCTCATGATCGCCATTGTTACTAAACCCGGATGATGTATTATTTTGGTTATACGGGTTTGGTTGTTGTCTAGGAGGTTGACCCTGTTGGCTTGATGAGAAATTGGAATTATTACGCCAACCCGAGTTATAGGTTGATGCGTATGGGTCATTTCTAGCATGGTTATACATGGCATTAACTTGTTCCCAGTCCGCACAATCCTCCATTACATGACCAGTCTGACCACATATAGAACAAGGGATAGACGAGGCTTGATTCACTCGGTTTTGGGTTTGTAGCTCTAAACTTTCCATTCTGCGCATAAGGGTAGCTAGTTTTGCTTCAGCCGCTATGTTGGCATCTACAGCTAAGACACCTGGTTTGGGTTGACTTGCTATTCTAGATCCAATACTCGGGTTAAGCGGTGTTCTAGCATTGTCCCATTGCATACTGTTTTCAGCTAAATCCTCAAGAAAAGTCCAGGCATCATTTTCATTTTTCGACATAAAGTTCCCTTGGCTTACGGATTTAACCATAACCCTAGATGTGGGTGTCAATCCCTCATAAATAATTTGGCATAATTGCCATCTTGGAATTCCATGATGAGGGCATTGGGTCAGAACACTCTTAAATCTTTCTAGATAGGAATAGAACGGCTCGCTCTCAGACTGAACGAATGCAACAATTTCATTCCTAATCCTCATAGTCTTATGGTTGGGGAAATATTTTTTTAGGAATACTTGAACAAACTCAGCCCAACTTCTAATGGATCTTTCGGCTAGACTATATAGTCATTTCTTAGCGTCGTCCTTCAGTGCTAGAGGCACGAATTTCAGACGCACTGCCTCCTCAGGGATATGCTGGTATTGCATAAGAGAGCAGATTTCTTCAAATTCTCTAAGGAAGAGATATGGGTCTTCCCTAGAGGTGAACTTAGGCAACATACTCATGTATTGTACCTTAAGTTCGAAGTCGTGAAACGGTATGGTGGGCATAACGATGCACGATGGCTGAGCAGCCATCGCTGGATAGCATCGATCCCTTAGAGTTATAGGTTGTGCAACAGGCGGGTCCACTACATTCTCACCCATTGGATCCGGGTGAGGTGGTGCAACAGATGGATTGGGGCTAAGTTCCAGACTGGAATCTAGATGAACTCGTGAGAGTCGATTACTCAAGTCCCGAATCCAAATCTGAGTGCACCGGGTTGAATCAAATTTTGAATTCAAATTCGAAATTTAAATTCCAAATTTAATTTCAAGAATTAATTACAAATTTATTTATTTTTTCGTTTTTTTTTAATATATTTTTTTTATGTTTTTTTTTCAAAAGGGAAACAAACAATAGAATGGGGAAAGATGAGAAAGGAATCCTAATCTAGAGAATTTAGGTGAGAAGAGAAAGAAGACTCAGATGAGAAGGGAAACCTAACTCTAAAGATAGAAAAGAGGGTCGGTCAGAAATTTCCTAAGAAAGCACGGTGCAAACAATCTTAGACCTAGTGTCGCTTAAATCTAGACGACTCCTAACTGGTTGAGTCGAATTGATTCGCTTGATTCACCTCCCTCACTAATCAAACCAACTTGGCCAGGTAATGTATAGCTAGTGGGGGCGCTTCCGACAGAGTCGGTGCCAATTAGACAACCACTTCGCTTGGAAGACTTGCGTCAACACAAAAACACTTCCTAGGCACCAAATTAAATTCGATCAGCTTCAAGTCATAGCAAGTCAAACCAATTCTTCTCCTTAAATGAGTCCGAGTCCTTAGGGGTCAATGTCTAATTGATTTTAATTTAAGGCTTGGGTGACACTTTAGGATTGTGATTTGTGGGTCAGGGAAGGGTGATGAAATCCCCACCGTATCTTTGCCTACGGAGTTGCCCTTAAGATAGTTTAACTTAGATCTAGCAAAGATAGTCAAACAATGGTCTTTAGAGGGGGGCAATTGCAAGGTTGTATGCAAATTAGATTATATGCTTAAATGAAATCGTTAAAACCGCGATACGTACCTTGCCTCCAGCACTCTTCAACAAGAATTAATTTGCAAGAATTTAGCAAGAATAATGCAAACAAAACATTATATGATGCATGCACTAAGTTCTTCTAGTTTTGCCAATTTTTAGGTCAGAGTTGAATTATTGCCAATTATAGAATTTAAGCTTAACACGTGCAGTTCTACAAAAAGGAAATTATCTGAAAATAGAAATTACGAGGAAAAAGGCAACAAAAGTTACCTACGCAATGCTCAGTCGGGTTCGCCGCCCGCTCTCGAAATTTCAGTAGCTTCACGCGTCCACCCAGAGATGAGTCGCGTCCCAGAAAAGTTTGAAGCCCAGAAGCCTCTGTTGTGCGGCGATTCCGCCGCAGGTTGCTCTTGATGTGCGGCGATTCCGCTGCCCTTGTTGCTCAGACGGCGTTCAGATTTCGCCGCGCGCTCTGTTGTCTCCTGAAACACAAATCCAAATACTTAGATCGCGCACAAGATAAACAGAATAGAATCGAAATCAACAAAAAAACAAAATCTGCGTCGCCTCCCCGGCAACGGTGCCAAAAAGTTGATGAGAATTAAATTTATACTGCAAGTGCACGGCGTCAATGAAGACGTGACAAATACGGGTCGAACACAAGGAGGGAGAGATTTGTTATTAGTGTGATTTCGATTGGGGAAAAGAAGGAGAGAAGAATAGATTGGGTTTTGAGATTTTTGGGTTTTAATTATCTAAAGCAAGAAACAAGAACAATTAAAATTAAAACAAGAACAAAGAAGTGAATTCCGTTGGGTGGAGGTTTAGATTTAGGGTTTAGATTAGAGAATTCAGAAACTTATAATAAATCATGTTAGTTATGAAGCATTACATGATAAATGATTTAACATAAACTCAAGTAATCAAAATGTACTAATCACGAACTTAAAATAATAACATTCATTCATCTTCTCTTCACCCTAAATCCGTCACCTCCACCCTTTGGAAAGAGTTAGAAACTCATGGAGGGAGGAAGAAGGGATCCTAGAGGCATTACAAAAGAAAACTAAAACCAAGAAATAAAAGACAGAATTTTATTACTCCAAAGAAAAGACTACAAATAAAAACAACAACTAAAAACTAGGTCTAAGGCCAATGACCCTTCTAACATCGTTCTCGGGGCTATTTATAGTTGTTACAAGAGACCTAAGTATAGAATTGGAGAGTACACGTGTCCAGACACGACTGGACAAAATTGGAGCACACAGATCGGCTTTTGGGCGGCGTTTTCGCCGCACAATGCATGTGATATGCGGCGATTTCGCCGCACAATATCCTCTGATTTAATCCGGATTTTTGCTGTGTGTTTTTGGTATGATTTGATCCTCCTTTGCGCGTCTGGATTGATTCTTTCCATTCTTTTGAGCTCTGGATTAATTCCTTTATATGTTTGGAGATCTACATTAATTTTTCTTTAGATTTTCTCCAAGATAATAAAAGCTACTCGTGATATTGCAATTAGGTCCTTGACTTTTTGCAATTAAGTGTCCGGCTACTTTTGTGCTTAAGTCCTTGTTCTTTTTGTAATTGGGACTTGAATGCTTTTATGCTTGGATACATTTCCATTTGAAACCCGATAAGCTTGAACTTGGTCTTTATGATAGAAATGAGTCTTTTGCACGCGTTTATGCTCGGAATGTGGGTAATTTGCATTCAGGTCCCTGTATTCTGTAAATAAGACTAAACACATACCTTAGTAGCATTTATTGATATAAAAGCAATCTAAATGAAAGACATATGATGCAATGTATGCAGTGCATCACTTGTTTTGTTTTAAATTCCGCTGCATATTTTTGATCGTTAAACAAGTATGTAATTAGGGATAAAAGTGATTAAAATTAGAGACCCTCACGATCCTTCACTACAAAGGGTTACACACATTGATCCAAAGGACTAGACACATGGATGGATAAAGGGGCTCATTAAGCTAACTTACCTAATGAAATTATTGTTTAGCTTTGGAGAGACTTTTAAATAAGAGGAGAAAATAATGCAAATCTAGTTTTTTCTCTCCTAACCCTAGCCGCCACCCCCCTCCTCTAGTCGTCCCCTCTCTCCACCAAAGAAGAAAGTTGTTCTTTCACTCCTCTCGTTCTAGCTAACGTGTTGGTGGAGTTTAGTTCGTGGTTCGTGTGTCCCGAGTAGAGGAATCACTCTTGGGATTCACCGCACCTAATCTGTGAGCAAAAGAAAGGTACGCATCAAAGGTATAAATCGTTGTACGTTAGTTTCCTCATTATTATCATGTGCATGGATCTTAGGTGGTTGATGAATTTAGAAATCATTTCTATGTTATTTTTCCAATGCATTTCATGGTAGCCCTACACGTTCACTGTCCAAACCGAGGACCCAAATTTTGTGGACGGTGAAACCAATATGGCTTTGTTCGACCATTTACGCATCAAAATTCTAGAATGATGGAACATCATCACTTTTGATATGACCGTTACTTCTCTTGGATGCCTTTTATGGGAACTTTTGAATTTATCTGACTTGCATACCAAAAGAATTCTTAAACAAAGTATATTTAAGCAAAGTAAATAAAAAATCTTCCTTCTCTCGTGCATGCTACAATTCCATTCATACCAAAAGAATTCATCTCATATAGAGGATATTTATACAAGGTAAATAAAAAAATCTTCCTTCAGACGTAGAACATTCACTCTCATGCATGCAACAATTTCATGAGCTACTAGGAAACAAAAGGTTGTTCAATCACACACTTCTCAATAGTCAATGGAAAACATGAACCAAACCACCACTCTTACAACTCCATTTCTTCTTTAGATCATAACACCAATTTCTCCACAACTAAACCAATGTCAATGTCGTCCCTCTCTCCAACTTCTTGTCTTAGTCTATTACTACTCATAGCACTCATATTCTTTCGAACTTCCACATTTAGCTTAGCCACCAACCCCAAAACAAAATCCTCTAACCATGATCTCACCTTGGAGATGCCCATCATCACCACCGGAATAGGCCCGTCGACCGCGCACTATGTAGAATTGCGCATAGGAGAACCACCACAAGTAATGTATGTCATGTTGGACACCGGTAGCAATGCAACATGGGTCTATTGCGATCATTTGTCGTATCGTAAGAGCGATGTTTCGCGCTCCACTGTAGGTGACAGCTTTGGTGTTATGGAGTCTTCAACTTTCTCTCCAATTCTCTCCTCAGTGGCACGAAACTCGTTTGAGTATGCTCTTGAATATGTTGACGGGGCGTTAAGCGCCGGATACTGGGCGAGAGACACTGTAACGTTCAAGTCAAGTAAAGGAAGAGCGATTAAGTTGCGAAATGTGACAATTGGTTGCAGCTCCAGAAGGTTGTCCAACATCGTTGATGCCAATGGGATTCTTGGATTGTCGTTGGGGCAATCGTCGGAACTCTCAAATCGATTGCTAAAAGAGGTTGGAGGTAGTACTTGTTTCATAATTATTTTGCATCTTCATCATCAATAACCCATTCAAAATGTAATTTCTTTATAATTAAAGCGAGTTCGATCACCGTAACGCAATATTGTATGTCCATTAACACAACATAAACTTGCAGGTGTGTTTTCCTACTTCATATCGAGAACGAGCACAAATCGAAAATCAAACAACAAACAACACAAAGCAAACATGCTCATCTTTGGGAGAAGCAAAATGCGCAATCGTCGGTACGATATGGCGTACACGACTCTATTATCACCCAACCAAGATCCGACCTTCTTCTACGTCAAGATCAAAAGTTTGTTCATCCAAGACGTCGAATTGAATGTACCAAATGAAGTTTGGGCCTTCGACAAACACACAGGTGATTATGAGAACAATATATGGTTTAAGAGCTCAATAGGTCTATTAGAATGTTTTAATGACGTACGTACTATTATACGATTCATACAATTAAAATTATTGTAAGTATCTGATAAATAAAGTACTAGTCAAGTGTAACGCAAAATAGTGTGATCTGACGGTACAATGAGTAGAATGCTAGCTACTTGTTACATATTGTGTATTTACATTATTGTCCTTTCTTCATCATATATACATAAAAAATTGTATCGAAGTCAGGTGGTACAAATTAGTGGATTTACGAGGTAACATTTCTAGATTGTGGGTATTGAAGTGTATATAGAGCATATGAATTATACATCTATGTGAATAACCAATTTTAAAATTTTCATTACTGTAATATTGCATACATGATTTAATCGAAGGGTCATTACGAGCTCAAAAGATAAGTCAATACAAACAATCTATCATTTTCGGAAATCTATGGTAGGCAACATACGCTTGTTATGTAAGTAGTTTTTTGTTTTTAGAATCATATATACATAAATTTCATGTAATTTGTAAGCTATGCATGTACGAAAGCTACTATTGATCCTTCATGACCGAGTTGACTCAAGGTAAACTTCATTAAGGAAATCTAATTTTTGGCTCGTTAAGCTCAAAAGCTTTAGTGATTGTTCATCAATTTAACTTCTTACCTTTAATTCGTATCTTTAATTTGCTTCTTGAGGTGATGGAGGCGTATCGATCGACACCGGCACTACTTTCACGTACCTACCGGAGCCTGCTCTCCGAGCAATACGCGACTTCTACACCATTTTCTTGGCTTCCTACGACAACTTCAACATAATAGATGCAAACCAATTTTGCTATAACACAACAGATGCAGATACAGATACGGATACAGATACAGATTTTGAGTGGTCCAGTGTCCCGGAACTAACGATCGAGTTCGAGGGTGGGGCACGATTGGTCCCTTGCATGGAAGGTTTGTTCTACGAGGAGGAGAGGGGAGTGAGATGTTTAGGGGTGAGAAAGGGTGGGGATGATGTTGGATCTATAATTGGGAGTTTGTTTCAAAGAGGGGTGTTTTGGGAGTTTGATTTGAGGAAGAAAAGATTAGGATTTGCTCGTGTTGATTGATTTGTATTTTAGTTACGAGACATCCTTAATTTAGTTACGTAGGGTTGTTCAGAAACTTCGAATATCGCATGATTTTACAATGATTATATTATAGAACAAATAAATAAAAGTTCTTAGGGTAACTCATTTATCTTTACACTTGCAGCTTGAGGACTTGAGGGTTTAACTGTTTTTCTAAGCATTAATGTAATGTTTTCATACAATCCTAAATGTAACTATACATTGACACAACTTAATAGATATTTTAGTTTATATGAATGATTACATAATGTTAATCAAATAAGTTCAAATATTACTAGTTTAAAGATGAAGATGATGATAACTCTCAATGGAATTGGTTAAACCAAGATTAATACAAAATGAAACACATAACGAATTAACTGAATATTTAAATAGTAAAATGTACTTAATTACTACAAAATACAAATCTTTTGATGTTTTAGGCTGGTGAAATGTAATTTTGCTAGATTTCTAGTAATTTATTTATTAGCACGCAATTTACTAACTCATCTGATGTCAATTGTGATATTTGAGTCTGCATTTAGCACAACTAAACAGGTCATGACCGACAAGAGACACAACATGTCTGACAGATCACTCGAGACAAGAGTTTACTTGAAGGATTGGTTGAACGCGACAGATAGAATACAGAACATCCAAATCAACGAGAGTACCAACGAAGACGAATGAATTATCTATAATTGTAATTTGTAATTGTAATACTTAATACATTAAAAATTGTATTAATTTGTAACTTATTGTACTTAATAAAATTTCACTATCGATTTCGATGGGTAGAGGTGGTAGTCGGTGAAACAATGACGTCAATGAACCAATTGTTTTATTGAAATCCTAATTTGATAATGTTTTCAATTAAATCTTTATAAAGTTATTTTTATCTAAATATCTCTGATACGATAAAATAGACTTGCAAACCCAACCGACAAGAAACTGAACCCTACTGAAACCGAACCCAATCCAGCCCGTTTGGACTGTCGGGCCGGCCCGATACCCAGGTCAACATCCCTCGTTCCCAACAAAGATAGGGTGCAACTTTTCATACAAGGCATGCCATCTTTGACATGTAATTAAGTGTTATCATTTCTCTTAGTCGTTAACTTAATAATGTGATTTAATTCTACGCCATATATTTTGACATGTCATTTGCACAAGTGAACGATTTACGATTATAATTGTTGACATTTCATCATATTTTCACGGAGCACTATCATTTCATTATTTCTGTATGATTTATGTTGTATCAAATTCATTGACATGTCATCTAGCAATTTTGAATGATATACAATGAAAAATTTCTTATATCTCATCATATATTTTGCCCCCACAAATCATCCCAAGCAGAATCTTGTGTTACATGTCATATAGCATTGACCGACTGTTACTTTGCCACTAACTTTCTATTGTTTACTTTTTCGTTATCTTATTGATGCCATATTTCACTGGTGCCGTCTCTCTGAATCGTTGTGAGCGCATAATGGTTTTTAAGCCAACCGAAATCCCAACTTAATCTGGAAGTTATTATCAATATCATCTTGTCAGCCCTGTGGTATGCCAAAGACATGTTATCTTGTCATCTTTGAGTATGTTGGGATCCCAACTTGTTTTTGGGTTGCTAGGTCTCTGTCATTCACGAGAAGCCACACACCAAGCCCAAGGTCTTTACATGCACAACCTTTCCCATAATTCAAGTAATCCCATTATTATATTATTTAGTGATTTTTCATGGACACCATTATCTACGACAATCTCTATCTACATGTACCGCTACTCTTACTCGAAACAACAACTTCAAGCAAGTAGATTGTTTCATGTAAAGCTCAAAATTTCAGCACTTAATCTTTTAGAAAAATCAGTACCTAGTTAAGTATATTACTAACATTTGAGATGACAGAACGAGTACATTCCTATTGGCCATAATGATGAAGAAAGGGTTACACTAGGTGATCGATTCTCCGCTTCACGTTTTGTACTGAAAAGTACGGAAGTCTTCTTCATACCTTATCAATTATCGTATTATCAAGTTCATCATAGCTTGGAAAGAACTGCTTTTAAGTGCGGCTGAAGGCTTTTATCTTTTGTGGCCATCTCTACAACATAAGTCAATTTCCCATCGTGGAGCTTGAAAACTCGAGTGATCTCCTTCACCTAAAGAAAAGAATGCAACGGATTCTTGTAAGGGAACCTTGTCTCAGAATTCAACAATCAGTCATAACCATCTTATAACAGATACCGACGCAAACAGTTTTTCAACATTTCAAAGAAAATAAAAGTTCAAAGAGTTGAAGTGAGTTGTTGAATTGAAACTAAGTTTGTCGGTTATTTTTGTTCTTCCATGACATAACATGTGAAATGAAAGCTATGAGAAACAAATAAAAGGTTATCATGTACTGGATGGCAAAACTATGCTACGTTTGCTCATTTTAAAAAGTCTATTAGATGTTGAGAGAGTTCGAAATGTAAGAAATAGAAGTTTATAACTATGGGCTCATGTAATAGTTTTGTATTTAGTTCAAGATGCTCATGGAAACTTGAATCTGAAATTAAAGGTCCTACCAAGAACAACATTTAAAAGTACATTTACAGGTAGAAAAGAACATTGAAAAAAAGGTGGTTTATCTTATTTATGAGAAGGATATTTTTTAATAGTATACATCTACGTAGGGCTCTTTCAAATTTCATTTTTCTTACTGTGGTAATGCGCCTAAGTTCAAATAACATCCAAATTCTGAATGCCCAAATAAACAAGTAAAAGGAACAATTACAAAAAAAAACATAATGGCAAACACAACATACAATGTATTGTTTGATAGTTATATCATATGTGATAATCAATTTCGAAGGAATGTCCATTAGGCATCAGCATCTGATGCCCATTAAAACTTCCTAATGGCTACTATTCGTCGTGGCTACTGCATAAAATAATGAATGAATCTAGTCTAAGATAGGGAACATCAATAGTAAATCAGTATTTTGATCATTTAAATGAGGAGCAAGAGCTTGGTTGATTGGGCAAGTATTTCACAAGAACTTCCATACATATTACCTTTGAAGCGTTCCCGACAAGATCACTTTTCAGGTTTACAACCTTGCTGTCTGCATCATATGTGCCCTTCTGTACATGGTAGGGAGAGATTAAATAATGACAATGTTAAAGTTTGGAGGAAATTGTAAATGTGACCTCAATCAAAGGCAGTAACTTCAATAAACGGCAAATATTTTATCTTTTGAAAAATAATTTTAATATGAACTTCATAAATTTTGAAACAGATTACCGATAAGAATTTTTTTAAAACAGATTCAATTGAAAATGTTACATTTTAAAATTTCTACAGAAAACAGAATGAATTAAGTGTTCTGGACATCAATATACTATAGCCACGTATCGAACTGCATATAGATATCTTTTCTTTGGGTCCAAAAGATCATAATGCATCTTCTCATATCTAGAGTTAAAATAACAATGCCCTCTGTATGAATTACCACATCTGGATTCCACTTCATGCAACTGAAGCATAAAGAAGAAAATAACATTCTTCAAAACAAACATGTCACCGTATCTCATTTGCTGTTCAAAGGCTCACGATCCTTAATTCTACACAAGCATAGCTCCGTCTCCAAATTTGGAGGGTGTTAATTATTCGAGTGAAACCTAGTTTTCGTGTACCTAGGTTTTGGTCATTTGGGTGAACATAATCGCAGACTCAAGTGTGTCTCTAGCCGAACTAGAATTCACTTAATTTAAATGAGTGTGAACAGCTAATGCCAACCACAAACATCATCTCTATAATGTCAACACCTCATTTCAAGTCGTCAGAATTTCTTAGAACTAACTGTAAATGCCTGAAGATAAAAAATAACCAAAGATCTAACCAATAATACCCTTGAGAAACCAATTAAAGTTATGCCAACATATCATGTCATATTGAGTCCAAATTCTACAGACTTAAGGTTGCACTAGGAAGTTTCGTTTTGGGTTCCTAATTATTATTCAAATCAATTGTGGCTGGCTCCGATAGTAGGATTCTAGTCCTAGAATTGTCAAAATCTAGGGGAAAGGCTACCATATGCAAGTTATGTCTTGAGCCCTACGTGATGCAATGAAACTTTCAGAATAAAAGAATCCCTATTCTATCTACTAGAACCTTCACGATATTGATGACCGAAAAAATAATGACCTTAATGGATCAACGTCGGGTCCCTATCATTACAGTCAACTAAGGCTAGTTTTAGTATCGAATTCCTAGTATTGGAATAATCAAAATCAAGAGAAATCAACAATTTAACAGATCAACGTTGAGTTCCTAGCATTATGGTCAACGAGGGCTAGCTTCGCTACTAGATCCCAAGTACTATAATAGTTAAAATTGAGAGCAAATCCCAATACGCACAAGTCATGTCTTGAGGTTGAGGTGAAAAATTCAAAATTATTTCTACATGAATCTCCACGATCCCATTGAGTCAGAGAAATAACAAGCTGAACTAGAACAACTTCTGGTAGGACCTCCTGTGTTAAAGCTCACATATTCAACATATTCTTTGGAAGCTCCAGTTCAAATTACCCTTCCTGTGTATTAAAAATAAACTAACAACCTCAACGGATCGCCAATAGCATGAAGATTCTACATTTTTAGATGTCAATTCCACATCAATTTTGTTCTTGATTTTTGAGAACTAAAATCTGATAGCAAAACGTGTTTCCAAATGGACATTAAGTAACTCTGCTTCTAGCAGGAGTAGTGCTAGAAATTCAGGTCAGATGGCTCAGCATTTATGGGATAATCCATTAGGTTCAAGAACCCATTTAAGTATCTAATTATTAGTAAAAAGAATTGTTTCAAAGGGTCGTAAACCAAAACCGTCAAAATCCACGGGAGTCGGAATGCAAAGAAAAACAACAATTCTGGGGTCAAAATCTATAGAAATCTTTACAAAGCAGGTCAAATTTCAAATGAAAATTGTTATTGAGTTTAAGAGAATAAAAATCTATTAGTAAAACTTGCTTATTTATTTAATATACTCTACTAGTCACCCCATTTCTAAATTCCAAACATCACAAACATGCGAGTTTGACTATTGGGATTCGATTCTAGGTCTTTCACTATCCAAGAGAAGGAATCTCCCAACTGCATGTGATTAGTTTAGAGGAAGTCAAAAAAAAATTGGAACTCTAGTTTTATGACTTTCCTTCACTTTAAAGTGGAAGTGGAGGAAGTCATCTCAAGTACAAAATTATAAGGATGTGAAACTCATGGAACTGGACTTCCAGAACTTTAATAGGTTTTCCTGCAAACTAATCACAAGGATTCGTTTTGGAAGTCCAATTCCCTCACTTTCATGTTATTCTTCTACGAACCTGAACCTAAATGAGTTGCTGATACTGAAATAGCCAAGAACGAATAAGTCCAATTCCACGAACCTGAACCTCGACGATGCCGGTGACATGAGCAATAACAACCTCGATACTCCCGTCGGGTCGGACCTTCCAGAAGCCAGACTCGGCGTGCATCGGGTCGGGGGATTGGAGCTTCCAGGTCTTCTGGGAGTAGGAGAGGGCGGGCTTGCCGGAGTGGGAGAAGAGGAGTTGCTCGCGGTAGCGGAAGGGGGATATGGTGGGGAAGAAGCCCTCTCCTTCGCCCTCCCATGTGCCCACCAGGAAGGCCAGTGGGGATAGGGAAGGGTGGAGTGGAGGGGAAGAGGACGACATTTGGGTTGGGGATTGAAGTTCAGTTTGGGGTTTCAGCTTTTAATTAAACTGATTTCGGGTTTGGATGATGGATCAATTAATAATAATTAATAAGTGGTTTGCGGTCGTCTACGTAAGTAGTGACGTACTTTCCGGACCGGATTGAATCGGATCTTATCGGATTCGCTAATACGACTATTTTGCTTCGGATTAGTTTGTTTTTTGAATTTTTTTTGTTTTGAGTAAATTTAGCAAAATGTATTCTTATTATTTGCTTTTCTCAACTCTTTCTCTCTTCGATACCATCATTTTCTCTCTTTTTTTACGTCCTCTCTTCCATTCATATTTTCTCTCAATAGTTTATTTAAAAATAAAGAATATTTTCGAACAAATATTTTTTAAATGCTATTATTTTATTAATTTTTAATAAATTAATAATAATTTTATTTGTCATCATTCATTTTATTACTAGTTTTTAAAAAGTTTTGCATATTTTCTTTGCTGATTTTTTTTTAATAAAATCCATTTTTTTAATATTAACAACAAATTTGGTGAGAGAAAAAATGAAGGGGAGAGAAGATGAAAAGGAGAGATGAGAGAGAGTGAGAGGAAGGGTGTGAATGTAGAGTAGACTACTAGAAAATTAGGTTTCACCGAGGAAGGGATGTGAACGTAGGATTGCACATGGATCAAGTTGATTCGATGTTGATCTAGAGTCATACTCAACCCTACCTGGTCAATTCTATGTGTTATCCTGAACTGAACCGAATTGTGACAAAATCAGAACCGTATACAACCCGATCTGGTAAATTCTAGGCTTATCCAGAACCAAATCGTGACGAGGCCAGAACTAAACCAACTCGATCCAAGAAAGTTAGTTTCGGTTGTTCTGTTTCAATTTAACCTAAGAAATGTGTTGAGGTTGTAATAGAACTCATGTTGAACCTATTTAACTCAAATAATACGACTATACTAGTTAGAACCTAAGTGCTTATTAGGGATTTAAGTGTAAATGTGGAACTAATTGGGTGTTTGTGTGGTTTGAGGGGAAGATGGGGTTTGAGTGCTATTTGCACTAAACTTTACACTTGTCTTGGTGTAAGGGGAGAAGAGGATGGCAGTGGTTTTGGTATTTATTTTTATGTGAGTTGAGTGTGTGAAGTAAAGGTTTTACTGAGAAGAGAAGAGTTTTGAAGAGTGAGATTAAGGAAAACGTGGGAGAAAAAGAAGTCAGAAACAGAAGAAGAGAAGGAGAAGAAATCGGGTTCCTTCAAGTCGAGTTGCCGAAGGAGCAAGGTGGTAAAATGGAGATCGTCGGCGACGTTCGGAAGCTTCGTTGATCGTAAAATGGTATGTCAAGTTCAATTAGAAGTTCACACAAGGTGTGTGAGTGGTTGTGGGAGTCGTCCTCGGTCGGAGACCTGGTTGGTGCCAACGTGCAACAAGGTTGTTGCAGGTTAACGGTCGACCGATGTTACTGTTGGTTGACGGGATTGTAGTGTAATACTAGAGTTTTACCCGCACCGGCCGAACGATGTCTACGAGTGGTCAACTAGTTGTGCATATTAGGCGGGAGGAGGAAGACTTTGTTATTTTCGATCGGACGGGACTCCTTTGTCGTTCAACCGTTTCCATATAAAGTAAGTCGATCAGGGCCTAAACCTTCTAAACGGACGACCACCTCAGATCCAGTTTGACCGAATATTTAAGTGTATTGATGTAGTGTTTGACCGGTTCGAGTTCGGTTCGACCGGTTGTGTCTTGATAAAAACGTAGTAAGACTCTGTTCTTTTCATTCGGACGAGACTCTTTTGTCGTCCGACCGTTGCTTTGAACTAATTAGTGTTTTCTTGGCATAGACTTTCCAAACGATCGACCGCCTATGACCTTTTGTTCGACCGATTGGTAGTTATTGTTGCATTTTTTGCCTTAATCTATGTTTTGATGATTTAATCAACCTAATCTAAACTATAATCAATGTAGAGTAGCATACATTATGCATGACATATATATTGTATTGTGCTAACTTCTACAAGTGATCAAGACTTAAGGAAGAAAGGAATTCAATTCAAAATATGTAATCAAGTTATTGAAGACATGTAATTTGTATTTCTTTTGAGTTTTAGGAACTTTGTCTATTTGAGCATACAAGAGTTAAAAACAACTTAAACACACATTAAGTTCCTTATAGAAGTCTCACACAAAATCTCAGAACATTTGGACTTCAATAGGTCACCCAAACTTAGACTGAAAACCACTAAAACCCAAACCTGGATTGTCTGAGCCAAATCGGTCGACTGAACCAGTTCTCAGTTCGACCAATTGGATCAGTTAATCAGTTATCCTTTAGTGTCAAATCGGTCGACCGTTGTGTACATATTGTTCGATCGTTTACACGTGTCTTGTTACTGTTAAACTTGTCGTATTATACCAACGATCGTATTTGTATAAACCTAACAAAATCCCAACATACTTTGGCCACCGGTCGACCTTTACCAAGACCTCGGTCGACCATTCTTGGACATTTTCTTGAACCCCAGAGTTCTTGAAAAATGGTCGACCGCTAGACCTGTTTCGGTCGACCGAATACATCACTGTTTGTCAACCCCAAAGTGCCTGGTACAAATCAGTCGACCGTTTCCCTTTATGTGTTCGACCGATCACTTAAGTGTACCTAAGTCGTAGCGTTGGGCGGTCGAGCGTTGTTTAACCGGTCGACCGATCTTAGTTCAAAATTGCCTAACGGTCGACCGTTCAGCCCGATCCGGTCGACCGATTTCATCCAGAATTGGGTCCTGCAGGTTTCTTTTTTGTGTATCACACATCAACTCACACTCAATCAATCCCAATGGATCTATTCTCTCTAAGGCTTATAAATAGAGTTGTAAAACACATTTTAATAGAACTCTCCCACTACAAACTTGTCTCAAACATTAGAGAGAATCACAAACACTCCAAGCCTCAAATTTCCACACTTAGAATCAATTTCAATCTCATTCAAGTGTGCTCAAGTTTAGAGAGTGTGTTCCACTCAAGATTTCGTTTGTTCAAGAAGCAAGGACTTCGGTGAAAGCCCGAAGTGTTCCTCTCAGATTGTGAGAGAAGAAAGTCAAGCTCGCGCGTTTTTTTCGCGGAGCTTGTTTTGTAAAAGGCGTTCTCTCCCGGCCCGGAACGGGAGTGGATAGTGAAGACGCGAGCGGAGCTCGAAGTGTCGAGCGGAGCTTGCAAGAGATGACGTAGGCGGTGGCCGAACCTCTGTAAAAACCCCCGACGTCCATTGTGGTTTGCTTATTTCTTATTTGCTCGTTTAGTTGTTTAAATTCTGCTGCATATAACTCGATCGATAAAACGAGTAGGTAATTAGTTTAAAAGTGATTAGCATAGCCGACCCATACGTTCCAACAGTATTCTCATATGCATGTAGGTGGACTTGATATACGGGATTTCCTTATGGAAACTCAGACATTGTTATTACATTTGCATTTCAGGACCTCTGGAGGTGCTGGGTGGGGTGGAGACCGAGAACATGTGCACACCAGGACCGGATCCTCAGTCTACTTTTTTAGATCGTTATGATTACTTGTATTTATACATTCGTGTATTCTGATGTAATCATACTTTTGACAAACTCCTGTATATTGGTGCACATTTTGATGTTATATGTGAGTAGCGTCATTGTGTGATTTGTTGTTGATTTTATTTGAATATCGTTTAAATTTTCCGTTATTTTGGGGACGTTACAATACCACCTTAACTACATAAGTTTAATTAAAAAATTAATCCTAATTCACAAACATAATAGAATTTTTGGGGTTTAGGTTGAGAGAAAGAGGATAATTATCTAATAGGTAATACAAACATAAAAATATTATTATATATTATCGATTTCAGGTTGGTTAGGTTTGATCAATCGACCACCGGAATCAAAACATAATCGACTTGATTGATACTCGATCTTTCGATATCGAGCAGACTAAGCTAAAAAAACTGATCCAATCAATTACCTAACCTAATCGGTTCGGTTTGGGTCAGTTTTCGGTTCTAACCTAACATATGGGCACCCCTAATGTAGATAGAGAGGAGAAAAGTGAACAGTACGAGTAGATTTTGCAAATTTTATAACTAAATAAAGATAAATAGTAAATTGAAAATAGTTTAAAGTTAATTTTGCAAAAAAAATCAAATTAAAATAATAATATAGTTAACGATGTTAGTAACAAAGTTGATAACAAAATGTTAACGGAGTGACATGAAAATTTGATTGAATGACACACAAGCAAATTCAAGTTTCCAAGATTGACATCCAAAGAAAGAATGACATCCAATTGCCGTGTGTGCAACATCATCAAGGAACTGCTACTAGTCCACAGTCCACCAGTATGTGTTAACTACGAGTAATTGGAATAACGACCATATCTTGGATTAACCTTGACTAGAGAATACACATGCAATTCACGTATTGGGACTTCCTAGACTCTAATCACTACTGCCAAAAAATGGAATATACATCGGATGTACGGGGGTTTATACGTCGGATATAAGCATTCCCAGATCCGACGTCTATACGTACGTCGTCTATACATAGACGTCGATCGCTTAAATCCAACGTCTCTGCCTAAAGCACAGACGTCAGCTGTTATATATGACCGACGTCTATACCTAAAGAATAGACGTCGGTTGTTATGTCGTCTGACGTCTATACCTAACGTATAGACGTCGGAGTTAAATAACAACTGACGTCTATACCTTTTTTCAGAGGAATAGACGTCGTCTAATACAAACATCAAACGTAAAGATTAATCTTAGATTAGTCCATACTGTTAGATCTTTCATTAATCGTTACTGGAGTTCACCATTTCAATAACTCATTGTTCATGGACGTAGAGTCTGTTTGGATCTAAGTGGTGCGAGCTTGAGGCTTTTTTGCATTTTTGAGCCAACACCAAAAAAGTTATGCCAAACAACAAAAATATCGGTGATTGTAGCTTGTAGGCGTTGGGAGCTTTTACATTTAAAATATTGCGTTGAAGTGAAAGATTATAAAGGAAACAAAGTTGGGCGTTGATGGGTTTTTGTGCTTTGCACCAACTCTGCAGTGGGAGTGAAGTCAACTTTTGGCTCTCCCACACCACTGCGTGTAAAGACGTGAAGTGAGAGAGAGAGAGGTATGGGGTGTGTGTGTGAGGTATGGTGAGGGTATGGAGGGAGGTATGGTTAGGGTGTGGGGTTGGTGTGGGGTTTGGTTTAAAACCACCCAACTCATCTCCTTCTTCTCCTTTCTCCATTTTCGAACCCACTCATCACTCCCTCATTTCCTTCCCTTGTTCCGGCGACCAGGAGTAGAGGATCTCCGGCGGCATGGTGGAGGCGAGCACGAGGAAGGATGTGAGGAGGTCTTCGAAGACGGCGGTGCGTGAGCGAGGCTCCGACGGGTCTTCATCGTCTTTAAAGGTATGCCAATTCTTCATAGTAACTCCCCAAGAGGTGTGGGAGTGTAGGGGGCGGCGTTGGTGCCGTTTCCCCGGCGAAAACCCGACTGGACGGAGGTGGAAGACGCTCTGTTCGGTCGACCGATTGAGAGTTCGGTCGACCGAACAACGTCTAAATGATGCCTGTCCAGAGGGAAAATGTATGTTCGGTCGACCGGTAGTTGGTCTCGGTCGACCGAGTTTAGTAGATATTTGCTTACTGCCCGAAAATGGTCGAACGACGTCTGTGTGACGGTCGACCGTTTATGCCAAATTTTAGCGGGAGTATTTTATAAGGGTTATATTAGTCCGGTCGACCGGTGGTTGTTCGGTCGACCGATCCCAGTAGATAGGGTAGACAGACCTTCGGCCGACCGAGTGTGTGTCTCGGTCGACCGAACTGCGCAAAGTCGGTCAAGAGCGTTGACCATCTAAACGGTCGACCGCTCTGGATCCGGTCGACCGACCGCGTGCAGTTTTCCTGTAGTGAAGTGCCTGTTGATTCGGTTGACCGAAAGAGTTTCGGTCGACCGAATGCAGTGGGCAGGATTCATGCAGTTTTCCTCATCGGTTGAACGGACCCTGGTTCGACCGACAGGATATATATGTATATAAAACGTATAGCGTAGACCTTCCAAACGGTCGACCGCTAGATTTGACCTTGTTCGACTGGTGGGTCGAATTATCTTTCCTTGGTGGATTTATCCACATGCGTGACGTCGAGCAGAGGCGACTACCGGCTGCCGAGCCCACGGTCGATCACCGGACCTCGGAGCTACGGATTTCACCTACGACGAGAGCGTATTTCTGTTGGACCCCTCGTGGATGCCTGTGTGGCAGAGAGGGATGCCTTCCATGCCTGTGTGGGTGGTAGATGCCTCCTTCCCTGGTGGGGGAAGGGGTTGCACTTTCCGTGTGTCGGAGAGCGAGGTCACTTGTGCCTGTGCGGCCGAGAGACGCCTTCTTCCCTGGTGGGGGAAGGGGATGCACTTTCCCTGTGGAGGAGAGCGACGACCCCCTCGTGTGGGCCTGGATTGGCAGGGGGGATGCCTTCCATGCCCCTGTGTGCGGCTGGGAGATGAGAGCGGCGAGCCCCTCGTGTGGGCCTGGATTGGCAGGGGGGATGCCTTCCATGCCCCTGTGTGCGGCTGGGAGATGGACCGTGGTGGCGGTTGGGCATTCATTGGGCCCGAGGCGGATTGCATTGCATGAGCATTCTTGGCATTTTCATCTGTATTTCTGTATATGTAGGAGATGTTGGCATACGGGGTTCCTTTCGGGAACTCAGGCAGATTTTATGTTTCATTTTCAGGGAGCAGGCAGTCTTAGGTTGGTGGTGACCGAGGGGAGTGCCTCCGGGATCGGGTCCTGTCTCTTTATCTTTTTGTAGAGGTAGTGATTACTGTAGTTATGTATTAGACTAGTAATCGCTCTTTTGACACTCTATATTATGACTTCCACGTGGAGATATTTTATATATATATTCTGTTGACTTTTCCGGTAGCGTGCCCTTGTTGACCGTTGACTGCGTATGTTTATGTTTTAAATTTGAAAAATTTTCTTCCGCTGTTTCGGGACGTTACACTGCGAGTCCAACGTAACTCCCATGATGTTTCCAAACAATGTCGTAATTTTCACCATTTGTTTTATCTCAATTAGTTTCAAAACCTTTTGTGATATGAGTATGCTTGAACAAGATCCGTTTAAGTGGCATACACGCCAGAAACACATGGTAAGGACACAATTTTTTATCCATCAAACAAAATCAACACATGTATGTCCCAAATATATGTTGAAAAAACTCGTCTTAGAATCACATCAAACATGTAAAACATAGTCGTTGGTGCAACTTAATTATACAATATTTATTACATAGAACTTGCAATGCATGAACACCACCACTAATTAAGATTGTTGTGCCTTGCCTTCCACCACTGTGGCCTTTGTCGCCTCCGTCGCTGGTGCAACCATCAAGGTTGCTTCGGCAGTCGGCAGAGGAGGAGCTACCTCAACTTTCTTCTCTTCAACCTTTTTCTCCTCGACTTCGTTCTCCTCGATTTTTTTTCTCATCTATCTTCTCCTCGACCATCTCTTCCTCGACTTTCTTCTCTTCAACTTTCTCTACCTCAACATTTTCTTTCTTCTCTTCCTTCTCCTCTACTTTCTCTACCTCAGTGCCCTCTTTCTGGTCTTCAGTTGTGGTTTTTGTTGTCGGAATTGTGAGCTCAGGGGCGGGTTGTGACTCTGCATCCCGGGTTGTTTGGGACACTTCTTTGGGGAGGAGGGTTGAGGAGAACACGCCTAGGCTTTTTGGAGTAAGAAGATGATGGGATTAGCAAGGAGAACATGCCCATACTTGGATGCTGCCTCATTGACAATCTTTGATCCTGGGAATTCTGCACGACAATGGCAAATAATGAGATTGCTAGATATCACTGAAAATCTGCTATCAAAATAGATTTTCAAACAATACTAACATAATTAAGACAATTATATCATAATTTAAAACAATTTGTAATTATAACAATGATAAAAGATTTTCAAATCATAACATGGTTCTTAGAACTCATAGTTAGGGGATAGCATTTTTCGGTCCGGTCCGAATCCGGTCCAAAATCCAAAATTCCCCACAAAAATCGGGTCTGATCCGGTCTTCGATCCGGACCCCGGAGAGCATTCGGATCCGGTCCGGTCTTGGTTCGATCCGGTCCGGTCCGATGGTCAGCCCAACTCATACTTAAGACATATATCTTGTTTAAGAAAGTTAATTTAACTTGAACGAGAGAGATGAATTTTTCGGCTTTTTTGAAAACATATTTGAATACTTATTTTTTATCTTTTATTTAAGTATCATTTTTCTATGATTTTAATGAAATGAAAGTCTATGGTCAAGAAAATTTAAGTTTCATACAAAACCCTAATAATATACTATTTGAATTGATGAAAATAGAGTAATATGATTACGTTATCAAGAAATGCCCAAAAAATTATTTTAACATGTAAAATCAATTTTGAATTGTTTTTTATTGGAATGCACAATTCCCTAAAAACAAGCTAAAAGTAATAAGTAGAATAATTAAGTTACTGTTTTTACTTTTTAAATCAATATTCACATTACGATTTGTAGTTCTCGTACTTCACTAAATATTTCACAACTTTAATAAAGTTTCATTTATTATTATTATTATTAATTCAAAAGAAATTCCTCAAAATGTACCTACTTCTATCACCTCAACTTACACCAAAACTTATTGTCATACATATCTTTTTCGTAAAATGTTGCACTTGCTTGATAGTCGTCGTCATTTAATGTGTAAATAAGAAAACCAAATTATAGAGGATCAATTACTTGTACCTATTTTAGTGAGCTCCTCCAAGAATTTGCTGACTCCATCAACTTGCTTCTTGATACCTAATTCAGTGGGCTCTTTCACCACTGCCTGCAACAAAATAATATTGTCACTTATGTCAAACTTATTTACAACATTTCGCAAGTAGATCTAATACAAACTTGATTTCAAAACACGCATACATGCACTTGATTCACTATGGAAGATAAATTTTATATTAATCCAACATAAAGTCGCAGTTGTTAATCAAAAGATAGGCATCATTGTAAAACGCAATAAGAGATGAGATACAGTGCAAAATCAACAAAGTTTGTGATACGTTAGAGTTTATTATTGGCTAATCATATTTACCATATCCACCATGTTGTCATGTCGTTGCATGATGTAATGTTATCTATGTTCTACTTAATTTCTTTATTTACATGTATTAGTTGATAGGATAGTGGAGTTAGTGGATATTATGGACAAGATACGTTGATTGCAAAAGTAAGTATAAATACCAGTGATTATCCTGCGTTATGAACCGACATCCTTAAATATTACAATTTAAAAGTCAGAACACCAAAATTAATGTTAGAATGTACTCGAAGAGAAGTTAATATAATTGGCCATTATCACAAATAAATTTGTTAATCATCTATAATCAAAATTAATACGAGATAGAAATGATGTAATATCACTAACCCTTGTTAGAGGTTAAGTGGTGATTAGGTTGAGGGTTGACTTGATGTGAGAGAGAGAGAGAGGTATGGTTGAAGGTATAGGTGAGGTGACATGGTAGGGAGTGTAGGGGATGATAGGGGTGTTAGGTGGTGCACGTGGGTTTTGGGTTTAAAAGCAACCCAACCCCTCTTCTCCATCTTTTCTTCTTCTCTTTCCTTCTTCCTCACACACATTCCTTACCTTCTTTTCTCTTTTCCGGCGAGCAGCGGCGGAGGCGGTGACTCCGGTGTGCGAGCGAACGTGGTCCTGAGGAGTGAGGCGTGCGGAGGTCGGTGTGCAAGGAGGATTTCCGGAGGCAACGTTGCGCGAGTGAGGATCCGGCAGATTCGTCGTGTTCGAAAGGTATGCCAGTTCATTAATGTGATTTATTGCTCACCCGCGTTGGGATGATATGGTGGTCGGTCGCGGGAGGTCGGAGACCTCACCAGCGACAAGAGAGGCGTAAATCCTTGGCTAGTGCAAGGTTGCAGACGACCAACGGTCGACCGGTTCCTTCGGGCGGTCGACCGATTTAATGTAATTTGCCCGACTTTAACCAACACCGGTCGGATGATGTCTTGTGGCGGCCGACCGGTAGTGCATGTGCTGGTGGGTCGAGGGTTTGCCTGTTGGATTTCGGTTGACCGTTTCTATGTTTACGTTTGACCGGAACTTAAGTTAATTGATGTATGGCTCGACCGTTTTTATGCACCGTTCGACCGATTGATGACTTAGTCTACTAGGATGCCCATGGTAGTTTTCGGTCGACCGGGACCTCTGAGTCGGTTGACCGATTAGACTTATATGATTTTGACCAGACTCCGGGTTTTGACCACGTTTTGGTCGACCGGTTTTAGACTCTTGTTCGACCGTTGGGACTTAGGTTTTACGCAGAGAGTTCGAACGTTGTAGACTTTTGGTCGACCGAACCCCATGGAACGGTCGACCGGATTGCCTCTTTTGGTCTACCGTTTGTGCGCAGAACTGAATTCCCAGTCATTGTATGATGCCAACTCTGTCCACGGAAACCCGTGTCCTCGCTTAGTGCGTGAGCCGGGAGGTGACGGCGGGCGCATTATGCGTGCCTGCCCAGGGACCGCCGTGTGAAAGAGTGTGGGTATTCGGGATGTGTCACCTCCGTGTATGGATCGTGACTTAATGTGATGGAATTATTGACTCATAGTAGAGTAGCAGACCTGAGGGATCACGGATCCCAATGTATGGTGATGTGCGGCTCGTAGAGCCTGATGACCTGGCGGACTTCGGTCCGGAACCGTCCGATGCTGTGCCGGATGTATGTTTGACCACCGATGTTGTGCCGGTGATGTCGCTGATGTTGTTCCGGCGATGATAGGCCAATGTTGTTCCGGCTATGATGTTTGATGGCCCGATGTTGTTCCGGTTATGTTTTCCTCAGCTTGACACCTACTAAGATGATGATTGATGGACCAACCGAGCGATTGCTCCGTTGGGGTGGTTTGACCACGAAGTTACAGATCTGCTTCTTATGGCGCGGACCTGGCGGGCGCTCCTTGTTGAACCCCACGCTTAGTATATCCGCGTGTGGGGAGCGTCACGTCTTGTTCCATTATACCGTATGTGCCGACGGTAGGTCTCCGAGGGAGACACGATGATGATTGTCGGACTGATGTCCTGTTTTACCATTCGGGGGAAATGTTTTCCTTACTGTTAATGACATGACATTCTACTAATATGATAAGTTCGTTTGTATTACTGCATTCATATAGGTGAACTTGACATACAATGTTTCCTTATGGAAACACATGCATTGTTGTTTTATGTTTTATTTTAGGACCGCAGTAGGTCCAGTTGGTTGTTGGCAGTGGGCGCACGCATTTTGAGATCAGATCATCTCGTTCAGACCACTGAGGTTGACATGATTACTTGTACTTCCTTTTGTTATATCTGATGTAATCATGTAGTTTTTTGACAAACTCTGATGTGATATGGTGCACCGCTTGGATGTTTTAATAAAAGTAACAATCTCATCTTTTGATCCTCCAGACTGCAACCGCTCAAGCCTCCAGACTGCAACCTCGCAAGACCACCCTCTCGCGTCAACGCCACGCGTCTCACACCCCAGTGCCATGCTCGCTGCCAGACGTTGGAGCTGCCTCCACCTCCCTTGGACCGTCGGAAAGAGAGAAGGAAGGAAGAGAGATGAGTGATGGCAAGAAAATGGAAGAAGGAAAAGAGAAACACATTTGGTTTATGAAACCAAAACCCAGCCCAATAGTACCCTCTTCCACCTCAACACCACCCTACAACCACCAACCCATACCCCATCACTTCACCCAACTCCCCTTCCCCATACCGATCCCGGGATTAACCCTAATCAAGGGTTTAAGGTTTTACAGTCCACCATCCTTAAAAGAATTTCGTCCCGAAATTCAAAACAACTCACCGAAAAGCTCTGGGTATTGCTTCTGAATTTACTCCCCGATCGCCCAGGTGGCCTCACTCTCGCTGTGATGCTGCCACCAGACCTTCACCATCGGAATTGTCTTTCTCCTGAGCTGGTGCTCCATGCGGTCAATAATCTCGTCTGGTCTCTCCTCAAGAGATAAGTCCTGTTAGATCTTTGACACTGCTATCTCAATCACGTGAGCTGGACCTGTAATGTACTTCCTTAACATGAACATTTGGAAGACATTATGAAGACCCGAAAACTGCAGTGGCAAAGCAATCTGGTAGACAACCTCTCCAACTCGGTCTAGGATCTCGAACGGCCTGATATATCTCAGACTGAGCTTCCCCTTCTTCCTAAACCTCATTACTCCCCGAGCTGGGGAGATCTTCAGAAACACATGGTCACCAACCTCAAAGCTCAACACTCGTCTGCGTCTGTCAGCATAACTCTTCTGTTTGCTCTTTGCTGTGGTCAGTCTCCTCTTGATCACATCAACCTTCTATGCATACATCTGCACGAGCTCTGGCCCCACTAACTGCCTCTCGCCTACATCACTCCAGCATACCAGTGATCTGCAAGGCCTCCCGCACAACACCTCGTACGATGCCATCCGAACACTAGAATGGTAGATGTTGTTGTAGGGAACTCTATCAGTGGAAAAATGATCATCCTTGTGTCCTTCCCAATCTAGTGTGCATCTCTCTACATATCCTCCAAGGTATGGATAGTCCTCTCTGACTGACCATCTGTCTGTGGGTCAAACACTGTGCTGAACCTCAATCGTGTCCCCAAAGCCTGCTGCAGACTCCCCTAAAATTTGGATGTAAATCTAGGATCTTGATTAAGATGATGCTCACTGGTACTCCGTGCAACATGACAATCTCCTCCACGTTTAAGTTAGCTAGACCCTCTAGATGTAATGTGGTCATGATAGCTAAGAAGTGTGCCGACTTGATCGACTATCACCCAAACCGCGTTGTGGAATCTCCCAGTCTTCGGCATACCTGTGATGAAATCCATCGTCACGTGCTCCCACTTTCACTCTGGCAGCTCAATACACTACATCGGTCCTTCTGGTCGCTGATGCTCCATCTTCAACTGCTGACAGACTAAGCACTAGTCCACAAACTCTGCATTGTCCGGCTTCATGCCCTTCAACCAGAAGTTTCGCTACAGGTCCTTATACATCTTTGTGCTCCCTGGGTGAATGAAGTATCTCGCTCGGTGTGCCTCCTCCATGATGTCATCTCTCAACTCATCCACATTCGGCACCCAGATCCGACTCCTGAACCTCAGACCTCCATCAACTCCTACATTGAAGTCTTATCTATCCCTAGCATCGAATTGCAACAGACTGGCTAACTCCTCATCATCATGCTGAGTCCGTACAACTCATGAAACGTTCTGGGGCTCCACTCGAAACCCAGCAATCACTGTACCCTCAGAGCCCCTTGTGAACGGCTTCCACTTTGACAATGCCTCGAGTAGCCTCCACCCTTAAATGCACAAGCCAACAACTGACACCTCCACCTTCCTGCTCACGGCATCTGCAACTGAATTCGCCTTCCTCGGATGGTCGAAGTTGGTGAAATCATAATCCTTGATGAACTCAAGCCATTTGTGTTGCCTTATATTCAACTCCTTCTGCGAAAACAGATACTTCAGGCTCTGATGATCAGTGAAGACCTCAAACGGCTCACCATAAAGATAATGTCTCCAAGTCTTCAATGAGTGAACCACCACCACTAAATCCAAAGCATGAGTGGGGCAGTTCTTCTCGTGCACTTTTAGCTGCCTCGAAGCGTACGCCACCACCTTCCCATGCTGCATCAGTACACATCCCAAGCCAATTCCTGACGCGTCGCTGTATATGACAGAACCACCGCTGCCACTCGGTAGCGTCAGGATAGGTGTTGTCGTCAATCGCCTCTTCAACTCCTGAAAACTGTCCTCGCACTTATGAGACCAAACAAACTTGATGCTCTTCCACGTCATCGCCATCAATGGTGAAGCAAGTCTGGAGAGAACTGAATGAATCGTCTGTAATAACCAGTGAGTCCCACAAAGCTCCTGATCTCTACCACACTTGTTAGGGCCCTCCACTGAGTCACAACCTCATCCTTCCCCGGGTCCACTGATATCCCATCCGCTAACACAATGTGTCCCAGAAAAGCCACCTAATCCAACTAAAACTCGCACTTTGTGTACTTGGCGTAGAGCTTCTGATCCCTCAAGATACCAAGCACAATCCTCAGGTGCTCCCGACGCTGCTCTCTGTCTCACGAGTACACAAAGATGTCGTCCACGAAGACAATGATGAATCTGTCGAGGTACAGCTAAAATGTTCTATTAATTAGGTCCATGAATGTTGCAGGTGCATTCGTCATTCCAAACGACATCACCAAGAACTTGTAGTGCCCATACATCGTCTTGAGTGCTGTCTTCTGAACATCTACCTCCCTGATCCTCAACTGGTGATAGTTGGAACGCAGATCTATCTTCGAGAAAACCCTCGCTGCTTGCACCTAATCAAACATATCCTCGATCCTAGGCAATTGATATTGGTTCGTGACGGTAACCTTATTCAACATCCTATAGTCGATGTACATCTGCAATGACTCGTCCTTCTTCTTCACAAATAGCATAGGTGCTCCCCAAGGTGTAGAAAATGGAAGAAAAAGGAGAAACACATTTGGTTTATAAAACCAACACCCAACCCAACAGTACCCCTCTTCAACCTCAACACCACCCTACAACCACCAATCCATACCCCATCACTTCACCCAACTCCCCTTCCCCATGCAAAACCCCACAAAACCCGGGATTAGCCTTAATCAAGGGTTTAAGGTTTTACACATTGGGCCCAACTTATGCTTAAATTTACTTTTGAGTATGTTTACTTGTTATGGATTTACAATTTAGTGATTGGTTTTGGCTTGGTGTGCATAGATCCATGGAATGATGCATATCTACATGAACTAATTAACTAGGTTGTATGTTATTAATTGATGCTTTGATGGCCATACTAGGTACATTAAGCATGCTTGAGAATTTGAATTTATCTCATTATTATGCTAATATATGTATGTTTATGGTTTAACATTTACTTGAATGTGACCTACACTAAGTTTCTATAGTAGGTACTACGTACGTTTATGTCACAACCACTATACATGAGCTTCAATAAATGTGCATAACACTTGCACACACACACACACACCTCACTACTCACTTACATTGCTAGGGCTCTTAATTTTTTTGTTCCATCACTTCAATTATTAATTCCTTAGTTCAAGGATTAGATAGTCGTCTTTCATTCATAGTCGTAGTGTGATAAGTATCATAATTTATCATTTTTACTATTATCTTGATTTTGTTTTTGCATAATCCTAATTTTGTAGATTACAAGAAAATAGATAAAATTACTAAAAATATTGAAAAGTGAAAGGACTTAAATGCAAAATTTGATATATAAAGTGAAAATTGAAGGGCATGATACAAGAAATTAACTTCACATGTTTTATGCTCTATATTGTCCTGCAAATTTATGAAAAATACTCAAATTATAAGTGTAAATTCGGATTATGCAATCACTATCAAATAAGAATGTTCAGATATGGAAAATCTAGACTGCTAGTACATGTCACATGTTTGATTCATAACTGTAGGATTTTGTTCCCCTATATATGTATATATTTTAAAAAACATATATATGCATACAAGATCGATTTTCATATTTTCGAAAATTTCATGTACATTATCATATGTTTTATTTTAACACAATGTAATCTACATATATATTAAAATAAATAATAGAGGATCATACCCAAAGGTTCTCTAAAACCTTTATAAAGATCTGAGTTGTGTTGCTCGTTGAATCGCCCGCTGATTCGCCTCTAAGTGTTCACCAAACTCTAAACAAGATTAGAGAGAAATGAGCTAGTCCATCAATCTCTAAATCAAGGTTAGAACTAGCTAATAACCCCTTTAAAGCTCCCTGAGAATTTAATCTCCAAAAGCTTGATTAACTAAGAGATTTTCGGATGGAATAGTGGGGAGGTTAGGGAGAGAGAGTTTTTTTTGCATTAATTAAAATAAGGAGGGAGATGAGACCTATTTATAGACTCCCCAACACCCACATCATGGGTAATCCACTTACCCATGATCTCTTCTTTTTCTCTCCCTAAAAAAATCACAAATTGACTCCATAAATCCAACCCATGATCAAGACTAATCTCTGATTAATTCTGGAAAAATCATGCTCATCGGTCGACCGATATTAGCCAGCCAGTTGCCCAATTGATAGTTTCTTGCGGCTTCGGTTGGACCATGAAACTGAGCGGTTGACCAATCAAGCACTATAAAATCCACTGTGATTTTTTGGTTGAACAATACGCCCAAACGGTTGACCGATTTGACACGGTAAAAGTTACTGTAATTTTTTTGTCAGACGGTGCTCCAAGTTGGTTGACTGATCAAGACCAAGATAAGTTTCTGGGCTTGTTCAGTCGAACCATTACTTCAACCGGTCGACCGTCCACTACCAAGAAAAGTTCCTGGAGTTGTAAATTTTTGCCTTTATCAAATTTTGGATTTATATCCAACAAAATTCGATCTTTGTGGTCTTAGCAAATTCATATGTCGTAATGTTGATCACATTATATCATCTAGTATATTATCATATGTAATGTCAAAACATTACACCCTGTAATACACACATGTCAAAACATTACACCCCAAAATACACACATCTCATACGAATTTATTTATGATTCTAACTATGTCATTTTCACGACATATTGATTTTATCGATTCACCACATGTAAACTATTTCACATGAAACTCGATACACCATATGAACAGAAAATCAAACTTCTTGTTTCCTAGTTTTGTTGTGTGACATATAGGAGGATTTAAGTTATATTGACAATGATATTAAACACTTAATATCACAAACTATAAGTGGTATCTAGCTACACATAGTTACCCAATTAACAAAGATGTCTTGTTCACTCGAATTAAACATGATCCATTTAGTGATGTAAGAACATCACTTGTGTCTATCCCTTGCCAATTGTATTATATATTGATTTCTTGATCTCTTTAGTTAATTATAAATATGTAACTGAACACAAGTCACATTGTGCACATTATAATTTCGCTTTATCAAGGGGCCACTAATATCATTACTCCATTAAAGAGGGGCAATGATAATCTTTTGAGGAACTATCTTTTCCAGCATAAGTCATGTTTAACCAACTATTGCCTTAATTACTATACTCAATGACAAATTTTGACAATAATCAAATTAAACACTTCCTATGTGAAAAGTCATAAGTCTCATATCAAATGATTCAAGACATAGTGAAACATTAATGACACATAACATAATTCCATAATATTTCACTTTCTTGGTCTATTCAATATATAAAAGTAACAATTTTTCTCTTTTATGTACTCGTGTCGTTAAATATTTGTAGAGCTACAATACTCTTTAATCAACACGACAATATTAGTTGGTAATTAATGTTCCATGTCAATTATCATGATTGTGAATAACTTTTGATTTATGTAAACTATTATCTTTTAGAGCTCTACAGTTATGGACCAAGAGCATCTTCCTTTACACTTCCAAAAGACGAATACATTAAGCAAGGATTGCACTTCCAAAAGACGAATACACTTCCAAAGGGCTTGGCTTGGCGAGGCATTTTGCGAGTTTGGCACATTGCACGGGAGAAGATGTTATTCAGAATTGGGGATGGTAATACGATATGTTTTTTTGAAGATCCTTAGTGCGGACCACCTTTGATGTCTCTACCATCAGGTGAACGTCTCCTGTATGACCTAGGGGTACCTCAGGACATCCTTGTGTCCTACTTTATAGAAGATGGGACTTGGAGGCTGCCTCCATCCCGATTTCGATCCTATGATCTTATGCAATTTTGGGCCTGACTTCCATTTATTCCCGTGGGGCAAGGTGAGGATAGGCTAACATGGGTAGGTGCAACACGTGACCAACTCACTATGAGGGACACATGGACTTGGGTGCGGGCTGAGAGGCCAAAGGTTCCTTGGGCCTTGGTAGTATGGAATAAATGGCGAATCCCGAAGCACGCGCTTACACTTTGGAGGGTTGTTCATTGTATCGTGGTGCACCTTGCGCAATGGTGCTTATGAGTCAAGTGTGCACCTCTTCTGGGAGTGTGGTTATGTTAGGGATGTGTGAGATGACATCCGCGGGTTGGCGGGAGACACTCAGTAGATAGGCCATACCATGGGGGAGGAGATTGCAAGAAGAGCAAGATGTCAAACCAACACCAAGTATGCCAACCTTGGCCTAAAACTCGTGTTGGGAGCAACGGTATACGAATGCTGGATGGAAGGAAATCGGCGTACCTTTGATGGGGAAGAGCAGCAAATACGTGAGACTATTCAGACCACAAAGGATGTAGTGTGCATCAAGGGTACATGGGATATTGAAGCAATCGGGTCGTAAGGTTGTATAAGGTTGGGTAAGGTTGTATATGTACGTCTTATGGTGCGCGAGTTGAGTGGATTGTAATGTCCCTATGAGCGATCTGAGCTTGAACATGGCAAGTTCTGAGGCCCGAATGTACCTACTTCGAGTGGTATGTAACATTCATTAGATTAATTTATATTAATCCCTTTTTGCTTGGAAAAAAATACATTAAGCAAGGAACAAAATGTCTGCACATCCAATTCATAATATTTGACATATAAAATAATACTTTTAGAACACATTTCCTTCAATCTCCCACTTGTTATCAAAGTCTTCTTTTACATACATTCTCAATTTATAAAACAATAATAACTAGGAAAACTCTTTCAAATCACTCACCAAGCCACTCCACATTGTTCCTCAGACCCATGGACTCGAAATGCATTTCGCCTTTGGCTTGAGATAGGGGTTTGGTGAATGGATCACATGTGTTGTTGTTCATGTCCACCCATAATAAATTTATTTTTCCCTCGTCGATAAAGTCACGTGGGACAAAATAGTTGGGATCTGTGTATTTCCCCATGTGATGTGATTTAGGATCCTTAATTTGTGAGATAGATTCACTTTCAAGCTCTTCAAGGAACTTCTTAATCCACACTCTTTCCTTGCTCGCTTCAGTGACAACCATTACATCGAAAGTGGTGGTTGAGTCGGTAGTAGTGGTTTGCTTCCAACTACGCCAACTCACGACTCCACCATTCAGAAGGAAGACATATCCTGATTGAGACCTCTTATCTTCAGGATCACTTATGAAACTCGCATCCGAATAGCCCTTAGCTATTGGCTCCCTTTGTCCTCCATAAACAAGAAACTTATCTTTCGTCTGGTTAAGGTATCTTAGAATATTCTTGACCGCAGTCAAATGCTCAAGACCTACGTTGGATTGGTGACGACTTGTCACGCTTAAAGAATACGAGACATCGGGTCTTGTGCAAGTCATCACGTACATGATTGATCATATTGCTGAAGCATAATGAATATTTTTCATGTACTCCAAGTCTTTACGTGATTCAGCACGTTGAGACTTCTTGAGTTGCACACCCATACTCATTGGCACATTGTCCTTTTTGGAGTTGTTCATGTTGAACCTTTCCAAGACATTGTCAATGTATGTACGTTGACTTAGGCCAATGAATCTACGGGATCTGTCTCTATATATCTTGATTCTGAAGATGTTTTGAGTCTCACCCATGTCTTTCATAAAAACGTAGATTTCAATAAACTTCTCCTTCGCTCTAGACGAAGGCTCTACATGTCTTTCATGATTTCTCATGAGGAGTATTTCATCTACATATAAGATCAGAAACACTATGTGGATCCCACTAACCTTCTTGTATATACAAGGTTCTTCCTTACTTTGGACGAAGTGAATATTTTTCACTTCCTCGTTAAAGCGTTTGTTCCAACTCCTTGATGTTGCTCAATCCATAAATGGATCGTTGAAGCTTGCATACTTTCTCGCTATTCTTTGGATCTTCAAAACCTTGAGATTGTACCATGTACACATCCTCCTCCTAGTTTCCATTAAGGAACACCGTTTTGACATTTATTTGTCATATTTCATAATCATGAAATGTGGCAACAATGAGCATAATCCGAATAGACTTGAACATGGCAACCGGTGAAAAAGTTTTTTCATAATAAATTCCTTGAATTTGAATGAAACCTTTTCCTATAAGTCTTGCTTTGTAGGTTGTCAAGTTCCCATCCATGTCAATCTTCCTCTTAAAGACCCATTTGTTTTGAACTGCTTTCTTTCCTCGAGGAAAGCCAACCAAGTTCCATACTTGATTTAATACATGGATTCTATTTCAGATTCCACGGCCTTATACCATAGTTTAGAGTCTTCTCTTTCCATTGCTTCTTGAAAGGTCGAGGGATCATCAATATCAAATACCATGATTTCAGAAGTCCCAAATACATATCAGGTTTCTTCTTTTCCCTTGTTGACCTTCTAAGTTCTTTTGGTTCCACGTGGACTTCTTGAACTTCTTCCACAATTTCTTATAGAATTTGTTCATGTTCAATTCTTGAAAGTACAGTTGGCAGGGATGATCGAGTTTCACTCACAATTTCTTACGAGGGTCTCTCACTCATGCTCCCACTAACCAAAGGAACCTCGGTTAGGCCTTCATGATATTGGATGTTATCATACATATCATGATCTTGTTGAATATCTAGAGTTTCCTCAAACATAATTCTACTCCCACTACTTTTAATTCTTTCGAGAAACCCTTTTCTCTAAGAATACATGCCTCTCGACAATTACTCGATTGGAGGTTTTATGCCAAAAGTAGTATTCCTCTTGTCTCACGAGGATGACCTATAAAGAAGTGTTTATCCACTTTTGGTTGAAGTTTGGTCGACATCAATATTTTGACGTAGGCCTCACAACCCCAAATCTTGAGAGAATTGAGCTTTGGTGTTTTACCACTCCATAGCTCATAAGGCATTTTCTCTACAGATTTGGATGATTTTTTTAGTGTGTAAGCCACAACTTCTAGTGCACAACTCCAAAAGTAAAGTGGCAATTCAACTTGACTCATCGTTGATCAAACTATGTCGAGCAATGTTCTATTTCTTCTTTCGGTTACCCCATTTCACTGAGGTGTACAAGGCGGAGTGAGTTGTGGTATAATACCACACTCTTGTAGGAACGAATCAAATTCGATACCTAAGTACTCACTGATTGATTCGTTTTAATTAACTGCAAGTGCACGACCGCGTTGAAGTGGTGGAAAATACGGGTCGATCCACGGGGAGGTGTGTCGACTTTAGTTTATTCGAAGGCGAGTGGGAAAGAAAGGAGAGAAAAGATTGATTAAACTAAACTACACTAAACAAAACTAGTAAACTAGAAAGGAGGAAATGAAAACACGAAATGAACTAAACTAGGCTAAGCAACTACTAAAAAGAAAGATAAATCTCAGGAATGGGAAAACCCCCTAATGGGTGGAGTGTGTGTGTACACATGAAATAAGTGTGGTGAATACATACAATAAGCTCAAGTGTAGTTAGTGTTTGTTAATGCATAAGAAGTACCTAATGACAAGACCTATCATTTAAAGCACTAACCTAGGTGATTAATATGAGCATGACAAGTTTGTTATTAAGAACATAAACAAGCATGGAATGTACCTAACATTATGACAGAAACCATCAAGTAAAAGTTCTTATTAATTCAAACAAGCATACTAACATTACTCACATACAACAATGTTTAGCAATCATACCATCTACATAACATGTATACACATCTACTCCACCCCCAAAGGGAATGGAACTACTCACACATATTTAAACTAACATTTATACTAGGGAAAGAAACACATGCTTAAACTAATTATAAGAAGACTAAAACAACAAGTTAACTAAGTATGCAAGAATTGAAAAGACAAGACAATATGAAGAAAACTTAACAAAACATCTATTATTACTCACTCAATTACAAGTAGCCTCTCTCCACCAGGGTTTTTGCTTCAAGGCCTTAACACCTAGTAGAGAGGATGGCCACCAAGAGAGAGATGGGATACAAGAGAGGAGCGACAGTTTTATTTATAGCCATAGAAAAAGGTATTCCGAGACAATCCCCCGGTATGGGACTAAACATATACCACAAATAGACTAAATACACTCTAATACACCACCCAAAGAAATCTTAGTGGATCTGGAGCAACCCGGACCACCAATCAGCGGTCCCAGACCGCTAATTGGCGGTCTACAGGGTTTGATCGCGTTGGGCTTGTCTGGATGGCTTTGTTTGTCTTTGATGCATCTACTTCGGTTGTTGGAGCTCCGACCCGAATAGAATTGCCAAAATACTCCCCATGATGGTGTGAAGTATTTTTATTTGCTCATTGGTCCTTCGATCTTACATTCAGGTCCTTCTCCCTTGCATCTTAGTTCTCGAGTCTCTAAACTCAGTCCTTTTTCTTGCTTTGAAGTCATTTTTGAGTCTCTCCTTCTCAAACCTACTTATTCCTGAAACTTAAACATTAAACTCGTTACATAGCATTGTTTGGGTGAAAGATAATGGATATAAGATACAAATATATGCATGATAAGATATCAATCAAATACCCCCACACTTAACTTTTGCTAGTCCAGAGAAAAACAAAGAAAGAGAAAAATGAAAGAAATGAAAAAGCATACGATAAACAGGGGAATCCTAACTCACTTTCGTAGGAATCACAGTTGCACTTAGCATGTGTAACAAGCCGTTAAACCTCCTTGTCGCCAAGGAGGAGGAGTGTTGTTTCCTGAGGGTTTTCAGCGGATATACCCACAAAATCCGAACAAAGATGCATTATTCAATCTAGAAACTCGACTCGATGGACTCAATTTTATCGATCATTGGACGTGGTAATCCTACGGGTCGACTCTATATAGGTATTCAGTCCACACACCTAGCCTAATTAACCATTCGTGCAAGTTAAATAAGGACTTAAGGGAAAGACATGGACAACGTCAATATCCTCAAGTGATACAAAGTGTAAAGTCCATTAAGATTTATATTTGCATTATCATTTTTTTTCTTTTTCTTTTTCTTTTTTTTTCTTTTTTTTTTCTTTTTCTTACTAGTTGGAGTTTCATTCTCCCAAGATCAGGTTTTGTGCATCATTGCCTATGATGACTTACACTATCACGTACACATTTCCCCAAATCTCCACATAGGGCAATCCCAACCACCCGTGTAATGGGAGTTTGGTCGGTGCATCCCAAGTCAGATGACTCGAAAGCACCAGGCACAAAGCCCCCTCGGACCTAATTTCCTGAGTGATAGGAGCCGTGCGAGAAGAGAGAACACCTACTCACTTATTTCTTATCTACACATGAACAAAAACCCCTACACTTAATGTCTCACAACAAGATTTAAAGGGTCCTTGACTACAACAAACTTCCTTAAATAAACAGACACGAATTATTGACTCACTAGCTTCAGGGTGGACTTCTTTAATTGTTTGAGTACTGAAACCCTATGATTACTCGTCCCCCGAGGGAAAACCGGGGTGCATCCTATCGACTAGATAAGTCCTAAAGCCACTGTACTAGATATACTAATGCATCAAGTTTAAGACAATTTTGGGAGCTTTCTTTTTACTTTGCCTCTCCACGGTTTTGCACATGCTAAACACATGCAAAACCCACAAAACATTTTCACACATGAAGATTTTGAAAGAAATATGAAAATTTTAAAGCACTAGGCAAGCAAAAGAAGACAAGTCACCCAAGGATCATGACAAACATATATATAGATATTAAATGCAGCACACTAACATAACCCTAACAACGCACACAAAAGAAAACAAAATCAAAGGAAAAGACTCGACTATGTACACACGTAAACACCCCCCAAACCGACTTCATGCATTGTCCTCAATGAATGTGAGCATGATACTATATTGAGTGATGCATGAAAAGGGAAGATCTCACCAACATGAAGCGCAAAAGGATGTGCATGGTTATAGTGATGGACACAAACCCAAATTCCCTCAAAACCTATGAGATACTAAAGAGGGGATACAAATACGTGAAGGAAATTGGGCCCAAATACTCAAGGGTTGGAGCCCACAACAATCGATGCTCATTGAAGGAGTCTTTTATTTTTTCTTTTTAATTTTTTTTGTTTTTTCAAAGTTAACTTTACACAAACATGAAAGCTCAACCATTCATGCAGAAACATTAATGGTTGAGTGCGAGAGAGGTTCATGAAGGAACATGACCTCCTCGACTTCAGTTGGTGCCTCCTCCAAGTAGGGTTTGAGGCGTTGTCCATTAACTTTGAACACGTCCCCATTCCCTGGGTTCAGGATGTCAACTGCTCCATGAGGAAACACGGTTTGGATAATAAAAGGGTCAAACCAGCAACTGCGGAGCTTACCCGCAAACAGATGAAGCCGGGAATTGTAGAGCAACACCTTCTGCCCGGCCGTAAACACCTTTTGCATAATCATGCGATCGTGAAACAACTTGGCTCGGGACTTATGAATTTTGGCATTTTTATACGCATCATTGCGTAGCTCTTCCAACTCCACAATGTCGAGTTTACATTGCACCCTTGCTTGATCAAGATACATATTCAGGTTCTTGATCACCCAGAAAGCATGATGCTCAAGCTTGACGGGTAGAAGGAAAACCTTGCCGTACACTACCCGATATGGGGACATACCCAAATTGGTCTTATACGCGGTGCGGAAGGCCCACAACGCGTCATTCAACTTAGTTGACCAATCCTTCCTCGAGGAATTAGCCGTCTTCTCAAGGATTTGCTTTAATTGACGGTTAGAGACTTCGACCTACCCACTAGTTTGCGGATGATATGGGGTCGCAAGCTTGTGGGTGATCGAATATTTCCTCATAAGCGCTTGAAAGGAGCGATTACAGAAGTGGATACCCCTATCGCTGATTATGGTGCGAGGAGTACTAAATCGCGCAAAAATGTCCCTTAAGAATTTGGTGACCACCTTGTTGTCATTGGTCTTTGTGGGGATAGCCTCAACCCACTTACACATAGTCAACGACCACTAGAATGTAAACATTCCCGAACGAATTCGAGAAGGGACCCATAAAGTCGATGCCCCACACATTGAAGATGTCGACAACAAGGACATTTTGCAAAGGCATCATGTCACGTCGACTAATCATGCCAAGGCGCTGACACCTATCACATTGCTTTCAAAAGTCGTAAGCATCTTTGAAAATGGAAGGCCAGTAGAATCCAGATTGGAGCACCTTGGCGGCAGTTTTCTTTGCTCCAAAGTGTCCTCCACAGGCCTTAGAGTGGAAGAAATGGAGCACACTTTGGAACTCATTATCTGGGACGCACCGCCTGAAAATTTGGTCGGAGTAGTATTTGAATAGGTAGGGGTCGTGCCAGTGAAAGAATCTGACAGAAGATCTAAATTTGGTTTGGTCAGATTGTGACCAACCCACAAGAAGTTGCTCTGTCAGGAGGTAGTTTACGATGTCGGCAAACCAAGGGTTATCTTCGATCGTGAACAACCACTCGTCAGGAAATTTGTCATTAATAATTTGGTCCTATGGGTTGGTCGTCACTAGATGAGACAGGTGGTCTGCTACAACATTTTCACGTCCTTTTTTGTCCCGAATCTCGAGATCGAATTCTTGTAACAACAAGATCCATCTCAAGAGTTAGGATTTTGCATCTTTCTTCGCCATGAGGTGCTTGATGGCTATGTGGTCAGAATAGATAATCACGTGGGAGCCAATCAAGTACGACCAGAATTTCTCCAAAGCAAATATGATCACTAAGAATTCCTTCTCGGTCACAATGTAGTTCAATTGGGCATCATTGAGTGTTCTACTGGCATAGTAGATCACATTAGGTAATTTGTCCAATCGTTGCCCAAGCACTGCTCCCACATCGAAGTCAGATGCATCACACATTAACTCGAAGGGTTCAGTCCACACCAGTGCCTTAATTATGGGAGTTGAAGTCAACTCTTTCTTCAAGGTTAAAAAAGTATGGTGGCAATCCGATGTGAATTCAAAAATGGCATCTTTAGCCAACAAGGTGGTGAGAGGTCGAGCGATTTTGCTAAAAGCTCGAATGAACCGCCGATAGAATCCAACATGCCCCAAAAAGGCGCGGAAATCCTTCACATTACGTGGTGGTGGGAGATTAGGAATAAGACCCACTTTCGCGGGATTGACCTCAATTCCCCTACTTGAGACCACATGTCCAAGTACAATCCCTCGCTTCACCATGAAGTGACATTTATCCCAATTGAGAGCGAGGTTCTTCTCACGACATCGCATGAGGACAAAGCTCAAGTGACGAAGGCACTCATCAAAGGAAGCGCCAACTATGGAAATTCGTCCACAAAAATCTCAAGGAAACACTCTACCATATTGGAGAAGATGCTGATCATACACCTTTGAAACGTTGCCAGTGCATTACATAACCCAAAGGGCATGCGACGGTAGGCAAACGTGCCAAAGGGACAAGTAAATGTGGTTTTCTCTTAATCCTCGGGGGCAATGGGAATTTGGTTGTAACCGGAGTATCAATCAAGAAAACAATAATACTCATGTCCGGCTAACCTTTCCAACATCTGATCAAAGAATGACAACAAGAAATGATCTTTCCACGTTGCCACATTGAGCTTGCGATAATCAATGCAAACTCTCCAGCCAGTTTGCAAGCATGTCAGGATAAGCTCGTTATGCTCATTCTCAACAATCGTCACGCCTGACTTCTTGGGAACCACATGGACATGACTCACCCATGAATTATCAGTGATAGGATAGATTATGTCATGATCCAAGCACTTAAGAACCTCCTGTCAGACGGCTTCTATTCAGTACAGGATTCAAACTTTGTTGTGGCTCCCAGCGGGGCCTAGATCCTCTTCCACGTGGATCCGATGCTGAACAATACCCGGGCTAATTCCTTTGATATCCTTCAAGGACCACCCGATAGCCTCTTTGTTTTCAAAGAGCACTTTGTTGAGGGCAACCTCTTGATCATTTGCAAGATCAGAAGCAATAATGAGTGGCAAGGTCTCATTATCCCCTAAAAAGATGTATTTAAGGATATCGGGGAGCGGTTTAAGCTCGACCGGAGGTGGGTCCTTGTCGGATTCAGAGTTAATTTCAAGTGGCTCAAGGGCCACGGGGTAAGAGAGCATGCACCCAGATGTGCCTCCTCATCCAGAGAGCCGAATTCCTCAAGATCCTCTTCACTCGCAACCTGGTCATTAGGCACCTCAATAATATGTCGATGTGAGTCGAACATGCCTAATGACTCGGGCTCATCCGTGTCCTGAATGAAATTGGCTCCGACAACATCGTTGAATATCCCGGGTTGCTTACCAAGAGTAAAGATGTTGAAATCCGCCGTGAGGTTTCCAAAAGACAACCTCATCAAGCCACTGCGACAATTGATCAAAGCATTAGATGTCGCAAGAAAAGCCCCCCAAGGATCACTGGAATTTGTCATTGTGGATTGGACACAAGCTCAGTATCCAAGATGATGAAATCAACTCGAAATACGAACTCACCCACTTTAATAAGGACATCCTCCACACTCCCTCGTGGAATCTTGATGGATCTGTCAGCCAACTGGAGGGTTGTCCTCGTTGGTTTAAGATCATCGATTCCCAGGTTGACATAGACCGAGTAGGGCAGTAGGTTCACAGATGCTCCCATATCCAATAAAGCTTGAGGAATTGTCACATTACCGATCATGCAAGAGACAGTTGGACAACCTGGGTCCATGTATTTGACTTGGATGGGTTTTGTCAATATCGAGCTCACATTGGCGGCCAAAAATGCCATTTTGGGAACATTGGTTCTTCTTTTAACGGTACAAAGGTCCTTAAGGAACTTGACATATAGTGACATTTGTTGAACAACGTCCAACAACGGGATGTTCACCTTGACTTGCCTAAGTACCTCAACGATTTTGTCCCAATGCTCATCACATTTTTTAGTCAACCTATGAGGGAATGGTGCCTTGGGGACATAACTATCACGAGGAGGAGTCTCAGAATTAGGTTCCTTGAAAGACTCTCGACCCTCCTCGGAAGAGTCACCAACAGGGTTGGCTTCAGGCATTTCCACATTGTTGTCAACAACCCTTCCCGATCTTAAGGTATGGACAACATTGGCATGCTGGGAAGGGTCACTTTCAACATTGTGTACATTCTGCCTAGAATGAGCAGGTTGACCCCTGGGATTTACCACAGGTTGACTCGGTAACTGACCATTCTCGCGTTCATGGAGCTGATGAGCAAACTGGCTAACTTGCATTTCCAATGCTTTGACCAAATTATTGTTGGCCCCAAATATGGTTTGTGTGCTCTTCATGAACGCTTGAAGAGTTTGTTCAAGAGTGGGGTCCTTCGGGTCAACCCGTTGGGTAGTGGAGTTTGGTTAGAATAACCCGACGATGAGGCCTGAGTAGGTTGGTAATTATGGTGTTGAGACCTTTGATGTGGAGGTTGGTAGGTCGCCTATGGGCGTGGACGTTGATAAGGTGGGGGTTGAGGTTGAGCGTGCGAGCTCTGACCGTGACCTCCACTAGGCCCCCAAGAGAAGTTAGGATGGTTACGCCATCCCGGGTTGTAGAAGTGACTGTACGGGTCGTTACGGGACCTTTGCTGATACATCGCATTTGCATGCTCAGTATCCCTTGGAACATAAGCGCATTCCAAGTCATCATGGCCCATAAGTCCACACCTACTACACCCAGGAGTAGCGACCTGAGCTACAGGAGCTCGGTCCAACTCTAAACTCTCAATCCTACGCATGAGAGCTACAAATTTCACCTCAGACGCGATAGTTGACTCAACTTGATATGATCCAGCCCGACCAGAAGACCTGGCGGCTGGTGGCTCTCTCATGGTGTCACACTCAAAGGTACGTTCAACCATTAACTCAAAAGTGTCACATGCCTCATTGATGGGTTTCATTTGGAAATCACCCTGACACATCGACTCCAACAATGTGCGGGTGTTGTAGTTGAGGCCCTCATAAACAATCTGGCACAACTGCCATAGCTCAAGTCCATGATGAGGGCACTACTGGAGAAGGTCCTTGAACCTCTCAAAGAAAGCATGAAAAGATTCGATCTCAATCTGATACATTTGATGTATCTGGTGCCGTATCTGTTGAGTTTTCCTTTGAGGGAAAAATCTCTTCAGAAAGACGGTCACAAAGTCATACCAAGACAGAATAGAGCTCACCAGGAGGCTGTACAACCATTTCTTCGAGTTATCCTTCAACGCAAAAGAAATCATCCTCAACCGGACTGAATCCTCATCAACATGTTGAAGCTTGAACATGGAGCATACTTTCTCGAATTCACGTATAAAAATATACGGATCCTCCTTATTGGCAGTGAAGGTAGGAAGCATGCTCACATATTGAGGTTTCAGTTCATAGTTGTTCCCAAGATTTGGGGGAAGAACTATGCAAGAAAGTTGCGCGGCCCGAATAGGATGGGTCCTCTCTCACAAAGTCATCGGTCTATCCTCTCGAGCTAAAGGTGGTGGTGCACCAAGAATTCGATCCTGACCGAATCCCTCTGCCTTTCGAGTCAGAGGAGGAGGAGAAGGAGGTCTACGTGGTGGTGGCAGTGGACCGAGGTAATCCATGTATTGAACCCGATCTCCCCCGTCACCATGTATTGAGCACGAGGCGGAGATGGCCGATCACCTAGACCGTCCATCTCAGAAAATGCACTCTCTCAAGTCGAGTGCTCTCACCAGAACGAGCCCAACCTCGCACAAAACGTTCGACTCAACTCTAAAAATTACACAACTTAAGGTGTACTCAGAGGAGGAGACTACTCGTAGAAAATAGATGAGGATGACTCAGATGAGGAGGGAAGAATCCTTAGAGCTAGCGTGGGTAGTGGTGAAGGTAGAAGCCTAATCTAGCAAGCACGACTCAAACAACTTAAGAGTATGGGTCCTTAGGCTAGACGACACCTAACTTCGAGGTCACTAGTCTCGACACGCCTCACCTCCCTACAATGAAGGCCACAATGCCCAGAAAGTGATACCAGATCCGGAGATCCAGTACCTCCTACTATCGACAAGGTAGGCGACACCGATCAGGTCATGACAGTCTCGACTAGATTACTCTCCTAGTGCGTCTGAAATCCTTAGGGCCAATGTCTACTTGCTTTTAGAAATAAGGCTTTTATTAAGAGTGATTTTTGGGGCCAAGGAAAGGATGATGAAATCCCCCACCTTATCTTTTATGGGACAACCCCTCCTTATCTAGTGTTTTGATCCTAAATCTAGCAATCAACTCTCCAATCAAACGCTCAACTCACTCTTGTCCCGATGTAATTCCTACTAACTAATGCATGGTCATACAAAATGCATGAATGAGAGTAGGAAATGCGTACCTCACGCCAGCAATCAACAACAAAAATGTAAAGCAAAGAAAGACAAATGTGTGCAAGGTGTACAAATGATGCATGACCTAGATGTCAATCAATCTACTCTTTTTCTTTGAGTTTTAATGTCCAAGTTGATTAAAGGGGATTGAGTTTTAATCTGGGAGCAAAATAAAAGTCACAACATGCAAGATTGTGCTCTCAGATAACTACACTGAAATACACAACAACCAGAACAAAAATGGGAGAAAGTCAAGCTCACCAGGCCACCAATTGGCAGTCACTGTTGAGTTTTTCGCTCTCCAATTCCTCCAGTCGCCTACCCTTGATCCTCAAGATCCCTGAAACAGATCAAAACTAAAAAAGAAAAATTAAAATCACTCGAATCGTCCAAACTAAAGTCTGGACAGAACACCTCCCCGGCAACGGCGCCAAAAACTTGATTGATTTATTTTAATTAACCGCAAGTGCACGACCGCGTTGAAGTGGTGGAAAATACGGGTCGATCCACGGGGAGGTGTGTCGACTTTAGTTTATTCGAAGGTCAGTGGGAAAGAAAGGAGAGAAAGGATTGATTAAACTAAACTACACTAAACTAGTAAACTAGAAAGGAGGAAATGAAAACGCGAAATGAACTAAACTAAGCTAAGAAACTACTAAGAAGAAAGATAAATATAAGGAATGGGAAAACCCCTAATGGGTGGAGTGTGTGTGTACACATGAAATAAGTGTGGTAAATGCATACAATAAGCTCAAGTGTAGTTAGTGTTTGTTAATGCATAAGAAGTGCCTAATGACAAGACCTATCATTTAAAGCACTAACCTAGGTGATTAATATGAGCATGACAAGTTTGTTATTAAGAACATAAACAAGCACGGAATGTACCTAACATTATGGCAGAAACCATCAAGTAAAAGTTCTTATTAATTTAAACAAGCATACTAACATTTCTCACATACAACAATGTTTAGCAATCATACCATCTACATAACATGTATACACATCTACTCCACCCCCAAAGGGAATGGAACTACTCACACATATTTAAACTAACATTTATACTAGGGAAAGAAACACATGCTTAAACTAATTATAAGAAGACTAAAACAACAAGTTAACTAAGTATGCAAGAATTGAAAAGACAAGACAATATGAAGAAAACTTAACAAAACATCTATTATTACTCACTCAATTACAAGTAGCCTCTCTCCACCAGGGTTTTTGCTTCAAGGCCTTAACACCTAGTAGAGAGGATGGCCACCAAGAGAGAGATGGCATACAAGAGAGGAGCGACAGTTTTATTTATAGCCATAGAAAAAGGTATTCCAAGACAATCCCCCGGTATGGGACTAAACATATACCACAAATAGACTAAATACACTCTAATACACCACCCAAAGAAATCTTAGCGGATCTGGAGCAACCCAGACCGCCAATCAGCGGTCCCAGACCGTTAATTGGCGGTCTACAGGGTTTGGATGGCGTTGGGATTTCGTCTGGGCTTGTCTGGATGACTTTGTTTGTCTTTGATGCATCTACTTCGGTTGCTGGAGCTCCGACCCGAATAGAATTGCCAAAATACTCCCCATGATGGTGTGAAGTATTTTTATTTTCTCATTGGTCCTTCGATCTTACATTCAGGTCCTTCTACCTTGCATCTTAGTCCTCGAGTCTCTCAACTCAGTCATTTTTCTTGCTTTGAAGTCGTTTTAGAGTCTCTCCTTCTCAAACCTACTTATTCCTGAAACTTAAACATTAAACACGTTACACCGCATTGTTGAAGGGAATGTGTTCTAAAAGGTTTACTTTTAAATGTCAATTATTATGAATTGAATGAGAAATCATTTTGTTCCTTGCTTATGTTATTCGTCTTTTAGAAGTGTTAAGGAAGAGACTCTTGGTCCTTAACCGTAGAGCTCTAAAAGATATTGGTTTACATAAAACAAAAGATATTCGCAATCATGGTAATTAACATGAGACATTAATTACCGAGTTAAGATTGTCATGTTAGTCATAGATCATTGTGGCTCCACAAGTGAGTGACAACACGGGTACACAAAAGAGGAAAATATTACTTTTGTATACTGAATAGACCTAATGAGTAAAACATTATAGAATTGTGTTTTCTGTGTCATTGATGTTTTACTGTGTCTTTGGTCCTTTGATATGATACTTATATCCGATCACTTTTTTAAAGAATTGCTTAATTAGACTAGTGTCTTGAGCTATCGATGTGTGTAGTGTAAAGGCATTGGTTGGTTAAGTATGACTTTTGTTGGAGAAGATAGTTAGTCAAAAGATTATCATTGCCCCTCTTAATTGAGTGATGATATTAGTGGGCCCCTTGATAAAGCAAAGTTATAATGTGCACAATGTGATTTGAGTTAAGTCACATATTTACAACTAGATTAAAGAGATCAAGAAATGAATACTAATACAAAGATGACACAATACTACTTTGTGTGTATTCTTAATATCACGAGGCAAGGGACGGACACAAGTGGTGCACTCCATCGCTAAATCGATCGGGTTTTGGTTCGAGTGGAATTAAGACATCTAACTAATTGGGAGCTATAATGTGTAGCTAGATACCGCTTATAGCTTGTGATATTAAGCTCTTAATATTACTGCAAACTTAGTTTAGATCCTCCCATAGGTCACACCACAAAACTGGGAAACAAGAAATGGGGATTTTGAGTTCATAAGGTGTGTCGGATTTCATGTAAAAAATATGACACATGTGGTGAACAAGCAAAATCAAAATTATGTTTTGATTAATAATATAATTAGAATCTAAATTAAATTCATATGTGATGTAAATATTATAGGGTGTAATGATTAATCATTACATAAGATAATATGTTACATAAGTTGTGAACTTACTACTAATCCCGAAATGTCAAATTTTATAGGGGTTAAACCGAAATTTGACTAGTCTGCAGTACTGTGCAAAAACGGCCGACCGCTAAACCATAAACGGTCGACCGAATGTGGCACGGTCGACCGGATGTGTCTCGATCATAACGGGAATTTCTACTGTTTGTTTTCGGTCGACCGAAGTATATCGGTCGGTCGACCGAACATTACGATGAAATAATTATGTTACGAACGATCGACCGAGTTCATGAACGGTTGACCGAAACTTGGTCTAAACGGTCGACCGAACCCTTAACACGGTCGACCGATTCAGACGGTTACTGCAGAATAAATTTAAGAATTAATTAGATCATGCATGGAATTGGTCCATAACTGATTTAATTCGTGGCTAAGATTATTTGTTAGCAAATAATGGATGGTTAGATGGAAGTTTGCATGAAATCATGGGCAAGAGGTTGCACATGAATAGGTAATTTGGAGAGAACTTATAAATACAAGTTTATCTCATTACCTTATTAATTAATTCATTATCTTTTTGTGGAAACAACTCTCTCCATAATTCTCCACGAATTTCACATTAATTCTTGAGTTTAGTTTTAGTTTTCAGAGATCTTCTTCTCAAGGGAACTAAAGAGGGGTTAGTAGTTAGATTCTAAACCCTATTGGAGATTGAGAGGCTAGCTCTTCTCTCTCCAATCTTGTTTAGAGTTTGGTGAATACTCGGAGGCATCCAGCGCAGCGACAAACATCCTCAACGTCTCCGGATCATCAAGAAGTTTTAGAGAACTTCTAGGTATGAAATTCAGAGCCCATGTTTGTTTTAATAAAGTTTTGAAACTCGTTATTGAAACAAACCGATGCATGCATGAAACAAATCATAGAAAAATTGTAATTGATCCTTATTGTGCATAAAAATTTCGAAAATAAATATGTGCAATTAAACTAGAAATCCTACAATTGTTTGGGTGAAATATAATGGATATAAGACACAAACATATGCATGATAAGATGTCAATCACTCACCTCCACGATCGGTTCGTATTGACTTGATTTTCTTGTTGAGTTGGTTCTCTTCTTCATTCTTGAATTCTTTGAACTCGTCGAATGATTCACTTTTGTTTCTCATTAGATAAATATAGCTGTAACGACTATAGTCATCCGTGAACGTAATGAAGTACCTTAAACCATCTCTTGCACTTGTACGTATTGGACCACATCCATCGAAAGGTATCAAATCCGGCATGTTATTCACTCTCGGACCTTTCTTCTTGAAAGGCATTTGATCAATTTGATCAAGAAGGTTAGTTTCTTGCAATTTCTTGATGTGTTTTTTATTTATGTGACCAAGACGACATTGTCACAAGAGTGTATCATACATGTGAGGATTTTTAAGCCTTTTGTTATTGATGTTTAAAATTTTTCTATTGTTTAATTCAAGCAAATAAAGTCCATTTCTTATGAAGGCATTTGCATAGAAAATCTCATTCTTCGATATAGACAAGTAAGAGTTTGAAATATTTATATTAAAGTCATCCATATCAAAACACGATACAAATATAATATTCATTCTTATTGAAGGTACATAATAGACGTACTTGAAACATAAAGTTAAACCACTAGATAATTGAAGATTCACAGAGTCTTGTGTAATCGCAGCGACGCTTGCACCATTTCCAACCTTCAAAATCATCTCATTTTTCGCGAGTTCCTTCATATCCTTTAGTAGCTGCACATTAGAAATTATGTGAGCACAAAATCCGGTATCAATTACCCAATCATGGGTAAATGTGGCTAAATCTATCTCAATAACAAATATACCTTTAGCCTTTTTGGCGTGTTTTCGCTCAATCACCTCGTTGTCAAGATCCTCCTTGTACTTGGGGTAATTCGGGCGGATGTGTCCTATTCCACCGCAGTGGTAACACTCCGTATTAGGAGTTGGAGATTTCTAAAACTTCCCCCTCGAGGTACTCACATGAGCCCTCCTAGTCCACTTCCCTTCAACGCCATTTTGGGCAATTTGTTTTTGCCTTTACCTTTGGTGATTTTTTGGCTCCCACCATGGACAACCAAGACATTCTTCTTGTCCCGACCCGTGCCAATGCCAACATTAGCCATTTTGAGAGCATTGTGAAGCTCCTCAAAAGTCACCCCTTTCTCACGCACATGATAGTGCCTAACGAAATCGTTGAAGGATGGGGCTAAAGAGCCAAGAATCAAATATCCTGTAATGTTATCGGGCATCGGGGAAGAGACCTTCGCTAATTTCTCAAGGTATCCTTTCATAGTGAGAAAGTGCATGGATACCGATGTTGCATGTGACACCTTGTGAGTGTTATGGTTGCCTTATAGCGCTCTCTCCTAGCACTATCCATGAGCATCTTTGTTAAAACGTCACTGGTCTTCTTGGGTTTTGAATCCAAGTATTTAACTTGAAGTGAGTCACCCATAGAGGCCAACCATAGACCGTGAACTTGGTTCTCTTGGTCTTCCCAATTGACTTTAACCTCCTTCTCAACATTGGTCGCTGTCGCATTTGGAATTTCACCATCCAAAATGTGAGATAGTTTCTCAAACTTTCACTACAACAAACTAAACCTACAGCCACGGGAGGTGTATCCGTGGCTGTAGGGTCCGTCGCTATTTCCTACAACAGCGACGGATGTGAGAGAATCAGCCACGGATAATTCCCGTGGCTGAATCGTTACTCCAAAATCTAAAAGAAAATCCGACTCCCTCACCCCCAAATCCTCAAAACCCTCACCCCCAAATCCTCAAACCCGCAAACCCGAAAACCCAGCGCTCTCCTACTCCGATCCACCCCTCCTCCGACCACCCCTCCTCCGACCGCAACCCTCCTCCGACCCAACCTCTTCCCTCACCCAAACCCCGAATCCCCCCTCCGAAACTCCGAATCCCCGCAGCCAACGCCGCACGCCCAATCTCGCGCCGTCCAACCTCGCGCCATTCAACCCTCCAACCTCGCGTCGTCCAACCTCGTCCCGTCCAACTCTCCAGGTTTTGTGCCGTCCAACTCTCCAGGTTTTGTGGGTCTAACCGCGAAAAGAGGCCTCTATTGGTATATTTTTGCTACATCAATTTGTTTCACTTCCAAGCTTCACAACTTAAACTACAAGTAACAAGTTGGTATAACTATCTTAGATTGGTTTTCTTTCTTCAGAAACTTGACATTATCGTTCTCAATATATATGGTCCTACATAAATTATCCAAGATTGAGTTCCTTAATTTTCTTTCTTATACTTAACGTGAGCAGTGGTCCTAGATCAATTTACAAATAAACGATACAAATATACACACTTTATATTTTTGATACTATATAGGGTACTTGTTTTTTATGAAGGATGAGAGGTGGAGATTGAAAAGTGTGTTTTATAGTTGATGTTGTCTTTTACTTAAGCATATTAGTATCTACTCTTCATGTTTTAGTATATAGTTTAGCGTCATTTTTGCCAATTATATTCTAGACTTGTGAACACTCTTCATATTGGAAGAACTAATCGGAAGGAGAATGATTGTTGTTATTATGTTTTGCATAAATTTTGTGTTTATTTGCTATATTCTTGGTGGATTCGAAGAACTTTTTTTCTGGTGGATTTGAAGTTTTATCTCGGTGGTCGGAACCAATATATTCTCTACGTTCACTTGCTTCCATTTTGTGTACGTCACGTTGCTGCTGAAACTTTTACAAACGAACCAATTCAAATACATGGATTCCTACCCAAATAACCTAATAATCATTGAGTTGACTAACCATTAGGTGTGATTTCAACGGATTTGGAAAAATTAGTTGGAACCACAGAATTAGTTTCAACCGATCTCCCATTCTAATACTTGCTACAATGACATAATCCACTAGCTACAATAGTTCTGTTCAACATGGATTTCTTGTGATTTTATCCAACATAGTTTTTGTGATTTGTTTGAACTTGATAGAGACAGCATGGAGTCTAACAGAAGTTGGATGTATGGTGGAAGAAGTAGTTCTACATTTTCCGATCGACTTAATGGTTTTCTGGATTTTGCGTTTGCATCTAGTCAGAGTTCACATATAGTTTGTCCTTGTTCTAAATGTAACAATTCCAAATGGAAGAAACGGAAAGATGTATATGAAGATGTTATTTGTCAAGGTTTCACTCGTAATTACACATGTTGGATTTTTCATGGCGAGGACTTTGGAATTTCAAATCCATCGACCACGTCACGAATTGAGAGAGAGAATGTTGAGGAATTTGATGACATGCATGGCATGGTCCAGGATTTGTTACGCAATCAAATGGATGCAAACGAGTTGCATGATGAAAACATGGAAGATTCAATTCCTGTAGGTGACCAAACGACGAAGCTTTACCAATATTTAGAAGATGCAGAAGAAGAATTATATCCTGGTTGTAAATTGGGGCTCACAAAGTTGTCTTTCATCACAAGGCTATTCCACTTGAAGTGCGTAAGCAAGTGGACCAATAGTTCATTTAATAAACTGTTGGAGTTCTTTACGGATGTACTTCCAGATGGTGCACATGTACCTAAAAATCATTATGAAACAAAAAAGATGATGAACAACTTAGGATTTGGTTACAATAAGATACACGCTTGTCCTAATAGTTGTATCTTGTACTGGAAAGAATTTAGTGAAGCCATTTCTTGTCCCGTATGTGGAGTTTCACGATGGAAGGTTGTAGAAATAGACGAAGATGGCGAAGACTTAATTGCCACTACATCGAAGAAGAAAAATAAGCAGAAGAAGATTCCAGCAAAGGTCTTACGTCATTTCCCAATTAAGGATAGACTTCAAAGGTTGTTTTCAACCAAAAATGTGGCGTTGTCGATGAGATGGCACGACGAAAATCGGAAAAAAAGATGGAGTTTTGAGACACCCAGCTGATTCAGAAGTTTGGCATGCATTTGATAGAATCCATCCATTTTTTGCATGTGAACCAAGAAATGTCAGACTTGGGTTAGCATCAGATGGTTTTCAACCGTTTCGAGGGTCTGCACATAGTACTTGGCCAGTGATACTTGTAGTTTATAACTTGCCACCATGGATGTGTATGAAACATCCATATTTCATCATGTCGTTCCTAATACCAGGTCCACAAGCCCCGGGAAATGACATTGATGTTTACTTGCAACCTTTAATTGAAGAACTCAAGGAATTATGGGTTTCAGGAGTAAACACTTATGATGCATCTCGAAAAGAAACATTTTCAATGCGATGTGCACTTTTATGGACAATAAATGATTTTCCAGCGTATGCAAACCTAAGTGGTTGGAGCACAAAAGGTCGTTTCGCTTGTCCTTGTTGCCAAGGAGAAACTTGCTCTCGATGGTTAACAAATAGCAGAAAATTTTGTTACATGGGGCATCGTCGCTGGTTAGATGAAAACCATCTTTGGAGAAAGGATAAAAGACACTTTGATGGATCTACTGAACAAAGAAGTGCTCCTGTTGCTTTGACTGGTGATGTCATTTTTGATCAGGTGAAAGAATTTGAAGTGGTATTTGGAAAAGGACAACCACATGCTGATTTAGGTAAAGATCACAGTTGGAAGAAACGAAGCATATTCTTTGAGTTGCCTTATTGGAAAGACATTCTGGTTCGGCACAATCTTGATGCAATGCATATTGAAAAAAATGTGTGTGATAGTTTGTTAAGCACTGTGGTGGGTGTTTTGCCTAACAGTAAAGACAATCTAAAGTCTAGGAAGGACTTGCAGTTGATGAACATCAGAAAGGATCTACATCCACACAATGGACCAAATGAAGGGAAATTCAAACCTGCCGCCTTTTGGATGAAAAAGAATGAGCAGAGAAACTTTTGTCGGGTATTGAAATTTTTGAAAGTGCCAAATGGATTCTCATCCAATATATCACGTTGTGTTAAAGTGAAAGAACGGAAGTTGCATCAACTGAAGAGTCATGATTGTCATATTTTGATGCAAGAACTGCTCCCTTTGGCCCTTCGACGATCACATGGAGTAAAGCATGTCCGAAAAACTGTGATTGACCTGTGTCAATTCTTTAGAGGTCTGTGTTCGAAAGAATTTAGGGCTGTAGACTTCCTTCAACTTGAAAAGAAGATATCTCATACCTTATGCGAGTTGGAAAAAATCCGTGGCTGATACATATTTACGCACTCACTTTTCCCGCCAAAATGGAAACAACGTCGGTAATTTTTCGTCACAATATCCGTGGCTGAATATCTACAGTGACCGTCGAATTAGCCATGGGAAAAATCCGTGGCTATTGGTCCTCTGCGACGGACATTAAGTTACAGCCACGGATATTTTCCGTGGCTAAAGGGTAAAAATGTTGTAGTGTTTAACACGATGTTGAGCTTGAGTTGTCAGCTTATGAAGTTGGAGCCGTCATTTGTTAAATGATGCTTTCAATCATAGATCACACAATAGTTGAATATTTGACATTTTTAAAAAATAAATTATAAGAGTTTTGATATCAATTTTATGTTTGAAAATCAATACCACAATTAAATTAAATATATCCATAAATGCAGTAATTCAAGATCCTATCAATTATAATATAAACTAGCTAAGGGCTGCCGAATATATTATAAATCAAGGTAAGAAACATTTTCTAATCATAACCATTTTGATATTTTGCAAACTTTTGTATTTTCAAACTCTTATGATTGTTGTCATTTTTTAATTAAGAGGCAATTTGACCAATCCTCCTAAGGAAAACTCTTTTTATCAGAACCGAGAGAGAGCTTCGTGTCTTATTAGGAAAACTTATTTCATTTGATACGATATAAGATTGTCCATTGCATTCATGATAAAATACACATAGTGTTCACTAAGGGTGAATCTCACTTCATGTACTTATTCATGGCACAACAATGAATATAGATATATCTCCTGCTATTCTTAAAGATGGAGGAAGCTATCTCCCGCTAAGGGTGAGTAGAATATCCCACGATCGATGGTTGCTAGTAGAAGAAACAAGAAAGAAAACCTTCTTAATTTATGGTTGGACAATTAAACATTTATATGTGATTTCAGAATTTAGGTAATCATGCATATTTATATCTATACACATCCTAACATGCATTCATACAATCACATACATGTCAAGCACACAAACATAAATTAAATCTATTCACACAAATATTGGTGAGTTTATATGTTCTCACGTCCTTGACCTTTACGCCATCTCTGCGATTTCTTCTTGCACCATGGAGATAAATATTGCATAATATAAACATGCATCTCACAATTTCGAAAATTGTCTAGTACAAGTCCTATGTAAAAAATCCTCTCATATGCATGCATATACATAAATAATTGGCTTTTACACATACATTGAATAATAATAATAACATACACATCAGTCATTCACACATGGCTTCAATGGAATATCCAAACTCACTTATCCCTGCAAAAGAGAACTAGAGCAACACTTGTACATATACTATATAGTACATTATTTAGCTCATCCTTCATTTCTTAATCAAACAATTCCAAAATCATTTGAAATTCATTAAAATGATTTATGCATCCATAGTTCAAAACACAAAACATTTGAATCTAAGGAAAAATAAAGTTATTTGTCTCTTTCGTTTTGTCGATTCCTTGTAAAATAATCATTTAATATAAATGAAAATTTGTACACAATTAGACATAAGCCTAAATCTTAATTCCAATACTCAAATGACATGTTTTAACACATTTAAAACTATCGAAAAAATCAATTAGAATTAAATCAACAAAACTATCAAAAAACTTGAAAGAGACATCAAACACGAATTGTTTCGAGTGGAGATGGTAAACAAAAATTAATTATATAGTCTAATCATTGAAAATATGGATTAAATGCTCTGATACAATGGTAGGATTTTGTGCCCCTATGTATGTATATATTTTCAAATTTTTATATATCCATGCGAGACCGATTTCCATATTTTTGGAGATTTAATGTACATTATCATATGTTTTATTTTAACACAATGTAATCTACATATATATTAAAATAAATAATAGAGCATCATACCCAAATGTTCTCTAAAACCTTTATGAAGATTTGGAGTTGCGTTGCATGTTGAATCGTCTCTCGATTCACCTCCAAGTGTTTACCAAACTCTTGTTTTTCTCTCCTTAAAACCAATCACAAATTGACACATAATCATCCTCATCCACATTTGAACCCAATTTGAATAAATCCAACCCATGATCAAGACTATTCTCTGATTAATTCTGGCAAAATCATGCTCACCGGTCAACCGATATTAGCCAATTGGTCGACCGATTGGTAGTTTCTTGCGGCTTCGGTTAGACCATGAAACCGAGTGGTTGACCAATCAAGCAATATAAAATCCATAGTGATTTTTCGGTCGAACAATATGCCTAAACGGTCGACTGATTTGACACGGTAAAAGTTACTGTAAATTTTCGGTCAGATAGTGCTCCAAGTTTGTTGACCGATCAAGACGAAGATAAGTTTCTGTGATTGTTCAGTTGAACCACGACTTCAACCGGTCGACCATCCACTACCAAGAAAAGTTCTTGGAAGTTTTCGGTCGACCCACGCATCCACCCGGTCGACCGTTCACAAACAGAAAAGCCACTCTTCATTTTCGGTCGACCGGTATTCGGAAAAATTTGGATTTATATCCAACAAAATTCAATCTTTAGGGTCTTAACAAATTCATATGTTGTAATGTTGATCACATTATATCATGTAGTATATTATCATTTTTAATGTCAAAACACTACACCCCATAATACACATATCTCATACGAATTTATTTATGATTCTAACTATGTCATTTTCACGACATATTAATTTTATCGATTCACCACATGTATACTATTTCACATGAAACTTGAGACACCATATGAACATAAAACAAAACTTATTGTTTTCCAATTTTGTGGTGGGACATATAGGAGGATCTAAGTTATATTGACAGTCATATTAAATACTCAATATCACAAACTATAAGCGGTATCTAGCTACACATTATAGTTACCCAATTAACAAAGATGTCTTGTTCACTCAAACTAAACATGATCCATTTAGTGATCTAAGAACATCACTTGTGTCTATCTCTTGCCTCATGATATTAAGAATATCATACAAAGTAGAAATATGTCACATTTTGTATTATATATTCATTTCTTGATATCTTAAGCTAATTATAAATATGTAACTTAACACAAGTCACATGATGTACATTATAATTTCGCTTTATCAAGGGGACAACTAATATCATTACTGAAGTAAAGAGAGACAATGATAATGTTTTTACGAACTATATTTTCCAGAATAAGTCTTTTTTAACTAGTATTGGCTTTATCACTATACGTAGTGATAATTTTTGACAATAATCAAATTAAACACTTCATATGTGAAAAGTCATAAGTCTCATATTTTAGGATTCAAGACACAATGAAATATTAATGACATATAACACAATTCCATAATGTTTCACATGCTACGTATATTCAATATATAAAGGTAACCATTTTCCTCTTTTATATACTCGTATCATTAAATATTTGTAGAGCTACAATACTTTTTAACTAACACGATAAGCTTATTTTGGTAATTAATGTTCCATGGTAATTACTATGATTGTGGGTAACTATTGACTTTTGTAAACCATTATCTTTTGAGAGCGCTACGGTTAAGGACTAAGAGTTTTACGAGAATGTACTACCAAAAACACTAAAAAAACAAAGATTTTATATCTAGGAACTTCTAAAAACTAATTTCCATCTAAGCACATATTTGTTTTCAACAAAATAACACTAAAGATCACAATTGTAAAAACAAAAACAGAGGGTTACTGATTGATTCGTTTTATAAATAAACCGCAAGTGCACGACCGCGTTGAAGCGGTGGCAAATACGGGTCGATCCATAGGGAGGTGTGCCGACTTTTGGTTTGTGCGAAGACGAGTGGTAAGGAAAGGAGAGAAAGGTTGGTTACACTAAACTACACTAGGATGCAAAAGGAAATGAAGATGAGCAATAAAACTAAACCCCATAGGGGGTAGAGAAATAATGTGAATATAAAGATGTGTGTGTGTGTGTGTTCAATTATGCTCCTCACAACATGTAGTGCATGAAATCATAAAACTAAATCTAACTTTGCCTCCACTTGAAATAAGATAAGACTATATCATTAAAACATACAAGACAATAATTGGAATGAAGCTAAATGAACTCATGTATAAAGACTAGACCCTACTATGCCTCCACATGAAATAAGATAACACAATATCATTAAAACATACAAGGCATTAACAAAGGTAAAGGCAACAAGAGTACATACACTACAAATCGTGTTTCCAACATTAATTCCATCCATATCCTCACCTTATCATTCCCCATAAAATAGGTCCACTAATCTAAGCATAAGCTAAGCTTCATTCAAGAGCATTAGCATATCAAAGATAAGAGTGAAATCTCATTAGATGGTTATGGAAATCATATAAGGCTCAAGGGATTAAGATAACACACACCTAAACACTACATGATCATATCACATCACTACTACAGAAAAGGGAATATTCGTCGGATATAAGGGCATATACACGTCGGATATAAGCACACCCCTATCCGACGTATATGTGTGCGTCGTCTATACATAGACGTCGGCCATCGTATAGCCGACGTCTATATCTAACGAATAGACGTCGGCCTTAATTAGACGCCGACGTTTATTCTTTAATGTATAGACGTCGGTTAACTAACATACGACGCCTATACTTTAGGGCTAGACGTCGGGTAACTAACATACGACGCCTATACTTTAGGGATAGACGTCGGGTAAATAACATACGACGCCTATACATTAGGGATAGACGTCGGATTATATATAAAGCTACTGGGGATGTAACTACTCACTAATCATTAAACTACTACATTAACAAAATGAAACATATTACTGAAAAGAAATTCAACTAAGCAAGAAAGGAACATTAAAGAAGCTAATTGAAAGAAACATAAACTAAAGAAACATGCAAGAATTAAAAGACAAGATTAAAAGAAACTAAAACAATTATTTTATTAACAATGACTCACATTGAAGGTAGCATTCTTCTCCACCTTGAGTTTTTCTTCAAGGCATACTCCTTAGTAGAGAGAATGCCACCAAGAAATGGGTAGTTTACAATAGAAGGTGAAGAGTTCTATTTATAGCCATAGAAAAAGGTAATCCAGGAGAATCCCCCGATGTGGGACTAAACAAATACCAAAACTAGCCTAAATAAACACTAATACATACGCTCCAGATATCTTAGCGGATCCAGGAAGATCCAGACCGCCAATTGGAGGTCTACAGGATCCGGATCTCGCTCATTTTTGTTTTGGGATTTTCTTGATATATTTGATGGTCTTGGATGCATCTAGTTCGCTTGTTGGAGCTCTGACCCGAATCGAATTGCCAAAATACTCCCCATGATGGTATGGAGTTTTCTGTTTTGCTCTTAGGTCCTTCGGTCTTACGTTCAGGTCCTTCTCCCTTGCATCTTAGTCCCCAGGTCTCACAATTAAGTCATTTTTCCCTGCTTTTGGGTCCTTTCATGCCTCCTCTCTTCAAACCTCTTTATTTGTGAAATTCAAATATAAAACTCGTCACGTAGCACTGCTTAGGTGTAAGATAATGGATATAAGATACAAATATAAGCATGAAATGATGTCAATCAGTTACCACAAGTCTGTGAATTTCGACAAACACCTTTAAGAGTTATGACTAATAACAAACTCTAAAATGTTCTAATTTTTACAACAAATCATCTGAAACCCAACAAAACCCATATCTAAAAAACCCATAAAAAACTAATTTTACAAGAAATTACTCGAACCCATCTCACATAACTCCAACAAACCCAAACTCAATTGAAACATGTGTGAAGTAGATGAAAATGACGACCCACAGAAACACAAATATGAATGCAGACCTCATCTGCTTCCCCAAAATGATCATCTTTGAACAGAAGATCATAAAAGGGAGGTTTTGGGATGGAGAGGAGGAGTGGATAAGAAAAAGATCTCATTGTCATTTAGATTTGAAGCATGGGAAGGAGTTTAGCATGGCTCGGAGAACGTAGATTCGAAGGAGATGGGTGTCGGAGGGTACTTAGTGGAGGATGCAGCGGAGGGTGCTCAACGGAGGAGGAGATGGGTATCGGCTGGGAGAACAATGAAATGGGTGGGGTTGATAGGGTTAGGTTTTTTTAAACATGTATATATGGGTGGGTATTTTGTGTATTTCGTGTCAACCCGAATTTGGTAAACCTGAACACAACCCGAATTATTATTTGGGTCGTTCAAGTGAACAACAAAACTTTGTTATTTGGGTAACTATAATGTGTAGCTAGATACAACTTATAGATCTTGGAGTCAACCTGTTCTGTCAGTGCAGGAAGACAGACAGGACAAATAAAAGACGTAAGGTCTCGAAAAAAGACGGGTTTTGGTCATGGTTAGAATATCAAATAAATTTGTATGAGATGTATATATATTAATGTTTGACATTATATATGATAATATTTTACATGATATAATCTGATCCGCTACATTATAACATATAAATTTGCTAAAACCCCAAAGCTCAAATTTTGGTGGATATTAATCCAAAATTTGGTAGAGGCAAAAATAGTGGAAAAACGGTCGAACGTTTTTCGGGAACCGCTCGACCAAACTTAACAATAACTTTAGTTTGGAAACAGTCGACCAGATGGACGCGTTGTTCAACCAAAAATAACATGGACTTTTCTTGTTGTGAAACGGTCGACCAGTGTGGGCCGTGGTTCGACCAAATATAAGGAGCATTCTTGGTAGGGGATCGGTCGACAAACTTGGAACACAGTCCGGCCGAAAATAATAGTAGCTTTTCTTGTATCTAAATGGTCGACCGTCTGGGCTTATAGTATGTCCAAAATTGTTAATTTACAATCGATTGGTCGAACGATTGGTTATTTCGTTCAACCGTTTGTCCACAATTTTACCTGCATTAATAAGAGAATTTTTCTGATCATGGGCTTGATTTGTTCCAAATTGATCAAAGGAGGTTATGGGATAATGATGTGTCAAAATATGATTGGTTTAGAGGAGAGATTAACAAGGGATCATCGGAAAGTGGTTTACACATGACGTGGGTTTGAGGGCGCATTATAAATAGATCCCTCCTCCATTCCTTTGTTTAATTAATGGAAAATCATCTCCTCTCCTTATTCTTCATTATTCCATCCGAAATTCCCTCTATTAATTGATTGTCTGGGAGATTAAATTATTTGGACAAAAGAATGGGTTATTAGCTAGGTTCTAACCTTGATTAGAGTTTGATTGGCTAGCTTCGATCACTTTAAACTTGTTTAGAGTTTGGTGAACACTTGGAGGTGATTATGAGGCAATCCAGCGTGCAACCAGACTTCCGATTGGAAAAAAAGATTTGATAATCCTCTAGGCATGATCCAATCTATGTATTTGAATATTAACTAGTATATTATATATATTGAAATACAATTAGGAAGTTTTGTACATAAAATTATTGAAAAATATGAAAACTGATCGTAATTGCTTGTAAAATTTTAAAAATATACATACAAGTGTAAGGCATGAAATCCTACAATTTAATGATTGAAGATCCATTAGAAAGACAATTTCACGGAGAAAGTATTTGTTTCTCTTAAGACTTGCAAAATTCCAATGATACAAAGGTGAAAAAGTGTGTCAAGATAGATTGTATTTGTAAAACAGACAATTGACAAATCATCGATAATTTGTGCACAATTTGTTCCACCTCCATATCAGATATGTCGGTGTCAAAAGCATTCCCGAACTCACAGATGAGTTTGAGGAACTATCTCTAACATCATCCTCCATGTAATCAAGCACCCATGCCTCCTGAAGGCAACGGCAAAATGACGCGGTCATCTTCGCAACCTCGAGGTCGATGCCTTATCCCCGCAGCAAGCGCTCAAATCATGGGATGTCCAACATGCCACACAATTTGGTCACCAGAGTAGGCAAAAAATGTATTTCTTTAAGCTTAGCATTCACCAAAACGTCAAACAATATTCGACAAATACAGTGAGGTGAACCATCCATGAGACTATACACGATTCACAGACTAGGTGTGAAGAATATACAGGTCCGCTCATGGCCCAACACATTCCTACAGACCCACCTGGCTACAATGTGCACATTGGACTAGATGTGCGCATTGGGTATTCCCCCACGCGATGAAAAGTTGCTCGCGCCCAAGCATATATCGGTAAAAATTAATGTCACTGGTGGGCACGAGATCATCGACTAAGGGGATCTTAGTCGTGTCGAAAATAAATTGGGGTGTCACGGTGTGTTTCACCCCTCTAAGAGTGACACTAAACTCAAGTTATCTGGTCTGGTCATACTCGAGTTTAGAAAAAAAACTCATATACAAGAGGTTCTACATACATGGTTTCATCACCCTTATATAATAAATGATGCCACCTTTTGGCTACGATTCTATCGTAGAAGGGCTCTCCGAAATCACGAATCAGGGAGGCAAAATTAAGTTATGGAATTAAATGTGGGCTGACCATACCTGCACCTACCTTGGTGATCTTTAACGGCGGAACGAGCGACAGCGGAGATGAACACGACGCTCAGGGGGGGAGACCGAAGCACGCCGACGTGAGCAGAAAAAATCATCCAACTAAAAGAAAATGACGCTCCAGAAATATGAAAACTCCCAGCCAAAAACACTGGCACAGACCTTGACAGGAGACCGTTGAACGACGATTGTAAACCACTGGTTGGCAATTTGTTCGGAAGATCTAGCCCAGGAATTTCTTGGAGACGCGGTAGGAAGAAGAAAACACGTTTTGGTTTGGGTGGATGATGGGTAGCTTAAAGAAGACGTGTTTTAAACCAAAGAACATGGGAAAATATCAAAAAAAACTTCTATTTTTTTGGTTCTTGTTAAAGATATGTACAATAAAATGAAAGGATGGATCACGTCAAGTGACCAAATCCACGGGGAGTTCGTGTAAAGACACGTCTTCCGCCTCAACCTCTATCGTAGTCCTCTCCAAGTACGGTTTGAGGTGTTTTCCATTAACTTTGAACACGTCATTGTTACTTGGGTTTTGAATCTCAACCGCCCAGTGAGGTAAAATGGTTAAAACAATAAAGGGTCCAGACCAACGACTCCAAAATTTCCCCAGAAACAAGTGGAGGCAAGAGTTATACAACAAGACCTTTTGTCCCACCGAGAAGGTTTTGATTCGGACCAAGCGGTCGTGGAAAATTTTAGTGCGGGACTTGCAGATCTTGGCATTCTCATAAGCCTCGTTTCTCAACTCCTCCAACTCGTTAAGGTCCAGCTTGCGATTTGCACCGGAAATATCAAGACTCATGTTAAGATGTTTGATTGTCCATAATGCCCTATGCTCAAGCTCTACCCAAAGATGACAAGCTTTGCCATAAACTAGCCGGTAGGGGGACATGCCAAAGCCAATTTTAAATGCAGTGCGGAAGGCCCATAAACCGACCAATCTTTCCTTGAAGCATTAACCGTTTTCTCAAGAATTTGCTTGCGTTGACGGTTGGAAGCTTCCACTTGGCCACTGGTCTGAGGATGATAAGGTGTGGCCAACTTGTGTGTCATGGAATATTTATTTAACATTAGCCAAGGGATTGGTTCACAAAGTGTGTCCCCCGATCACTTATGATACAACGAGGTGTCCCAAACCCCGCAAAGATGTGTTCTTTAAGAAATTTGATCACAATCTTGTGATCGTTAGTGCGAGTGGGGATTGCTTCAACCCACTTCGACACATAATCGACCGCCACAAGACTATAGGTGTGACCATGGGACATGAGGAAATGACCCATTTAAGTCGATGCCCCACACATCAAAGATGTTAACCACTAAGATACGATTGAGTGACATCATATCACGTCTTCCAATGTGGCCCACGTGTTGGCACCTATCGCATGATTTGCAAAATGCAAAACTGTCTTGGAACAATGTGGGCCAATAAAAGCCACGTTGGAGCACTTTGGCAGTGGTTTTCTTGGCACCTAAGTGCCTACCACATGCCTCCTTCTGGCAAAAGGACAAGACGCTCTGAATCTTGTCGTTAGGAATGCACCTTCTTATGATTTGATCAACACAATACTTAAATAAGTATAGGTCATCCCAATAGAAGTGCTTGACTAACGACTTGAACTTCGCTTTCTTATTTTTTGTCCAATGAGTCGGTACCTTCCCGATTGCTAAATAGTTCATAATGTCAGCGAACCAGGGGGTGAGGCTATTGCCATAAGGTTCTCATCAGGGAAGAACTCGTTCACCGGTTGATCCGGTGAAAGATCAACTAGAATGCGAGAGAGGTGATCTACCATGACATTCTCGCATCCATTCTTATCCCGTATTTCAAGATCAAACTCTTGCAACAAAAAGATCCAATGCAGGAGATGGGATTTCACATCCTTTTTAGACAAAAGGTAGCAAAGAGCTGAGTGATCAGTGTAGATGATGATGTGCGACCCAATGAGGTACTGGCAAAATTTGTCCAACGCAAATATGACCGCGAGGAACTCTTTCTCAGTAACGGAGTAGTTGAGTTGGTGTCATTGAGAGTATGAATTGCGTAGTAGATCACGTGAGGCAATTTGTCAACTTTCTAACCCAAAACTGCTCCTATCGCATAGTCAGATGCATCACACATCAGCTCGAAAGGTAGAGTCTACACGGGTGCCTTAATAATAGGAGTAGAGGTCAACTCATGTTTCAATAACTCAAACACAATTATGCACTCGGGTGTGAACTCAAAAGAGGTACCTTTAGCAAGCGAGCTTGTCAAGGGGCTAGCTATCTTGCTGAAATCTTTAATAAACCGCAGGTAAAAACAGCGTGTCCAAGGAATGACCGGATTTCTTTTACGGAGGTGGGTGGCAGAAGCTTAGAAATAATCTCAATCTTTGCCCTATCCACCTCGATACCATCACGAGATACCACGTGACCCAACACGATGCCTTTTGTAACCATGAAATGACACTTTTCCCAATTAAGGGCTAAGTTCATTTCCGAACACCTCTTGAGAACAAGGCTCAGGTGGTGCAAGCACTCATCAAAGGAGGTGCCATGAACCGAGAAATCATCCATGAAAATCTTAAGGAAGTTCTCAACCATGTCAAAAAAGATACTCAACATGCAACGTTGGGATGTTGCTGGTGCAATGCATAGTCCGAAAGGCATACGTCTATAAGCTAACGCCCCAAAAGGGCATGTGAACGTGGTTTTCTTCTAATCTTCAAGTGCGACTGGGATTTGATTGTACCGTGAATAACCATCGAGGAAGCAGTAGTAGGCATGCCCGATGAGTCTCTCCAACATCTGGTTGATGAAAGGCAGAGGGAGGTGGTCCTTATGCGTGACTGCGTTCAACTTCCTATAGTCAATGCAGACTCGCCACCCAGTTTGAAGTTGTGTCGGTACAAGCACATTGCTATCATTCTGGACAACAGTGATACCCGACCTCTTGGGCACAACCTGGACATGACGCAAGCACTGTTCGAAATGGGGAAAATGATGACATGATCTAAACACTTGATGGTCGTGCCTCATCCTCCATAAAGGTGTGATGCTGCACGACGTCAGGACTTATCTCTTTAATGTCCTTCAAGGACCACCCAATGGCTGATTTGTTCTTCTTTAGGACTCGAATCAGACGTTCTTCATGATCACTAGTCAACATTGATGAAATAATCACTAGAAATTACCTATCAAGACCAAGAAACACGTGTTTTGGTTCCTTAGGGAGTTCTTTAAGCTCAATTGTGGTTGACTCCTCAAGGCGAGGCGTGATATCTACCTCGAGATGTAAGATAGGAGGAGCTCGCATGTACTGAATAACATGCACATCATTGTTCAACTCACCCCCGTCCTCTTCATGATCGGAATCATCCATGATGTGAGCATTTAGATTTTCATGAATCAAGGGGTACTCTTCTTCTATGTCTTCTTCCACATCCCGGATAAGATTGATTTTCATGGGGTCTTCGAAAGATGTCGGCTGCCTAGCCATATTGAACACATGAAATGTCACGGTCAAGTTCCCGAACGACAATTTCATGAGTCCAGTTTGACAATTGATTAAGGCATTTGACGTTGCCAGAAAGGGTCTACCCAAAATCAAATCTGAGAATGGGTAGTCTTGACTTGTTCAGTTTCAAGGACGACAAAGTCAACAGGAAATATGAAATTGTCGACCTTGATTAGGACATCTTCAATGACCCCCATCGGGACTTTGATCGAACGATCAACCAACTGTAAAGTTGTTTTCGTAGGTTTGACCTCGCCTAGTCTTAATCGTTGATACACAGAAGTTGGTAAGATGTTAACCGCCGACCCTAGATCTAGCAAGACATTATTAATGCGAGAATCCCCAATGACACATCAAATTGTTGGACTTCCTGGGTCTTTCAATTTTACGTACGTTGGGTTTGAAATGATCGAACTCACATTAGCCGCCATAAAGGATTTGCTAGGGATGTTGGTTTTCCTCTTAGCCGTACAGAGATCCTTCAAGAATCTTGCATAGGGAGGTATTTGTTGAATCATGTCTAACAAAGGAATGTTGACATTCACTTTCTTGAATATCTCCAACAATTTATCCACATTGTCACTATGTTTCTTAGTACTAGGATATAGAGCTTTTGGCAGGTAGGTCTTCTGCGGTGCCTGGGAAAGAGGCGTTGGTGTATTACCCTCACCCTCAGCCTCCTTCTCACCACCATTCCTACAGAGGGGTTGCATAGGCTGCACAAATGGTGGTTGCAGCATGAAAATTTGTTTGTCAACATGTTTCCCATTTCTCAGGGTCACAATGGCATTGACATGATCCACATGTTCTTCCAAATAGTTCACTTACCCACCCCCCCCCTGGGGTCTCGAACTCGCAATTTGTGTGTTCGGTTGATGTTGAGCACGGGGGTTAGCCACAGGTTGGTTGGGCAGAGTCCCTCGCTGTCTCTCATGTACAGACTGAGCCAATTGGTCAATCTGAAGCTCAAGAAATTTGATGGTCTGCTGATTCGAAGTGAGGACTTGACTTGTGGATGACATATTTTTTTTACTAAGTTCTCAAGTCCACGAGTCAAGTTCTCAAGCGAATTAAACCGCGTTTCCATGTTGTTAGAATTTGGGAAACCTGGTGGGTTGGTGCTTTAAGCTTGGGGTGGCTGATAAGACTCTGAATGCAAGGGAGATTGGTGTGGTCGGTTTGGTGGCCGAGAAAAGTTTGAAGGACCACCCGGGGCATTGTTTTGGTTCCATGAAAAATTAAGGTGGTTCTTCCATCCACGGTTATATGATGATGAGTATGAGTCATTCCTGGATCTATCATAGATGGCATTGACATGTTCCATCTCAGGAGGAATGGATGCACACTCGCCTCCTACATGACCTATCCTACCAAATAGATGACAGGGAACTAGACCAGATGCAGACATATGTGACACACCTTGCTGGTTTTAGAGCTCAATCGAATCCATGCAGCACATTAAGGTCGCCATGCGTGCCTTGGTGGTCATAGTGGTATCGACAGCAAATGCAGCACCCGATCTAGTCGAGTTTGCATTTGAGATCCTCACTCCTATGCTAGATGATGTGATGGTTCCCTCACACTCTCCCATTGCATGATCTTCTCAGCGAGGTCTTCCAGGAAAGCTCATTCCTCTCTTTCATCCTTTCCTAAGAACTCTCCTTGACACATGGACTCATGGAGCGTTCGGGATGGAATGTGAAGACCCTCGTAGACAATCTGACAAAGGCACCACAACTCAATGCCATGGTGAGGGCATGCGAATAGTAGCTCCTTGACCTCTCTAAGTATGCAGGAAATTATTCGGTCTCATGTTGATAAAACGAATTGATTTCGTTCCTCAATTTTTGAGTCCGATGATTTGGAAAGTGGTTCTTGAGGAATGCAAATTTAAATCCATCCTAAGTCCTAAAGGCATTCGCCTGGTTGTTGTACAACCACTTCTTGGCATCATCCTTTAGTACAAAGGGGACAAACCTAAGATGGATGGAGTTTGTGCTAAGTTGTTGCAGGTTGAACATAGCACAGACCTCCTAAAATTCCCTGAGAAAGATATAGGGTCACCCTTCCCAGTGAAGTGAGGGAGTATGCAGATAAACTAAGGTTTAACCTCAAAGTGGTTCCCATTTGCCTCTGGTAATACAATGCAAGAAGGTAGAGTAGTACGACTCGGATAGCATCGATCGTGGAGGGGATGGGAATCTGGGGAACCAGGTGATGAGATTGTGGATCCCCACTTCCTGGACAAGAAGGTGGTGTGAATCCAAAATCTAGGTTGCCCTCTTGTGGTTGACGACCGGTCATGGTCCTGGGACTGTGTAGGACACGGGACGGGGATGCGTTCGAAAGGTCAACAATCGAGGATAGATCGATGTTGAATCTCGTCAAACGACCCGCAACGTCTCGTGACCATAGTGGCATGCACAAAGATTGCACACCCACACGAGTCAGACAAAAAAGAAAGAAAATCTCTTCTTTTTTTAAGAACTAAAGCAGAATGTGCGTAGAGGATAAGATGGGAGGAAACATATGAGAGGGAGTGACTCAGGAGAGGAGGGAAAAATTCGTTATGCTACGAAGGGTTGGTACCGGTAGAACACACAAGCAAGCAAGGCTCAAACAACCTAAGGTTTCTATAGGTCCTTACAGCTACACGACGCCAAACTGCGAGGTCACGCAGTCTCAACATGCCTTACCTCCCTACGACGAAGACAACAAAGCCTAGCAAGTAAGCCAATATTCAGAGATCTTGTCTCTCCTACTATCGATAGAGTGGTGACACCGACCAGGCCATGACGGTCGTGACCGGATCACTCTCCTAATGCACCCGAGATCCTTAGGGCCAATGTCTACTTGATTTTAAAGTTAGGCTCTTGATTAATGTGATTTTTGGGGCAAAGGAAAGGGTGATGAAATCCCCCACCTTATCTTATATGGGACATCCCCTTCTTAGTAGCGTTTTGGAGTCCTAATATAGAAATCAACTCTCCAAACAAACACTCAACTCACACTTGTTGCAATGCATTCCTACAAACAAATGCATGAATGAGTGTAGGAGATGTGTACCTCACGCCAGCGCACAACAACTGAAAGTAAAGCTAAAAAAAAGACAAACTACGTGCCTAAGTCAAGTATATGATACATGACCTAAATAAGCAAGAATGCCTAATCTTTTGCTTAAAAGGAGATTGATTATTGATCTAGGGAAAACTACAAGTCAAAACATGCCAAATTGAGCCCCAGACCACTATATTAGATGTAACAACAAACCAAAGAAAGATGGAGGTAATTAGAGTTTACCAGACAGCCAGTTGGAGGTCTCAGGCCGCTGATTGGCAATCCTTGTAGCTCTGTTCTCCTCCAAACTTCTCCTGGTGCCTTCCCTTGTACCTTAGAGTCTCTTGAAATAAAGAAAACTACAAAACAACAATTAAATCCACTCGAATCGTCCAAACCATAGTCTGGACTGGCACCTCCCAGACAACGACTCCAAAAACTTGTTTACTCAATTAAGTTTAGATCGCAAGTGCACAGCACCCGGTGAAGACGAGGCAAGTACGGGTCGATCCGCATGGAGGTGAGTAGCTTCTAGTTTTGACGAAATCAAATGGTGGATAAAGGAAGAAGAGATTTGACTATGCTAATCTAAGCTACACTAAACTAGTAAGAAGAAATGTGAAAGAAAGCAACAACTAGTGATTCACACTAAACTAAAAGAACTTAATGCAAAGATGAAAATCAGGAAGAGAGACCCATAAGGGGTGGAGTGAGTGTACACATGCAATAAGTTGGTAAAGAATGCATTCTATAGGCACAAATGTATGTTGTGGCAAAACCCATCAAGTTAAATGTTCTATCCTAAACAAGCAAGCATACATTCACATTTATCAACACATTTCAAAACAAAGCATTCATTTCCATTCTTTATTGCATGTATAAACATCATCTCCACCCCAAAGCGGGATGGAACTACTCACTAATCATTAAAGTAACTATTATGTTAAGATAAAAAAACATGTTAACTAAGCCTACTAGATTTAATGAAAGGAAAATAAGCTAAGCATGCAAGAAACATGAAAGAAGCAACATAACAAGGAAAATTTTATTAATTTCAGACTCACAATACAAGTAGCATCTCCCCACTTGAATTTTTGCTCCAAGGCTTCACTTCAAGTAGAGAGAATGGTCACCAAGCATGTAGTGGTCTACAAGGGAAGAGGAAAAGTTCTATTTATAGTTAAAGAAAAAGGTAATCAGCGACAATCTCCCGATGTGGCACTACTACAGAAAAGGGAATATATGTCGGATGTATGGGGCTATAAACGTCGGATATAAGCACTCCCCGATCCGACGTATATGTGTGCGTCGTCTATACATAGACGTCGTCTATTATATAACCGACGTCTATACCTAAAGAATAGACGTCGGCTATACGTAGAAGCCGACGTGTATTCGTTAATATCATAGATGACGACCTAGATAAAACCCGACGTCTATGCTTTAGGTATAGACGTCGGTGATATAATAGACGACGTATATGATTTAGAGGTAGACGTCGGTTATGTCACAGACGACGTATATTCTTTAGGGATAGACGTCGGTGAACTAACATGCGACGTTCATTGGTAATGAATATACAACACCAAAATAGACATAAAATACCTTAATACATGACCCACCTAATTCTTGTCGGATCTAGAGTTGACCCGACCAACAATAAGCAGTCTGGAACAGCGAATTGGCGGTCTAGGGACTCTGGATCGGGTCTGGATTTGGAGTGTGGTTGTCTGGCTTGATTTCTTCTTGTGTGATGCAGCCAAGTTGGTTGAGTTTAGGCCCGAATCGAATTTACAAAATACTTCTCATGATGGTGTGGAGTTTCTTGATTTTGTCATTGGTCCTTTGGGCTTACATCCGGGTCCTTCTCTCTTGCATATCAGTCCCTAAGTCTTGCAACTCAGTCATTTTTCTTGCTTTTAGGTCCTTTTATGCCTCCTCTCCTCAAACCTATTCATTAAAACTTAATCATAAAACTTGTTACATAGCATTGTTTAGGTTCAAGATAATGGATATAAGACACAAATGTATGCATGAAATTATGTCAAGCAATGACTTATGCTGGAAAAGATAGTTCGTCAAAAGATTATCATTGCCCCTCTTTAGTTGACTGATGATATTACAGGGCCCCTTGATAAAACGAAATTATAATGTGCACAATGTGACTATATAATATATGTAGATTTGCATGATATTAGAATAAACACAAAACCGATGTACATGAAATTGTTGAAATATATGGAAATCAATCATGTATGCATGTTTTGAAATTTTAAAATATACACATACACAGGTGCACGGAATCCAATAGTATTATCAGAGTATTTAGTTCATATTTTCAATGATTAGACTATATAATTAATTTTGGTTTACCATCTTCAATCGAAACAATTTATGTTCTATGTCTTTTTCTAGTTTTCCGACTGTTTTGTTGAATTAATTCTAATTGATTCCTTTGATAGTTTTAAATATTTTGAAACACATCATTCGAATGTTAGAATTAAGATTTAGAGTTATGTCTAATATATAAAATATTTGTTTTAATATTAAATGATTATTCTACGAGGAATCGACAAAACAAAAGAGGCACAAGTTTATCTTTCCTTAAAATTTAATTTTTTGGAAATTGGATAAACCGCAGTTCAAATGTTTTATATTTTCAACTATGGATGTATAAAATCATTTTTAATGGATTTCAAATGATTTTGGAATTTTTTGATTTAGAGATGAAGGATAAACTAAATCGAGTAACATATAGTGAATGTACATGCGTTGCTCTAGTTCTCTTTTGTAGGGATATGTGAGTTTGTAGCCATGTGTGAATGAATGAATGTGTATGTTATTATTGTTCAATCGCAGGGGCTTATGTATATGTAAAAGCCAAATTTATATATATATATATATATGTATATGCATGCATATGAGAGTTTTTTTATATAGTACTTGCACTAGACAATTTTCGAAATTGTGAGATGCATGTTTATATTTTTTTCAATATCTACATCCATGGTGCAAGAAGAAGTTGCGGAGAAGGCACTAAGGTCAAGGACATGGGAACATATAAAATCACACCGATATGTGTGAATGGATATATTTATGTTTGTGTACGTGACATGTATGTGATTGTGTAAATGAATGTTGGGATGTGTATAGATGATAAATATGCATGATCACCTAAGTTATAAAATCACATATAAATGTTTAAATTGTCCAACCAAAAATTGAGTATTTTTCTTTCTTATTCATCCACTAGCAGTCATCGGTCGAGGGATATTCTGCTCGCCTTTAGCAGGAGATAACTTCCTCCATCTTTGGGAATTGTGAGAGATAAAAGGTTGTCTATTGTTGTGCAATAAATAGATGTACAAGGTGTAATTCACCCTTAATGGACACCGAGTCAAGCTCATAACTTCATAAGCTGGCAACTCAAGCTCAATATTATGTTGAAGTTTGAGAAACTCTCATATTCTGGATGGTGAAATCCCAAAATTAAATGAGAAGACAACCGATAATGAGAAAGAGAGTAAAGTCAAGTGGGAAGATCAAGAGAACAAAGTTCACGGTCTAATGTTGGCATCCATGGGTGATTCGCTTCAAGCGAAATACTTGAATTCAAAACCCAAGAAGACCATGGAAGCTTTAACAAAGATGTTCGTGGATAGTGCTAGAAAAGTATGCTATAAGAGCATCATCGCACTTACAAGGTGCCACATGGAAGAGGGAACATTGATATCTATCCATTTTCTCACTATGCAAGGATACCTTGAGAAGTTGTCAAAGCTCTCTTCCCCGATGCCCGATGACATTGCGGAAGATTTCATTCTTGGCTCTCTAGCCCTGTCATACAAGGACTTCATTATGCACTATCATGTGCGTGAGAAAGGGGTGAGTCTTGAGGAGCTTCACAACGCTCTCAAAATGGCCAAAGTTAACATGGGCAAGGGTTGGGACAAGCACGTCCTAGTCGTCCATGGAGGAGCATGAAGATCACCAAAGGTAAAGGCAAAAACAAATTGGCCAAAAAGGTGTTAAAATGGAATGGAGTAGGAGGGGCTCATGCGAGTACCTCAAGGGGAATTCTTCGAAATCTCTGACTCCTAATACGGAGTGTTACCACTGTGGTGTAAAAGGACACATCCGCCCGAATTGGCCCAAGTACAAGGAGGATCTTTACAACAGGATAATTGAGCGAAAACACCCCAAAAATGCTAAAGGTATATTTGTTATTGAAATAAATTTGGCCACCTCTATCCATGATTGGGTAATTGATACCGGATCTTGTGCTCACATAATTTCTAATGTGTAGCTACTAAAGGATAGGAAGGAACTTGTAAAGAACGAGATGATTTTCAAGGTTGGAAATGGTGTAAGCGTTGCTGCGATTGCACAAGGTTCTGTGGAGCTTCAATTGTCTAGTGGTTTAAATTTATGTTTAAAGAACGTCTATTATGTGCCTTCTATTAGCAAGAATATTATTTATGTATCATGTTTAGATATGGATAATTTTAATATAAATATTTCAAACTCTTGCTTATCTATATCGAAGAATGAAATTTTCTATGCAAATGCATTCGTAAGGAATGATCTTTATTTGCTTGAATTGAATAATAGACAAATTTTAAACATCAATAACAAAAGGCTTAAAACTACTCACATGAATGATACACTCTTGTAGCACTATCGTCTTGGTCACATAAATGAAAAACGCATCAAGAAATTACAAGAAGCTAACCTTATTGGTCAACTTGATTTTAAATCATTGGACACATGCGAAGCTTGTCTAATGGGCAAAATGACCAAGAGGCCTTTCAAGAAGAAAGGTCCAAGAGCAAGTAACTTATTAGATTTGATACATTCTGATGTATGTGGTCCAATGAGAACAAGTGTAAGGGACAATTTTAGCTACTTCATTACGTTCACAGATGACTATAGTCGTTATAGCTATATTTATCTGATGAGAAACAAAAGTGCATCCTTTGACAAGTTCAAGGAATTCAAGAATGAAGTTGAGAACCAACTCAATAAGAAAATCAAGTCTACGAACGGATCGTGGAGGTGAGTATTTAAGTACCGAATTTGATTCGTTCCTAAAGGAGTGTGCTATTGTACCACACAGGTCAATCCGCCCGGAACACCTCAATGGAATGGGGGTATCCGAAACGAGAAAAAGGACATTGCTCGACATGGTTCGATCAATGATGAGTCAAGTTGAATTGTCGCTTTACTTTTGGAGTTATGCACTAGAAGATACGGCTTACACACTAAATAATGCTCCATCTAAATCCGTAGAGAAAATGCCTTATGAGTTGTGGAGTGGTGAAACACCTAAGCTCAATTTTCTAAAGATTTGGGGTTGTGAGGCCTACGTCAAGAGATTGATGTCGACCATACTTCAACCAAAAGAGGATAAGTGCTTCTTTATAGGTTATCCTTGTGAGACAAGAGGATACTACTTTTGGCATATAACCTCTAATCGAATGATTGTAGAGAGGGATGTCGTATTTCTAGAAAAAGAATTTCTAGAAAGAATAAAAAGTAGTGGGAGTAGAATTGTGGTTGAGGAAACTCAAAATATTCTACAAGATCATGAGATAATGGAAACATTCAAGATCATGAAGGCCCAGCCGAGATTCCTTTGGTTAATTGGAGCGTGAGTGAGAGACCCTTGCAAGAAATTGTGAGAGAAACTCAATCATCCTCACCTAGTGTAAGTTCGCGAATTGAACATTAACCAATTCCGCAAGAAATTGTGGACGAAGTTCGAGAAGTATACGTATAACCAAAAGAACTTAGAAGTCAACGAGGGAAAGGAAGAAACCCGATATGTATTTAGGACTTCATGAAATCATGGTACTTGATACGGATGATCCCTCGACCTTTAAAGAAGCAATGGAAAGAGATGACTCCAAACTATGGTTTAAAGCCATGGAATCCGAAATAGAATCCATGTATGATAATCAGGTGTGGATCTTGGTTGACCTTCCTCAAGGGAAGAAAGTCATTCAAAATAAATGGGTTTTCAAGAGGAAGATGGACATGGATGGGAACTTGACAACCTACAAAGTGAGGCTTGTAGCAAAAGGTTTCACCCAAGTTCAAGGAATTGACTATGATGAAACTTTTTCACCGGTTGTCATGTTCAAGTCTATTGGGATTATGCTCGTTGTCGCCGCATTTCATGATTACGAAATATGATAAATGGATGTCAAAACAGTGTTCCTTAATGGGAACTTGGAGGAGGTTGTGTACATGGGTACAACCTCAAGGTTTTGAAGATATTAAGAATAGCGAGAAAATATGCAAGCTTCAAAGATTCATTTATGGATTGAAGCAAGCATCAAAGAGTTGGAACAAACGCTTTGACGAGGAAGTGAAAAGATTCACTTCGTCCAAAGCAAGGAAGAACCTTGTATATACAAGAAGGTTAGTAGGAGCCACATAGTATTTTTGATCTTATATGTCGATGACATACTCCTTATGGGAAATCATATACCTTTGCTTGAGCAAACGAGAAGTTCATTGAAATCTACATTTCTCTAAAAGACATGGGTGAGGCTCAATACATCTTGGGAATCAAGATATATAGAGACAGATCCCCTAGACTCATTGGCCTAAGTGACCGTACATACATTGACAAGGTCTTGGAAAGGTTCAGCATGAACAACTCCAAAAAGGGCAATGTGCCAATGAGTATGGGTGTGCAACTCAAGAAGTCTCAGCATGCTGAAACTCGTAAAGACTTGGAGTACATGAAGGATGTTCCTTATGCTTCAGCAATAGGATCTATCATGTACGACATGACTTGCACAAGACCTGATGTCTCATATGCTCTAAGTGTGACAAGTCGTCACCAATCCAACGCAGGTCCTGAGCATTGGACTACGGTCAAGAATATTCTGAGGTACATACCAAAGATAAGTTTCTTGTTTATAGAGGACAAAGGGAGCTAATAGCCGAGGGCTATTCGGATGTGAGTTTCATGAGTGATCCCGACGATAGAAGATCACCAATCAGGGTATGTCTTCCTTCTAAATGGTGGAGCCGTGAGTTGGCGTAGTTGGAAGCAAACCACTATGACCGACTCAACCTTCGCTTCCGAAGTTATGGTTGTTGCTGAAGCGAGCAAGGAAGGAGTGTGGATTAAGAAGTTCTTTGAAGAGCTTGGAATATTTTCCTCGAGCGAGTGACCAATAGAGCTATTTTGGAATAATAGTGCATCTATCTCGCAAATCAAGAATCCTAAATCACCCCACAAAGTGAAGTGCATGGATCACAAGTACTTTGTTACACGTGACTTCATCGACAAAGGCAAAATAAATTTGCTATGGGTGGACACAAACAACAACATAGCTGATCCATTCACCAAACCCTTATCGCAAGTTAAGGGCGAAATACGTTTCGAGTTCATGGGTCTGAGAAACCATGTAGATTAGTTTGACGAGTGATTAGAGAGGGTTACCCTAGTTATTATTGTTTTATACATTGAGAATGTTTGTGAAAGAAAACTTTGATAACAGGTGGGAGATTGAAGGGAATGTGTTCTAAAAGTTTTCTTTTATATCTCAATTATTATGAATTGGATGTGCAAAGATTTTGTTCCTTGATTAATGTATTCGTCTTTTGGAAGTGTTAAAAAAGGTGTTTGGTCCTTAACCGTAGAGCTCTGAAAGATATGGTCTACATAAATCAAAAGTTATTCACAATCATGGTAATTAACATGGAACATTAATTATTGAGATAAGATTGTCGTGTTGGTCATCGATTGTTGTAGCTCTACCAATATTTGATGACACAAGTATATAAAAGAGGAAAATATTACTTTTAGATATTGAATAGACCTAGCAAGTTAAACATTATGTAATTGTATTTTGTGTCATTGATGTTTTACTGTGTCTTGGATCCTAAGATATGAGACTTATATCTTTTTACATAATGAATGTTCAGTTTGATTATTGTCAAAAACTATCAATGAGTATAGTGATAAAGGCAATAGTTGATTAAACATGACTTATGTTGGAAAAGATAGTTCGTCAAAAGATTATCATTGCCTCTCTTTACTTGAGTGATGATATTAATGGGCCCCTTGATAAAGTGAAATTATAATGTGCACAATGTGACTTATGTTAACTTACATATTTATAATTAGCTTAAGAGATCAAGAAATGAATATAAAATACAAAGGTGACACATTTCTACTTTGTATAATATTCTTAATATTATAAGGCAATGGATGGACACAGGTGATGTCCTTGCATCAGTAAATGGATCGTGTTTAGTTCGAGTGAACAAAGGCATCTATGTTGATTGGGTAACTATAATGTGTAGCTAGATACCGCTTGTATATAGTTTATGATATTAAGTGTTTAATATCATTGTCAATTGACTTAGATCCTCCTATAGGTCAGACCACAAAACTGGGAAACAATAAGGATGATTTTATATTCATATGATGTATTGAATTTCGTGTGAAATAATATATATGTGGTGAATTGATAAAATCAATGTGTCATGAAAATGACATAATTAGAATCATTTATAAGTTCATATGAGATGTATGTATTACGAGGTGTAATGATTGATATTACATATGATAATATATTACATGATATATGAATTTGCTTGAAAACCCAAAAGATCAAATTTTGTTGGATATAAATCCAAAATATGGTAAAAGACAAAAAACGGTTAATACGGTTTTGCCCGAATTAATAAGGAATTAGTATTAATCATGTATTAGAATTATTCCAATTATGGTTAAATATGGATGTGGATGATTATGTGTCAAATTGTGATTGATTTTAGGGAGAGAACGACAAGAGATCATGGGTTAGTGGTTAGCCCATGATGTGGGTGTTGGGATACCTTATAAATAGGTTTTCTTTCCCTCATTGTTTTAATTAATGCAAAAAATTCTCTCTCCCTAACCACCCTATTACTCCATCTGAAAATTCCTTAATTATTTCAAGTTTTTGGAGATTAAATTCTCAGGGAGCATAAATAGGTTATTAGATAGATTCTAACCTTGATTTAGAGAATAAATTGTCTAGCTCATTTCTCTCTAATTTTGTTTAGAGTTTGATGAACATTTGGAGGCCAATCGGCAGGAGATTCGACGAGCGGCGCAACTCTGGATCTTCATAAAGGTTTTTAGAGAACATTTGGGTATGATCCTCTTATATTTGTTTTAATATATATATTTATTATATGATATTAGAATAAATATAAACCGATGTACATGAAATTGTTGAAAATATGGAAATCAATCATGTATACATGTATTAAAATTTTAAAATATATACATAGGGGCACGAAATCCAATAAATACCCGACCCATTGGGAAAACATTAGTGTAAATGATCCAGGAGACCTGCTACTGGCAAATTCGGTATGCCCAATCTACATGAGATTTCTCCACCGGATTAAGTTTGGCTTTATTCGTGTGGGGTGAAGTCCTAGTCTATTGTCTCAAGTTGATTTGGTCTAAATTGTAGAATTACTCATCGGGTTCTTGAGATTATAGACATTTGCAACCAAAATATTTTCTTTATGATCAAGTCTTTCTGAGTTTTTGATTATGTCCTTCCTGTCATTGGGCATTACAAACAAGTACACAAAACTTCCAAATCAATCATTTCTTTTTTACTTTGAGTCATTTTCACTTTTTCACTTCTTTATTACCTAAAACCTGTAATACATGTAACCACAACCCGAGTAGCACAAATATGAGGTAAAATAAAAGATATGTAACATGAATGTATTGTATGATATGCTACTAATCAAGTAGAGAGTTATTCCCTCCTTTGGGGGGGTGATGTATGTGGTGGTTATGTATTGATGATTTGTACCTTTTTTGCCAATTTTCATCTTCATAATGAAGGGAATGTGTTCTAAAAGTTTTACTTTTAAATGTCAATTATTATGAATTGAATGAGAAATCATTTTGTTCTTTGTTTATGTTATTCGTCTCTTAGAAGTGTTAAGGAAGAGGCTCTTGGTCCTTAACCGTAGAGCTCTAAAAGATATTGGTTTACATAAAACAAAAGATATTCGCAATCATGGTAATTAACATGGGACATTAATTACCGGCTTAAGATTGTCGTGTTGGTCATAGATCATTGTAGCTCTACAAGTGAGTGACAACACGGGTACGCAAAAGAGAAAAATATTACTTTTGTATACCGAATTGACCTAACAAGTAAAATATTATAGAAATGTGTTTCTGTGTCATTAATATTTTACTGTGTCCTTGGTCCTTTGATATGAGACTTATATCCGATCTCTTAAGGAGTGCTTAATTAGACTAGTATCTTAAGCTATCAATGAGTGTAGTGAAAAGGCATTAGTTGGTTAAGTATGACTTTTGTTGGAGAAGATAGTTAGTCAAAAGATTATCATTGCCCCTCTTAATTGAGTGATGATATTAGTGGGCCCCTTGATAAAACAAAGTTATAATGTGCACAATGTGATTTGAGTTAAGTCACATATTTATAACTAGCTTAAAGAGATCAAGAAATGAATACTAATAAAAAGATGACACAATACTACTTTGTGTGTATTCTTAATATCATGAGGCAAGGGACGGACACAAGTGGTGCACGCCATCACTAAATGGATCAAGTTTTTGGTTCGAGTGGAATTAAGACATCTAACTAATTGGGAGCTATAATGTGTAGCTAGATACCGCTTATAGATTGTGGTATTAAGATCTTAATATCACTGCCAACTTAGTTTAGATCCTCCCATAGGTCACACCACAAAATTGGGAAACAAGAAATGGGAATTTGGAGTTCATAAGATGTGTCGGGTTTCATGTAGAAAATATGACACATGGGGTGAACAAGCAAAATCAAAATTATGTTATGATTAATAACATAATTAGAGTCTAAATTAAATTCATATGTGATGTAAATATTATGGGGTGTAATGATTTATCGTTACATAGGATAATATGTTACATAAGTTGTGAATTTACTACTAATCCCGAAATGTCAAATTTTGTAGGGGTAAAACCGAAATTTGACCAATCAGCAGAACAGTGCTCAACGGTCGACCGAACAACAGTAAACGGTCGACCGGTCGGTGCACGGTCGACCGGACACGTCTCGACCGATAACAGGGAATTTTCATCTGTTCGGAACGGTCGACCGAATCTATCGGTCGGTCGACTGAACATTGCGATGAAATATTTTATTGTTGCGAACGGTCGACCGAAACTTGGTTCGAACGGTCGACCGAACCTCCAAACGGTCGACCGATCCAGACGGTTTTCTGCAGAATTAATTTAAGAATTAATTAGATCATGCATGAAATTGGTCCATAACTGATTTAATTCGTGGCTAAGATTATTTGTTAGCAAATAATAGATGGTTAGATGGAAGTTTGCATGAAATCATGGGCAAGAGGTTGCACATGAATAGGTAATTTGGAGAGAACTTATAAATACAAGTTTATCTCATTACCTCATTTTTATTTATTCATTATCTTCTTGTGCAAACTTCTCTCTCCATAATTCTCCACGAAATTCCATTAATTCTTGAGTTTAGTTTTAGTTTTCAGAGATCTTCTTCTCAAGAGAACTAAAGAGGGGTTAGTAATTAGATTCTAAACCCTATTGGAGGTTGAGAGGCTAGTTCTTCTCTCTCCGATCTTGTTTAGAGTTTGGTGAATTATCGGAGGCATCCGGCGCAGCGACAAGCATCCTCAACATCTCCGGATCTTCAAGAAGTTTTAGAGAACTTCTAGGTATGAATTTCGAAGTCCCATGTTTGTTTTAATAAAGTTTTAAAACCAGTTATTGAAACAAACCGATGCATGCATGAAACAAATCATAGAAAATTTGTAATTGATCCTTATTGTGCATAAAAATTTCAAAAATATATATGTACAATTAAACTAGAAATCCTATAGTATCATGTTTAGGATTGGTGTAAATGAATTAATAACCACACTACGTACTTATCTCATGCTTAGATTTAAGTTTGGTATGTTACATGTTATGGGTTTGTATGCTTGTGAATGAAATTGATGTGAATATGTGTGGATCCATGTTAAGTGCATGTTGACATAAATGACTTAGGTTGTATGTAGGATTAATTGATGTTTTAGTGGTCATACTAGATACTTATTGCATGCTTGAGAATCTAAAATCAACTTAGGTTTTATGTGAGATATGTATGTTCAGGGTTTGCAATGTGACTGTGTATCTTACACTTAGATTCCATACTATCTTCTACTTGTGTGCAACACACTCTACACGTTGAATATTTGGTGCATGACACTCACAGGCACCTCACTACTCACCTCTAGTCCTTGGGTTTAAATTAGTGATTGTCATTTGTTTATTAGTTAACAGTGGTTGTAATTTAGTGTAATAATCTCCCCCATCATTTTTGCCAATTCGACCATGGATTTGGTTATGAACCCAACAATCCCGACTGATGTGACCAACTCGTACTTGTCGCGTCTTCACCGACGTCGTGCACTTGCTCTAATTAAAACTCTCAACCACTCGCCGAGCTAGTTAATTTGAGTTCAAATCTGACCCATTTTCGACCTTTGTAGCGTGCTGAGGAAGGTTTTCAAATACAGACAATACCAATGATGGTATTTGAGTCCAATAACAAGTTCAATTGACTCAGAACCATGTCTATCATATCACTTCTCTATGTTTTCATTCATTCAACCTATTATTCCAGTAACATACAAACATGATCCAAACAGAATACAACGGGTAAAACTAAACATTTATAGTACTAACATTATGCAATATACGCTACTAATCATACATCCATATTACTAATTGACCAAAATAAACCTAAGCTATGGGCATACCCGTTGCAGAGACTACAAATTAACCATTAAACACAACTAATTTCTTGCTAGTAACTGAACAGTCGTATAAAGAACAACGCGACTCTGAAACAAAATCTATAATCGATCTAGTAAAGCAGAGTATATGTTTCAGTTGTGAAATTGTAGGGACATTCAAACCTCAACAATTCGACCATGGATTCGGGTTTTGAAAGGAGAAAGCCAGTTCGAAAGGTGTACCCGAATCACCCGTACGTTTGCTTGTTGTGGACATATGCAAGGATCATTTTCTGTCGACTGAGCGAGTGAGTTGTGGCACATGTTCTAGACCATGATGGCAAGCGGGGTTGATGTTGCATGCATGTTCGGTGAAGTCAGTGTTGAAACATAGTTTTCATGAAGTGTTGGATTTAAGGCCAAAGTTGGCAGGAGTTCAGATGGTTGCTTAGCAAACAAAAAACATTATCCTTCTATAAAACCAAACCGAAGACATTTTAACTATTCCAAGCGTTTCAAACAAATGTACACAAGGAACACTTGAGCTTGATTCTTGTAGAAACAATCAACTCCTTCAACAAGCCAAAAAGCAACTTCCATAATTCTGTTTCTTTCCCTTCTGCCTTCGCAAAGGTGAGCATTTCATTTCTTCCAACCATGATAAGCCAACAGTCGTCACCCACTGCATCAAAATAGGGAATGCACAATTGAAAAATAGATGGTCCAGCGACACAGAATTAGTGGATTTTGATTAACGAAAGGGTGGTTATTTTAGATCGGGTGGTATGGACTGAACTGAAACAAAAATGGAGAATTCTCTATGTCATCATTGGCTTCGGAACTTATCCAGTACCGTCTAACAACCAGTTGATTCCTAGGTTCTCTCTAACTTATTGGAAACTCATGATGCGAAAGCAAAACCATGGGTTTTGTTTGGCCTCCAAATGTGTTCTTTGTGACCGGAATTCAGACTGTAGACAATGAAGAGTTAGGAAAGTTCTACCATCAGCTTAGAAGTGTCGGAGTCGGACATTTTCCTCATAATCTAATTCTCTCATTATGTCTTGTCTAAAATCATATAAAAATCATTAGACCTGACCCTTGCAAATAGAAAAAAAGAAGTGATTGCAAAGTTATCGAGCCAAGATTTCCTTGGTGTCAAATCTTATTGTTTACAAAAGTATTTAAAAGCTTTTGTATTACATTATGAAAACGGAAACAATGCCTTTTGTTTTCTACACAAACTGAGATCTTTTCAGAGACGTTAACGGAGACGATATGTGCTTCGAATTTGTCACATCGAAAATTTCGATGAACCTTTGATCAGATATCCTCGCCTTCGCAGCAGCAAATCGCTGGTATTCATCGAAAATCGAAGAAAGACACCACCTCTGCAACTTCCTCAAGCATCCTACCACACACCCTGTTCTGTGCTGCACGAGACCGATAGAAAATCTAACTGATCAGCACATTTGAAGCGTTATTACTAGCCATTAGAAATCTGTACGAGCCTTGTTTCTTACCTTTCCTCGCTTGCAGTGGACAAGTATGGGGTGATTACGAGCATCTGCCCACAAAAAATGTTTAACTAATACAAAATTAAACAACCAAAACTTAAATGTATAGAGATTTTATGGATGAGGTTCAAACCAAGCACAACTTCAAGGGCTTCACGGATAGTGTCGTCTGGAATGTTCACAAAAGGCTCCTGCACATGAAAAATATTCACGACCACATCAAATTGGTGAGCCAAAAATTAAAATTGATAAAAATATAGTATTCATAAAAAAATTGATCTCACTAAAAAACGGGTGCAAATGGGGGTAAATGGAGTATATCAAATACATCCTCAAGATCATATAGCAGATGTAAAAATTGGTAATTCGGGTCTTAGGATATGGTTGGACCTATATATGAATTCATATCCGAATTTGAAATCAGTAAAGTTTTATAAACCAATTTTAATATCAAATTGTATTCCGTAAAAAACTTATTTGCCAAATGCCAATTAAATTTTAATTTTCGAATAGTATACTCGGATAATCAATTACCTTTTGCATCTCAAGCACCAAACAAATTCAAAAAAATAAAATAAGAAAAACAAAATATCATACAAATATCAAAATACATCCTCAAAATCAAAATGCTACACAAACATATCGAAATACAATAGCTTCGAAACTAGAGGAAGTGTGTCCACAATCCAAACATTCCAATGATTCCACGCGCATATATGTAGATAAATATACACATAAGAAAATCTCTACTCAAGACACCTTTTTTTATTTCTTTGAAAATTGAAAATGTTTGTACAACAAAATGTCAGAGAATAGTATCACGTCGGTTAATTTATGGAATTGTTTTTAGATTATAAGTTGTAAAATCTCTTCGATCATAACTAATTGATTTTGAGTTGGATACTCACATTTAAATACAAAACAAACACCTACGTACCTTTGAACCATCAATCCCAAACTGAAAGAGGCGAATCCGATTGGAGCGAAGGAAGCGCAGGTTAGCCTCCGGATACGGCTCTGGACACAGATACCTAGACATCAAACCATTAAAACCAGTCCAGTGCAGTCCAGTCTGGTCCGGTTCGGTCGAAAGGAATTACGAGAAGAATTAAAAGAAACTACACTCACAGGACGGAGCGGAGGGTGAGAGTGTGGAGGAAGCCGAAATTGGCAGTGTCGGGGAAGCCGGACCGGTACACGCCAGTGTCTACCATTGCGAAGTTCAGAGGTGGAACAAACACATCCTCAGGCACCACAGCAGCAATATCCTGTGTTTCTTCGTCGGTAAGGTGTTTGGTCGGTGTTCCCATTGAATCGAGGCAGGAGGTACCGATGATTCAGATGATATGAGATTCGGTGTATTATGGGCAACTGCTTTTTTTCACTTTCAGTTAGGACTAGGAACGTAACTTGTACGGCAGTCCGGAGTTCCCACCCAATTCGTCGTGGTTTTTTTAACTGGTATACCTCCTAAACATGTTAATCTTCAAAATACATCACTGTTTTTTAAATTTACTTGGTTATATCCTGGGTTGATTTTATTCTAGGAGGGTTATTTTCAAATTAGTAAAATAAAAACTAAAACGCACTTAAGTAAATTCGAAATACAGGTGTATTCTAGATATTAATATCTTTTTGAGATGCCACTAGGTAATAAAAAAGATTAATTATTGACGGATGGTTGCGAACTAAGGGAGTAGGCGCTGTGACGGTCTGGGTGTTGTTAAGTAAAAAAAATCATCACAGAGTGTATCCAAGTAAAATTTTGAAAATATAGATGTATTTCGGAGATTGACAAGTTCTGCTGGTGTACCCTAGTAAAAAGATAAAGTATGTACTAGTAATTTAAGAAAATGAACGGTCAGAGTTATAATAAAAGATAATGTTTGATTAAAAATATTGGGCGTCTATAATGTTTTTTTTATTTATTATTTTCCAAACACATGATCTAGAATGTGCCGTATATACTAGTAATTTAAGAAAACGAAGGGTCAAAATTAAGAACTTGACAGGAAGAAGGCCACGTAAGTTGTGGACCAGGAAACTTACACATTTGAGTCAATGATAAGTTGTAATCCACCGCCCACCCATACTAACAAAAGCAACTTTACTTCTATTGAGAGACACTTAGCTCACGCACATCCCAGTTTGACAAAGACGGTTTTGGAAATGAATTAGCGTCCACGGAAGGCAGACCAAAGAACAGGTTGAGTGTAATGCATATGGTCGAGGTTGAGAAACCATACTCTCAGTTACTGTGAACTTTAATGTGAATAAAAAAAATATTTTGAGTACTTGATGTTGCGTTAATTACCATCAGTTTGAAACTGCAACTTTGACTCATAAAATGGAACGAATACCGGAGAAATCTACATCATGAAAAAAAAATGGAGATCTATCCAGCTCCCAAAATAGAGTGAGGTGGTCAATGATAGCAAAAGGGTATATGCATGAGAATATGCCGAATCCTTTGATTTGTTTTGTTTTGTTTTGTTTTTGTCTTGGTCCCATCTCTTTTGTGAGTTGTCTCCTATCTTGCACCATTTGTTTAGTGTTCTGGTTATTTTTAATCGTTAAGGTCAGCTACATGTTCTGAATACTTCTGATGTTCACATTTCACCTGTTGTCACATAAAGTGAAAGCTAAAACTGCGTCTTATTCTCATTCAACTTATAATACTTAATTTCGTCAATCGGAAAATATGGGTTTCTTTTCTGCACAAAGTAATTATTTTATGATCCAGAACTATTCTGACGTCATACACTCACCCTACTTTTTGAGGTGAGCTATGGTTTTAAATTTGGGTGACCCAACACTAATTAATATTTATCCCAAACGTATTTTTTGTGTTCACTGGGACTCGATCGCATAAAAGAAGCATTTTCTATGGAATCCCGAAACACCAGACACCCCGACCTAATTCATGATGAGCCTACCAACTTCCTGGCGAGATGCCTATGGTTAAAAACAACCGGCATGTCAAGATGCAAGACTTGAGAGTATGATTTCTCTATTATACAAAGTCGACAGCTAACAATACTCAACAAGTTAAATGAGATCAACGTCTTGCTTGTAGTAGTAGTCCACGATTGTCAGCGCATGTACATTTTATCGATTTAGGTTATGAGTGACGGATGCATTATTGGACGTGTTTTTGATGTGCAGCTTTGCATCATATTTTGTTCTTTCTAAGTTTTTTCTTGTTGTCACAACGTGGAACTTTATTTAAGCTTTTACAATAGGCGTGAAAATCATGTTTCATAAGTAAGAATATTTAATTGCGAAACCCACAATTAAGCATGAGTCCTATATAGGGGTGTCAACGGATCGAATACGGACCGAATCTGTCAACATCCGTATCCGAATCCGAGAAATTTTTTAACATCCGTATCCGGATCCGTATCCGACCGGATCTTTTTAAGTACATCCGAATCAATATCCGACGGATCCGGATCGAATACGGATATTATCCGTATCCGAACAATAACATCCGGATTTAAAAAACTGTATCCGAACATCCGGATGAAAACATCCGGATTTGAAAATCCGTATCCGATTTCCTACTTTAAGATAATAATTATAATCAAAACCTGAAGTTTTATTCAATTCCATAATTCAACAACAATACATACAAGTTACAAAGTCATAAAAGCATAAATTACAAATATTAGAACAATACAAAGTTACAAACAAGAAACAACATATGAAAATACACAAGAACCACATAACAAACAATTAAGCAACAAACAAACTAGCAAAGTAATTATTCCAACATAAAACATCATCTCCATGGTAGCATACAAGTCACATTTGATACCTACCTACATGTAAAGAGAGAAAAGGTAAGAAAAATGACAATTTATTATATGAATATATTGTTACTAAGTATTCAATAAATAAAAAACAAATTCTCAAACTACCTTTCAAGGTAAACCATGGTCTTCTTTTGAAATTTAGAAATCTAACTTTCTAACTCTTGATCCTTTTCAGCTTCACTTGAATCTAAACAACACAGATAAGTTCATTATCATAACAAAATTAAATCATAGAAATTTAAAAGTAACATCAACTAAGTAATAATACATACTCATGATTAAATGTGGCAACCAATCCTTTGTAGAAACCAATGCCTCTACAACATCTCTTCTTAACTGAGAACGAGTGTCAGCAATGACTCTACGAGCACAACTGAATGCAGATTCTGAAGCAACTATTGATATCGGGATTGCCAAAATATCACGAGCCATTTTTGCAAGTGTTGGAAACCTAGCTTCATGCTGACTCCACCAATTCAATATATCAAATGACAACTCATTATTTGTTGACCGGACTAAAGGCTCCTCCAAATACATCTCAAGTTCAGATTTTGTTGCACTTGATACAAAGTGAGTGTTACTACTAGCATATCCTATAAATCCCCCTCTGAATGGTTGGTTAGGATCATAAGTCATTTCTTCTACAGAAGGATTACTACCATCACATTGTGAACTACTAGGAGCATCCAAATACTCTGTGAACAACTCAGTAAGCTTATCTCGTATCTTATCAATTTTTTCATCAGCACAAGAATCATATAAGTGACGATTTGCATACTGAACAAACACCATTTTGTAACGTGGGTCAAGCACTGAACCAAAAGACAATACCAAACTGCAAGAATCCCAATATTTATCAAACTTCATTTGCATCATAGTTGCCATTGACCGAATGTACTCAATAGGACTCTTATGTCATGTAATCAACATGTAATGGATGTGACAAACATCATTGAAGTAGAAATTAGCAGTGGGATATTTACTACCAGAAAGACGAATTGTGATATCATAAAAAACCTTCAAACAATCTCGTATATTTCTACCCATCTCCCACTCCTCTGGTGTTGGCAACAACTTATATTGATCATCCAATTCTGCTAAACGGTCAAATGCATCCCGGACGTCCAAAGCACTATCAAGCATCAGATAAGTTGAGTTCCATCTAGTATCAACATCATAAGACACACCCTTATTCCCAGTCAACCGAGTTTGATTCAATGCAACCCTAAACTTATTAGCCCTATGTACAGAAGAATTAACATACTTCACACTTTTACGAATCTTCTCCAACAAAGGACTAATAACTTGCAACCCATTCTTCACAATCAAATTAAGTATGTGAGCGGTGCAACGAGTATGAAATAACTCACCCTTGAGAGGAAGTGCGTTCTTTCCATTCAACCATGTCTTGATAGTGTTCACCATTGGTTCATTATTACTAGCATTATCCACAACAATGTTAAACTCCTATATATCTTATGAGTTGCGACTAGGATAGATGGACTATTTTACAGTGGCTCACAAATCTACATCGTAGATGACTATATGGGAACAGTGAATTATAACTAAATATGTTTAAATGGTAATTTTTTGTATATCTTAGTTGTAATCAGGGATGCAATACTCAGTCATAGGTTCTTATTTTGTGATAATGTATGTTTTATCAAAGGGCTTGGTAGTAAAGAAAAACGCTTGGAATATTAATCCATAGAAGTTGTTCAGAACTCTAATTCCAAAATTTTAGTATCAAGAACTTAAGTTTACTTTCTTGTGATTGCTAGTTGGTACACTAACATTTTTAGGTACAACCAGACTTTCGTTTGACTGATAGGGTAAAGAACAGTGTACTTTTTTTCCAACGAGAAAAAAAGTCTCAGCTAATGCCACTCCCAGAGATAAATCCGTGAACTTTGGCACAAAAGGTGTGGGATCTTGAGCCTAATCCTATCCTAATTGAGTTTTGATGTGTTTAGGTGGTGATTAGGGGGAGATGGAGATGGACGGCTGGGATTGGAAGTTGATGGATAGAGGGGGGAGATGGAGTGGAGATGGATGAAGGGATGGGATGATTTGGTTTTGAGATGGATGGTTGAGATTGGAGGAGGAGGAGATATTTAGGTGAGGTTTTCCCTCTCCCTCTCTCACTCTCACTTCTCCCTCGTCTCTCTCTCTCTCTCCCTCAGTGTGCTCCGGCGTGGAAGAAGAGGGCGATCTCCGGCGAGTGGAGTTCGGAACCGTACGTGTTGGAGGTGAGTGGGTTTGCTTGGTAGCTCATCTCGTTGGTTTCTCATTTTGGTTCTCTCTCTCTACCTCACTCGTGTTTCTGTAGTCGTGGTTGGTTGGTGGAGGTTGCCGGAGGTGGAGTGGTGGCAGTGAATCGTCGAGGAGGTGTTGATCGTTGTTCGAGCGAGGGATTCGTCGACGGATCGTGATTTTGGTGAAGGGAATGTGTTCTAAAAGTTTTACTTTTAAATGTCAATTATTATGAATTGAATGAGAAATAATTTTGTTCATTGTTTATGTTATTCGTCTTTTAGAAGTGTTAAGGAAGAGACTCTTGGTCCTTAACCGTAGAGCTCTAAAAGATATTGGTTTACATAAAACAAAAGATATTCACAATCATTGTAATTAACATGGAACATTAATTACCGAGTTAAGATTGTCGTGTTGGTCATAGATCATTGTAGCTCTACAAGTGAGTGACAACACGGGTACACAAAATAGGAAAATATTACTTTTGTATACTGAATAGACCTCATAAGTAAAACATTATAGATTTGTGTTTTCTGTGTCATTAATGTTTTACTGTGTCTTTGGTCCTTTGATATGAGACTTATATCCGATCACTTAAGAATTGCTCAATTAGAATAATGTCTTGAGCTATCGATGAGTGTAGTGTAAAGGCATTGGTTGGTTAAGTATGACTTTTGTTGGAGAAGATAGTTAGTCAAAAGATCATCATTGCCCCTCTTAATTGAGTGATGATATTAGTGGGCCCCTTGATAAAGCAAAGTTATAATGTGCACAATGTGATTTGAGTTAAGTCACTTATTTATAACTAGCTTAAAGTGATCAAGAAATGAATACTAATACAAAGATGACACAATACTACTTTGTGTGTATTCTTAATATCACGTGGCAAGGGACGGACACAAGTGGTGCACGCCATCACTAAATGGATCGGGTTTTTGTTCGAGTGGAATTGAGACATCTAACTAATTGAGAGCTATAATGTGTAGCTAGATACCGCTTATAGCTTGTGATATTAAGCTCTTAATATCACTGCCAACTTAGTATAGATCCTCCCATAGGTAACAGCGCAAAAAACCAGGAAACAAGAAGCTTGATTTTTGGTACATATGATGCGTCGGGTTTCTTATAGAAAATATGACACATGTGGTGAACGAGTAAAATCAATTATGTTGTATATAACATGATTAGAATCATGATAAATTCATATGAGATGCATATATTATGGGGTGCAATAATTTATTATTGCATAGGATAATATATTGCATAAGTTGTGAATTTGCTAAAACCCCTAAGGTTCAAATTTTGTTGGAAATAAATCTAAAATTTTAAAAGGCAAAATCGGGTAGAAGATCGGTAATCCGTTATGGTTCAGTCGACCGAAGGATCTGTGGATCGGTCAACCGAACGTGGAATGGATGGTCAAGTTGATTGGCCGAACTTGACCAAAGTGCCTGGAACTCTGGATCGGTGTACCGAACCAGGAACGGTCGACCGAACAATGTCCAGTTCCGATATTTTCGGTTAACCGAATGGTACTCGGTCAAAGACGCGTATTCGTCCAAACAGTTAAGAAGAATTTTTCTCCTTAAGAATCGGTCATCCGTCAAGTGCACGAAAATCCGAACATGACATATTCGGTTAACCGAATATGTCTCGGCAGACCGAGTCCCGATCAATTTTCTGCCTTTGATAATTAAGAGATTAATTTGATCAATGGTTGGATTAACTCCAAACTTGGTCAAACGTTTTGTGGGTGGATATAATGCATTTTGGAATTAGTTTATGAGAGAAAATGTCAAGAGAACATGGCTTAAGAATAACCATGATTAAGAGTAAGATTGGAACCTATAAATCGGTCCTTATTCTCATTAATTGACACACATGTTTTTGCTAATTCTTTTATCTCCTAATTCACCACAAAAGCCACAAAAATTATCTTAAATTTCTAAGTCTTTGGAAGGAGAAATCTCAAAGATTAAGGAATGGGTTTGTAGCTAGATTCTAAGTTTGTTTGGAGATTGATTGGCTAGCTCCTTTCTCTCCAACCTTGTTTAGGGTTTCGGTGAACACTCGGAGGCATCCGGCACAACGAGAAGCGACGATAGTCTTCCTCAACGTCTCTGGAATATCAAGAAGTTTTAGAGAACTTCTAGGTATGAATTTCGGAGTCCCTTGTGTTTGTTTTAATAAGTTTTGAAACTAGTTATTAAAACAAACCGATGCATGCATGAAATAAATCGTAGAAAATTGTAATTGGTCCTTATTATGCATAAAAATTCGAAAAATATATATGCACAATTAAACATGAAATCCTACAGTGGTATCAGAGCATAGGGTTCAATTTTCTTATGATTTAAGGTTGTAAACGAATTTAGTTTACCATATAGGATTTAAACAATTCGGTTCACCGGTTTTTCGGTCTATGAATGTTTTGTTGATATAATTCTCTATAATAATTCGTTTTAAAATGTTTTAAGTATTTTAAAACATGCCATGTAATTATTAGAATTAAGATTTAGACATTAGTCTAACTTACAATAATTTCGTTTTATAAAGAAATGATTATTTTGTAAGAGAATCAACAAAACCGAAAAATTGCGGTTCATCTTTCCATTGGAAATTGGATGGACAGCGGTTCAAAATTATTTTTGAACTATGGATGGATGAAAAACGTTTTTAATGGATTTCAAAATGTTTTTCAAAGAATTGTTTGGGATTCTAGATGATTGATAAACTAGGTTGTATAGTTTATAGCGATATTACGTGCATGGATGCTCGAGTTGTTTTGCAGGAATTGTGAGTTTATATGTTCCAAATCAGCAACTATGAATGTATGTGATAATTATTATACAGGGGCTTCTTTATATGTAAAAGACAAAATTCTCTCTTTCCGTCTTTTAGATAATTGCATTTGCATATGAGAGGTTTTACATAGGACTTGCACTAGTCGTTTTTTTTCGATTGTGAGGAGCATGTTTATTTTCTGTAAAATCTACATCTTCGATGCAAGACGAAGTCGCCGCTGTAGCGCATCGATCGAGGATCAAAGATCAGGGATCAAGGATCGAAGGGAACATATAAACTCACACGATGTGGATTGTGTGAATGGTTTAATTTCTGTTTTATAATCTTGCTATGCATGTGATGAATGAGTTGAATGTTAGGATGTGTATGAATAATAATATGCATGATAACCTAAAATTCTGAATCACATGTTAATATATGAAATTGTCCAACAAAAATTAAGAGTAATTTTCCTTCTTATTTCATCCACTAGCAGCCATTGATCGAGGGATACTCTGCTCGCCCTTAGCGGGAGATATCTCCCTCCATCTTTGGGAATAGTGGGAGATATAATGGTTGTCTATTGTAGTGCCACAATTAAATATAGGAGGTGTGTTTCACCCTAGTGAACCCCTAGTATGTTTAGGTGTGAATACAATGGATAAACGTATCTCGTATCAAATGAAAATAAGTTTTCTTAACATTTCCTAGAGCCCTCGCTCGGTTTTGGGAAAAAAGTTTTTCTTACGAGGATGGGTCATATTCCCTCATAATTAAAATGACAAGAATCACAAGAGTTTGAAGATGCTAATATTGCTAAAATTAAAAAAGGTTGTGATTAGAAAGAGTTTTTCTTACCTTGATATTGTGATGTATTCGATAGCCCTTAGCTAGTCTATATTACAATTGATAGGATCTTGGATTACTGCATTTACGGACAGAATTCTATTTGCAGTATTTACATTTATATTCGATATATATGTATGTGTTTTAAAACATAAAATTGGCATTAAAACCTGTATGATTTATTTTGTAGAAAAATGTCGAACATCCAACTTATCGTACGATCCATGATAGAAAAATACCCTTTAGCAAATGATGACTCAAACTTCATTAGTTGGCAACTCAAGCTCAACATCGTGTTAAAGTTTGAGAAAATATCTCACATTTTGGAAGGTCCAATCCCAAAATGGAATGAGAGATTAACCGATGAAGAGAAAGAGGCTAAGGCCAAGTGGGAAGACCAAGAGAACCAAGTTCACGGTCTTATGCTAGCATCCATGGGTGACTCGCTTCAAGCGAAATACTTGGATTCAAAACCCAAGAAGACCATGGAGGCTTTATCTAAGATGTTCATGGATAGTGCCCGAAAGGAGCGCTATAAGACCACCATCGCACTCACAAGGTGCCATATGGCGGAGGGAACATCGGTATCCATGCATTTTCTCACGATGCAAGGGTACCTTGAGAAGTTGGCAAAGCTCTCTTCACCAATGCCCGAGGGCATTGCTGAAGATATAATTTTTGGCTCTCTAGCCCCGTCCTTTAAGGACTTTGTGATGCACCACCACGTGCGTGAAAAAAGGGTGAGTCTTGAGGAGCTGCACAACGCTCTCAAAACTACTGAAGTTCACATGGGCAAGGGTAGGGACAAGCAAGTCCTTGCCGTCCATGGGAGGAGCCAAAAGATTGGTAAAGGAAATGGCAAATCTACCAAAAGTAGTTCAATCAAGAGCAAGGGAGTAGGAGGTTCTCATAAGAGTTCCTCGAGGGGGAAATCTCAGAAATCTCCAACTCCCAATACGGAGTGCTTTCACTGCGGTGAAAAGGACACATCCGGCCAAATTGACCCAAGTACAAGGAAGACCTTGACAACGGAGTCATTGAACGTCAGCGCCAAAAAAGGCCAAAGGTATATTTGTTATTGAAATAAATTTAGCCACCTCTGTCCAGGATTGGGTAATTGATACCGGATCTTGTGCTCACATAGTTTCTAATGTGCAGCTACTCATGGATAGGAAGGAACTCGTAAGGAACGAGGTAGAATTGACGGTCGGAAATGGTGCGAGCGTTTCTGCGGTTGCACAAGGTTCTGTGGTGCTTCAATAATGTAGTGGTTTAAATTTATGTCTAAAGAATGTTTATTATGTGTCTTCGATTAGCAAGAACATTATTTTCTGTATCATGCTTAGATATGGATAATTTCAATATAAATATTTCAAATTCTTGCTTGTCTATATCGAAGAATGGTGTTTTCTATGCAAATGCATTCATAAGGAATGGTCTCTATTTGCTTGAATTGAATAATAAACAAATCTTTAATATCAATAACAAAAGACTTAAGACCACTCACGAGAATGATACACTCTTGTGGCACTATTGTCTTGGTCACATAAATGAAAAGCACATCAAGAAATTGCAAGAAGCGAACCTTCTTGGTCTACTTGATTTTAAATCATTGGAGACGTGCCAACCATGTATAATGGGAAAAATGACCAAAAAGCCTTTCAAGAAGAAAGGTCCAAGGGCGAGTCGCTTGTTGGATTTGATACATTCCGATGTATGTGGTCCAATGAGTACTAGTGCACGAGATGGTTTCAGGTACTTCATTACGTTGACGGATGATTATAGTCGTTATGGCTATGTTTATCTAATGAGAAACAAAAGTGAATCCTTTGACAAGTTCAAAGAATTCAAGAATGAAGTAGAGAACCAACTCGACAAGAAAATCATGTCTCTACGAACAGATCGTGGAGGTGAGTACTTAAGTGTCGAATTTGACTCATACCTAAAGGAGTTTGGTATTATACCTCAACTCACCCCTCCCGGTACACCTCAGTGGAATAGGGTATCCGAAAGGAGGAATAGGATATTGCTCGACATGGTTCGATCAATGATTAGTTATGCGGAATTACCTCTTTACTTTTGGAGTTATGCACTACAAACTGCGGCTTACACACTAAATAATGTTCCATCCAAATCCGTGGAGAAAACTCCTTATGAGATGTGGAGTGGTAAAACACCCAAGCTCAATTTTCTCAAGATTTGGGGTTGTGAAGCTTACGTCAAGAAATTTATGTCGACCAAACTTCCACAAAAAGCGGATAAGTGCTTCTTTATAGGTTATCCTTGTGAGACAAGAGGATACTACTTTTGACAAATCACCTCCAATCGAGTTATTGTAGAGAGGGATGCCACATTTCTGGAAAGGGTAAAAAGTAGTGGGAGTAGGGTTGTGCTTGAGGAAAGTCAAGATACTCTACAGGATCATGACATGAATAATGACATTCAAGATCGTGAAGGCCCATATTCCTAATCTTATATGTCGATGACATATTGCTTATGGGCAATCATATTCCTTTGCTTGAGCAAACGAGAAGTTCATTGAAATCTGCATTTTCAATGAAAGATATGGGTGAGGCTTAATACATCTTGGAAATCAAGATATATCGAGATAGATCCCGTAGACTCATTGGCCTAAGTCAACCTGCATACATTGACAAGGTCTTGGAAAGGTTCAAGATGAACAACTCCAAAAAGAGCAGTGTGCCAAGGAGTATGGGTGTGCAACTCAAGAAGTCTCAAAGTGCGTAATCACATAAGGACTTAGAGTACATGAAGGATGTCCCTTATGCTTCGGCAATTGGGTCGATCACGTACGCGATGACTTGCACAAGACCCGATGTCTCGTATGCTCTAAGCGTGACAAGTCGTCACCAGTCCAACGCAGGTCCTGAGCATTGGACTGCGGTCAAGAATATCCTGAAGTACCTTAACCTGACTAAGGATAAGATTCTTGTTTATGGAGGACAAAGGGAGTTGATAGCCGAAGGGTACTCGGATACGAGTTTCATGAGTGATCCAGACGATAGAAGGTCGTAATCAGGATACGTCTTTCTTCTGAATGGTGGAGCTGTGAGTTGCCGTAGCTGGAAGCAAACCACTACAGCCGATTCAACCACCGCTTCCGAAGTAATGGTTGTCGCTGAAGCGAGCAAGGAAGGAGTGTGGATCAAGAAGTTCCTTGAAGAGCTTGAAGTAGTTCCCATGAGCGAGGGACCCATTGAGCTATTTTGCGATAATAGTGCATCTATCTCGCAAATCAAGTATCCTAGATCACACCAAAAAGTGAAGTACATGGATCGTAAGTACTTCGTGACGCGTGACCTCATCACGAAGGCAAAATAAATCTATTATGGGTGGACACCAACAGCAACACAGCTGATCCATTTACAAAACCTTTATCCCAAGCCAAGGGCGAAATGCATTTCGAGTCCATGGGATTGAGGAACCATGTAGATTGGCTTGATGATTGATATGTAATTGGGTTTACCCTAGTTCTTATTGTTTTATACATTGAGTATGTATGTGAAAGAAGACTTTAATAACAAGTGGGAGATTGAAGGGAATGTGTTCTAAAAGTTTTACTTTTAAATGCCAATTATTATGAATTGAATGAGAAATCATTTTGTTCCTTGTTTATGTTATTCGTCTTTTAGAAGTGTTAAGGAAGAGGCTCTTGGTCCTTAACCGTAGAGATCTAAAAGATATTGGTTTACATAAAACAAAAGATATTCACAATCATTGTAATTAACACGGGACATTAATTACCGAGTTAAGATTGTCGTGTTGGTCATAGATCATTGTAGCTCTACAAGTGAGTGACAACACGGGTACACAAAAGAGGAAAATATTACTTTTGTATACTGAATAAACCTAACAAGTAAAACATTATAGAATTGTGTTTTCTGTTGTCATTAATGTTTTACTGTGTCTTTGGTCCTTTTTATGAGACTTATATCTGATCACTTAAGAATTGCTTAATTAGACTAGTGTCTTGAGCTATCGATGAGTGTAGTGTAAAGGCATTGGTTGGTTAAGTATGACTTTTGTTGGAGAAGATAGTTAGTCAAAAGATTATCATTGCCCCTCTTAATTGAGTGATGATATTAGTGGGCCCCTTGATAAAGCAAAGTTATAATGTGCACAATGTGATTTGAGTTAAGTCACATATTTATAACTAGCTTAAAGAGATCAAGAAATGAATACTAATACAAAGATGACACAATACTACTTTGTGTGTATTCTTAATATCATGTGGCAAGGGACGGACACAAGTGGTGCACTCCATCACTAAATGGATCGGGTTTTGGTTTGAGTGGAATTAAGACATCTAACTAATTGGGAGCTATAATGTGTAGCTAGATACCGCTTATAGCTTGTGATATTAAGCTCTTAATAACACTGCCAACTTAGTCTAGATCCTCCCATAGGTCACACCGCAAAAAACCAGGAAACAAGAAGCTTGATTTTTGGTGCATATGATGCGTCAGGTTTCTTATAGAAAATATGACACATGTGGTGAACGAGTAAAATCAATTATGTTGTATATAACATGAATAGAATCATGATAAATTCATATGAGATGCATATATTATGGGGTGCAATAATTTATTATTGCATAGGATAATATATTGCATAAGTTGTGAATTTGCTAAAACCCCTAAAGTTCAAATTTTGTTGGAAATAAATCTAAAATTTGAAAAGACAAAATCAGGTAGAAGATCGGTAATCCGTTATGGTTCGGTCGACCGAAGGATCTGTGGATCGGTCAACCGAACGTGGAACAGATGGTCAAGTTGATTGACCGAACTTGACCAAAGTGACTGGAACTCTAGATCGGTGTACCGAACCAGAAACGGTCGACCGAACAATGTCCAGTTCCGATATTTTCGGTTAACCGAATGACACTCGGTCAAAGACGCGTATTCGTTCGAACAGTTAAGAAGAATTTTTCTCCTTAAGAATCGGTCATCCGTCAAGTGCACGGAAATCCGAACATGACATATTCGGTTAACCGAATATGTCTCGGCAGACTGAGTCCCGATCGATTTTCTGCCTTTGATAATTAAGAGATTAATTTGATCAATGGTTGGATTAACTCCAAACTTGGTCAAACGTTTTGTGGGTGCATATAATGTATTTTGGAATTAGTTTATGAGAGAAAATGTCAAGAGAACATGGCTTAAGAATAACCATGATTAAGAGTAAGATTGGAGCCTATAAATATGTCCTTATTCTCATTAATTGACACACATGTTTTTGCTAATTCTTTTATCTCCTAATTCACCACAAAAGCCACAAAAATTATCTTAAATTTCTAAGTCTTTGGAAGGAGAAATCTCAAAGATTAAGGAAGGGGTTTGTAGTTAGATTCTAAGCTTGTTTGGAGATTGATTGGCTAGCTCCTTTCTCTCCAACCTTGTTTAGGGTTTTGGTGAACACTCGGAGGCATCCGGCACAACGAGAAGCGACGATAGTCTTCCTCAACGTCTCTGGAATATCAAGAAGTTTTAGAGAACTTCTAGGTTTGAATTTCGGTGTCCCTTGTGTTTCTCTTAATAAGTTTTGAAACTAGTTATTAAAACAAACCGATGCATGCATAAAATAAATCGTACAAAATTGTAATTGATCCTTATTATGCATAAAAATTCAAAAAATATATATGCACAATTAAACATGAAATCATACATTTGGGAGGCGTGCTCGTGGAGGCGTCGTCGTGGTTCTTCTAAGGTTTCCTCAAACCTTCCTGTATGTTAAGCTCGCTCACCTAAGTAGTGTGAGTATTTGGAAGTCGACGGTAGGCCTTCCGGCTCGTCGCAAGTAAACGTGCAGCAGATTTCACTGCCTGATCGGTCGACCGGTTGGTGCAAACGTTCGACCGTTCGTGAAGAGAATTCAGGTTCTGCCTCACATCGGTCGAACGATGCCCCAGGGGGTGGTCGATCGATTGTGCGTGGGAGGCAAGCCTGGTGAGTTTCAGTCGAATGGGTCCCCTTTGTCGTTCGACCGTGTGCACTGTCATAGGTCGGTTGGGGGCGTTGACCATCCAAACAGTCGATCGCTCGTTGACTTTGGTTCGACCGTGACTTAAGTGAGAATAGTGGTCGGTTCGACCGAAGGTGGTTTCGGTCGACCGGACTTGTTGCTGAGCGTGGGGGAACGCTCTGGTGGAATTCGGTCGACCGAGAGTGCTCGGGCGTTCGACCGGATTCGTGGTGCGAGTGAGGGATCATTCCCTGGTGGGATTCGGTCGACCGAGAGTGCTTGGGGGTCAACCGAATTCGTTGTGGAGTTGAGGGATTTTGTCCCTGGTGACTTTCGGTCGAACGAGGTTCCTTTGCCGTTCGGCCGATTGGTCGTTTTGTTCGTTGAACCTGGGAGTTGACCATCTAAACGGCCGACCATCCTTTGACTTTGGTTCGACCGAACGAGTGCTGTTGGTGGGAATCGGTCGACCGAGGGAGTGCCGGTCGAGGCGATTGCCCTGTATTTGCTTGATTCGGTCGACCAGGAATTTTGGTTCAGTCGATCGTTTGTGTCCAGTTTTGCACTATGGAGGCGCGGTTGTCGTGGTCGTCCGTGTGGGGCGAGATGTGGTGCCGATGTTCTTTCGACGAGTGTGCTAGGGTGCACGAGTGTTGCGGTGGTTGGTTGAAAAAGACCTGGAGCCCCGTAACTGTGTGAGAGCTGTGGTTGGCTCAAAAAGGCCTGGAGCCCAGCTTAGAATGTTGTGTTGCGGTGGTTGGTTGAAAGAGACCTGGAGCCCCGTAAATGTGTGAGAGCTGCGGTTGGTTGAAAGAGACCTGGATCCCAGCTAGTCTGTGCGGGTTGGTTGAAAAAGACCTGGAGCTCCGTAGTGCGTTCAGGTTGGCTGAAAAAGGCCTGGAGCCTGAGCAGGGACCGTGTGTTAACGGTTGGTTGAAAAAGACCTGGAGCCCTTGGTCGTGTCGTGGTAGCTGCGGTTGGCTGAAAAAGGCCTGGAGCCTAGCTTGGCGACGAGTGTGTGTTGCGGTGGTTGGGTGAAAGAGCCCTGGAGCCCTGTGACGATGGTGTGATGTGGTTGGGTGAAAGAGCCCTGGAGCCCAGCCTGTTTGAGATGCTTTTGTTGTTAGTAGAACTGCATACTAGGGTGCTTTCATTTCCTGCATTATAGAGTTTGGCATACGGGGTTTCCTTTTGGAAACTCAGGCATTGTTGCATGTTTACTTTTAGACCGTGACCGGCGATAGGGAGTGGTGACCGAGGAGAGGAGCACCGCTACTTGATCCAACTTTCTCTCAGTTGAGGTCGGGTGATTACTGTATTCGTTGTATAGCCTTTTGATGTAATCACAACTTTTGAAATACTATGTTGTACATATATATATGATATATGTTGGTGCACCTGTTTTCCTTATTTGAGTAATATCCTCTGTCGATTGTGTGTTATTTAAAATTTTAAATTCTTCCGTTGTTTGAGGATGTTACAGAAGGTAATTATAGTACTAGTGAACTACGTGCAGGTGATTAAAGAATAGTGTACCGTGATTGCAATGTGTCAAAACAATTAAGTTATTTAAAAACATATTGAACTTTTTTGGCCAGTAGATAGACCTGAGATTCAGGTCATACCGTTAGCGAGCCGGGCCGACATGACTTGTTAGCCCAACGGCTGACAGGTCCCAGGCCACCGTGTCGTGCCAGGCCTAGGAGTCTGATTGTCTTGTTGTGCCCAACCCGACCCGATAAATGGCATGGCAAGACACGAGTCTCAGCTCTACCTGTAGATTGTGAATATATATATATATATATATATATATATATATGTCTTTTACAATCTACGAAACCATGACACATCTCATATTTAAGTATAACTAATTACTAAAGTTGGCTTTTATCAATTAAATACTCCATATCCATTTCTAATATTGTTAGGTCAAAGCCCGTAATAATGATCCACAAGATAAATAGTAAGAAAGCAATTTCATGGCAATGATTTGTAGACTATATTTTTAGGGCCACTGTAGTTGAAGGTTTACACACCAATTAAACGAGGGAAAAAATTGCAGCTCGGCAAGCTTTATTTAGGGGAAGGAATCATTCGTGGTCATCAATCCATAGATCGGAACTCATTAGTATTTGAAAATATTGCAACACTCTAAAAGAGACGGTAATTCACATCATTTGTCATGGTGAAATTGTCTTTAGTAACTCACCAAATAATAGTATTGTTGAGCATAAAAATAAAATAAATACTTGCGACAACTTTTATATTATGATGCTGAGATGTAAAGGACATAGTAGAAGAAGTGGACTGTAGTGTCGACAAGAATATGTTTTAGTTTGTAATTATTAACAAACTCATTGAGACCGAAATCAAAAAATGGCAAGATTTGAGTGAAAATTATGATTATTTGGTGTGTTTGCAGGTAGTTGTGTCTGGATTATTTGTAATTTATTAGATTTGTAGGAATCCATGTATGAAAAATGAGAGGAATGGTTGATTGATAAATCTGTCCAATTCGAAACACCTTGGGAAGTTAAACAAGTGGTATCCAAACATAAGCAACTTCTAAAGGCGAAGAAGCTGTCTTGGTGCTAGAGGAAGAGAAACTTATGGACAGTAGAACTTCCAAGAGAAGATCTCCAACAAGAAGCCACATCCAACACGTAGTACCGACGGAATTTCTGTCGAGGGCAACATTTTCATCATGTCGAACGCAAAAAAATTAGTTTTCGCGCCCGATTAATTTGGCACGTGCAGTGCACATGCAAAATCTAGCGCCGATGGATATTCTGTCAGCAATACGGATATTCTGTCGACAATAAGTCTAATTTGTCAAGTCGGCACATGGAAAAATCCAACCCACGCCCGATTAGTGGAAGCACGCGCTTGGTGCGTGTGAAAATTAGCATGCCGACGGAATTTCCATCGGCAAGCTAGATATTTTGGGGAGAAAAACCCCGACTCCCACACACCCAACGAAACCATATTCTTTCTGTCGCCGCCACTACAAAATTGCCGTCACGTCACCTCGATCAGCCATTAGCCACCACGCACGTCTCTCTTCTTCGTCGTCGACTCCGCACCGCCGTCCCCTTACGTCACCGTCGATTAGGCACCCTCTCACCCTCTCGCCGCACCGACGTTGGCACCGGCCACCTCCACGCCACCCTACGTCCGCACATTCCTAAGTCTGGGCTGCCCTCCTTCTTGCCGCCTCCACCTCCATGTGGCACAAGTAATTTTTGTTTTTGATTTTTTTGTTGATTTTATTGGTTATTGATTAGAAACCAAAAATAGATATTTTAGTTAAGGTTTGCACAATTATGGTATTTTCTGTTTGAATAGAACGGGTGGTTATGTTATAATTAAGAAGTTTATAGTTTTGATCATATGTCTTGTGCAATTGATTGTTTGATTATACTTGTTTATCTATTTTGTATTCGTGAATTTATAGATGTATATTGTTGATATATCTAGATAATGCTGTATATATATATATATATATATATATATATATATATATATATATCCTAAATGCAGTTATTGTTGATATGATTTGTATTTCTAATTTGTGAACAACAATAAAGCTGGGGATTAAAGGCTTATGTTCAACAAAAATATATAGAATTAGTGGGTATAAATATCAATTCTAGTAAGGTGCCTTTAACCACTTGGATTAGAAGTATGTTGGATATACTTGGAAATTAAAACCTTTGATTTGTGAAAGGCTAGCTAGTGCTCATATGATACTTTCAAAAGATTTTTGTTTTCGATCTCAAGTTTTGTAAGAGTTCATATGTGTTACATCCTAACCCTTGATTATTGGGTTTAATTGTGATTAGGTGGTGGATTAGGGGAGATCGAGATGGACGGCTGAGATGGATTTGGTTTGGGTGTAAAATGTTGGATTCTCACTTCTCTCTCACTCATTTTCTCACGTTCTCTCCCTCTCATCTCTCTCCCTCCCTCTCAGCTGCCGGTGTGTGGAGGTGTGGATCGGCGAGGAGACGACTCAGTGGACTGCGCGAGGATCGTGTTCATCGGTTTCTCGGTTGGATTCGCCGGAGAAGGAGGAGAAGTGCTTGTGGAGGCGACTTCGTGGGTTCTTCAAAGGCTTCTTCAAGCCTGAAGGTATGCCAAGCTGTAGTGTAGATCTCCTTTTAGCCTTGGCGAGAACGATACTCATCGAGTGGTCGACCGGTGGTACGTTTTACCAGGGGATTGAGGCTCTGGGTGTTTTTGGTCGAACGGGTCCCCTTTGCCGGTCTACCGAAAAACACTGTTGTAGGTCGGTTGGGGGCGTTGACCATCTAAACGGTCGACCGCTCATTGACTTCGTCCGACCGACGTTTAAGTTAACTTATTGGCCGGTCGACCGGGAGTGTGGTTTCGGTCGACCGTGTAGTGCGGTTTTGTTGGGGATTTCTACTAGATGATTTCGGTCGACCGTGATCTGAGGGTCGTTCGACCGTTGGTGCTTTTTGAGCAAGAGAGGATTTCCCTGTTGGATTTCGGTCGAACGGGGCCCCTTTGCCGTTCGACCGGTTGGACGTTATTTCGGTTTTTCTGAGGAATAGTTGTGGTGTTCGGTCGAGCGTTTGGGTTCTTCCGTTCGACCGTTTGGGCACTGTTTTGCATATGGATGCTTGTGCCGTGTGTTGTTGGATTCGTCTCGAGGGCAATGGGTCTCCGGCCTTTTTGGGGCGACGGTACAGACATTGCCGGCCTGAGAGGAGGGTCGTGTTGTGGCTCTACGGAGCGTTGGCCGAGACTCTGACCGACAGTGCCTTGTGTGCACGTTGTTGTGGCTCTACGGAGCGTTGGCCGAGACTCTGACCGGCGGTGCCTTGTGTGCACGTTGTTGTGGCTCTACGGAGCGTTGGCCGAGACTCTGACCTGCGGTGCCTTGTGTGCACGTTGTTGTTGTGGCTCTGAGGAGCGGGTGCCTTGTGTGCACGTGTGACTGGGGGTTGGGGTGAGAGGAACCTTGAGACCCGAGGCCGATGTGTTCCGGCGGTGCCTGGTGTGCACGGGAGATTGTTATGTTTTACTGCATTTCATTTCATGTTTCATTACGCATATTATGTTCATATTTTAGGGGTTTGGCATACGGGGTTTCCCACGGGAAACTCAGGCATATTCATGTTTTATGTCAGGTCGTACGCGTCAGTAGGAGGTGGTGACTGCGGACAGGAGCACCCAGACCAGATCCTGTCTCTTTTGTTCTTCGAGGTGGATGATTTTTCCCTTGTACATGTGTTGTATAGCTTTTGTGTTGGGTTGTAATCATCCTTGACTCTTGTATTGTACAGTTTCCCATATTATATATATATGTACTCGTGGTTTGGTGACGACCCCAGTGTTAATTCTTTATCTGTTTAAAGTTTTAAATTTTCCGCTGTTTCGGGGCGTTACAATTTGGTATCAGAGCTTTCGGTCCCGGTGTGCTTGTCCAATGAAACCACCTTAGAGGTCTTGAATTTAGTTTTCATTCATCATTCATTCATTCATAACCATTAATTCATTGTCGTTTCCTGTCCTCTTGTGTAGATGCCTCCGAGACGTGTGAGGCAACCTTCACGTTATAGGGGCGCCGGAGAGGAGACTGGTAGGGAGGACAGAGAGGAGGAGGAGAGGAGGACCCTTCAGGGGACTCTTGGTAGGCTGGGCGAGTTTCTTGAGCGACAGTCTGCACAGGCCGAGCAGGCAGGGGCGGGGGCAGTGCTGGATCGGTTTATGCGACAACACCCTCCTTCCTTTGACAGCAGCGGTGAGCCGGAGGTAGCTGAGGATTGGGTCTTCAAGATCCGGAAGATCTTCAGAGCGATTGGGTGTCCTTCTGAGAGGCAGGTGGATCTGGCCACCTATGTGTTGGACGGAGAGGCTGCCAACTGGTGGAGGTCCACGTCGGCTGTTGTGTTTGAGGACAGCGAGGAGGTGGGCTGGAAGGAATTCCTCACGGAGTTCAACCAGCAGTATTTTCCCCAGCATGCGCGGGACAGGAAGAAGAAGGAGTTCCTAGCACTCGAGCAGCGAGAGATGACGCTGGCGGCCTACATTAGCAGGTTTCACGCCCTGGAGCGTTACTGCCCGGATACTTATGTGACACCGGAGCAGAGAGATCAGAAGTTTATCCGAGGGTTGAGGCCGTAGTTCAGGTCACGTATGACCACGAGTATGCCGCAGACTTTAGCTGATGCAGTGAAGTTTGCGACGATTATGGAGCAGGACTACCAGGAGACGGTAGAGGCCAGGAAGGTGCAAACGAAGGCCAGTGTGCGACCTGAAGATCAGATTTTGGGAAATCCGGGCAAGAGGCCCCGGATTGATAGTGGTGGATCACAGCAGTCGGGGCAGTGCAGGCAGTGTGGTAGAGTTCACCCCGGGTGCGGGTGTGGGGCTCGATCAGGTGCATGCCATGGTTGTGGCCAGATGGGTCACTTCATTCGTTTCTGCCCGAGTAGGTCAGGTGGACCTAGTGGACGACCGGTGATTGGCATCATTTCATGCTTATATTTGTATCTTATATCCATTATCTTTCACCTAAACAATGCTATGTTACGAGTTTTATGTTTAGTTTTCAGGAATAAATAGGTTTGAAGAGATGAAACATAAAAGGACCAAAAAGCTAGGAAAAAGGACTGGATTGTGAGATCTGGGGACCAAGATGCAAGGAAGAAGGACTTGATTGCAAGACAGAAGGACCTAAGAGCAAAACAGAATACTCCACACCATCATGGGGAGTATTTTACCAATTCGATTCGGGTCGGAGCTCCAACAAGTCAAGTAACCGCATCAATGACCAACAATACCAGAAAGCAAAGCTCACAACAAAAATGAGCAGGATCTGAATCATATAGACCGCCAATTGGCGGTCCAAGACCGCTAATTAGCGGTCCATTTTGGCCCAAATCCGCTCAAATTTCTCCAGCACATGTATTAGAGGATGTTTAGGCTATTCTTGGTATCTGTTTAGTCCCACATCGGGGGATTGTCCCGGTTTGCCTTTTTCCATGGCTATAAATAGAACTCTTCACCTTCCATTGTAATCACTCTATATTTTAAGTGGCTATTCTTACTACTAGAAGTGAGGCCTTGAAGCACACACTAAAGTAGGAGGATGCTACTTTTAATGTGAGTCATTTTATCAATAAAGTTTTGTGTTTCTTTCATTGTTTGTTTTATGCTTCTTTTATTGTTTGTGCATGTTTTAGTTTAATCGTCTTTTAATTCTAGCTTAGTTTTAATATGCTTTCTTTCCATAGTTTAATAATTAGTGTAATGTTTAGTGAGTAGTTCCATCCCCTTTGGGGGGTGGAGTAGATGTACATACATGCATTAGAGAATGATATGAATGCTTTTATTTCAATGTGTTGATTAAACATGAATGTATGCTTGCTTGTTTAGGATAGAATTTACAACTTGATGAGTTTTGCCAAAATGATTAGACACCTCTCATGCTTGTTTAGGTTCTGAAATAAACACCTTGCATATGTAAATGTTAATCAACTAAGTTGGTGAATAGATTGATAGGTTTTGCCATAACATTTAGACACTTCCTATGCTTGATAAACACCACCTTCATGTGCTTAAAGAATGTATTCTTCTGTAGGATTTCATGTTTAATTATACATATATATTTTTTGAATTTTCATGTATAATAAGGATCTATTACAATTTTCTTCGATTTATTTATGCATGCATCGGTTTGTTTTAACAACTAGTTTCAAAAACTTATTAAAACAAACACAAGGGACTCCGAAATTCATACCCAGAAGTTCTCTAAAACTTCTTGAAGATTCGGAGACGTTGGAGAAGATTATCGTCGCTTCCCGTTGCGCCGGATGCCTCCGAGTGTTCACCGAAACCCTAAACAAGGTTGGAGAGAAAAGAGTTAGCCAATCGATCTCCAAACAAGCTTAGAATCTAGCTACAAACCCCTTCCTTAGCCTCTGAGATTTCTCCTTCCAAAGTCTTAGAAAACTAAGAGAATTTTCGTGGGTTTTAGTAGTGAATTAGGAGAGAAAATAATTTCTGAATTGTGTAACTCAATTAGGGAGAATAAGGACCTATTTATAGGTTCCAATCTTACTCTTAATCATGGTTATTCTTAAGCCACGGTTTTATGACAATTTCTCTCACAAACTAATTCCATAATGCATTATATGCACCCACAAAACGTTTGACCAAATTTGGAGCTAATCCAACCATCGATCAAATTAATCTCTTAATAATCAAAGGCAGAAAATCGACCGCTGTTCGGTTTACCGAGTCCCACTCGGTTAACCGAATTTGTCACGATCGTTTAACCGAGTACGTGACGGATGACCGAATCTTAAGGAGAAAAATTCTCCTTAACCGATCGGACTAATTCTCGTCCAAGACCGAGTGCTATTCGGTTAACCGAAAATATCGGAACTTGACATTGTTCGGTCGACCGTTTTTGGTTCGGTACACCGTACCAAAGTTCCAGGCACTTTGGTCAAGTTCGGTCAATCAATTACGATTATCCGTTCCACGTTCGGTTGACCGATCCATAGATCCTTCGGTCGACCGAACCATAACGGATTACCGAACTTCTACCCGATTTTGCCTATTTCAAATTTTGGATTTATTTCCAACAAAATTTGAACTTAAGGGGGTTTTAGCAAATTCACAACTTATGCAATGTGTTATCCTATGCAACAATAAATTATTGCACCCCATAATATATGCATCTCATATGAATTTATCATGACTCTAATTATGTTTATATACAACATAATTGATTTTACTTGATCACCACATGTGTCATATTTTCTATGAGAAACCCGACACATCATATGAACCAAAAATCAAGCTTCTTGTTTCACGGTTTTTGCGGTGTGACCTATTGGAGGATCTAAACTAAGTTGGCAGTGATATTAAGAGCTTAATATCACAAGCTATAAGCGGTATCTAGCTACACATTATAGCTCCCAATTAGTTAGATGTCTTAATTCCACTAGAACAAAAACCCGATCCATTTAGTGATGGAGTGCACCACTTGTGTCCGTCCCTTGCCTCATGATATTAAGAATACACACAAAGTAGTATTGTGTCATCTTTGTATTAGTATTCATTTATTGATCTCTTTAAGTTAGTTATAAATATGTGACTTAACTCAAATCACATTGTGCACATTATAACTTTGCTTTATCAAGGGGCCCACTAATATCATCACTCAATTAAGAGGGGCAATGATAATCTTTTGACTAACTATCTTCTCTAACGAAAGTTATACTTAACCAACCAATGCCTTTACACTACACTGATCGATAGTTCAAGACACTGATCTAATTAAGTATTCCTTAAGTGATCAGATATAAGTCTCATATCAAAGGACCAAAGACACAGTAAAATATTAATGACACAGAAACACATTTCTATAATATTTTACTTATTAGGTCTATTCAGTATACAAAAGTAATATTTTCCTCTTTTGCATACCCGTGTTGTCACTCACTTGTAGAGCTACAATGATCTGTGACCAACACGACAATCTTAACTCGGTAATTAATGTTCCATGTTAATTACCATGATTGCGAATATCTTTTGTTTTATGTAAACCAATATCTTTTAGAGCTCTACGGTTAAGGACCAAGAGCCTCTTCCTTAACACTTCTAAAAGACGAATAACATAAACAAGGAACAAAATGATTTCTCATTCAATTCATATTAATTGACATTTAAAAGTAAAACTTTTAGAACACATTCCCTTCAATCTCCCACTTGTTATTAAAGTTTTCTTTCTCATACATACTCAATGCATAAAAAAATAATAACTAGGGTAAACCCCATTACATATCAATCATCAAGCCAATCTACATGGTTCCTCAATCCCATGGACTCGAAATACATTTCACCTTTGGCTTGGGATAATGGTTTTGTGAATGGATCAGCTGTGTTGCTGTTGGTGTCCACCCATAACAGATTTATTTTGCCTTCGTCGATGAGGTCACGCGTCACGAAGTACTTACGATCCATGTACTTCACTTTGTGGTGTGATTTGGGATCCTTGATTTGCGAGATAGATGCACTATTGTCGCAAAATAGCTCTATTGGTCCCTCGCTCGAGGGAACTACTCCAAGCTCTTCAAGGAACTTCTTAATCCACACTCCTTCCTTGCTCGCTTCAGCGACAGCCATCACTTCGGAAGCAGTGGTTGAGTCGGCAGTAATGCTTTGCTTCCAACTACGCCAACTCACAGCTCCACCATTCAGAAGGAAGACGTATCCTGATTGCGACCTTCTATCGTCTGGATCACTCATGAAACTCGCATCCGAGTAACCTTCAGCTATCAATTCCATTTGTCCTCCATAAACAAGAATCTTATCCTTAGTCTGGTTAAGGTACTTCAGGATATTCTTGATCGCAGTCCAATGCTCAGGACCTGCGTTGGATTGGTGACGACTTGTCACACTTAGAGCTTACGAGACATCGGGTCTTGTGCAAGTCATCGCGTACATGATCGACCCAATTGTCGAAGCATAAGGGACATCTTTCATGTACTCTAAGTCCTTACCTGATTGCGCACGTTGAGACTTCTTGAGTTGCACACCCATACTCATTGGCACACTGCCCTTTTTGGAGTTGTTCATCTTGAACCTTTCCAAGACCTTGTCAATGTATGCACGTTGACTGAGGCCAATGAGTCTGCGAGATCTATCTCGATATATCTTGATTCCCAAGATGTATTGAGCCTCACCCATGTCTTTCATCGAAAATGCAGATTTCAATGAGCTTCTCGTTTGCTCAAGCAAAGGAATATGATTGCCCATAAGCAATATGTCATCGACATATAGGATTAGGAATACTACATGGCTCCCACTAACCTTCTTGTATACACAAGGTTCTTCCTTACTTTGAACGAAGTGAAGCTTTTTCACTTCCTCGTCAAAGCGTTTATTCCAACTCCTTGATGCTTGCTTCAATGCATAAATGGATCTTTAAAGCTTGCATACCTTCTCACTATTCTTTGGATCTTCAAAACCTTGAGGTTGTACGATGTACACATCCTCCTCCAAGTTCCCATTCAGGAACGCCGTTTTAACATCCATTTGCCATATTTCATAATCGTGAAATGCGGCAAAAGCGAGCATGATCCGAATAGACTTGAACATGGCAACCGGTGAAAAAGTTTCATCATAGTCAATTCCTTGAACTTGAGTGAAACCCTTCGCTACAAGCCTCGCTTTGTAGGTTGTCAAGTTCCCATCCATGTCCATCTTCCTCTTAAAAACCCATTTATTATGAATGACCTTTTTCCCTTGAGGAAGGTCAACCAAGTCCCATACTTGATTATCATACATGGATTCTATTTCGGATTCCATGGCCTTAAGCCATAGTTTGGAGTCTTCCCTTTCCATTGCCTCTTGGAAGGTTAAGGGATCATTGGTATCTAGTACCATGATTTCATGAAGTCCCAGATATAAATCGGGTTTCTTCCTTTCCCTTGTTGACCTTCTAAGTTCTTTTGGTTCTTCTCGTGTCTCTCGAACTTCTTCCACAATTTCTTGAGGAGTGGGTTCACGTTCAACTCTTGAACGTACACTTGGTGGGGATGATTGAGATTCTCTCACAATTTCTTGTGATGGTCTCTCGCTCACGCTCCCACTAACCAAAGGAATCTCGGTTGGGCCTTCATGATCTTGAATGTCATCATTCATTTCATGATCTTGTAGAGTATCTTGAGTTTCCTCAAGCACAACCCTACTCCCACTATTTTTTACCCTTTCTAGAAATTCTTTTTCCAGAAATGTGGCATCCCTCTCTACAATCACTCGATTGGAGGTGATATGCTAAAAGTAGTATCCTCTTGTCTCACGAGGATAACCAATAAAGAAGCACTTATCCGCTTTTGGTTGAAGTTTGGTCGACATCAATCTCTTGACGTAAGCCTCACAACCCTAAATCTTGAGAAAACTGAGCTTAGGTGTTTTACCACTCCATAGCTCATAAGGAGTTTTCTCCACGGATTTGGATGGAACATTATTTAGTGTGTAAGCCGCAGTTTGTAGTGCATAACTCCAAAAGTAAAGAGGTAATTCCGCATGACTCATCATTGACCGAACCATATCGAACAATGTCCTATTCCTCCTTTCGGATACCCCATTCCACTGAGGTGTACCGGGAGGGGTGAGTTGAGGTACAATACCAAACTCCTTTAGGTATGAGTCAAATTCGGCACTTAAGTACTCACCTCCACGATCCGTTCGTAGAGACTTGATTTTCTTGTCAAGTTGGTTCTCTACTTCATTCTTCAATTCTTTGAACTTGTCAAAAGATTCACTTTTGTTTCTCATTAGATAAACATAGCCATAACGACTATAGTCATCCGTGAACGTAATGAAGTACCTGAAACCATCTCGTGCACTAGTACTCATTGGACCACATACATCGGAATGTATCAAATCCAAGAAGCCACTCGCCCTTGGGCCTTTCTTCTTGAAAGGCCTTTTGGTCATTTTTCCCATTAGACATGGTTGGCACGTCTCCAATGATTTAAAATCAAGTAGACCAAGAAGGTTAGCTTCTTGCAATTTCTTGATGCGCTTTTCATTTATATGACCAAGACGATAGTGCCACAAGAGAGTATCATTCTCGTGAGTGGTCTTAAGTCTTTTGTTATTGATATTAAAGATTTGTTTATTATCCAATTCAAGCAAATAGAGACCATTCCTTATGAACGCATTTGAATAGAACACACCATTCTTCGATATAGACAAACAAGAATTTGAAATATTTATATTAAAATTATCCATATCCAGACATGATACAGAAATAATATTCTTGCTAATCGAAGGTACATAATAAACATTCTTTAGACATAAATTTAAACCACTACACAATTGAAGCACCACAGAACCTTGTGCAACCGTAGACACGTTCACACCATTTCCGACCTTCAATTCTACCTCGTTCCTTACGAGTTCCTTCCTATCCATGAGTAGCTGCACATTAGAAACTATGTGAGCACAAGATCCGGTATCAATTACCCAATCCTGGACAGAGGTGGCTAAATTTATTTCAATAACAAATATACCTTTGGCCTTTTTGGGGCGCTTTCGTTCAATCACTCCGTTGTCAAGGTCTTCCTTGTACTTGGGGCAATTTGGCCGGATATGTCCTTTTTCACCGCAGTGAAAGCACTCCATATTGGGAGTTGGAGATTTCTGAGATTTCCCCCTCGAGGCACTCGCACGAGCACCTCCTACTCCCTTGCTCTTGATTGAACCACTTTTGGTAGATTTGCCATTTCCTTTACCAATCTTATGGCCCCTCCCATGGACGGCAAGGACTTGCTTGTCCCTACCCTTGCCCATGTCAACTTCAGCAGTTTTGAGAGCATTGTGAAGCTTCTCAAGACTCACCCCTTTTTCACGCACGTGATAGTGCATCACAAAGTCCTTAAAGGACGGGGCTAGAGAGCCAAGAATCATATCTTCAGCAATGTCCTCGGGCATTGGTGAAGAGAGCTTTGCCAACTTCTCAAGGTATCCTTGCATTGTGAGAAAATGCATAGATACCGATGTTCCCTCCGCCATATGGCACCTTGTGAGTGCGATGGTGGTCTTATAGCGCTCCTTTCGGGCACTATCCATGAACATCTTTGATAAAGCCTTCATGGTCTTCTTGGGTTTTGAATCCAAGTATTTCGCTTGAAGCGAGTCACCCATGGATGCTAGCATAAGACCGTGAACTTGGTTCTCTTGGTCTTCCCACTTGGCTTTAGCCTCTTTCTCTTCATCGGTTAATCTCTCATTCCACTTTGGGATTGGACCTTCCAAAATGTGAAATAGTTTCTCAAACTTTAACACGATGTTGAGTTTGAGTTGCCAACTAATGAAGTTTGAGCCATCATTCGCTAAAGGGTATTTTTCTATCATGGATCGTACGATAGGTTGGATGTTCGACATTTTTCTACAAAATAAATCATATAGGTTTTAATGCCAATTTTATGTTTTAATACACATGCATACATATATCGAATATATAAATGTAAATGTTGCAAATTAAAATCTTGCCCATAAATGCAACAATCCAAGATCCTATTAATTGTAATATAGACTAGCTAAGGGCTATCGAATACATTACAATATCAAGGTAAGAAATCATTTTCTAATCACAACCTTTTTGAATTTTAGCAATATTTAGCATCTTCAAACTCTTGCGACTCTTGTCGTTTTGATTATGAGGGAATACGACCTATCCTCGTAAGAAAAACTTTTTCCCAAAACCGAGCGAGGGCTCTAGGTAATGTTAAGAAAACTTATTTTCATTTGATACGAGATACGTTTATCTATTGTATTCACAACTAAACATACTTGGGGTTCACTAGGGTGAAACACACCTCATATACTTAATTGTGGCACAACAACAGACAACCTTTATATCTCCCACTATTCCCAAAGATAGAGGGAGCTATCTCTCGCTAAGGGCGAGCAGAGTATCCCTCGATCAATGGCTGCTAGTGGATGAAATAAGAAGGAAATTTATTCTTAATTTTTGTTGGACAATTTAACATGTGATTTAGAATTTTAGGTTATCATGCATATTATTAATCATACACATCCTAGCATTCAACACATTCATCACATGCATATCAAGATAAAAACAGAAATTAAACATTCACACAATCCACATCGTGTGAGTTTATATGTTCCCTTCGATCCTCGATCCTCGATCCCTGATCTTCGATCCTCGATCGATGCGCTACAGCGGCGACTTCCTCTTGCACCGGAGATGTAGATTTTACAGAAAATAAACATGGTCCTCACATTCGATAAAACCGACTAGTGCAAGTCCTATGTAAAAACCTCTCATATGCAAATGCAACTATCTAAAAGACGGAAATAGAGAGAATTTTGGCTTTTACATACATAAGCCCCTGTATAATAATAATTACGTACATTTGTAGTGTCTGATTTGGAACATATAAACTCACAATCCTGCAAAGCAACTCAAGCATCCATGCACGCAATTGCTATAAACTACAGAATCTAATTTATCAATCATCCAGAATTCTCAACAATTCTTTGAAAAATATTTTGAAATCCATTAAAAACATTTTTCATTCATCCATAGTTCAAAACTATTTTTGAACCGCTGTCCATCCAATTTCCAATGGAAAGATGAACTGCAGTTTTTCGGTTTTGTTGATTCTCTTACAAAATAATTGTTTTTAAATAAAACGAAATTATTGTAAGTTGGACTAATGTCTTAATCCTAATTCCAAAAATCACATGGCATGTTTTAAAACTCTTAAAACATTCAGACGAATTATTATGGAGAATTATATCAACAAAACATCCATACACCGAAAAACCGGTAAAACCGAATTGTTTAAATCCTAGATGGCAAACTAAATTCGTTTACAGCCATAAATCATAAGAAAATTGAACCCTAAGCTCTGATACCACTGTAGGATTTCATGTTTAATTATACATATATATTTTTCGAATTTTCATGTATAATAAGGATCTATTACAATTTTCTTCGTTTATTTATGCATGCATAGGTTTGTTTTAACAACTAGTTTCAAAAACTTATTAAAACAAACACAAGGGACTCCAAAATTCATACCTAGAAGTTCTCTAAAACTTCTTGAAGATTCGGAGACGTTGGGGAAGATGATCGTCGCTTCCCGTTGCGCCGGATGCCTCCGAGTGTTCACCGAAACCCTAAACAAGGTTGGAGAGAAAGGAGCTAGCCAATCGATCTCCAAACAAGCTTAGAATCTAGCTACAAACCCCTTCCTTAGCCTCTGAGATTTCTCCTTCCAAAGACTTAGAAAACTAAGAGAATTTTCGTGGGTTTTAGTAGTGAATTGGGGGAGAAAATAATTTCTGAATTGTGTAACCCAATTAGGGAGAATAAGGACCTATTTATAGGTTCCAATCTTACTCTTAATCATGGCTATTCTTAAGCCACGGTTTTATGACAATTTCTCTCACAAACTAATTCCATAATGCATTATATGCACCCACAAAACGTTTGACCAAATTTGGAGCTAATCCAACCATCGATCAAATTAATCTCTTAATAATCAAAGGCAGAAAATCGACCGTTGTTCGGTTTACCGGGTTCCACTCGGTTAACCGAATTTGTCACGATCGTTTAACCGAGTACGTGACGGATGACCGAATCTTAAGGAGAAAAATTCTCCTTAACCGATCGGACTAATTCTCGTCCAAGACCGAGTGCTATTCGGTTAACCGAAAATATCGGAACTTGACATTGTTCAGTCGACCGTTTCTGGTTCGGTACACCGTACCAAAGTTCCAGGCACTTTGGTCAAGTTCGGTCAATCAATTACGATTATCCGTTCCACGTTCGGTTGACCGATCCATAGATCCTTCGGTCGGCCGAACCATAACGGATTACCGAACTTCTACCCGATTTTGCCTATTTCAAATTTTGGATTTATTTCCAACAAAATTTGAACTTAAGGGGGTTTTAGCAAATTCACAACTTATGCAATGTGTTATCCTATGCAACAATAAATTATTGCACCCCATAATATATGCATCTCATATGAATTTATCATGACTCTAATTATGTTTATATACAACATAATTGATTTTACTTGATCACCACATGTGTCATATTTTCTATGAGAAACCCGACACATCATATGAACCAAAAATCAAGCTTCTTGTTTCACGGTTTTTATGGTGTGACCTATTGGAGGATCTAAACTAAGTTGGCAGTGATATTAAGAGCTTAATATCACAAGCTATAAGCGGTATCTAGCTACACATTATAGCTCCCAATTAGTTAGATGTCTTAATTCCACTAGAACAAAAACCCGATCCATTTAGTGATGGAGTGCACCACTTGTGTCCGTCGCTTTCCTCATGATATTAAGAATACACACAAAGTAGTGTTGTGTCATCTTTGTATTAGTATTCATTTCTTGATCTCTTTAAGCTAGTTATAAATATGTGACTTAACTCAAATCACATTGTGCACATTATAACTTTGCTTTATCAAGGGGCCCACTAATATCATCACTCAATTAAGAGGGGCAATGATAATCTTTTGACTAACTATCTTCTCCAGCGAAAGTTATACTTAACCAACCAATGCCTTTACACTACACTGATCGATAGTTCAAGACACTGATCTAATTAAGTATTCCTTAAGTGATCAGATATAAGTCTCATATCAAAGGACCAAAGACACAGTAAAATATTAATGACACAGAAACACATTTCTATAATATTTTACTTATTAGGTCTATTCAGTATACAAAAGTAATATTTTCCTCTTTTGCATACCCGTGTTGTCACTCACTTGTAGAGCTACAATGATCTATGACCAACACGACAATCTTAACTCGGTAATTAATGTTCCATGTTAATTACCATGATTGCGAATATCTTTTGTTTTATGTAAACCAATATCTTTTAGATCTCTACGGTTAAGGACCAAGAGCCTCTTCCTTAACACTTCTAAAAGACGAATAACATAAACAAGGAACAAAATGATTTCTCATTCAATTCATACTAATTGACATTTACAAGTAAAACTTTTAGAACACATTCCCTTCATTCTACACCCACCTCTTTGCATGTGTGCACTCACTCCACCCCTTAGGGGTTTTTCCATTTCCTGTATTCCAGCATTGTTCCTTTGTTCTTAGCTTAGTTATTGTTTCATTGTTTGGTTCTTCCTTTCACATTTCCTACTTCTTAGCGTAGTATAGAGTAGAGTAGCATAAACATCTTTCTCCCCTATTTTTGCCACTTGATTTCGTACAAGCAAGAGGCTACTCACCTTCCTGAGGACGACCCGTACTTGCCATCGCTTCATCGCGGCCGTGCACTTGCGGTTTAAAATAAAACGTTCAACAAGTTTTTGGCGCCGTTGCCGGGGAGGTGCCAGTCCAGACTCTTGTTTGGACGATTCCAATGGATTTAATTTGTGTTGTGTAGTTTTTCCTTGTTTCAGGAGACTTGGAGTCATCAGGAGGAATGCCTGGTGAAGTTTTGAGTGAATCTGAGCATTTAAGACCGCCAATCAGCGGCCTGAGACCTCCAATTGGCGGTCTGGTAAGCTCGATTTTGTCTCGTATTTCTTTGGTTGGTTTTCATAATTGATGTAGTGATCTGGGATTTAATTTAGCATGTTTTGACTTATAGTTTGTTCCCAGATCCATAATCAACCTCCTTTAAGCAACTTGGACCCAAAAACTCAAAGCAAAAGATTAGGCATTCTTTTTGTTTAGGCCATGCATCATGTATGTGACTTAGGCATTTAGATTGTCTTTTATCTTAGCTTTATTTTCTGTTGCTGAGAGCTGGCGTGAGGTACGCACCTTCTACTCTCATTCATGCATTTCGTATGAACATGCATTAGTTAGTAGGAAGTGCATTGCAACAAGTGTGAGTTGAGCGTTGTTTGGAGAGTTGATTGCTAGATTTAGGACTCCAAAACGCTACTAAGGAGGGGCTGTCCCGTAAAAGATAAGGTGGGGGATTTCATCACCATTTCCTTCGCCCCACAAACCACACTAATAAAGAGCCTAATTTTTAAAATCAAGTAGACATTGGCCTTAAGGATTTCGGACGTATTAGGAGAGTGATCCGGTCTCGACCGTCATGACCTGATCGACGTTGCCCACTTTGTCGATAGTAGGAGAGACGAGATCCCCGGATCTTGGCTCACTTGCTGGGCTTTGTGGTCCTCGTTGTAGGGAGGTGAGGCGTGTTGAGGCCGTGTGACCTCGCAGTTAGGCGTCGTCTAGCTGTAAGGACCTATAGCGACCTTAGGATTGCTTGAGCCTTGTTTGCTTGTGTGCTTCTACCTGTACCCATCCGCCGTAGCATAAGGACTTCTTCCCTTCTCTCCTGAGTCATTCTTTCTCTCCTGTGTTCCCCCGTCTTCTCCTCTACGCACATTCTTTGTTAGAAAAAAAAATAAAAAAAAATAAAAAAAAGTTGTGGTTTGTGTGTGCACCTTTGTGCATGCTTTCGTGGACACGGGACGAGAGTGGTCGTTTGACGAGGAGCGTTGTCAATCCGGCTTCGGTCATCGATTTCTCGACACCTTCCTCCTCTCATGTCGCACGTAGTCCGGGTTCAATGGCTGCTAATTTCCGTGAGGAGGAGCAGTTGCTGGACCCACCTGTTCGACCTGTGCTTCCAGTTGTCGCTCCCATACCTCTACGTGATCGATGCTACCCGAGCCGTACCGCTCTACCCTCATGCATCGTATTACCACAGGCTAATGTGAACCATTTTGAGGTTAAGCCTCAGTTTATCTCCATGCTCCCTCATTTCACTGGGAAAGGTGACCCCTATATCTTTCTCAGGGAATTTGAGGAGGTTTGTGCTATGTTCAAGCTGCAACAACTTAGCACAGACTCCATCCATCTTAGGCTTGTCCATTTTGCGCTGAAGGATGACGCCAAGAAGTGGTTGTACAGCAACCAAGCGAATGCCTTTAGGACTTGGGATGAGTTTCAATCTGCATTCCTCAAGAAGTACTTCCCAAATCATCGGACTCAAAAATTGAGGAACGAAATCAATTCGTTCTATCAACATGAGACCGAACCATTTCATGCATATCTTGAGAGGTTCAAAGAGCTACTATCCTCGTGCCCTCACCATGGCATTGAGTTGTGGCATCTTTGTCAGATTGTGTATGAGGGTCTTCACATCCCGTCCAGAACGCTCCTTGAGTCCATGTGTCAAGGAGAGTTCTTGGGAAAGGATGAAAGGGAGGCATGGGCCTTCCTAGAAGACCTCGCTGAGAAAACCATGCAATGGGAGAGTGTGAGGGAACCACCTGCATCATCTAGTATAGGAGCGAGGATCGCGAATGCAAACTCAACTAGATCGGATTCCACATTTGCTATCGATACCACTACGGCCACCGAGGCACGCATGGCGGCCTTAATGCGCCGTATGGATTCGATTGAGCTCCAAAACCAACAAAGTGCACCTCACTTGTCCACATCTGGTACAGTTCCCTGTCTTTCATGTGGTAGGATAAGTCATGTAGAAAGCGAGTGTGAGTCCATTCCTCCTGAGATGGAGCGTGTCAACGCCGTCTATGATAGAGCCAGGAATGACCCATACTCATCATCTTATAATCCTTGATGGAGGAACCACCCCAATTTTTCATGGAACCAAAATAATGCCCCGGGTGGTCCTTCAAACTCCTCTAGATTACCTTACCAATCACACCAACCTCCCATGCATGCACATTCCTATCAGCCACCCCAAGCACAAACCACCAATCAATCGGGTTTCCTAAAGTCCAATAATATGGAAACCCGATTCAATTCGCTTGAGACCTTGACTCGTGGACTTGAAAACTCAATGAAAATTTTTATGTCTACCACAAGTCAAGTTCTCACTTCAAATCAGCAGACCATCAAATCTCTAGAGCTTCAGATGGGCCAATTGGCTCAGTTTGTACATGAAAGAGAGAGAGGGTATTTTCCTAGCCAGCCTGAGGCTAACCTCGTATGTACCAACAACAACACATGCAAAATGAGAATGTGGTACCTCGGGGGAGGCAAGTGAACCATGTGGAGGAACCTGTTCACCATGTCAATTCCATTGTGACCTTAAGGAATGGAAAACAGGTTGACAATCACATTTCCTTGCCACAACAACCACCATCTATGCAGCCCCTCAGTGGCAATGGTGGTGAAGAAGAAGCTGAGGGTGAGGGTAATACACCAACGCTTCCTTCTTCTCAGGCACCGCAGAAAACCTACTAAGATCTGTTTATCAACAGTTGAACTTGGGAGAATTGAAACCAACTAAGATCACCCTCCAACTGGCGGATAGATCCATTCGTATTCCCATGGGGATTATCGAAGACGTGCTTATCAAAGTTGGAGATTTTATATTTCCAGTCGATTTTGTTGTCCTCGATACCAATCCTGTTGCGAACACCCACTCTCAAATACCTTTGATTTTGGGTAGACCATTTCTGGCAACCTCCAATGCCTTGATTAATTGTAGAAATGGTCTCATGAAGCTCTCATTCCGTAACATGAGTGCCGAGTTTCATGTGTTCAACTCTGGTAGGCAACAGGAACCCATGGATGAACCTTTAAATCTAAATCTCATCCGCCAACTGGAGAAAGCACCACAAAATCAACGAACACCCCTAACCCCAATGCAACCCGTTGAGAATGTTCGTGGGCCCAGCGAAAACTCATTGTCTGTCTTCGCAATGCAACAGAGTGAGCTGGCCTCGAACATGAATGTCCAAAGGGAGTGTTCCTTGCATGATTCAGTTGAGAGTACTAGTGAGAGTGAGACACCTCATCATATGCCTATACCATAAGGTGTCTCTACCTCATGTCCCATGGCCATTGAGCCATTTGAGCTTCATATTGACTCCAACAAGGACCCACCTATGACCGAGCTTATGCTTGATGATCTAAATGATGGTGGGAGGTCCTTGTTGGATGACTTGGGGAGAAGCCCCATTCTTAGTGATGCAGGTCTGCTGCATTCATCGAATGAGCTTGAGGAACTCATTCCGATGCACCCGCCTATTGGTTGGACGGTTTTCTTCGATGAGCAATTAAAGCCTAGTGAGGCAACACAACTTCATTCTTTGTTGCCCACACCCAACCAATATCATGAGGGGTTCGAGCCTTTCAGCTTTGACCTGTCACCCCTCATGACACCTCAGAGTACCAGTGGAGTCTGCCCATCTCGGCAAGTCTCTGGTCCTCCTGACTTGATGTTCTCATTTGATGTTCCTTGACCAAATGATTATGAGAATATCTTGGTTGATGTATATATCTTAAAAAAAAAAGAAAAAAAGAAAAAAAAGAGTGTGTAATAAAAGACTCCTTCAGTGAGCATCGATTGTTGGGGGCCCCAACCCTTGTGTACTTGGGCCCAATCTCTTCACGTATTTATCTCCCTTCTTCAGCTTCTCACAGGTTTTGAGGGAATTTGGGTTTGTGTCCATCAACATGACCCTGAACGTCGCTTTGTACTTCATGTTGGTGAGATGTTTCCCTTTTCATGCATATCTCCATGTAGTATCTTGCTCGCATTCATTGAGGACAATGCATGAAGTAGGTGTGGGGAGGGGGGTGTTTTACGTGTGTACATAGTCGAGTCTTTTTCCTTTGGTTTTATTTTCTTTTGTTTGTACTGCTAGTGTCATGTTAGTGTGCCGCATTTAACATTGATATATCTGCTTGCCATGATCCTTGGGTGACTTGTCTTCTTTTGCTTGCCGAGTGCTTTAAAATTTTCACATTTCTTTCAAAATCATGTGTTTGTGAAAGAAAATGTTTTTGTAGGTTTTGCGTGTGTTTAGCATGTGCAAAACCGTTGAGAGGCAAAGTAAAAAGAAAACTCCCAAAATTGTCTTGAACTTGATGCATTAGGATTTCTAGTTTACTGGCTTTAGGTCTTATCGAGTCGTTAGGATGCACCCCGGTTTTCCCTCGGGGGGCGTGTAATCATAGGGTTTCAGTACTCAAACATTTAATTAAGTCCACCCTGAACCTAGTGAGTCAAATAATTCGTGTTTGTGAGTATAAGGAAGTTTGTCATAGTCGAGGGCCCTTAATCTCTTTTTGTGAAACTTAAGTGTAGGGGTTTTGGTTCCCATATAGATAAATAAGTGGTGTTCTCTCTTCTCGCACGGCTCCTATCACTCGGGAAAGTAGGTCTGAGGGGACTTTGTGTCTGGTGCTTTCGAGTCATCTGACTTGGGATGCACCGACCGAACTCCCGTTACACGGGTGGTAGGGATCGCCCTATGTGGAGATTTGGGGGAAGGTGTACGTGATAGTGTAAGTCCTCATAGGCAATGATGCACGAAACCCGACCCTGGGAGAATCAAACACCAACCAATAAAATGCTCCAAAACAAAAAGAAAAGAAAAAAAAAGAAAAAAAAAGAAGCAAATAAGAACCAAAATGGACTTTACACATTGTATCACATTCAGAAGTTAAGGTTGCCCATGTCTTTCACTTAAGTCCTTAACTAACTCTCACGAATAACTCATTAGGCTAGGTGTGTGGACCGATTACATATATAGAGTCGACCCGTAGTATTACTGCATCCCATGATTGACAAAATGAGTCCAACGAGTCGTGTAGCTAGATTGATTAATGCATCTTGTTCGGATTTTGTGGGTATATCCGCTGAAAACCCTCAGGAGACAACACTCCTCCTCCTTGGAGACAAGGAGGTTTAACGGCTTGTTGCACGTGCTAAGTGCAACCGTGATTCCTACGAAAGTGAGTTAGGATTTCTTGTTTTTCGTATGCTTTTCTCTTTCTTTGTTTTGCTCGGGACTAGCAAAAGTTAGGTGTGGGGATATTTGATTGACATCATTTCATGCTTATATTTGTATCTTATATCCATTATCTTTCACCTAAACAATGCTATGTTACGAGTTTTATGTTTAGTTTTCAGGAATAAATAGGTTTGAAGAGATTAAACATAAAAGGACCCAAAAGCTAGGAAAAAGGACTGGATTGTGAGATCTGGGGACCAAGATGCAAGGAAGAAGGACCTGATTGCAAGACAGAAGGACCTAAGAGCAAAACAGAATACTCCACACCATCATGGGGAGTATTTTACAAATTCGATTCGGGTCGGAGCTCCAACAAGTCAAGTAACCGCATCAAAGACCAACAATACCAGAAAGAAAAGCCCACAACAAAAATGAGCAGGATCTGAATCATATAGACTGCCAATTGGCGGTCCAAGACCGCTAATTAGCGGTCCATTTTGGCCCAAATCCGCTCACATTTCTCCAGCACATGTATTAGAGGATGTTTAGGCTATTCTTGGTATCTGTTTAGTCCCACATCGGGGGATTGTCCCGGTTTGCCTTTTTCCATGGCTATAAATAGAACTCTTCACCTTCCATTGTAATCACTCCATATTTTAAGTGGCTATTCTTCCTACTAGAAGTGAGGCCTTGAAGCACACACTAAAGTAGGAGGATGCTACTTTTAATGTGAGCCATTTTATCAATAAAATTTTGTGTTTCTTTCATTGTTTGTTTTATGCTTCTTTTATTGTTTGTGCATGTTTTAGTTTAATCGTCTTTTAATTCTAGCTTTGTTTTAATATGCTTTCTTTCCATAGTTTAATAATTAGTGTAATGTTTAGTGAGTAGTTCCATCCCCTTTGGGTGGTGGAGTAGATGTACATACATGCATTAGAGAATGATATGAATGCTTTAATTTCAATGTGTTGATTAAACGTGAATGTATGCTTGCTTGTTTAGGATAGAATTTACAACTTGATGAGTTTTGCCAAAATGATTAGACACCTCTCATGCTTGTTTAGGTTCTGAAATAAACACCTTGCATATGTAAATGTTAATCAACTAAGTTGGTGAATAGATTGATAGGTTTTGCCATAACATTTAGACACTTCCTATGCTTGATAAACACCACCTTCATGTGCTTAAAGAATGTATTCTACACCCACCTCTTTGCATGTGTGCACTCACTCCACCCCTTAGGGGTTTTTCCATTTCCTGTATTCCAGCATTCTTCCTTTGTTCTTAGCTTAGTTATTGTTTCATTGTTTGGTTCTTCCTTTCACATTTCCTACTTCTTAGCGTAGTATAGAGTAGAGTAGCATAAACATCTTTCTCCCCCTATTTTTGCCACTTGATTTCGTACAAGCAAGAGGTTACTCACCTCCCTGAGGACGACCCGTACTTGCCACCGCTTCATCGTGGCCGTGCACTTGCGGTTTTAAATAAAACGTTCAACAAGTTTTTGGCGTCGTTGCCGGGGAGGGTGTGGGGCTCGATCAGGTGCATGCCATGGTTGTGGCCAGATGGGTCACTTCATTTGTTTCTGCCCGAGTAGGTCAGGTGGACCTAGTGGATGACCGGGTTCCTCCTCAGCTAGCGGAGCTGGACCGAGTCGACCAGTTGCACCCTCCCAGCAGGGGAAGAGTGTGGGACGTGTCTTCACCATTCAGGCGGAGGAGGCTAGAGACGCCAGCGCTGTGGTGGAAGGTACGCTTTATGTTGATGGGTTGATTGCTAGAGTGCTTTTCGACTGCGGGGCCACACACTCGTTCATCTCTGAGCAGTTTGCGAGCGTGTTAGGTCGTACCCCTGCGATATTGACTGCCACGTTGGAAGTCAGCACACCCTTGGGTTTGGTGGGCATTGTGGGGAGCTTCCTCCCCGGCGCCACGGTTGCTTCGGGAGACCAGGAGTTCCCGGCAGACCTGGTCTTATTACCGATGGTAGACTTCGATGTCATACTTGGGATGGATTGGCTGTCCCAGTACGATGTTCGAGTCTTGTGCTGAGAGAAGAAGATTCTGATCTCGAGGGAAGGTCTTCCTGATTTGCTGATCAGGGGGACTAAGAGTGGAGATGGTCGGATTTTGGTTTCGGCAGTGAAGGCTCAGAGGATGATTCACCAGGGTTGTAGAGCGTTCTTAGCGACACTTGTGGTGCCAGATTTGGATGTGAAGAAGTTGGAAGATATCGAGGTTGTTCAGGATTTTCCTGAGGTATTTTCTGATGAGATCACCGGGTTACCGCCTCACAGAGAGATCGAGTTTGGTATCGATTTGGTGGCAGAGACTACACCACAGTCGAAGGCTCCATATAGGATGGCGCCTGCGGAGTTAGCTGAGCTGAAGAAGCAGTTGCAGGATCTGCTAGATTCAGGTTTGATCAGGCCCAGTGTCTTACCCTGGGGAGCTCCAGTGCTCTTCGTGAAGAAGAGGGATGGCTCGCTGAGGATGTGTATTGATTATCGGATGCTGAATAAGGTTACCATTAGGAATTGGTATCCTTTACCCAGGATCGAGGATCTTTTCGACCAGTTGCAGTCAGCGAGGGTCTTTTCGAAGATTGATCTGCGATCCGGTTACCATCAGTTGAGGATTCCGGATGCAGATGTCCAGAAGACAACGTTCAGGACGAGGTACGGGCATTATGAGTTTTTGGTGATGTCGTTTGGAGTGACGAATGCACCAGCAGCGTTTATGGATCTGATGAATCAGACCTTTCAGCCGTATCTCGACAGGTTTGTGATTGTCTTCGTGGATGATATACTGGTATACTTACCAGACAGAGAGCAGCATCGGGAGCACCTGAGGATTGTGCTTAGCATTCTGAGAGATAAACAGCTCTATGCTAAGTACAAGAAGTGTGATTTCTGGCTAGATCGGGTGGCCTTTCTGGGACATGTAGTGTCAGCAGACGGGATTTCTGTGGATCCAGAGAAGGTCGAGGCTGTGACTCAGTGGAGAGCTCTGACCAGTGTGTCTAAGATCAGGAGTCTTGTGGGCTTAGCAGGTTATTATCGTCGGTTTATTCAGGACTTTTCCAGACTTGCTTCCCCACTGACGGCTTTGACACAGAAGGGTGTCATGTTCGTTTGGTCCCAGAAGTGCGAGGACAGTTTCCAGGAGCTGAAGAGGCGATTGACTACAGCACCGATTTTGACTTTACCAAGTGGTAGCGGAGGCTATGTGATTTATAGTGACGCTTCTGGCATCAGTCTGGGTTGCGTGTTGATGAAGCACGGGAAAGTGGTCGCTTATGCTTCGAGGCAGTTGAAGGTTCATGAGAAGAATTATCCCACTCATGATCTGGAGTTGGCAGCGGTGGTTCACGCGTTGAAGACCTGGAGGCATTACCTATATGGAGAGCAGTTTGAGGTTTTCACAGATCACCAGAGTCTGAAGTATCTCTTCTCGCAGAAAGAGTTGAATATGAGGCAGCGCAGATGGCTAGAGTTCATAAAGGATTATGACTTCACCATTTCGTATCATCCGGGGAAGGCGAATTCTGTCGTGGATGCCTTGAGTAGGAAGGTAGAGTTATCAGCTGCCAGCTTATGCATTCAGGAGTGGAGGTTGCTTGAGGCCTTCATGGAGTGGAGACCTTTTACTGACGGCTCTGAGATGGCAGTGATTGCGGGACTTCGAGTGGAGCCGCAGACAGTTTCGGGAGTTGTTCAGGCTCAGAGAGCAGATGATGAGCTGGACAGTCTGATGCAGTTAGCTGCTAAGGACGGATCAGACTTCAGTGTCAGAGTCGATGGGGGCTTGAGGTTCAGAGGTCGGATCTGGGTACCGAGGGCAGGTGATCTGAGGGATACTATCATGGAGGAGGCACATAGGGCCAGATATTCCATTCACCCGGGGAGTACCAAGATGTATAAAGATTTACAGCGGAGTTTCTGGTGGAAAGGGATGAAGCAAGACGTAGCAGACTTCGTGTCCAGGTGCTTGGTTTGTCAGCAAGTGAGGATTGAGCACCAGCGGCCAGCAGGGCAGTTGCAGAGTATAGATCTGCCAGAGTGGAAGTGGGAGCACGTGACTATGGATTTCGTCACCGGTTTACCGAAGACGAGGAGATCTCACGACGCGATTTGGGTCATAGTCGATCGACTGACCAAGTCGGCGCATTTTCTGGCGATCAGGACCACCTTACCCTTGGAGGGTTTGGCGAAGCTGTACATCGAGGAGATAGTCCGGTTACATGGTGTACCTGTGAGTATTATCTCTGATCAAGATCCGAGGTTTACCTCCAGATTTTGGGGTAGTCTGCAGAAGGCTTTGGGGACTCAGTTGAAGTTCAGCACATCTTTTGATCCACAGACGGACGGGCAGTCAGAGAGGACTATCCAGACGCTAGAGGATATGCTGAGAGCGTGTACTCTGGATTGGGCAGGATTTTGGGATGAACACCTGTCGTTGATCGAGTTCGCCTACAACAACAGCTACCATTCGAGCATTGGGATGACACCGTACGAGGCTCTGTACGGTCGGTGATTGACATCATTTCATGCTCATATTTGTATCTTATATCCATTATCTTTCACCTAAATAATGCTATGTTACGAGTTTTATGTTTAGTTTTCAGGAATAAATAGGTTTGAAGAGATGAAGCATAAAAGGACCCAAAAGCTGGGAAAAAGGACTGAATTGTGAGATCTGTGGACCAAGATGCAAGGAAGAAGGACCTGAATGCAAGACCGAAGGACCTAAGAGCAAAACAGAATACTCCTCACCATCATGGGGAGTATTTTGGCAATTCTATTCGGGTCGGAGCTCCAACATGCAAAATAGATGCATCAAATACCAACAAAGCCTTCCAGAAAAGCCCACAAGAAATTCCAGACCGATCCGGACACTGTAGACCGCTAATTAGCGGTCCAAGACCGCTAATTGGCGGTCACTTTTGGCCCAAATGCGCTCAAATTTCTCCTGGACTTGTATTAATGTTCTTTTAGGCTATTTTTGGTGTTTGTTTAGTCCCACATCGGGGGATTGTCCCGGTTTGCCTTTTTCCATGGCTATAAATAGAACTCTTCACCTTCCATTGTAATCACTCCATATTTTAAGTGGCTATTCTTCCTACTAGAAGTGAGGCCTTGAAGCACACACTAAAGTAGGAGGATGCTACTTTTAATGTGAGTCATTTTATCAATAAAGTTTTGTGTTTCTTTCATTGTTTATTTTATGCTTCTTTTATTGTTTGTGCATGTTTTAGTTTAATCGTCTTTTAATTCTAGCTTAGTTTTAATATGCTTTCTTTCCATAGTTTAATAATTAGTGTAATGTTTAGTGAGTAGTTCCATCCCCTTTGGGGGGTGGAGTAGATGTACATACATGCATTAGAGAATGGGATGAATGCTTTAATTTCAATGTGTTGATTAAACATGAATGTATGCTTGCTTGTTTAGGATAGAATTTATCACTTGATGAGTTTTGCCAAAATGATTAGACACCTCTCATGCTTGTTTAGGTTCTGAAATAAACAACTTGCATATGTAAATGTTAATCAACTAAGTTGGTGAATAGATTGATAGGTTTTGCCATAACATTTAGACACTTCCTATGCTTGATAAACACCACCTTCATGTGCTTAAAGAATGTATTCTACACCCACCTCTTTGCATGTGTGCACTCACTCCACCCCTTAGGGGTTTTCCCATTTCTGTATTCCAGCATTCTTCCTTTGTTCTTAGTTTAGTTGTTATTCCATCGTTTGTTTGTTTCGTTCGCATTTCATACTTCTTAGTGTAGCGTAGTCTAGATTAGCATAGACAACTTTCTTCCCCCTATTTTTGCCACTTGATTTCGTACAAGCAAGAGGCTACTCACCTCCCTGAGGACGACCCGTACTTGCCACCGCTTCATCGCGGCCGTGCACTTGCGGTTTTAAATAAAACGTTCAACAAGTTTTTGGCGCCGTTGCCGGGGAGGTGCCAGTCCAGACTCTTGTTTGGACGATTCGAGTGGATTTAATTTTTGTTTTGTAGTTTGTCTTTGTTTCAGGAGACTTGGAGTGGTCAGGAGGAGCACCTGGAGAAGTTTTGAAGCAAGCTGAGCACTGTAGACCGCCAATTGGCGGTCTGGTAAGCTCTGTTTGCTCTCTTATTTCTTTGGTCGGTTTTCATAATTGATGTAGTGATCTGGGATTTAATTTGGCATGTTTTGACTTATAGTTTGTTCCCAGATCCATAATCAACCTCCTTTAAGCAACTTGGACCCTAAAACTCAAAGCAAAAGATTAGGCATTCTTTTTGTTTAGGCCATGCATCATGTATGTGACTTAGGCATTTAGATTGTCTTTTATTTTAGCTTTATTTTCTGTTGCTGAGAGCTGGCGTGAGGTACGCACCTTCTACTCTCATTCATGCATTTCGTATGAACATGCATTAGTTAGTAGGAAGTGCATTGCAACAAGTGTGAGTTGAGCGTTGTTTGGAGAGTTGATTGCTAGATTTAGGACTCCAAAACGCTACTAAGGAGGGGTTGTCCCGTAAAAGATAAGGTGGGGGATTTCATCAGAGGTTGTCTCGTGGAGTGATGAGATTCGGGAAGAAAGGGAAGCTCAGTCCGAGGTACGTCGGACCGTTTGAGATTCTTGATCGTGTCGGGGAGGTTGCCTACCGTATTGCTTTGCCGCCGCAGTTATCAGGTATTCACAACGTTTTCCATGTTTCTATATTGAGGAAATACGTTGCCGATCTGTCGCATGTGATCGAGATCTGTGTTCCGGAGATCGGTCAGGACTTATCTCTCGAGGAAAGGCCCGTGGAGATTGTAGACCGGATGGAGCACCAGCTCAGGAGGAGAACCATTCCGATAATGAAGGTCAGGTGGCAGCACCATAGCGAGCGTGAAGCCACTTGGGAGGTCGAGGATGAGATCCGGAAGAAGTAACCGGAGTTGTTCGGTGAGAATTTGGTTCTAATTTAGAGGATGAAATTCTTTAAGGAGGGTGGATTGTTACATCCTAACCCTTGATTATTGGGTTTAATTGTGATTAGGTGGTGTATTAGGGGAGATCGAGATGGACGGCTGAGATGGATTTGGTTTGGGTATAAAAGGTTGGATTCTCACTTCTCTCTCTCACTCGTTTTCTCATGTTCTCTCCCTCTCATCTCTCTCCCTCCCTCTCAGCTGCCGGTGTGTGGAGGTGTGGATCGGCGAGGAGACGACTCAGTGGAGTGCGCGAGGATCGTATTCATCGGTTGCTCGGTTGGATTCGCCGGAGAAGGAGGAGAAGTGCTTGTGGAGGCGACTTCGTGGGTTCTTCAAAGGCTTCTTCAAGCCTTAAGGTATGCCAAGCTCTAGTGTAGATCTCCTTTTAGCCTTGGCGAGGGTTGGAGTGGCCGGCGGTAGGCCGGAAGGCTCGTCGAGAACCTTGCAGCAGCTTTTCTGCTCTGCAACGGTCGACCGGCGGGATGGCGCGGTCGACCGGTCGTAGTGTGTTTTGGGCGGAAAACCCTTGCACCGGTCGAACGATACTCATCGAGTGGTCGACCGGTGGTACGTTTTACCAGGGGATTGAGGCTCTAGGTGTTTTCGGTTGAACGGGTCCCCTTTGCCGGTCGACCGAAAAGCACTGTTGTAGGTCGGTTGGGGGCGTTGACCATCTAAATGGTCGACCACTCATTGACTTCGTCCGACCGACGTTTAAGTTAACTTATTGGCCGGTCGACCGGGAGTGTGGTTTCGGTCGACCGTGTAGTGCGGTCTTGTTGGGGATTTCTACTGGATGATTTCGGTCGACCGTGATCTGAGGGTCGTTCGACCGTTGGTGCTTTTTGAGCAAGAGAGGATTTCCCTGTTGGATTTCGGTCGAACGGGGCCCCTTTGCCGTTCGACAGGTTGGACGTTATTTCGGTTTTTCTGAGGAATAGTTGTGGTGTTCGGTCGACCGTTTGGGTTCTTCCGTTCGACCGTTTGGGCACTGTTTTGCATATGGATGCTTGTGCCGTGTGTTGTTGGATCCGTCTCGAGGGCAATGGGTCTTCGGCCTTTTTGGGGTGACGGTACAGACATTGCCGGCCTGAGAGGAGGGTCGTGTTGTGGCTCTACGGAGCGTTGGCCGAGACTCTGACCGGCGGTGCCTTGTTCGCACGTTGTTGTTGCTCTACGGAGCGTTGGCCGAGACTCTGACCGGCGGTGCCTTGTGTGCACGTTGTTGTGGCTCTACGGAGCGTTGGCCGAGACTCTGACCGGCGGTGCCTTGTGTACACGTTGTTGTTGTGGCTCTGAGGAGCGGGTGCCTTGTGTGCACGTGTGACTGGGGGTTGGGGTGAGAGGAACCTTGAGACCCGAGGCCGATGTGTTCCGGCGGTGCCTGGTGTGCACGGGAGATTGTTATGTTTTACTGCATTTCATTTCATGTTTCATTACGCATATTATGTTCATATTTTAGGGGTTTGGCATACGGGGTTTCCCACGGGAAACTCAGGCATATTCATGTTTTATGTCAGGTCGTACGCGTCAGTAGGAGGTGGTGACTGCGGACAGGAGCACCCAGACCAGATCCTGTCACTTTTGTTCTTCGAGGTGGATGATTTTTCCGTTGTACAGGTGTTGTATAGCTTTTGTGTTGGGTTGTAATCATCCTTGACTCTTGTATTGTACAGTTTCCCATATTATATATATATGTACTCGTGGTTTGGTGACGACCTGAGTGTTAATTCTTTATCTGTTTAAAGTTTTAAATTTTCTGCTGTTTCGGGGCGTTACAATATGTCCGTGTGTGAAGGTATTAATTAAAATAAAGTGAGGTGGTGGTGGTTGTTTGGTTGAGTGAGAAGAGAGCAGAAGTAGTTGATTGGAAGATAATAGTAACGATTCGGAAAATATAAATAGTTTTCTTGATATCATTCAATAATAACAAACTCTTTATATAGTCTACATATTCATAAAATAGGAAATACATCTGATTAATTGGAATATATTTTCCATTGCAAGCAATCTACTTTCCACAATTATAACCGTACGGCCTGTTCTCGTAATACAATAAGATGACAATAAAATATAATAAAATTAAAGAAGAAAATGAAATGGTCATTAAAATTTTATTGTCCTGTGCATTTGGATTTTGATTCGTAGATGGATTGTTGTTTGCTTATAGTTTAGTTGCTTAATTTGTCGGGACAAAGTTTAGTTGCTTAGTTGGGTCAAAGATACGTCTCTATCGATGAATCCGACTTCTTCCGAGCTGTAGTTGGTATATGACTTGTACAACTTATGACTTGATATATAAATTAGACTTAGACATGATATATGACTTCGTTTTTGACTTTCACTTATGTGATTATATGACTTCTGTAACATCCCCGAACAGCGGAAAATTTAAACTTTTAAAATCAAGGGAAACACGTGGATAAAACCATCAAGAGTGGGGACATTACTGAAAGAAATACATAAATACGTCTGGTGCATCATATTACATAAGAGTTTGTCAAAAGAGTGATTACATTGGAATACAAAATACATAAAACATGTAATCACGACAACCTAAATAGGTAGACGAAAGGATACAGTCCCAAAGTGCAATCTCCCTCGGTCACCACCCGCCGGAACCTAACGCGGTCCTGAAAAAGATGCAACAACAATGCCTGAGTTTCCATAAGGAAACCTCGTATGACAAACTCACCTATATGCCCTAACATACTAGTATAGCATGACATGGAATACAAAGCAGTAAACATTCCCACAAGGGTAAAACTGGACATCCGTCCTGCAATCGTTCCCGCTGCCACACAGGCCCCGCGGTCTACAATCGTCACCGCTGCCACACAGGCCCCACGGTCCGCAACATCGCCGTCGCCACACAGGCCGCACGGTCCAACAACCACCGGTATCACACAGGCCACACGGTCAAACAACACCGCCGCCACATAGGCCGCACAGTCCAACATCGGGTCCCCGTAGAGACCTACCGTAGGCATATACGGTCTAACGGACAGTACGCAACACATCCACACACGCGACTACACAAACCAAGGGATCGGTGAGGAGGCGTTCGCGCGTAGGTAGAATCAGATCTGAAAACATCGTGGTCCACCACCACACCAACGGAGTCGTCGCTCAGGTCGATCCATCAACCAGCGCCACACAGGCCGTACGAGCTCTCATTCGATACGTGCCCAGTCGAGCTACCTGCTGGAACACATCATCGGCAGTCCATCGCCGCAACCACACAGGCTACGCGCGATCCTCCCTGCCGCCACACAGGCCGTACAGGGGCCCTACCACCGACACACAGGCCGCACGACACGTGCAATCACTGCCATCAAGGTCAGTCGAACATATCCGCCACACAAAGGCCAGACAATCGATAAATCTGAACCGAAGTCCGCAGGGTCAACAAGCTCCACGTGCAGACACCAACTCCGCCGCTATAAAAGTAGGGCAGCGGCCTCCGTAGCCCCTCAGGCCGGTAGTCACTTCACCCAACGACAGTTGCATGCCCGCTGAAGCAATGAGATCCGCAATCCCTCAGGCTGCTACTCTAACGCGAGTCAAACGATCCACCAGATTTGTCACGATCCATACATAGAGGTGACGCGTTCCGGACACCCACACTCCTCCACACCGTGGTCCCTGGGCAGGCACGCGTAACGCGCCCACCGTCACCTCCCGGCTCACGCACCAGGCGAGGACACGGGTTTCCGTGGACAGAGTTGGCATCCTAAGCGGAACCAGGAATTCTGTCCTGTGCAAAACGGTCGACCAAAAGAGACACTCGGTCGACCGTTTTCCTCAATGGAATCGGTCGACCGAAGTGACAACCGGTCGACGACTTCCACAAGGGAATCAGTCGACCGAAAGTGACTGCTCGGTCGACCGCTTCAACAAGGGAATCGGTCGACCGAAGCGTCTGCAACGGTCGAACTATTTGCGCAACACATAATTCCTAACGGTCTACCGAAGGTCTAAAACCGGTCGACCGAACGAGGTCAAAATCCGGAGTCTGGTCAACATCAAAATCCAATCTATCGGTCGACCAACTCAGGGGTCTCGGCCGACCGAAACCTTACACGGTCAACCTATTATTTTCTACGTCATAAAGGGTCGACCGCAACCACACCAAGGGTCCGGTACACTTAAGTTCCGCTCGACCGAACACAAGGACCCGGTCTACCGAAACACGCCAGGCAGTCCAAAAACACTACGTTCGGTCGACCGTCCAAGGGACCCGGTCGACCGACAGACGTCTTCAACATCGCGCCAACCGAGGTTTTGATACCGAAACTTGTCGCCAACGAGGTCTCCGACCTCCCGCGACCTACCAAAGCATCACCCCAACGTGGGTGATCACTAAGGCCTCTAATGCAAGAACTTTGCATACCTTCTCTTTGAAGATCGACGAAGAACACCGGAGCTCCAACTACCACGCCTCCGGCCGCAACCTCACACACGTCCTCCTCCACGCGCCTTCGCACCACCGTCACCTCCTCTGCCCGACGCCGCTGCTGCTCCAACCAAGAAGAGAGGAAAATGAGAGAGGTGATGAGAGGAAGATAGAATGGAGAGGAATGAAAACGTAAGAGAGAGAGAGGTGAGATGAGCTTCTCATTTTCTCCAAACCCAACACCAACAGCACCCTACCACCATCACCTCCACACAGCCGCACTCTACACCCACTGTTCACGTCACCCCCACATCACCAACAGCACCCTCCTATTCCCTCCTCAACTTCCCATGCAAACCCTCCACTATTAGCACCCTAATCACCATTAAACACCAATTAGGTTAGGGTCATTACAACTTCCACATAATTTATGACTTCGACTTGTGTGATTATATGACCTCGACTTAGACATAATTTATAACTTTGACTTATGTGATTGCATGACTTCGACTTATAAAATTAGACGTGATTGTATGACTTCGTTTGTGTTGAACCGTTGCGAGTGTATGTGATTATATATATCATTGTGTGAATGTATGTGAATGAACAAATGTTTTAAATGGATATTGTAGTTTGTTTTTGTTGCAGGATCTCTAAACCCGATATGGGGTTGAACCCGATATTAACTGTTTTTTTATAGCAGGTGTTACTTTTGCCAACTAAATTCCGTCGGCAATAGTAATGTCTTATTAAATTGGCTAACGAAAATTCCGTTGGCCGTATTTTTACGTGTCATTTTTGGCACGCGAAATTGCTCCAGCTGACAGAAACTCCTTTTGCCAACGATGGAACCGTCTGTTGGCAAAAATTCTTTTTGTGGTAGTGTCACAAAGAATGTGTCTCACATCTTTCCAATTCTTTTTGTTATTTGTGTTGTTGCTGCACTTTAATAATACCCACGACAACATGACGAATTTTGTAATTCCATAATCGGCATCATCCATTAAATGTCAATTACTCCATGATGATAACCTTTTTTTGTTTGAGGAGACGAATGAAGCCATTTTTGCATCTCAAGTTGCGAATTAGGCAAAATTATCACACCAAATGACAAGGTCTGCACTGTTGTTACGTTCATTAGTCCATCGCAGCTGTCCATCTGAAATGGTCAAATATTATCTCCGGAATATCCGGACTCCAATTAAACCAACCCAATGAAGCGACAGACTTCTTCAGAACCCAGGATTAATCCCAACTGTCCATCTAATCCGAAATTCCGAACCCAATAGAAAACCAACTTGGAGGTTTTCTACGGCGTCTCTGGTTCGATCCTTCTTTTCTCTCTCCTCTTCCTGTTCGATTTTATAGATTTCTGAATGAAATTATGTGGTTGTTCAGGGGCATTTATGCACACACATTAGGGTCTCCTATTCTGAGAACATCATTAACGGCGCCCAGGCAGCTCCCGGGCTTTCTCTCTCAGTCACGTCAGTTTCTCTCTCTGCCACGTCAGCACAAACCACCCCCTACAAAATCCTTAACCATTACTCAATCCACACAGTCACGCTACAGTATTTGTTGTCACGTCATTATTTTTATTCTTCTCTCCAAAACTCTTTCAACAATCAACAAAATATATTAATAATCATTATCGTAATTATTTAATATCAACAATTCATTCGTTTTTAATTAACATTTAATTAATAAATACGAAAATATTATTAAAATTTAGAAAACCACATTACATAGTACATTAACCGGAAATTTAGAAACTAAAAATACATGCTTAAATACTAAACTTAAATACTAAACTTCAAAGACATCAAGACGCATTTCCTCCAAAGCGTTGCCATATATTGTCGACCAAATCGGCTTGAATGTTCAAATGTGTGGTGCGATCACGCACTTGATCTCTCCTTCTCAAGTACCTGGTAATATCCAATACATGGTTAGTGGAATACCGAACCGCGTCGTTCACGGAATTTCCAGGTTGATCCTGAACAAATTCGTTCTAATCTCCAAAATTACCGAAGGAATCACGTTCATCCTGCACTATCATATTATGCATTACAATGCAAACTGTCATTATTTTGTTAAGTACAATCTTACTCCATGCAAGAGATGACTTCTTCACTATCGCGAATCGCGATTGCAAGACTCCAAATGCACGTTCTACATCTTTGCGTGCTGCTTCTTGTCGTTCAGCAAATAACCTGTCCATCGGTGTTTGTGGATGAACGATGGACGGAATGAATGCTGCCCATTTTGGATAAATACCATTAGTAAGATAATATCCCATATTATATCGAGGACCTACAGTACGCGCGTGATTCACTAAAGACGAGACGATTCGATCGAGGCTTGGTCTTCTCAAACATCGAGGACCTACACTACGCGCGTGATTCACTAAAGACGAGATGATTGGATCGAGGCTTGGACTTCTCAAACATCGAGGACCTACAGTACGCGCGTGATTCACTAAAGACGAGACGATTGGATCGAAGCTTGGACTTCTCAAACATCGATGACCAACAGTACGCGCGTGATTCACTAAAGACGAGACAATTGGATCGAAGCTTGGACTTCTCAAACATCGATGACCTACAGTACGCGCGTGATTCACTAAAGACGGGACGATTGGATCGAGGCTTAATTTGTTTTTGATTTTTTTGATTTTTAAGTAAATCAAAAAATTGTTAATTAATTATAAAAATATTTTTTCAATTATTTTGTAATACCTAATTAATTAAATTTCATTTACCTAATTAATACATTATCCTATTTATATATAAATAATCTTTATTTTTATAAAAAAATCGGACGAATGGGGGGGGGGGGGGCACGTGGCCCCCCGCCCGGGCGCCCAGGGTGGATTCCCAGGTAGCATGCCGCCCGGGAATCCGCCTAGGGCTCCCCTCCCTGGGCTCGCCCTCCCGTTAAGGGAGGGCTCCCCGGGCGCCCCAGAGGGCACCCAAGCAAAGAGCACCCGTTAAGGGTGCTCCCATTGTGTGATCTTGTTCGGTAGTTTGACATGCCCTTAAGTTTAGTACGTTATATTTATGTGGTCAACATAATTCCATTAATTAATTAAAAGAGAGAATTAATTCAAGGTCACAAGAGTCTCTCAACTTCAAAGATAAAGGAGTTGACTTTTCAACATTATTTTTAGGTCACGATCTCTTTATTTTAGTCTAACTAATTACAACAGTGACATTCTCTTCAAGTTAGGACTTTAGCAAGAAAAATCCATCATTTTAGTCCCCACTTTCTTTTCTTCCCTCATCTCTAACATAAATTCCTCATCTCAAATGTTTTGTTGAAGTTTAAGTTGTGAGATTCAACTTTTAAGGCAAGGATAACGAGAATTGTTCATGTTTTTTGATTTTCATCTTAATTTCGTGAATTTCTTTGAACCTGTGATTTTAATATCTAGAAACAATTATGAAAAATTTGTTTTCCTTCTGATTAATTAACTTTCGCATGCTATTAGAGCTTAATAACTAAATGATAACGATTGATGAAATAAGTGTTGATTATTCTATACTTGTACGCAAGAGATTTCGGAATTAGATGTTAAGCATGATTTTATATCTATAATTTCTCTATAATGTATTAACAAATATTTTTGACTTATGAAATAGATTCACAACCTTTTATTCCATTATTAATAGATAATTTAGGAAAAAATGTGAGACTGTCAAGTTTAAGTTGTGTATCTCCTCATTTTATGGTACGTGTCTGCCCATTTTAAATTCTGGATATTAAAACTTGTTATGATATTAAAATCAGGATCATCAATCGAAACTCACAAACCAACAGGTTGGTGTGTGGGAACGAGGTCAAGAACCTCGTTATGCTTGCCCGACACACAAGCCAAATAGAAAGTGGGTCTCTTACGCAAGGTATCATCTAAGGAACTCCCAATACCCTCATTGGCAATGTAGTTGTTTGTTGTCCCTTCATTTTCAAGATGATCATGAACAATAGTGAGAAACAAACTCTCACTAGGCAGTATGAAATTAGGGGTATTAGGGAGTTCTGCTCCGCCAAAGAAGAGTCATTAAGAGGCACAATATTAAGATCATGTGGCTCAAGGGCCACAAGACAAAAAAATAAGGCACAATCTTGTGCCGACTCATAATGAAATTGGTTCATGCTATACCAATTTGAATCGAATCCCCCCCAAGTGATCGTGAATTGAAACCCCAAGTCCCTCAGACTAACTAGGAGTTTGAGTTTGGAAGATTGTGCTTTGAATTTGTGGATGTGGCGATGGTTCGATATTAGTAGATAAATCCTCATGGTGACAAGAAAAGTCACCCTCCTCACGTTCACTTAATTGTTGTGTCATCTAACTCACTTGCATTGCCAGATTTTGCAAGGAATTTTGAATCCTTTCCATGAATGTTTGGAGAGTTTGTTTCAAGGAATCAAGTTTGGGGTCAACTATGAGTCTCAGGTCAGAATTTTGGAGATTTTGGGGTTGGGTGTTTATGGGGTGAGAATGAGTCCAATAATTTGTAGTAGGGTGTGGGTAGAATTCTGGGCATTTGGGAGGAGGATACGTGGGTGGGCATGAAGTATGATACTCAGGATTTCTAAAGTTTTCCCATGGATATGTCATCCCTGGGTAAGATGTGAATACGTATGGGTCATAATGAGTACTTTTAGAAAAAAACATCATCTTATTCGGGTTCCAGAGGAACATACAAACACTCTTCCAACACTCTATTCATCTGACGTAGCTTCTGGAACCGCCAATCCAGTCAAGCCCTTTACCAAACACATGAAAGATGCCAATGTTTATTGTAATGTCTCAGTTTGTTGACCAACATATCATCCGACAAAACTAGATGTTGGTCTACCAGTCAGTGCCTCTCTCATATTACCCCAATCTGATGACTACTCAGCCTCATAAATAATATTGTCCCAACCATGATGGGTGTTAGTCTGAGGTACCGCCAAATGCATGGGTCCAAAATACTAGGGAGAATAGTCTTGGTCCCGACAATGAAATGGATGGCCATGTATGTAACCATCCATCTTGACATAATACTCTCGAGTTGACCACTCTCACCACCACGAGGCCAAGCTCGAAAAAGGGCTCAACTCGACCCTAAAATGCTTATAGAGAGTGTAAAGGGGAGGAGAGTAGAACGTAGAAGTAAGTGAGAAGAAGATGACTCAGAGGAGAAGGGAAGAATCCCTAGAGCTAGCGTGGGTAGTGGGTGAGAGAGTACAAGCCTAATCTAGCAAACATGGGTCAAACAACCTAAGGTCACTATAGGTACTTACAGCTAGACGACACCTAACTACGAGGTTACGCAGCCTCAACATGCTCACCTCCCTACAATGAAGACCACAGAGCCCAGTGAGGAAAGATCTGGAGATCTTGTCTATCCGACTATCGACAATGTGGGCGACATTGATCGAGTTATGACGGTCGCGACCGGATCGCCCTCCTAATGCGCCCGAGGTCCTTAGGGGTCAATGTCTATATGTTTTTAGATTAAGGCACTTAATTAGGAGTGATTTCTAGGGTTATGGAAATGGTGATGAATTTCCCACACCTTATCTTGTATCGGATGACCCCCTAGGTTGTTTTGAATCCTAAACTAGAAATCGACATACCAATCAATCACTCACCTCACTCCTTTCCTGATGCACCTTACTAACTAATGCATGCTCTAACCATGATAAATGAGAGAACGGGTGCATGTACCTCACGTTCACAATCGACAACAAGAAATTAAAGCAAAGAAAAGACAATATGCGTGCAAGGTCTACAGATGATGCATGACCTACATGTCAAACTATCCAATCTTTTGTTTTGATTTTTAGAGGCCAAATTGTCTTAAAACAGGGGAATATGCATCTTAGATTAATTTCTGACATCAACACAAAGCATATATGAGGTAGACAATGGCATATATCAACTAAGAATAGCAAGAACAAGATACAGATGAAACAAAAATTCAAACAAATTTACCAAATCCATCACTGGCGGATTGTTTGGGGAATGAGGTCCCCCAACTCCTTCTATCTCCTTATTTCCCTCAGTTAAGCTTGCCTCTCTACTTAGTCCCCTGTCAAGTAACAAAAAGAGAAAAGAAATCATAAAAAAACCCACCGAAATGGTGAACTCAACTACGAAAATGGCTCATGGACAATGGCGCCAAAAACTTGATCGATTCAATTATAATACCACAAGTGCAAGGCGTCGGTAAAGACACGACAAGTACGGGTTGTGGTCACGAGGAGCGCGAGCGAGTCAGAGTCCACAATACTCAAGTGGGGAAAGGAAAAGAGAGATATGAGATCGTAATTAGAATACGATGCGTACTAAACCAGAATACAAACGATAAAAATAAACCAGTCAAGGGGTAGTAGAGAGAGAATGCGGAAATGAGAATATATGTACGTGTGTGTGTTCATTGGTGCGCATCACAATATGTAATACATGAAATCCATAAAAACCAAATCCAATATTGTCTCCACATGAAATAAGATAAAATATTATCATTAAAACATACAAGACAATAATCAATATGAGGCTAACATGAAATGCATAATGACCAAATCCCACTATGTCTCCCCATGAAATAAGATTGAACACAATCATTAAAACATACAAGACATTAATTAGGATGAGGCCAACATGAGCACATACATACACATGCCATGTTTCCTCCTTATCCACTTCATCATTATCCTCACATCGTCATTCCCCATACAATAGGACCACTAATCTAAGCATGTGCTAATTAAGCACCACTCATGACCATTAGCACATCAAAGATAAGAGTGAAAATCCCATTAGATGGTTATGGTACTCATGTGAGGTTCAAAGATTAGGATTAACACCCACTCAACACATCACATAATCACATCACCTTCTTCTCCACCCCCAATGGGGATGGGCTACTCTCTACTCATCTCCATAACCAAGAAAATAACAAAAGAAAAATAGTAAAGAAAATTGGAGTTAACCCAAACAAGTGAACAAAATTTGCATAAATTCAAAGATAACAATATGAATAGCAAAGAAACTTAAGTTGATAAAGAAATGAAGATTATAAAGTTGCTCCTCTTCTCCTCCACTACACTACTAATAAAGAATAAAACTTACTCTAATAAACAAGAAATAAAACCTAATCTACTAAACAAGAAATGAAACTAACCTAAGGAGGAGACGAAGGAAGAAGAAGAAAGGAGACATTACAAGCCTATCTATAGAAGAAATAAGGGTTTGGATGGATCAGGAAGTAATCAGACGATTGTAATTACTTTATCTATAGTCTTGTGCACCCACATACTCAAGCTGAAGCCACGGGAGAAATTGGGGACCAATTGGATCCTCCAATGATGGATTTTACTGGCAGATCAATTGGGTCTCATCTGCCCTAATTTTCTCGAGTAACTTAAATGTCCTATTTTGCATGTGGGTGCATAATTTGTCCGCTGGTTCGAGCATGTTTATCTTTAATTGCCCAAATACTCCTCAAGATCGTGGTATTGAAGGATTTTTGCGCTCGAAATATTTTTCGTGCATTCAGGTCCCTCTGGATTATGTCTGGGTCCTTCCCGATTTGCAAATGGGTCTTTGTGCATAACTGATTGACATCATATCATGCATATATTTGACATCATATCATGCATATATTTGTCTTGAACTTGATGTATTAGAATATCTAGTAAAGTGGTTTAAGGACTTATCTAGTCGTTAAGATGCACCCCGATTTTCCCTCGGGGGAGAGTAATCATAGGGTTTCAGTATTCAAACAAATAAAGAAGTCAACCCTAAACCTAGTGAGTTGAATAATTCATGTCTGTTAATTTAAGGAAATTTGTTGAAGTCAAGGATCCTGTAACTCCTGTTGTGAGACATTAAGTGTAGGGGTTTTGGTTCATGTGTAGATAAGAAATAAGTGAGTAGGCGTTCTCTCTTCTCGCACGACTCCTATGTTGACCTTTTGGCCTTAATCCTTGTTTTGATGATTTAATCAACCTAATCTTAATCATAAGTAATGTAGAGTAGCACACATATTGCATTGCATATATATTGCATGTGCTAACCTCTACAGGTGATCAAGACTCATGGAAGGAAGGAAATCAAGTCAAGATTTGTAATAAAGCTATATGAAGACTTGTAATCTTGATTTTATTTTGAGTCTTAGGAACATGTGTAAATTAAGCATACAAGAGCTAAAAACTTATCACATACACACTACGTTCCTTAGAGAAGTCACACACAAAATTTCACCTAATTTGGACTTCATTAGATCACCCAAACCTTAGTCGGAAATCACTTAAAACCTAAACCCAGATTTCCTGTGTGCACCGGTCGACCGAACCAGTTCTCAGTTCGACCGGTTTATAACAGACTCTCCACAGTGATTTTACCAAACTCTACCGGTCGACCGGTTCTACCTTTTTGGTCGACCGATCCCGGATTTTAATATGGCCGTTTTCCTTGTCGTATTCCTATAACGGTCGTATTCGTGTAAAACAAACTTAACCCTAAAATACATTCGGTAAACGGTCGAACGACGACCTTGATTCGGTCGACCGGTTGAACAGAAACAAAATTCCCTGCTATCGGTCGACACATCTTCGTTCGACCGTTTCACCTTTGTCTCAACTGAATCCCCTAAACGGTCGACCACCCCATACTTTGGTTCGACCGTTTAACTTAAGTAGAATTAAGTTCTAGCGTATTTGTCCGACCGAGTATTCTTTTGTTCGACCGTTCTCCTTGAAATCAAGTGAACGGTCGACCGGTTTAGTAGTTTCGGTCGACCGGTTCTGGACAGATTTGCAGCCCGATTTTCTGCGTTGTGTATCTTGCACAAAACTCAATCAAATCTTGTCCAAACGGCTAGAAATCTTTAGGAGCTTATAAATAGAGGATCAAGACATGTTGTTAACACAACTCTCCAACTCAAATTGTCCCAATACATTAGAGAGAAACCTCAATCCTCAAAGCTCCCATTTCTACACTCCATAAGCCTAAACTTCACACACTTGATCAATTACTCATCCTACTCAAAGTGTGCTCAATTAGAGAGTGAATCTCACTCAGTTACAAGTGTTGTCAAAAGAAGCATGGACTTCGGTGAAATCCCGAAGTGTCCCTCTCAGATTGTGAGAGGAAGAATTCAAGCAAGCGAGGTTTGTTCGCGTTGCTTGTGGTGTAAAGGCGTTCTCTCCCGGTCCGGAACGGGGAGTGGATAGTGAAGACGTAGGCGGAGCTCGCGGAGTCGAACAGAGCTTACAAGAGAGGACTAGGACCCGGGTAGGGTGCCGAACCTCTATAAAAACGCCGTGTCTCTTTGTGGTTTGCATTTTCTGTTAATTTCCCTACTTGTTTTAAATTTGTTTCCGCTGCGTTTATTGTTTGATTAGTTAGGGATTAGCTTAATAGTGATTAGTGGACCCATAACCCACACGATCCTACATCCTATCACTCGGGAAATTAGGTCTGAGAGGACTTTGTGCCTGGTGCTTTCGAGTCATCTGACTTGGGATGCACCGATCGAACTCCTGTTACATGATTGTTAGGGATTGCCCTTTATGGAGATGTGGGCAAAGGTGTATGTGATAATGTAAGTTCTCATAGGAAATGATGCACGAAAGCTGACCCTGGGAGAATTACACACTAACTAGTAAAAAAAAGAAAAAGAAGGGAGAAAAAGAAAAGAAATGGTAATACAAATAAGAACCTTAATGGACTTTACACTTTGTATCACTTGAGGATGTTAAGGTTGTCCATGTCTTTAACTTAAGTCCTTAATTAACTTGCACGAATGATTCATTAGGCTAGGTGTGTGGACTGAATACATATATAGAGTCGGCCCGTAATATTACTGTGTTCAATGATCGACGAAAATGAGTCCATCGAGTCGAGTTTCTAGATTGAATAATGCATCAATGTTCAGATTTTGTGGGTATATCCGCTGAAAACCCTCAGGAGACAACACTCCTCCTCCTTGGCAATGGCGACACGAGGGTTTAACGACTTGTTGCACATGCTAAGTGCAACCTTGATTCCTACGAAAGTGAGTTAGGATTTTCCTATTTTTGTATGCTTTTTCATTTCTTTCATTTTTCCCTTTCTTTGTTTTGCTCGGGACTAGAAAAAGTTATGTGTGGGGGTATTTGATTGACATCATATCATGCATATATTTTGTGTCTTATATTCTTTATTCTTATCATCCGCAATGCTATGTAATGAGTTTTATGTTTAAGTTTGAGGAATAAACGGGTTTGAGAAGAAGACACTAAAAAAAGACTTAAAAGCAAGAAAAAGAACTTAATTGCAAGACTTATGGACTGAGATGCAAGAGAGAGGGACCCGAATGTAAAACAAAATGACCAATGAGCAAATAAAGAAACTCCACACCATCATGAGCAGTATTTTGGCAATTGGATTCGGGTCACAACCTACACAACTGATTAGGGTGCATCAGACATGAAGAAATAAAGCCAGACAACCACACTCCAAATCCAGACCGGATCGAGACCATATAGACCACCAATTAGCGGTCCAAGACCGCTGATTGGTGGTCTGTTTGTCTCCGGATCCGATAAGATTTAGGCGGGTCATGTATTAGAGTGTTTTATGTCTATTTTTAGCAGTGCATTAGTCCCACATCGGGGGATTGTCCCCGATTGACTTTTTCTATGACTATAAATAGAACTCTTCCTTCTCCTTTGTATTCACTCATTGCTTCGTGGCATTCTCTCTACTTGGAGTAAGCCTTGGAGCAAAATTCAAGGTGGAGAAGAATGCTACTTGTAATGTGAATCATGTAAATAAAATAATTCTTCATAGTTTGTTTAATGTTGTCTTTCTTTTAATTCTTGCATGCTTAGTTTAATTTTGTTTTGTTTTAGTAGAAGTAATTAGAATGTTTCACTTTCTTAATGTAGGTTATAGTTTAATGAGTAGTGAGTAATTCCACCCCATTTGAGGGTTGGAGAAGGTGATGTGATAAGGTGATGTATTAGGTGTGTTTTAATCTTAATCCTTGGAGCCTTACATGATTTCCATAACCATCTAATGAGATTTCACTCTTATCTTTGATGTGTTAATGCACTTGAGTGATCCAAATTGATTTTTATTTAGAATTTCTCCAAAATAATATTTTGGTACTCGTAATTTGCATTCGGGTCCTCGGCTTTTTGCACTTAAGTCCCTAGCCACTTTTGTGCTTAAGTCCTCGAATGCTTTTACGCTTGGATGGACTTCAATTTGAACCCCGATAATCTAGAACTTGGGTGACACTTTAGGATTGTGATTTGTGGGCCACGAAAGGGTGATGAAATCCCCACCGTATCTTTTCCTACGGAGTTGCCCTTAAGATAGTTTAACTTAAATCTAGCAAAGATAGTCAAACATTGGTCTTTAGTTGGGGGATAATTGTAAGGTTGTATGCAAACTAAATCATATGCTTAAATGCAATCGATAAAAACCGCGCACGTACCTTGCCTCCAGCACTCTTCAACAAAAAATAATTTGCAAGAATTTAGCAAGAATAATGCAAACAAAACACTATATGATGCATGCACTACGTCTTTCTAATTTTGCCAATTTTTAGGTCAGAGTTGAATTATTGCCAATTATGGAATTTGAGCTTAACACGTGCAGTTCTACAAAAAGGAAATTTTCCGAAAATAGAAATTACGAGGAAAAAGGCAACAAAGGTTACCTACGCACGCTCAGTCGGGTTCGCCGCCCGCTCTCGAAAATTTCCAGTTGCTCTACGCGTCCACCCAGAGATGGAGACGACCCCAGAAAAAATTGAAGCCCAGATGATTCAGACGTGCGGTGGATCCGCCGCAAATTGATCTTTAGGTGCGGCGATTTCACCACACTTCTTGCTCCGACTGTGCCCGGATTTCGCCGTGTACCCCGTTGTCTCCTGAAACACAAACCCAAATAGTTAGATCGCGCACACGATAAACAGAATAGAATCGAAATCACCATAAATAAACAAAATCTTTGTCGCCTCCCCGGCGACGGCACCAAAAACTTGATGAGAATTTTATTTATACCGCAAATGCACGACGTCAATGAAGACGTGGCAAGTACGGGTCGAACACAAGGAGGGAGAGATATTGTTATTTTTGTGATTTTCGATTAAGGAAAGAAAGAGAGAGAAATAAGGTTGGTTTGAGATTTTGGATTTTTAATTTTCTAAAGCAAAAATAACAAAAACAAACTAAGAATAAAGCAAATATGGATGAGAGTCCAGCGGGTGGGGGTTTAGATATCAGGTTTTGTTTAGAGAAAACTGAAACTTATAATAAATCACATTAGTTATAAAGCATTACATGATAAATGACTCAACATAAACTCAAGTAATCAAAATATACTAACACGAAATTAAAATAATAACATCATTCTTTTTCTCGTCACCATAAATCCGTCACCCCCACCCTTTGGAGAGAGTTAGAAACTCATGGATGGAGGGAAGGAGAAGGGGTCCAAGAGAAACTACGAAAGAAAACTAAAAATACAAAATAAACCAACAGAATTTTGTTCCTAAAGAATGGAATAAAAATAAGTTCTTTCTACAACATAATTTCGGGACTATTTATAGCCGATAAAAGGGACCCAAGTATAAAATAGGAACGTACACGCGTCAACACGCAACTGGACAAAAGCGCGACCCGAGGATCCAAAGGGGTGCGGCGGAAACGCCGCAATTTGCATGTGATGTGCGGCGGAATCGCCGCAATTTTGGCTCAGATTTGATCCGGATTTTTCCTGTGTGTTTATGGTATGATTTAGTTGTCGTTTGCGCGTCCGGATTGATTGCTTTCCTTTCTTTTGAGCTCCAAATTAATTTATTCATATATTTGGAGATCCAAATTGATTTTTCTTTAGAATTTCTCTAAAATAATATTTTGGTACTCGTAATTTGCAGTCGGGTCCTCGACTTTTTGCACTAAAGTCCCTGGCTACTTTTGTGCTTAAGTCCTTCAATGCTTTTACGCTTGGATGGACTTCAATTTGAACCCCGATAATCTGGAACTTGGTCTTTATGACAGAAATGAGTATTTTGCACGCGTTTATGCTCGGGATATGTGTAATTTGCATTTAGGTCCCTGTATTCTATAAATAAGACTAAACACATACCTTAGTAGCATTTATTGATATAAAGTTAATCTAAATGAACGACATATGATGCAATGTATGCAATGCATCACTTAGCACATGCTTAGATTAGTGGGCCTATTCTATGGGGAATGATAAGGTGAGGATAAGGATGGAGTTGATGAAGGAAACATGACATGTGGTAGCATGTGCTCTTGTTTGCATCATCTTAATTAATATTGTATGTTTTAATGATTGTGTAAATCTTATTTCATGTGGAGACATAGTGGGGTTTGGTATTAATGCATGGGTTCATTTAGCTTCATTCCAACTAGTGTCTTGTATGTTTTAATGATAATGTGTTATCTTATTTCATGTGGAAACAAAGTTGGATTTAGTTTTATGGTTTTCCTGTACTACATGTTGTGACGAGCACAAATGAACACACACACATACACATATTTTTGTATTGGCATTCTTTCTCTACCCCCTATGGGGTTTAGTTTTATTGTTTGTTCATTCGTAGTATAATGTAGTGTAATCACCCATTTTCTCCCATCTTGTTTCCCATTCGCCTTAGAACTAACTAAAGTCGACACACCTCCCTGTGGATCGACCCGTATTTGCCACCGCTTCAATGCGGTCGTGCACTTGCGGTTATTTTAACTGATTCAATCAATGACAAACATGTTCAATTTGCTTCATTTGAGTCATTTCTACTTACATTTTAGTCTTTTTCTCTTCCTTTCTCTTTTTTATTACCTAATACCTGAAATACCACAAACAAACAAAATGCGTACAAGATCTAGAAATGAAATATCTAGAAATGAAATACCACAAACAATACAATAGTGGAAGGTATCAACTAGAAGTAAGGAGAGAAAGATACCAGTGCAACAGAAATGAGAAACTCCTCACGAAATATACCACTGACAGATAGTTTAGGGATTCTGGCCCCCAAAGTTAACTAGTGTGCGCTCCTATTCCTGTAGGCTCCCCTGTCCAGTTGTTCCTTTTTCTAGTAACAAAATTAAAGAGAAAATTTGAGAAAAAAACCCACCGAAATGGTGGAAACAACGACGACTACGACCAACTCCCTGGCAACGACGCCAAAAACTTAATCGATTGTTTTAATAACCGCAAGTGTACGGTGTCGGTGAAGACGTGACAAATACGGGTCAAACCTCAAGGAGTTGTTAGTATTGTTGTGACTACCATAATGCAATGGGAAATGAGAGGAGACTGAGGGGATCATCCTAAACTAACTACACTAAACGATGAATGAATCAACAATTAAACAAAACCCCCGTGGAGTGGGGTTTGTTGGTATGTGTGAGTGTGCGTGAGTGTGTCTTGTTTACATGAGGTACAAGTGTGTAAAGTAGGTGAAATAAACTAGAAACTAGTGTGAAGTCCAATTAACATCAACTACATTTACATCAATACATGACTAATATAGTTAGACATGAAGTTAAGATGCACTTTGGGTTCTCAACATTACCTAGAGCCCTCGCTCGGTTTTGGGAAAAAGTTTTTCTTACGAGGATAGGTCGTATTCCCTCATAATTAAAACGACAAGAGTCACAAGAGTTTGAAGATGCTAAATATTGCTAAAATTCAAAAAGGTTGTGATTAGAAAATGATTTCTTACCTTGATATTGTAATGTATTCGATAGCCCTTAGCTAGTCTATATTACAATTAATAGGATCTTGGATTGTTGCATTTATGGGCAAGATTTTAATTTCCAACATTTACATTTATATATTCGATATATGTATGCATGTGTATTAAAACATAAAATTGGCATTAAAACCTATATGATTTATTTTGTAGAAAAATGTCGAACATCCAACCTATCGTACGATCCATGATAGAAAAACACCCTTTAGCGAATGATGGCTCAAACTTCATTAGTTGGCAACTCAAACTCAACATCGTGTTAAAGTTTGAGAAACTATCTCACATTTTGGAAGGTCCAATCCCAAAGTGGAATGAGAGATTAACCGATGAAGAGAAAGAGGCTAAAGCCAAGTGGGAAGACCAAGAGAACCAAGTTCACGGTCTTATGCTAGCATCCATGGGTGACTCGCTTCAAGCGAAATACTTGGATTCAAAACCCAAGAAGACCATGAAGGCTTTATCAAAGATGTTCATGGATAGTGCCCGAAAGGAGCGCTATAAGACCACCATCGCACTCACAAGGTGCCATATGGCGGAGGGAACATCGGTATCTATGCATTTTCTCACAATGCAAGGATACCTTGAGAAGTTGGCAAAGCTCTCTTCACCAATGCCCGAGGACATTGCTGAAGATATGATTCTTGGCTCTCTAGCCCCGTCCTTTAAGGACTTTGTGATGCACTATCACGTGCGTGAAAAAGGGGTGAGTCTTGAGGAGCTTCACAACGCTCTCAAAACTGCTGAAGTTGACATGGGCAAGGGTAGGGACAAGCAAGTCCTTGCCGTCAATGGGAGGGGCCATAAGATTGGTAAAGGAAAGGGCAAATCTACCAAAAGTGGTTCAATCAAGAGCAAGGGAGTAGGAGGTGCTCGTGCGAGTGCCTCGAGGGGGAAATCTTAGAAATCTCCAACTCCCAATACGGAGTGCTTTCACTGCGGTGAAAAAGGACACATCCGGCCAAATTGCCCCAAGTACAAGGAAGACCTTGACAACGGAGTGATTGAACGAAAGCGCCCCAAAAAGGCCAAAGGTATATTTGTTATTGAAATAAATTTAGCCACCTCTGTCCAGGATTGGGTAATTGATACCGGATCTTGTGCTCACATAGTTTCTAATGTGCAGCTACTCATGGATAGGAAGGAACTCGTAAGGAACGAGATAGAATTGAAGGTCGGAAATGGTGCGAACGTGTCTACGGTTGCACAAGGTTCTGTGGTGCTTCAATTGTGTAGTGGTTTAAATTTATGTCTAAAGAATGTTTATTATGTACATTCGATTAGCAAGAATATTATTTCTGTATCATGTCTGGATATGGATAATTTTAATATAAATATTTCAAATTCTTGTTTGTCTATATCGAAGAATGGTGTGTTCTATTCAAATGCGTTCATAAGGAATGGTCTCTATTTGCTTGAATTGGATAATAAACAAATCTTTAATATCAATAACAAAAGACTTAAGACCACTCACGAGAATGATACTCTCTTGTGGCACTATCGTCTTGGTCATATAAATGAAAAGCGCTTCAAGAAATTGCAAGAAGCTAACCTTCTTGGTCTACTTGATTTTAAATCATTGGAGACGTGCCAACCATGTCTAATGGGAAAAATGACCAAAAGGCCTTTCAAGAAGAAAAGCCCAAGGGCGAGTGGCTTGTTGGATTTGATACATTCCGATGTATGTGGTCCAATGAGTACTAGTGCACGAGATGGTTTCAGGTACTTCATTACGTTCACGGATGACTATAGTCGTTATGGCTATGTTTATCTAATGAGAAACAAAAGTGAATCTTTTGACAAGTTCAAAGAATTCAAGAATGAAGTAGAGAACCAACTCGACAAGAAAATCAAGTCTCTACGAACAGATCGTGGAGGTGAGTACTTAAGTGCCGAATTTGACTCATACCTAAAGGAGTTTGGTATTGTACCTCAACTCACCCCTCCCGGTACACCTCAGTGGAATGGGGTATCCGAAAGGAGGAATAGGACATTGCTCGATATGGTTCGGTCAATGATGAGTCATGCGGAATTACCTCTTTACTTTTGGAGTTATACACTACAAACTGCGGCTTACACACAAAATAATGTTCCATCCAAATCTGTGGAGAAAACTCCTTATGAGCTATGGAGTGGTAAAACACCTAAGCTCAGTTTTCTCAAGATTTGGGGTTGTGAGGCTTACGTCAAGAGATTGATGTCGACCAAACTTCAATCAAAAGCGGATAAGTGCTTCTTTATTGGTTATCCTCGTGAGACAAGAGGATACTACTTTTGGCATATCACCTCCAATCGAGTGATTGTAGAGAGCGATGCCACATTTCTGGAAAAAGAATTTCTAGAAAGAGTAAAAAGTAGTGGGAGTAGGGTTGTGCTTGAGGAAACTCAAGATACTCTACAAGATCATGAAATGAATGATGACATTCAAGATCGTGAAGGCCCATATTCCTAATCTTATATGTCGATGACATATTGCTTATGGGCAATCATATTCCTTTGCTTGAGCAAACGAGAAGTTCATTGAAATCTGCATTTTCAATGAAAGATATGGGTGAGGCTTAATACATCTTGGAAATCAAGATATATCGAGATAGATCCCGTAGACTCATTGTCCTAAGTCAACCTGCATACATTGACAAGGTCTTGGAAAGGTTCAAGATGAACAACTCCAAAAAGAGCAGTGTGCCAAGGAGTATGGGTGTGCAACTCAAGAAGTCTCAAAGTGCTTAATCACATAAGGACTTAGAGTACATGAAGGATGTCCCTTATGCTTCGGCAATTGGGTCGATCATGTACGCGATGACTTGCACAAGACCCGATGTCTCGTATGCTCTAAGCGTGACAAGTCGTCACCAGTCCAACGCAGTTCCTGAGCATTGGACTGCGGTCAAGAATATCCTGAAGTACCTTAACCTAACTAAGGATAAGATTCTTGTTTATGGAGGACAAAGGGAGTTGATAGCCGAAAGGTACTCGGATGCGAGTTTCATGAGTGATCCAGACGATAGAAGGTCGTAATCAGGATACGTCTTTCTTCTGAATGGTGGAGCTGTGAGTTGCCGTAGCTGGAAGCAAACCACTACAGCCGATTCAACCACCGCTTCCGAAGTAATGGTTGTCGCTGAAGCGAGCAAGGAAGGAGTGTGGATCAAGAAGTTCCTTGAAGAGCTTGGAGTAGTTCCCATGAGCGAGGGACCCATTGAGCTATTTTGCGATAATAGTGCATCTATCTCGCAAATCAAGTATCCTAGATCACACCACAAAGTGAAGTACATGGATCGTAAGTACTTCGTGACGCGTGACCTCATCACGAAGGCAAAATATATCTATTATGGGTGGACACCAACAACAACACAACTGATCCATTTACAAAACCCTTATACCAAGCCAAGGGCGAAATGCATTTCGAGTCCATGAGATTGAGGAACCATGTAGATTGGCTTGATGATTGATATGTAATTGGGTTTACCCTAGTTCTTATTGTTTTATACATTGAGTATGTATGTGAAAGAAGACTTTAATAACAAGTGGGAGATTGAAGGGAATGTGTTCTAAATGTTTTACTTTTAAATGCCAATTATTATGAATTGAATGAGAAATCATTTTGTTCCTTGTTTATGTTATTCGTCTTTTAGAAGTGTTAAGGAAGAGGCTCTTGGTCCTTAACCGTAGAGATCTAAAAGATATTGGTTTACATAAAACAAAAGATATTCACAATCATTGTAATTAACACGGGACATTAATTACCGAGTTAAGATTGTCGTGTTGGTCATAGATCATTGTAGCTCTACAAGTGAGTGACAACACGGATACACAAAAGAGGAAAATATTACTTTTGTATACTGAATAAACCTAACAAGTAAAACATTATAGAATTGTGTTTTCTGTTGTCATTAATGTTTTACTGTGTCTTTGGTCCTTTGATATGAGACTTAGATCTGATCACTTAAGAATTGCTTAATTAGACTAGTGTCTTGAGCTATCGATGAGTGTAGTGTAAAGGCATTGGTTGGTTAAGTATGACTTTTGTTGGAGAAGATAGTTAGTCAAAAGATTATCATTGCCCCTCTTAATTGAGTGATGATATTAGTGGGGCCCTTGATAAAGCAAAGTTATAATGTGCACAATGTGATTTGAGTTAAGTCATATTTATAACTAGCTTAAAGAGATCAAGAAATGAATACTAATACAAAGATGACACAATACTACTTTGTGTGTATTCTTAATATCATGTGGCAAGGGACGGACACAAGTGGTGTACTCCATCACTAAATGGATCGGGTTTTGGTTTGAGTGGAATTAAGACATCTAACTAATTGGGAGCTATAATGTGTAGCTAGATACTGCTTATAGCTTGTGATATTAAGCTCTTAATAACACTGCCAACTTAGTCTAGATCCTCCCATAGGTCACACCACAAAATACCAAGAAACAAGAAGCTTGATTTTTGGTGCATATGATGCGTCGGGTTTCTTATAGAAAATATGACACATGTGGTGAACGAGTAAAATCAATTATGTTGTATATAACATGAATAGAATCATGATAAATTCATATGAGATGCATATATTATGGGGTGCAATAATTTATTATTGCATAGGATAATATATTGCATAAGTTGTGAATTTGCTAAAACCCCTAAAGTTCAAATTTTGTTGGAAATAAATCTAAAATTTGAAAAGACAAAATCGGGTAGAAGATCGGTAATCCGTTATGGTTCGGTCGACCGAAGGATCTGTGGATCGGTCAACCGAACGTGGAACGGATGGTCAAGTTGATTGACCGAACTTGACCAAAGTGCCTGGAACTCTGGATCGGTGTACCGAACCAGAAACGGTCGACCGAACAATGTCCAGTTCCGATATTTTCGGTTAACCGAATGGCACTCGGTCAAAGACGCGTATTCGTTCGAACAGTTAAGAAGAATTTTTCTCCTTAAGAATCGGTCATCCGTCAAGTGCACGGAAATCCGAACATGACATATTCGGTTAACCGAATATGTCTCGGCAGACTGAGTCCCGATCGATTTTCTGCGTTTGATAATTAAGAGATTAATTTGATCAATGGTTGGATTAACTCCAAACTTGGTCAAACGTTTTGTGGGTGCATATAATGCATTTTGGAATTAGTTTATGAGAGAAAATGTCAAGAGAACATGGCTTAAGAATAACCATGATTAAGAGTAAGATTGGAGCCTATAAATATGTCCTTATTCTCATTAATTGACACACATGTTTTTGCTAATTCTTTTATCTCCTAATTCACCACAAAAGCCACAAAAATTATCTTAAATTTCTAAGTCTTTGGAAGGAGAAATCTCAAAGATTAAGGAAGGGGTTTGTAGCTAGATTCTAAGCTTGTTTGGAGATTGATTGGCTAGCTCCTTTCTCTCCAACCTTGTTTAGGGTTTTGGTGAACACTCGGAGGCATCCGGCACAACGAGAAGCGACGATAGTCTTCCTCAACGTCTCTGGAATATCAAGAAGTTTTAGAGAACTTCTAGGTATGAATTTCGGAGTCCCTTGTGTTTCTCTTAATAAGTTTTGAAACTAGTTATTAAAACAAACCGATGCATGCATAAAATAAATCGTACAAAATTGTAATTGATCCTTATTATGCATAAAAATTCAAAAAATATATATGCACAATTAAACATGAAATCCTACATTTGGGAGGCGTGCTCGTGGAGGCGTCGTCGTGGTTCTTCTAAGGTTTCCTCAAACCTTCCTGTATGTTAAGCTCGCTCACTTAAGTAGTGTGAGTATTTGGAAGTCGACAGTAGGCCTTCCGGCTCGTCGCAAGTAAACGTGCAGCAGATTTCACTGCCTGATCGGTCGACCGGTTGGTGCAAACGTTCGACCGTTCGTGAAGAGAATTCAGGTTCTGCCTCACATCGGTCGAACGATGCCCCAGGGGTGGTCGATCGATTGTGCGTGGGAGGCAAGCCTGGTGAGTTTCAGTCGAATGGGTCCCCTTTGTCGTTCGACCGTGTGCACTGTCATAGGTCGGTTGGGGGCGTTGACCATCCAAACGGTCGATCGCTCGTTGACTTTGGTTCGACCGTGACTTAAGTGAGAATAGTGGTCGGTTCGACCGAAGGTGGTTTCGGTCGACCGGACTTGTTGCTGAGCGTGGGGGAACGCTCTGGTGGAATTCGGTCGACCGAGAGTGCTCGGGCGTTCGAACGGATTCGTGGTGCGAGTGAGGGATCATTCCCTGGTGGGATTCGGTCGACCGAGAGTGCTTGGGGGTTCAACCGAATTCGTTGTGGAGTTGAGGGATTTTGTCCCTGGTGACTTTCGGTCGAACGAGGTTCCTTTGCCGTTCGGCCGATTGGTCGTTTTGTTCGTTGAACCTGGGAGTTGACCATCTAAACGGCCGACCATCCTTTGACTTTGGTTCGACCGAACGAGTGCTGTTGGTGGGAATCGGTCGACCGAGGGAGTGCCGGTCGAGGCGATTGCCCTGTATTTGCTTGATTCGATCGACCGGGAATTTTGGTTCAGTCGATCGTTTGTGTCCAGTTTTGCACTATGGAGGCGCGGTTGTCGTGGTCGTCCGAGTGGGGCGAGATGTGGTGTTGATGTTCTTTCGGCGAGTGTGCTAGGGTGCACGAGTGTTGCGGTGGTTGGTTGAAAAAGACCTGGAGCCCCGTAACTGTGTGAGAGTTGTGGTTGGCTGAAAAAGGCCTGGAGCCCAGCTTAGAATGTTGTGTTGCGGTGGTTGGTTGAAAGAGACCTGGAGCCCCGTAAATGTGTGAGAGCTGCGGTTGGTTGAAAGAGACCTGGAGCCCAGCTAGTCTGTGCGGGTTGGTTGAAAAAGACCTGGAGCTCCGTAGTGCGTTCAGGTTGGCTGAAAAAGGCCTGGAGCCTGAGCGGGGACCGCGTGTTAAGGGTTGGTTGAAAAAGACCTGGAGCCCTTGGTCGTGTCGTGGTAGCTGCGGTTGGCTGAAAAAGGCCTGGAGCCTAGCTTGGCGACGAGTGTGTGTTGCGGTGGTTGGGTGAAAGAGCCCTGGAGCCCTGTGACGATGGTGTGATGTGGTTGGGTGAAAGAGCCCTGGAGCCCAGCCTGTTTGAGATGCTTTTGTTGTTAGTAGAACTGCATGCTAGGGTGCTTTCATTTCCTGCATTATAGAGTTTGGCATACGGGGTTTCCTTTTGGAAACTCAGGCATTGTTGCATGTTTACTTTTAGACCGTGACCGGCGATAGGGAGTGGTGACCGAGGAGAGGAGCACCGCTACTTGATCCAACTTTCTCTCAGTTGAGGTCGGGTGATTACTGTATTCGTTGTATAGCCTTTTGATGTAATCACAACTTTTGAAATACTCTGTTGTACATATATATATGATATATGTTGGTGCACCTGTTTTCCTTATTTGAGTAATATCCTCTGTCGATTGTGTGTTATTTAAAATTTTAAATTCTTCCGTTGTTTGAGGATGTTACAGAAGGTAATTATAGTACTGGTGAACTACGTGCAGGTGATTAAAGAATAGTGTACCGTGGTTGCAATGTGTCAAAACAATTAAGTTATTTAAAAACATATTGAACTTTTTTGGCCAGTAGATAGACCTGAGATTCAGGTCATACCGTTAGCGAGCCGGGCCGACATGACTTGTTAGCCCAACGGCTGACAGGTCCCAGGCCACCGTGTCGTGCCAGGCCTAGGAGTCCGATTGTCTTGTTGTGCCCAACCCGACCCGATAAATGGCATGGCAAGACACTAGTCTCAGCTCTACCTGTAGATTGTGAATATATATATATATATATATATGTATATATATGTATATATATATGTCTTTTACAATCTACGAAACCATGACACATCTCATATTTAAGTATAACTAATTACTAAAGTTGGCTTTTATCAATTAAATACTCCATATCCATTTCTAATATTGTTAGGTCAAAGCCCGTAATAATGATCCACAAGATAAATAGTAAGAAAGCAATTTCATGGCAATGATTTGTAGACTATATTTTTAGGGCCACTGTAGTTGAAGGTTTACACACCAATTAAACGAGGGAAAAAATTGCAGCTCGGCAAGCTTTATTTAGGGGAAGGAATCATTCGTGGTCATCAATCCATAGATCGGAACTCATTAGTATTTGAAAATATTGCAACACTCTAAAAGAGACGGTAATTCACATCATTTGTCATGGTGAAATTGTCTTTAGTAACTCACCAAATAATAGTATTGTTGAGCATAAAAATAAAATAAATACTTGCGACAACTTTTATATTATGATGCTGAGATGTAAAGGACATAGTAGAAGAAGTGGACTGTAGTGTCGACAAGAATATGTTTTAGTTTGTAATTATTAACAAACTCATTGAGACCGAAATCAAAAAATGGCAAGATTTGAGTGAAAATTATGAATATTTGGTGTGTTTGCAGGTAGTTGTGTCTGGATTATTTGTAATTTATTAGATTTGTAGGAATCCATGTATGAAAAATGAGAGGAATGGTTGATTGATAAATCTGTCCAATTCGAAACACCTTGGGAAGTTAAACAAGTGGTATCCAAACATAAGCAACTTCTAAAGGCGAAGAAGCTGTCTTGGTGCTAGAGGAAGAGAAACTTATGGACAGTAGAACTTCCAAGAGAAGATCTCCAACAAGAAGCCACATCCAACACGTAGTACCGACGGAATTTCTGTCGAGGGCAACATTTTCATCATGTCGAACACAAAAAAATTAGTTTTCGTGCCCGATTAATTTGGCACGTGCAGTGCACATGCAAAATCTAGCGCCGATGGATATTCTGTCAGCAATACGGATATTCTGTCGACAATAAGTCTAATTTGTCAAGTCGGCACATGGAAAAATCCAACCCACGCCCGATTAGTGGAAGCACGCGCTTGGTGCGTGTGAAAATTAGCGTGCCGACGGAATTTCCATCGGCAAGCTAGTTATTTTGGGGAGAAAAACCCCGACTCCCACACACCCAACGAAACCATATTCTTTCTGTCGCCGCCACTACAAAATTGCCGTCACGTCACCTCGATCGGCCATTAGCCGCCACGCACGTCTCTCTTCTTCGTCGTCGACTCCGCACCGCCGTCCCCTTACGTCACCGTCGATTAGGCACCCTCTCACCCTCTCGCCGCACCGACGTTGGCACCGGCCACCTCCACGCCGCCCTACGTCCGCACATTCCTAAGTCTGGGCTGCCCTCCTTCTTGCCGCCTCCACCTCCATGTGGCACAAGTAATTTTTGTTTTTGATTTTTTTGTTGATTTTATTGGTTATTGATTAGAAACCAAAAATAGATATTTTAGTTAAGGTTTGCACAATTATGGTATTTTCTGTTTGAATAGAACGGGTGGTTATGTTATAATTAAGAAGTTTATAGTTTTGATCATATGTCTTGTGCAATTGATTGTTTGATTATACTTGTCTATCTATTTTGTATTCGTGAATTTATAGATGTATATTGTTGATATATCTAGATAATGCTGTATATATATATATATATATATATATATATATATATATATATATATATATATATATATATATATATATCCTAAATGCAGTTATTGTTGATATGATTTGTATTTCTAATTTGTGAACAACAATAAAGCTGGGGATTAAAGGCTTATGTTCAACAAAAATATATAGAATTAGTGGGTATAAATATCAATTCTAGTAAGGTGCCTTTAACCACTTGGATTAGAAGTATGTTTGATATACTTGGAAATTAAAACCTTTGATTTGTGAAAGGCTAGCTAGTGCTCATATGATACTTTCAAAAGATTTTTGTTTTCGATCTCAAGTTTTGTAAGAGTTCATATGTGTTACATCCTAACCCTTGATTATTGGGTTTAATTGTGATTAGGTGGTGGATTAGGGGAGATCGAGATGGACGACTGAGATGGATTTGGTTTGGGTATGAAAGGTTGGATTCTTACTTCTCTCTCTCACTCGTTTTCTCACGTTCTCTCCCTCTCATCTCTCTCCCTCCCTCTCAGCTGCCGGTGTGTGGAGGTGTGGATCGGCGAGGAGACGACTCAGTGGACTGCGCGAGGATCGTGTTCATCGGTTGCTCGGTTGGATTCGTCGGAGAAGGAGGAGAAGTGCTTGTGGAGGCGACTTCGTGGGTTCTTCAAAGGCTTCTTCAAGCCTGAAGGTATGCCAAGCTGTAGTGTAGATCTCCTTTTAGCCTTGGCGAGAACGATACTCATCGAGTGGTCGACCGGTGGTACGTTTTACCAGGGGATTGAGGCTCTGGGTGTTTTCGGTCGAACGGGTCCCCTATGTCGGTCGACCGAAAAACACTGTTGTAGGTCAGTTGGGGGCGTTGGCCATCTAAACGGTCGACCGCTCATTGACTTCGTCCGACCGACGTTTAAGTTAACTTATTGGCTGGTCGACCGGGAGTGTGGTTTCGGTCGACCGTGTAGTGCGGTTTTGTTGGGGATTTCTACTGGATGATTTCGGTCGACCGTGATCTGAGGGTCGTTCGACCGTTGGTGCTTTTTGAGCAAGAGAGGATTTCCCTGTTGGATTTCGGTCGAACGGGGCCCCTTTGCTGTTCGACCGGTTGGACGTTATTTCGGTTTTCCTGAGGAATAGTTGTGGTGTTCGGTCGACCGTTTGGGTTCTTCCGTTCGACCGTTTGGGCACTGTTTTGCATATGGATGCTTGTGCCGTGTGTTGTTGGATCCGTCTCGAGGGCAATGGGTCTCCGGCCTTTTTGGGGCGACGGTACAGACATTGCCGGCCTGAGAGGAGGGTCGTGTTGTGGCTCTACGGAGCGTTGGCCGAGACTCTGACCGGCGGTGCCTTGTGTGCACGTTGTTGTGGCTCTACGGAGCGTTTGCCGAGATTCTGACCGGCGGTGCCTTGTGTGCACGTTGTTGTTGTGGCTCTGAGGAGCGGGTGCCTTGTGTGCACGTGTGACTGGGGGTTGGGGTGAGAGGAACCTTGAGACCCGAGGCCGATGTGTTCCGGCGGTGCCTGGTGTGCACGGGAGATTGTTATGTTTTACTGCATTTCATTTCATGTTTCATTACGCATATTATGTTCATATTTTAGGGGTTTGGCATACGGGGTTTCCCACGGGAAACTCAGGCATATTCATGTTTTATGTCAGGTCGTACGCGTCAGTAGGAGGTGGTGACTGCGGACAGGAGCACCCAGACCAGATCCTGTCTCTTTTGTTCTTCGAGGTGGATGATTTTTCCGTTGTACATGTGTTGTATAGCTTTTGTGTTGGGTTGTAATCATCCTTGACTCTTGTATTGTACAGTTTCCCATATTATATATATATGTACTCGTGGTTTGGTGACGACCCCAGTGTTAATTCTTTATCTGTTTAAAGTTTTAAATTTTCCGCTGTTTCGGGGCGTTACAATATGTCCGTGTGTGAAGGTATTAATTAAAATAAAGTGAGGTGGTGGTGGTTGTTTGGTTGAGTGAGAAGAGAGCAGAAGTAGTTGATTGGAAGATAATAGTAACGATTCGGAAAATATAATATTTTTCTTGATATCATTCAAAAATAACAAACTCTTTATATAGTCTACATATTCATAAAATAGGAAATACATCTAATTAATTGGAATATATTTTCCATTGCAAGCAATCTACTTTCCACAATTATAATCGTACGGCCTGTTCTCGTGATACAATGAGATGACAATAAAATATAATAAAATTAAAGAAGAAAATGAAATGGTCATTAAAATTTTATTGTCCTGTGCATTTGGATTTTGATTCGTAGATGGATTGTTGTTTGCTTATAGTTTAGTTGCTTAATTTGTCGGGACAAAGTTTAGTTGCTTAGTTAGGTCAAAGATACGTCTCTATCGGTGAATCCGACTTCTTCCGAGCTGTAGTTGGTATATGACTTGTACAACTTATGACTTGATATATAAATTAGACTTAGACATGATATATGACTTCGTTTTTGACTTTCACTTATGTGATTATATGACTTCTGTAACATCCCCGAACAGCGGAAAATTTAAACTTTTAAAATCAAGGGAAACACGTGGATAAAACCATCAAGAGTGGGGACATTACTGAAAGAAATACATAAATACGTCTGGTGCATCATATTACATAAGAGTTTGTCAAAAGAGTGATTACATTGGAATACAAAATACATAAAACATGTAATCACGACAACCTAAATAGGTAGACGAAAGGATACAGTCCCAAAGTGCAATCTCCCTCGGTCACCACCCGCCGGAACCTAACGCGGTCCTGAAAAAGATGCAACAACAATGCCTGAGTTTCCATAAGGAAACCTCGTATGACAAACTCACCTATATGCCCTAACATACTAGTATAGCATGACATGGAATACAAAGCAGTAAACATTCCCACAAGGGCAAAACCGGACATCCGTCCTGCAATCGTTCCCGCTGCCACACAGGCCCCGCGGTCTACAATCGTCACCGCTGCCACACAGGCCCCACGGTCCGCAACATCGCCGTCGCCACACAGGCCGCACGGTCCAACAACCACCGGTATCACACAGGCCACACGGTCAAACAACACCGCCGCCACATAGGCCGCACAGTCCAACATCGGGTCCCCGTAGAGACCTACCGTAGGCATATACGGTCTAACGGACAGTACGCAACACATCCACACACGCGACTACACAAGCCAAGGGATCGGTGAGGAGGCGTTCGCGCGTAGGTAGAATCAGATCTGAAAACATCGTGGTCCACCACCACACCAACGGAGTCGTCGCTCAGGTCGGTCCATCAACCAGCGCCACACAGGCCGCACGAGATCTCACTCGATAGGTGCCCAGTCGAGCTACCTGCCGGAACACATCATCGGCAATCCATCGCCGCAACCACACAGGCTACGCGCGATCCTCCCTGCCGCCACACAGGCCGTACAGGGGCCCTACCACCGACACACAGGCCGCACGACACGTGCAATCACTGCCATCAAGGTCAGTCGAACATATCCGCCACACAAAGGCCAGACAATCGATAAATCTGAACCGAAGTCCGCAGGGTCAACAAGCTCCACGTGCAGACACCAACTCCGCCGCTATAAAAGTAGGGCAGCGGCCTCCGTAGCCCCTCAGGCCGGTAGTCACTTCACCCAACGACAGTTGCGTGCCCACTGAAGCAATGAGATCCGCAATCCCTCAGGCTGCTACTCTAACGCGAGTCAAACGATCCACCAGATTTGTCACGATCCATACATAGAGGTGACGCGTTCCGGACACCCACACTCCTCCACACCGTGGTCCCTGGGCAGGCACGCGTAACGCGCCCACCGTCACCTCCCGGCTCACGCACCAGGCGAGGACACGGGTTTCCGTGGACAGAGTTGGCATCCTAAGCGGAACCAGGAATTCTGTCCTGTGCAAAACGGTCGACCAAAAGAGACACTCGGTCGACCGTTTTCCTCAATGGAATCGGTCGACCGAAGTGACAACCGGTCGACGACTTCCACAAGGGAATCAGTCGACCGAAAGTGACTGCTCGGTCGACCGCTTCCACAAGGGAATCGGTCGACCGAAGCGTCTGCAACGGTCGAACTATTTGCGCAACACATAATTCCTAACGGTCTACCGAAGGTCTAAAACCGGTTGACCGAACGAGGTCAAAATCCGGAGTCTGGTCAACATCAAAATCCAATCTATCGGTCGACCAACTCAGGGGTCTCGGCCGACCGAAACCTTACACGGTCAACCTATTATTTTCTACGTCATAAAGGGTCGACCGCAACCACACCAAGGGTCCGGTAAACTTAAGTTCCGCTCGACCGAACACAAGGACCCGGTCTACCGAAACACGCCAGGCAGTCCAAAAACACTACGTTCGGTCGACCGTCCAAGGGACCCGGTCGACCGACAGACGTCTTCAACATCGCGCCAACCGAGGTTTTGATACCGAAACTTGTCGCCAACGAGGTCTCCGACCTCCCGCGACCTACCAAAGCATCACCCCAACGTGGGTGATCACTAAGGCCTCTAATGCAAGAACTTTGCATACCTTCTCTTTGAAGATCGACGAAGAACACCGGAGCTCCAACTACCACGCCTCCGGCCGCAACCTCACACACGTCCTCCTCCACGCGCCTTCGCACCACCGTCACCTCCTCTGCCCGACGCCGCTGCTGCTCCAACCAAGAAGAGAGGAAAATGAGAGAGGTGATGAGAGGAAGATAGAATGGAGAGGAATGAAAACGTAAGAGAGAGAGAGGTGAGATGAGCTTCTCATTTTCTCCAAACCCAACACCAACAGCACCCTACCACCATCACCTCCACACAGCCGCACTCTACACCCACTGTTCACGTCGGCAATAGTAATGTCTTATTAAATTGGCTAACGAAAATTCCGTTGGCCGTGTTTTTACGTGTCATTTTTGGCACGCGAAATTGCTCCAACTGACAGAAACTCCTTTTGCCAACGATGGAACCGTCTGTTGGCAAAAATTCTTTTTGTGGTAGTGTCACAAAGAATGTGTCTCACATCTTTCCAATTCTTTTTGTTATTTGTGTTGTTGCTGCACTTTAATAATACCCACGACAACATGACGAATTTTGTAATTCCATAATCGGCATCATCCATTAAATGTCAATTACTCCATGATGATAACCTTTTTTTGTTTGAGGAGACGAATGAAGCCATTTTTGCATCTCAAGTTGCGAATTAGGCAAAATTATCACACCAAATGACAAGGTCTGCACTGTTGTTACGTTCATTAGTCCATCGCAGCTGTCCATCTGAAATGGTCAAATATTATCTCCGGAATATCCGGAATCCAATTAAACCAACCCAATGAAGCGACAGACTTCTTCAGAACCCAGGATTAATCCCAACTGTCCATCTAATCCGAAATTCCGAACCCAATAGAAAACCAACTTGGAGGTTTTCTACGGCGTCTCTGGTTCGATCCTTCTTTTCTCTCTCCTCTTCCTGTTCGATTTTATAGATTTCTGAATGAAATTATGTGGTTGTTCAGGGGCATTTATGCACACACATTAGGGTCTCATATTCTGAGAACATCATTAACGGCGCCCAGGCAGCTCCCGGGCTTTCTCTCTCAGTCACGTCAGTTTCTCTCTCTGCCACGTCAGCACAAACCACCCCCTATAAAATCCTTAACCATTACTCAATCCACACAGTCACGCTACAGTATTTGTTGTCACGTCATTATTTTTATTCTTCTCTCCAAAACTCTTTCAACAATCAACAAAATATATTAATAATCATTATCGTAATTATTTAATATCAACAATTCATTCGTTTTTAATTAACATTTAATTAATAAATACGAAAATATTATTAAAATTTAGAAAACCACATTACATAGTACATTAACCGGAAATTTAGAAACTAAAAATACATGCTTAAATACTAAACTTAAATACTAAACTTCAAAGACATCAAGACGCATTTCCTCCAAAGCGTTGCCATATATTGTCGACCAAATCGGCTTGAATGTTCAAATGTGTGGTGCGATCACGCACTTGATCTCTCCTTCTCAAGTACCTGGTAATATCCAATACATGGTTAGTGGAATACCGAACCGCGTCGTTCACGGAATTTCCAGGTTGATCCTGAACAAATTCGTTCTAATCTCCAAAATTACCGAAGGAATCACGTTCATCCTGCACTATCATATTATGCATTACAATGCAAACTGTCATTATTTTGTTAAGTACAATCTTACTCCATGCAAGAGATGACTTCTTCACTATCGCGAATCGCGATTGCAAGACTCCAAATGCACGTTCTACATCTTTGCGTGCTGCTTCTTGTCGTTCAGCAAATAACCTGTCCATCGGTGTTTGTGGATGAACGATGGACGGAATGAATGCTGCCCATTTTGGATAAATACCATTAGTAAGATAATATCCCATATTATATCGAGGACCTACAGTACGCGCGTGATTCACTAAAGACGAGACGATTCGATTGAGGCTTGGTCTTCTCAAACATCGAGGACCTACACTACGCGCGTGATTCACTAAAGACGAGATGATTGGATCGAGGCTTGGACTTCTCAAACATCGAGGACCTACAGTACGCGCGTGATTCACTAAAGACGAGACGATTGGATCGAAGCTTGGACTTCTCAAACATCGATGACCAACAGTACGCGCGTGATTCACTAAAGACGAGACAATTGGATCGAAGCTTGGACTTCTCAAACATCGATGACCTACAGTACGCGCGTGATTCACTAAAGACGGGACGATTGGATCGAGGCTTAATTTGTTTTTGATTTTTTTGATTTTTAAGTAAATCAAAAAATTGTTAATTAATTATAAAAATATTTTTTCAATTATTTTGTAATACCTAATTAATTAAATTTCATTTACCTAATTAATACATTATCCTATTTATATATAAATAATCTTTATTTTTATAAAAAAATCGGACGAATGGGGGGGGGCACGTGGCCCCCCGCCCGGGCGCCCAGGGTGGATTCCCATGTAGCATGCCGCCCGGGAATCCGCCTAGGGCGCCCCGCCCTGGGCTCGCCCTCCCGTTAAGGGAGGGCTCCCCGGGCGCCCCGGAGGGCACCCAAGCAAAGAGCACCCGTTAAGGGTGCTCCCATTGTGTGATCTTGTTCGGTAGTTTGACATGCCCTTAAGTTTAGTACCTTATATTTATGTGGTCAACATAATTCCATTAATTAATTAAAAGAGAGAATTAATTCAAGGTCACAAGAGTCTCTCAACTTCAAAGATAAAGGAGTTGACTTTTCAACTTTATTTTTAGGTCACGATCTCTTTATTTTAGTCTAACTAATTACAACAGTGACATTCTCTTCAAGTTAGGACTTTAGCAAGAAAAATCCATCATTTTAGTCCCCACTTTCTTTTCTTCCCTCATCTCTAACATAAATTCCTCATCTCAAATGTTTTGTTCAAGTTTAAGTTGTGAGATTCAACTTTTAAGGCAAGGATAACGAGAATTGTTCATGTTTTTTGATTTTCATCTTAATTTCGTGAATTTCTTTGAACCCGTGATTTTAATATCTAGAAACAATTATGAAAAATTTGTTTTCCTTCTGATTAATTAACTTTCGCATGCTATTAGAGCTTAATAACTAAATGATAACGATTGATGAAATAAGTGTTGATTATTCTATACTTGTACGCAAGAGATTTCGGAATTAGATGTTAAGCATGATTTTATAACTATAATTTCTCTATAATGTATTAACAAATATTTTTGACTTATGAAATAGATTCACAACCTTTTATTCCATTATTAATAGATAATTTAGGAAAAAATGTGAGACTGTCAAGTTTAAGTTGTGTATCTCCTCATTTTATGGTACCTGTCTGCCCATTTTAAATTCTGGATATTAAAACTTGTTATGATATTAAAATCAGGATCATCAATCGAAACTCACAAACCAACAGGTTGGTGTGTGGGAACGAGGTCAAGAACCTCGTTATGCTTGCCCGACACACAAGCCAAATAGAAAGTGGGTCTCTTACGCAAGGTATCATCTAAGGAACTCCCAATACCCTCATTGGCAATGTAGTTGTTTGTTGTCCCTTCATTTTCAAGATGATCATGAACAATAGTGAGAAACAAACTCTCACTAGGCAGTATGAAATTAGGGGTATTAGGGAGTTCTGCTCCGCCAAAGATGAGTCATTAAGAGGCACAATATTAAGATCATGTGGCTCAAGGGCCACAAGACAAAAAAATAAGGCACAATCTTGTGCCGACTCATAATGAAATTGGTTCATGCTATACCAATTTGAATCGAATCCCCCCCAAGTGATCGTGAATTGAAACCCCAAGTCCCTCAGACTAACTAGGAGTTTGAGTTTGGAAGATTGTGCTTTGAATTTGTGGATGTGGCGATGGTTCGATATTAGTAGATAAATCCTCATGGTGACAAGAAAAGTCACCCTCCTCACGTTCACTTAATTGTTGTGTCATCTAACTCACTTGCATTGCCAGATTTTGCAAGGAATTTTGAATCCTTTCCATGAATGTTTGGAGAGTTTGTTTCAAGGAATCAAGTTTGGGGTCAACTATGAGTCTCAGGTCAGAATTTTGGAGATTTTGGGGTTGGGTGTTTATGGGGTGAGAATGAGTCCAATAATTTGTAGTAGGGTGTGGGTAGAATTCTGGGCATTTGGGAGGAGGATACGTGGGTGGGCATGAAGTATGATACTCAGGATTTCTAAAGTTTTCCCATGGATATGTCATCCCTGGGTAAGATGTGAATACGTATGGGTCATAATGAGTACTTTTAGAAAAAAACATCATCTTATTCGGGTTCCAGAGGAACATACAAACACTCTTCCAACACTCTGTTCATCTGACGTAGCTTCTGGAACCGCCAATCCAGTCAAGCCCTTTACCAAACACATGAAAGATGCCAATGTTTATTGTAATGTCTCAGTTTGTTGACCAACATATCATCCGACAAAACTAGATGTTGGTCTACCAGTCAGTGCCTCTCTCATATTACCCCAATCTGATGACTACTCAGCCTCATAAATAAGATTGTCCCAACCATGATGGGTGTTAGTCTGAGGTACCACCAAATGTATGGGTCCAAAATACTAGGGAGAATAGTCTTGGTCCCGACAATGAAATGGATGGCCATGTATGTAACCATCCATCTTGACATAATACTCTCGAGTTGACCACTCTCACCACCACGAGGCCAAGCTCGCAAAAGGGCTCAACTCGACCCTAAAATGCTTATAGAGAGTGTAAAGGGGAGGAGAGTAGAACGTAGAAGTAAGTGAGAAGAAGATGACTCAGAGGAGAAGGGAAGAATCCCTAGAGCTAGCGTGGGTAGTGGGTGAGAGAGTACAAGCCTAATCTAGCAAACATGGGTCAAACAACCTAAGGTCACTATAGGTACTTACAACTAGACGACACCTAACTACGAGGTTACGCAGCCTCAACATGCTCACCTCCCTACAATGAAGACCACAGAGCCCAGTGAGGAAAGATCTGGAGATCTTGTCTATCCGACTATCGACAATGTGGGCGACGTTGATCGAGTTATGACGGTCGCGACCGGATCGCCCTCCTAATGCGCCCGAGGTCCTTAGGGGTCAATGTCTATATGTTTTTAGATTAAGGCACTTAATTAGGAGTGATTTCTAGGGTTATGGAAATGGTGATGAATTTCCCACACCTTATCTTGTATCGGATGACCCCCTAGGTTGTTTTGAATCCTAAACTAGAAATCGACATACCAATCAATCACTCACCTCACTCCTTTCCTGATGCACCTTACTAACTAATGCATGCTCTAACCATGATAAATGAGAGAACGGGTGCATGTACCTCACGTTCACAATCGACAACAAGAAATTAAAGCAAAGAAAAGACAATATGCATGCAAGGTCTACAGATGATGCATGACCTACATGTCAAACTATCCAATCTTTTGTTTTGATTTTTAGAGGCCAAATTGTCTTAAAACAGGGGAATATGCATCTTAGATTAATTTCTGGCATCAACACAAAGCATATATGAGGTAGACAATGGCATATATCAACTAAGAATAGCAAGAACAAGATACAGATGAAACAAAAATGCAAACAAATTTACCAAATCCATCACTGGCGGATTGTTTGGGGAATGAGGTCCCCCAACTCCTTCTGTCTCCTTATTTCCCTCAGTTAAGCTTGCCTCTCTACTTAGTCCCCTGTCAAGTAACAAAAAGAGAAAAGAAATCATAAAAAAAACCCACCGAAATGGTGAACTCAACTACGAAAATGGCTCATGGACAATGGCGCCAAAAACTTGATCGATTCAGTTATAATACCACAAGTGCAAGGCGTCGGTAAAGACACGACAAGTACGGGTTGTGGTCACGAGGAGCGCGAGCGAGTCAGAGTCCACAATACTCAAGTGGGGAAAGGAAAAGAGAGATATGAGATCGTAATTAGAATACGATGCGTACTAAACCAGAATACAAACGATAAAAATAAACCAGTCAAGGGGTAGTAGAGAGAGAATGCGGAAATGAGAATATATGTACGTGTGTGTGTTCATTGGTGCGCATCACAATATGTAATACATGAAATCCATAAAAAACCAAATCCAATATTGTCTCCACATGAAATAAGATAAAATATTATCATTAAAACATACAAGACAATAATCAATATGAGGCTAACATGAAATGCATAATGACCAAATCCCACTATGTCTCCCCATGAAATAAGATTGAACACAATCATTAAAACATACAAGACATTAATTAGGATGAGGCCAACATGAGCACATACATACACATGCAATGTTTCCTCCTTATCCACTTCATCATTATCCTCACATCGTCATTCCCCATACAATAGGACCACTAATCTAAGCATGTGCTAATTAAGCACCACTCATGACCATTAGCACATCAAAGATAAGAGTGAAAATCCCATTAGATGGTTATGGTACTCATGTGAGGTTCAAAGATTAGGATTAACACACACTCAACACATCACATAATCACATCACCTTCTTCTCCACCCCCAATGGGGATGGGCTACTCTCTACTCATCTCCATAACCAAGAAAATAACAAAAGAAAAATAACCCATAAGCAAGTAAAGAAAATAGGAGTTAACCCAAACAAGTGAACAAAATTTGCATAAATTCAAAGATAACAATATGAATAGCAAAGAAACTTAAGTTGATAAAGAAATGAAGATTATAAAGTTGCTCCTCTTCTCCTCCACTACACTACTAATAAAGAATAAAACTTACTCTAATAAACAAGAAATAAAACCTAATCTACTAAACAAGAAATGAAACTAACCTAAGGAGGAGACGAAGGAAGAAGAAGAAAGGAGACATTACAAGCCTATCTATAGAAGAAATAAGGGTTTGGATGGATCAGGAAGTAATCAGACGATTGTAATTACTTTATCTATAGTCTTGTGCACCCACATACTCAAGCTGAAGCCACGGGAGAAATTGGGGACCAATTGGATCCTCCAATGATGGATTTTACTGGCAGATCAATTGGGTCTCATCTGCCCTAATTTTCTCGAGTAACTTAAATGTCCTATTTTGCATGTGGGTGCACAATTTGTCCGCTGGTTCGAGCATGTTTGTCTTTAATTGCCCAAATACTCCTCAAGATCGTGGTATTGAAGGATTTTTGCGCCCGAAATATTTTTCGTGCATTCAGGTCCCTCTGGATTATGTCTGGGTCCTTCCCGATTTGCAAATGGGTCTTTGTGCATAACTGATTGACATCATATCATGCATATATTTGACATCATATCATGCATATATTTGTCTTGAACTTGATGTATTAGAATATCTAGTAAAGTGGTTTAAGGACTTATCTAGTCGTTAAGATGCACCCTGATTTTCCCTCGGGGGAGAGTAATCATAGGGTTTCAGTATTCAAACAAATAAAGAAGTCAACCCTAAACCTAGTGAGTTGAATAATTCATGTCTGTTAATTTAAGGAAATTTGTTGAAGTCAAGGATCCTGTAACTCCTGTTGTGAGACATTAAGTGTAGGGGTTTTGGTTCATGTGTAGATAAGAAATAAGTGAGTAGGCGTTCTCTCTTCTCGCACGATTCCTATGTTGACTTTTTGGCCTTAATCCTTGTTTTGATGATTTAATCAACCTAATCTTAATCATAAGTAATGTAGAGTAGCACACATATTGCATTGCATATATATTGCATGTGCTAACCTCTACAGGTGATCAAGACTCATGGAAGGAAGGAAATCAAGTCAAGATTTGTAATAAAGCTATATGAAGACTTGTAATCTTGATTTTATTTTGAGTCTTAGGAACATGTGTAAATTGAGCATACAAGAGCTAAAAACTTATCACATACACACTAGGTTCCTTAGAGAAGTCACACACAAAATTTCACCTAATTTGGACTTCATTAGATCACCCAAACCTTAGTCGGAAATCACTTAAAACCTAAACCCAGATTTCCTGTGTGCACCGGTCGACCGAACCAGTTCTCAGTTCTCAATTACTCATCCTACTCAAAGTGTGCTCAATTAGAGAGTGAATCTCACTCAGTTACAAGTGTTGTCAAAAGAAGCAAGGACTTCGGTGAAATCCCGAAGTGTCCCTCTCAGATTGTGATAGGAAGAATTCAAGCAAGCGAGGTTTGTTCGCGTTGCTTGTGGTGTAAAGGCGTTCTCTCCCGGTCCGGAACGGGGAGTGCAGAGTGAAGACGTGGGTGGAGCTCGCGGAGTCGAACGGAGCTTACAAGAGAGGACTACGACCCGGGTGGGGTGCCGAACCTCTATAAAAACGCCGTGTCTCTTTGTGGTTTGCATTTTCTGTTAATTTCCCTACTTGTTTTTAAATTTGTTTCCGCTGCGTTTATTGTTTGATTAGTTAGGGATTAGCTTAATAGTGATTTGTGGACCCATAACCCACACGATCCTACATCCTATCACTCGGGAAATTAGGTCTGAGAGGACTTTGTGCCTGGTGCTTTCGAGTCATCTGACTTGGGATGCACCGATCGAACTCCTGTTACACGATTGTTAGGGATTGCCCTTTATGGAGATGTGGGCAAAGGTGTATGTGATAATGTAAGTTCTCATAGGAAATGATGCACGAAAGCTGACCCTGGGAGAATTACACACTAACTAGTAAAAAAAAGAAAAAGAAGGGAGAAAAAGAAAAGAAATGGTAATGCAAATAAGAACCTTAATGGACTTTACACTTTGTATCACTTGAGGATGTTAAGGTTGTCCATGTCTTTAACTTAAGTCCTTAATTAACTTGCACGAATGATTCATTAGGCTAGGTGTGTGGACTGAATACATATATAGAGTCGGCCCGTAATATTACTGTGTTCAATGATCGACGAAAATGAGTCCATCGAGTCGAGTTTCTAGATTGAATAATGCATCAATGTTCAGATTTTGTGGGTATATCCGCTGAAAACCCTCAGGAGACAACACTCCTCCTCCTTGGCAATGGCGACATGAGGGTTTAACGACTTGTTGCACATGCTAAGTGCAACCTTGATTCCTACGAAAGTGAGTTAGGATTTTCCTATTTTTGTATGCTTTTTCATTTCTTTCATTTTTCCCTTTCTTTGTTTTGCTCGGGACTAGAAAAAGTTATGTGTGGGGGTATTTGATTGACATCATATCATGCATATATTTTGTGTCTTATATTCCTTATTCTTATCATCAGCAATGCTAGGTAATGAGTTTTATGTTTAAGTTTGAGGAATAAACGGGTTTGAGAAGAAGACACTAAAAAAAGACTTAAAAGCAAGAAAAAGAACTTAATTGCAAGACTTATGGACTGAGATGCAAGAGAGAGGGACCCGAATGTAAAACAAAACGACCAATGAGCAATTAAAGAAACTCCACACCATCATGAGCAGTATTTTGGCAATTGGATTTGGGTCACAACCTACACAACTGATTAGGGTGCATCAGACATGAAGAAATAAAGCCAGACAACCACACTCCAAATCCAGACCGGATCGAGACCATATAGACCGCCAATTAGCGGTCCAAGACCGCTGATTGGTGGTCTGTTTGTCTCCGGATCCGATAAGATTTAGGCGGGTCATGTATTAGAGTGTTTTATGTCTATTTTTAGCAGTGCATTAGTCCCACATCGGGGGATTGTCCCCGATTGACTTTTTCTATGACTATAAATAGAACTCTTCCTTCTCCTTTGTATTCACTCATTCCTTCGTGGCATTCTCTCTACTTGGAGTAAGCCTTGGAGCAAAATTCAAGGTGGAGAAGAATGCTACTTGTAATGTGAATCATGTAAATAAAATAATTCTTCATAGTTTGTTTTAATGTTGTCTTTCTTTTAATTCTTGCATGCTTAGTTTAATTTTGTTTTGTTTTAGTAGAAGTAATTAGAATGTTTCACTTTCTTAATGTAGGTTATAGTTTAATGAGTAGTGAGTAATTCCATCCCCATTTGAGGGTTGGAGAAGGTGATGTGATAAGGTGATGTATTAGGTGTGTTTTAATCTTAATCCTTGGAGCCTTACATGATTTCCATAACCATCTAATGAGATTTCACTCTTATCTTTGATGTGTTAATGCACTTGAGTGATCCAAATTGATTTTTATTTAGAATTTCTCCAAAATAATATTTTGGTACTCGTAATTTGCATTCGGGTCCTCGGCTTTTTGCACTTAAGTCCCTAGCCACTTTTGTGCTTAAGTCCTCGAATGCTTTTACGCTTAGATGGACTTCAATTTGAACCCCGATAACCTAGAACTTGGTCTTTATGATAGAAATGAGTCTTTTGCACGCGTTTATGCTCGGGATATGGGTAATTTGCATTCAGGTCCCTGTATTGTGTAAATAAGACTAAACACATACCTTAGTAGCATTTATTGATATAAAGTTAATCTAAATGAACGACATATGATGCAATGTATGCAATGCATCAAATACCCCCACACCTAGATTTTGCTAGTCCCTAGCAAAACAAAATATAAGATAAACGAAAACAGGGAAATCCTAACTCACTTTCGTAGGAATCACGATTGCACTTAGCATGTGCAACAAGCCTTTAAACCCCTAAGTTTCCTTAGAGGACGAGTTTTGTCTCGTGAGGGTTTTCAGTTGACACACCCACAAAGTCTTAATTCAACATTTCATTAATAACTCTTAATATCTCCACCTCAACCTTATACATCTCACTTAGAATTCTTGCATGCTCATTATATAAATCTAACTCATAAAAAATCTGACTTGGTCTTCATTCCTCCAATATTCACACCACTAACCGTTCTACACATGTTATCACTTAAATTATTTTTGCACGCCTCCTCTGGTGGTGAAGTATCATTCGGATCAACTATGACATGGATCATTCTTTTAAATTTGGGCCTTGAGTATCTTAAAGTAATTCAACACATTTGCTTTTTTTGACACTTTTACCCTTTTTGCATTCGTGTAGCGAGTTTGGTCCATAATCCCGAGCTGGCAGACTCAAGTTACCGGGTTTTAAGATACCCCTACAGACCAGTGACTCAAAGGCTTGGGTTTTTGTAAACATTTTGCAAAATCTGCTTTCCTCACTTTTTTTTACTCAAGGCTTAATTGCTATTAGAAGTCCACACTTCCCGGTATATTTTCCTCAACCTCTGCTTTTTATCAATCACTTCAAAGTTTTGATTCATCCAATTTAAGTGCATACATGTCTTAAAGGGTAATGGGTTATTTCTTTGGAACTTAGATTTATGTCATAGTTTCTACAAGCAGAACTATATAATAAGGAACAAAAACTCAATGCAATTTATACACGGGTTTTGGCAGTTCAATCTTAAGCTATGTCCTGGAGCATTGAATTTTTAATTTTTTTAAACGAACATAATATATAGATAGAAAGATAAACACCCCCACACCTAAATCATGCATTGTCCTCAATGTATGCAAAGATAAAACAAATGCAGTTATTACCTGAGTCAACTGCGGTAGAGGGATTGAATTTGCTCAGAGTCAACCATAGTCAGGACTGGATTGAATGTCACCATGTTGGTGCATGTATCCATTTGAATTGTTCCCCATGTTGCCCTGAGAGTCCTGAGGTAAAGATTCCACACCCCTCAAACGTGTTGGTTCTCTTATTTGCTCGAGTGATGGTGGTTGGGTAGATGAATTACTCCCCTTTTTCTCACTTTCTTTTTGATTTTGTGATGATTTATTTGATTCAGAAATCTTATAGATACGCGATCTTATCATAACATCACTTTGATTTCATACTATTTCTGGTCCACTATCAACATGAAAGATATTAAATTAAGCTTTTAAGTTTCCAAAAGATAGTTGCATGAGCCCATTTCGACAATTTATCAAAGCTTCAGAAGTGGCTAAAAAGGGTCTGCCTAGTATTACAGGGATTTGTCTCTTAGGATTGACAATAGGTTCAGTGTCTAGAATGACAAAATCCACTGGGTAAATGAAGTCACCAACCTTAATCAAAACATCCTCTACTATACCTCTTGGTTTCTTAACAGAGCAATCAACAAATTGAAGGGTTGTCTTAGAGTGGACCAAGGTTTAGTTGCTCATACACAGAGAACGGGAGTAGGTTAACACTAGCACCAAGGTCTAGAAGGGCTTTGTTGATAAAAGTATCTCCTATCGCACATGAAATTGTGGGACACCCAGGGTCCTTATACTTTATAGGAGACGAGTTGGACAGAATAGAGCTTATGTTTGCAGTTAAGAATGTCTTCTTTGGTACGTTCGTTTTTCTCTTCTTAGTGCACAGATCCTTTAAGAATTTAGCATAAGCAGGTATTTGTTGAATCATATTTAGGAGTGGAATATTCACCTTAACTTGCTTAAATACTTCCAAGATTTTCTCCATTTGTGCACTTGAGCTCTTCTTGAGTCTATTGGGGAATGGGGCTTTAGGAACATAGACTCGCTCAGGTTGAGCTATAGGGTCAGGTTGACTAAGTGGGTTGGGCTTTTCAAATTGGACTTCAGGTTCAATGGTTAGGTCACATGTGGGTGCTTGACGGCTAGATTGATTAGGAGCCCTACACTTTACCACATTGTTATCAACTTGTTTTCCGGACCGTAATGAAACAACTGCATTTATTTGCTGGAACGATCACTCCTCATGAACCATTTGAACCGGTCTAGGGTTGTTACTTCCTAGAGGTGGTTGATAGGGCTGATATTGATTATTAGGTCTTGGATTCACCTCAGGTTGACTTGGAAACTGACCCTTTTCTCTTTCACCTACAATTTGTGCTAGCTGGCTGACTTGTGTTTCTAGCCTTTGGAAGGATTGGGTGGTTGTTTGCATAAAAGTCTTAACCAAATTTTCTAACCTTGTCAACCTAACATCATAATCTCCATTGTTACTAAACCCAGATGATGTATTATTTTGGTTATACGGGTTTGCTTGTTGTCTAGGAGGTTGACCTTGTTGCCTCCATGAAAAATTGGGATGATTACGCCAACCCGGGTTATAGGTTGATGCGTATGGGCCATTTCTAGAATGGTTAAATGCGGCATTAACTTGTTCCACGTCCGCACAATCCTCCATTATATGACCAGTTTGACCACATCTAAAGCAAAGGATAGAAGAGGCTTGATTCACTAGGAGTCGGGTTTTTAGCTCTAGACTTTCCATTCTACGCATAAGGGTAGCTAGTTTTGCTTCAGCATCTATAGTAGCATCTATAACTAAGACACCTGGTTTGGGTTGACTTGCTATTCTAGATCCAATACTCGGGTTATTCGGTGCTCTAGCATTGTCCCATTGCATACTATTTTCGGCTAAATCCTCAAGAAAAGTCCAAGCATCATTCTCATTTTTGGACATGAAGTTTCCTTGGCTTACAGTTTCTACCATAACCCTAGATTTAGGTGTTAATCCCTCATAAATAATTTGGCACAATTGCTATCTTGGAATTCCATGATGAGGGCATTGGGTGAACATACTTTTAAATCTTTCTAAATAGGAAGAGAACGGCATCGATCCCTCAGAGTCCTAGGCGGGTCCACTACATTGTCACCCATTGGATCCGGGTGAGGTGGTGCAACAAGTGGATTGGGGCTAAGCTCTAGACTGGAATCTAGATGAACTCGTGAGAGTCGATTGCTCAAGTCCCGAACCCAAATCTGAGTGCACCGGTTTGAATAAATTTTTGAATTCAAATTTGAAATTTAAATTCCAAATTCAATTCCAAGAATCAATTACTTTTATTATTATTATTATTATTATTATTATTATTATTATTTTAATTTTTTTTCAAAAATGGAAACAAACAATAGAAGGGGGGAAAGATGAGAAAATAATCCTAATCTAGAGAATTGAGATGAGAAGAGAAAGAAGACTCAGATGAGGGGGTTGGTTAGAAGTTTCCTAAACAAGCACGGTTCAAACAATCCTAGACCTAATGTCGCTTAAATCTAGACGACTCCTAACTGGTTGAGTCGAATTGGTTCGCTTGATTCACCTCCCTCACTAATCAAACTAAATTGGCCAGGCAGTGTATAGCTAGTGGGGGTGTTTCTGACAGAGTCGGTGCCAATTAGACAACCACTTCGCTTGGAAGACTTACGTCAACACAAAAGCGCTTTCTAGACACCAAATTAAATTCGATCAGCTTCAAGTCATAGCAAGTCAAACCAATCTTCTCCTTAATTGAGTCTGAGTCCTTAGGGGCCAATGTCTAATTGATTTTAATTTTAAGGCTTGGGTGACACTTTAGGATTGTGATTTGTGGGCCACGAAAGGGTGATGAAATCCCCACCGTATCTTTTCCTACGGAGTTGCCCTTAAGATAGTTTAACTTAAATCTAGCAAAGATAGTCAAACATTGGTCTTTAGTTGGGGGATAATTGCAAGGTTGTATGCAAACTAAATCATATGCTTAAATGCAATCGATAAAAACCGCGCACGTACCTTGCCTCCAGCACTCTTCAACAAAAAATAATTTGCAAGAATTTAGCAAGAATAATGCAAACAAAACACTATATGATGCATGCACTACGTCTTTCTAATTTTGCCAATTTTTAGGTCAGAGTTGAATTATTGCCAATTATGGAATTTGAGCTTAACACGTGCAGTTCTACAAAAAGGAAATTTTCCGAAAATAGAAATTACGAGGAAAAAGGCAACAAAGGTTACCTACGCACGCTCAGTCGGGTTCGCCGCCCGCTCTCGAAAAAATTGAAGCCCAGATGCTTCAGACGTGCGGTGGATCCGCCGCAGATTGATCTTTAGGTGCGGCGATTTCGCCACACTTCTTGCTCTGACTGTGCCCGGATTTCGCCGTGCACCCCGTTGTCTCCTGAAACACAAACCCAAATAGTTAGATCGCGCACACGATAAACAGAATAGAATCGAAATCACCAAAAATAAACAAAATGTTTGTCGCCTCCCCGGCGACGGCGCCAAAAACTTGATGAGAATTTTATTTATACCGCAAATGCACGACGTCAATGAAAACTTGTGGCATTGATGCCTATGCCTATCGGACTGGAAATTGCAAATGCGAATGAGTATGCTCCTGTCGTTATAAAGGGCCTCTTGGGGAGCATTCGAAGAGGTGCGATGCCCATAACAATTTGGGGACACTGGAGAGATGATGCTTGGGCGGTTAGTTATGAAATGTTTCTGATTTTCTATTAAACCGCTAAAAACAAAATTCAGTTGTTAGGGGATAACGCATGTTTTATTCTGTTTTTTTTTCCTTTATTTGTTATTAGTATTACTTGTCTGGGTTTAATAGTTAATACTTCATCCACATTGACATTTGAACTTGATTTTCTCAGGGAGCATCTACATTGTTCGGCCCACACACACTTAGTGGGTACATTCAAGAATTCAAGAAGCTTGCAGCTTCTCTGATTATCGGTAAGAATGTCCCTGTGGGTCCACAACCCCCAGACCTGTTGAGTAGTTGATGCAACACCTCTTGGCACAAGCTTTGGCAAGTACGGGTCGAACACAAGGAGGGAGAGATATTGTTATTTTTGTGATTTTCGATTAAGGAAAGAAAGAGAGAGAAATAAGGTTGGTTTGAGATTTTGGATTTTTAATTTTCTAAAGCAAAAATAACAAAAACAAACTAAGAATAAAGCAAATATGGATGAGAGTCCAGCGGGTGGGGGTTTAGATATCGGGTTTTGTTTAGAGAAAACTGAAACTTATAATAAATCACATTAGTTATAAAGCATTACATGATAAATGACTCAACATAAACTCAAGTAATCAAAATATACTAACACGAAATTAAAATAATAACATCATTCTTCTTCTCGTCACCCTAAATCCGTCACCCCCACCCTTTGGAGTGAGTTAGAAACTCATGGATGGAGGGAAGGAGAAGGGGTCCAAGAGAAACTACGAAAAAAAACTAAAAATACGAAATAAACCAACAGAATTTTGTTCCTAAAGAATGGAATAAAAATAAGTTCTTTCTACAACATAATTTCGGGACTATTTATAGCCGATAAAAGGGACCCAAGTATAAAATAGGAACGTACACGCGTCAACACGCAACTGGACAAAAGCGCGACCCGAGGATCCAAAGGGGTGCGGCGGAAACGCCGCAATTTGCATGTGATGTGCGGCGGAATCGCCGCAATTTTGGCTCAGATTTGATCCGGATTTTTCCTGTGTGTTTATGGTATGATTTAGTTGTCATTTGCGCGTCCGGATTGATTGCTTTCCTTTCTTTTGAGCTCCAAATTAATTTATTCATATATTTGGAGATCCAAATTGATTTTTCTTTAGAATTTCTCTAAAATAATATTTTGGTACTCGTAATTTGCAGTCGGGTCCTCGACTTTTTGCACTAAAGTCCCGGGCTACTTTGTGCTTAAGTCCTTCAATGCTTTTACGCTTGGATGGACTTCAATTTGAACCCCGATAATCTGGAACTTGGTCTTTATGACAGAAATGAGTCTTTTGCACGTGTTTATGCTCGGGATATGTGTAATTTGCATTTAGGTCCCTGTATTCTATAAATAAGACTAAACACATACCTTACTAGCATTTATTGATATAAAGTTAATCTAAATGAACGACATATGATGCAATGTATGCAATGCATCACTTAGCACATGCTTAGATTAGTGGGCCTATTCTATGGGGAATGATAAGGTGAGGATAAGGATGGAGTTGATGAAGGAAACATGACATGTGGTAGCATGTGCTCTTGTTTGCATCATCTTAATTAATATTGTATGTTTTAATGATTGTGTAAATCTTATTTCATGTGGAGACATAGTGGGGTTTGGTATTAATGCATGGGTTCATTTAGCTTCATTCCAACTAGTGTCTTGTATGTTTTAATGATAATGTGTTATCTTATTTCATGTGGAAACAAAGTTGGATTTAGTTTTATGGTTTTCCTATACTACATGTTGTGACGAGCACAAATGAACACACACACATACACATATTTTTGTATTGGAATTCTTTCTCTACCCCCTATGGGGTTTAGTTTTATTGTTTGTTCATTCGTAGTATAATGTAGTGTAATCACCCATTTTCTCCCATATTGTTTCCCATTCGCCTTAGAACTAAGTAAAGTCGACACACCTCCCTGTGGATCGACCCGTATTTGCCACCGCTTCAATGCGGCCGTGCACTTGCGGTTATTTTAACTGATTCAATCAATGACAAACATGTTCAATTTGCTTCATTTGAGTCATTTCTACTTACATTTTAGTCTTTTTCTCTTCCTTTCTCTTTTTTATTACCTAATACCTGAAATACCACAAACAAACAAAATACGTACAAGATCTAGAAATGAAATACCTAGAAATGAAATACCACAAACAATACAATAGTGGAGGGTATCAACTAGAAGTAAGGAGAGAAAGATACCAGTGCAACAGAAATGAGAAACTCCTCACGAAATCTACCACTGACAGATAGTTTAGGGATTCTGGCCCCCAAAGTTAACTAGTGTGCGCTCCTATTCCTGTAGGCTCCCCTGTCCAGTTGTTCCTTTTTCTAGTAACAAAATTAAAGAGAAAATTTGAGAAAAAACCCCACCGAAATGGTGGAAACAACGACGACTACGACCAACTCCCTGGTAACGACGCCAAAAACTTAATCGATTGTTTTAATAACCGCAAGTGTACAGTGTCGGTGAAGACGTGACAAATACGGGTCAAACCTCAAGGATTTGTGAGTATTGTTGTGACTACCATAATGCAATGGGAAATGAGAGGAGACTGACGGGATTATCCTAAACTAACTACACTAAACGATGAATGAATCAACAATTAAACAAAACCCCCGTGGAGTGGGGTGTGTTGGTATGTGTGAGTGTGCGTGAGTGTGTCTTGTTTACATGAGGTACAAGTGTGTAAAGTAGGTGAAATAAACTAGAAACTAGTGTGAAGTCCAATTAACATCAACTACATTTACATCAATACATGACTAATATAGTTAGACATGAAGTTAAGATGCACTTTGGGTTCTCAAGAATGAACTAAGTACCTAGTGTGGCCATTAGGACATCAATTAACCATACAAGTTAATACATTCATGCATTCTCTACTAATCAAGCATCCATTCAAAAAATCCATTTACCATACAAAGATAAATCATTACAAGCAATAAGATAAACTTTAGATATAGCATCAGACAAGTACCTAGTGTGTCCATTATCCCATCTAATAGAAGTTTAAGCAAGTTACATGAATAGATCTAAATCAAACACATGAAATGACACAAATAAAAAGAACCCATCACCAACACATCACATAATCTATATCACCTCCACCCCAAATGGGGTGGATGTACTCTCTACTCATGTTAACGACTATGGAAAGCAATATATCTACACTAAACATGGCAACAAAAGCAAAGTAGAAAATCAACCAACAAAACATCCAAATACTTGGATAGAAAGAAAGCTAAAGAAGAGAGGAATTGAAATCCCAAATGGGCAAAAGATAAGCTATTCTAGTGGTGGAGGTGGAGAAGAAGAGGAAAGGAAGAAGAAACCGTGCTATTTATAGAAGAAAGTGTGGTGTAGATGATTCTGGGAGCAATCCAACGACTGAATTTCTTTAAGTTTCAGTGCACCCAGTTGAGCAAGTCTGAGCCACATTAAAACTTTGGTGAGATTTTGACCAAATTTATCCGCCGATGGCGGATCAGAGTCCGCCACTAGTGAATGTTTTGGCTCTGATCCGCCTCCATTTTCTCCTAGAAGCTCAAGTGATGTATTTTGCACATGGGTTGTACTCGTTGTTAGTCCTCCTTATTACCTAACACCTCAAACACCACAAACAAGCATTTGAGTAGCACAAAATTGAGGTCAAATAGAGGATATATAACATGAGTATAATGCACAATATGCTACTAATCAACATGCAAACGTAAAAGGCAACAACTCTACATAGTCGTGCATCCCAGGCTTCACCCGAAGTGATCCCTCTACTTAGGAATCGGACCACCAACCATGCTGGTCTAAACCACATGCAGCTCACCCAAAAGTGTGACCCACAACTTGGCATAAAACGGTCTTCCGAATTGACAGCCCAACTCGCAGCAATGACCTACATGATATCATTGCAAGTTGAGAATGCTTGTCCTGTATACAATGGCAATGCGCACGTCCAGATCTTATCTTATGCCCGACCTCTCTACATAGAGGTTTTTCAATCAGGCTTGTTGGCCCCTCAATAAAAGTGCCAAGAGTGATTTCTAAAATGCACATGCAAATCATTTAATGCAATCACATACATAAATAGACATTCAAGCTTACATCTAATGATGATCATGCCATGAATGCCCACCGATAACCCATGCAAATCTTAACATCCACACTATAAAACATTCATGTATCTTTATATGGCAGTAAGAACATGACCACAAAATTCACTTATATAACAATTTGCACAAGAAAATTACATGGAACTAGCAAGCTACATGTCAAGAGAAGTTGGTTATATGACACATAGTACATAATGATATTTCAAATACATGAGTCCAGAAATTTATTCACGCATGTATCAATGTATATAGGGGAGGCATAGTATCACAACGAGGTTGATTTCAGGTCATGTAATGTAAGTCATAAATACGGTAATCCCAACCATGGATAACATACATGTACCCAAAACCTAGACATACATGCTCCAATAAATACACAAGGCATGATAACATGTAACGCTCGTAATCCGTAATCGGGACACAACAATCAATCACAACTATAACAAGCAAAAAAAGAACAATAACTCACAATAATCAAATTGATGCCTCAATTAGAAACATAACAAAGTGACAATGTTATATAGTCAAGATCAGAGTACAATGCAGAAGGGAAATACAAGAACCTCTGAATTGCTATTATATGACTACTAAGAAAAGTAGGAAAATACATGACAACTGAGCTCATAGATCCAGTCCACACGTCCTAGGCCAAGTCTCCTCCAGCCAATCGTGTTGCCCCTGCACACACACAAATCACACCTGAGTCTTAAATCAAGACCCCGTATGCCACCCCAACCCGACACTGAACAAGGTCTAGCCGTCTCTGATGGCTCAAAACTAGACAACGCCGTCCACACGGTTCACACTGGTCTTGTGTCCCAAGGCGTCCATGCATCCCAGCAAAGCTGAGTGTGCACCTCGACCGATCCACAACGCAACACTCAACTCGCTCTCACGGTAGAACTGTCACACGTCCCAAGGTGACCATGCACCCAGCCAGACCGAGTGTGCACCCTACACAAGACTGCACATTTGGCTCACAGGGCAATACCCTACTCCAACCACGGGCCCGAGCCCATGAGTAACACTCCCTAACGGTGACTCGTCATAACATTGGGGAGTTGACCAGTCCTGCATACGAGTTTGGGAACCGACCACACGCTCGAGCCCCTGAGCAACGCTCCCAAACAGCCACTCGTCACAACGTAGGTGAACCCTTCTCAAACTGCCACAACACTATAGGTAGTGTCTCTAGATATTCAGTGCATATATCACTGCTGCCAACTTCAGATCATGAATAGGATAATTCTACTTGTGGACCTTCAATTGCCTTGACACATAAGCTATCACCTTCCCCTGATCAATTAGCACACACCCCACACCTGCACTGGACGTGTCACTATAGATCACATAACTGCCACTACCACTGGGAATAGTCAGGATAGGTGTGGTCATCAATCGTCTTTTCAACTCCTGGAAGTTGTCCTCGCATTTCTGCGACCATACATACTTCACACCCTTCTTGGTCAACACTGTCAATGGAGAAGCAATTTTCAAAAAATCATGTATAAAATGTCGGTATTAACCTGCCATCCCCACAAAACTTCTGACCTCTGACACTGTGGTGGGTGTCCGCCACTGCGTCATTGGCTCAACCTTCGCTAGATCCATTGAAATTCCATCCTTTGACATGACATGCCCAAGGAATGTGATACATTGCATACATTGCATCATATGTCTTTCATTTAGATTGATTTTATATCGATAAATGCTACTAAGGTATGTGTTTAGTCTTATTTACACAATACAAGGACCTGAATGCAAATTACCCACATCCCTGGCATAAACGCGTGCAAAAGACTCATTTCTATCATAAAGACCAAGTTCAAGTTTATCAGGTTACAAATGGAAATGTATCCAAGCATAAAAGCATTCAAGATCTAATTCCAAAAAGAACAAGGACTTAAGCACAAAAGTAGTCGGGGACTTAATTGCAAAAAGCCAAGGACCTAATTGCAATTAAAGCACCAAAATATTATCTTGGAGAAAATCTAAAGAAAAATCAATGTGGATCTCCAAATATATAAAGAAATAAAGTCGGAGCTCAAAAGAAAGGAAAGAAATCATCCGGATATGCAAAGGACATTGAAATCATACCATAAACACACAGAAAAAATCCGGATCGAATCCGAGCAAAAAAAGTGGCGATTCCGCCGCACCTCATGTACAAATTGCGGCGATTTAGCCGCACAAAAGTCGATCCGTGTGCTCAAATTTTTACCAATGCTGTATTGACGCGTGTACGTTCCATTTATATATTGGGATCCCTTGTATCGGCTATAAATAGCCCCGAGAACGATGTTAGAAGGGTCCTTGGTCCTTTAGCTTATGTTGTAATTTTTATTCCTTAGTTTAATAAATTTCTGTTGTTTTATTTCTTGTTTTTAGTTTTCGTTTGTAATGCCTCTAGGATCCCTTCTTCCTCCCTCCATGAGTTTCTAACTCTTTCCAAAGGGTGGAGGTAACAGATTTAGGGTGAAGAGAAGACGAATAAAAGTTATTATTTTAATTTTGTGTTAGTATATTTGATTACTTGAGTTTGTGTTAAATCATTTATCATGTAATGCTTCATAACTAACATGATTTATTATAAGTTTCTGAATTCTCTAATCTAAACCCTAAATCTAAACCTCCACTCGACGGAATGCACATCTTTGTTCTTGTTTTAATTTTAATTGTTCTTGTTCTTGCTTTATATAATTAAAACCCAAAAATCTCAAAACCCAATTATTTCTTCTCTCTTTTTTCTCTTTTAATCGAAAATCACACTAATAACATAATCTCTCCCTCCTTGTGTTCGACCCCTATTTGTCACGTCTCCATTGACGCCGTGCACTTGCGGTATAAATAAAATTCACATCAAGTTTTTGGCGCCGTTGCCGGGGAGGCGACGCAGATTTTGTTTTTTGTTGATTTCGATTCTATTCTGTTTATCTGTGCGCGATCTAACTATTTGGATTTGTGTTTCAGGAGACAACAGAGCGCGCGGCGAAATCTGAGCGCAGTCTGAGCAAAAAGGGCGGCGGAATCGCCGCACATCAAGAGGAACCTGCGGCGGAATCGCCGCACAATTGAAGCATCTGGGCTTCAAATGTTTCTGGGGTTAGCACCATCTCTGGGTGGACACGTGGAGCTACTGAAATTTCGAGAGCGGGCGGCGAAACCGACTGAGCATTGCGTAGGTAAACTTTGTTGCCTTTTTCCTCGTAATTTCTAGTTTCACAAAACTTCCTTTTATTAGAATTGCACGTGTTAAGCTTAAATTCCAAAATTGGCAATAATTCAACTCTCACCTAAAAATTGGCAAAACTAGAAGAACTTAGTGCATGCATCATATAATGTTTTGTTTGCATTATTCTTGCTAAATTCTTGCAAATTATTTTTATTGTTGAAGAGTGCTGGAGGCAAGGTACGTATCGCGTTTTAACGATTGCATTTAAGCATATAATTTAGTTTGCATACAATCTTGCAATTGCCCCCCACTAAAGACCATTGTTTGACTATCTTTGCTAGATCTAAGTTAAACTATCTTAAGGGCAACTCCATAGGCAAAGATACGGTGGGGATTTCATCACCCTTCCGTGACCCACAAATCACAATCCTAAAGTGTCACCTAAGCCTTAAATTTAAAATCAATTAGACATTGGCCCCTAAGGACTCTGACTCATTTAAGGAGAAGAATTGGTTTGACTTGCTATGACCTGAAGCCGATTGAATTTAATTTGGTGTCTAGAAAGTGTTTTTGTGTTGACGTAAGTCTTCCAAGCAAAGTGGTTGTCTAATTGGCACCGACTCTGTCGGAAGCGCCCCCACTAGCTATACACGGCCTGGCCAAGTTGGTTTGATTAGTGAGGGAGGTGAATCAAGCGAATCAATTCGACTCAACCAGTTAGGAGTCGTCTAGATCTAAGCGACACTAGGTCTAGGATTGTTTGAACCGTGCTTTCTTAGGAATTTTCTGACCAACCCTCTTTCTATCTTTAGAGTTAGGTTTCCCTTCTCATCTGAGTCTTCTTTCTCTTCTCACCTAAATTCTCTAGATTAGGATTCATTTCTCATCTTTCCCCATTCTATTGTTTGTTTCCCTTTTGGAAAAAAAACATAAAAAAAATATATTAAAAAAAACGAAAAAAAAAAATTGTAATTAATTCTTGAAATTAAATTTGGAATTTAAATTCCGAATTTGAATTCAAAATTGATTCAACCCGGTGCACTCATATTTGGATTCGGGACTTTAGTAATCGACTCTCACGAGTTCATCTAGATTCTAGTCTGGAACTTAGCCCCAATCCACCTGTGGCACCACCTCACCCGGATCCAATAGGTGAGAACGTAGTGGACCCGCCTGTTGCACAACCTATAACTCTGAGGGATCGATGCTATCCAGCGATGGCTGCTCAGCCATCGTGCATCGTTATGCCCACCATACCGGGTCGCGACTTCGAACTTAAGGCACAATACATGAGTATGTTGCCTAAGTTCACCTCTAGGGAAGACCCATATCTCTTCCTTAGAGAATTTGAGGAAATCTGCTCTCTTATGCAATACCAGCATATCCCTGAGGAGGCAGTGCGTCTGAAATTCGTGCCTCTAGCACTGAAGGACGACGCTAAGAAATGGCTATATAGTCTAGCCGAAAGATCCATTAGAAGTTGGGCTGAGTTTGTTCAAGTTTTCCTAAAAAAATATTTCCCCAACCATAAGACTATGAGGATTAGGAATGAAATTTTTGCATTCGTTCAGTCTGAGAGCGAGCCGTTCTATTCCTATCTAGAAAGATTCAAAAGTGTTCTGACCCAATGCCCTCATCATGGGATTCCAAGATGGCAATTATGCCAAATTATTTATGAGGGATTGACACCCACATCTAGGGTTATGGTAGAATCCGTAAGCCAAGGGAACTTTATGTCGAAAAATGAAAATGATGCCTGGACTTTTCTTGAGGAATTAGCTGAAAACAGTATGTAATGGGACAATGCTAGAACACCGCTTAACCCAAGTATTGGATCTAGAATAGCAAGCCAACCCAAACCAGGTGTCTTAGATGTAGATACCAACATAGCGGATGAAGCAAAACTAGCTACCCTTATGCGCAAAATGGAAAGTTTAGAGCTACGAACCCAAAACCGAGTGAATCAAGCCTCGACTATCCCGTGCTTTAGATGTGGTCAGACTGGTCATGTAAAGGAGGATTGGGCGGAATGGGACCAAGTTAATGCCATGTATAACCATGCTAGAAATGACCCATACGCATCAACCTATAACTCGAGTTGGCGTAATAATTCCAATTTCTCATCTAGCCAACAAGGTCAACCTCCTAGACAACAACCAAACCCGTATAACCAAAATAATACATCATCTGGGTTTAATAACAATAACGATCATGAGGTTAGGTTGACAAGCTTGGAAAATTTGATGAAAACTTTTATACAAACAACCAACCAGACCTTCCAAAGGCTTGAGACACAAGTCAGCCAACTAGCACAAATAGTAGGTGAAAGAGAAAAGGGTCGGTTTCCAAGTCAACCTGAGGTGAACCCTAGATCTAGTAATTCATATCAATCCCATCAACCACCTTCAGGAAATAACAACCCTAGACCGGTTCAAATGGTTAATGAGGAAGGACCGTTCCAACAAATAAATGCAGTAGTATCATTAGGTCCGGAAGACAGATTGACAATAATGTGGTAAATCCTAGAACGTCTAATCAATCTAGCCATCAAGCTACCACATATGACCTAACCATTGAACCCGACGTCCAATCTGAAACACCCAACCCACCTACTCAACCTGAACCCATAGGTCAACCTGAACCTGAGCGAGTCTATGTTCCTAAAGCCCCATTCCCCAATAGACTCAAGAAGAACTCAAGTGCACAAATGGAGAAAATCTTGGAAGTATTTAAGCAAGTTAAGGTGAATATTCCACTCTTAGATATGATTCAACAAATACATGCTTATGCTAAATTCTTAAAAGATCTGTGCACTAAAAAGAGAAAAACAAACGTACCAAAGAAGGCATTCTTAACTGCAAACATAAGTTCTATTTTGTCCAACACATCTCCTATAAAATATAAGGATCCTGGATGTCCCACAATTTCATGTGCAATAGGAGATACTTTTATCAACAAAGCCCTTCTAGACCTTGGTGCTAGTGTTAACCTACTCCCGTACTCTGTCTATGAGCAAATGAACCTTGGTCCACTAAAACCTTCTAAGACAACCCTTCAATTCGCTGATTGCTCTATTAAGAAACCAAGAGGTATAGTAGAGGATGTTTTGATCAAGGTTGGTGACTTCATTTACCTAGTGGATTTTGTCGTACTAGATACCGCACCTGTTGTAAACCCTAACTGACAAATCCCTGTAATTCTAGGCAGACCCTTTTTAGCTTCTTCGGAAGCATTGATAAACTGTCGAAATGGGCTCATGCAATTATCTTTTGGGAACTTAAAAGCTGAATTTAATATCTTTCATATTGATAGTGAGCCAGAAATAATATGCAATCAAAGTGACGTTGTGATGAAATCACGAATCTATAATATTTCTGAATCATCACAAAATCAAAAAGGAAGTAAGAAAAAAGGAGGAATTCATCTACACACCCACCGTCACTCGAGCAAATAAGAGAACCAATTTACTCCCTGCTGCACAAGCCACAGATCACCAGACACTGACCCACTGCTCTCGGAATCGAAACCTTCGCCTCTCGACAATGAACTTGCACGTCATAATATGACAACCAATCCATTCTGACTATCACATCAAAGTTCACCATCAGCAACAACACAAGGTCAACTGGGAAGCTGTCGTCGCTTGATACAATCGGCACGCCAACTAGAAACTTCTCGAGCTCAAGCCTCTCCCCTACAGGGGTGCTTACCTCAAGGCAGGAGGTTAGACTCAGGGAGCTAAGGTCCACTAGGCTCACAAACCTCTTAGAGATGAAAGAATGTGTCGCACCACTATCAAACAAGATCCTAGCAATATGATTAGCTACCACAAGTATACTTTCCACCACGTTAGCTGACGCAGCAGCCGAATCATCTAACCTTACAGTAAAAACACGACCCAGGGTCTTTGAAAACCCAACTACAAACATGGTACCCCCGGTACTCGGACTTTGTGCTCTACAATCCCACGCAAGGTGTCCCGACTCCCCAGTTGAAACAAGACCTCGCCTCCACCACTACCAATATTGTTATTACCGCTGCCACTGGCTGATCCCCTAGGTCTGAATCAATCATGTCTTCTATGACCCAGCTGTCCACACTCAAGGTCCCCTTGATTTAAACAAAACACAAAAGTTTAAGCTTTTCCTGCAATTAACCCAAACTTAATTTACTCAATCAAATACTTATCATTTCCCAGGGTTTGTTTGAAATTAACCCAAACCATACAATCCTTATCCAACCGACCACCTCCATCCCTATCCAATAGCCACCACCATCGCCGACCGAACTTCGACCAAACTTCGTACGCAACCACACCCACACCTCTGCGGCCTAACCCCAATCGTAGATTTGCTACCTCAATTCCGATCGCAACCTAGGATGCCAACTCCGACTGCATCTTCCGTGGTCGTCGGAGCCGGTTCATCTAGCTCTACCTCCCACTCCGACCTCGTGGACTCGAAACAAAGAAGGTGAGTGGCATACCTCGTCGGGATTCACCGCCGCGATGTCGTCAGAGCTTCTCGCCGCCATTGCAACACTCATCGGAGCTCAGAGAGGTCGGAGTGGGAGGTAGAGCTCAGAGGAAATTAGGTGGGATTACCGTTTGGCCCGTGAAGAAGAGGAAAGGAAGAGAGAGGTTGGAGATGGCTGCGGGAGGTAGAGGTGAGAGAGTGAAGGTGAGGGAGATAACAGAGAGAGATATATAAGAGAGGTGGTGGTGCAACATAACATCTACATGGATAATCAGAATATGGTGAGGAATAAGCATGCATGTACGAATAGATGAAAAAATGATTCTAATCATAACATTTCAGACACATGGCGACAAGTACATAGCATAATAGAAACTAGACGACTAGTTATATTTCATGGAACATAGTTCATAGGTTGATTGACATCATTTCATGCTCATATTTGTATCTTATATCCATTATCTTACACCTAAGCAATGCTACGTGACGAGTTTTATGTTTAGTTTTCAGGAATAAAGAGGTTTGAAGAGAAGAGCCCTGAAAGGACCCAAAAGCAGGAAAGAAGGACTTAATTGTGAGACCTAGCGACTGAGATGCATTGGAGAAGGACCTGATCTTAAGACCGAAGGACCTAAGAGCAAAACAGGAAACTCCACACCATCATGGGGAGTATTTTGGCAATTCAATTCGGGTCGGAGCTCCAACAGACCAAGTAGATGCATCCAAGACCAAGAAACACTTCCAGCAAAGCCCAACAGAAAACCCAGACGGATCTGGCTTTATAGGCCGCCAATTGGCGGTCTGGATCATGCCAGATCCGCCCAAACTTCTCCTGAACTTGTATTAATGTTCGTTTAGGCTATTTTTGGTATTGGTTTAGTCCCACATCGGGGGATTGTCCCGGATTAGCTTTTTCCATGCTTATAAATAGAACTCTTCACCTCCCATTGTATCCATCTCTCTCTTTGGTGGCATCTTCCCAACTAAGAGTGAAGCCTTGAAGCAAAACTCTAGTGGAGGAAGGGCTGCTTGTAATCTGAGTGAGTTCATAATAGAAGTTTTTATTAGCTTGTTAATTCTTGCTTAGTTAATTTTCTTCAATGTGTTTGCTTTGGTGCTTGTTTTATTTTATGCTTCTTTAATGTTTCTTGCTTGATTAGTATAGTTTCATTTTAGTATTATGCTTGCTTTTGTTAATATAGTTAGTGTAATGAGTAGTGAGTAGTTCCATCCCCATTTGGGGGGTGGAGAAATGTGTGATATAATCATGTAGTGTATTAAGTGTGCGTTATCTTAATCCCTTGAGCTTTAAATGATTTCCATAACCATCTAATGGGTCTCCACTCTTATCTTTGATATGCTAATGCTCTTGAATGAAGCTTAGCTTATGCTTTGATTAGTGGATCTATTTTATGGGGAATGATAATGTTAGGATATGGATAGGAATTAATATTGGAAACACAAGTTGTAGTGTATGAACTCTTGTTGCCTCTACCTTGGTTAATGTCTTGTATGTTTTAACGATGTAGTCTTATCTTAATTCATGTGGAGGCATAGTAGGGTCTAGTCTTTATACTTGAGTTCATTTAGGTTCATTCCAATTATTGTCTTGTATGTTTTAATAATGTAGTGAAATCTTAATTCATGTGGAGGCAAAGTTGGATGTAGTTTTATGATTTCATGCACTACATGTTGTGAGGAGCTTAATTACACACACACACACATCTTTATATTCACATCATTTCTCTACCCCTTTGGGGTTTAGTTTTTCTTGCTTCTTTTCCATTTCCATTTGCATCTTAGTGTAGTTTAGTGTAATCAAACCAACCTTTCTTCCCTTTCTTCACCTCTCGCCTTCGCACAAACCAAGTCTCGACACACCTCCCAGTGGACGACCCGTATTTGCCACTGCTTCAATGCGGCCGTGCACTTGCGGTTAAATATAAAACGATCAATCAAGTTTTTGGCGCCGTCGCCGGGGAGGTGCTCTGTCTAGACGTTGGTTTGGACGATTCGAGGGGTTTTTAATTTTTTGTTTCCAGTTTTTCTTAGTCTCAGGGATCCTAGAGCGCACGGGAGGCTACTGGAAGAGTTGGAGCACCAACACTTCAAAAGGGACCGCCAATCAGCGGTCTGGGACCGCCAATTGGCGGCCTGGTGAGGTCTTCCTGCTTTCTTTTTTCTTCTGGTGGTTTATTGCTTCACTTGTGTTATCTGGGAGCACTATTTTGCATGCTGTGACTTCTCTTTTGCTCCCAGATCATTAATCACCCCCCCATTAATCAACTTGGACCATAAAACTCAAAGCAAAAGATTAGACTCATTGCCATCTAGGTCTGCATCATGTGTAGACCTTGCATGCATTTGTCTTTTCTTTTCTTTACATTTTGTTGTTGATTGCTGGCGTGAGGTACGTGCACCCAAATCTCTCATTCATGCATTTTTCGATCATGCATTTGTTAGTAAGGTGCATCGGGACAAGAGTGAGAGAGCGTTTGATTGGAGCGATTGATTGCTAGATCTAGGATCAAAACGCTACTAAGGAGGGGCTGTCCCATAAAAGATAAGGTGGGGGATTTCATCACCCTTTCCTTGGCCCCAAAAATCACTCTTAATAAAGCCTTAACTAAAAGCAAGTAGACATTGGCCCTAGGATTGCGGGCGCACTAGGAGAGTAATCTAGTTGAGACCGTCATGACCTGATCGGCGTTGCCTACCTTGTCGATAGTAGGAGGTACTGGATCTCCAGATCTGGTATCACTTGCTGGGCATTGTGGTCCTCATTGTAGGGAGGTGAGACGTGTCGAGGCTAGTGACCTCAAAGTTAGGCGTCGTCTAGCCTAAGGACCCATTGCCTTACATTGTTTGAGTCGTGCTTGCTAGTTAGGCTTCTTCCTGATCCCTCTACCCACGCTAGTTCTAGGGATTCTTCCCTCCTCACCTGAGTCCTCTCCTCACCTATTCTCTACGTATAGTCTCCTCCTCTAGTAAACCTTCTGTTGAGTGTTTGTTAGAGTCGAGTCAAGCATTTTATGCGAGGTTGGGCTCGTTTTGGTGAGAGCGCTCGACTTGAGAGAGTGCATTCTTCTGAGATGGACGGTCTTGGTGATCGACCATCTCCGCCTCGTGCTCCTTTGGAGCAAGAGGCCGAGTCGTCTCGTGGTGGCGAGGGAGACCAGGTTCCATACATGGAGTACCTCGGTCCGTTCCCACCACCACGTAGACCTCCTTCTCCTCCTCCTCTGTCTCGAGAGGAAGGGAGATTCGGTCAGCATCGAGTTCTTGGTGCACCACCACCTTTAGCTCGACATGATAGACCGATGACTTTGTGGGAGCGGACCCATCCTGTTCGGGCCGCGCAGCCTTCTTGCATAGTTGTTCCACCTGCTCGCGGGAACAACTATGAGCTGAAACCACAATATGTGAGCATGCTTCCAACCTTTACTGCCAATAAGGAGGATCTGTATATCTTTATACGCGAATTCGAGGAAGTATGCTCCATGTTCAAGCTTCAACAGCTTGACGAGGATTCAGTCCGGTTGAGGATGATTTCTTTCGCATTGAAGGATAATGCGAAGAAATGGATGTATAGCCTCCCGGCGAGCTCGATTCGGTCATGGGATGACTTTGTGACCGTCTTTCTGAAGAGATTTTTCCTCAAAGGAAAACTAAACAGATACGGCACCAGATACATCAAATGTATCAGACCGAGACCAAATCGTTTCATGGTTTGTTTGAGAGGTTCAAGGACCTTCTCCAACAGTGCCCCCATCATGGATTTGAGTTATGGCAGCTGTGCCAAATTGTTTATGAAGACATCAACTACAACACCCACACATTATTGGAGTCGATGTGTCAGGGTGACTTCCAAATGAAACCCATCGAGGAGGCATGGGATACTTTTGAGTCCATGGCTGAACGTACCTTCGAGTGGGATACCATGAGAGAGCCACTAGCCGCCAGGTCTTCTGGTCGAGCTGGATCTTATCAAGTTGACTCATCGATCGCGTCTGAGGCGAAAATGGTTGCTCTCATGCGTAGGATTGAGAGTTTAGGGTTGGACCGAGCTCCTGTAGCTCAGGTCGCTACTCCCGAGTATGGTAGGTGTGGACTTTCGGGCCATGATGACTTGGAATGCGCTTACGCTCCAAGGGATACTGAGCATGCGAATGCAATGTATCAACAGAGGCCTCGTAACGACCCGTACAGTCACTCCTACAACCCGGGATGGCGTAACCATCCTAACTTCTCTTGGGGGCCTAGTGGGGGTCACGGTCAGAGCTCGCACACTCAACCTCAACCTCCACCTTATCAACCTCCACACCCATCGGCGACCTACCAACCCCCACATCAAAGGTCTCAGCACCAAAATTACCAACCTGCTCATGCCTCATTGTCGGGTGATGCATTGCATACATTGCATCATATGTCTTTCATTTAGATTACTTTTACATCAATAAATGCTACTAAGGTATGTGTTTAGTCTTATTTACAGAATACAGGGACCTGAATGCAATTTACCCACATCCCGAGCATAAACGCGTGCAAAAGACTCATTTCTATCATAAAGACCAAGTTCAAGATTATCGGGGTACGAATGGAAATGTATCCAAGCATAAAAGCATTCAAGTCCTAATTGCAAAAAAGAACAAGGACTTAAGCACAAAAGTAGCCGGGGACTTAACTGCAAAAAGTCAAGGACCTAAGTGCAAATCACAAGTAGCTTTTATTCTCTTGGAGAAAATATATAGAAAAATCAATGTATATCTCCAAATATGTGAAAGAATTAATCCGGAGTTCAAAAGAATGGAAAGAATCAATCCAGACGCGTAAAGGAGGATCAAATCATACCATAAACATTCAACCAAAATTCGGATTAAATCTGAGGAGATCATGCGGCGAAATCGCCGCACATTACATGCATCATGCGGCGGAAACGCCGCCCCCTAGTCGATCCGTGTGCTCCAATTTTGACCAGTCGTGTCTGGACACGTGTACTCTCCAATTCTATACTTAGGTCTCTTGTAACAACTATAAATAGACCCGAGAACGATGTTAGAAGGGTCCTTGGTCCTTAGTCTTAGGTTTTTATTTTTAGTCTTTGTCTTGTAATCTTCTTTTTAGCAATAAAATTCTGTTCTTTTAATTCTTGTTTTAGTTTTCTTTTGTAATGCCTCTAGGATCCCTTCTTCTTCCTCCCTCCATGAGTTTCTAACTCTTTCCGAAGGGTGGAGGTGACGGATTTAGGGTTAGAGAAGATGAATGAATGTTATTATTCTAAGTTCGTGATTAGTATTTTGATTACTTGAGTTTATGTTAAATCATTTATCTTGTAATGCTTCATAACTAAACATGATTTATTATAAGTTTCTAAGTTCTCTAATCTAAACCTTAAATCTAAACCTCCACCCAACGGATTTCTCTTCTTATTTCTTGTTTTAGTTCTAATTGCTTTTGTTTCGTACTTTAGATAATTAAATCAAAAATACCAAAAACCCAACTTATTTCTTCTCCCTTCTTCCCCTAAATCGAAATCACACGAAAATAGCAAATCTCTCCCTCCTTGTGTTCGACCCGTATTTGCCACGTCTTCATTGATACCGTGCACTTGCGGTATAAATAAAATTCACATCAAGTTTTTAGCGCCGTTGCCGGGGAGGCGACGCAGATTTTGTGTTTTTGTGTTTCCGATTTTATCCTGTCTACCTTGTGCGCGATCTAAGTATTTGAATTTGTGTAGCAGGAGACAACAGAGCGCGCGGCGAAATCCGGGAGCTTTCTGAGACACTTGGGCGGCGGAATCGCCGCATCTTCAAGAGGATTTGCGGCGGAATCGCCGCACAAGCTAGGGCTCTGGTTTTCATTTTTCTCTGGGGTCGTCGGCATCTCTGGGTGGTCGCATTGAGCTACTGGAATCTCCGAGAGCGGGCGGCGAACCCGACTGAGCATTGCGGAGGTAACTTTTCTTGCCTTTCTCGTAAAATCTGAATAGTTGAAAAGTTTCCTTTCGTAGAATTGCACGTGTTAGGGTTACAATTCCATAATTGGCAATAATTCAACTCTGACCTAAAATTGGCAAAATTAGAAAGACCTTAGTGCATGCATCATATAATGTTTTGCTTGCATTATTCTTGCTAAATTCTTGCAAATTAATACTTGTTGAAGATTGCTGGAGGCAAGGTACGTATCGAGGTTTTTATCGATTGCATTAGAGCATATAATTTAGTTGCATACAACCTTGCAATTGCCCCCATTAAAAGAACCATTGTTTGACTATCTTTGCTAGATTTAAGTTAAACTATCTTAAGGGCAACTCCGTAGGAAAAGATACGGTGGGGATTTCATCACCCTCCCGTAGCCCACAAACCACAATCCTGAAGTGTCGCCTAAGCCTAAAATTTAAAATCAATTAGACATTGGCCCCTAAGGACTCGGACTCAATTAAGGAGAAGAATTTGTTTGACTTGCTATGACCTGAAGCCGATCGAATTCAATTTGGTGTCTAGGAAGTGTTTTTGTGTTGACGAAAGTCTTCCAAGCGAAGTGGTTGTCTAATTGGCACCGACTCTGTCGGAAGCGCCCCCACTAGCTATACACTATCTGGCCAATTTGGTTTGATTAGTGAGGGAGGTGAATCAAGCGAATCAATTCGACTCGACCAGTTAGGAGTCGTCTAGATTTAAGTGACACTAGGTCTAGGATTGTTTGAACCGTGCTTTCTTAGGAAACCTCTGACCGACCCTCTTTTCTATCTTTAGAGTTAAGTTTTCCTTCTCTTCTGAGTCATCTTCTTCTCACCTACTTATACGTTCTAGTCTCCTCCCCTTTACATTCTCTATTAGCATTTTAGGGTCGAGTCGAGAACTTGTGCTTGCTTAGCCTCATAAGGGTAAGAGTACTTGACTCAAGAGTGTTGTGATGGATGGTGACATGAGCAACCATTCATATCATTGTTGGGACCATGACAATGCTTCCTGGTATTCTAAAACCATGCAACATGGGGTGGCTCAGACCAACACCCCATATGGGTGGGACAATCCTAATTGTATGACTGAGCAATCTTCATATTGGGGTAACATGAGAGAGGAACCGACTGCTAGACCACAATCTAGTTATGTCAGATCATATGCTGGTCAACAAACTGAGAATTTACAACAAGCTTTTGCCTCTTTCATGAGTAGGACAGACAACATGAGTGCACCGGTGGCTCCAGTAGCCGTACCGTGCGACTGTTGTGGGTTGAGTGGTCATGTTATCGGGGAATGCCCTTATGTTCCCCCAGAGCCTGAGTATGAGCATACTTTTTCCCAAAACGCTCAAAATGACTATTACGCATCCGCGTACAACCCGAGAGTGATGGATTCGTGGAGAAACAATTCCTATCCAAATTCTTATACTTTATTTTCACCTCAGTATCCTCCTCCCGAATACCCAGAATTCTACCAACTCCCCACGTCAAATCATTATTCTCAGCCCATCAACACCCAATCCCATAATTTCACAAGCTCAAACTTGGACCTCATAGCTGACCACGTACCTAATTCCTTGGAACAAACTTTCCTTACGTACATGGAATCCACTCAACGATCCGTACAAAATATAACATCGCATTTGAGTCAAATGATACAACAATTAGGTGAACGTAAGGAGAGTAACTTTTCGTGTCAACATGAGGATCCACCTTTTGATATCGAACCACCACCACATCCACAAATTCAAAGCACAATCTGTCAAAGTCAAACTCCTAGTCAGTCTGAAGAACTTGGGGTTTCAATTCACGATCACTTAGTGGAGGATTCAATACACATTGACCAATTTCATCATGAGTCGGCCCAGGATTGTGCCTTATCTTCGTGCCCCGTGGCCCTTGAGCCACATGATCTTCATGTTGTGCCTCTTAAGGACTCACTTCCGGTGGAGCAAGAGCTCCCTAGCACCCTCAATTTCAAACAACCTGATGAGAGTTTGCCTCTCACTATCGTTCCTGATCATCTTGGAAATGATGGAACATCAAACAACTACAGTGCTCATGAGGGTATTAGGAGTTCCTTGGAGGATACCTTGGGTATGAGACCCATTTTATGTTTACCCGGTGAGTCGGACTTGCCTAACGAGGCTCCTGACCTCGCTCCGACGCACCAGCCAGTTGGTTGGAGAGTTTGGATTGACGATCATAACTTCAGTACCGCAACGGAAGAAACTCTTCTTCCGTTGCTCCCTATTTCCCAAACTCCCGAGAGGTTCAAGTTCTTTCAGTTTGATCCTTTGTGTGAGACGCTTTTGCGTCCAATTCATGAACCTCTCATTTCTTGTTGTGCTCTTTGTGTAGGGGGCCCACGCATGAATATTCTGGCCCCGCGTGGTGTCATGTTCCCTTTTCAGGTGCACTGACCCACTCTTGAGGTTTCCATTTGATGTCTCTTGACAAATGAAGATGGGAACATATGTTTGTACATAGTTATATATGTATAACAATAAGTATAAAAAAAAAACCAAAAAAAATAAAATAAAATCTGTTGTATTTATCCCTTCTTTAGCATCTCACAGGTTTTTGAGGGAATGCGGGTTTTTGTCCATCAACAGAGCCATGAACTTTCCTTTGTACTTCACGTTGGTGAGATCTTTCCTTTTTCATGCATAAATCCATGTACTATCTTGCTCGCATACATTGAGGACAATGCATGATTTAGGTGTGGGGGGTGTTTATGTATCTATCTATCTATATATATTTCTGTTAAAAAAAAATCAATATTCTATGACATAGCTTAAGATTGAATTGTCAAAACCCGTGTACAAATTGCATTTTTGTTCCTTATTATATAGTTCTGCTTGTAGAAATTATGACATAAATCTAAGTTCCAAAGAAATAACCCATGACCCGTGTAAGACATGTATGCACTTAAATTGGATGAATCAAATCTTTGAAGTGGTTGATAAAAAGCAGAGGTTGAGGAAAATATACCGGGAAGTGTGGACTTCTAATAGCAATTAAGCCTTGAGGAAAATAAAAGTAAAAATAAAGTGAGGAAAACACATTTTGCAAAATGATTACAAAAGCCCAAGCCTTCGAGTCACTGGTCCGTAGGGGTATCTTGAAACCTGGTAACTTGAGTCTGCCAGCTCGGGATTATCGACCAAACTCGCTACACGAATGCAAAAAGGGTATAAGTGTCAAAAAGAAAAGCAAATGTGTTGAATCACGGAAAAAGGATAAAAATAAATAAATACTTTAAGATACTCAAGGCCCAAAGCTAAAGGAATGATCCATGCCATGGTTGATCCAAATGATACTTCACCACCAGAGGAGGCGTGCAAAATAATTTATGTGATAACATGTGTAGAGGGGTTAGTGGTGTGAATGTTGGAGGAATAAAGACCAAGTCAAACTTTTTATAAGTTAGAACTGTATAATGAGCATGCGAGAACTTTAAGTGAGATGTATAAGGTTAAGGCAGAAATATTAAGAGCTATTAATGGAATGTTGAATTAAGACTTTGTGGGTGTGTCAACTGAAAACCCTCACGAGACAAAACTCGTCCTCTAAGGCAACCTGGAGGTTTAAAGGCTTGTTGCACATGCTAAGTGCAACCGTGATTCCTACGAAAGTGAGTTAGGATTTCCCTGCTTTCATTTTCTTATATTCTGCTTTGCTAGGGACTAGCAAAATCTAGGTGTGGGGGTATTTGATGCATTGCATACATTGCATCATATGTCTTTCATTTAGATTACTTTTACATCAATAAATGCTACTAAGGTATGTGTTTAGTCTTATTTACAGAATACAGGGACCTGAATGCAATTTACCCACATCCCGAGCATAAACGCGTGCAAAAGACTCATTTCTATCATAAAGACCAAGTTCAAGATTATCGGGGTACGAATGGAAATGTATCCAAGCATAAAAGCATTCAAGTCCTAATTGCAAAAAAGAACAAGGACTTAAGCACAAAAGTAGCCGGGGACTTAACTGCAAAAAGTCAAGGACCTAAGTGCAAATCACAAGTAGCTTTTATTCTCTTGGAGAAAATATATAGAAAAATCAATGTATATCTCCAAATATGTGAAAGAATTAATCCGGAGTTCAAAAGAATGGAAAGAATCAATCCAGACGCGTAAAGGAGGATCAAATTATACCATAAACATTCAACCAAAATTCGGATTAAATCTGAGGAGATCATGCGGCGAAATCGCCGCACATTACATGCATCATGCGGCGGAAACGCCGCCCCCTAGTCGATCCGTGTGCTCCAATTTTGACCAGTCGTGTCTGGACACGTGTACTCTCCAATTCTATACTTAGGTCTCTTGTAACAACTATAAATAGACCCGAGAACGATGTTAGAAGGGTCCTTGGTCCTTAGTCTTAGGTTTTTATTTTTAGTCTTTGTCTTGTAATCTTCTTTTTAGCAATAAAATTCTGTTCTTTTAATTCTTGTTTTAGTTTTCTTTTGTAATGCCTCTAGGATCCCTTCTTCTTCCTCCCTCCATGAGTTTCTAACTCTTTCCGAAGGGTGGAGGTGACGGATTTAGGGTTAGAGAAGATGAATGAATGTTATTATTCTAAGTTCGTGATTAGTATTTTGATTACTTGAGTTTATGTTAAATCATTTATCTTGTAATGCTTCATAACTAAACATGATTTATTATAAGTTTCTAAGTTCTCTAATCTAAACCTTAAATCTAAACCTCCACCCAACGGATTTCTCTTCTTATTTCTTGTTTTAGTTCTAATTGCTTTTGTTTCGTACTTTAGATAATTAAATCAAAAATACCAAAAACCCAACTTATTTCTTCTCCCTTCTTCCCCTAAATCGAAATCACACGAAAATAGCAAATCTCTCCCTCCTTGTGTTCGACCCGTATTTGCCACATCTTCATTGACACCGTGCACTTGCGGTATAAATAAAATTCACATCATCGGGTTATTCCAACCAGACTCCACCACCCCAGCGGGTTGACCCTAAGGACCCTTCTTGTGATCCGACCTTTCAAGCGTTGCAAAGTACAGTCAAGGCTTTGGAAATGTAGGTTAGTCAGTTGGCTCATCAACTCCATGAACGCGAGAAAGGTCAGTTCCCGAGTCAACCTGAGGTGAATCCTCGGGGTACCCATTCTCAAGGAAGGACACCTTTACCTCATGCCACCTCTGAACCGACCCATCATATTAATGTGATTCATACTTTGAGGTCTGGTAAGGAGGTGGATAACCACATTGGGGTACCTTCTTTGTCATCACCATCTTTGAGGGAGCTAGATCCTGAGGCTCCCTCCACAAATACTTCCAGGAAGGAGCCAGATCCTGAGGTTCTTTCTACATTTCCTTCGACAAAGGGGCCGAACCCTGAGGTCCCCTTGTCTCCTCTTGTGTCGAAGGAACCAGATTCTGAGGTCCCCACTCATTTTTCTTCGGACCTGAATTCTGGGGTGCCTTCGCATCCTTATGCCCCAAAGGCGCCATTCCCTGAGCGCCTTAAAAAGAAAACCTCTGATCAGCATGACAAGATGCTTAAGATGTTTAGGCAAGTTAAGGTGAACATCCCTCTGTTGGAGGTGATTCAGCAAATGCCACCTTATGCCAAGGTTTTCAAGGACTTATGCACCAAGAAGAGAAAAACTCATGTTCCCAAGAAAGCTTTTCTTGCGGCTAACGTGAGTTCCTTGTTGGCACAACCCATGCAACTAAAGTACAAGGACCCTGACTATCCTACTATCTCTTGTGTGATTGGTGGACGATGTGCTGATCAAAGTGGGAGAGTTCATTTATCCAGTCGACTTCTTTGTCTTGGATACTGAACCTGTGCCAAACCCACTTGGAAAAATTCCTGTCATTCTGGGGCGACCATTTCTTGCGACTTCCAATGCATTGATCAATTGTCGCAATGGTCTGATGTGTTTGACTTATGGTAGTCAATGCGCGGATTTCAACATCTTCACCATCGGCAAGAAGCCAGGTGCCTTCACTGACCCTGTTAGGGTCAACCTTATCCAGGGTTTGGATGAGATTGAAGTTGAGGGCACCTTCAAGTACTTCAGAGAATTGTTCGATGAAGCTCCTGAAGGTGGTGAAGATGTTTCACCTGGGCTGGCACAAGAAAGTGCCTTATGTTCTGATCATGTGGCCTCAGTGCCACCTCCTTTTGATCTTGTGGCCCTTGAGCCACATTCTTCTGATCCCGTGGCCCTTGAGCCACATCCTTTTGATCACATGGCTTTTGAGCCACCAGATACCATTTTTATGGCCTCTAGGCCACATGCTCTTGATTCTGTATCTGCTGAGGACCCCATGTGGGTTAAGAATCAACCACCCGATACCCTTCAACCTGGTAGAGGTTCACCTCTCATTCATGCCTCCTCTTTTGATAACTCTCGAGAGGCATCGAACGACCACAATGCTAATAAGAGTGTCAGGTGGTCAAGCAATTCTGTTTTGTATGTTGCGAGCACATATAGGTGCATTTCTGGCTCGAGAGATGACGGGTTCGCATTTGATGTCCCTTGATATATGAAGATGGGAGCCCATTGTTGTATATATGTTAAAAAAAGAGAAAAAAAACAAAAAGAAGAAGAAGAAGACTCCTTCAGTGAGCATCGCTTGTAGTGGGCCCCAACCCTTGAGTATTTGGGCCCCATTTCTTTCACGTATTTGTATCCCTTGTTTAGCATCTCACAGGTTTTGAGGGAAGTAGGGTTGTGTCCATCAACATAGCCATGAACTTCCTTATGTACTTCACGTTGGTGAGATCTATTTTGCTTCATGCATACATTGATGTAGTATTTTGCTCACATTCATTGAGGACAATGCATGAAATAGGTGTGGGGGGTGTTTTACGTGTGTACACAGTCGAGTCTTTTCCTTTGTTTTTGTTTTCTTTTGTTTGCATTTTTAGGGTCATGTTAGTGTGCTGCATTTAATATCGATATATCTGCTTGCCATGATCCTTGGGTGACTTGTCTTCTTTTGCTTGCCTAGTGCTTTAAAATTTCCACATTTCTTTCAAAATCTTCATGTGTTTGCGAAAGAAAATGTTTTGTGGGTTTTGCGTGTGTTTAGCATGTGCAAAACCGTTGAGAGGCAAAGTAAAAAGAAAGCTCCCAAAATTGTCTTGAACTTGATGCATTAGGATATCTAGTACAGTGACTTTAGGATTTATCAAGTCGTTAGGATGCACCCCAGTTTTCCTTTGGGGGTGAGTAATCATAGGGTTTCAGTGCTCAAACATTTAATGAAGTTCACCCTGAACCTAGTGAGTCAATAATTCGTGTCTATTAACTTAAGGAAGTTTGTTGTAGTCAAGGACCCTCTAAATCCTGTTGTGAGACAATAAGTGTAGGGGTTTTGGTTCATGTGTAGATAAGAAATAAGTGAGTAGGTGTTCTCTCTTCTCGCACGGCTCTTATCACTCGGGAAAGTAGGTCTGAAGGGACTTTGTCCTGGTGCTTTCGAGTCATCTGACTTGGGATGCGCCGACCGAACTCTCGTTACACGGGTGGTAGGGATTGCCCCATGTGGAGATTTGGGGAAAGGTGTACGTGATAGTGTAAGTCCTCATGGGCAATGATGCACAAAACCTGACCCTGGGAGAATGAAGCTCCAACTAACAAAAAGAAAAAAAAGAAAAAAAATGTGAAAAGAAACAAAAAGAAAAAAATTGGTAATGCAAATAAGAACCTTAATGGACTTTACACTTTGTAACACTTGTGGATGTTGAGGTTGTCCATGTCTTTCACTTAATTCCTTATTTAACTTGCACGAATGGTTCATTAGGTTAGGTGTGTGGACTGATTACTTATATAGAGTCGGCCCGTAGGATTACCGCGTCCCATGATCGACAAAATTTGTCCAACGAGTCGAGTGTCTAGATTGAATAATGCATCTTGTTCGGATTTTGTGGGTATATCCGCTGAAAACCCTCAGGAGACAACACTCCTCCTCCTTGGCAACAAGGAGGTTTAACGGCTTGTTGCACATGTTAAGTGCAACCGTGATTCCTACGAAAGTGAGTTAGGATTTCTTGTTTCTCGTTTGCTTTTCTTTTTCTTTGTTTTGCTCGGGACTAGCAAAAACTTAGGTGTGGGGGTATTTGATTGACATCATTTCATGCTCATATTTGTATCTTATATCCATTATCTTACACCTAAGCAATGCTACGTGACGAGTTTTATGTTTAGTTTTCAGGAATAAAGAGGTTTGAAGAGAAGAGCCATGAAAGGACCCAAAAGCAGGAAAGAAGGACTTAATTGTGAGACCTAGCGACTGAGATGCAATGGAGAAGGACTTGATCGTAAGACCGAAGGACCTAAGAGCAAAACAGGAAACTCCACACCATCATGGGGAGTATTTTGGCAATTCAATTCGGGTAGGAGCTCCAACAGACCAAGTAGATGCATCCAAGACTAAGAAACACTTCCAGCAAAGCCCAACAGAAAACGCAGACGGATCTGGGCTTTATAGGCCGCCAATTGGCGGTCTGGATCATGCCAGATCCGCCCAAACTTCTCCTGGACTTGTATTAATGTTCGTTTAGGCTATTTTTGGTATTGGTTTAGTCCCACATCGGGGGATTGTCCCCGATTAGCTTTTTCCATGCTTATAAATAGAACTCTTCACCTCCCATTGTATCCATCTCTCTCTTTGGTGGCATCTTCCCTACTAAGAGTGAAGCCTTGAAGCAAAACTCTAGTGGAGGAAGGGCTGCTTGTAATCTGAGTGAGTTCATAATAGAAGTTTTTATTAGCTTGTTAATTCTTGCTTAGTTAATTTTCTTCAATGTTTTGCTTTGGTGCTTGTTTTATTTCATGCTTCTTTAAGGTTTCTTGCTTGATTAGTATAGTTTCATTTCAGTATTATGCTTGCTTTTGTTAATATAGTTAGTGTAATGAGTAGTGAGTAGTTTCATCCCCATTTGGGGGGTGGAGAAATATGTGATATAATCATGTAGTGTATTAAGTGTGTGTTATCTTAATCCCTTGAGCTTTAAATGATTTCCATAACCATCTAATGGGTCTCCACTCTTATCTTTGATATGCTAATGCTCTTGCATGAAGCTTAGCTTATGCTTTGATTAGTGGATCTATTTTATGGGGAATGATAAGGTTAGGATATGGATAGGAATTAATATTGGAAACACAAGTTGTAGTGTATGAACTCTTGTTGCCTTTACCTTGGTTAATGTCTTGTATGTTTTAACGATGTAGTCTTATCTTAATTCATGTGGAGGCATAGTAGGGTCTAGTCTTTATACTTGAGTTCATTTAGCTTCATTCCAATTATTGTCTTGTATGTTTTAATAATGTAGTGAAATATTAATTCATGTGGAGGCAAAGTTGGATGTAGTTTTATGATTTTATGCACTACATGTTGTGAGGAGCTTAATTACACACACACACACACATCTTTATATTCACATCATTTCTCTACCCCCTTTGGGGTTTAGTTTTTCTTGCTTCTTTTCCATTTCCATTTGCATCTTAGTGTAGTTTAGTGTAATTAAACCAACCTTTCTTCCCTTTCTTCACCTCTCGCCTTCGCACAAACCAAGTGTCGACACTCCTCCCAGTGGACGACCCGTATTTGCCACCGCTTCAACGCGGCCGTGCACTTGTGGTTAAATATAAAACGATCAATCATAGGTCCAGCAACGAAATCATGCATTAACATGTAACTTTATAGCAGTAACAGAAACATGATAAAGACATATAAAATCAGCATGCGAGACACCTCAATTGAAAGGAATCTGTTCTTAAAGTATTTTTTATATGTCAATTATTATGAATTGAATGTGCAAATATTTTGTTCCTTGATTAATGTATTCGTCTTTTGAAAGTGTTAAAGAAGAGGCTCTTGGTACGTAACCATATAGCTCTAAAAGATAATTGTTCACATAAATCAAAAGTTATTCACAATCATGGTAGTTGAGAGGGAACATTAATTACCAAGATAAGATTGTTGTGTTGCTTAAATAATATTGTAGCTCTACAAATATTTAACAACACAAGTATATAAAAGATGAAAATGGTTACTTTTTAATATATTGAATAAACCTAGATGGTGAAACATTATAGATTTGTGTTAAGTGTCTTAATGTTTTCACTATGTCTTCAATCCTAAGATATTAGACTTACTTTTCACATGAGAAATGTTCAATTTGGTTATTGTCAAAAGCTATCAATGAGCATAGTAATAAAGATAATAGTTGGTTGAGCTCAACATTTGCAGGAGAAGATATCTAGTTAAAAGATTATTATTGCCCATCTTAATTTGAGTGATGGTATTGGTGGGCCCCTTGATAAAGCAAAATTATAATGTGCACAATGTGACTTGAGTTAAGTTTCATATTTATAATTAGCTGAAGAGATCAAAAAATGAATATATATAATACAAATGTGATACATTTCTACTTTGTATATATTCTCAATATCATGAGGTAAGAGATAGACACAAGTTATGTCCTTACATTACTAAATGGATTGTGTTTGGTTCGAGTGAAGAAGACATCTATGCTAATTGGGTAACTATAATGTGTAGCTAGATACCACTTATAGTTCATGATATTAAGTGTTTAATATCATTGCCAATTTAGCTTAGATCCTCCTATATGTCACACCACAAAATTGGGACACAATAAGCTTGATTTATGTTCATATGATGTATCGGGTTTCATGTGTAATATGATACATGTTGTGAATCGATAAAATCAATGTGTCGTGGAAATGACATATTTAGAATCATGAATAAAGTCGTATGAGATGTATGTATTATGAGGTGTAATAGTTTGACATTACATAGGATAACATATTACATGATATGTGGATTTTCTAAAAACCCCAAAGATCAAATTTTGTTGGATAAAAATCCAAAATTTGACAAAGGCAAAATCGGGACAAAAAAGTAGACCATTTTGGGATCGGTCGACCGGACAGAGATCAGATATGCATGGGTCGACCAAAATTACCAGAATGTGTCTTTATAATAGGATCGGTCGACCGAGCGTAGTACACGGTCGACCAAAAATCTCCAGGAGTATCTTGGTGACATAACGGTCGATTGGTATAGTGACCGAAATGCACCTGGAGAAATTTTGGTAAGTAAACTGACGACCGGAGTCCGACCGAACATGTGAAAGTTATAACCGTTCGGTCAACCGAGTGGTGATTTTGGTCGACCGTTCGACACAATTATGCCTTGAATTATTAAGATATTAGTGTTGATCATGGGCTGAATTTATTTCAATTATGGTGAAACGGTTTTGAGGATGAATATGTGTCAATTCGTAATTGGTTTAATGGAGAGAAAAATAAGAGATCATGGGTTAGTGGGTAACCCATGATGTGGGTATTGGGAGAGCCTATAAATAGGTCTCCCCTCCCTACTTGTTTTAGATAATGCAAAAATATTCACTATCCATAACCTCCCCACTAATCCATTCGAATTTCTCTTAATTATTTCAAGCTTTTGGAGATTAAATCTCAGGGAGCTTTAGAGGGGTTATTAGCTAGATTCTGACTTTAATTAAAGATTCATTGACTAGCTCATTTTCTCTCTAATCTTGTTTAGAGTTTGGTGAACACTTGGAAGCGATTCGTCGGGCAACATAACTCCGGATCTTTATAAAGGTTTTAGAGAACCTTTGGGTATGATCCTCTTATATTTGTTTTAATATATATATGTAGATTATATGATATTAGAATAAATATAAAACAATGTACATGAAATTGTTGAAAATATGAAAATCGATCTTGTTTGCATGTATAATTTTTAAAATATATATACATATATAGGGGCAAGAAATCCAACAATGGTATCAGAGCATTTAGTTTGTATTTTCAATGATTAGACTATATAATTAACAATTCATGTTTAACGTCTCTTTCTAGTTTTCTGACAGTTTTGTTGATTTAATTCTAATTGATTCTTTTGATACTTTTAATATTTTAAAACACAACATACGAATGTTAGAATTAATATTTAGACTTATGTCTAAAATATAAGTTTTCGTTTTATATTAAATGATTAAGGAATCGACAAAACGAAAGCTACATAAGTTTATCTTTCCATAAAAACATTCTTCTGGAAATTTGGATAAACTGTGGTTCAAATATTTTGTATTTTTGAACCATGCATGTATAAAATCATTTTTAATGGATTTCAAAAGATTTTGGAATTGTTTGATTTAGAGTTGAAGGATAAACTAAATTGTATAATACATAGTATATGTACATGCGTTGCAGTAGTTCTCTTTTGTAGGAACAAGTGAGTTTGTATGTTCCAAAGAAGTCATGCGGGAATGAACGATGTGAATGTTATTGTTATTATTCAATCAAATGGGCATATGTATGAAAAAGCCAAATATCTATGTCTATGTATATGCATGCATATGAGATGATTTTTTTCCATAAGACTTGACTACACAATTTTTGAAATTGTGACATGCATGTTTATATTTTGCAATATCTACATTCATGGTGAAAGAAGGAGTCGTGGAAAATGCTCAAAGGTTAAGAACGCGGGAATATATAAACTCACACCAATGTGTGTGCAAATTGATCTAATTTATGTTTGTGTGCTTGCCATATATGTACTTGTATGAATGAATATTAGGATGTTTATAGATATAAATATGCATGATCACCTAAATTTTAAAATCACATTTAAATGATTAATTGTCCAACCAAATATTAAGAGTATTTTTCTTTCTTATTTCATCCACTAGCAGTCATCGATCGAGAGATATTCTACTCGCCCTTAGCGTGAGATAACTTCCTCCATCTTTGGGAATAGTGAGAGATATAAAGTTATCTATTGTTGTGTCATAAGTAGATGTACGAGGTGAGATTCACCCTTAGTTGATACCATGTGTATTTATTTGTGAATACAAAGGATAAACATATCTCGTATCAAATTAAATAAGTTTTCTTAACAAGACCCGGAGTCCTAGTTCGGTTTTGAGAAAAATACTTTTCCGTAGGAGGATTGGTCAAATTCTCTAAATTAAAATGACAAGAGTCATAAGAGTTTGAAAATGCAAGAGTTTGCAAATTTTTCAAAATGGTTATGATTAGAAAATGTTTTCTTACCTTGAATTTTTTTATACCCAAAACTCATACCACTTTATACAGATGCAAGTAGGGGTGAGCTTCGGTCCGGGACCAGACCGGACCAAAGACCGAAATTTTCAGAAGCCCGGACCGAAGACCGAACCGAATAAATTCGGTCCGGTCCGGTTCGGTCCAAAACCCGAATTTAACCCTTAACATTTCGGTCGATCGGACCGAACCGGACCGAAGACCGAAATGTCGTGGTCTCCCGGTCCGAAGACCGGATCGAAAAAGTTCGGTCCGGTTCGGTCCGGACGGAAGACCTAGATGCAAGTTGTCAAATACAAAAGTTGTTTGCTCAGTACGAGCTAAACAAGTACGAGCAACAATAAAAAGGCATAAAGGCACGCTAATCCAAAGAAAGCAGTAAAAAACCTAGTGGGTAAGATAGGAAAAAACTCCTTTCAAGATGTAATAGATTAGTCGAGTGGAATGTAGCCCAATCTGCCGTGGGCTCAGTCCATGAATGCAAGATAGTTAGCCTCCCACAGTGGGCTGAAGCTTGTCCAGTAAAAATAGTCCAGATCCTCTTAGCAGCAATAACCTCCTCCAATAGAAAAAGGGAAATGTTTAGTAGCCGCTCTCCGGGACGCGTTCGCGGGACGCTGCTGAGTTGGACAAATCCAGCTCAGCCAAAGTTTAATATTTTTGGCGGGCAGAGGGGGCAGCCGCATTTAATGCATCTCAAATCAGACGTGCTCCAAATCATATCATTCCATTTGGCGCTCCCACCTGCTCCATACCTCTTTTTGACGAAGATGCACGGAATGGCCACCGTCACTTCTTCCTTTCTTTTTCATTTTCGTTCATTTCTCTTTGTTTTGAGAGAAATCTTCGCTCAAATGGAAATGGCGTCAAACGTTCCTAAGGAGAAGATGATTTTCCCCTCTTTCGAAGGAGCAAGAGCCTTTTACAACGACTATGCTGATGCTTGTGGTTTTGGTGTTAAGCTACGACATACTCATTACGACGTTGGTGTGGTTACCCGGGCTACTCTTACTTGTTCCAAGGAGGGTAACGCACCAACAGACCAAGGTCAAGGCATAATGAAGCCACGTTTATCTAGTAGAGTTCAGTGCACGGCTCGCATCAGGGTTTCTGGAAACCCAGCAAGGGGATACCAGATTAACTTTGTCGATCTCAATCATAATCATGAAATGCTGCAGGAGCACCAGATGCGTTTTCTAAGACAGAAACGATTTGTACCTGAGGCCGCCATAGCACGAATAGCGTGCAACGATGCTTCTGGGATCTCTGCTGCTAAGACCATGCAATCGTTTGTTGTTGAGGCTGGGGGGCATGACAAACTTACTTTTAACAATAGAGACCTAAGGTTTGAAGACTTTTGTACGCTATTTTGTTTGTAGAAATCTGCGGCCTTTATATTTTTTGTGTGTGCAGGAATGTTATAACCGAAGTAAGTAATTTGAAAATGGGACCCGGCGATGCACAAGCTCTTCAGAACTATTTCATTAAGATGCAGAAGATTGATGCAATGTTTTTCTATGTCGTGGATATGGATGACGAGGGAAGACTAAGGAACATTTTTTGGGCCGACTGCCGTTCCAGGGCTGCCTATTCATACTTTGGGGATGCTATATGTTTCGACACTACGTACCTCACAAACAAATACGACATGCCCTTTGCACCATTTGTGGGAGTTAATCACCATTTCGAGTCTGTGTTGCTCGGTTGCGCTTTGCTGTCTTCCGAGACCACTGAAAATTACATATGGCTCTTTCAGACGTGGCTTTCGTGTATAGGAGGTACGTATGTAGAGTTGTCCTTTATGATTTTTGAGTTATTGGTTTTCCTTTTTAAGTGATGTGTGTTCCTTTTTAAGTGTTGTGTGTTCCTTTTTAACTTATGTCTGTTCCTTCTTAAGTGAAGTTTGTTTCCTTTTTAACTAGTGTCTGTTCCTTTTTAGTGTTGTCTGTTCCTTTTTAAGTGATGTGTGTCCCTTTTTAAGTGAAGTCTATTCCTTTTTAAGTGATTTCTGTTCCTTCTTAAGTGTAGTCTGTTCCTTTTTAGTGTTGTCTGTTCCTTTTTAAGAGATGTATGTTCCTTTTTAAGAGATGTATGTTCCTTTTTAAGTGAAGTATGTTCCTTTTTATGTGTAGTCTGTTCATTTTTAAGTTGTCTGTTCCTTTTTAAGTGTAGTTTGTTCCTTCTTATGTGTAGTCTGTTCCTTTTTAGTGTTGTATGTTCCTTTTTAAGTGATGTTTGTTCCTTTTTAAGAGATGTTTGTTCCTTTGTAAGAGATGTCTGTTCCTTTTTAAGTGTAGTTTGTTCCTTTTTAAGTGATGTATGTTCCTTTTTAGGGGATGTCTGTTCCTTTTTAAGAGATGTATGTTCTTTTTTAAGTGAAGTATGTCCCTTTTTAAGTGAAGTCTGTTCCTTTTTATGTGATTTCTGTTCCTTCTTAAGTGTAGTATGTTCCTTTTTAGTGTTGTCTGTTCCTTTTTAAGTGATGTATGTTCCTTTTTAAGTGAAGTCTGTTCCTTTTTATGTGTAGTCTGTTCATTTTTAAGTTGTCTGTTCCTTTTTAAGTGTAGTTTGTTCCTTCTTATGTGTAGTCTGTTCCTTTTTAGTGTTGTATGTTCCTTTTTAAGTGATGTCTGTTCCTTTTTAAGAGATGTTTGTTCCTTTTTAAGAGATGTCTGTTCCTTTTTAAGTGTAGTCTGTTCCTTTTTAAGTGATGTATGTTCCTTTTTAGGGGATGTCTGTTCCTTTTTAAGAGATGTATGTTCCTTTTTAAGTGATTTCTGTTCCTTTTTAAATGATTTCTGTTCCTTCTTAAGTGAAGTCTGTTCCTTTTTAATTGATGTCAGTTTTTTTTTAAGTGACCTCGTTTCCTTTATAGCGATTTTTCTTTTTCCTTGCAGATATCCCTCCACCAGCCATCATAACGGACCAATGTGGGGCCATTACTGCTGCTGTAAGGAATGTCTTCCCAAATGCCAGACACCGATTTTGCATTTGGCACATAATGAACAAAGCTCCCGTGAAGTTGCCGACGAAGTATCGACAACACATGTTATTTGATCTAAATTTGATTGTCTATGACTCAAAGAACCCAGCTGAATTTGAGCGGAATTGGCACGGTTTCCTGGTTGATTTTGACCTTCAAGAACATAGTTGGCTCCAAACAATTTACGGTATCCGTGAGTCTTGGGTACCTGCTTACTTGTGTGATTGTTTTTTCGCTGGAATGGCTTCTACCCAAAGAAGCGAAAGTATGAACTCCTTCTTCGACAAGTACTTATCTTCTAGAACCACCCTTAAGCAGTTTGTTCAACAATACGAACTTGCTCTACGTCACAAGTACGAGAAGGAAGCTCAATTGGATTTCGATTGCCTGCATAAGAAACCCCAAATGGTGTCAATATATCCCTTCGAGAGTCAAATGAGCGAGTTGTATACCGTAGGGGTTTTCAAGAAAGTACAGTTACAAATTGGTAAGATGATGAACTGCGACCTACCCGAGGAGTTGCAATCAGCCGACGTGTTTCATTACAAGGTGACTGAACGTGTACGGGTCGGTGAGCAACTATTATCGAAACGTTTCCTTGTAGAGAGGACAGGTCTGAACTTGACATGCGATTGTAAACTATTTAAGCGTGTTGGTATTCTTTGTTGTCACCTCCTGGTCGTATTGGCACGGCTAGATCCTAATGCATTACTGCCGCCGTCTTACATCACAGATCGATGGCGGAAGGATATTCGTCGGAGCTATGGAGAAAAGGTGTACCAAGCCGATGGCGTATTGGAGAAGGATGGGCTGAGTCGTCACGCCGACATATTGGGTCGCGCTCTTTGGATTGCACAGGAAGCATTCATTTCTCATGAAAGGTATCTTAAGGCCGTGAAGTGTATGGAGTGGCTCAGGTCTCGTATTAACATCCCCCATGCCCCTCCCATAGTTGATGAAGTTGGGTTCTTTCCTTAGCCGAGAGAATTCTTCAAAGAAGCCAAAAAAAGCGCCTCACAGCAGAAAAGAGCAAGTATCGAAGGAAGGGCAAATCACCTATGCATGAGGTCGCACCTAGACCACGGGATCCAGATTTTGACGATTGGCACATGAAGTTGTATTACGACCAAATTGCTCCTTAATTATGCACCAAGGTTTGGTCTTTGAATTTTTTACATTTTTGTAAGACAACAGTTATTCTTAAGTGTAAAGTTCCCTTTTAATTCTGAGTATAAAGTTCCCTTGTAAGTTTACGGTTCTCCTTTTTAACTGTGACATGTATCTTTTTAAGTGATATATGTTCCTTTTTATGAATTGCTTGTACCTTTATAAGTTAGCGGTTCTCCTTTTTAACTGTGAGTTGTAGTCTGTTCCTTTTTAAGTGCGTTTACCTTTTTAAGTGTGAAGTTTTCCTTTCTTGTTTTTTTTTGTTGCTTTTTAAGTGTTGTCTGTTCCTTTTTAAGTGTAGTCTGTTGATTTTATGTGTTGTCTGTTCCTTTTTAAGTGTTGTCTGTTCCTTTTTAAGTGAAGTCTGTTCCTTTTTAAGTGTAGTCTGTTACTTTTTAAGTGAAGTCTGTTCCTTTTTAAGTGATGTCTGTCTCTTTTTAAGTGAAGTTTGTTCCTTCTTAAGTGAAGTATGTTCCTTTTTAAGCGATGACTGTCCCTTTTTAAGTTAAATTTGTTCCTTTTTAAGTGATTTCTGTTCCTTTTTATGTGAAGTCGGTTCCTTTTTAAGTGACCTTGTTTACTTTTTAAGTGAAGTTTGTTCCTTTTTATGTTATTGTTTGTTCCTTTTTAAATTATTTCTGATCCTTTTTATGTTATTTTGGTTCCTTTTTAAGTGATGTCTGTCTCTTTTTAAGTGAAGGCTGTTCCTTTTTAAGTGAAGTCTGTTGCTTTTTAACTGATGTCTGTTCCTTTTTAAGTGTAGTCTGTTGATTTTTTGTGTTGTCTGTTCCTTTTTAAGTGTTGTCTGTTCCTTTTTAAGTGAAGTCTGTTCCTTTTTAAGTGTAGTCTGTTACTTTTTAAGTGAAGTCTGTTCCTTTTTAAGTGATGTCTGTCTCTTTTTAAGTGAAGTCTGTTCCTTCTTAAGTGAAGTCTGTTCCTTTTTAAGCGATGACTGTCCCTTTTTAAGTTAAATCTGTTCCTTTTTATGTGAAGTCGGTTCCTTTTTAAGTGACCTCGTTTACTTTTTAAGTGAAGTCTGTTCCTTTTTATGTTATTGTCTGTTCCTTTTTAAATTATTTCTGATCCTTTTTATGTTATTTTGGTTCCTTTTTAAGTGATGTATGTCTCTTTTTAAGTGAAGTCTGTTCCTTTTTAAGTGAAGTCTGTTCCTTTTTAACTGATGTCTGTTCCTTTTTATGTTATGTCTGTTCCTTTTTATGTTATGTTTGTTCCTTTTTAACTGATGTGTGTTCCTTTTTATGTTATGTCTGTTCCTTTTTAAGTGATTTCTGTTCCTTTTTATGTTATTTTGGTTCCTTTTTAAGTGATGTATGTCTCTTTTTAAGTGAAGTCTGTTCCTTTTTATGTGTAGTCTGTTACTTTTTAAGTGAAGTCTGTTCTTTTTTAAGTGATTTCTGTTCCTTTTTATATGAAGTCGGTTCCTTTTTAAGTGACCTCGTTTACTTTTTAAGTGAAGTCTGTTCCTTTTTATGTTATTGTATGTTCCTTTTTAAATTATTTCTGATCCTTTTTATGTTATTTTGGTTCCTTTTTAAGTGAAGTCTGTTCCTTTTTAACTGATGTCTGTTCCTTTTTATGTTATGTTTGTTCCTTTTTATGTTATGTTTGTTCCTTTTTAACTGATGTTTGTTCCGTTTTATGTTATGTTTGTTCCTTTTTAACTGATTTCTGATCCTTTTTATGTTATTTTGGTTCCTTTTTAAGTGATGTTTGTCTCTTTTTAAGTGAAGTCTGTTCATTTTTAAGTGAAGTCTGTTCCTTTTTAACTGATGTCTGTCTCTATTTAAGTGAAGTTTGTTCCTTTTTAAGTTATGTATGTTCCTTTTTAAGTGATTTTTGTTCCTTTTTATGTTATTTTGGTTCCTTTTTAAGTGACCTCGTTTCCTTTTTAAGTTAAGTCTGTTCCTTTTTAACTGATGTATGTTCCTTTTTAAGTGATTTCTGTTCCTTTTTATGTTATGTCTGTTCCTTTTTATGTTAAAGTATGCAACAAGTATGGAAAAGTTTTAATTACAACTATGGAAAAGTTTGGAAAAGTTTTAATTACAACAACTATAAAATGTATTTGTTCCTGTTTTAATTTACAACTATGCACTACTTAAATTTGACACAGCAGCGAGAGTCCCTCAATAAAGTAATGGCCACTTCACCCCTGATGGAGTGAAGTGTCTTGGGGTTTTTCGTTTCCGTTGGGTTGACCTTTTGCATGAGACATTTGATCCAGTAGTATAGAAAAACACCGCAGTCGTTGCTTCCCGGCATTTGTCTTTGGCACGTTTCCCTGAGGTATCTCAATGGCCAGTTCACCTTAAGACGTTTTCTCCAGAATTCACTCACATCTTTGGCCGAACATTCATGTACCCCTACCGCATTGTCAGGATCCTCATCTGGTACCAGCTCCCTACTGCAACTGTTGTAATGCAGGATCTCCTTGTCTAAGCCATTAACAACTACAAGGGTCCAGTGTTCTCACACCAGCAATGGTTGTGCAATGACGAGGCTTCCCGTTTCCTGGCCTTGTAATTTGGGCGCCAGCCACTCTTCAATCATGGTATCCCCTTGATCGATCATAATTCTTTCCGAATAGAAGCTTGGAATACAAATTACCTCTTGGGGGTAGTTTTCTGTTTTTTGGCGCTCTTCAAGTACACAACGCATACTGTTTATCGCCTCATTGGTCAAATCCATCCCCTTCGTAATTAGCTCATTCAGGTCGGAACGTGTGAAGAAACAGGAATCACCTCTCCAGATCACCTCCCGTTGGTTATGTGTAGGTGTGGTCACCTTCAGTACAATGTTCAGCTCATCGGGGCTCAATGTGCCCAATGCATCCATGTCAACGTCTGGCCTATCCTCTCTCCCGTGATGAGCCAACTTGAAATCGTCATTCCCATCCCGCTTTCTTTTTTTGTTCATGCTCCTCTGGAGCCTTCTATCTCCCCTTTTCCGCTCCTCTTCTTTTTTCTTCCTTTCTTTCACCTCATCTTCTTGTTTTTTGGCCGTTGAGCGTGATCCTTTGGCCCCCCAGTCTGCCCTGAGGGGTTTTTCCTTTCCCTCATCCTCCTCTACCCTCTTTCTTTCTACCTCTTCCCTCAACCTCTTCTTTGAAGCTTCGGCCTCCCTCCTTTTATCATCAGCTTTCCTCTTCTCTCTTCTCTCCCTGTCTCTCTTCTCATTTTCTTTCCTCTCTCTTTCCTCTTCCTCCCTCCTCTTTTCCTCTTCTATTCTCTTCTGCTCTCTCTCCCTTTTTTTCTCCTCCTCTTTCCTCTTCTCTTCTTTTTCCCTCTCCTCTCTCCTTTTCTCCTCCTCTTTCCTCTTCTCTTCTCTTTCCCTCTCCTCTCTCCTTTTCTCCTCCTTTTTCCTCTTCTCCTCTTCTATTCTCTTCTGCTCTCTCTCCCTCTTTTTCTCCTCCTCTTTCCTCTTCTCCTCTCTTTCCCTCCCCTCTCTCATTTTCTCCTCCTCCTCTTTCCTCTTCTCTTGTCTTTCCCTCTCCTCTCTCCTTTTCTCCTCCTCCTCTTTCCTCTTCTCTTCTCTTTCCCTCTCCTCTCTCCTTTTCTCCTCCTCCTCTTTCCTCTTCTCTTCTCTTTCCCTCTCCTCTCTATTTTTCTCCTCTCTCCTTTTCTCCTCCTCCTCTCTCCTTTTCTCCTCTCTCCTGCTCTCTTCTTTTTCTCTTTCTTTTTCTCTTTCCCTCTCAATCTCATTCTCTATTTCCCTCCTATTTTCCTCCTCTCTTTCCTGCTCTTCATCCCTCCTTTCATCATCTCATCCTTCCTGCCCACCTTCTATACAATATCCTCGAAGAGATGCAATCTCTTCCCTTAGGGTCTCATTTTCCTCCCTGGACTTCCTAAGTTCCTCATTCAGCCTCTTAACCTCTTCATTTGCCTCATTCAGTGCAACTTCTGCTTGAAGTCATTTTGTCTTCAACATTGCAAACTCCAATTCTTCCCGTAGTGGGTCCCGAGGGATGCTGCAGTCCCTCAATTGCAGCCTAGGTTCGCTGCTTGTTGACTGGCAATCACTATTGGTTCGTAGGGTTGGCTGAGTTTTTTCAGCCTGACCAATGATTTCCCTCTCTTTCTGAGTCAGGGTCGTCGACTCAGTCTTATTGAAGTCTCCCTCGTAAATTTTTGAAAGGGTGATGCCCCTTTCCTCCCATTTCTTCAGGATGAGCCGTTTTCCAAACATGCTCGACCAACGATTCCACCTAGGATGGCCTCCCATTTTAGGCTCTGCCAGGTTAAATTTCTCGCACAGCCATACCTAATAAAGAACAAGCAAAACTTAAAAAGGATCAACTTGAACTTAAAAAGGAACAACTTCAACATAAAAATGAACAAACTAAACTTAAGAAGGACAAACTAATCTTAAAAAGGAACAACTTCAACTTAAAAAGGAACAGCTTCAACATAAAAAGGAACAAACGAAACTTAAAAAGGAACAAGCGACACTTAAAAAGGAACAACTTCAACTTAAAAAGGAACTTCAACATAAAAAGGACAAACAAAACTTTAAAATGAACAAACGAAACTTAAAAAGGAACAAGCGTAACTTAAAAAGGAACAAGCGAAACTTATAAATGAACAACTCGAACTTAAAAAGGAACAACTTCAACATAAAAAGGAACAAGTGAAACTTAAAAAGGAACAAGCGAAACTTAAAAAGGAACAACTTGAACTTAAAAAGGAACAACTTGAACTTAAAAAGGAACAAACGAAACTTAAAAAGGAAAAAGCGAAACTTAAAAAGGAACAAGCGAAACTTAAAAAGGAATAACTTGAACTTAAAAAGGAACAACTTGAACTTAAAAAGGAACAACTTCAGCTTAAAAAGGAACAAACGAAACTTAAAAAGGAACAAGCGAAACCTAAAAAGGAACAAACGAAACTTAAAAAGGAACAAGCGAAACTTAAAAAGGAACAAGCGAAACTAAAAAAGGAACAACATCAACTTAAAAAGGAACAAACGAAACTTATAAAGGAACAACTTCAACTTAAAAAGGAACAACTTCAACATAAAAAGGAACAAAAGCGAAACTTAAAAAGGAACAAGCGAAACTTAAAAAGGAACAAGCGAAACTTAAAAAGGAACAACTTCAACTTAAAAAGTAACAAACGAAACTTAAAAAGGAAAAAGCGAAACTTAAAAAGGAACAAGCGAAACTTAAAAAGGAACAACTTGAACTTAAAAAGGAACAACTTGAACTTAAAAAGGAACAACTTCAGCTTAAAAAGGAACAAACGAAACTTAAAAAGGAACAAGCGAAACCTAAAAAGGAACAAGCGAAACTTAAAAAGGAACAAGCAAAACTTAAAAAGGAACAACTTCAACTTAAAAAGGAACAAACGAAACTTATAAAGGAACAACTTCAACTTAAAAAGGAACAACTTCAACATAAAAAGGAACAAACATCACTTAAAAAGGAACAAGCGAAACTTAAAAAGGAACAAGCGAAACATAAAAAGGAACAACTTCAACTTAAAAAGTAACAAACGAAACTTAAAAAGGACCAAGCGAAACTTATAAAGGAACAACTTCAACATAAAAATGAACAGACATAACATAAAAAGGAACAACCGAAACTTAAAAAGGAACAAGCGAAACTTAAAAAGGAACAACTTGAACTTAAAAAGGAACAACTTCAACATAAAAAGGAAGAACTTCAACATAAAAAGGAACAAACGAAACTTAAAAAGGACAAACGAATCTTAAAAAGGATCAACTGTAACCGAAAGGAAATTCTTGAACATAAAAAAATACAAACGAAACATAAAAAGGAACAAGCGAAACATAAAAAGGAACAACTTGAACATAAAAAGGAACAAGTGAAACTTAAAAAGGAAAAAGCGAAACTTAAAAAGGAACAAACGAAACTTAAAAAGGAACAACTTGAACTTAAAAAGGAACAACTTCAGTTGAAAAAGGAACAAACGAAACTTAAAAAGGAACAAGCGAAACTTAAAAAGGAACAGACATAACATAAAAAGGAACAACTTCATTACCTGTAGTACAGCAACACACCCCTCGATGTATCCCCTTCTTAAAATAGAAGAACCGGTAGATCTCCTATCGCGTAGATCATGGTTTGCCTTCTTCAGGCCCCTCACAAGTGCCTGGTGAACAGCCTCGGCCCACGCGTACTTGTGTAGCCTAGTGAAGTCGGCCAAGTGGTCGAGGAACCAAATTTTGGTTCGAAGGGTGCCATCGCAGAACAAAAAATGGCTGAAGATGTAACAAATGAGTAGCCGGACGTACTCCTCCTCCTCATCAACCAAATATCTCGTAGCCATCATTTCGGCAGATAGTTGGGTGTTGTTCAGAATCTCCCCCTGTCGGGTTGCGACTTCCTTCGGCTGCATTCTGACAGCCTTCCCATGTAATCTGAGCCCCAAAATTAGGGCAACGTCTTCGGCGGTGAAGTGTACTACCTCAGAGCCGATCCTCAACCCCACCTCCTCGGGGTCATAGTGTTCCACGAACCAGTCGATAATGTCATTATCGACAGGAACGTTGGAGAGGTTGATGAAGTGACCGAAGGGTGTAGCCCGGAAGGCATCTTTCTCTGCGTCCCTCAACTTCCCAAAGACCTTCTCTATTGGGGTCCACGAACATTTGGAGGGCTGGAAGTAATGCGTAGAAGCCTAGGAAGACATCAACCGTATGACATTCCTTTTTAGAGTATCGCAATTCAATGTTACGGTAAAAACGACAAACCTGGTGCACCACAACCCCCGAAATAGAAGCTTGAAGTGTAGAATCCATTTGGTCGACGGATATCTAGGGTTACGGTGAAGAACTGGGGTGATGAATCGGAGAAAAGTTGAGAAAGGGAATGTGAGAAAGATCAGAAATGTTTTTGGTTTTCTTTCGCAAGTCGGGATGTGAACAGGCACGTCTGATGTCCCTTCCCGGTCTTGCTTGTCAGTGAGAAGATAGCTCTTGCTTTGCCTATCCAGATCATGATAGGTGGAATAGATTATAGTTTTCCTGTGTTGAATGGCGAGGTTAGCCAGATGATCAACATGACAATTGACTTCACGGAATTGGTGTTGAATATGAATATATCCGACAACTCTTAGCTAGTTTATATTATGATTGATAGGATCTTGAATTACTGTATTTATGGACATGTTTATTTATTTGCGGTATTAATTTTCAAACATAAAATTGATTTTAAATCTCATATAATTTATTTTGTAAAAATGTCGAATATCCAACCTATTGTGTCATCTATGATTGAAAAAAAATCATTTAACAAATGATGACTTCAACTTCATAAACTCACAACTCAAGCTCAACATCGTGTTAAAGTTTGAGAAACTATCTCACATTTTGGATGGTGAAATCCCAAAATTGAGTGCAACAACAACCGATGTTGAGAAGGAGGCCAAAACCAAGTGGGAAGACCAAGAGAACCAAGTTCACGGTCTAATGTTGGCCTCCATGGGTGACTCGTTACAAGCAAAATACTTGGATTCAAAACCCAAGAAGACCATGGAAGCTTTAACAAAGATGTTCATGGATAGTGCTAGAAAAGAGCGCTATAAGAGCACCATAGCACTCACAAGTTAAAGGCAAAAACAAATTAGCCAAAAAGGTGTTAAAGGGAAATGGAGTAGGAGGGGCTCATGCGAGTACCTCAAGCGGGAGTTCTTCAAAATCTCCTACTCCTAATACAGAATGTTACCACTACGGTGGAAAATGACACATCCGCCCGAATTGACCCAAGTACAAGGAGGATCTTGACAACGGGAAAATTGAGCGAAAACACCCCCAAAAGGCTTAAAGTTTATTTGTTATTGAAATAAATTTATCCACCTCTATCCATGATTGAGTAATTCATACCGGATCATATGCTCACATAATTTATAATGTGCAGTTACTAAAGGATAGGAAGGAACTCGCGAAAAATGAGATGATTTTGAAAGTTTGAAATGATGCAAGTGTCGCTGCGATTGCACAAGGTTCCATGGAGCTTCAATTATCTAGTGGTTTAAATTTACATTTAAAGAACATGTATTATGTACTTTTGATTAGTAAGAATATTATTTCTGTATCATGTTTAGATGTGGATAACTTTAACATAAATATTTCAAACTCTTGCTTGTCTATATTGAAAAATGAGATTTTCTATGTAAATGCATTCGTAAGGAATGTCCTTTATTTGCTTGAATTAAATAATAGATAAATTTTAAACATCAATAACAAAAAGGCTTAAATCTACTCACATGATTGATACACTGTTGTTGTATTATCGTCTTGTCACATAAATGAAAAACACATCAAGAAATTGCAAAATGCTAACTTTGTTGGTTAAATTGATTTTAAATCATTGGAGACACGCAAACCTTATCTAATGGGCAAAATGACAAATAGGCCTTTCAAGATGAAAGGTCTGAGAGCGAATAACTTGCTGGATTTGATACATTTGGATGTATGTGGTCCAATGAGTACAAGTACAAGTGACAGTCTTAGGTACTTCATTACGTTCACGGATGACTACAGTCGTTACGGCTATATTTATCTAATGAGAAACAAAAGTGAATCATTTGATAAGTTCAAAGAATTCAAGAAGGAAGTAGAGAACCAACTCAACAAGAAAATCTAGTCTCCACGAACCGATGTGGAGGTGAGAACTTAAGTACTGAATTTGATTCATTCCTAAAGGAGTGTGGTATTGTACCGCAGGTCACTCAGTCTGGCACACCTTAATGGGATGGGGTATCTGAAAGGCGAAATAGGACATTGCTTGACATTGTTCGGTCAATGATGAGTCAAGCTGAAGTGTCGATTTACTTTTGGAGTTATGCTCTAAAAGATGCGGCTTACACACTAAATAATATTACATCCAAATTCGTAGAGAAAACACCTTATGAGCTATGGAGTGCTAAAACACTTAAGCTCAATTTTCTCAAGATTGGTGGTTGTGAGGCCTACGTCAAAAGATTGATGTCGACGAAACTTCAACCAAAAATGGATAAGCACTTCTTTATAGGTTATCCTCATGAGACAAGATGATACAACTTTTGGCATAAAACCTCCAATCGAGTGATTGTCGAGAGGGATGCCGTATTCTTAGAGAAAGAATTTCTCGAAAGAATTAAAAGTAGTGGGAGTAGAATTGTGCTTAAGGAAATTCAAGATATTCTACAAGATCATTATATAAATGAAAACATTCAAGATCATGAAGGCCTAACCAAGGTTCCTTTTGTTAATGGGAGCATGAGTGAGAGACCCTCAGAAGCAATTGTGAGTAAAACTCAATCATCCCCGCCTAGTGTACGTTCGAGAATCAAATATGAACAAATTCCGCAAGAAATTGGGAAGAAGTTCAAGAAGTATACGTAGAACAAAAAGAACTAAGAAGGTCTACGAGGGAAAGCAAGAAACCCGATATGTATTTGGAACTTCATGAAATCATGGTACTTGATACTGATGATGCCACGACCTTTAAAGAAGCAATGGAAAGGCCATGGAATCTGAAATAAAATCCATGTATGACAATCAAGTGCGGAACTTGGTTGACCTTCCTCAAGGAATTAAAGCCGTTCAAAATAAATGGGTCTTTAATAGGAAGATGGAGATGGATGAGAATTTTACAACCTACAAAGCAAGGCTTGTAGCAAAACATTTCACTCAAGTACAAGGAATCGACTATGATGAAACTTTCTCACCAGTTGCCATGTTCAAGTCTATTCGGATTATGCTCGCTATTGCCGCATTTCATGATTATCAGATATGGCAAATGGATGTCAAAACAGTGTTCCTTAATAGGAACTTGGAGGAGGATGTGTACATTGTACAACCTCAACATTTTGAAGATCCAAAGAATAGGGAGAAAGTATGCAAGCTTCAAAGATCAATTTATGGATTGAAGCAATCATCAAGGAGTTGGAACAAGCAATTTGACGAGGAAGTCAAAAACATTCACTTCGTTCAAAGTAAGGAAGAGCCTTGTATATACAACAAGGTTAGTGGGAGCCACGTAGTGTTTTTGATCTTACATGTCGATGACATACTCCTCATTGGAAATCATATACATTTGTTAGAGCAAACGAGAAGTTCAATGAAATCTCTATTATCAATGAAAGACATGGGTGAGTTTCAATACATCTTGGGAATCAAGATATATAGAGATGTCGGTTTTTTGGCCTTAATCTCTGTTTTGATGATTTAATTAATCTAATCTATAATCAATGTAGAGTATCACACATATTGCATAGCATACATATTGCATTGTGCTAGAAACAGGTGATCAAGACTCAAGGAAGAAATGAATTCAAGTCAAGACATGTAATCAAGCTCATTGAAGACATGTATTTTATATTACTTTTGAGTCTTAGGAACTTTGTGTACTTGAGCATACTAGAGTAAATAACGAATCACACACTTGTATGATCGATGTATGGCTTAGTTCTATTCAATTTTAGGGTTAATTAACCTCTACTTGCTTAATCAAAGATGTGCAGTAGAATTTAAACAAGCAAGCAAGTAATCGAAGGAAATATGCAAACCACAAAAGAAGACAACATTTAAAAGGTCGGGCACCCCACCCGGGTCATAGTCCTCTCTTGCAAGCTTCACTCGAATCACCGAGCTCCGCTCACCACTTCACTATCCACTCCCCATTCCGGGCCGGGAGAGAACGCCTTTACAATCTTCAAGCTCGTAAACAAACCTCGCCGAGCTTGTCTCCTCCTCTCACAATCCGAGAGGGATGCTTCGGGCTTTCACCGAAACCTTTATAAGACTTTGATAGGAACAAACTTGAGTGGGACAATCACTCTCGAAACTTGAGCACACTTGAGAAAGATGAGAATTGATCTAAAGTGTGGAAGTTGAGGCTTGGAGCATTTGGAATGATCTCTCTAATGTAGGAGGCAAGTATGTATGGGAGAGTTCTGTAATTGTGTCTTGGACAACTCTATTTGTAAGCTCCTAAGGGGTTATAGCCGTTGGAGCGAGTTTCGTAAATGTTTGTGTAAGATACACAAAATAAAAACCTTTAGCACACATTTCAGAACAAGTTCGGTCGGCCGAAATGGGTCTCACGGTCGACCGTTAGGCAATTTGGAACAAGGTTTGGTCGACCAATAAGGGAATGGTAGATCGGATCAGGCTATAACTTAAGTTCACTTAAGTCATCGGTCGGACACCGAGATAGGTTCGGTGAACCGTAAACTTCCATGGGTTTGACAAACATGTTCATATTCGGTCGACCGCAACAAGGTCCACGGTCAACCGGAAACTTCCAAGCACTTGGGGTTTGTCAAGACATTTAGGTTCGGTCGACCGAAATAAGGTCCACGGTTGACCGTTACGCATTTGTATTTTGGGGTATGGATGAATAATGAGAATACCACCGTTGATATAATACGACAAGTCTAACGGTCAAAAACTATGTGTAGACGGTCGACCGAAAAGGTTTGAAAGGTCAACCGGTCGGGTAGTAAAATTCACTCTTTGGTAAAGGAAATAAACTATCGACCAAAATGGCTCTGACAGTTCTAGTAGTGAATTCCGGTCTAAGTTTGGGTGATCTATTGAAGTCCAATTGATGTGAGATTTTGTGTGTGACTTCTATAGGGAACCTAGTGTGTGTTTGATTAGGTTTTTTTATCTCAAGTATGCTCAATTACTCAATGTTCCTAAGACTCAAAAGAAATCAAGATTACATGTCTTCAATATAGTTTTAATTACATGTCTTGACTTCATTTCCATATTTCTTGAGTCTTAATCACCTGTAGAAGTTAGCACAATACAATATATATATGCTATGAATAGTGTGTGTTATTCTACATTGATTATAATTAAGATTATGTTGATTAAATCGTCAAAACATAGATTAAGGCCAAAAAGCCAATAACACTAGGTTCCTTATAGAAGTCACACACAAAAACTCAAAACATTTGGACTTCAATAGGTCACCCAAACTTAGATCGGAAAACACTAAAACCAAACCAGAACTGTCTGAGCCAAATTGGTCGACCGAACTAGTTTGTAGTTTGAGCGATTGGATCAATTAAATATGTTAGCCAATAGTGATAAACCGATCGACCGTTTTGTGCCTTTTGTTCAACCGTCTACACGTGTGAAATGACCCTTAGACTTGTCTTATTCTCCAACAGTCATTTTTCCCTACCCCAGGAATACAAGTGACCACCGGTTAATCGTGGACCTTTCGGTCGACCGAACTTAAATATTTTGACAAACCCTGAGTAACTGATATTTTTGGTCGACCAAGCCATCCATTTAGTTCGATCGATAACTTAAGTGAACCTTAGTTATAGCCAACTTTCGTTCGACTGTTCCCTGATCGGTCGATCGTTGCATTTTTGGACTATGTTGGACTTGTTTCTGGACAACCATCTAATCAACCGTTAGACCCATTTTGGTCGACCAAACTTGACACAAATTGTGATATGCACTTTTCTATTTTGTGTATCGTACACAAACAACTTCAAATTTGATCCCAACGGCTATAACCCCTTAGGAGCTTATAAATAGATGTTACCAACACACAATTTGTCAACTCTCACACTCCACATTGTCCATTACATCTAAAAGAAACTCCCAAGCTTCAAATTCCCTAATCCTACTCTCCAAGCCAACAATCCACACTTTAGATCATTGCTATATCATACTCCAAGTGTGCTCAAGTTAGAGAGTGACTGTTCCACTCATTTGTCTGTCAAGAAGCAAGGATTTCGGTGAAAGCCCCGAAGTGTTCCCTCTCGGATTGTGAGAGGAAGGTCCAAGCTGGCGAGGGTGTTTGCGAGGCTTGAAGTGTAAAGGTGTTCTCTCCGGGCCCGGAACGGGAAGTAGTTAGTGAATACGTAGGCGGAGCTCGGTGATTCGAGTGGAGCTTACAAGAGAGGAAAAGGATCTAGGGGTGGATCTGAACTTCTATAAAATTCCTCCGGTGCATCTTGTGGTTTGCATTGCCTTCCTTATTTTCTTTACTAGTTTGTTCAAATTTTTTCTACTGCATCTTTAATTAAGACAAGTAGAGATTAACTTTAAAATTGATTAGAATTAGGGTCATACACGATCCAACATTTGGTATCAGAGTGTAGGTGCTAAATTTCATATACTTATGGTTAGCACATCTAATCATGTAGAGAGTTTGTGTACTACTAGACCTTCTTTGTTTAATGGGTCAAATTATGACTATTGGAAGAATAAAATGAAGATTTTCTTGATTTCAAATTACCTTAAGTATTGTATTTTCTTACAAAACCCTTACACACCCCCTAATGAAGAAGAAGTTGCCACATTAACTAGAGGTAAAATGAAACAATATGAAATGAACTTTAATATAATGAACATTCTTTTTTGTTGATTAAATGATGGTGAATACAATAGAATTAGGGGTTGTGAAAGTGTATATTAAATATGGCATAGGATTCAAATGCATAATGAGGGTGATAGTAAAACTAAGGAAACTCGCATTAGACTCCTCATGCATAAGTATGATTTTTTTTTCTATGCACATCAGTGAGAACATAAGTGAAATGAACACTCACTTCACTGATATCACTAATTCTCTTTTGGTTCTTGGAATGAAGTAAAAATGACAAAGAAGTTCCTCCGGTCACTCAACAACGATTGGGAAGATAAGGTCGTCGCAATTGAAGAAGCACATGATCTTTCCAAACTAAAGTTGGAGGACTCATTGGAAAACTCATGGCCTATGAACTCCAATTGACTCATAGAAATGAGAAGGAAGCTTCCAAGAAGAATCCAACCGTGGTATTACATGCAAAATCCGATGAACCAAGGAGAAGAGAGGAGAATGAGGACATTGAAGTCCTTGCTCAAGACTTCTTCAAATTTCTCAATAAGGATAAAGGAGAAATGAGAGAAAGAAGAGGATAAGAATTGAGAATAGAGAAAAAGAAAATGAGGAGGAGAGTGAAAATAAGATAAGAGAAAGGGAGAAGAAAAAGGAGAGAAGGGAGAGAAGAAGAGAAAAGGAGAAGAGCAAGAGAAAAGAAAGGAATGAGGAAGCTCACAAAGCTACTTCGGATGAATCTTCATCACCAACATCGTCATCCTCCTCCTTGCAAAGTAGAAGAGAAGTTTCCCACGAATCCTTCATGGCCATTGAAGATGAACAAAGTGAGGTAGAATCTAACTCTGGCTCTACTAGATCCTATTCATGCACAACTAAATCATACTCTAGTGATAGCTCAAGCTCTAAAGAAGAAACATATATACTTGATGAGCTTCAAAATGCGTTCCATGATTTAGTTAAACAATATGAGATCATTTGTGAGATAGTGATAGCCAATAGTGTTAAACCAATCCACCGTTTTGTGCCTTTTGTTCGACCGTCTACACGTGTGAAATGACCGTTAGACTTGTCTTATTCTCCAACGGTCATTTTTCCCTACCCCAGGAATACAAGTGAGCATCGGTCGATCGTCGACCTTGTTTCGGTCAACCGAAGTTAAATATTTTGACAAACCCTGAGTGCCTGATATTTTCGGTCGACCGGGCCATCCATTTAGTTTGACTGATAAGTTAAGTGAACCTTAGTTATAGCCAACTTTTGTTCGACCGTTCCTTGATCGGTCGATCGTTGCATTTTTGGACTATGTTGGACTTGTTTCTGGACAACCATTCGACCGACCGTTAGACCCATTTTGGTCGACCAAACTTGACACAAACTGTGACTTGCACTTTTCTATTCTGTGCACAAACAACTTCTAATTTAATCCCAACGGCTATAACCCCTTAGGAGCTTATAAATAGATGTTACCAACACACAATTTGTCAACTCTCACACTCCAAATTGTCCAATACATCTAAGAGAAACTCCCAAGCTTCAAATTCCTCAATCCTACTCTCCAAGCCAAAAATCCACACTTTAGATCATTCCTATATCATACTCCAAGTGTGCTCAAGTTAGAGAGTGATTGTTCCACTCATTTGTCTGTAAAGAAGCAAGAATTTTGGTGAAAGCCCGAAGTGTTCCCTCTCGGATTGTGAGAGGAAGGTCCAAGCTGGCGAGGGTGTTCACGAGGCTTGAAGTGTAAAGGTGTTCTCTCCCGGCCCGGAACGGTAAGTGGTTAGTGAATACGTAGGCGGAGCTCGGTGATTCGAGCGGAGCTTACAAGAGAGGACTACGATCTAGGGGTGGATTTGAACTTCTATAAAATTCCTCCGGTGCATCTTGTGGTTTGCATTGCCTTCCTTATTTTCTTTACTAGTTTGTTTAAATTTTTTCTGCTGCATCTTTAATTAAGACAAGTAGAGATTAACTTTAAAATTGATTAGAATTACGGTCATACACGATCCAACATTTGGTATCAGAGTGTAGGTGCTAAATTTCATATACATATGGCTAGCACATCTAATCATGTAGAGGGTTTGTGTACTACTAGACCTTCTTTGTTTAATGGGTCAAATTATGACTATTCGAAGAATAAAATGAAGATTTTATTGATTTCAAATTACCTTAAGTATTGTATTTTCTTACAATACCCTTACACACCCCCTAATGAAGAAGAAGTTGCCACATTAACTAGAGCTAAAATGAACGAATATGAAATGAACTTTAGTATAATAAACATTCTTTTTTGTGGATTAAATGATGGTGAATACAATAGAATTAGGGGTTGTGAAAGTGTATATTAAATATGGCATAGGATTCAAATGCATCATGAGGGTGATAGAAAAACTAAGGAAACTTGCATTAGACTCCTTTAGCATAAGTATGAATTTTTTTTCAATGCACATCAGTGAGAACATAAGCGAAATGAACACTCACTTCACTGATATCACTAATTCTCTTTTCGTTCTTGGAATGAAGGAAAAATGACAAGGAAGTTCCTCCGGTCACTCAACAATGATTGGGAAGATAAGGCCGTCGCAATTGAAGAAGCACATGATCTTTCCAAACTAAAGTTGGAGGATTCATTGGAAAACTCATGGCCTATGAACTCCAATTGACTCATAGAAATGCGAAGGAAGCTTCCAAGAAGAATCCAACCGTGGTATTACATGCAAAATCCGATGAACCAAGGAGAAGAGAGGAGAATGAGGACATTGAAGTCCTTGCTCAAGACTTCTTCAAATTTCTAAATAAGGATAAAGGAGAAATGAGAGAAAGAAGAGGATAAGAAGTGAGAAGAGAGAAAAAGAAAATGAGGAGGAGAGTGAAAATAAGATAAGAGAAAGGAAGAAGAAAAAGGAGAGAAGGGAGAGAAGAAGAGAAAAGGAGAAGAGCAAGAGAAAAGAAAGGAATGAGGAAGCTCACAAAGCTACTTGGGATGAATCTTCATCACCAACATCGTCATCCTCCTCCTTGCAAAGTAGAAGAGAAGTTTCCCACTAATCCTTCATGGCCATTGAAGATGAACAAAGTGAGGTAGAATCTAACTCTTGCTCTACTAGATCCTATTCATGCACAACTAAATCATACTCTAGTGATAGCTCATGCTCTAAAGAAGAAACATATATACTTGATGAGATTCAAAATGCATTCCATGATTTAGTTAAACAGTATGAGATCATTTGTGAGATAGTGTTAGCAAATAGTGTTAAACCAATCGACCGTTTTGTGCCTTTTGTTCGACCGTCTACACGTGTGAAATGACTGTTAGACTTGTCTTATTCTCCAACGGTCATTTTTCCCTACCCCAGGAATACAAGTGACCATCGGTCGATCGTGGACCTTGTTTCGGTCGATCGAACTTAAATATTTTGATAAACCCTGAGTGCCTGATATTTTCGGACGACCGAGCCATCCATTTAGTTTGACTGATAACTTAAGTGAACCTTAGTTATAGCCAACTTTTGTTCGACCGTTCCTCGATCGGTCGATCGTTGCATTTTTGGACTATGTTGGAGTTGTTTCTGGACAACCATTCAATCGACCGTTTGATCAATTTTGCTCGACCAAACTTGACACAAACTGTGACTTGCACTTTTCTATTTTGTGTACAAACAACTTCTAATTTAATCCCAACGGCTATAACCCCTTAGGAGCTTATAAATAGATGTTACCAACACACAATTTGTCAACTCTCACACTCCAAATTGTCCAATACATCTAAGAGAAACTCCCAAGCTTCAAATTCCCCAATCCTACTCTCCAATCCAAACTTCCACACTTTAGATCATTGCTATATCATACTCCAAGTGTGCTCAAGTTAGAAGTGATTGTTCCACTCATTTGTCTGTCAAGAAGCAAGGATTTCAGTGAAAGCTCGAAGTGTTCCCTATCCGATTGTGAGAGGAAGGTCCAAGCTGGCGAGGGTGTTCGTGAGGCTTGAAGTGTAAAGACGCTCTCTCCCGGCCTGGAACTGGGAGTGGTTAGTGAAGATGTTTGCAGAACTTGGTGATTCGAGCGGAGCTTACAAGAGAGGACTAGGATCCGTGGGTGGATCCGAACCTCTATAAAAATCCTCTCGTACATCTTGTGATTCGCATTGCCTTCTTATCTTCTTTACTGGTTTGTTTAAATTTTTTCCGCTGCATCTTTAATTAAGACAAGTGCAGATTAACTTTAAAATTGATTAGAATTAGGGTGACACGCAATCCAACAAGAGATAGATCTAGTAGACTCATTGGCCTTAGTCAACGTACATACATTGACAAGGTCTTGGAGAGGTTCAGCTTGAAGGTCCAAAAAGGGCAACGTGCCAATGAGTATGCGTATGCAACTCAAGAAGTCTCAACGTGCTAAATCACGTAATGACTTGGAGTACATGAAAGATGTTCCTTATGCTTCTGCAATAGGATCGATCATGTACGTCATCACTTGCACAAGACCCGATGCCTCGTATGCTTTAAGCGTGAAAAGTCGTCACCAATCCAACACATGTCTCGAGCATTGGAATGCGGTCAAGAATATTCTGAGGTACCTCAATCGGACCAAAGATAACTTTCTTGTTTATGGAGGAAAAATGGAGTTAATAACCGAGGGTTATTCGGATGCGAGTTTCATGATTGTCCCGATGATAGGAGGTTGCAATAAGCATATGTCTTCCTTCTGAATGGTGGAGCCCTGAGTTGGCGTGGTTTGATGCAAACCACGCGTGGTTTGATGCAAACCACTACAACCGACTCAACCACCGCTTCCGAAGTTATGGTTGTCACTGAAGCTAGCAAGGAAGGAGTGTGGATTAAGAAGTTCCTTGAAGAGTTTGGAGTAGTTCCCTCGACTGAGGAACCCATAAGCTATTTTACGACAATAGTGTGTCTATCTTACAAATCAAGGATCCTAAATCACACCACAAAGTGAAGTACATTGATCACAAGTACTTTGTCACACGTGACTTCATAGACGAAGGAAAAACAAATTTATTATGGGTGGACACAAAAAACAACACAGCTTATCCATTCACCAAACCCTTATCTCAAGCCAATGGCGAAATGCATCGAGTCCATGGGTCTGAAGAACCATGTGGAGTGGCTTGATTAGTGATTTGAGAGGGTTACCCTAGTTATTATTGTTTAATACATTGAGAATGTATGTGAACGAAGACTTTGATAACAAGTGGGAGATTGAAAGGATGTGTTCTTAAAGTGTCCGACCATCGGTAAAGACGGGGCAAGTACGGGTCGATCCATAGGGAGATATGTTGACTTTGGTTAGTTCGAAGGCGAGTGAGAAACAAGATGAGAGAAAATGTGTGATTACACTAAACTAATCTACGAATGAACAATCAATAAAACTAAATCCCATAGGGGGGTAGAGAAAGAATGTGAATACGAAAATATGTGTATGTGTGTGTCTTTGTTTGTGCTCGTCACAACATATAATACATGAAAACCATAAAACCAAATCCAACTTTGTCTCCACATGAAATAAGATAAAACATTATAATTAAAACATACAAGACAATAATCGGAATGAAGCTAAATGAACTCATGCATAAAGACCAAACCCCACCATGTCTCCACATGAAATAAGATTTACATAATCATTAAAACACATAAGACATTAATTAAGGTGAGGGCAACAAAAGTACATGCAAACACAAGTCATGTTTCCTTTATCAACTCCATCATTATCCTCACCTCATCATTCCCCATAAAATAGGCCCACTAATCTAAGCATGTGCTAAACTTCATTCAAGAGCATTAACACATCAAAAATAAGAGTGAAATCTCACTAGATGGTTATGGAAATCAAGTAAGGCTGAAAGGATTAAGATAACACACACACCTACTACATCATTAAACTAACTATTATATTAAGATAGAAAAACATGTTAACAAACCCTACTAGATTTAATGAAAGGAAATTAAGCTAAGCATGCAAGAAATATTAAAGAAGCAACATAACAAGAAAATTTTATTAATTTCAGACTCACAATACAAGTAGCATCTCCCCACTTGAGTTTTTCTCCAAGGCTTCACTTCAAGTAGAGAGAATGACCACCAAGCATGTAGTAGTATACAAAGGATAAGGAAGACTTCTATTTATAGTCATAGAAAAAGGCAATCGGGGACAATCCCCCGATGTGGGACTAATGTACTACTAAAAATAGACATAAAACACTCTAATACATGACCCGCCTAAATCTTATCGGATCCAGAGCAAAACATGCTTGGGGATTTTCCCAGATTACCTTTTTCTATGGCTATAAATAGAACTCTTCAGCTTCTATTGTAATCACCCATTGCTAGGTTTCATTCTCTCTACTTGGAGTAAGCCTTGGAGCAAAATCTCAAGGTGGAGAAAAATGCTACCTTCAATGTCAGTCATCTAATAAAATAAATTTTCTATTATTTTGTTCTTATGTTGTTTCTTTATGCATGCTTAACTTAGTTTTATTTCTTTGATTCTAGGCTAAAGTAGTTAGAATGTTTCTTTTCTTCTTTAGTTTAATTGTTAGATTAATGTGTAGTGAGTAGATCCATCCCCCTTTGGGGGTGAAGATGATGTTCATACATGCAATAAAGAATGGATATGAATGCTTTATATTTTGATTATGTTGATTAATATGAATGTATGCTTGCTTGTTAGAATAGAACACTTCACTAGATGGGGTTTTCCACACATCTTAGACACCTCCCATGCTTGTTTAGGTTCTGAAATAACCAGCTTGTGTATATGAATGTTAATCAACTAGGTTAGTGAATGGATTGATAGGTTTGGCCATAACCTTTAGACACTTCCTATGCATGAAAATACTACCTACATTTGTGCCTATAGAATGCATTCTTCACCATCTTTTTACATGTGTGCACACACTCCACCCGTTAAGGGTTTTCCATTTCTGATTTCCATCTTTCAATTTCCCTCGCTTTCGTTTTCCTTGTTTGATGCTTACTCGTTTAGTGTAGTTAGTCTAGTTTAGTGTAATCACAACTTCTTCCCCTCTTTCCCCACTTGCCTTCGAACAAACCAGAGTCTACACACCTCCTTGTGGATCGACCCGTATTTGCCATCATATTTAAAACGATTAAACAAGTTTTTGGCGCCGTTGCCGGGAGAAATAACTAGGAGAAAGTTTGAGCAGAACAGAGAAGCTTGGACCGCCAATTAGCGGTTTGGTGAGCTCTGTTTCCTTTGTTTTTCTTTGGCTTGTTGTATTATTTGATATAGTGATCTGGGACTCGATTTGTCATGTTTTGACTTATAGTTTGTTCCCAGATCAATAATCAATCTCCTTTTAAGCAACTTGGACCTTAAAACCCAAAGCAAAAAATTATGCATTATTTCTTGTTTAGGTTATGCATCATGTGCTCGACTTAGGCACGTAGATTGTCTTTTCTTTTAGCTTTACTTTCAGTTGTTGAGTGCTGGCGTGAGGTACGCATTTCCTTCTCTCATTCATACATTTCGTATGAACATGCACTAAACGACTCCTAGACTTCCTAATATAAGAACTAATCCCAGAAATACTACAAGAATATCATGTATTGGTCCAGTTAAATCCATTATGTATAAAATAATAAATATGAAATATTTAATGACCTTATTAAATAGTCCAAGAAAAAGGGAATTACCTTATTTTTTGTTCTTGTATATGATAAGTAGGAAGTGCATTGCAACAAGTATGAGTTGAACATTTGTTTGGAGAGTCGATTGCTAGATTTAGGACTCCAAAACACTATTAAGGAGGGGTTGTCCCATATAAGATAAGGTGTGGAATTTCATCACCTTTTCCTTCGCCCCAAAAATCACACTAATCAAGAGCCTAATTTTAAAATCAAGTAGACATTGGCCCTAAGGATTTCGGGCGCATTAGGAGAGTGATCCGGTCCCGACCGTCATGGCCTGATTGGCGTTGCCCACTCTGTCGATAGTAGGAGAGATGAGATCTCTGGATCTTGACTCACTTGCTGGGCTTTGTGGTCCTCGTTGTAGGGAGGTGAGGCGTGTTGAGGCCGTGTGACCTCACAGTTAGGTGTCGTCTAGCTGTAAGGACTTATAGCGACCTTAGGACTGTTTGAGTCTTATTTGCTTGTGTGCTTCTACCTGTACCCACCCACCGTAGCATAAAGACTTCTTCCCTTCTCTCCTAAACCATTCCCTCTCTTCTGTGTCCCTCCGTCCACTCCTCTACGCACATTTTAAAAAAAATTATTTTGGTTTGTGTGTGTGCACCTTTGTGCATGCTTGTGTGGGCACGAGACAAGAGTGGCTGTTTGACGAGGCATGTCGTCAACCCTGCTTCGGTAGTCGATTTCTCAATGCCTCCTTCCTCTCGTGTTGCACATAGTCCGGGTTCAATGGCTGCTCATTACCGCGAGGAGGAGCAATTGTTGGACCCACCTGTCCCACCTGTTCTTCCTGTTGTTGCTCCCATACCTCTACGTGATCGATGCTACCCGAGCCGTACTGCTCTACCCTCATGCATCGTATTACAAGAGGCGAATGGGAACCACTTTGAGGTTAAGCCTCGGTTTATTTCCATGCTCCCTCACTTCACTGGGAAAGGTGACTCCTATATCTTTCTCAGAGAATTTGAGGAGGTTTGTGCTATGTTCAAGCTGCAAGTGCAACATCTTAGCACAGACTCCATCCATCTTAGGCTAGTCCCTTTTGCACTAAAGGATGATGCCAAGAAGTGGTTGTACAACAACCAGGAGAATGCCTTTAGGACCTCCTACTATCGACAAGGTAGGCAACACCGATCAGATCATGATGGTCTCAACTAGATTACTCTCCTAGTGTGTTCGCAATCCTTAGGGTCAATGTCTACTTGCTGTTTTTTGTTAAGGTTTGATTAAGAGTGATTTTTGGGGCCAAGGAAAGGGTAATGAAATCCCCCACCTTATCTTTTATGGGACAACCCCTCCTTAGTAGTGTTTTGATCCTAGATCTAGCAATCAATCGCTCCAATCAAACGCTCAACTCACTCTTGTCCTGATTCAATTCCTACTAACTAGTGGATGGGCATACAAGATGCATGAATGAGTGTAGCAAATGCGTACCTCATGCCAGCGCTCAACAACTGAAGATAAAGCTAAAAGAAAAGACGACTATATGCCTAAGTCAAGTACATGATGCGTGACCTAAACAAGTAAGAACGTCTAGTCTTTTGCTTTGGATTTTAAGGCTAAGTTGATTAATGGGGGAGTGATTAATGATCTGGGAGCAAACTAGAAGTCACAGCATGCAAAATAGGGCTCCCAGATAACGAAAATGAAGAACACAACTACGAAAAGAAAAATGGAAGCAAGAAGACCTCTCTCCAAGCCGCCAATTGGCGGTCTCAGACCGCTGATTGGTGGTCCCTTTTGATGTTTAGCTGCTCCAACTCCTCCAGTAGCCTCCCCGTGAGCTCTAGAATCCCTCAAACTAAGAAAAATTGGAAACAAAAAAAATTTAAAACCACTCGAATCGTCCAAACCAAGGTCTGGACAGAGCACCTCCCCGGCAACGGCGCCAAAAACTTGATTGATTCGTTTAATTTAAACCGCACGTGCACGGCCGCGTTGAAGCGGTGGCAAATATGGGTCGTCCACTGGGAGGTGTGTCGATGTTTGGTTTGTGCGAAGGCGAGTGGTAAAAAAATGGAGAGAAATGTTGGTTACACTAAACTACACTAAGATGCAAAAGGAAATGAAGATAAACAATAAAACTAAACCCCATAGGGGGTAGAGAAATAATGTGAATATAATGATGTGTGTGTGTGTGTGTGTTCAATAAAGCTCCTCACAACATGTAGTGCATGAAATCATAAAACTACATCCAACTTCGCCTCCACATAAATTAAGATAAGACTACATCATTAAAACATACAAGACAATAATAAGAATGAAGCCAAATGAACTCATGTATAAAGACTAGACCCTACTATGCCTCCACATGAATTAAGATAACCCAATATCATTAAAACATACAAGACATTAACCAAGGTAAAGGCAACAAGAGTACATACACTACAACTTGTGTTTCCAATATTAACTTCATCCATATCCTAACCTTATCATTCCCCATAAAATAGTATCACTAATCAAAGCATAAGCTAAGCTTCATTCAAGAGAATTAGCATATTAAAGATAAGAGTGAAAACCCATTAGATGGTTATGGAAATCTTATAAAACTCCAGGGATAAAGATAACACACACTTAATACACTACATGATCATATCACATATTACTCCACCCCCAAATGGGGATGGAACTACTCACACATATTTAAACTAACTACTCTAACAAAATGAAACATTATACTGAAATGAAACTACACTAATCAAGCAAGAAATATTAAAGAAGCATAAAACAAAACAAACATGCATATGAAAGGAAATTAAACTAAGAGAGAAACAACACAATTAAAGGAAAACATCTATTATTAACTCACTCAATACAAGCAGCCCTTCCTCCACCAGAGTTTTACTTCAAGGCTTCAATCTTTGTAGGGAAGAAGACCATCAACGAGGGACATTGATACAATGGAAGGTGAAGAGTTCTATTTATAAGCATGGAAAAAGCTAATCTGGGGCAATCCCCCGATATGGGACTAAACAAATACCAAAAATAGACTAAGCATACACTAATACACGTGCTCCCGAAAGCTAAGCGGATCCAGAGCTATCTGGACCGCCAATTAGCGGTCCCAGACACCAATTGGCGGTCTATAAGTTCCAGATCCGTTTGGTTTTCATTCTGGGCTTTGCTTGATGTATTTGTTGGTCTTGGATGCATCTACTTCACTTGTTGGAGCTCCGACCCGAATTGAATTGCCAAAATACTCCCCATGATGGTGTGGAGTTTTCTATTCTGCTCTTAGGTCCTTCGGTCTTATGTTCAGGTCCTTCTCCGTTGCATCTTAGTCCACATGTCTCACAATTAAGTTTTTTTCCTGCTTTTGGGTCCTTTCATGGCTCTTCTCTTCAAACCTCTTTATTTCTGAAAGTCAAACATAAAACTCGTCACATAGCATTGCTTAGGTGTAAGATAATGGATATAAGATACAAATATAAGCATGAAATGATGTCAATCACACCCAGAGCTCAAATCACCAATCAACCGGGTTTCCCAAATTCCAACAATATGGAAACCCGATTCAATTCGCTTGAGACCTTGACTCGTGGACTTGAAAACTCAATGAAATTGTTTATGTCAACCACAAGTCAAGTTCTCACTTCAAATCAGCAGACCATCAAATCTCTAGAGCTTCAGATGGGCCAATTGGCTCAGTCTGTACATGAAAGAGAGAGAGGGTCTCTGCCTAGCCAGCTTGAGGCTAACCCCCGCATGTACCAGCAACAACACATGCAAAATGAGAATGTGGTACCTCGAGGGTGGCAAGTGAACCATGTGGAGGAACCTGTTCACCATGTCAATGCCATTGTAACTTAAAGAATGGAAAGCAGGTTGACAATCACATTTCCTTGCCACCACCACCATCTATGCAGCCCCTCAGTGGGAATGGTGGTGAAGAAGAGGCTGAGGGTGAGGGTAATACACCAATGCCTCCTTCTCAGACACCGCAAAAAACCTACCTGCCAAAAGCTCCCTATCCTAGTAGGTTAACCAAAAAGCAGAGTGACACAATGGATAAGATATTAGAGGTGTTTAAGCAAGTGAAGGTTAACATCCCCTTGTTGGATGTCATCCAACAAATACCTCAATATGCCAAAGTGTTAAAACATATCTGCACAACCAAGAGGAAGACCAATGTTCCTAAGAAAGCATTCTTGGCTGCAAATGTAAGTTCACTTTTGTCCAATCCCACCTACACAAAATACAAGGACCTTGGGTGTCCTACTATTTAGTGTACGATAGGTGACAGTAGCATGAGTAATGTATTGCTTGATTTAGGATCGGCGGTCAACCTCCTCTAATTTTTTGTTTATCAACAGTTGAACTTGGGAGAATTGAAACCAACTAAGATCACCCTCCAATTGGCAGATAGATCCATTCGTATTCCAAAAGGGATTATCGAGGACGGGTTTATCAAAGTTGGAGATTTTATATTTCCAGTAGATTTTGTTGTCCTTGATACCAATCCTGTTGCGCAGACCCACTCTCAAATACCTTTGATTTTGGGTAGACCATTTCTGGCAACCTCCAACGCCTTAATTAATTGTAGAAATGGTCTCATGAAGCTCTCATTCGGTAACATGAGTGCTGAGTTTCATGTGTTCAACTCTGGTAAGCAACAGGAGCCCATGGACCAACCTTTAAATCTCAATCTCATCCGCTAATTAGAGAAAGTTTCACAAAATCGACGAACACCCCTAACACCAATGCAACCCATTGAGATTGTTTGTGGGCCCTGCAAAAACTCATTGCCTGTCTTTGCAATGCAACAGAATGAGCTGACAACAAACATGAATGTCCAACATGAGTGTTCGTTGCATGCTTCAGTTGAAACCATTCGTGAGGGGGACACACCTCAGCATATGCCCATTCCAGAAGGTGTCATCACCCCTTGTCCTAGGGCTATTGAGCCCTTTGAGCTTCAGATTGACTCCAACAACGACCCACCTACGACCAAGCTTATGTTTGATGATATAGATGATGGTGGGAGGTCCTTGTTGGATGACTTGGGGAGAAGCCCCATTCTTAGTGATGCATTTGATTATGAGAATATGCTTGAGGAACTCATTCCGATGCACCCACCTATTGGTTGGAGGTTTTTTTTTGATGAACAACTAAACCCTAGTGAGGCAACACAACTTTACTCATTCATGTAGCCTACACCCAACCAATATCATGAGGGGTTCGAGCCTTTCAGCTTTGACCTTTCACCCCTCATGACACCTCAGAGTACCAGTGAAGTTTGCCCATCTCGGCAAGTCTCTGGTCCTCATAACTCGATGTTCTCATTTGATGTTCCTTGACCAAATGATTATGAGAATATCTTTGTTGATGTATATATCTTGTAAAAAAGTTAAAAAAACGACTAATAAAAGACTCCATGAGCGAGCATTGATTGTTGTGGGCCCCAACCCTTGTGTACTTGGGCCCCATTTCTTTCATGTATTTGTCTTCCTTCTTTAGTATCTCACAAGTTTTGAGGGAATTCGGGTTTGTGTCCATCACTATAACCATGAATCTTCCTGTTGCGATTCATGTTGGTGAGATCTTCCCTTTTTCATGCATAAATCCATGTAGTATCATGCTCACATTCATTGAGGACAATGCATGAAGAAGGTGTGGGGGTGCTTTACGTGTGTACATAGTCGAGTTGTTTTCCTTTGATTTTGTTTTCTTTTGTTTGTACTGCTAGGGTCATGTTAGTGTGCTGCATTTAATATTGATATATCTGCTTGTCATGTTCCTTGGGTGACTTGTCTTCTTTTGCTTGCCTAGTGCTTTAAAATGTTCACATTTCTTTCAAAATCTTCATGTACTTGTGAAAGAAAATGTTTTGTGGGTTTTGCGTGTGTTTAACATGTGCAAACCGTTGAGAGGCAAAGTAAAAAGAAAGCTCCAAAAATTGTCCTGAACTTGATGCATTAGGAAACCTAGTATACCGGCTTTAGGTCTTATCGAGTCGTTAGGATGCACCCCGGTGTTCCCTAGGGGGAGAGTAATCATAGGGTTTCAATACTCAAACATTTAAAGAAGTACACCTTGAACCTAGCGAGTCAATAATTCGTGTCTGTTAATATAAAGACGTTTGTTGTAGTCAAGGACCCTTTAAATTTTGTTGTTAGACATTAAGTATAGGTGTTTTAGTTCATGTGTAAATAAGAAATAAGTGAGTGGGTTTTCTCTCTTCTCGCATGGCTCCTATTACTCGGGAAATTAGGTTTGAGGGGACTTTGTACCTGGTGCTTTCGAGTCATCTGACATGGAATGCACCGACCGAACTCCCGTTACACAGGTGGTAGGGATTGCCCTATGTGGAGATTTGGGGAAAGGTGTACGTGGTAGTGTAAGTCCTCATAGGCAATGATGCACAAAACCTGACCCTGGGAGAATGAAACTCTAACTAGTAAGAAAAAGAAAAAGAAAAAAAGTAAGAAAATAAAGAAAAAGAGAAAAAAAGAAGTAATGAAAATAAGAACCTTAATGGACCTTACACTTTGTATCACTTGAGGATGTTGAGGTCGTCCATGTCTTGCACTTAAGTCCTTAACTAAATTTCAAGAATAATTTATTAGGCTAGGTGTGTGGACTGATTACATATATAGAGTTGGCCCATAGCATTACCGCGTCCAATGATCGACAAATTGAGCCATCGAGTCGTGTAGCTAGGTTGAATAATGCATCTTTGTTCGAATTTTGTGGGTATATCCGCTGAAAACCCTCAGGAGACAACACTCCTCCTCCTTGGCGACAAGGAGGTTTAACGGCTTGTTGCACGTGCTAAGTGCAACCGTGATTCCTACGAAAGTGGGTTACAATTTCCCTATTTTACGTATGCTTTTCCTTTCTTTCCTTTTTCTCTTTCTTTGTTTTGCTCGGGACAAGCAAAAGTTAGGTGTGGGGGTATTTGATAGACATCATTTCATGCTTACATTTGTATCTTATATCCATTATATTTCACCTAAACAATGCTACGTGACGAGTTTTATGTTTGAATTTCAGAAATAAATAGGTTTGAAGAGAAGATACGTAAAAGGACCTACAAGCATGAAAAATGACTGAGTTGAGAAACTGAAGGACTAAGATGCAAGATCAAAGGACCTGAATGTAAGATCGAAGGACCAATGAGCAAACAAGAATACTTCACACCATCATGGAGAGTATTTTGGCAATTCTATTTGGGTCGGAGCTCCATCAAGCAAAGTAGATGCATCAAAGACAAGCAAAGCCATCCAGAAAAGCCTAGAAGAAAATCCAGAGCGATCCGAACACTGTAAACCGCTAATTAGCGGTCCCATTTTGGTCCGGGTCCGCTAACATTTATGTGGGGCGTGTATTAGTGTGTATTTAGTCTATTTTTGGTATTTATTTAGTCCCATACCGGGGGATTGTCCCTGATTACCTTTTTTATGGCTATAAATAGAATTCTTCACCTTCTATTGTAATCACCCATTGCTAGGTGGCATTCTCTCTACTTGGAGTAAGTCTTGGAGCAAAATCTTAAGGTGGAGAAAAATGCTACCTTCAATGTGAGTCATCTAATAAAATAAATTTTCCATTATTTTGTTCTTATGTTGTTTCTTTATGCATGCTTAGCTTAGTTTTATTTCTTTGATTCTAGGCTAAAGTAGTTAAAATGTTTCTTTTCTTCTATAGTTTAATTGTTAGATTAATGTGTAGTGAGTAGATCCATCCCCCTTTGGGGGTGAAGATGATGTTCATACATGCATTAAAGAATGGATATGAATGCTTTATATTTTGATTATGTTGATTAATATGAATGTATGCTTGCTTGTTAGAATAGAACACTTCACTAGATGGGTTTTTCCACACATCTTAGACACCTCCCATGCTTGTTTAGGTTCTGAAATAACCAGCTTGTGTATATGAATGTTAATCAACTAGGTTAGTGAATGGATTGATAGGTTTTGCCATAACCTTTAGACACTTCCTATGCATGAAAATACTACCTACATTTGTGCCTATAGAATGCATTCTTCACCATCTTTTTACATGTGTGCACACACTCCACCCGTTAAGGGTTTTCCATTTCTGATTTCCATCTTTCAATTTCCCTCGCTTTCGTTTTCCTTGTTTGATGCTTACTCGTTTAGTGTAGTTAGTCTAGTTTAGTGTAATCACAACTTCTTCCCCTCTTTCCCCAGTTGCCTTCGAACAAACCAGAGTCTACACACCTCCTTGTGGATTGACCCGTATTTGTCACCGCTTCAACGCGGCCGTGCACCTGGGGTATTTAAAACGATTAAACAATTGACTAGCTCATTTTCTCTCTAATATTGTTTAGAGTTTGGTGAACACTTGGAGGCGAATCGGCGGGCGATTCGACGGACAACACAACTCCAGATCTTCATTAAGGTTTTAGAGAACCTTTGGGTATGATCCTCTTATATTTGTTTTAATATATATGTAGATTATATGATATTAGAATAAATATAAAAAATGTACATGAAATTGTTGAAAATATGGAAATCAATCTTGTATGCATGTATAATTTTTTAAAAATATATACATACATAAGGGCACAAAATCCAACATCAACATAAATCTATGCACCTACGGATTCATAAAACAAATTCAAGAAGCACCACGCTACGCATGGAAACCACACACATGCATGAACCCGACGTGCTCCCCCACAACCCAACAACACCTTCTTTGATTTCTCTACTCGCCCAACAAAGAACTGCATCACAAAGGCCATGATGAGGTTGGACGATCCAGCCTAGTCTCATAGCCCAGGGGCGCGCGCTACAACTCGCCAAACCATGCTGACTTTCCATGCACATGCACCATTGTGGCATGACCGGGAAGCCCCACTGACCGTGCAACCGTCAACCTAACCCTAGGTCAATGGCCCAACTCTCTCACCCACTCTTGGCTCAGGCGTATACCTGAAAATTGAAGAAAACATGCTCCAAGAATGTCGGACAAAGTTGTTGCCCATTTCCTCTCCTTGCTCGCCTTCTCTTCTAGCTAGTTGGAGTTGCTGCCTCGTTGGAGCTCCGCCTGGAGGTTGCCTGGTTGCAGGAGTGGGAGGGAAGGTGGAGTGGTGTATGAGATAGGGAGGAGGGATTATGGGAGGTAGCTGTGGTTGCTCCCTTAAATTCCACGCCCCCACTTACCAAAATGCAAACACTAACATGTGCACCAAAATCTCCCAAGATTCTTCCTTCCTTTTTCCATGCTAAATCAAATCTTTGTTTGCAGATGTGGCGCCACCTCTCATGCTTAGTGGCATGAAGAAATTAAATCCAAAGCCATACACGCCCAAAGCAAAACCGATCAAGCCTAGTTACATACTTGCCCGACACGCCACACCTGCTCGACAAAAACGGAAACCTTTCCCCAAAAGGAAACTTCTCCCCAAAAGGAAACTTTTCCTAAAAAAGGAACCTGTACCCGAAGAGGGATTTTCCCCGAGAGGAATTATTCCCGAAAAGTAAATTTTCCCCGGAAATGGAAACTTTCCCAAAATAAGGACAACACACAACACAAGCAATTGACATACCAAACCATCATACAAATGTGAAAGATGAAAATGGACTTCATTAAGGTATCTGGGAAGTGGGTCTTACAACCTACCCCCCTAAATAAATTTCGACCTCGAAATTTGCTATCCCTAACCCTCAACAAAGATTTCTGGATTCAAACTTCTTACATCATCCTCACACTCCCAAGTGACCTCACCCACACCATGGTGTTGCCAACGTACCTTCACCATCAGGATGGTCTGACGCCTTTGCTGCCGCTCAGTATGCTCCAAGATCTTCATTGGTCGCCCCTCCAAAGTCATGTCGCTCTGAATCTCCGGTAGCTCATGCGAAATCACGTGTGACGAATCACCAACATACTTTCTCAACATAGAGATATGGAATACGTTGTTCAAGCCAGCAAATTGTGGCTGTAAAACCACCTAATACGCCACTGCACCAATGCGTTAAAGAATCTCGAACTGTCCAACATACCTCATACTCATCTTCCCTTTTCGCCTGAACCTCATCACACCATTCGCAGGTGAAACCTTCAAGAAGACATGATCTCCATTCTCAAACTGAAGCTCGTGACGCCTCCGTTCAGCATAACTCTTCTGCCTATCCTGAGCTTCCACCAATTTACGCCGAATAAGATCCACTCAGTTTTTATAAAACTGCACTATCTTTGGCCCGAATAGTTGCCTCTCTCCCACCTCATTCCAACACAGAGGAGAGCGGCAAGGTCGCCTATACAGAGCCTCATACAATGCCATGCCAATGCTCGCGTGATAGTTGTTGTTGTAAGCAAACTCCACCAATGGTAACTGATTATCCCAGCTCCCCGAAGGATCCAGTGCACATGCTCTAAGCATATCCTCTAAGGTCTGAATCGTCCTCTCTGACTGATCGTCTGTCTGGGAGTGGAACGTCGTGCTAAACTTCAGCTTTGTCCCCAATACGTTGCACAGTGCAAGACCAAAATCTAGAAGTGAAATGGGGATCTCGATCTAAAAGGATGTACACCGACACTCTAGAGATTAAGTAGTCCCATTAGTCGACACCACACTGGCTAGAAATGTGCAACAACCCTTCTTGAGCTATCGCCGAGCCTTCAATGCAGAGACTCCTACGGGACCATCCCTACCTTTAACGCCTTTGACCACTAACGGGTGTCCCTTCGGTTTGGATATCACTACTATCCTATCCCGACAGTCAACACATGTGTTGTGGTCAAAAGACAATCCATTTGGAGAATGACGTCGAAATCCAACATTCGCAACACAAAGAGGTTAGCCGGAAGGTCCCGCTCTCCCAGAACAACCGACACCCTCAGAAGATAAGACCTCACAGCAAGAACTCCACCAACTGGCGTAGTGACTTCCAACCTGAAAGTTAGCTCCACCAGTGACCTATCCTCTATGGTCGGGAACTCGTTCGAGATGAAGCAATGCATAGCCCCACAATCAAATAATGTCTTAGCCACAAGACCAGAAACCAGCATTTTACCTTCGATGATGTCATTCGCCTGCACAGCATCCACAGCTCGGATGGCGAACACACGACCAGCTGCCCTGCCTGACTTGGAGCAACTCCGACCCTGCCCGCCAGACTTCCTGCCCCGACTCGCACGGACGCCTGCCCTGCTACTGCATGTCCCCAATGCTCCAACATTCTTCTGCGGATACTCCCGCACAAAGTGACCCATCTGGCCACAACATAAACAAGCACTAGTGTGCCCGTAACAGTCCTTTATGGCATGTGCCTTGCTACAGTGCTCATACGGACTGCTTCCAAACCTTTGGTTCTTCTTCTCATCTCTGTAAGGTTGCTTCGACGATCCACCACTCTATTTCCCCTTGTGCTGTCGCCCGCGAGAAGCATCGAACGACCGCTTCTGGTTAGACTGCCCCTCACGATAGTCCACCTCGAGCAGTGTAGCACACTTCATCGCCTCCTCTAGAGTCTGAGGCATCCAGATCAGTAACATTGACCACAACCCCCTTTACAGTCCCTAAACAAACTTCATGGGCCTCTGCTCCTCAGTGATGTAGATGTCGGGGTAGTACTTCTCCAAAGAGTGGAACTTGTTGATGTAAGCCTCAAAACCCAACTCGTGTTGCTCAAAAGCCAAGAACTCCTTACGTTTTCTATCTTTCATATGTTAAGGGAAGAACTTCGTGTTGAACCCAAAGTGATATATGCCCTGTCTTTGAACATGACCCCAGAGGTTGTTAGCCACCAAGTCACTACGTGCTCCTGGAATACATAACTCGCCAAGTCCACCTACCTCTCTGGAGGACACCCAATGACCCCAAAGATGCACTGGATCTTGTAGACTTACTCCTTTGCAGCATCTGGATTGACTCCACCACGGAAGATCGACAAATTCTACAGCATGAAGTGCTCATGAACCACCACTGCCCCTTCCACCTGGGGACTCTCCACCTGAGTTTCAATTAGTCCGTCTAAGTGCCATCAGACTGCCAACATGCAATAATGATTTATCACTAACTGGAATGCAGTTCTAGATGGAAAGAATTTCAGGGTTTGGGTCTGATGCCCCCACTGGAAAGTCATCGGATTCTGTACACTTTTGGGACATACTTTCTCTGATACCAAGTTGTAATGCCCCCAACCTCGCGGGTACGCACGTTGGAGAGTCCAAGCGAATGTCGCGATCAGAGACTTCGCGAGATCAGGGGCATTATAGTTCAATCATTAGTTCAACTAGTGCCCAAGTTTACATTGGATCCTAGGACTCAATAAAAGATAAAATTACAAGTCTTCTTTAGTTTGATTACATGCATTGTCTTTAGTCCCTTTTACTTTGAGTCTTCAACACGTAATAGGATAGAAACATGAACAAGTATGGTGTATAATGTGTATGTGTGTATGAATTGGTTTGTTAGATTAAGTATTAGAGTTTAAAGACATAATCAAAACAAAGAGTAGATTAAGGCTTGTCAAGCTATCCAACATACCATATCTGCCAATTAGTGGATTTACCAAGGTAACAATCCACACACTGGCTGATCAAGTTCGTTAGGATGGTATCCACTTTTGACATTTGTTCAAACCTCTTCTAGCAAGAGACTCAATGCGTTGATACCACAGTAGATTTGTGTCTTCTCGTACAGTCTAATTAAATGCTTCTAACTAAAGAAAATTTTAATAAAAATTACTTAAAAATAAACTTACCTCAACGACATCAAAAACATGACGTGTTTTAAAATAAACCCAACCATACCATATTGTAGCATACAAGTCAAAAAACAGACGGAGGTGATGGTGAAATCCAAAGTGAATGATTTGTGCAACTTAAGCTAACATGCATGCAAAAACCCATGGTGGAGAGAAGTTGATCTTTTTTAATGAACCATACACTTAATAATTTAACTTAAACAAAACCAAGAATACTTGAGGTGAAAATTCAAAGATTAAAAATGGAGATGAGGTATAGGGATTTAGTATTGATAAGAATTCAAGGTTGAGAAAAAAAATTAGATTACAGAAACTAAACATCACAAAAAATAGTTTGTTCTTAAGTTATCAAAACTCATTGCAATCCTACATCTACAAGATTAAGTTGTCAATTCTTATGAAATGTTATCTCTCCTTTTAAAATTTCTTTGATAAAACGGGCCTAGTTAAATTCACTATAACAAATAACAACAATAAGAACGATTATATTTAGAAGCCTTACTTTCTAAATTCCTTCATCTGTATCAACCTGATCCGTCTAGGTCATCCCACAGAGAGCATAACCGCTCATTGTGGTAAGTGACATGGGGAGAATCATAAAAGAAAACAGGATCAGAAAGAGAAAATGTGAAATACTACAAAGAAAACAAATGATTAACAATTACAGCAACAAATTCTACGATTACACAAACAAAAAACTACTAAAAGTATGACAAAAGAAACAAGTAAAATAAAAAAACTCTGAAATTTTCTTCTTACACTTTTAACATCAAAAGAAAAACAAACAAGTAAAATTGGTTGTGCTAAAACAACTTATTTCGGATTAGATACTACTGTCATGGAAGACAAACATCCAGTAAGACTCTGGTTCGTCATATTTGGATAGTCTAGGAATGTCTTACATCCACTAACACCACCACTAAACGTAAGCTAGTGCTAAGGGTTTTTTCAAAGAAAATCCTAAATTTGTAGCCAAAAAAGAGATTATCCCAGGCAACGTGACTAGCGGTGAGTTTCGATCTGGACCGGATCAGACCGAATTTTTAGGACTTCCGGACCGAAAATTGGAATCGGAGACCGAATTTTCGGTATCCTTCAGATCGAAGATAAGAACGAAAAAATTCGGTCCGAACAGAAGTTTGCTCACCTGTAAACACGACGACAAGAGAACACAGTTCAGTATACGTTGTAGCGTGCAACAAATGTAGTCGTTGACCTTTTTCGAAATTGACCACGTAGGTGTCATAATCATAAATCATGATATTTTAGTGAAAATTTAGTGGGTAGACCCCGTAATTAGTAACTCACTAACGCCAACTCACAGGACCCAATTTAATAAGAACTGTGCCCACGACTCGTTGTTCGTCAACTTCAGTTTCTACTCCCAAGACCGGATCCACTTTTCACGATGGCCGAGCAATGGTACTCTGTATGGGCCATCCCGCCGGAGGACGTCCGAGCCCACCTCGCGTCTCTCATGGACGCCGTCCGGTCGGAGTTCGGAGGCCCGCGGTTCGACCCCCACATCACCCTCTGCGGGGTCGTGAAACTCGTCCCCGCCGACGCCGTACAACGCTTCAAGGCGTCCTGCAACAACTGCGGCGTCAAACCCTTCAAGGCCCGTTTCACTGCCGTTTCTCGCGGAAGTTTATTTTTCCAGTGCGTTTACTTGCTCGTCGACCCTAAGCCGGAGGTTTGTGGTCTTTCTGGAAGTGAGCATGAGGAATTTTGGGTAGTGATTGATTCTGCGATATTGCAAATAAGAGATGTCTATGTTTTTTTGGAATCGATGCTAGAACTGATTTTACTTTGAAATAAAAATTTAGTTTGCTGTAAAATATATGTTTTCGATTTTAACTTTCTAGGAGGAGCAGCGCCAGTGGCACTGAAAGTGACATTAGGATTTAGATTTTCTTGTGAAAGAATGAAACAACCAGCTTCCCACTTAGAGAATCTTTCCTACTACTCGATCGGATGTAACTCATGATCGATTAGTTTCAAGGATTCGGAATTGGGGTATATTACCGTGCTTTCAAAGGGTCAGCAAAGTTGTAGTGGATGTGGTTTTGCAATTCAAAGACATGGAAAAACATCTAGGGATTGATTGTAAAAGTGATTCAATTTAAAAATTAGAAAAATGTTAGTTTGAGGGTAGTTTAATCACTTGTTGGATGTCAAATAACTTTTAATTATCAAACTTTTGTGCTCTCTGAGTTGCGCTGCAAGATTCCTTGTCACCAGTACTACAGAGTTATGAGCGTCCTGCAAAATAATAAAGCAATCTGAAACTATGCTGTGCCTCTTGGAAACTCTTCCGAAGTCAAGTATAAGTCACTATCGATTAGTTTAGAGGAAATTTTCTAGTTTAGGAAGTTTATTAGTAAGAAGAAGGTTGAAAAATAGTTAACTATTTGGTCCTATTTAACATTTTTAAGCAACTTTATATTGATTTATCATACCATTAAATAAACCGGTCAGGTATTGGTTGGTGAATTGTTAATGCGTTATTTTATATTATGATGATTTTACCATCAACTACCTCAGTGGCTGGAGGTGGTAGTATGAATTCTAAGAGTGTTTCCACCAAGAAAATAGAGCTGATGACCTTTTTGCTTGGCATATTCATTTCGTTTTTAGTGGCAACAAAAATATAAACAAATGATCCTTATTTTATTTGAACTTCTATTTAGTTCACAAAACTGTGATGTGCTACAACATAATGGGATGGATGCCATAGTTACAGTAGAATTTAATGCGAAGTGAATTCTCATCTTTTTTTGCTTCAGCAAAATCATGTTCTCTGTGTATTGCATTCTAATTTGAAATTATAGTTTTCCCTCCTTCATATTTATTATGAATCAATTTAACTTGTACCTATTACTAGTCTAACTCAAATTACATATCAATTATATGCTAATTCTAATGATTTTTTCATTTTCTTATCGGCTCTCTGCTGTTGTAATTATTAACTCAAACATTTGCATATAAGGGTGGATGAGGATTTAGTACATGAACTACAATTATCACAACCACTATACTAAGGTTATTTATGTACTCTTTATTGGCCAGTGGATTATGCAACAACCGATATATGGGCACTAATTTGTGTGTTTGTCTTTTTCTCTGTTATAAAAGTTGTGACTCTTGGAATCATAGATTGTGGATAATGTGCTTCCTATTAACAAACTCTATCTGAATTATGATTTTCCAAGTGGTAATTCTTTTTCCGGAAATATCTGAGAGACCCCTGATTATATTTAAAAAGTACGAGCAGAACTTTAGAATTTATGATTTTCCAAAGCTTTTGGAAGACCCTTGACAATTTTTTCCCTGTTTCGGCAGTTGGTTGAGGCCAGTGTTCGTAGCAGCAGCTACATGGGTTTCAACAGCACAACTGGTATACACATTGCTATTGGTTTTTAATTTGTCAATTCCCTTTCTTTTCATAGCCAGCTTGGACAAGATCCACAATTTTTTGACAATTAAAATATTTGCGGTAAATTATTTACTTCACGTGGTTATGAATTGTCTGTACATTTGAACTTATGACCAAAATTTTGTTTATCTATATTTTTTCAGTGTTTTAACATCCTTTGGGTACGAAAAGTGAAAAAATTGGGAGAATAGTGTTTTTCTCTTTTGGTAAGATTGAGATGTTTAATAACCTATAGAAACACCGTTCATTTTATCTTGTTCAAATGAACTTAGCTAATCACTGCCTCACATTTCATCCTGTGATTTAACTGTTATACTTGATTACTACTTGTTAAACGTCATGGGATACAATGATATATCATTTGTCTTGTTTTTTGTGAATATCTTTTCTAATTTGTTATTATGTATGCCAACAGAGTACATGCCACATCTAAGCCTTCTCTATGGTGATCTCAGTGAGGACACAAAAGAGAAGGCAATAGAGAAGGTGAAGACGCTTGACCAGACCCTCGTTGACTTTGAGTTTGAGGTTTCAGAGATCGCCTTGTACCACACCGAACTTGGAGGAGCTGTTGAGTCGTGGGAGAAGGTGGCCCAGTTGCGACCTGAACAGGGGATGCTGCTAGGTTGGGGACTATATAATAATGTGGATGTGAAATGTAACGTAAACTGGTAAATAAAGTGTTATACGACTCTAAACTTTCATTCTATCATGTGTACTAAGGTAAACCATCGTGTGATCCTCATATCTCTCCTTTTATTCTTCGAGGAACTACGGGGGCTCTATCGAGAATCTCTTCTTTTATAATAAAACAATATTGCTACTTGTGATTAACAGATATTGGGAGAATCGGAGGTACTAACTTTTCATTAAGTCGTCTTATAACGTTGTTAAAAAAACAACAGCGAAATCAGTCTTGAACGATGGGATTCCCAACACTTAGTTTCATATATGAGCATGTGGAACTCCTTTGTTTCCAGGTTCGTAATTCGTCAATGCCGAAGACAGAATTCGTAGTTTTCTAACATGATACTATCTAAAGAGTGCTAGCATGGTCGAAAATTTTCATTCCTCAAATATTTGTCACTATATCAGAAAATCTTTTGTACGTAGAAAAATACCGGTTTCAATTGCAAGACATACTGAAAAGGCTACGAAATAAATATCACTACAAGTATATCCTTGTTCATCCCTTTTATCCCATCTAGTGACGACCTGAAAAACTTCATCTTGTTTATTTACTTATATCGCTCAAGCAGAAAATTAGATTTAACGGATTTCAGAAATGAAATGTGCAAAATTCATTTCATTTTAAAGTCCAATGTGATGTTTGGAATCATTTGCAAAATCTCAAGAAAAACATGTTAGCCTTTTTTCATCTTATCATGTAATTCTTGAGCGCATACACACCCTAGGTGGATCTCCAACCAGCTCACCCCAATACCAGCTAGATGGAGCCGATCCTAGTTTTAGTCCAGCCATAGCAACTACACATGCTTGGTGGGATAAGAACTCGCAACAACTTTAATATTTAAGATTAAGCCTACTACTTATCCACAAATTCCTAATCACGAGCCAAAAATAATATTTAACGAGTCATTTTCACTGAAGTTCACAACCACATGGAGTTTATTAACATAAATATCTTAAGTTTTAATCTTTAATAATTGAAGGAAGTGACACCTTTGTTAAACCATAGAGCATCATTTATAAAGCAATGTAAAAAATACATGGGTTTCTCTTGGGGTACATGAACTAAACAAGAAAACAAGGGTCTTGTAGCATCTCCGGCCGGTGTTTGTATCCTTGGCGTGTGAATGGGAAATGAATCTCACCCTCGTTGGATTTTTTTCCCGGTATTGCGGAGATGTGTTAATGGTGGGACATTCCTCTGAACTAGTTTATAAGGTCGGGTATAACCGTATAAGTCAAAAGTGGTAGGTGCGAAAATTATGAATTGGAAAAGTGTGACATTTTTACGATAAAAATATAAATATCTCACAATTGTTAACTTTTGCTATGTTTGCTATAAAAAAATTATGCGGAGAAAACAGGTCTGTTGAGGAACACTTGACATTTGGCGTTGAGGAAGATAAATAATGTTTTACGGCGGTCACGAAGAACTCTTTCTCTATTTCTTGTATTAGAATACATTCAAACCAACTACTTGAATTTCCATTAGAAAATTTGGTTTTTTATGCTCAAAGTTTCCCAACCTCTAAGAAAGAACTTTCACTTTGACATCCTCTCAAAAATATGTCTATCTTGCAACTTCTTCTCAAAATACATGTGCCTAAATCGTGTGACCACTCCATTTGACAATATCTCTCTCAGGCGCAGTCGGTAGAAACTTTCCATCCGGGACTGAATACCACCACCAGTAGACATTGACCCGCTGTGATCCTCCTTCACTCATTTTAGTGTTCTTGTCTGAGAAACCGGGCATCCAAGAGAATGGGTAAGTGTAATTGTTAAAAATTGATGTGCGTGTTACTTTCTTCCATTCTCTTCCATTTTTGTATTAAAATGAAGTGTTCTGTTGTTTTGTGGAATTTTTATTGAATCTCCTGTTTGCGGTGGTGTGATTGTTCTCGATTTAGCTCGATATTGGTCGATGAATGAGAATTTAATGATGGCGATGGTACTCGACAGTACGCAATAGACTCACCAGTTTTATTTTATTTATAGTTTGATAGTGATCCATGTTACTCGACGATACCCGATAGACATTGCGGGTCGATAGTTTTACTTAGATTGAACTCCATGTGTTAGATTGGCATTTGATAGAGTTCGATAGTGTTCGATAGTGGTCGACGTTACACTATAGGTAGTGTGGGTCGAATTGGTTGCTCATTAGTTTTACTTTGATTGAACTCCAAATGTATTCAATTGACACTCGATAGAGATCGATAGGTAAGGCTTATTGTCCTTGTTTCCACTATTTTTACCCTTTTCTCCTTCTGTCAACAGCTTCATCCGTTAACGTATTGGCTGCGTACAATGATGTTTGGGAAATGGACAGTAGAGAGTGACTTTTCAAGGATAGTAAGAGTAAAGGGATCACGATAGAAAAGGATGTAACGTACCTAGAACTGCTTGAAATTTTGCATAAGACATTTGAAGTTGATAAATTGAAGTATGAGTTCAGACTGAAGGCTCCTTACAAAACACTTGGTCAGCCACTTAGACCTGTTGAAATTACAAACGATTCTAATGTCTGTTGCTTTGTCTTTGAAATATTAAATGGCAGGAATCATTTATGTGTGACTCCGGTAAAGAAGAATGCACCTGTAGAACCCCAGACTTATTCGAACTTTAATAACGAAGTTAGGAGTCAAGTTGGGACTTTTGTTCCCCAAACAAATCCCAAAATAGTTGTTCCTAAAGTTGTGTACCCCACCAATTGAATGAGTATAAACCCCATGTGAACTTCAGTGAAGATTTGTCACTCCTATACTCATAGCATCCAACAGAAAGACACCCACAACCCAAAACATCGGAAGCTTAACACCTGGGACAAGCAGCAGTCACCCAAGTAGAACGTGAAATAACACAGGACGGAGTTTTCAATTATTTTCGTTAGAAGACCACTGAAGATGGATTGCTCCAATGTTAACAAGAGAAGATATGTTGGATTCTAGCCAGACTCATACGTCCTCTTCTGGAGAATCATCTTCTGAATTCTACATTGGCAAGACTTTCAAAAGCAAGGTTGAATTGAAACCCAAAGCTGCTCTCTTTGTAATTAAGAATAATTTTGAGTTTGTAGTGAAGAAGTCTGGTAAAAGGGTGTGGTATATCACTTACAATGTTCCTAATTGTGGTTGGAGATTGAAGGCCAAGAAACAATTGCGTTCACCCATGTTTGAGCTTACTGTCTTCCACATTGTACATAATTGCACATTGGAACTCAGACAGAAAGACCGCCGCCAAGTCGCACCTTGGGTAGTTGGCCACCTCATCAAGAACAAATATGCCAATGATGGAACTACCTACTTGGCAAAAAACATAAGGGAGGATGTGAAGGAACAATATGTAGGATCGTTATGGCTACCTAATTCTAATCATTTTAAAGGTTAATTAAACTATACTTGTCAATCAAGAGATGTGCAACGGAAATTAAAACATATAAGAAAGTGGAGAAAGAAATTTGCAAACCACAAGATGCACGGTAAATTTTTAAAACAAGCAAGTAAGGAAGGAAAATGCAAACCACAAAAGAAGATGACGTTTTTAAAGAGGTTCGGCACCCCACCCAGGTCTAGTCCTCTCTTGCATGCTCCGCTCGAATCACTGAGCTTCGCTCACGACTTCACTCTCTACTCCCCATTCCGGGTCGGGAGACAACGCCTTTACAATTCTTCAAGCTCGTGAACAACCCACGCCTAGTGTGGCTCCTACTCTCAGAATCCGAGAGGGTCACTTCCGGCTCTCATCGAAGTCTATACTTTTGTGTATTGGGACCCTTGCTTCTTTGACAACAAATGAATGGAACAAAACTCTCTAGCTTGAGCACACTTTGAGAAGGATATGGAAATGATCAAAGGTGCGGAAATTTAAGGCTTAGAGTGTATGGTAGGAGCTTTTGGGATTGAGAGACTTCTCTCTAAAGTATGGGACATTTGTGTGTAGGAGAGTTGTCTAAACAATGTGTTCAATCCTATATTTATAAACTTCTAAGGTGTTATAGCCGTTGGGGATAAGTGTGGTGATTGGTTGTGTACGAAACAAAAGACAAAAAACTGCAGCACATATTCCAGGACAAGTTCGATCGACCACACGAGTCAAACAGTCGACCGGTAGGCAGTTAAGAACGTGGAACCGTCAACCGAGCAGGGAACAATCGAATGAAAATAGGATATGACTTAGGTTCACTTAAGTTATCGGTCGACCGAAAAGGTGAAACGGTCGACCAAAATCTTACAAGCACTGTGGGGTTTTATGTTCGGTCGAACAAAGTATTTTGGACGGTCGACCGAAAATCGACATGCACTCTGGGATTCAAGAGAAACTGCTCTAACGGTCGACCGACGTCTAGTCGACCAGAACCGAAGGTGATTTGGGATTTTGTTTGAGTTTATACGAATACGACCGTTGGTATAATAGGACAAGTCTAACGGTCAAATGACATGTGTCGACGGTTGACTGAGAAGTTCTAAACGGTCGACTCGTCGGGCTGTAAAATTCACTATTTGATAAAGGATCAAACGGTCGACCAAAGGTACTTCGGTCGACTGAATTGGCACAAATAGTTCTTGTTTAGTGAATTCCGGTCTAAGTTTGGATGACCTATTGAAGTCCAATTGTTGTGAGATTTTGTGTGTAACTTTTATAAGGAACCTAGTGTGTGTTTAAGTTGTTTTAACTCTTGTATGCTCAAATACACAAAGTTTCTATGACTCAAAAGAAATACAAATTACATGTCTTGACTTGAATTCATTTCTTCCTTGAGTCTTGATCACCTGTAGAAGTTAGCACAATACAATATATGCAATGCATAATGTGTGCTACTCTACATTGATTATAATTAAGATTAGGTTGATTAAATCATCAAAACATAGATTAAGGCCCAAAAGCCAGTTGTTCGACCAAAAGAAATCCAATTGGTCGACCAAAGAAGATAAAAGTAGGAAGGGTAAAGAGAAAACGTCTACCATCTCTAGGGGAAGTTGTGGTCAAATAGCGCAGGTGCAGTAGATGTTGTGGAAGTGGACACAATAGGAGGGGATGTAAAGTTAGGCTATAGAGGTGTTGGTTTAATCTGTTTTGAAGTTTCACTTGATAGTGTTTGATGGATGGTATATTTTCCTTGACTGTTGTTATCGTATAACGTTGAGGTCGTTATCCTCTTTTTGTTGTTCTAGTCAATCGAGGATGATAGACTATGGCTCCATCGAGTTCACAAACAAGTGCTCGTAAAGTGCTCCTAAAGTGCTCGATGGGCATTTTCTTTTGAGCTTAATTTCGTTTGGAGATGCTCTGACCTTTTACTCGATAGGGAGCGATATTTGCTCGACCGTCATCGAGAGCGATCCAGAACATGTCCAGAAAATATCCAAAATGTGTGTCCAAAATGTGTCCATAACGTGTATGTCAAGAATATGTACAAAATGTGTCAAGAACGTGTCTGACATGTGTCTAGAACATGTCCAGAATGAGTTTGTTCAGAACATGTCTAGAATGAGTTTGTCTAGAACATATCGAGAAGGTGTCCAAAACGTGTTCAGAACATGTCCAGAATGCGTGTCCAGAACATGTATGCTCAAAATATGTACAAAATGTGTCCAGAACGTGTCCAGAATGTATCTATAACATGTCTATAATGAGTTTGTCCAGAATATTTCCAGAAGGTGTCCATAATCTGTCTAGAATATGTCCATCATGTGTGTCCAACATGTGTCCAGAAATCATTTCTGTCCAAAATGTGTGTCCAACATGTGTCTAGAAATCTTTTCTGTCCAGAATGTGTCCGAAACGTGTCCAGAACATGTGTGTCTAGAATGAGTTTGTCCAGAACATATCGAGAAGGTGTCCAGAACGTGTCAAGAACATGTATGTCCAGCACATGCCCAGAATGAGTGTCCAGAACATGTATGTTCAGAATATGTACAAATGTGTCCATAATGAGTTTCTCTCGAACATATCTAGAAGATATCCAGAATATGTCCATATGTGTGTCCAACATGTGTCCAAAAACACATAAATAGGCAACTCGATCAGAGCTCGACATAAATCTGCACCCTCAGTGTTCGAAGAACATATGCATTCATTTTCCTATTTGGTTACAGGCTCGACGAATGTGATACGAACTCGATCAGATCTCGACGTAAATCCGTCAAGCCTAAGAGTTCAAAGAACATATGCATTTCTTTTCTTATTTGGGTGGGATTTACGCTCTCGTAAAACCCTAAACCTCAGTGTTTACAGAACGTATGTATTGAGAGCTACATTTCAGTAGGCTAAACGACTTCGATAGCAGTTGATTAGAGCTCCACCATGTTCAAATTAACACATAAAAGAACATAACTGCATTTTTATTCATCATTTCAAAACAACTTACTAGATATTAAGCACAAAACTTTGTGCAAGTCTTCAACACATACACGAACAAACACTACATTCCATAAACAACTAAAATTTAACTAAAACAACTTCACTCTTTTCCCTTTCCTCGTACACCCACATTTATCTTTGAGGGTGAAGGAGGGTGTTGGGTCAGGTATGGGAGACTCTGCTAGGCAGGTCACCCCACATTTAGGGCTTGTGTGCTCCAGGAAGAGGGAGGTAGGTGGGTGCTGGTGCCTTCGGGGTGGAAACTATGCATATAAAATGATGACAAGTCAATGGCTGAAGAAAAGATACGAAAATAAGGAAAGAGATAACAACAACATACTAAAGTCAGTGGCAAGGTTTGCCATGGCGTCATCTGTTGAACGTTTTAATTAAACCGCAAGTGCACGGCCGCGATGAAGCGGTGGCAAGTACGGGTCGTCCTCAGGGAGGTGAGCAGTCTCTTGTTTATCAGAAATCATGTGGCAAAAATTGGGAGAGAAAGATTGATTATGCTACTCTACACTAAACTACGCTAAGAAGTATGAAATGCGAACGAAAGAAACATACAATGAAATGACAACTAAGCTAAGAACAAAAGAAGAATGCTGGAATACAGATACGGGAAAACCTCTAAGGGGTGGAGTGAGTGCACACAAGCAAAGAGGTGGGTGTTGAACACATTCTTTAAGCACAAATAAAGGTGGTGTTATCATGCATAGGAAGTGTCTAATGTTGTGGCAAAACCTATCAATCTATTCACCAACTTAGTTGATTAACATTTACATATGCAAGATGTTTATTTCAGAACCTAAACAAGCATGAGAGGTGTCTAATCATTTTGGCAAAACTCATCAAGTTATAAATTCTATCCTAAACAAGCAAGCATACATTCATGTTTAATCAACACATTGAAATTAAAGCATTCATCCCATTCTCTAATGCATGTATGTACATCTACTCCACCCCCCAAAGGGGATGGAACTACTCACTAAACATTACACTAATTATTAAACTATGGAAAGAAAGCATATTAAAACTAAGCTAGAATTAAAAGACGATTAAACTAAAACATGCATAAACAATAAAAGAAGCATAAAACAAACAATGAAAGAAACACAAAACTTTATTGATAAAATGACTCACATTAAAAGTAGCATCCTCCTACTTTAGTGTGTGCTTCAAGGCCTCACTTCTAGTAGGAAGAATAGCCACTTAAAATATGGAGTGATTACAAAGGAAGGTGAAGAGTTCTATTTATAGGCATGGAAAAAGCTAATCCGGGACAATCCCCCGATGTGGGACTAAACCAATACCAAAAATACACTAAGCATACACTAATACACGTGCTACAGAAAACTAAACGGATTCTGGGCCATCTGGACCGCCAATTGGCGGTCTATATGGTTTAGATCCGTTTGGTTTTCTTTGTGGGCTTTGCTTGAAGTGTTTGTTGGTCTTGGATGCATCTGGTTGGTTTGTTGGAGCTCCGACCCAAATCCAATTGCTAAAATACTCCCCATGATGGTGTGAAGTATTCTGTTTTGCTCTTAGGTCCCTCTGTCTTGCGTTCAGGTCCTTCTCCCTTGCATCTTGGTCCCCAGATCTCACAATCTAGTCCTTTTTCCCAGCTTTTGGGTCCTTTTATGCTTCATCTCTTCAAACCTAATTATTCCTGAAAACTAAACATAAAACTCGTAACATAGCATTGTTTAGGTGAAAGATAATGGATATAAGATACAAATATGAGCATGAAATGATGTCAATCACTCATCAAGTTATAAATTTTATCCTAAACAAGCAAGCATACATTCATGTCAAGCAACACATTGAATTAAAGCATTCAATCCATTCTCATTTGCATGTATGTACATCTACTCCACCCCCCAAAGGGGATGGAACTACTCACTAAACATTCCACTAATTATTAAACTAATCAAAAAAAGCATATTAACTAAGCTAATAAAACTAATGAAATGAGATTAAGCAAAGCAAAACAAGAAACATAAAACAAATAACATAATAAAGAAAACTTGTATTAAAATGACTCACATTAAAAGTAGCATCCTCCTACTTTAGTGTGTGCTTCAAGCCCTCACTTCTAGTAGGAAGAATAACCACTTAAAATATAGAGTGATTACAATGGAAGGTGAAGAGTTCTATTTATAGCTAGAGAAAAGGCTAATTCGGGACAATCCCCCGATGTGGGACTAAACATATACCAAAAAGAGCCTAAACATCCTCTAATAATGTGCTGGAGAAATTTTAGCGGATTTGGGCCAAAATAGACCGCCAATTTGCGGTCTATATGGTTCAGATCCTGCTCATTTTTGTTTTGGGCTTTTCTTGGTATATTTGCTGGTCTTGGATGCATTCACTTGGTTTGTTGGAGCTCCGACCCGAATCGAATTGCTAAAATACTCCCCATGATGGTGTGGAGTATTCGGTTTTGCTATTAGGTCCTTCTGTCTTACATTCAGGTCCTTCTCCCTTGCATCTTAGTCTCCAGATCTCACAATTCAGTCCTTTTTCCCAGCTTTTGGATTCTTTTATGCTTCATCTCTTCAAACCTATTTATTCCTGAAAACTAAACATAAAACTCGTAACATAGCATTGTTTAGGTGAAAGATAATGGATATAAGATACAAATATAAGCATGAAATGATGTCAATCAAATACCCCCACACCTAATTTTTGCTAGTCCCGAGTAAAACAAAGAAAGGAAAAAGCATACGAAAAACAAGAAATCCTAACTCACTTTCGTAGGAATCACGGTTGCACTTAGCACGTGTAACAAGCCGTTAAACCTCCTTGTCGCCAAGGAGGAGGAGTGTTGTCTCCTGAGGGTTTTTAGCGGATATACCCACAAAATCTGAACAAGATGCATTAATCAATCTAGCTACACGACTCGTTGGACTTATTTTGTCGATCATAGGACGCGGTAATACTACGGGTCGACTATATATATTTAATCGGTCCACACACCTAGCCTAATGAGTTATTCGTGAGAGTTAGTTAAGGACTTAAGTGAAAGACAAGGGCAACCTTAACTTCTGAATGTGATACAATGTGTAAAGTCCATTTTGGTTATTATTTAGCCTTTTTTTCTTTTTTTTCTTTAGAGCATTTTATTGGTTGGTGTTTGATTCTCCCAGGGTCAGGTTTCGTGCATCATTGCCTATGAGGACTTACACTATCACGTACACCTTCCCCCAAATCTCCACATAGGGCGATCCCTATCACCCGTGTAACGGGAGTTCGGTCGGCGCATCCCAAGTCAGATGACTCGAAAGCACCAGGCACGAAGTCCCCTCAGACCTACTTTCCCGAGTGATAGGAGCCGTGCGAGAAGAGAGAACACAACTTATTTACTTATCTACATGGGAACCAAAACCCCTACACTTAAGTTTCACAAAAAGAGATTAAGGGCCCTTGACTACGACAAACTTCCTTATACTAACAGACACAAATTATTTGACACACTAGGTTCAGGGTGGACTTCTTTAAATGTTTGAGTAATGAAACCCTATGATTACACGCCCCCCGAGGGAAAACCAGGGTGCATCCTAACGACTCGATAAGACCTAAAGCCAGTAAACTAGAAATCCTAATGCATCAAGTTCAAGACAATTTTGGGAGCTTTCTTTTTACTTTGCCTCTCAACGGTTTTGCACATGCTAAACACACGCAAAACCTACAAAAACATTTTCTTTCGCAAACACTTGAAGATTTTGAAAGAAATGTGGAAATTTTAAAGCACTCGGCAAGCAAAAGAAGACAAGTCACCCAAGGATCATGGCAAGCATATATATCAATGTTAAATGCGGCACACTAACATGACCCTAGCAGTACACACAAAAGAAAACAAAACCAAAGGAAAAAGACTCGAATATGTACACACGTAAAACACCCCCCACACCTACCTCATGCATTGTCCTCAATGAATGCGAGCAAGATACTACATGGATATATGCATGAAAAAGGAGAGATCTCACCAACATGAAGTACAAAGGGAAGTTCAAGGTCATGTTGATGGACACGAACCCGAATTCCCTCAAAACCTGTGAGATGCTGAAGAAGGGAGATAAATACGTGAAGAAATGGGGCCCTAGTACTCAAGGGTTGGAGCCCACAACAATCGATGCTCACTGAAGGAGTCTTTTATTGCTGTTTTTCGAAGAATTTTTTTTTGCAAGATATATACATCAACGAAGATATTCTCATAATCATTTTGTCAAGGAACATCAAATGAGAACATCAAGTTTTGAGGACCAGAGACTTGTCGAGATGGGCAAACTTCACTGGTACTCTGAGGTGTCATGAGGGGTGAAAGGTCAAAGCAGAAAGGCTCGAACCCCTCGTGATATTGGGTGTGGGCAACAAAGAATGAAGTTGTGTTGTCTCACTAGGGTTTAATTGTTCATCGAAGAAAACCATCCAACCAATAGGCGGGTGCATCGGAATGAGTTCCTCAAGCTCATTCGATGGATACAGCAGACCTGCATCACTAAAAATGGGGATTCTCCCCAAGTCATCCAACAGGGGCCTCCCACCATCATTTATATCATCAAGCATAAGCTCGGTCAAAGGTGGGTCCTTGTTGGAGTCAATATGAAGCTCAAATGACTCAATGGCCATGGGACATGAGGTAGAGACACCTTCTGGTATAGGCATATGATGAGGTATCTCACTCCCACTAGTACTCTCAACTGAATCATGCAACGAACACTCCCTTTGGACATTCATGTTCGAGGCCATCTCACTTTGTTGCATTGCGAAGACAGGCAATGAGTTTTTGATGGGCCCACGAACATTCTCAACGGGTTGCATTGGGGTTAGGGGTGTTCGTTGATTTTGTGGTGCTTTCTCCAATTGGCGGATGATTTAGATTTAAAGGTTCGTCCATGGGTTCCTGTTGCCTACCAGAGTTGAACACATGAAACTCGGCACTCATGTTACCGAATGAGAGCTTCATGAGACCATTTCTACAATTAATCCAGGCATTGGAGGTTGCCAGAAATGGTCTACCCAAAATCAAAGGTATTTATGAGTGGGTGTTCGCAACAGGATTGGTATCGAGGACAACAAAATCGACTGGAAATATAAAATCTCCAACTTTGATAAACACGTCCTCGATAATCCCCATGGGAATACGAATGGATCTATCTGCCAATTGAAGGGTGATCTTAGTTGGTTTCAATTCTCCCAAGTTCAACTGTTGATAAACAGAGAATGGGAGGAGGTTGACCGTTGATCCTAAATCAAGCAAAACATTGCTCATTCTAGTGTCCCCTGTCGTACACTGAATAGTAGGACACCCAGGGTCCTTGTATTTTGTGTAGGTAGGATTGGACAAAAGTGAGCTGATATTTGCAGCCAAGAATGCTTTCTTTGGAACATTGGTCTTCCTCTTGGTTGTGCAGGGATCCTTCAACACTTTGGCATATTGAGGTATTTGTTGGATGACATCCAAGAAGGGGATGTTAACCTTTACTTGCTTAAACACCTCTAATATCTTGTCCATGTTGTCACTCTGCTTTTTGGTTAACCTACTTGGATAGGGAGCTTTTGGAATGTAGGTTTTCTGCGGTGCCTGAGAAGGAAGCCTTCGTGTATTACCCTCACCTCAGCCTCTTCTTCACCACCATTCCCTCTTCGTGCATAGATGGTGGTCGGTGTGGCAAGGAAATGTGATTGTCAACCTGTTTTCCATTTCTTAAGGTAACAATGGCATTGACATGGTGAACAGGTTCCTCCACGCGGTTCACTTGCCTCCCCCGAGGTACCACATTCTCATTTTGCATGTGTTGCTGCTGGTACACACGGGGGTTAGCCTCAGGCTGGCTAGGAAAAGACCCTCTCTCTCTCTTTCATGTACAGACTGAGCCAATTGGCTCATCTAAAGCTCTAGAGATTTGATGGTCTGCTGATTTGAAGTGAGAACTTGACTCGTGGTTGACATAAAAATTTTCATTGAGTTTTCAAGTCCACGAGTCAAGGTCTCAAGCGAAATGAATCGGATTTCCATATTGTTGGAATTTGGGAAACTCGATTGATTGGTGGTTTGCGTTTGGGGTGGCTGATAGGATTGTGCATGAATGGGAGGTTGGTGTGATTGGTAAGGTGGTCTAGAGGAGTTTGAGGGACCACCCTGGGCATTAGTTTGGTTCCATGAAAAATTGGGGTCGTTCCTCCATCCAGGATTATAAGATGATGAGTATGGGTCATTCCTAGCTCTGTCATAGATGGTGTTGACACGCTCCATCTCAGGAGGAATAGACACACACTCGCTTTCTACATGACCTATCCTACCACATGAATGACAGGGAACTGGACTAGATGTGGACATGTGAGGTGCACCCTGTTGGTTTTGGAGCTCAATCGAATCCATACGGCGCATTAAGGCCGCCATGCGCGCCTTGGTGGCCGTAGTGGTATCGACAACAAATGCGGCACCCGATCTAGTCGAGTTTGCATTCGCGATCCTTGCTCCTATACTAGATGATGCAAGTGGCTCTCTCACACTCTCCCATTGCATGGTTTTCTCAGCGAGGTCTTCTAGGAAAGCCCATGCCTCCCTTTCATCCTTTCCCAAGAACTCTCCTTGACACATGGACTGAAGGAGCGTTCTTGACGTGTGTTTCAGGCCGCAAGTGCACGGCCGCGTTGAAGCGGTGGCAAATACGGGTCGTCCACTGGGAGGTGTGTCGACACTTGGTTTGTGCGAAGGCGAGAGGTGAAGAAAGGGAAGAAATGTTGGTTACACTAAACTACACTACAATGCTAAACTAGAATGCAAAAGGAAATGAAGATAAGCAATAAAACTAAACCCCAAAGGGGGTAGAGAACTGATGTGAACATAAAGATGTGTGTGTGTGTGTTCAATTAAGCTCCTCACAACATGTAGTGCATGAAATCATAAAACTACATCCAATCTTGCCTCTACATGAATTAAGATAAGACTACATCATTAAAACATACAAGACAATGATTGGAATGAAGCTACATGAACTCAAGTATAAAGACTAGACCCTACTATGCCTCCACATGAATTAAGATGACTACATCATTAAAACATACAAGACATTAGCTAAGGAAAATGCAACAAGAGTACATACACTACAAATTGTGTTTCCAACATTAACTTCATCCATATCCTAACCTTATCATTCCCCATAAAATAGGTCCACTAATCAAAGCATAAGCTAAGCTTCATTCAAGAGCATTAGCATATCAAAGATAAGAGTGAAAACCCATTAGATGGTTATGGAAATCATATAAAGTTCAAGGGATAAAGATAACACACACTTAATACACTACATGATTATATCACATATTTCTCCATCCCCCAAATGGGGATGGAACTACTCACTACTCATTACACTAACTATATTAGCAAAAGAAAACATAATACTGAAATGAAAGTTAACTAAGAAGGCAAGAAGCATTAAAGAAACATAAAAGGAAAGACTAAACAAACATACACAAATTAAAAGACAAGATTAAAAGAAACTAGAAGAATTATTTTATTAACAAATGACTCACATTGAAGGTATCATTCTTCTCCACCTTGAGTTTTTGCTTCAAGGCTCACTCCTTAGTAGAGAGAATGCCACCAAGCAATGGGTAATTACAATGGAAGGTGAAGAGTTCTATTTATAAGCATGGAAAAAGCTAATCGGGGACAATCCCCCGATGTGGGACTAAACCAATACCAAAAATAGCCTAAACGAACATTAATACAAGTCCAGGAGAAATTTGGGCGGATCCTGAGTAATATGGACCGCCAATTAGCGGTCCAAACTCTTCGGATCACGTTGGAATTTGTTGTGGCCTTTTCTTTCTGGAATTGTTGGTCTTTGATGCGGTTACTTGACTTGTTGGAGCTCCGACCCGAATGGAATTGGTAAAATACTCCCCATGATGGTGTGGAGTATTCTGTTTTTGCTCTTAGGTCCTTTGGTCTTACGATCAGGTCCTTCTCCATTGCATCTCAGTCCCTAGGTCTCACAATTAAGTCCTTTTTTCCTGCTTTTGGGTCCTTTCATGGCTCTTCTCTTCAAACCTATTTATTCCTGAAAACTAAACATAAAACTCGTAACATAGAATTGTTTAGGTGAAAGATAATGGATAAAAGATACAAATATAAACATGAAATGATGCCAATCATTAAACAATATGAGATCATTTGTGAGATAGTGTTAGCCAATAGTGTTAAACCAATCGACCTTTTGTGCCTTTTGTTCGACCATCACGTGTGAAATGACCGTTAGACTTGTCTTATTCTCCAACGGTCATTTTTCCCTACTCCAGGAATACAAGTGACCACCGATTAATCGTGGACCTTTCGGTCGACCGAACTTAAATATTTTGACAAACACTGAGTGCATGATATTTTCGGTCGATCAAGCCATCCATTTAGTTCGACCGATAACTTAAGTGAACCTTAGTTATAGCCAACTTTCATTCGACTGTTCCCTGATCGGTCGATCGTTCCATTTTTGGACTATGTTGGACTTGTTTCTGGACAGCCATTTGATCAACCGTTAGACCCATTTTGGTCGACCAAACTTGACACAAACTGTGAGTTGCACTTTTCTATTTTGTGTATCGTACACAAACAACTTCTAATTTAATCCCAACGGCTATAACCCCTTAGGAGCTTATAAATAGATGTTATCAACACACAATTTGTCAACTCTCACACTCCAAATTGTCCAATACATCTAAGAGAAACTCCCAAGCTTCAAATTCCCCAATCCCACTCTCCAAGGCAAACTTCCACACTTTAGATCATTGCTATATCATACTCCAAGTGTGCTCAAGTTAGAGAGTGATTGTTCCACTCATTTGTCTGTCAAGAAACAAGGATTTCAGTGAAAGCTCGAAGTGTTCCCTATCAAATTATGAGAGGAAGGTCCAAGCTGGCGAGGGTGTTCGCGAGGCTTGAAGTGTAAAGACGCTCTCTCCCGGCCTGTAACGGGGAGTGGTTAGTGAAGATGTTTGCAGAACTTGGTGATTCGAGCGGAGCTTACAAGAGAGGACTAGGATCCGTGGGTGGATCCGAACCTCTATAAAAATCCTCTCGTACATCTTGTGGTTTGCATTGCCTTCTTATCTTCTTTACTAGTTTGTTTAAATTTTTTCCGCTGCACCTTTAATTAAGACAAGTACAGATTAACTTTAAAATTGATTAGAATTAGGGAGACACGCAATCCAACAAGAGATAGATCTAGTAGACTCATTGGCCTTAGTCAACTTACATACATTGACAAAGTCTTGGAGAGGTTCAACATGAAGGTCCAAAAAGGGCAACGTGCCAATGAGTATGCGTATGCAACTCAAGAAGTCTCAACGTGCTAAATCACCTAATGACTTGGAGTACATGAAAGATGTTCCTTATGCTTCGGCAATAGGATCAATCCTGTACGTGATGACTTGCACGAGACCCGATGCCTCGTATGCTTTAAGCGTGACAAGTCGTCACCAATCCAACGCATGTCTCGAGCATTGGACTGCGGTCAAGAATATTCTGAGGTACCTCAATCGGACCAAAGATAACTTTCTTGTTTATGGAGGAAAAATGGAGTTAATAACCGAGGGCTATTCGGATGCGAGTTTCATGATTGACCCGATGATTGGAGGTTGCAATAAGCATATGTCTTCCTTCTGAATGGTGGAGTGATGAGATTTTTATTTATACCGCAAGTGCACGGTGTCAATGAAGACGTGGCAAATACAGGTCGAACACAAGGAGGGAGAGATATTGTTATTTTTTTTTGATTTTCGATTAGAGAGAGAGAGAGAACAATTAAATTGGTTGGTTTTGAGATTTTTGGGTTTTAATTATCTAAAGCAAGAAACATGAACAAATAAAACTAAAACAAGAACAAAGATTGTGAATTCCGTTGGGTGGAGGTTTAGATTTAAGGTTTAGATTAGAGAATTCTGAAACTTATAATAAATCACATTAGTTATAAAGCATTACATGATAAATGATTTAACATAAACTCAAGTAATCAAAACATACTAATACGAAATTAAAATAATAACTTTATTCTCTTCTCATCACCCTAAATCCGTCACCCCCACCCTTTGGAAAGAGTTAGAAAATCATAAAGGGAGGAAGAAGGGGTCCTAGAGGCATTACAAAAGAAAACTAAAAACACAAAATAAAAGAAACAGAATTTTATTGCTAAATTATGGAACAAAAGGAAGAACTCCTCACAACATCGTTCTCGGGGCTATTTATAGCCGATACAAGGGACCTAAGCATGAAATAAGAAAGTACACGCGTCAACACGCAACCGGTAAATTTTTTAGAGCATTCATCTAATTTGGTGCGGCGGATTCGCCGCAATTTGCTCTTGAGGTGCGGCAGAATCGCCATCTTTTTGGCTCCGAATCGACCCGGATTTTTCCTGTGTGTTTATGGTATGATTTCAATGTCATTTGCGCGTCTGGATTGATTCTTGCATATCTTTGGAGATCCGAATTAATTTCTTCATATATTTGGAGATCCACATTGATTTTTCTTTTATATTTTCTCCATAATAATAAAAGCTACTCGTGATTTGCAATTAGGTCCTTGACTTTTTTTGCAATTAAGTCCCCGACTACTTTTGTGCTTAAGTCCTTGTTCTTTTCGTAATTAGGTCTTGAATGCTTTTATGCTTGGATACATTTCCATTTGAAACCCGATAAACTTGAACTTGGTCTTTATGATAGAAACGAGTCTTTTGTACGCGTTTATGCTCGGGATGTGGGTAATTTGCATTCAGGTCCCTGTATTCTGTAAATAAGACAAAACACATACCTTAGTAGCATTTATTGATATAAAAGTAATCTAAATGAAAGACATATGATGCAATGTATGCAATGCATCAAATAAGACCGAGGGCTATTCGGATGCGAGTTTCATGATTGACCCGATGATTGGAGGTTGCAATAAGCATATGTCTTCCTTCTGAATGGTGGAGCCCTGAGTTGGCGTGGTTTGATGCAAACCACTACAACCGACTCAACCACCGCTTCTGAAGCTATGGTTGTCGCTGAAGCGAGCAAGGAAGGAGTGTGGATTAAGAAGTTCCTTGAAGAGTTTAGAGTAGTTCCCTTGATCGAGGAACCCATAAGCTATTTTGCGACAATAGTGCGTCTATCTTGCAAATCAAGGATCCTAAATCACACCACAAAGTGAAGTACATGGATCACAAGTACTTTGTCACACGTGACTTCATTGATGAAGGAAAAACAAATTTATTATGGGTGGACACAAAAAACAACACAGCTTATCCATTCACCAAACCCTTATCGCAAGCCAATGGCGAAATGCATCGAGTCCATGGGTCTGAAGAACCATGTGGAGTGGCTTGATTAGTGATTTGAGAGGGTTACCCTAGTTATTATTGTTTAATACATTGAGAATGTATGTGAAAGAAGACTTTGATAACAAGTGGGAGATTGAAAGGATGTGTTCTTAAAGTGTCCGACCGTCGGTAAAGATGGGGCAAGTATGGGTCGATTCATAGGGAGGTATGTTGACTTTGGTTGGTTCGAAGGTGAGTGAGAAACAAGATGAGAGAGCATGTGTGATTACACTAAACTAATCTACGAATGACCAATCAATAAAACTAAATCCCATAGGGGGTAGAGAAAGAATGCGAATACGAAAATATGTGTATGTGTGTGTATTCGTTTGTGCTCGTCACAACATGTAATACATGAAAACCATAAAACCAAATCCAACTTTGTCTGCACATGAAATAAGATAAAACATTATAATTAAAACATACAAGACAATAATTGGAATGAAGCTAAATGAACTCATGCATAAAGACCAAACCCCACTATGTCTCCACATAAAATAAGATTTACACAATCATTAAAACACATAAGACATTAATTAAGGTGAGGACAACAAGAGTACATGCAAGCACAAGTCATGTTTCCTTTATCAACTCCATCATTATCCTCACCTCATCATTCCCCATAAAATAGGCCCACTAATCTAAGAATGTGCTAAGCTTCATTCAAGAGCTTTAGCACATCAAAAATAAGAGTGAAATCCCACTAGATGGTTATGAAAATCAAGTAAGGCTCAAAGGATTAAGATAACACACACACACCTACTACATCATTAAACTAACTATTATATTAAGATAGGAAAACATGTTAACAAAGCCTACTAAATTTAATGAAAGGAAATTAAGCTAAGCATGCAAGAAATATTAAAGAAGCAACATAACAAGAAAATTTTATTAATTTCAGACTCACAATACAAGTAGCATCTCCCCACTTGAGTTTTTCTCCAAGGCTTCACTTCAAGTAGAGAGAATGACCACCAAGCATGTAGTAGTATACAAAGGATAAGGAAGACTTCTATTTATAGTCATAGAAAAATGGAATCGGGGACAATCCCCCGATGTGGGACTAATGTACTACTAAAAATAGACATAAAACACTCTAATACATGACCCGCCTAAATCTTATCGGATACAGAGCAAAACAGGCTGCCAATCAGCGGTCTATATGGTCCGGATCCGGTCTGGATTTGGAGTGTGGTTGTATGGCTTGATTTCTTCATGTCTGATGCACCCTAATTCATTATGTAGGTTGCGACCTGAATACAATTGCCAAAATACTCATGATGGTGTGGAGTTTCTTCATTTGCTCATTGGTCCTTTTGGTTTTACATTCGGATCCCTCTCTCTTGCGTCTCAGTCCATAAGTCTTGCAACTTAGTCTTTTTTCTTGCTTTTAAGTCCTTTTTTAGTCTTTTCTTCTCAAACATGTTTATTCCTGAAACTTAAACATAAAACTCATTAAGTAACATTGCTTAGGCTAAGAATAAAGGATTTAAGACACAAATATATGCATGATACGATGTCAATCATACAGCTATAAAAGATAATAGTTTACATAAATCAAAAGTTATTCACAATCTTGGTAATTGACATGGAACATTAATTACCGAGATAAGATTTTCGTGTTGGTTAAAGAATATTGTAGCTCTACAAATATTTAACGACACGAGTATATAAAAGAGGAAAATTGTTACTTTTATATATTGAATAAACCTAGCAAGTGAAACATTATAGATTTGTGTTAAGTGTCATTAATGTTTTCATTATGTCTTCAATCCTAAGATATGAGACTTACGTCTTTTCACATGAGAACTATTCAATTTGGTTATTGTCAAAAGTTATCAATGAGCATAATAATAAAGACAATAGTTGATTGAACTCGATTTGTGCTAGAGAAGATAGCTAGTCAAAATATTATCATTGCCCCTCTTAATTTCAGTAATGATATTGGTGGGCCCCTTGATAAACCAAAATTATAATGTGCACAATGTGACTTGAGTTAAGTTGCATATTTATAATTAGATTAAGAGATTAAGAAATGAATATATATAATACAAATGTGACACATTTCTACTTTGTATATATTCTCAATATTATGAGGCAATGTATAGACACAAGTGATGTCCTTACATCACTAAATGGATTGTGTTTAGTTCTAGTGAACAAGACATCGATGTTACTTGGGTAACTATAATGTGTAGCTAGATACCGCTTATAGTTTATGATATTAAACATTTAATATCATTGCTAATTTAGCTTAGATCATCCTATAGGTGACTCCACAAAACTGGGAACACAAGAAGCTTGATTTTATGTTCATATGATGTATTGGGTTTCATGTGAAAAATGATACATGTGGTGAATCGATAAAATCAATGTGTCATGGAAATGACAAATTTAGAATCATGAAGAAATTCATATGAGATGTATGTGTTATGGGGTGTAATAGGTTGACATTACATAGGATAACATATTACATGATATGTGGATTTGCTAAAAACCCCAAAGATCAAATTTTGTTGGATGAAAATCCAAAATTTGACATAGGCAAAATCGGGACAAAACAGTAGATCGTTTGGGATCGGTCGACCGAATAGAGATTGGATACACATGGGTCGACCAAAAATTACCAGGACATGTCTTGATAATAGGATCGGTCAATCAGACATAGTAACGGTCGACCGAAAATCTCCAAGAGATATCTTGGTGATATAACGGTCGGCCGGTATAGTGACACGGTCGACCAGAGTCAGACGTGGTTCGACCGAAATTTTCCAGGGAATTTTTTCCATGAATATTGGGTCGAACTTCTAGCTCACGGTCTGACTGAACTTGTGAAAGTTATAACTGTTCGGTCGACCGAGTGGTTATTTCGATCAACCGTTCGGCATGATTCTGCCTTGAATTATTAAGAGATTAGTGTTGATCATGGGCTGTATTTATTCCAATTATGGTGAAACGGTTTTGAGGATGATTATGTGTCAATTTGTGATTGGTTTAAGGGAGAGAAAAGCGAGATATCATTACTTAGTAGGTAACCCATGATGTGGATATTGGGAGAGCCTATAAATAGGTCTGCCTCCCAACTTATTTTAGTTAATGCAAACATATTCTCTCTCCCTAACCTCCCTACTAATCCATTCGAATTTCTCTTAATTATTTCAAGCTTTTGGAGATTAAATCTCAGGGAGCTTTAGAAAGGTTATTAGATATATTGTAAGCTTAATTAGAGATTGATTGATGATTGACATCATTTCATGCTTACATTTGTATCTTATATCCATTATATTTCACCTAAACAATGCTACGTGACGAGTTTTATGTTTGAATTTCAGAAATAAATAGGTTTGAAGAGAAGATACGTAAAAGGACCTAAAAGCATGAAAAAAGACTGAGTTGAGAGACTCAATGACTAAGATGCAAGGTCGAAGGACCTGAATGTAAGATCGAAGGACCAATGAGCAAACAAAAATACTTCACACCATCATGGGGAGTATTTTGGCAATTCTATTTGGGTCGGAGCTCCAGCAAGCAAAGTAGATGCATCAAAGACAAGCAAAGCCATCCAGAAAAGCCTAGAAGAAAATCCAGAGCGATCCGAACACTGTAGACCGCTAATTAGCGGTCCAAGATGGCTAATTGGCGGTCTCTTTTGGTCCGGATCCGCTAAGATTTATGTGGGGCGTGTATTAGTGTGTATTTAGTCTATTTTTGGTATTTGTTTAGTCCCATACTGGGGGATTGCCCCGGATTACCTTTTTCTATGGCTATAAATAGAATTCTTCACCTTCTATTGTAATCACTCATTGCTTAGTGACATTCTCTCTACTTGGAGTAAGCCTTGGAGCAAAATCTCAAGGTGGAGAAAAATGCTACCTTCAATGTGAGTCATCTAATAAAATAAATTTTCCATTATTTTGTTCTTATGTTGTTTCTTTATGCATGCTTAGCTTAGTTTTATTTCTTTGATTCTAGGATAAAGTAGTTAGAATGTTTCTTTTCTTCTTTAGTTTAATTGTTAGAGTAATGTGTAGTGAGTAGATCCATCGCCCTTTGGGGGTGAAGATGATCCATCCCCCTTTGTTAGAGTAATAAGCTTGTGTATATGAATGTTAATCAACTAGGTTAGTGAATGGATTGATAGGTTTTGCCATAACCTTTAGACACTTCATATGCATGAAAATACTACCTACATTTGTGCCTATAGAATGCATTCTTCACCATCTTTTTACATGTGTGCACACACTCCACCCGTTAAGGGTTTTCCATTTCTGATTTCCATCTTTCAATTTCCCTCGCTTTCGTTTTCCTTGTTTGATGCTTACTCGTTTAGTGTAGTTAGTCTAGTTTAGTGTAATCACAACTTCTTCCCCTCTTTCCCCACTTGCATTCAAACAAACCAGAGTCTACACACCTCCTTGTGGATCAACCCATATTTGTCATCGTATTTAAAATGATTAAACAAATTTTTGGCGCCGTTGCCGGGAGAAATAACCAGGAGAAAGTTGGAGCAGAATAGAGAAGCTTGGACCGCCAATTAGCGGTTTGGTGAGCTGTGTTTCCTTTGTTTTTTCTTTGGCTTGTTGTATTATCTGATATAGTGATCTGGGACTCGTTTTGGCATGTTTTGACTTATAGTTTGTTCCCAGATCAATAATCAATCTCCTTTTAAGCAACATGGACCTTAAAACCCAAAGCAAAAGATTAGCCATTATTTCTTGTTTAGGTCATGCATCATGTGCTCGACTTAGGCACGTAGATTGTCTTTTCTTTTAGCTTTACTTTCAGTTGCTGAGTGCTGGCGTGAGGTACGCATTTCCTTCTCTCATTCATGCATTTCGTATGAACATGCACTAGTTAGTAGGAAGTGCATTGCATGAGTTGAGCATTTGTTTGGAGAGTCGATTGCTAGATTTAGGACTCCAAAACGCTATTAAGGAGGGGTTGTCCCATATAAGATAAGGTGGAGAATTTCATCACCTTTTCCATCGCCCCAAAAACCACACTAATCAAGAGCCTAATTTTAAAATCAAGTAGACATTGGCCCTAAGGATTTCGGGCGCATTAGGAGAGTGATCCGGTCCCGACCGTCATGGCCTGATTGGCGTTGCCCACACTGTCGATAGTAGGAGAGATGAGATCTCTGGATCTTGACTCACTTGCTGGGCTTTGTGGTCCTCGTCGTAGGGAGGTGAGGCGTGTTGAGGCCGTGTGACCTCGCAGTTAGGCGTCGTCTAGCTGTAAGGACCTATAGCGACCTTAGGACTGTTTGAGCCTTGTTTTCTGGTGTGCTTCTACCTGTACCCACCCACCGTAGCATAAAGACTTCTTCCCTTCTCTCATGAGTCATTCCCTCTCTTCTGTGTCCCTCCGTCCTCTCCTCTACGCACATTTAAAAAAAAAATGGTTTGTGTGTGTGCATCTTTGTGCATGCTTGCGTGGGCACGAGACGAGAGTGGCTGTTTGACGAGGCATGTCGTCAACCCTGCTTCGGTAGTCGATTTCTCGATGCCTCCTTCCTCTCGTGTTGCACATAGTCCGGGTTCAATGGCTGCTCATTACCGCGAGGAGGAGCAATTGCTGGACCCGCCTGTCCCACCTGTTCTTCCTGTTGTTGCTCCCATACCTCTACGTGATCGATGCTACCCGAGTCGTACTGCTCTACCCTCATGCATCGTATTACCAGAGGCGAATGGGAACCACTTTGAGGTTAAGCCTCGGTTTATTTCCATGCTCCCTCACTTCACTGGGAAAGGTGACCCCTATATCTTTCTCAGGGAATTTGAGGAGGTTTGTGCTATGCTCAAGCTGCAACATCTTAGCACAGACTCCATCCATCTTAGGCTAGTCCCTTTTGCACTAAAGGATGACGCCAAGAAGTGGTTGTACAACAACTAGGAGAATGCCTTTAGGACCTCCTACTATAGACAAGATAGGCAACGCCGATCAGGTCATGACGGTCTCAACTAGATTACTCTCCTAGTGCGTCCGCAATGCTTAGGGCCAATGTCTACTTGCTTTTAGTTAAGGCTTGATTAAGAGTGATTTTTGGGGCCAAGTAAAGGGTAATGAAATCCCCCACCTTATCTTTTATGGGACAACCCCTCCTTAGTAGCATTTTGATCCTAGATCTAGCAATCAATCGCTCCAATCAAACGCTCAACTCACTCTTGTCCTGATGCAATTCCTAATAACTAATGCATGGGCATACAAGATGCATGAATGAGTGTAGGAAATGCGTACGTCACGCTAGCACTCAACAACTGAAGATAAAGCTAAAAGAAAAGACGACTATATGCATAAGTCAAGTACATGTGCGTGACCTAAACAAGAAAGAACGTTTAGTCTTTTGCTTTGGATTTCAAGGCCAAGTTGATTAATGGGGGAGTGATTAATGATCTGGGAGCAAACTAGAAGTCACAGCATGCAAAATAGGGCTCCCAGATAACGAAAATGAAGAACACAACTACCAAAAGAAAAATGGAAACAAGAAGACCTCACCAGGCCGCCAATTGGCAGTCTCAGACCGCTGATTGGCGGTCGTTTTGATGTTTAGCTACTCCAACTCCTCCAGTAGCCTCCCCGTGAGCTCTAGGATCCCTGAAACTAAGAAAAACTGGAAACAAAAAATTAAAAACTACTCGAATCGTCCAAACCAAGGTCTGGACAGAGCACCTCCCCGGCAAGGGCGCCAAAAACTTGATTGATTCGTTTTATTTAAACCGCAAGTGCACGACCGCGTTGAAGTGGTGGCAAATACGGGTTGTTTGGGTAGTCCACGGGGAGGCTACGGGCAAGCTATGGGGGGGGGGTATGGACAGGCAACGGGGGAGGCAACGGGCAAGCAACGGTCACGGGCGACCGAGCGACATACTTAGGCAACTTTGGCCTCGCCCAAGACCAATGCCCAATCACTCCAACACTCGTTTGGGTTGGCCATGGGCGACATACTTAGGAAACTTGGGCCATGCCCACGAGCAATGCCCATTCACTCCCACACTCGTTTGGTTAGGCTACGGGGAGGCTACGGGCAGGCTACGGACAGGCAACGGGGAGGCTACGGGAGGTGTGTCGACGTTTGGTTTTTGCGAAGGCGAGTGGTAAAAAAATGGAGAGAAAGGTTGGTTACACTAAACTACACTAAGATGCAAAAGGAAATGAAGATAAACAATAAAACTAAACCCCATAGGGGGTAGAGAAATAATGTGAATATAAAGATGTATGTGTTCAATTAAGCTCCTCACAACATGTAGTGCATGAAATCATAAAACTACATCCAACTTCGCCTCCACATGAATTAAGATAAGACTACATCATTAAAACATACAAGACAATAATTGGAATGAAGCTAAATGAACTCATGTATATAGACTAGACCCTACTATGCCTCCACATGAATTAAAGATAACCCAATATCATTAAAACATACAAGACATTAACCAAGATAAAGACAACAAGAGTACATACACTACAACTTGTGTTTCCAATATTAACTTCATCCATATCCTAACGTTATCATTCCCCATAAAATAGGTCCACTAATCAAAGCATAAGCTAAGCTTCATTCAAGAGCATTAACATATCAAAGATAAGAGTGAAAACTCATTAGATGGTTATGGAAATCATATAAAACTCAAGGGATAAAGATAACACACACTTAATAGACTACATGATCATATCACATATTACTCCACCCCCCAAATGGGGATGGAACTACTCATACATATTTAAACTAACTACTCTAACAAAATGAAGCATTATACTGAAATGAAACTACACTAATCAAGCAAGAAATATTAAAGAAGCATAAAACAAAACAAACAAGCAAGCATGCATATGAAAGGAAATTAAACTAAGAGAGAAACAACACAATTAAAGGAAAACATCTATTATTAACTCACTCAATACAAGAAGCCCTTCCTCCACCAGAGTTTTGCTTCAAGGATTCAATCTTAGTAGGGAAGAAGACCACCAACGAGGGAGATTGATACAATGGAAGGTGAAGAGTTCTATTTATAAGCAGGGAAAAATCTAATCTGGGACAATCCCCCGATGTGGGACTAAACAAATACCAAAAATAGACTAAGCATACACTAATACATGTGCTCCTGAAAGCTAAGCAGATCCAGAGCTATCTGGACCGCCAATTAGTGGTCCCAGACCACCAATTGACGGTCTATAAGTTCCAGATCCGTTTGGTTTTCATTCTGGGTTTTGCTTGATGTATTTGTTGGTCTTGGATGCATCTACTTCACTTGTTAGAGCTCCGACCCGAATTGAATTGCCAAAATACTCCCCATGATGGTGTGGAGTTTTCTATTTTGCTCTTAGGTCCTTTGGTCTTACAAGTCTTTTTTCCTGCTTTTGGGTCCTTTCATGGCTCTTCTTTTCAAACCTCTTTATTTCTGAAATTCAAACATAAAACTCGTCACATAGCATTGCTTAGGTGTAAGATAATGGATATAAGATATAAATATAAGCATGAAATGATGTCAATCACACCCCAAGCTCAAATCACCAATCAACCGGGTTTCCCAAATTCCAACAATATGGAAACCCGATTTATTTCGCTTGAGACCTTGACTCGTGGACTTGAAAACACAATGAAAAAATTTATGTCAACGACAAGTCAAGTTCTGACTTCAAATCAGTAGACCATCAAATCTCTAGAGCTTCAGATGGGCCAATTGGCTCAGTTTGTACATGAAAGAGAGAGAGGGTCTCTGCCTAGCCAGCTTGAGGCTAACCCCCGCATGTACCAGCAACAACACATGCAAAATGAGAATGTGGTACCTCGAGGGTGGCAAGTGAACCATGTGGAGGAACCTGTTCACCATGTCAATGCCATTGTAACTTAAAGAATGGAAAGCAGGTTGACAATCACATTTCCTTGCCACCACCACCATCTATGCAGCCCCTCAGTGGGAATGGTGGTGAAGAAGAGGCTGAGGCTGAGGGTAATACACCAACGCCTCCTTCTCAGGCACCGCAGAAAACCTACTTGCCAAAAGTTCCCTATCCTAGTAGGTTAACCAAAAAGCAGAGTGACACAATGGATAAGATATTAGAGGTGTTTAAGCAAGTGAAGGTTAACATCCCCTTGTTGGATGTCATCCAACAAATACCTCAATATGTCAAAGTGTTAAAAGATATCTGCATAACCAAGAGGAAGACCAATGTTCCTAAGAAAGCATTCTTGGCTGCAAATGTAAGCTCACTTTTGTCCAATCCCACCTACACAAAATACAAGGACCTTGGGTGTCCTACTATTCAGTGTATGATAGGTGACACTAGCAAGAGTAATGTATTGCTTGATTTAGGATCGGCGGTCAACCTCCTCCAATTTTTTGTTTATCAACAGTTGAACTTGGGAGAATTGAAACCAACTAAGATCACCCTCCAATTGGCAGATAGATCCATTCGTATTCCAAAAGGGATTATCGAGGACGGGTTTATCAAAGTTGGAGATTTTATATTTCCAGTAGATTTTGTTGTCCTTGATACCAATCCTGTTGCGCAGACCCACTCTCAAATACCTTTGATTTTGGGTAGACCATTTCTGGCAACCTCCAACGCCTTAATTAATTGTAGAAATGGTCTCATGAAGCTCTCATTCGGTAACATGAGTGCTGAGTTTCATGTGTTCAACTCTGGTAAGCAACAGGAGCCCATGGACCAACCTTTAAATCTCAATCTCATCCGCTAATTAGAGAAAGTTTCACAAAATCGACGAACACCCCTAACACCAATGCAACCCATTGAGATTGTTTGTGGGCCCTGCAAAAACTCATTGCCTGTCTTTGCAATGCAACAGAATGAGCTGACAACAAACATGAATGTCCAACAGGAGTATTCGTTGCATGCTTCAGTTGAAACCATTCGTGAGGGGGACACACCTCAGCATATGCCCATTCCAGAAGGTGTCATCACCCCTTGTCCTAGGGCTATTGAGCCCTTTGAGCTTCAGATTGACTCCAACAACGACCCACCTACGACCAAGCTTATGTTTGATGATATAGATGATGGTGGGAGGTCCTTGTTGGATGACTTAGGGAGAAGCCCCATTCTTAGTGATGCATTTGATTATGAGAATATGCTTGAGGAACTCATTCCGATGCACCCACCTATTGGTTGGAGGGTTTTTTTTGATGAACAACTAAACCCTAGTGAGGCAACACAACTTTACTCATTCATGTAGCCTACACCCAACCAATATCATGAGGGGTTCGAGCCTTTCAGCTTTGACCTTTCACCCCTCATGACACCTCAGAGTACCAGTGAAGTTTGCCCATCTCGGCAAGTCTCTGGTCCTCATAACTCGATGTTCTCATTTGATGTTCCTTGACCAAATGATTATGAGAATATCTTTGTTGATGTATATATCTTGTAAAAAATCAAAAAAAGAGCGAGTAATAAAAGACTTTATGAGCGAGCATTGATTATTGTGGGCCCCAACCCTTGTGTACTTGGGCCCCATTTATTTCATGTATTTGTCTCTCTTCTTTAGTATCTCACAGGTTTTGAGGGAATTCGGGTTTGTGTCCATCACTATAACCATGAACTTCCTGTTGCGCTTCATGTTGGTGAGATCTTCCCTTTTTCATGCATAAATCCATGTAGTATCATGCTCACATTCATTAAGGACAATGCATGAAGAAGGGGTGGGGGGTGTTTTACGTGTGTACATAGTCGAGTTGTTTTCCTTTGATTTCGTTTTCTTTTGTTTGTACTGTTAGGGTCATGTTAGTGTGCTGCATTTAATATAATATATCTGCTTGTCATGTTCCTTGGGTGACTTGTCTTCTTTTGCTTGCCTAGTGCTTTAAAATGTTCACATTTCTTTCAAAATCTTCATGTGCTTGTGAAAGAAAATGTTTTGTGGGTTTTGCGTGTGTTTAACATGTGCAAACCATTGAGAGGCAAAGTAAAAAAGAAAGGTCCCAAAATTGTCTTGAACTTGATGCATTAGGAAACCTAGTATACCGGCTTTAGGTCTTATCGAGTCGTTAGGATGCACCCCGGTGTTCCCTCGGGGGGCGAATAATCATAGGGTTTCAATACTCAAACATTTAAAGAAGTACACCTTGAACCTAGCGAGTCAATAATTCGTGTCTGTTAATATAAAGACGTTTGTTGTAGTCAAGGACCCTTTAAATTTTGTTGTTAGACATTAAGTATAGGTGTTTTAGTTCATGTGTAAATAAGAAATAAGTGAGTGGGTTTTCTCTCTTCTCGCAGGACTCCTATTACTCGGGAAATTAGGTCTGAGGGGACTTTGTGCCTCGTGCTTTCGAGTCATCTGACATGGGATGCATCGACCGAACTCCCGTTACACGGGTGGTAGGGATTGCGCTATGTGGAGATTTGGGGAAAGGTGTACGTGATAGTGTAAGTCCTCATAGGCAATGATGCACGAAACCTGGCCCTGGGAGAATGAAACTCTAACTAGTAAGAAAAAGAAAAAGAAAAAAGCAAGAAAAGAAAGAAAAAGAGAAGTAATGCAAATAAGAACCTTAATGGACTTTACACTTTGTATCACTTGAGGATGTTGAGGTCCTCCATGTCTTGCACTTAAGTCCTTAACTAAATTTCATGAATGATTTATTAGGCTAGGTGTGTGGACTGAGTACATATATAGAGTTGGCCCATAACATTACCGCGTCCAATGATCGACAAATTGAGCCATCGAGTCGTGTAGCTAGGTTGAATAATGCATCTTTGTTCGGATTTTGTGGGTATATCCGTTGAAAACCCTAAGGAGACAACACTCCTCCTCCTTGGCGACAAGGAGGTTTAACGGCTTGTTGCACGTGCTAAGTGCAACCGTGATTCCTACGAAAGTGAGTTAGGTTTTCCCTATTTTATGTATGCTTTTCCTTTCTTTCCTTTTTCTCTTTCTTTGTTTTGCTCGGGACTAGCAAAAGCTAGGTGTGGGGGTATTTGATAGACATCATTTCATGCTTACATTTGTATTATTGAGAATTGAACTTAATCCTATGTGGCGACTTAATCCTATGTGGCGTCCTAGTCACCCGCCACATCATCAGTGCTTGATGACACATCAAGGAGGAGATGAGTCAACACATGAGAAGACAAAAGGTTGAGGGAGTGGAAGAGACAAGAGTCTTTTCATTTTTTGAGTAATTTTCGTCCTAATTATGTATGCAATTTAAGTAGAGGGTGTAATGATCTTCAATGATCATGTTTATGTAGTCTTTATGCTTGGAAGTTGTAGGGTCATGTAAGTGCCTACATAAAGCACTAGAATTCACAATTTGTAACAACAACAACAACATATATCAAGCATTAGAAGTTGAGCCACGAAATTGTGTGAGAAAAGAGTGAGTATGTGAGTAGAAAGAAGAAGAAGAGTGTGCATTGCAAAATCGGTTTTTTTGCTTTGTGAGTAGAGAGCCACCTTCTTTCCTTCGTGCCCCCCAGTAACATAGATCAAGAATGGATCTAGTGGAATCAAAAGAAGGCAAAATGAATGGTGATCAGGGTGGTCTAAGGCAGCACACGAGGCGCGCCTTTTAGACCGCCAATTGGCGGTTGGGGACCGCCAATCAGCGGTCCCTGTAGCCCAGGAGACGGGTAATCTCCTGTGGCGGGTTGATCAGTAGCTCCCCGTCCTCCTCCCGTCCTCCAACATGTATCTTATATCCATTATATTTCACTTAAACAATGCTACGTGACGAGTTTTATGTTTGAATTTCAAAAATAAATAGGTTTGAAGAGAAGATACGTAAAAGGACCTAAAAGCATGAAAAATGACTGAGTTGAGAAACTCAAGGACTAAGATGCAAGATCGGAGGACCTGAATGTAAGATCGAAGGACCAATGGGCAAACAAGAATACTTCACACCATCATGGGGAGTATTTTGGCAATTCTATTGGGGTCGGAGCTCCAGCAAGCAAAGTAGATGCATCAAAGACAAGTAAAGCCATCCAGAAAAGCCTAGAAGATAATCCAGAGCGATCCGAACTCTGTAAACCGCTAATTAGCGGTCCAAGATCGCTAATTGGCGGTCGCTTTTGGTTCGGATCCGCTATGTGTGGCGTGTATTAGTGTGTATTTAGTCTATTTTTGGTATTTATTTAGTCTGATACAGGGGAATTGTCCCGGATTACCTTTTTCTATGGCTATAAATAGAACTCTTCACCTTCTATTGTAATCACTCATTGCTTGGTGGCATTCTCTCTACTTGGAGTAAGCCTTGGAGCAAAATCTATGGGTGGAGAAAAATGCTACCTTCAATGTGAGTCATCTAATAAAATAATGTTTCCATTATTTTGTTCTTATGTTGTTTCTCTATGCATGCTTAGCTTAGTTTTATTTCTTTGATTCTAGGCTAAAGTAGTTAGAATGTTTCTTTTCTTCTTTAGTTTAATTGTTAGAGTAATGTGTAGTGAGTAGATCCATCCCCCTTTGGGGGTGAAGATGATGTTCATACATGCATTAAAGAATGGATATGAATGCTTTATATTTTGATTATGTTGATTAATATGAATGAATGTATGCTTGCTTGTTAGAATAGAACACTTCACTAGATGGGTTTTTCCACACATCTTAGACACCTCCCATACTTGTTTAGGTTCTGAAATAACCAGCTTGTGTATATGAATGTTAATAAACTAGGTTAGTGAATGGATTGATAGGTTTTGCCATAACCTTTAGACACTTCATATGCATGAAAATACTACCTACATTTGTGCCTATAGAATGCATTCTTCACCATCTTTATACATGTGTGCACACACTCCACCCCTTAGGAGTTTTCCATTTCTGATTTCCAGCTTTCAATTTCCCTCGCTTTCGTTTTCCTTGTTTGATGCTTACTCGTTTAGTGTAGTTAGTCTAGTTTAGTATAATCACAACTTCTTCCCCTCTTTCCTCAATTGCCTTCGAACAAACCAGAGTCTACACACCTACTTGTGGATAGACCCGTATTTGTCACCGCGTCAACGCGGCCGTGCACTTGGGGTATTTAAAACGATTAAACAATTGACTAGCTCATTTTCTCTCGAATATTGTTTAGAGTTTGGCGAACACTTGGAGGGGAATCGGCGGGCGATTTGACGGATAACACAACTCCGGATCGTCATTAAGGTTTTAGAGAACCTTTGGGTATGATCCTCTTATATTTGTTTTAATATATATATGTAGATTATATGATATTAGAATAAATATAAAACAATGTACATGAAATTGTTGAAAATATGGAAATCAATCTTGTATGCATGTATAATTTTTTAAAATATATACATACATAGGGGCACAAAATCCAACATAAACAGAAATCTATGCGCCTACAGATTCATAAAACAAATTCAAGAAGCACCACGCTACGCATGGAAACCACACACATGCATGAACCCGACGTGCTCCCCCGCAACCCATCAACACCTTCTCTGATTTCTCTACTCGCCTAACCAAGAACTGCATCACAAAGGCCATGATGAGGTTGGACGATCCAACCTACTCTCATAGCCCAAGGGTGCACGCTACAACTCGCCAAACCAAGCTGACTTTCCATGCACATGCACATTGTTGCATGACCGGGAAGCCCCACTGACCGTGCAACCGTCAGCCTAACCCTAGGTCAATGGCCCAACTCTCTCACCCACTCTTGGCTCAGGTGTATACCTGAAAATTGAAGAAAACATGTTCTAAGGATGCCAGACAAAGTTGTTGCTCGTTTCCTCTCCTTGCTTGCCTTCTCTTCTAGCTAGTTGGAGTTGCTGCCTCGTTGGAGCTCCGCCTGGAGGTTGCCTGGTTGCAGGAGTGGGTGGGAAGGTGGAGTGGTGTATGAGACAGGGAGGAGGGATTATGGGAGGTAGCTATGGTTGCTCCCTTAAATTCCACGCCCCCACTTACCAAAATGCAAACACTAACATGTGCACCAAAATCTCCCAAGATTCTTCCTTCCTTTTCCATGCTAAATCAAATCTTTGTTTGCAGACGTGGCGCCACCTCTCATGCTTAGTGGCATGAAGAAATTAAATCCAAAGCCATACACGTCCAAAGCAAAACCGATCAAGCCTAGTTACATACTTGCCCGACACACCACACCTGCTCGACAAAAACGGAAACCTTTCCCCAAAAGGAAACTTCTCCCAAAAAGGAAACTTTTCCTAAAAAAGGAACCTGTACCCGAAGAGGGATTTTCCCCGAGAGGATTTATTCCCAAAAAGGAAATTTTACCCGGAAATGTAAACTTTCCCAAAATAAGGACAACACACAACACAAGCAATTGACATACCAAACCATCACACAAATGTGAAAGATGAAAATGGACTTCATTAAGGTATCTGGGAAGTGGGTCTTACAACCTACCCCCTAAATAAATTTCGACCTCGAAATTTGCTATCCCTAACCCTCAACAAAGATTTCCGGATTCAAACTTCTTACATCATCCTCACACTCCCAAGTGACATCACCCACACCATGGTGTTGCCAACGTACCTTCACCATCAGGATGGTCTGACGCCTTTGCTGCCACTCAGTATGCTCCAAGATCTTCATTGGTCGCCCCTCCAAAGTATGTCGTTCTGAATCTACGGTAGCTCATGCGAAATCACGTGTGACTTATCACCAACATACTTTCTCAACATAGAGATATGGAATACGTTGTTCAAGCCAGCAAATTGTGGCTGTAAAACCACCTAATACGCCACTGCACCAATGCGTTAAAGAATCTCAAACAGTCCAACATACCTCATACTCATCTTCCCTTTTCGCCTGAACCTCATCACACCATTCGCAGGTGAAACCTTCAAGAAGACATGATCTCCATTCTCAAACTGAAGCTCCTGACGCCTCTGTTAGCATAACTCTTCTGCCTATCCTGAGCTTCCACCAATTTATGCCGAATAAGATCCACTCAGTTTGTATAAAACTGCACTATCTTTGGCCCCAATAGCTGCCTCTCTCCCACCTCATTCCAACACAGAGGAGAGCGGCAAGGTCGCCTATACAGAGCCTCATACAATGCCATGCCAATGCTCGTGTGATAGTTGTTGTTGTAAGCAAACTCCACCAACGGTAACTGATCATCCCAGCTCCCCGAAGGATCCAGTGCACATGCTCTAAGCATATCCTCTAAGGTCTGAATCGTCCTCTCTGACTGATCGTCTGTCTGGGAGTGGAACGTCGTGCTATACTTCAGCTTTGTCCCCAATGCGTTGCACAGTGCAAGACCAAAATCTAGAAGTGAAATGGGGATCTCGATCTAAAAGGATGTACACCGACACTCTAGAGATTAAGTAGTCCCATTGGTCGACACCACACTAGCTAGAAATGTGCAACAACCCTTCTTGAGCTATCGACGAGCCTTCAATGCAGAGACTCCTACGGGACCATCCCTACCTTTAACGCCTTTGACCACTAACGGGTGTCCCTTCGGTTTGGATATCACTACTATCCTATCCCGACAGTCAACACATGTGTTGTGGTCAAAAGACAATCCATTTGGAGAATGACGTCGAAATCCAACATTCGCAACACAAAGAGGTTAGCCGGAAGGTCCCACTCTCCCAGAACAACCGACACCCTCAGAAGATACGACCTCACAGCAAGAACTCCACCAACTGGCGTAGTGACTTCCAACCTAAAATTTAGCTCCACCAGTGACCTATCCTCTATGGTCGGGAACTCGTTCGAGATGAAGCAATGCATAGCCCCACAATCAAATAATGTCTTAGCCACAAGACCAGAAACCAGCATTTTACCTTCGATGATGTCATTCGCCTGCACAACGTCCACAACTCGGATGGCGAACACACGACCAGCTGCCCTGCCTGACTTGGAGCAACTCCGACCCTGCCCGCCAGACTTCCTGCCCTGACTCGCACGGACGCCTGCCCTGCTACTGCATGTCCCCAATGCTCCAACATTCTTCTGCGGATACTCCCGCACAAAGTGTCCCATCTGGCCACAACATAAACAAGCACTAGTGTGCCCGTAACAGTCCTTTGTGGCATGTGCCTTGCTACAGTTCTCATACGGACTGCTTCCAAACCTCTGGTTCTTCTTCTCATCTCTGTAAGGTTGCTTCGACGATCCACCACTCTATTTCCCCTTGTGCTGTCGCCCGCAAGAAGCATCGAACGACCGCTTCTGGTTAGACTGCCCCTCACGATAGTCCACCTCGAGCAGTGTAGCACACTTCATCGCCTCCTCTAGAGTCTGAGGCATCCAGATCAGTAACATTGACCACAACCTCCTTTACAGTCTCTAAACAAACTTCATTGGCCTCTGCTCCTCAGTGATGTAGATGTCAGGGTAGTACTTCTCCAAAGAGTGGAACTTGTTGATGTAAGCCTCCAAACCCAACTCGTGTTGCTCAAAAGCCAAGAACTCCTTACGTTTTCTGTCTTTCATATGTTAAGGGAAGAACTTCGTGTTGAACCCAAAGTGATATATGCCCTGTCTTTGAACATGACCCCAGAGGTCGTTAGCCACCAAGTCACTACGTGCTCCTGGAATACATAACTCGCCAAGTCCACCTACCTCTCTGGAGGACACCCAATGACCCCAAAGATGCACTAGATCTTGTAGCCTCACTCCTTTGCAACATCTGGATTGACTCCACCACGAAAGATCGATGGATTCTACAGCATGAAGTGCTCATGAACCACCACTGCCCCTTCCACCTGGGGACTCTCCACCTGAGTTTCAATTAGTCCGTCTAAGTGCCATAAGACTGCCAACATGCAATAATGATTTATCACTAACTGGAATGCAGTTCTAGATGGAAAGAATTTCAGGGTTTGGGTCTGATGCCCCACTGGAAAGTCATCGGATTCTGTACACTTTTGGGACATACTTTCTCTGATACCAAGCTGTAATGCCCCCAACCTCGCGGGTACGCACGCTGGAGAGTCCAAGCGAATGTCGCGATCAGAGTCTTCGCGAGATCAGGGGCATTATAGTTCAATCATTAGTTCAACTAGTGCCCAAGTTTACATTGGATCCTAGGACTCAATAAAAGATAAAATTACAAGTCTTCTTTAGTTTGATTACATGCATTGTCTTTAGTCCCTTTTACTTTGAGTCTTCAACACGTAATAGGATAGAAACATGAACAAGTATGGTGTATAATGTGTATGTGTGTATGAATTGGTTTGTTAGATTAAGTATTAGAGTTTAAAGACATAATCAAAACAAAGAGTAGATTAAGGCTTGTCAAGCTATCAAACATACCATATCTGCCAATTAGTGGATTTACCAAGGTAACAATCCACACACTGGCTGATCAAGTTCTTTAGGATGGTATCCACTTTTGACATTTGTTCAAACCTCTTCTAGCAAGAGACTCGATGCGTTGATACCACAGTAGATTTGTGTCTCCTCTAATTAAATGCTTCTAACAAAAGAAAATTGTAATAAAAATTACTTAAAAATAAACTTACCTCAACGACATCAAAAACATGATGTGTTTTAAAATAAACCCAACCATACCATATTGTAGCATACAAGTCAAAAAAAACAGAAGGAGGTGATGGTGAAATCCAAAGTGAATGATTTGTGCAACTTAAGCTAACATGCATGCAAAAACCCATGGTGGAGAGAAGCTGATCTTTTTTAATGAACCATACACTTAATAATTTAACTTAAACAAAACCAAGAATACTTGAGGTGAAAATTCAAAGATTAAAAATGGAGATGAGGTATAGGGATTTAGTATTGATAAGAATTCAAGGTTGAGAAAAAAATTAGATTACAGAAACTAAACATCACAAAAAATAGTTTGTTCTTAAGTTATCAAAACTCATTGCAATCCTACATCTACAAGATTAAGTTGTCAATTCTTATGAAATTTTATCTCTCCTTTTAAAATTTCTTTGATAAAACGGGCCTAGTTAAATTCACTATAACAAATAACAACAATAAGAACAATTATATTTAGAAGCCTTACTTTCTGAATTCCTTCATCTGTATCAACCTTATCCGTCTAGGTCATCCCACATAGAGCATAATCGCTCATTGTGGTAAGTGACATGGGGAGAATCATAAAAGAAAACAACATCAGAAAGAGAAAATGTGAAATACTACAACGAAAACAAATGATTAACAATTACAGCAACAAATTCTACGATTACACAAACAAAAAACTACTAAAAGTATGACAAAAGAAACAAGTAAAATAAAAAAACTCTGAAATTTTCTTCTTACACTTTTAACATCAAAAGAAAAACAAACAAGTAAAAAATGGTTGTGCTAAAACAACTTATTTCGGATTAGATACTACTGTCATGGAAGACAAACATCCAGTAAGACTCTGGTTCGTTATATTTGGATAGTCTAGGAATGTCTTACATCCACTAACACCACCACTAAACGTAAGCTAGTGCTAAGGTTTTTTTCAAAGAAAATCCTAAATTTGTAGCCAAAAAAGAGATTATCCTACGCTACGTGACTAGCGGTGAATTTCGATCTGGACCGGATCGGACCGAATTTTTAGGACTCCCAGACCGAAAACTGGAATCGGAGACCGAATTTTCGGTATCCTTCAGATCGAAGATAAGAATGAAAAAATTCGGTCCGAACAAAAGTTTGCTCACCCGTAAACACGACGACAAGAGAATACAGTTCAGTATACGTTGTAGTGTGCAACAAATGTAGTCGTTGACCTTTTTCGAAATTGACCACGTAGGTGTCGTAATCATAAATCATGAAGAAATTTTAGTGAAAATTTAATGGGTAGACCCCGTAATTAGTAACTCACTAACGCCAACTCACAGGACCCAATTTAATAAGGGAACTACTAAACGTCGCCCCAAAACTACTTAAATCGCCCATTGAAATTACGAAAGTGCCCTTAACAATATATTTAATACCCATATCGTCCCGTGTCTATAAATTAAGCCTACGGTCTTGTATATTCATAATTTATCAGTAAAAACACCACGAAAATGTCTGGCGAGGGTGATGCATCCGGTGAGGTAAGCCTGGCGCGAGGCAAATTTTGGGTCGGGCGTCTGCATTAGACGCCTCCCCCAAGGTGAGGGCGTCTGCGTAGGACGTCCTCCCCTTGGCCGAGGCGTCGAACGCAGACGCCTACGCATTGGGAGAGGCGTCTTACGTAGACGTCCTCCCCTTGGGTAAGGCGTCTGTAGTAGACGTCCTTCCCTAGGGTCAGGCGTCCTACGCAGACGCCTCACCCTTGGGAAGGGCGTTTAACTCAGACGCCCCTCCCATGGGGTAGGCGTTTAATACAGACGCCCGAATTTTTTTTGATTTTTTTAATTTCGATTTTATTTTTGTAGGTTCCGTTGGAAGATTTCGGTGGTGATGGAGTGGATTACAGTGAGTTATTTCAAACTACACAAATCTTTGAAACAATCGATGAAGCATGTAAATGGGCCAAACAAGTAGCTATCGGAGCTGGGTTTTTTTTGGTCGTGTCGTCGTACAAAACAAGATCAGATAGTCGGATGGATTGTTATTTGAGATGCGACCGGCGAAATCAAATGGAGTCTCGGGATATGGATACTGCACTTCGAAGAAACACCAAAAGAAAGGGTTGTGGTTGCCGTTTCTTAATAAAAGTGGTGGAGCGACGAGATCGTGATGGATGTGTTGTGGTTTTTAATAGTGCTCACGGACATCACAACCACAGACTGACAGTTTATCCAGAGGGTCATCGTCAAATTAGTGGTCTAAGTTCTGGGGCGAAGAAGATTGTTCGTGATATGACTGAGGCGCAAGCAAAACCACGGAACATCTTGAAGGCAGTAAAAGAAAAATTCCCGGAGGACAATCCAAATCAAAGGCATATTTATAATTTCAGAGATTACATGAGGAGGACAAAATCTGAAGACCGGAATCCCGTCCAGCAGTTTCTCTATCAGGCAGTGCAGTGTGAGTACTTACATTGGATTATGGCAGATCCAGAAATTGATGTCGTCACTCACGCTTTTTTGGCACATCCGACGTCAGTCCAGTTGTTGCGGACATATCCTTTCGTTATCTGCATGGATTCGACTAAAAGACGAACAAGTATAAGATGCCATGGGGGGAACAGCTTCCTCGGACGCCCGCCCCATGCGGGGGGCGTCTCCCTCGGACGCCCCCCACTTTTTTTAATTTTTTTTATTTTTAAAAACAAATAAATAAAGTAAGGTTACCGTATACGGGTACACCGGGGGAACTGCTGGCTGCTTGCCTGGCCTTCGAGACATTCCTAATCTTCTGTAGTAGGTATAGGAAGAGAAAGTTTTGAAAAAAGAGTGAAATTGTGAGATATATAAGCAAAAATAGGATGAAAGGTAAAGAGACGATTTAAGTAATTTTAGGGCGATTTAGCAGTTCAGTTTAATAATTGTGCCCACGACTCGTTGTTCGTCAACTTCAGTTTCTACTCCCAAGACCGGATCCACTTTTCACGATGGCCGAGCAATGGTACTCTGTATGGGCCATCCCGCCGGAGGACGTCCGAGCCCACCTCGCGTCTCTCATGGACGCCGTCCGGTCGGAGTTCGGAGGCCCGCGGTTCGACCCCCACATCACCCTCTGCGGGGTCGTGAAACTCGTCCCCGCCGACGCCGTACAACGCTTCAAGGCGTCCTGCAACAACTGCGGCGTCAAACCCTTCAAGGCCCGTTTCACTGCCGTTTCTCGCGGAAGTTTATTTTTCCAGTGCGTTTACTTGCTCGTCGACCCTAAGCCGGAGGTTTGTGGTCTTTCTGGAAGTGAGCATGAGGAATTTTGGGTAGTGATTGATTCTGCGATATTGCAAATAAGAGATGTCTATGTTTTTTTGGAATCAATGCTAGAACTGATTTTACTTTGAAATAAAATTTTAGTTTACTGTAAAATATATGTTTTCGATTTTAACTTTCTAGAAGGAGCAGCGCCAGTGGCACTGAAAGTGACATTAGGATTTAGATTTTCTTGTGAAAGAATGAAACAACTAGCTTCCCACTTAGAGAATCTTTCCTACTACTCGATCGGATGTAACTCATGATCGATTAGTTTCAAGGATTCGGAATTGGGGCGTATTACCGTGCTTTCGAAGGGTCAGCAAAGTTGTAGTGGATGTAGTTTTGCAATTCAAAGACATGGAAAAACATCTAGGGATTGATTGTAAAAGTGATTCAATTTAAAAATTAGAAAAATGTTAGTTTGAAGGTAGTTTGATCACTTGTTGGATGTCAAAAAACTTTTAATTATCAAACTTTTGTGCTGTCTGACTTGCGCTGCAAGATTCCTTGTCACCAGTACTACAGAGTTATGAGCATCCTGCAAAATAATAAAGCAATCTGAAACTATGCTGTGCCTCTTGGAAACTCTTCCGAAGTCAAGTATAAGTCACTATCGATTAGTTTAGAGGAAATTTTCTAGTTTAGGAAGTTTAATAGTAAGAAGAAGGTTGAAAAATAGTTAACTATTTGGTCCTATTTAACATTTTTAAGCAACTTTATATTGATTTATCATACCATTAAATAAACCGGTCAGGTATTGGTTGGTGAATTGTTAATGCGTTATTTTATATTATGATGATTTTACCATCAACTACCTCAGTGGCTGGAGGTGGTAGTATGAATTCTAAGAGTGTTTCCACCAAGAAAATAGAGCTGATGATCCTTTTTGCTTGGCATATTCATTTCGTTTTTAGTGGCAACAAAAATATAAACAAATGATCCTTATTTTATTTGAACTTCTATTTAGTTCACAAAACTGTGATGTGGTACAACATAATGGGATGGATGCCATAGTTACAGTATAATTTAATGCGAAGTGAATTCTCATCTTTTTTTGCTTCAGCAAAATCATGTTCTCTGTGTATTGCATTCTAATTTGAAATTATAGTTTTCCCTCCATATTTATTATGAATCAATTTAACTTGTACCTATTACTAGTCTAACTCAAATTACATATCAATTATATGCTAATTCTAATGATTTTTTCATTTTCTTATCGGCTCTCTGCTGTTGTAATTATTAACTCAAACATTTGCATATAAGGGTGGATGGGGATTTAGTACATGAACTATAATTATCACTACCACTATACTAAGGTTATTTATGTACTCTTTATTGGCCAGTGGATTATGCAACAACCCATATATGGGCACTAATTTGTGTGTTTGTCTTTTTCTCTGTTATAAAAGTTGTGACTCTTGGAATCATAGATTGTGGATAATGTGCTTCCTATTAACAAACTCTATCTGAATTATGATTTTCCAAGTGGTAATTCTTTTTCCGGAAATATCTGAGAGACCCCTGATTATATTTAAAAAGTACGAGCGGAACTTTAGAATTTATGATTTTCCAAAGCTTTTGGAAGACCCTTAACAATTTTTTCCCTGTTTCGGCAGTTGGTTGAGGCAAGTGTTCGTAGCAGCAGCTACATGGGTTTCAACAGCACAACTGGTATACACATTGCTATTGGTTTTTAATTTGTCAATTCCCTTTCTTTTCATAGCCAGCTTGGACAAGATCCACAATTTTTTTGACAATTAAAATATTTGCGGTAAATTATTTACTTCACGTGGTTATGAATTGTCTGTACATTTAAACTTATGACCAAAATTTTGTTTATCTATATTTTTTCAGTGTTTTAACATCCTTTGGGTACAAAAAGTGAAAAAATAGGGAGAATAGTGTTTTTCTCTTTTGGTAAGATTGAGATGTTTAATAACCTATAGAAACACCGTTCATTTTATCTTGTTCAAATGAACTTAGCTAATCACTGCCTCACATTTCATCCTGTGATTTAACTGTTATACTTGATTACTACTTGTTAAACGTCACGGGATACAATGATATATCATTTGTCTTGTTTTTTGTGAATATCTTTTCTAATTTGTTATTATGTATGCCAACAGAGTACATGCCACATCTAAGCCTTCTCTATGGTGATCTCAGTGAGGACACAAAAGAGAAGGCAATAGAGAAGGTGAAGACGCTTGACCAGACCCTCGTTGACTTTGAGTTTGAGGTTTCAGAGATCGCCTTGTACCACACCGAACTTGGAGGAGCTGTTGAGTCGTGGGAGAAGGTGGCCAGTTGCGACCTGAACAGGGGATGCTGCTAGGTTGGGGACTATATAATAATGTGGATGTGAAATGTAACGTAAACTGGTAAATAAACTGTTATACGACTCTAAACTTTCATTCTATCATGTGTACTAAGGTAAACCATCGTGTGATCCTCATATCTCTCCTTTTATTCTTCGAGGAACTACGGGGGCTCTAAGAATCTCTTCTTTTATAATAAAACAATATTGCTACTTGTGATTAACAGATATTGGGAGAATCGGAGGTACTAACTTTTCATTAAGTCGTCTTATAACGTTGTTAAAAAAACAACAGCGAAATCAGTCTTGAACGATGGGATTCCCAACACTTAGTTTCATATATGAGCATGTTGAACTCCTTTGTTTCCAGGTTCGTAATTCGTCAATGCCGAAGACAGAATTCGTAGTTTTCTAACATGATACTATCTAAAGAGTGCTAGCATGGTCGAAAATTTTCATTCCTCAAATATTTGTCACTATATCAGAAAATCTTTTGTACGTAGAAAAATACCGGTTTCAATTGCAAGACATACTGAAAAGGCTACGAAATAAATATCACTACAAGTGTAAAGACGTGAGAGAGAGAGAGTGAGAGGTATGGGGTGGGTGTATGAAGTATGGTGGGGATGGAGTGAAGTATGGGTAGGGTGTAGGGTTGGTGGAGGGGTTTGGTTTAAAACCACCCAACACATCTCATTCTTCCTCTTTTCTCCCCATTTTCTTCTCCACTCATCACACTCTCACCACCTTCCCTTGTGTTCCGGCGACCAGTAGGAGGAGAGGATCTCCGGCGGCGTGGTGGAGGCGAGCACGAGGAAGGAGCGTGCAGAGGTGCGGAGGTTGGCATGTGAGGAGGTTTTCGGAGACGGCGGTGCGCGAGCGAGGCCCGGCAGGTCTTCGTCATCTTGAGAGGTATGCCAAGTCTTCATATTAACTCCCCAAGAGGTGTGGGAATGTAGGGAGCGGCGTTGGTGCCGTTTCCCCGGCGAAACCCAACTGGACAGAGGTTGAAGACGCTCTGTTCGGTCTACCGGAAGTGTGGTTCGGTCGACCGAAAGAGGTCTGTGTGATGCCTGTTCAGGAGGAAAATGTATGTTCGGTCGACCGGTAGTTAGTCTCGGTCGACCGAGTTTAGTATATATTTGCTTACTGCCCGAAAACGGTCGAACGACGTCTGTGTGACGGTCGACCGTTTATGCCAAATTTTAGCGGGAATATTTTATAAGGGTTATATTAGTCCGGTCGACCGGTGGTTGTTTCAGTCGACCGATCCCAGTAGATAGGGTAGACAGACCTTCGGCCGACCGAGTGTGTGTCTCTGTCGACCGAACTGCACAAAGTCGGTCAAGAGCGTTGACCATCTAAACGGTTGATCGCTCGTTGTGATCCGGTCGACCGACCGCGTGCAGTTTTCTGCAGTGAAGTGCCTGTAGATCGGTCGACCGGAAGAGAGGTTTCCGTCGACCGAATGTTGTAGGCAGGATTCAGGCAGTTTTCCTTATCGGTTGAACGGACCCTGGTTTGACCAATTGGATATATATGTATATAAAATGTATAACGTAGACCTTCCAAACGTCGACCGCTAGATTTGACCTTGTTCGACTGGTGGGTCGAATTATCTTTCCTTGGTGGATTTATCCACACGCGAGACGTCGAGCTTAGGCGACTACCGGCTGTCGAGCCCACGGTCGATCACCGGACCTCGGAGCTACGGATTTCACCTACGACGAGAGCGTATTTCTGTTGGACCCCTTGAGCCTGTGCGGCAGAGGAATGCCTTCCATGCCTGTGCGGGTGGTAGATGTCTTCTTCCTTGTGTAGGGAGGGGTTGCACTTTCCGTGTGTCGGAGAGCGAGGTCACTTGTGCCTGTGCGGCCGAGAGACACCTTCTTCCTTGTGTAGGGAGGAGATGCACTTTCCTTGTGTTGGAGAGCGGAGGCAGTCAGTGGGCCCGAGGCGGATTTGCATTGCATGAGCATTATTTGGCATTTTCGTCTGTATTTCTGTTTATGATAGAAGATGTTGGCATACGGGGTTCCTTGCGGGAACTCAGGCAGATTTTATGTTTCATTTTCAGCGAGCAGGCAGTCGTAGGTTGGTGGTGACCGAGGGGAGTACCTCCGGGATCGGGTCCTGTCTTCGTATCTTTTTGTAGAGGTAGCGATTACTGTAGTCATGTAGTAGACTTGTAATCGCTCTTTTGACACTCTGTATTATGACTTCCACGTGAAGATATTATATATATATGTATTCAGTTGACTCTCCAGTAACGTGCCCTTGTTGACCGTTGACGGTCGTATGTTGTATGTTTTATTTTGAAAAAAAATTCTTCCGCTGTTTCGAGACGTTACAACTTGGTATCAGAGCCTTGATCTCGGCGTATTTTCCCAAAGAAACCACCATCGAGTTAGGATTAGAGTTTAGAGGTCCATGGCATGCATTCATGATCATTCTGATTTGAGTTTTTGTCCTGTAGAGTGATGCCTCCGAGACAGGTTGTGCCTGCGGTTGAGACTCGCGATTCGAGTGAGTCTGCGAGGGAGGAGGCCCGGGAGGCAGAGCGCAGGGTCCTGTTCGATACCGTGGAGCGGTTGAGCGGGATGTTGGAGCGCCAGGCAGCGCAGAGTGCGCAGACGGGGGTCGGTGCGATGCACGACCGGTTCATGAGGCAGCACCCTCTGACTTTTACTGGGCAGATGGATGCAGAGGCAGCTGAGGAGTGGATCCTCACTATGCAGACGATCTTCAGGGCTATCGACTGTACTCTGGAGAAGAAGGTGGACCTGGCCACCTATGTGCTGAGGGGAGCCGCAGCGAACTGGTGGAGGTCGACTGCTGCAGTTGTGTTCACCGGTCGAGAGGATGTATCGTGGGAGGAGTTCGTTGAGGAGTTCAACGAGCAGTACTTTCCAGAGCATGTGCGAGACCGGAAGAGGGAGGAGTTCCTGGCCCTGGAGCAGAGGGGCATGACACTGGAGGAGTACATTGGGAAGTTTAACGCCCTTGAGCGTTACTGTCCAGAGATCTTCGTCACCCAGGCGCAGAGGTCGATGAAGTTTGTCAGGGGACTCCGGAAGCAGCTGAGGACCCGAGTGCTGTCGAGCATGCCGCGCACCTTGGCGGATGCTGTGAGGAGTGCCACTATTATGGAGAGAGACTACCGGGAGAACTACCAGGATGAGAGGAGGCCAGTCGGGAGATCCTCAGGGAGGCCAGGAGGGCAGAGTTTGTGGAACCAGGGCAAGAGGCCCCGGATCGAGGGAGCAGGGGCGCCGCAGCCAGAGGCGTGCAGGAGCTGTGGCAGAGTGCATATTGGGCGCTGCTTTGGGCCGGGTACTTGTCATGGTTGTGGTCAGCCGGGCCACTTCGTTAGGAATTTCCCTAGCAAGGGCGCTGGACCGAGCAGACCTCCGGGACCTCTGATTGCCAGTGGAGGCGGAGCTAGGAGACCTGCAGCACCTCAGCAGGGTCAGCGCACTGGACGAGTCTTCACTATCCAGGCGGAGGAGGCGAGGGACGCCAGCACTGTCGTGGATGGTACACTTCTTGTGGCAGGTTTAGAGGCTAGAGTGCTTTTTGATTGTGGCGCGACACACTCGTTCATCTCAGAGCGATTTGCGGGAGTGTTGGGTTGTACCCCTGCGATGTTGACTGCCACTTTGGAGGTCAGCACACCCCTGGGTCTGGTGGGCACTGTGGGGAGCTTCGTCCCCGGCGCCACGATTGTTTCGGAAGACCAAGATTTTCCGGCAGATATGGTCTTGCTACCGATGGAGGACTTCGACGTTATTCTTGGGATGGACTGGCTGTCCCAGCATGACGTGCGTGTCCTTTGCCGTGAGAAGAAGATTTTGATTCCGAGGATGGGTTTGCCTGATATCGTGATTAGAGGAGTCAGAAACAGAGGAGGTCGCATTGTGGTGTCAGCTTTGAAGGCTCAGAGGTTGATACAACAGGGTTGCAGAGCATTCCTAGCGACGCTGGTTGTTCCAGAGGCTGAGTCTCCGAGGTTGGACGAGATAGATGTGGTGCGGGAGTTCACAGAGGTGTTTCCAAATGATATCCCCGGATTACCGCCTCCCCGAGAGATGGAGTTTTGCATTGAGCTGGCAGCAGACACCTCACCACAGTCGAAAGCCCCATACAGGATGACGCCCGCAGAATTGGCAGAGTTGAAGAAGCAGTTATAGGAGCTGATGGAGGTTGGTTTCATCAGACCGAGTGTCTCACCTTGGGGCGCGCCAGTGTTGTTTGTGAAGAAGGACGGGTCATTGTGGATGTGCATTGATTATAGGATGCTGAACAAGGTCACCATCAAGAATAGGTATCCCCTACCTAGGATTGAGGACCTGTTCGATCAGTTGCAGTCAGCGAAGGTCTTCTCTAAGATAGACCTACGTTCAGGATACCATCAGCTGAGGATCCGAGAGGAGGATGTCCAGAAGACAACATTCAGGACCAGATATGGGCACTATGAGTTTTTGGTGATGCCTTTTGGGTTGACGAACGCTCCGGCAGCTTTCATGGATCTGATGAACCGGACGTTCAGGCAGTACTTGGGTAGTTGTGTCGTTGTCTTTGTGGATGATATCCTGATTTACTCACCCGATGTGGAGCAGCACAGAGAGCACCTGCGGATTGTACTTAGCATTTTGAGAGACCAGAGGTTGTATGCTAAGTTTTCGAAGTGCGAATTCTGGTTGGACAGAGTCGCATTTCTGGGTCACATTGTTTCTGCAGAGGGTATTTCGGTGGATCCGGCAAAGGTAGAGGCAGTGACTGAGTGGAGAGCCCCTACGAGCGTGACGGAGATCAGGAGCTTTGTTGGATTGGCGGGTTACTACCGTCGCTTCATCAAAGACTTCTCGAGGTTAGCTGCACCATTGACTGCCCTGACGCAGAAGGGAGTCACTTTTGTTTGGTCTCAGAAGTGCGAGGACAGCTTTCAGGAGCTGAAGAGATGACTGACGACAGCTCCAGTTTTGACTCTGCCGAGCGGCATAGGAGGTTTTGTGGTCTACAGTGATGCGTCAAGCATTGGTTTGGGTTGCGTGTTGATGCAGCACGGGAGGGTGATTGCATACGTTTCGAGGCAGCTGAAGACTCATGAGAAGAATTACCCGACGCATGACTTGGAGTTGGCAGCCGTTGTGCACGCACTGAAGACATGGAGACACTACCTAAGGACTACGATTTCACCATCTCCTACCACCCGGGGAAGGCGAATTCAGTTGCAGACGCCTTGAGTAGGAGAGTGGAGGTATCAGTTGGAGGCTTGTGCCTTCAAGAGTGGAGACTGCTTGAGTCATTGGCAGAGTGGAGGCCGTTCACTGGGGACTCTGAGGGAGCAGTGTTAGCTGGGTTGCGGGTAGAGCCACAGACAGTCTCACAGGTAGTGCAGGCGCAGCGTGAGGATGATGAGTTGGCCAGTTTGCTGGAGTTGACTGCCAGAGAGGGGTCAGATTTCAGTGTTGGGGTCGATGGAGGTCTGAGATTCAGAGGGCGGATCTGGGTGCCGAGGGTTGATGGGATGAGAGATGACATCATGGAAGAGGCACACAGAGCGAAGTACACCATCAATCCAGGGAGCACGAAGATGTATAAGGACCTGCAGCGGAACTTCTGGTGGAGAGGCATGAAGAAGAACATTGCAGAGTTCGTGAGTCGGTGTTTGGTCTGTCAGTAGGTGAAGATTGAGCACCAGAGACCAGCTGGGCCTATGCAGAGTATCGAGCTTCCAGAGTGGAAGTGGGAGCACGTGACGATGGACTTCGTTACGGGGCTACCGAAGACGAGGCGGTTCCATGACGCGATTTGGGTGATACTCGATAGACTGACCAAGTCGGCGCACTTTCTGGCCATTAGGACCACCTTGCCTTTGGAGAGTCTGGCGAAGCTGTATGTAGAGGAGATCGTCAGATTACACGGAGTACCGGTGAGCATCATCTCTGACAGAGATCCGAGGTTCACATCCAGATTTTGGGGGAGTCTGCAGAAGGCACTGGGGACACGTCTGAAGTTCAGTACAGCTTTTCACCCGCAGACAGACGGTCAGTCAGAGAGGACTATCCAGACCTTGGAGGATATGCTGAGGGCTTGCACCCTGGACTGGGCTGGACACTGGGATGAGTATCTACCTCTGATCGAGTTTGCCTACAACAACAGCTACCATGCTAGTATTGGGATGGCACCGTATGAGGCATTGTACGGGAGGCCGTGCAGATCGCCGGTATGCTGGAGTGACGTAGGCGAGAGGCAGTTAGTGGGTCCAGAGCTTGTGCAGATGTACGCAGAGAAGGTTGACCAGATCAGGAGGACGTTGGCTACATCACAGAGCAGACAGAAGAGTTATGCTGACCGACGCAGACGGACTTTGAGCTTCGAGGTTGGAGATCACGTCTTCTTGAAGATTTCACCAGCTCGGGGAGTGATGAGGTTCGGGAAGAAGGGGAAGCTCAGTCCGAGGTATGTCGGACCTTTTGAGATCTTGGACCGTGTCGGGGAGGTCGCCTACAGAGTTGCTTTGCCACCACAGTTCTCTGGCCTTCACAACGTCTTCCATGTTTCTATGTTGAGGAAGTACGTTGCAGACCCGACACATGTGATAGAGATTGCAGTACCTGAGATTCGGCAGGACTTGTCACTTGAGGAGATGCCAGTTGAGATCGTCGATCGGATGGACCATCAGCTCAGGAGGAGGACCATTCCGATGGTTAAGGTCAGATGGCAGCATCACAGTGAGCGCGAGGCCACTTGGGAGATCGAGGAGGAAGTTCGGAAGCAGTATCCGGAGCTCTTCGGTGAGTTACTTTTCTGATTTCGGGGCGAAATCCTTTTAAGGAGGGTGGATTGTAAAGACGTGAGAGAGAGAGAGTGAGAGGTATGGGGTGGGTGTATGAAGTATGGTGGGGATGGAGTGAAGTATGGGTAGGGTGTAGGGTTGGTGGAGGGGTTTGGTTTAAAACCACCCAACACATCTCATTCTTCCTCTTTTGTCCCCATTTTCTTCTCCACTCATCACACTCTCACCACCTTCCCTTGTGTTCCGGCGACCAGTAGGAGGAGAGGATCTCTGGCGGCGTGGTGGAGGCGAGCACGAGGAAGGAGCGTGCAGAGGTGCGGAGGTTGGCACGTGAGGAGGTTTTCGGAGACGGCGGTACGCGAGCGAGGCTCCAGCAGGTCTTCGTCGTCTTGAGAGGTATGCCAAGTCTTCATATTAACTCCCCAAGAGGTGTGGGAGTGTAGGGAGCGGCGTTGGTGCCGTTTCCCCGGCGAAACCCAACTGGACAGAGGTTGAAGACGCTCTGTTCGGTCTACCGGAAGTGTGGTTCGGTCGACCGAAAGAGGTCTGTGTGATGTCTGTTCAGGAGGAAAATGTATGTTCGGTCGACCGGTAGTTGGTCTCGGTCGACCGAGTTTAGTATATATTTGCTTACTGCCCGAAAACGGTCGAACAACGTCTGTGTGACGGTCGACCGTTTATGCCAAATTTTAGCGGGAATATTTTATAAGGGTTATATTAGTCCGGTCGACCGATCCAAGTAGATAGGGTAGATAGACCTTCGGCCGACCGAGTGTGTGTCTCGGTCGACCGAACTGCACAAAGTCGGTCAAGAGCGTTGACCATCTAAACGGTCGACCGCTCGTTGTGATCTGGTCGACCGACGGCGTGCATTTTTCTGCAGTGAAGTGCCTGTAGATCGGTCGACCGGAAGAGAGGTTTCCGTCGACCGAATGCTGTAGGCAGGATTCAGGCAGTTTTCATTATCGGTTGAACGGACCCTGGTTTGACCGATTGGATATATATGTATATAAAATGTATAGCGTAGACCTTCCAAACGGTCGACCGCTAGATTTGACCATGTTCGACTGGTGGGTCGAATTATCTTTCCTTGGTGGATTTATCCACACGCGAGACGTCGAGCTTAGGTGACTACCGGGTGCCGAGCCCACGGTCGATCACCGGACCTCGGAGCTACGGATTTCACCTACGACGAGAGCGTATTTCTGTTGGACCCCTTGAGCCTGTGCGGCAGAGGGATGCCTTCCATGCCTGTGCGGGTGGTAGACGCCTTCTTCCTTGTGTAGGGAGGGGTTGCACTTTCCGTGTGTCGGAGAGCGAGGTCACTTGTGCCTGTGCGGCCGAGAGACGCCTTCTTCCTTGTGTAGGGAGGGGATGCACTTTCCTTGTGTTGGAGAGCGGAGGCAGTTAGTGGGCCCGAGGCGGATTTGCATTGCATGAGCATTATTTGGCATTTTCGTCTGTATTTCTGTTTATGATAGGAGATGTTGGCATACGGGGTTCCTTGCGGGAACTCAGGCAGATTTTATATTTCATTTTCAGGGAGCAGGCAGTCGTAGGTTGGTGGTGACCGAGGGGAGTACCTCCGGGATCGGGTCCTGTCTTCGTATCTTTTTGTAGAGGTAGCGATTACTGTAGTCATGTAGTATGACTTGTAATCGCTCTTTTGACACTCTGTATTATGACTTCCATGTGGAGATATTTTATATATATGTATTCAGTTGACTTTCCAGTAACGTGTCCTTGTTGACCGTTGACGGTCGTATGTTGTATGTTTTATTTTGAAAAAAAATTCTTTCGCTGTTTCGGGACGTTACAACAAGTATATCCTTGTTCATCCCATTTATCCCATCTAGTGTAGACCTGAAAAACTTCATCTTGTTTATTTACGTATATCGCTCAAGCAGAAAATTAGATTTAAAGGATTTCAGAAATGAAATGTGCAAAATTCATTTCATTTTAAAGTCCAATGTGATGTTTGGAATCATTTGCAAAATCTCAAGAAAAACATGTTAGCCTTTTTTCATCTTATCATGTAATTCTTGAGCGCAAACACACCCTAGGTGGATCTCCAACCAGCTCACCCCAATACCAGCTAGATGGAGCCGATCCTAGTTTTAGTCCAGCCATAGCAACTACACATGCTTGGTGGGATAAGAACTCGCAACAACTTTAATATTTAAGATTAAGCCTACTACTTATCCACAAATTCCTAATCACGAGCCAAAAATAATATTTAACGAGTCATTTTCACTGAAGTTCACAACCACATGGAGTTTATTAACATAAATATCTTAAGTTTTAATCTTTAATAATTGAAGGAAGTGACACCTTTGTTAAACCATAGAGCATCATTTATAAAGCAATGTAAAAAATACATGGGTTTCTCTTGGGGTACATGAACTAAACAAGAAAACAAGGGTCTTGTAGCATCTCCGGCCGGTGTTTGTATCCTTGGCGTGTGAATGGGAAATGAATCTCACCCTCGTTGGATTTTTTTCCCGGTATTGCGGAGATGTGTTAATGGTGGGACATTCCTCTGAACTAGTTTATAAGGTCGGGTATAACCGTATAAGTCAAAAGTGGTAGGTGCGAAAATTATGAATTGGAAAAGTGTGACATTTTTACGATAAAAATATAAATATCTCACAATTGTTAACTTTTGCTATGTTTGCTATAAAAAAATTATGCGGAGAAAACAGGTCTGTTGAGGAACACTTGACATTTGGCGTTGAGGAAGATAAATAATGTTTTACGGCGGTCACGAAGAACTCTTTCTCTATTTCTTGTATTAGAATACATTCAAACCAACTACTTGAATTTCCATTAGAAAATTTGGTTTTCTATGCTCAAAGTTTCCCAACCTCTAAGAAAGAACTTTCACTTTGACATCCTCTAAAAAATATGTCTATCTTGCAACTTCTCCTCAAAATACATGTGCCTAAATCGTGTGACCACTCCATTTGAAGCAACAACTCTCAGACTTTCTCTCTCTCAGGCGTAGTCGGTAGAAACTTTCCATCCGGGACTGGAATACCACCACCAGTACACATTGGCCCGCTGAGATCCACCTTCACTCATTTTAGTGTTCTTGTCTAAGAAACCAGGCATCCAAGAGAATGGGTAAGTGTAATTGTTAAAAATTGATGTGCGTGTTACTTTCTTACATTCTCTTCCATTTTTGTATTAAAATGAAGTGTTCTGTTGTTTTGTGGAATTTTTGTTGAATCTCCTGTTTGCGGTGGTGTGATTGTGCTCGATTTAGCTCGATATTGCTCGATGAATGAGAATTTAATGATGGCGACGGTACTCAACAGTACGCAATAGACTCACTAGTTTTATTTTATTTATAGTTTGATAGTGATCGATGTTGCTCGACGATACCCGATAGACAGTGCGGGTCGATAGTTTTACTTAGATTGAACTCCATGTGTTAGATTGACATTTGATAGAGGTCGATGTTTAGAGTTCGATAGTGTTCGATAGTGGTCGACGTTACACTGTAGGTAGTGTCGGTCGAATTGTTTGCTCATTAGTTTTACTTTGATTGAACTCCAAATGTATTCAATTGACACTCGATAGAGATCGATAGGTAAGGCTTACTATCCTTGTTTCCACTATTTTTACCCTTTTCTCCTTCTGTCAACAGCTTCATCCGTTAACGTATTGGCTGCGTACAATGATGTTTGGGAAATGGACAGTAGAGAGTGACTTTTCAAGGATAGTAAGAGTAAAGGGATCACGATAGAAAAGGATGTAACGTACCTAAAACTGCTTGACATTTTGCATAAGACATTTGAAGTTGATAAATTGAAGTATGAGTTCACACTGAAGGCTCCTTACAAAACACTTGGTCAACCACTTAGACCTGTTGAAATTACAAATGATTCTAATGTCCGTTGCTTTGTCTTTGAAATATTAAATGACAGGAATCATTTATGTGTGACTCCGGTAAAGAAGAATGCACCTGTAGAACCCCAGACTTATTCGAACTTTAATAACGAAGTTAGGAGTCAAGTTGGGACTTTTGTTCCCCAAACAAATCCCAAAATAGTTGTTCCCAAAGTTGTGTACCCCACCAATTGAATGAGTATAAACCCCATGTGAACTTCAGTGAAGATTTGTCACTCCTATATGTAGGATCGTGTGGGTTATGGGTTCACTAATCACTTTTTAATCTAATCACCTACTTGTTTAAGCAATCGATATGCGCAGCGGAAATTTAAAACAAACAAGCAAGTGTAGGAAATATGCAAACCACAAGAAGTCGGGTCGATTTTTATAGAGGTTCGGCACCCCACCCGGGTCCTAATCCTCTCTTGCAAGCTCCGCTCGGATCACCGAGCTCCGCCTACGACTTCACTATCCGCTCCCCGTTCCGGGCCGGGAGACAACGCCTTACAACCGTCAAACTCGCGAACAACCCTCGCCGAGCTTGGAATCTTCCTCTCACAATCCGAGAGGGACACTTCGGGCTTTCACCGAAGTCCTTGCTTCCTTTTACAACAATTGAGAACTTGAGTGGAACAACACTCTCTAAACTTTGAGCACACTTGAGTAGGATGAAGAAATGATCACTAAGTGTGGAAGGTTTGTAGCTTTGAGTGTTTGGAATTCTCTCTAAAGTTTGGGACAAGTTTGTAGTGGGAGAGTTGTGTTAAAATGTGTTTTACAACTCTATTTATAAGCATTAGAGAGAATAGATCCGTTGGGACAAGATTTGGTTGGATATTGTGCAAAGAACACAAAGCAGAAAATCGGGCTGCAAATCTGTCCAGAAACGGTCGACCGAAAAGGTGCAACGGTCGACCGAACGCTTGGGTTCGATAGGGATACGGTCGACCGAAATATGAATCAGTCGACTGAACACTTAAGTCTATTAAGAAAACGGTCGACCGAACAGGGTTACCGGTCGACCGAATAAGTGTTTCGGTAGAGGGAAAATTGGATCGGTCGAACGAAATCGTATCGACCGATAGCAGGGAATTCTTGACAAGGTTAAACGGTCGACCGAACTTGGCACATGGTTCGACCGTTTGGTTAAGTATATGGAGGTGTATATAGTTTTAAAACGAATACGACCGTTGGGCATATACGACAAGAATAACGGTCGGAACAGTAAGTTCAAACGGTCGACCGAAAGATATGGTGCGGTCGACCGATACTAGGCAGGAAAACACAGATTGGATTACTTGATCATCCGGTCGACCGAACGGCATGTTGCGGTCGACCGAATGTGGGCAGACAGTTAGGTTTCAGATTTAGTGTTTTCCGATCTAAGTTTGGGTGATCTATTGAAGTCCAAATAATGTGAAATTTCGTGTGTGACTTTTATAGGGAACCTAGTGTGTGATTAAGTTGATTTTAGCTCAAGTATGCTCAATTACACTTTGTTCCTAAGACTCAAAAGAAATCAAGATTACATGTCTTCGATTTAGCTTTAATTACATGTCTTGACTTCATTTCCTTCTTTCTTGAGTCTTGATCACCTGTAGAGGTTAGCACAATACAATATATATGCAATGCATAGTGTGTGCTACTCTAATTAAGATTCGGTTGATTAAATCATCAAAACATAAGATTAAGGCCAAAAAGCCAACAATCTCCCCCTTTTTGATGATGACAACCGATATCTTAATACTTGAAAATTGTATATGTAAACTATGCATATAGATGCTCCCCCTATGGATGTGCATAGTTTTTGTTCCATTTTTATCAAGTTTTTCAAGTTACCCCCTTAATTATCTCTCCCCCTTTGACATCCATCAAAAACATTGATAATTATGTAAGTCAAAAGGATGTCATCGTAATGAAGTTGCTCCCCCTAAATTTTGCACTTCATTACTCTAATAAAAGATATAACATTTAAGCTCCCCCTATCAATAAGGCTAAATGGAAACAATGAGTATGATTCAAGCTAAGTTCATTTAAGTTTCAACTTAAGCCTTATTCTAACATCCATTTAAAATTTGACATTTAGAATCAATGGATGTGATAAATGATTTGCAATGAATAGGGTATATGATTTGCAATGAATTAAACTATATGATATGTCAATTACGCATATGAAGCTAGATTAGAGCTAATTTAACATGAATTGTATAGATAAGAATTTATACCAATGTTGAATTCGAATTTAGCTCCAATCTCATTTGGTGATGCAACCGGATTTGAATTTGACTCTTGAGCTCACCCGGTCACCACCAATCTCCTCCTCAAGCTCCTACAAGAGTAGATTTGGGTACCCAAACAACTTTGGGTCCTTGAATGTTAGCTTTGGGAACCCAAACCATTTTGGTTTTGGGAGCCCACACACTTGAGGAACTATGATTTACAACTAAGTGCTTTCCATTTAGAGTAGTGTGAGATACATGGTTTTTCAATTTTGCATTGTATCCTAACCCATGTTTTTGCAAAGATTGTCTTTGACTACCTAATAGCATGTTAAGCATCTTAGTTCCATGTGTGAATTTTTCTAGATCTTTTCTTAATTGCACATTGCAAGCTTGAAGATCTAATTGTTCACAATCTATAGGTGTTGCTTTTAATTTATCAAAATTTGATGCATTCTTTTCAAATTTAGCAATCACCTCATTCTTCTCATTCATGCATGTTTCAATTTGGCTTTGGAGATCTTTGATTAACTTTCTAGCATTTTTGTTTTTATCACAAATGATCTCATATTGTTTAACTAAGTCATGAAATGCATTTTGAAGCTCATCATGTGTATAAGTTTCTTCATTAACACTAGAATGTGAGCTATCACTATAATATGACTTAGTTGAGCATGAATTACTAGAACAAGAGTTAGAATCTACCTCACTTTGATCTTCAATAGCCATGAAGCATGAGTGAGCCACTTCTCTTCTACTTTGCAAGGAAGACGACGATGAAGATGGTGATGAAGAATCATCCCATGTAGCCTTGTGTGCTTCCTCCTTCCTTTCTTTTCTCTTGCTCTTCTCCTTTTCTTTTCTCCTCTCCCTTCTCTCCTTTTTCTTCTCCCCTTCTCTTCTCTCATTTCCACTCTCCTCCCTCTCTTTTTCTTTTTCTCTTTTCTCACTTCTTCTACCTCTTCTTTCATTCTTTTCTTCTTTGTCCTTCTTGAGGTATTTGAAGAAGTCTTTTGCTAGGACTTCAATGTCCTCATCTTCTACATTCCTCCTTGGTTGGTCAATATTTGCATGTAATCCCAAGGTGAATTTGTTCTTGATGGCTTCCTTCTCCTTCCGATGGTTGATTTGAAGTTCATAAGCCATCAAGTTTCCAATGAGCTCCTCCATCTTTAATTTTGAGAGATCATGCGCCTCTTCAATTGCGACGACTTTATCTTCCCAATCGATGCTAAGTGACCGGAGGAACTTCCTTGTCATCTCTCCTTCATTGATTTTTCTTCCAAGAACCAAAAGAGAGTTAGTGATATCGGTGAAGCGAGTGTTCATTTCGCTTATGTTTTCACCGATTTGCATAGAAAAAATCTCATATTTATGCATGAGGAGACTAATGCGTGTTTCCTTAGTTTTACTATCCCCCTCATGGTGCATTTGAAGTCTATGCCATATCTCATGTGCACTTTCACGTCCCCTAATCCTATTATATTCACCCTCATTAAGGCCACAATACAAGATGTTCATAATTTTCGAATTCATTTCGATTTCTTTCATTTTCGGTCTTGTAAGTGAATCTAATTCATCTTCTTTAGGGGGTGTGTATGGATTTTGGAGAAACATCCAATACTTAAGGTCATTTGATATTAAAAAGATTTTCATCCTATTTTTCCAATAATCATAGTTTGACCCATTAAGCAATGGAGGTCTAGTGGTGCATAATCCTTCTATGTGATTAGATGATGTAGAAGCCATGCTAAATAATACGATTAAGTATGAGAATTTAGCTAACAAGGCTCTGATACCAAATGTAGGATCGTGTGGGTTATGGGTTCACTAATCACTTTTTAATCTAATCACCTACTTGTTTAAGCAATCGATATGCGCAGCGGAAATTTAAAACAAAACAAGCAAGTGTAGGAAATATGCAAACCACAAGAAGTCGGGTCGATTTTTATAGAGGTTCGGCACCCCACCCGGGTCCTAATCCTCTCTTGCAAGCTCCGCTCGGATCACCGAGCTCCGCCTACGACTTCACTATCCGCTCCCCGTTCCGGGCCGGGAGACAACGCCTTACAACCGTCAAACTCGCGAACAACCCTCGCCGAGCTTGGAATCTTCCTCTCACAATCCGAGAGGGACACTTCGGGCTTTCACCGAAGTCCTTGCTTCCTTTTACAACAATTGAGAACTTGAGTGGAACAACACTCTCTAAACTTTGAGCACACTTGAGTAGGATGAAGAAATGATCACTAAGTGTGGAAGGTTTGTAGCTTTGAGTGTTTGGAATTCTCTCTAAAGTTTGGGACAAGTTTGTAGTGGGAGAGTTGTGTTAAAATGTGTTTTACAACTCTATTTATAAGCATTAGAGAGAATAGATCCATTGGGACAAGATTTGGTTGGATATTGTGCAAAGAACACAAAGCAGAAAATCGGGCTGGAAATCTGTCCAGAAACGGTCGACTGAAAAGGCGCAACGGTCGACCGAACGCTTGGGTTCGATAGGGATACGGTCGACCGAAATATGAATCAGTCGACTGAACACTTAAGTCTATTAAGAAAACGGTCGACCGAACAGGGTTACCGGTCGACCGAATAAGCGTTTCGGTAGAGGGAAAATTGGATCGGTCGAACGAAATCGTATCGACCGATAGCAGGGAATTCTTGACAAGGTTAAACGGTCGACCGAACTTGGCACATGGTTCGACCGTTTGGTTAAGTATATGGAGGTGTATATAGTTTTAATACGAATACGACCGTTGGGCATATACGACAAGAATAACGGTCGGAACAGTAAGTTCAAACGGTCGACCGAAAGATATGGTGCGGTCGACCGATACTAGGCAGGAAAACACAGATTGGATTACTTGATCATCCGGTCGACCGAACGGCATGTTGCGGTCGACCGAATGTGGGCAGACAGTTAGGTTTCAGATTTAGTGTTTTCCGATCTAAGTTTGGGTGATCTATTGAAGTCCAAATAATGTGAAATTTCGTGTGTGACTTCTATAGGGAACCTAGTGTGTGATTAAGTTGATTTTATCTCAAGTATGCTCAATTACACTTTGTTCCTAAGACTCAAAAGAAATCAAGATTACATGTCTTCGATTTAGCTTTAATTACATGTCTTGACTTCATTTCCTTCTTTCTTGAGTCTTGATCACCTGTAGAGGTTAGCACAATACAATATATATGCAATGCATAGTGTGTGCTACTCTAATTAAGATTCGGTTGATTAAATCATCAAAACATAAGATTAAGGCCAAAAAGCCAACACTATACTCATAGCATCCAACGGAAAGACACCCACAACACAAAACATCAGGAAGCTTAGCACCTGGGACAAGCAGCAGTCACCCAAGTAGAACGTGAAATAACACAGGACGGAGTTTTCAATTATTTTCGTTAGAAGACCACTGAAGATGGACTGCTTCAATGTTAACAAGAGAAGATATATTGGATTCTAGCCAGACTCATACGTCCTCTTCTGGAGAATCATCTTCTGAATTCTACATTGGCAAGACTTTCAAAAGTAAGGTTGAATTGAAAACCAAAGCTGCTCTCTTTGTAATTAAGAATAATTTTGAGTTTTTAGTGAAGAAGTCTGGTAAAAGGGTGTGGTATATCACTTACAAGGATCCTAATTGTGGTTGGAGATTGAGGGCCAAGAAACAATTGCCTTCACCCATGTTTGAGCTTACTGTCTTCCACAATATACATAATTGCACATTGGAACTCAGACAGAAAGACCGCCGCCAAGTTGCAGCTTGGGTAGTTGACCACCTCATCAAGAACAAATATGCCAATGATGGAACTACCTACTTGGCAAAAAACATAAGGGAGGATGTGAAGGAACAATATGTAGGATCGTTATGGCTACCTAATTCTAATCAATTTAAAGGTTAATTAAACTATACTGGCTCAATCAAAGATGTGCAACGGAAATTAAAACATATAAGCAAGTGGAGAAAGAAATTTGCAAACCACAAGATGCATGGGGAATTTTTAAAACAAGCAAGCAAGTAAGGAAGGAAAATGCAAACCACAAAAGAAGATGACGTTTTTAAAGAGATTCGACACCCCACCCAAGTCTAGTCCTCTCTTGCATGCTCCACTCGAATCACCGAGCTTCACTCATGACTTCACTATCTACTCCCCGTTCCGGGCCGGGATACAACACCTTTACAATTCTTCAAGCTCGTGAACAACCCACGCCGAGCTTGGCTCCTACTCTCAGAATCCGAGAGGGTCACTTCCGGCTCTCATCGAAGTCTATACTTTTTGTGTATTGGGACCCTTGCTTCTTGGACAACAAATGAGTGGAACAAAACTCTCTAGCTTGAGCACACTTTGAGTAGGATTTGGAAATGATCAAAGGTGCGGAAATTTAAGGCTTAGAGTGTATGGTAGGAGCTTTTGGGATTGAGAGACTTCTCTCTAATGTATGGGACATTTGTGTGTAGGAGAGTTGTCGAAACAATGTGTTCAAACCTATATTTATAAACTTCTAAGGTGCTATAGCCGTTGGGGATAAGTGTGGTGATTGGTTGTGTACGAATCAAAAAACAAAAAACTGCAGCACACATTCCAGGACAAGTTCGATCGACCACACGAGTCAAACAGTCGACCGGTAGGCAGTTAAGAATGTGGAACCGTCAACCGAGCAGGGAACAATCGAATGAAAATAGGATATGACTTAGGTTCACTTAAGTTATCGGTCGACCGAAAAGGTGAAACGGTCGACCGAAATCTTACAAGCAGTGTGGGGTTTTATGTTCGGTCGAACAAAGTATTTTGGACGGTCGACCGAAAATCGACAGGCACTCTGGGATTCAAGATAAAGTGCTCTAATGGTCGACCGACGTCTAGTCGACCAGAACCGAAGGTGATTTGGGATTTTGTTTAAGTTTATACGAATACGACCGTTGGTATAATAGGACAAGTCTAACGGTCAAATGACATGTGTCGACGGTTGACTGAGAAGTTCTAAACGGTCGACCCGTCGGGCTGTAAAATTCACTATTTGATAAAGGATCAAACGGTCGACCAAAGGCACTTCAGTCGACTGAATTGGCACAAACAGTTCTTGTTTATTGAATTCCGGTCTAAGTTTGGATGACCTATTGAAGTCCAATTGTTGTGAGATTTTGTGTGTAACTTTTATAAGGAACCTAGTGTGTGTTTAAGTTGTTTTAACTCTTGTATGCTCAAATACACAAAGTTTCTAAGACTCAAAAGAAATACAAATTACATGTCTTGACTTGAATTCATTTCTTCCTTGAGTCTTGATCACCTGTAGAAGTTAGCACAATACAATATATGCAATGCATAATGTGTGCTACTCTACATTGATTATAATTAAGATTAGGTTGATTAAATCATCAAAACATAGATCAAGGCCCAAAAGCCAGTTGTTCGACCAAAAGAAATCCAATTGGTCTACCAAAGAAGATAAAAGTAGGAAGGGTAAAGAGAAAACGTCTACCATCTCTAGGGGAAGTTGTGGTGAAATAGCGCAGGTGCAGTAGATGTGGTGGAAGTGGACACAATAGGAGGGGATGTAAAGTTAGGCTATAGAGGTGTTGGTTTAATCTGTTTTGAAGTTTCACTTGATAGTGTTTGATGGATGGTACATTTTCCTTGACTGTTGTTATCGTATAACGTTGAGATCGTTATCCTCTTTTTGTTGTTCTAGTCAATCGAGGATGATAGACTATTGCTCCATCGAGTTCACAAACAAGTGCTCGTAAAGTGCTCGATGGGCATTTTCTTTTGAGCTTAATTTCGTTTGGAGATGCTCTGACCTTTTACTCGATAGGGAGCGATATTTGCTCGACCGTCATCGAGAGCGATCCAGAACATGTCCAGAAAATATCAAAAATGTGTGTCCAAAATGTGTCCATAGCGTGTATGTCAAGAATATGCACAAAATGTGTCAAGAACGTGTCCAACATGTGTCTAGAACATGTCCAGAATGAGTTTGTTCAGAACATGTCTAGAATGAGTTTGTCTAGAACATATCGAGAAGGTGTCCAGAACGTGTTCAGAACATGTCCAAAATGCGTGTCCAGAACATGTATGTTCAAAATATGTACAAAATGTGTCCAGAACGTGTCCAGAATGTATCTATAACATGTCCAAAATGAGTTTGTCCAGAATATTTCCAGAAGGTGTCCATAATCTGTCTAGAATATGTCTATCATGTGTCCAGAAATCATTTCTGTCCAGAATGTGTGTCCAACATGTGTCTAGAAATCTTTTCTGTCCAGAATGTGTCCGAAACGTGTCCAGAACATGTGTGTCTAGAATGAGTTTGTCCAGAACATATCGAGAAGGTGTCCAGAACGTGTCAAGAACATGTATGTCCAGCACATGCCCAGAATGAGTGTCCAGAACATGTATGTTCAGAATATGTACAAATGTGTCCATAATGAGTTTCTCTCGAACATATCTAGAAGATATCCAGAATATGTCCATATGTGTGTCCAACATGTGTCCAAAAACACATAAATAGGCAACTCGATCAGAGCTCGACATAAATCTGCACCCTCAGTGTTCGAAGAACATATGCATTCATTTTCCTATTTGGTTACAGGCTCGACGAATGTGATACGAACTCGATCAGATCTCGACGTAAATCCGTCAAGCCTAAGAGTTCAAAGAACATATGCATTTCTTTTCTTATTTGGGTGGGATTTACGCTCTCGTAAAACCCTAAACCTCAGTGTTTACAGAACGTATGTATTGAGAGCTACATTTCAGTAGGCTAAACGACTTCGATAGCAGTTGATTAGAGCTCCACCATGTTCAAATTAACACATAAAAGAACATAACTGCATTTTTATTCATCATTTCAAAACAACTTACTAGATATTAAGCACAAAACTTTGTGCAAGTCTTGAACACATACACGAACAAACACCACATTCCATAAACAACTAAAATTTAACTAAAACAACTTCACTCTTTTCCCTTTCCTCGTACACCCACATTTATCTTTGAGGCTGAAGGAGGGTGTTGGGTCAGGTATGGAAGACTCTGCTAGGCAGGTCACCCCACATTTAGGGCTTGTGTGCTCCAGGAAGAGGGAGGTGGGTGATGGTGCCTTCGGGGTGGAAACTATGCATATAAAATGATGACAGGTCAATGGCTGAAGAAAAGATACGAAAATAAGGAAAGAGATAACATCAACATACTAAAGTCATTGGAAAGGTTTGCCATGGCGTCATCCATGGCGGCTAAACGCCGCTCGAGGTCTGCCACCGCTCCCCTAAGAGCTACTAGGGTCTGTTTTGTTGGCTTCTTGGCCTTAATCTATGTTTTGATGATTTAATCAACCTAATATTTATTGTAATCAATGTAGAGTAGCACACATATTTCATAGAATATAAATTGTATTGTGCTACCTCTACAGGTGATCAAGACTCAAGGAAGAAAGGAAATAAAGTCAAGAAATGTAATAAAGCTCATTTGAAGACATGTAATCTTGATTTATTTTGAGTCTTAGGAACTATGTGTACTTGAGGTAAAAACTAATCAAACACAGACTAGGTTCCTTATAGAAGTCACACACAAAATTTCACATCATTTGGACTTCAATAGATCACCCAAACTAGGACTGGAAAACACTTAAACCAAACTTGAACTGCCACGACCAAATCGGTCGACCGATTAGGTCTGTTTATTTTGTTACATATTCCAGTGTTAAACTGGTCGACCATTTGGACGAATTTGTTCAACCATCTACACATGTCACATCACTGTTAGACTTGTTATTTGCTCCAACGGTCAGATTTACCAAAACTCCAATTTTACCAAATTTTTGGTCGACCAAAACTTACCTAGTGGTCGACCGATCAAACATTCTTGGGTCACTGTTGAACGTTTTATATTTCTACCGCAAGTGCACGGCCGCGATGAAGCGGTGGCAAGTACGGGTCGTCCTCAGGGAGGTGAGCTCGCTCTTGTTTATCAGAAATCAAGTGGCAAAGATTGGGGGAGAAAGATTGATTAAGCTACTCTACACTAAACTACGCTAAGAAGTACGAAATGCGAAACAAAGAAATAAACGATCAAATAAAAACTAAGCTAAGAACAAAATAGAAGTGCTGGAATTTCAGGAATGTAAAACCCCTAAGGGGTGGAGTGAGTGCACACATGCAAAGAGGTGGGTGTAGAATACATTCTTTAAGCACATGAAGGTGGTGTTTATCAAGCATAGGAAGTGTCTAAATGTTATGGCAAAACCTATCAATCTATTCACCAACTTAGTTGAGTAACATTTACATATGCAAGGTGTTTATTTCAGAACCTAAACAAGCATGAGAGGTGTCTAATCATTTTGGCAAAACTCATCAAATTATAAATTCTATCCTAAACAAGCAAGCATACATTCATGTTTAATCAACACATTGAAATTAAAGCATTCATCCCATTCTCATTTGCATGTATGTACATCTACTCCACCCCCCAAAGGGGATGGAACTACTCACTAAACATTACACTAATTATTAAACTAAACAAAGAAAGCATATTAACTAAGCTAATAAAACTAATGAAATGAGATTAAGCAAAGCAAAACAAGAAACATAAAACAAACAACATAATAAAGAAAACTTGTATTAAAATGACTCACATTAAAAGTAGCATCCTCCTACTTTAGTGTGTGCTTCAAGGCCTCACTTCTAGTAGGAGCAATAGCCACTTAAAATATGGAGTGATTACAAAAGGAGGTGAAGAGTTCTATTTATAAGCATGGAAAAAGCTAATCGGGGACAATCCCCCGATGTGGGACTAAACCAATACCAAAAATAGCCTAAACGAACATTAATACAAGTCCAGGAGAAATTTCGACGGATCCTGAGCAATATAGACCGCCAATTAGCGGTCCAAGACCGCCAATTGGCGGTCCAAAATTGTCGGATCGTGTTGGAATTTGTTGTGGGCTTTGCTTTCTGGTATTATTGGTCTTTGATGCGGTTACTCGACTTGTTGGAGCTCCGACCCGAATAGAATTGGTAAAACACTCCCCATGATGGTGTGGAGTATTCTGTTTTGCTCTTAGGTCCTTCTGTCTTACATTCAGGTCCTTCTCCCTTGCATCTTGGTCCCTAGATCTCACAATTCAGTCCTTTTTCCCAGCTTTTGGGTCCTTTTATGCTTCATCTCTTCAAACCTATCTATTCCTGAAAACTAAACATAAAACTCGTGACATAGCATTATTTAGGTGAAAGATAATGGATATAAGATACAAATATGAGCATGAAATGATGTCAATCAAATACCCCCACACCTAACTTTTGCTAGTCCCGAGCAAAACAAAGAAAGAGAAAAGCATGCGAAAAAAAAACAAGAAATCCTAACTCACTTTCGTAGGAATCACGGTTGCACTTAGCACGTGCAACAAGCCGTTAAACCTCCTTGTCGCCAAGGAGGAGGAGTGTTGTCTCCTGAGGGTTTTCAGCGGATCTACCCACAAAATACGAACAAGATGCATTAATCAATCTAGCTACACGACTCGCTGGACTTATTTTGTCGATCATGGGACGCGGTAAGACTACGGGTCGACTCTATAAATGTAATCCGTCCACACACCTAGCCTAATGAGTTATTCGTGAGAGTTAGTTAAGGACTTAAGTGAAAGACATGGGCAACCTTAACTTCTGAATGTGATACAATGTGTAAAGTCCATTTTGGTTCTTATTTGCTTCTTTTTTTTTCTTTTTTTTTCTTTTTTTTTTCTTTTCTTTTTTTCTTTTCTTTTTTTCTTTTTCTTTGGAGCATTTATTGGTTGGTGTATGATTCTCCCAGGGTCAGGTTTCGTGCATCATTGCCTATGAGGACTTACACTATCACGTATACCTTCCCCCAAATCACCACATAGGGCGATCCCTACCACCCGTGTAACGGGAGTTCGGTCGGTGCATCCCAAGTCAGATGACTCGAAAGCACCAGGCACAAAGTCCCCTCAGACCTACTTTCCCGAGTGATAGGAGCCGTGAGAGAAGAGAGAACACCATTTATTTATCTACATGGGAACCAAAACCCCTACACTTAAGTTTCACAAAAAGAGATTAAGGGCCCTTGACTACGACAAACTTCCTTATACTAACAGACACGAATAATTTGACTCACTAGGTTCAGGGTGGACTTCTTTAAATGTTTGAGTACTGAAACCCTATGATTACACGCCCCCCGAGGGAAAACCGGGGTGCATCCTAACGACTCGATAAGACCTAAAGCCAGTAAACTAGAAATCCTAATGCATCAAGTTCAAGACAATTTTGGGAGCTTTCTTTTTACTTTGCCTCTCAACGGTTTTGCACATGCTAAACACACGCAAAACCCACAAAAACATTTTCTTTCACAAACACATGAAGATTTTGAAAGAAATGTGAAAATTTTAAAGCACTAGGCAAGCAAAAGAAGACAAGTCACCCAAGGATCATGGCAAGCAGATATATCAATGTTAAATGCGACACACTAACATGACCCTAGCAGTACAAACAAAAGAAAATAAAACCAAAGGAAAAAGACTCGACTATGTACACACGTAAAACACCCCCCCACACCTACTTCATGCATTGTCCTCAATGAATGTGAACAAGATACAACATGGATACATGCATGAAAAAGGAAAGATCTCACCAACATGAAGTACAAAGGGACGTTCAGGGTCATGTTGATGGACACAAACCCAAATTCCCTCAAAACCTGTGAGAAGCTGAAGAAGGGAGATAAATACGTGAAGAAATTGGGCCCAAGTACACAAGGGTTGGGGCCCACAACAATCGATGCTCACTGAAGGAGTCTTTTATTACACACTTTTTTTTGTTGTTTTTTTTTTGTTGTTTTTTTTCTTTCTTTTTTTCTTTTTTTTTAAAGATATATACATCAACCAAGATATTCTCATAATCATTTGGTCAAGGAACATCAAATGAGAACATCAAGTCATGAGGACCAGAGACTTGCCGAGATGGGCAAACTCCACTGGTACTCTGAGGTGTCATGAGGGGTGAAAGGTCAAAGCTGAAAGGCTCGAACCCCTCATGATATTGGTTGGGTGTGGGCAACAAAGAATGAAGTTGTGTTGCCTCACTAGGGTTTAATTGCTCATCGAAGAAAACCCTCCAACCAATAGGCGGGTGCATCGGAATGAGTTCCTCAGGCTCATTCGATGGATGCAACAGACTTGCATCACTAAGAATGGGGCTTCTCCCCAAGTCATCCAACAAGGACCTCCCACCATCATTTAGATCATCAAGCATAAGCTCGGTCATAGGTGGGTCCTTGTTGGAGTCAAAATGAAGCTCAAATGGCTCAATGGCCATGGGACATGAGGTAGAGACACCTTCTGGTATAGGCATATGATGAGGTGTCTCACTCTCACTAATACTCTCAACTGAATCATGCAACGAACACTCCCATTGGACATTCATGTTCGAGGCCAGCTCACTCTGTTGCATTGCGAAGACAGGCAATGAGTTTTCGCTGGGCCCACGAACATTCTCAACGGGTTGCATTGGGGTTAGGGGTGTTCGTTGATTTTGTGGTGCTTTCTCCAGTTGGCGGATGAGATTTAGATTTAAAGGTTCATCCATGGGTTCCTGTTGCCTACCAGAGTTGAACACATGAAACTCGGCACTCATGTTACCGAATGAGAGCTTCATGAGACCATTTCTACAATTAATCAAGGCATTGGAGGTTGCCAGAAATGGTCTACCCAAAATCAAAGGTATTTGAGAGTGGGTGTTCGCAACAGGATTGGTATCGAGGACAACAAAATCGACTGGAAATATAAAATCTCCAACTTTGATAAGCACGTCCTCGATAATCCCCATGGGAATACGAATGGATCTATCCGCTAATTGGAGGGTGATCTTAGTTGGTTTCAATTCTCCCAAGTTCAACTGTTGATAAACAGAGAATGGGAGGAGGTTGACCGCTGATCCTAAATCAAGCAAAACATTGCTCAATCTAGTGTCCCCTATCGTACACTGAATAGTAGGACACCCCGGGTCCTTGTATTTTGTGTAGGTAGGATTGGACAAAAGTGAGCTGATATTTGCAGCCAAGAATGCTTTCTTAGGAACATTGGTCTTCCTCTTGGTTGTGCAGAGATCCTTCAACACTTTGGCATATTGAGGTATTTGTCGGATGACATCCAACAAGGGGATGTTAACCTTTACTTGCTTAAATACCTCTAATATCTTGTCCATGTTGTCACTCTGCTTTTTGTTTAACCTACTTGGATAGGGAGCTTTTGGCAGGTAGGTTTTCTGTTGTGCCTGAGAAGAAAGCTTTGGTGTATTACCCTCACCCTCAGCTTCTTCTTCACCACCATTCCCACTGAGGGGCTGCATAGATGGTGGTGGGTGTGGCAAGGAAATGTGATTGTCAACCTGTTTTCCATTCCTTAAGGTCACAATGGAATTGACATGGTGAACAGGTTCCTCCACATGGTTCACTTGCCTCCCCCGAGGTACCACATTCTCATTTTGCATTTGTTGTTGTTGGTACATGCGGGGGTTAGCCTCAGGCTGGCTAGGAAAAGACCCTCTCTCTCTTTCATGTACAGACTGAGCCAATTGGCCCATCTGAAGCTCTAGAGATTTGATGGTCTGCTGATTTGAAGTGAGAACTTGACTCGTGGTTGACATAAAAATTTTCATTGAGTTTTCAAGTCCACGAGTCAAGGTCTCAAGCGAATTGAATCGGGTTTCCATATTATTGGAATTTGGGAAACCCAATTGATTGGTGGTTTGCGCTTGGGGTGGCTGATAGGAATGCGCATGCATGGGAGGTTGTTGTGATTGGTAAGGTGGTCTCGAGGAGTTTGGAGGACCACCCGGGGCATTAGTTTGGTTCCATGAAAAATTGGGGTGGTTCCTCCATCCAGGATTATAAGATGATGAGTATGGGTCATTCCTGGCTCTATCATAGACGGCGTTGACACGCTCCATCTCAGGAGGAATGGACTCACACTCGCTTTCTACATGACCTATCCTACCACATGAATGACAGGGAACTGGACCAGATGTAGACATGTGAGGTGCACTTTGTTGGTTTTGGAGCTCAATCGAGTCCATACGGCGCATTAAGGCCGCCATGCGTGCCTCGGTGGCCGTAGTGGTATCGATAGCAAATGCGGTACCCGATCTAGTCGAGTTTGCATTCGCGATCCTCGCTCCTATACTAGATGATGCAGGTGGTTCCCTCACACTCTCCCACTGCATGGTTTTTTCAGCGAGGTCTTCTAGGAAGGCCCATGCATCCCTTTCATCCTTTCCCAAGAACTCTCCTTGACACATGGACTCAAGGAGCGTTCTGGACGGGATGTGAAGACCCTCATACACAATCTGACAAAGACGCCACAACTCAATGCCATGGTGAGGGCACGAGGATAGTAGCTCTTTGAACCTCTCAAGATATGCATGAAATGGTTCGGTCTCATGTTGATAGAACGAATTGATTTCGTTCCTCAATTTTTGAGTCCGATGATTAGGAAAGTACTTCTTGAGGAATGCATATTGAAACTCATCCCAAGTCCTAAAGGAATTCGCCTGGTTGCTGTACAACCACTTCTTGGCGTCATCCTTTAGTGCAAAAGGAACGAGCCTAAGATGGATGGAGTCTGTGCTAAGTTGTTGCAGCTTGAACATAGCACAGACCTCCTCAAATTCCCTGAGAAAGATATAGGGGTCACCTTTCCCAGTGAAATGAGGGAGCATGGAGATAAACTGAGGCTTAACCTCAAAATCGTTCCCATTAGCCTCTGGTAATACGATGCATGAGGGTAGAGCTGTACGGCTCGGGTAGCATCGATCACGTAGAGGTATGGGAACGACAACTGGAAGCACAGGTGGAACAGGAGGGTCCAGCAACTGCTCCTCCTCACGGAAATTAGCAGCCATTGGACCCGAACTACGTGCGACACGAGAGGAGGAAGGTGTCGAGAAATCGATGACCGAAGCCGGATTGACAACGCTCCTCGTCAAACGACCACTCTCGTCTCGTGTCCACGAAAGCATGCACAAAGGTGCACACACAAACCACAACTCTTTTTTTTTATTTTATTTTATTTTTTCAAATAAAGAATGTACGTAGAAGAGAAGACGAGGGAAAACAGGAGAGAAAGAATGACTCAGGAGAGAAAGGAAGAAGTCCTTATGCTACGGCGGATGGGTACAGGTAGAAGCACACAAGCAAACAAGGCTCAAGCAATCCTAAGGTCGCTATAGGTCCTTACAGCTAGACGACGCCTAACTGCGAGGTCACACGGCCTCAACACGCCTCACCTCCCTACAACGAGGACCACAAAGCCCAGCAAGTGAGCCAAGATCCGGGGATCTCGTCTCTCCTCATATCGACAAAGTGGGCAACGCCGATCAGGTCATGACGGTCGGGACCGGATCACTCTCCTAATGCGTCCGAATTCCTTAAGGCCAATGTCTACTTGATTTTAAAATTAGGCTCTTGATTAGTGTGGTTTTTGGGGCAAAGGAAAGGGTGATGAAATCCCCCACCTTATCTTTTATGGGACAACCCCTCCTTAGTAGCGTTTTGGAGTCCTAATCTAGCAATCAACTCTCCAAACAAAACGCTCAACTCACACTTGTTGCAATGCACTTCCTACTAACTAATGCATGTTCATACGAAATGCATGAATGAGAGTAGAAGGTGCGTACCTCACGCCAGCTCTCAGCAACAGAAAATAAAGCTAAGATAAAAGACAATCTAAATGCCTAAGTCACATACATGATGCATGGCCTAAACAAAAAGAATGCCTAATCTTTTGCTTTGAGTTTTAGGGTCCAAGTTGCTTAAAGGAGGTTGATTATGGATCTGGGAACACACTATAAGTCAAAACATGCCAAATTAAATCCCAGATCACTACATCAATTATGAAAACTGACCAAAGAAATAAGAGAGCAAACAGAGCTTACCAGACCGCCAATTGGCGGTCTCAGGCCGCTGATTGGCGGTCTACAGTGCTCAGCTTGCTTCAAAACTTCTTCAGGTGCTCCTCCTGACCACTCCAAGTCTCCTGAAACAAAGACAAACTACAACACACAAATTAAATCCACTCGAATCGTCCAAACAAGAGTCTGGACTGGCACCTCCCCGGCAACGGCGCCAAAAACTTGTTGAACGTTTTATATTTCTACCGCAAGTGCACGGCCGCGATGAAGCGGTGGCAAGTACGGGTCGTCCTCAGGGAGGTGAGCTCGCTCTTGTTTATCAGAAATCAAGTGGCAAAGATTGGGGGAGAAAGATTGATTAAGCTACTCTACACTAAACTACGCTAAGAAGTACGAAATGCGAAACAAAGAAATAAACGATCAAATAAAAACTAAGCTAAGAACAAAATAGAAGTGCTGGAATTTCAGGAATGTAAAACCCCTAAGGGGTGGAGTGAGTGCACACATGCAAAGAGGTGGGTGTAGAATACATTCTTTAAGCACATGAAGGTGGTGTTTATCAAGCATAGGAAGTGTCTAAATGTTATGGCAAAACCTATCAATCTATTCACCAACTTAGTTGAGTAACATTTACATATGCAAGGTGTTTATTTCAGAACCTAAACAAGCATGAGAGGTGTCTAATCATTTTGGCAAAACTCATCAAATTATAAATTCTATCCTAAACAAGCAAGCATACATTCATGTTTAATCAACACATTGAAATTAAAGCATTCATCCCATTCTCATTTGCATGTATGTACATCTACTCCACCCCCCAAAGGGGATGGAACTACTCACTAAACATTACACTAATTATTAAACTAAACAAAGAAAGCATATTAACTAAGCTAATAAAACTAATGAAATGAGATTAAGCAAAGCAAAACAAGAAACATAAAACAAACAACATAATAAAGAAAACTTGTATTAAAATGACTCACATTAAAAGTAGCATCCTCCTACTTTAGTGTGTGCTTCAAGGCCTCACTTCTAGTAGGAGCAATAGCCACTTAAAATATGGAGTGATTACAAAAGGAGGTGAAGAGTTCTATTTATAAGCATGGAAAAAGCTAATCGGGGACAATCCCCCGATGTGGGACTAAACCAATACCAAAAATAGCCTAAACGAACATTAATACAAGTCCAGGAGAAATTTCGACGGATCCTGAGCAATATGGACCGCCAATTAGCGGTCCAAGACCGCCAATTGGCGGTCCAAAATTGTCGGATCGTGTTGGAATTTGTTGTGGGCTTTGCTTTCTGGTATTATTGGTCTTTGATGCGGTTACTCGACTTGTTGGAGCTCCGACCCGAATAGAATTGGTAAAACACTCCCCATGATGGTGTGGAGTATTCTGTTTTGCTCTTAGGTCCTTCTGTCTTACATTAAGGTCCTTCTCCCTTGCATCTTGGTCCCTAGATCTCACAATTCAGTCCTTTTTCCCAGCTTTTGGGTCCTTTTATGCTTCATCTCTTCAAACCTATTTATTCCTGAAAACTAAACATAAAACTCGTGACATAGCATTATTTAGGTGAAAGATAATGGATATAAGATACAAATATGAGCATGAAATGATGTCAATCAGTCACCCTAAACACTCTGTAGGTTTTTGGTTGAACGTTTCCTAGACCCTGGTCGACCGAAACTCAATTTATTCTTGATTTTCTGCCTTTGATAATTAAGAGATTAATTTGATCAATGGTTGGATTAGCTCCAAACTTGGTCAAACGTTTTGTGGATGCATGTAACACATTATGGAATTAGTTTGTGAGAGAAAATGTCAAGAAAACGTGGCTTAAGAATAGCCATGATTGAGAGTAAGATTGGAGCCTATAAATAGGTCCTTATTCTCCTTAATTAATTTAGATGTTTTTTTCTAATTGTTTTCTCTCCTAATTCACCACAAAAAGCCACGAAAATTCTCTTAGTTTTCTAAGTCTTTGGAAGGAGAAATCTCAAAGATTAAGGAAGGGGTTTGTAGCTAGATTCTAAGCTAGTTCAGAGGTTGATTGGCTAGCTCCTTTCTCTCGACCTTGTTTAGGGTTTTGGTGAATACTCGGAGGCATCCGGTGCAACGGGAAGCGACGATCATCATCCTCAACGTCTCCGGATCATCAAGAAGTTTTAGAGAACTTCTAGGTATGAAATTCGGAGCCCATGTTTGTTTTAATAAAGTTTTGAACTATTTATTGAAACAAACCGATGCATGCATGAAACAAATCATAGAAAAATTGTAATTGATCGTTATTGTGCATAAAAATTCCGAAAATATATATGTGCATTGGTTGCTTGTTTAAATTCCGCTGTGCATCTTTGATTGTTAAGAAAGTAGGTAATAGACCTTAAAAGTGATTAGAACTAAGCCATACATCGATCCTACATGTTTCACCTCTTCGATGGAAGCCAAAGCGTCCGAGAGATGGAAGGTGCATTGGTTGCAATCGATTGCACCACACCGCCAGATGACCTCCACTGCCCCGGTGGATGATCCGAAGCAGAGTCATTCAGTGATGTAACCGTAGACATAGTGGAGGTAGCTAAGTGGTGCACCTTCGGCGATGTCATCATCGTGGATCATCTTCCTGATTAAAGGTGGATGTTACAGAGGTTGAGGGAAGAAGCAACGAAGTTCTCTTCCAATCATAGTGACTTGATGCAATGCGGATGGAACCGAAAGTCATTTCATAGGCATGTGGACGTGTGATGCATCATCATATTAAGGCCAAGTCGATCCGCAATTGTACAAATTTCACACCCCTCTCATAACTGATGTAACCTTTGAAAAAAAACGTCCAACACACCCTAAATAACCGTACAGATGTCAGTGGGTTGTCGTATCGAGCTCCTATCATTTTCATATCCAGCACATGATGTTAGCAGAGAGGACTCTCTTGCTTCATCATATCGAGGACACGTCGAAGTGCCCAATGAGTGCAGTTATTAGTAGCATATCATGCATCATGTTCATGCTATATATCATTCATCTTACCCCATTACTCGACTTGTTGTTTTTAGTGTTTCAGGAGTTAGGTAATAAAGAAGAAGATGGAGCAAAAAGGACCTAAACAAAACAAGTATTGACTGATTTGGAAGGTTCTGGCCCTATTTATGATATACATGGACTGGATCGCAAATCAGGAAGGACCCAACTGCAAACCCGGAGGGACCTGATTATGAAATGCAAAATATGGTGACAAAATAACTTGAATCATATCAGTATTTTGCCAGTTAAACTCAAAGTGATTCGATCCAGTAGACCAGGACTTCACCCTACGTGGCAATTAAAGAAATAACAAATTTTCAACCCGATCAGACCCATTTGATCCGCCACTGGCATATCAAGATGGTCCAAATGGTCTCCAATTTTGGTCACGGTTTAGGTTGTCGGGTCAGAGCATTCCTGGACTGTCAGAGGTGATTTAGAGTCATCCGATTATTCCCAGATTAATCCTAACCATGTATTAGTCTATATATACCATTGTAATCCCTCCTGTACACCTCTTCTTCCTCCTTCCCCCATTAGAGTAGGTTTTTGTTTCCTGTTTTAGTAGTGTAATAAGGAGGTTGGAGAGGAGCAAACTTTGTGTTTTTATTGGTTAATCTACTTTAGCTGTTGTTCTTTTTGTTGATGGGTTCCATTTTATGGAATTTCCTTTGTGTTTGATGCTTGTTTAATCTAGTCTTCTATATTTCTTTCATGGGTTTATGTTCTTTTCATGCTTTCTTTAGTGTAGAGATGAGTAGAGAGTAGTCCATCTCCATGGGGGGTGGAGAAGAAGATGATTTGATCATATGATGGATTAGTGTGTGTGTTAATCTTAATCATTCGAGCCTTACATGTTTTCCATAACCATCTAATGAGATTTCACTCATATCTTTTATGTGCTAATGCTCTTAAATGAAGCTTAGATATGCTTAGATTAGTGGGTCTATTTTATGGGGAATAATGATGTCAGGATAAGGATGGAGTGGAAGAAGGAAACAAGGCATGTGCATGCATGTGCTCATGTTGTCTTTATCCAAATTAATGTCTTGTATGTTTTAATGATTGTGATAAATCTTATTTCATGTGGAGACATAGTTGGATTTGAGTCATGATGCATGTGAACATATTAGCTTTATTTCAATTGTTGTCTTGTATGTTTTAATGATAATGTCTTATCTTATTTCATGTGGAGGCAAAGTTGGAATTGAGTTTTATGGATTTCATGTATGCCATGTTTTGATGAGCACATTTCAACACACGCACACAACACAGATTTTCGTATTCGCATTCTTTCTCTACTCCCTGAGGGGTTTAGTTTTATTGCTTATTTTCCAATTTCTTTTGCATTGTAGTGTAGTTTCGATCACATCTCTCTCCTCATCTCTCTCCTCATCTCCCCCACTCGACTATCGTGAATCCGATTGACATGCTCTCCTTGTGGACCGACCCGTATTTGCCCCCTCTTCAATGTGGCCGTACACTTGTGGTATTTTAACTGATTCAATCAAGGTTTCAGCGCCGTTGTCGGGGAGCATCGTTTCCATAGTCGAGTGGTTACTGGAATGTGGTCACAAGTGGACAGGAGGACCTACTGGGGCTTGGAAGCATACGAGCGAATCTTGGGGACCTCAAACCCAAGAAGATCCGCTAGTAGCATATTTGGTGAGGTATTTGTAATATATGTTTGAACTGTAACTTCCTTTGCCTATTTCTAGTTGGTTCCTTTAACTGTTGATGCAATGCATGTTCTTTTTTAGTGTCGGAAATTAATTTGGCTTGCATGGCCCCTTCTTAAGACAAGTTGGACCACAAAACTCAAAGCAAAAGATTAGACTTGTTGCCATCTAGGTCATGCATCATTTGTAGACCTTGCATGCATTCGTCTTTTCTTTTCATTACATTCTTGTTGTCGATTGCTGGCGTGAGGTATGTGCACTCGATCTCTCATTTCACACATGTTTAGATCATGCATCAATTAGTAAGGTGCGTTGTAACAAGAATGAGGTGAGCGTTTGTTTAGTGAGTTGCTTGCTAGCCTAAGATTTCAAAACATCTCTAAGGGGCACCACCTATAGTCTTAAAGATAAGCTGGGGGATTTCATCATCCCTTAGACCCACAAACAACACTTAAGTGAGGCCTTAATCTAAAATCAAGTAGACATTGGCCAATAGGACTTTCGCGCATTAGGAGAGTGATCCGGTCACGACCGTCATAGCATGATCGACATCCCCACTTTGTCGGTAGCAGGAGAGACGATATCTCTGAATCTTGGCTCACTTGCTGGGCTCTGTGGTCTTCATCGTAGGGAGGTGAGGCGTGTTGAGGCCGCGTGACCTCGCAGTTAGGCATCGTCTAACTGTAAGGACCCATAGCCAGCCTAAGCTTGTTTAAGTTGTGTTTGCTAGACTAGGCTTCTACCATCACCCTCTACCCATACGATAATGGATATAAGATAGAAATATAAGCATGAAATGATGTCAATCAAATACCCCCACACCTAAGTTTTTGCTAGTCCCGAGCAAAACAAAGAAAGAGAAAAGCAAACGAGAAACAAGAAATCCTAACTCACTTTCATAGGAATCACGGTTGCACTTAGCACGTGCCACAAGCCGTTAAACCTCTTTGTTGCCAAGGAGGAGGAGTGTTGTCTCCTGAGGGTTTTCAGCGGATATACCCACAAAATACGAACAAGATGCATTATTCAATCTAGACTCTCGACTCGTTGGAAATATTTTGTCGATCATTGGACGCGGTAATCCTGCAGGCCGACTCTATAAAGGTAATCAGTCCACACACCTAGCATAATGAACCATTCATGCAAGTTAAATAAGGAATTAAGTGAAAGACATGGACAACCTCAACATCCTCAAGTGATACAAAGTGTAAGGTCCATTAAGGTTCTTATTTGTATTTTTTCTTATTTTTTGTTTTTTCTTCTTTTCTTTTTCTTAGTTGGAGCTTCATTCTCCCAGGGTCAGGTTTCGTGCATTATTGCCCATGAGGACTTACACTATCACGTAGACCTTTCCCCAAATCTCCACATAGGGCAATCCCTACCACCCGTGTAACGGGAGTTCGGTCGGCGCATCCTAAGTCACATGACTCGAAAGCACCAGGCACAAAGTCCCCTCAGACCTAATTTCCCGAGTGATAGGAGCCGTGCGAGAAGAGAGAACACATACTCACTTATTTCTTATCTACACATGAACCAAAACCCCTACACTTAATGTCTCACAACAAGATTTAAAGGTTCCTTGACTACAACAAACTTCCTTAAGTTAACAGACACGAATTATTGACTCACTAGGTTCAGGGTGGACTTCTTTAATTGTTTGAGTACTGAAACCCTATGATTACTCACCCCCAAGGGAAAACTGTGGTGCATCCTAACGACTCGATAAATCCTAAAGCCACTGTACTAGATATCCTAATGCATCTAGTTCAAGACAATTTTGGGAGCTTTATTTTTACTTTGTCTCTCAACGGTTTTGCACATGCTAAACACACGCAAAACCCACAAAACATTTTCTTTCGCAAACACATGAAGATTTTGAAAGAAATGTGGAAATTTTAAAGCACTAGGAAAGCAAAAGAAGACAAGTCACTCAAGGATCATGGCAAGCAAATATATCGATATAAAATGCAGCACACTAACATGACCCAAACAATGCACACAAAAGAAAATAAAATCAAAGGAAAAAAACTCGACTATGTACACACGTAAAACACCAAAAAACTAGCTTAGTATCGTGGTAAGTATTCCCGCCTGTCACGTGGATGACCCGGGTTCGTTCCCTGGCAATGGTGCCAAAAACTTGATTGATTCGTTTTATATTAAACCGCAAGAGCACGACCGCGTTGAAGCGGTCGCAAATATGGGTCGATCCACAGGGAGGTGTGTCTGACTTTTGGTTTGTGCGAAGGTGTTATACGTTTTAATTAAACCGCAAGTGCACGGCCGCGATGAAGTGGTGGCAAGTACTCACGTGTCGTCCTCAGGGAGGTGAGCAGCCTCTTGTTTATCAGAAATCAAGTGGCAAAAATTGGGGGAGAAAGATTGATTTTGCTACTCTACACTAAACTACCCTAAGAAGTATGAAATGCGAACGAAAGAAACAAACAATGAAATGACAACTACGCTAAGAACAAAAGAAGAATGCTGGAATACAGAAACTAAAACCTAGTCTAATGGGGGAAGGAGGAAGAAGAGGTGGAGAAGAGGGTTTACAATGGTATTTATAGAAGAAATAAGGGTTTGGATAGATATGGGAGCAATCCGACGGTTTTTATACTTTGGTGCACCCAATTAATCAAGTCCGAGCCACAGGAGAAATTATGGATCAATTGGAGCAAAATGATCTGCCAATGGCATATCTGAATCCGCCACTGGAGGATCTTTTGCGCCCGATCGATCCCGATTTCTTCCAAGACGTTCAACGTTGTATTTTGCACGTTGGGTGAAGGTCCACTATCTTGAACCAATTTGACTTTAATTGATGAAATATTGGTTTGGTTCAAGTCATGTGTCACAATACATTGCATTTCATAATCAGGTCCCTCCGGGTCTTCACTTGGGTCCTTCCTGATTTGCGATGTAGTCCTTGTGCATTATAAATGGGTCCAGAAGTCTTCAGTTCAGTCCATTCTTGTTGCATTTAGGTCCTTTTTGTTTCCTTTTCTCTTCTTAATGACCTAACACCTGGAACACTACAACAACAACTCGAGTAGCACAATATTGGGGTAAAATAAAGGATATATAGCATGAATATGAATCATGATATGCTACTAATCAATATGCACTTACAATGACACTTCAACTTAACCTAAACATAACTCTTCCATAAACAAGACATAAACCACATAAGAAATGACCATTCAAGATAATTACACCTCTACTTAAATTTCATCATAAAACAAGGACGAAAATCATGGATAAATGGAGAACCCTTGCCTCTTCCTTTCCTTCAACCTTTCACCTTCCAACTTGTTGAGTCATCAATACCTACATGACTCACCCTCCATAGATGATGTGTCTAGTGACTAGGATGCCACCTAGGATTAAGTTCAATTCTGAATACTCCTCCTTGAACTTAATCCTCCTTCATCCTCCATTCCAAGATGATTTCACAACTTCACATACAAACGAATTGGCAAGGATTTTGATTTGTGTGAGAAGACACACCATATGCAACTCATTTGTCGTCTCATAGATTTCACGAAGTGTCTTGAACCTCCTAGGTCTCATCTCATCTTGTTTGTTGGATGTGACCGTTTCTTGTTCAGTGGGGTTGGCAATCTCCTCTTCTTGTTCTTCATTTGGCACTTGTGAAATCTCCTCTTTGGAATCCCATGTTACCTCCTCGTTAACCTACACATCACGGCTATTGACAATTTTGTTGTTAGTGGGATCGAAAATCCTATAAGCTTTCGATCGTTCATCATAGCCAACGAACACAAACTTGGTGCTCCTATCAACAAATTTTATTCTTTTCTCTTTTGGTACATATGGATAGGCGACACTCCCAAACACCTTTAGATGTGCCACAGTTGGCTTGTACCCACTTCAATCTTCTTGTGGAGTTACTTACTCCAAGCCTACGGTGTTGCACTGATTTAACAAGCCACTGCCTCGGCCCATAGTTCTTTCAACACGTTCTTGCTTTTTAACATACTTCGAACCATGTCCATGATGGTTCTATTCTTTCTCTCGGCTACACCATTTTGTTGTGGAGAGTATGGAGTGGTTAAATGGCATTTTATGCCATGTTCCACACAAAAGTTGTTGAACTCGGTTGATGTGAACTCGCCTCCTCGATGGGACCTCAATATCTTGATGCTATTGCCACATTGTTTCTCCACATATGCCTTGAACTTCTTCAACATGCGAAATGCCTCAGATTTCTCCTTGAGAAAGTACACCCAAGTCTTGTGTGAAAAATCATCAATAAAGATTAAGAAATAACGATTTTTACTAATCGAGTATGGGGTGATCGGTCCACAAATGTTGGTATGCACCAACTCTAGAACCTTCTTTGCTCTATATTCAGCATATTTTGGAAAACTCTTCCATGGTAATTTCCAACCATGGAACCTTCAACAAATCCTTCTTTGGATTCCATCATTGGCAAGTCAGGAACCATTTCCTTTTGCACCATTTCTTGGAGCTCACCAAAATTCAAATGCCAAGTCGCATATGCCACAACCAATCTCCCTCAATTTATGCTTTCAAACATCTAGCATGAGCTCATGCTAGATTCATCTTAAACATTCAATATTTGGACATCTTTACCTTTGAAATCAAGTGCACATGTTGTCCTCACACGATCATTTGTCGATCCTTCATCGAGATCGTGAACCCTTTCTCCAGGAGTTGTCCCATGCTTAGTCTGTTTGTCTTCATATCGGGCACAAAGTAGACGTTGGAAATAAGCTTTTGTGATCCATCCTTTACTTGGATCATGATGTGCCTTTTTTCCTCCACACGCACTGATTGATCGTTTTATATTAACCGCAAGTGCACGGCCGCGTTGAAGCGGTGGCAAATACGGGTCGTCCACTGGGAGGTGTGTCGACACTTGGTTTGTGCGAAGGCAAGAGGTAAAGAAAAGGAAGAAGGATGTAGTACACTAAGCTACACTACAATGCTAAACTAGGAAACTAAGAAGCTGAAATGAACTAAACAACTAAGCTAATCAACTAAATGCCAAAGATGAAATCACAGAAATGGAAAACCCCTAAGGGGTGGAGTGTGTGTGTATGCACATGAAATAAGTGTGGTATGAAATGCATACAACAAGCTCAAGTTAGTTAGTGTTGTTAATGCATAAGAAGTACCTAACTATGGCAAGACCTATCATTACAACCCTAACTTGTGTGAATAATATGAGCAATGCAAGGTTGTTATTAAGACACTTAGACAAGTATGGAGTGTACCCTAGCTATGGCAGAAACCATCAAGTAAGGTTCTTAATAATTCAAGCAAGCATACTAATATTAACACAAAACATTTATATTAAGCATTCAAACCAACTACATAACATGTACATACACCTACTCCACCCCCCATGGGGATGGAACTACTCACTACTCATTACACTAACTATATTAACTAAAGAAAGCATAATACCGAAATGAAATTTATCTAAGCAAGCAAGAAACAGAAAAGAAACTATAAGACTAAAGAAACAAGCAAGACATGTAAATTGAAATTACTAAGCAATGTAAAAACTAAACAAACAACAATTAACTACAAAACTTCTATTATTAACTCACTCAAATTACAAGTGGCTCTTCCTCCCCCAGAGTTTTGCTTCAAGGCTTCACTCTTAGTAGGGAAGATGACCACCAAAGAGAGAGATGGATACAATGGGAGGTGAAGAGTTCTATTTATAAGCATGGAAAAAGCAAATCCGGGACAATCCCCCGATGTGGGACTAAACCAATACCAAAAATAGCCTAAACACATGATAATACAAGTCCAGGAGGAAGCTTAGCCGATCTGGGCTTAACCAGACCGCCAATTGGCGGCCTATAGGATCCAGATCCGTCTGGATTTGTTTGTGGGCCTTCCTTGTTGTGTGTCTTGGTCTTGGATGCATCTGGTTGGTTTGTTGGAGCTCCGACCCGAATCGAATTGGCAAAATACTCCCCATGATGGTGTGGAGTTTCCGGTTTTGCTCTTAGGTCCTTCTGTCTTACGTTCAGGTCCTTCTTCCTTGCATCTTGGTCCCCAGGTCTCACAATGAAGTCCTTTTTCCCTACTTTTGGGTCCTTTCATGTCTCTCCTCTTTAAACCTCTTTATTTCTGAAATGTAAACATAAAACTCGTTACATAGCATTGTTTAAGGTGAAAGATAATGGATATAAGAGACATGAATATGCATGACATGATGCCAATCAAATACCCCCACACCTAAGTTTTTGCTAGTCTCGAGCAAAACAAAGAAAGAGAAAAACAAACGAGGAACAAGAAATCCTAAGTCACTTTCGTAGGAATCACGATTGCACTTAGCACGTGCAACAAGCCGTTAAACCTCCTTGTTGCCAAGGAGGAGGAGTGTTGTCTCCTGAGGGTTTTCAGCGGATATACCCACAAAATCTGAACAAGATGCATTATTCAATCTAGACTCGACTCGTTGGACAAATTTTGTCGATCAATGGACGCGGTAATGCTACGGGCCGACTCTATATAGGTAATCATTCCACACATCCAACCTAATGAATCATTCGTGCAAGTTAAATAAGGAATTAAGTGAAAGACATGGACAACATCAAGATCCTCAAGTGATACAAAGTGTAAATTCCATTAAGGTTCTTATTTGCATTTTTTTTTCTTTTCACATTTTTGTTTCTTTTTTTCCTTTTCATTAATTGGAGCTTCATTCTCCCAGGGTCAGGTTTCGTGCATCATTGCCCATGAGGACTTACACTATCACGTACACCTTTCCCCAAATAACCACATAGGGCAATCCCTACCACCCATGTAACGAGAGTTCGGTCGGCGCATCCCAAGTCAGACGACTCGAAAGCACCAGGCACAAAGTCCCTTCAGACCTACTTTCCCGAGTGATAGGAGCCGTGCGAGAAGAGAGAACACCTACTCACTTATTTCTTATCTACACATGAACCAAAACCCCTACACTTAATGTCTCACAACAAGATTTAAAGGTTCCTTGACTACAACAAACTTCCTTAAGTTAACAGACACGAATTATTGACTTACTAGGTTCAGGGTGGACTTCTTTAAATGTTTGAGCACTGAAACCCTATGATTACTCACCCCCAAAGGAAAACTAGGGTGCATCCTAACGACTCGATAAATCCTAAAGCCACTGTACTAGATATCCTAATGCATCAAGTTCAAGACAATTTTGGGAACTTTCTATTACTTTGCCTCTCAACGGTTTTGCACATGCTAAACACACGCAAAACCCACAAAACATTTTCTTTCGCAAACACATGAAGATTTTGAAAGAAATGTGAAAATTTTAAAGCCATAGGCAAGCAAAAGAAGACAAGTCACCCAAGGATCATGGCAAGCAGATATATCGATATTAAATGCAGCACACTAACATGACCATAACAATGCAAACAAAAGAAAACAAAATCAAAGGAGAAGACTCAACTATGTACACACGTAAAACACCCCTCCACACCTACTTCATGCATTGTCCTCAATGAATGCGAGCAAAATACTACATGGATTAATGCATGCAAAAGGAAAGATCTCACCAACGTGAAGTACACAGGGAAGATTATGGCTATGTTGATGGACACAACCCAAATTCCCTCAAAACCTGTGAGATACTAAGGAAGGGATACGTGAAAGAAATGGGGCCCAAATACTCAAGGGTTGGGGCCCACAACAATCGATGCTCACTGAAGGAGTATTCTCTTTTTTTATTTTTTTTAACATATATACACATGAAAGCTCAACCACTCATGTAGGAGCATGAATGGTTGAGTGCGAGGGAGGTTCATGAAGGAACATGACCTCCTCGACTTCGGCTGGTGCCCCCTCCAAGTAGGGTTTGAGGCGTTGTCCATTAACTTTGAACACGTGCCCATTCCCTGGGTTCAAAATCTCAACCGCTCCATGAGGATAGACGGTTTGGACAATAAACGGGCCAGACCAGCGACTGCGGAGCTTACCCGCAAATAGATGAAGCCGGGAATTGTAGAGCAACACCTTCTGACCAGCCGTAAACACCTTTCGCATAATCATGCGATCATGAAATATCTTGGCTCGGGACTTATGAATTTTCGCATTCTCGTACGCATCATTGCGTAGCTCTTCCAATTCCACAATGTCGAGCTTACGTTGTACCCCTGCTTGATCAAGATCCATATTCAAGTTCTTGATCGCCCAGAAAGCACGATGCTCAAGCTCGACGGGTAGGTGGCAAGCCTTGCCGTACACTACTTGATATGGGGACATACCCAAATTGGTCTTGTACGCAGTGCGGAAAGCCCACAACGCGTCATTCAACTTGGTAGACCAATCCTTCCTCGAGGAACTAACAGTCTTCTCAAGAATTTGCTTTAATTGACGGTTAGAGATTTCGACCTGCCCACTAGTTTGCGGATGGTATGGGGTCGCAAGCTTGTAGGTGATCGAATATTTCCTCATAAGCGCTTCAAAGGAGCGATTACAGAAGTGGGTACCCCTATCGCTGATTATGGTACGAGGAGTACCAAATCGTGCAAAAATGTCCCTCAAGAATTTGGTGACCACCATGTTGTCATTGGTCTTCGTGGGTATAGCCTCAACCCACTTAGACACATAGTCAACGGCCACCAGAATGTAAACATTCCCGAACGAGTTCGGGAAGGGACCCATGAAATCGATGCCCCACACATCGAAGATGTCGACAACAAGGACATTTTGCAAAGGCATCATGTCACGTCGACCAATCCTGCCAAGGCGCTGACACCTATCACATTGCTTACAAAAGTCGTAAGCATCCATGAAAAGAGAGGGCCAGTAGAATCCAGATTGGAGCACCTTGGCAGCAGTTTTCTTTGCTCCAAAGTGTCCTCCACATGCCTTGGAATGGCAGAAGTGGAGTACACTTTGGAACTCGGTATCTGGGACGCACCGCCTGAAAATTTGGTCAGAGCAGTATTTGAATAGGTAGGGGTCGTCCCAGTGGAAGAATCTGACATAAGATCTAAATTTGGATTGGTCAGATTTTGACCAACCCACAGGAAGTTGCTCGGTCACGAGATAGTTCACGATGTCAGCAAACCAAGGGTTATCTTCGATCGTGAACAACTGCTCGTCAGGGAATTTGTCATTAATGATTTGGTCCTGTGGGTTGGTCTTCTCTAGACGAGACAAGTGGTCAGCTACCACATTTTCACACCCTTTTTTGTCCCGAATCTCGAGATCGAATTCTTGTAACAACAAGATCCATCTCAAGAGTCGGGATTTTGCATCTTTTTTTGCCATGAGGTGCTTGATTACTGTGTGATCAGAATAGATAATCACGTGGGAGCCAATCAAGTACGACTGGAATTTATCCAAAGCAAATATGATTGCTAAGAATTCCTTCTCGGTCACAGTGTAGTAGATCACATGGGCATCACTGAGTGTTCTACTGGCATAGTAGATCACATGAGGCAATTTGTCCAATCGTTGCCCAAGCACTGCTCCCATAGCGAAGTCAGATGCATCACACATTAACTCAAAGGGTTCAGTTCACACCGGTGCCTTAATAATGGGAGCTGATGTCAACTCTTTTTTCAAGGTCAAAAAGGCATGGTGGCAATCCGGTGTGAACTCAAAAGTGGCGTCCTTAGCCAACAAGGCGGTGAGAGGTCGAGCAATTTTGCTAAAATCCCGAATGAACCGCCGATAGAATCCAGCATGCCCCAAAAAGGCACGGATATCCTTCACATTACGTGGCGGTGGGAGATTAGCAATGATACCCACTTTGGCGGGATCGACCTCAATTCCCCTACTTGAGACCACATGTCCAAGTACAATCCCTCGCTTCACCATGAAGTGACATTTCTCCCAATTGAGAGCGAGGTTCTTCTCACGGCATCACTTGAGGATAGGGCTCAAGTGATGAAGGCACTCATCAAAGGAAGCGCCAAATATGGAAAAGACGTCCATGAAGATCTCAAGGAAACGCTTAACCATATCGGAGAAGATGCTGATCATACACCTCTGAAACGTTGCCGGCACATTGCATAACCCAAAGGGCATGCGACGGTAGGCAAACGTGCCAAAGGGACAAGTGAATGTGGTTTTCTCTTGATCCGCGGGGGCGATGGGAATTTGGTTGTAACCGGAGTATCCATCAAGAAAACAATAATACTCATGTCCGGCCAACCTTTCCAACATCTGATCAATGAATGGCAACGGGAAATGATCTTTCCGCGTTGCCGCATTGAGCTTGAGATAATCAACGCAAACTCGCCAACCAGTTTGCAGGCGTGTCGGGATAAGCTCATTATGCTCATTCTCCACAACCGTCACGCCTGACTTCTTGGGAACCACATGGACATGACTCGCCCACGAACTATCAGAGATAGGATAGATTATGCCATGATCCAAGCACTTAAGAACCTCCTTTCAGACGTCTTCTTTCAGTACAGGATTCAATCTTCGTTGTGGGTCCCTGCGGGGCCTAGAATCCTCTTCCATGTGGATCCGATGCTGAACAATACCAAGGCTAATTCCCTTGATATCCTTCAAGGACCACCCGATCGCCTCTTTGTTTTCAAAGAGTACTCTTTTGAGGGCAACCTCTTGATCTTTTTCAAGATCAGAAGCAATAATGAGTGGCAAGGTCTCATTATCCCCTAAAAAGATGTACTTCAGGTTATCAGGGAGCGGTTTAAGCTCGACCAGAGGTGGGTCCTTGTCGGATTCAGAGTTACATTCAAGTGGCTCAAGGGCCACGGGGTAAGAGGAACAAGCACCCAGATGTGCCTCCTCGTCCAGAGATATGCTGGCGGATTCCTCAAGATCCTCTTCACTCGCAACCTGGTAATTAGGCACCTCAATAATATGTCGATGTGAGTCGAACATGCCTAATGAATCGGGCTCATCCATGTCCTGGATGAATTGGCTCCGACAGTGTCGTCGAAGAGCCCGGGTTGCTTGCCAAGAGTGAAGATGTGGAAATCCGCCATGAGGTTTCCAAAAGACAACCTCATCAAGCCATTGCGACAATTGATCAAAGCATTAGATGTCGCAAGAAATGGCCTCCCAAGGATCACAGGAATCTGTCCTTGTGGGTTGGACACGGGTTCGGTATCCAAGATGATGAAATCAACTGGAAATACGAACTCACCCACTTTGATAAGGACACCCTCCACACTCCCTCGTGGAATTTTGACAGATCTATCAGCCAACTGGAGGGTTGTCCTAGTCGGTTTAAGATCGCCTATTCCAAGGTTGACATAGACAGAGTAAGGCAGGAGATTCACAGATGCCCCCAAATCCAATAGAGCTTGAGAGATTGTCACATTCCCAATCATGCAAGAGACAGTTGGACAACCGGGGTCCTTGTACTTGACATTCATGGGTTGTGTCAATATGGAGCTCACATTGGCGGCCAAAAAGGCCTTTTTGGGCACATTTGTTTTTCTCTTGGTGGTGCAAAGGTCCTTGAGGAACTTGGCATACGGTGGCATTTGTTGAACAACGTCCAACAACGGGATGTTCACCTTTACTTGCCTAAGTACCTCAACGATCTTATCCCAATGCTCATCACGTTTTTTAGTCAACCGATGAGGGAATGGTGCCTTGGGGACATAAGAATCACGAGGAGGGGTCTCAGAATTAGGTTCCTTGACATGCTCAAGACTCTCCTCGGAAGTCTCGCCAACAGGGTTGGCTTCCGGCATTTTCACATTGGTGTCAACGACCCTTCCCGATCTCAAGGTATGGACAACATTTGCATGTTGGGAAGAGTCACTTTAACATTGTGTACATTCTGCCTATCATGGGCAGGCTGACCCCTGGGATTAACCACAGGTTGACTCGGGAACTGACCATTCTCGCGTTCATGGAATTGATGAGCCAATTGGCTAACTTGCATTTCCAAAGCCTTGACTGTACTTTGCATGCTCTGTATGAACGCTTGAAGGGTCGGATCACTAGAAGGGTCCTTGGGGTCAACCCGCTGAGGTGGTGGAGTCTGGTTGGAATAACCCGACGATGAGGCATGAGCAGGTTGGTAATTTTGGTGCTGAGACCTTTGATGTGGGGGTTGGTAGGTCGCCGATAGGCGTGGAGGTTGATAGGGTGGAGGTTGAGGTTGAGCATGCGAGCTCTGACCGTGACCCCTACTAGGCCCCCAAGAGAAGTTAGGATGGTTACACCATCCCGGGTTGTAGGAGTGATTGTACGGGTCGTTACGGGGCCGCTGTTGATATATCGCATTTGCATGCTCAGTATCCCTTGGAGCGTAAGCGCATTCCAAGTCATCATGGCCCGTAAGTCCACACCTAGTACACCCGGGAGTAGCGACCTGAGCTACAGGAGCTCGGTCCATCTCCAAACTCTCTATCCTACGCATGAGAGCAGCCATTTTTGCCTCAGACGCGATAGTCGACTCAACATGATATGATCCAGCTCGACCAGAAGACCTGACGGCTGGTGGATCTCTCATGGTGTCCCACTCAAAGGTGCGTTCAGCCATGGATTCAAAAGTGTCCCATGCCTCCTCGATGGGTTTCATTTGGAAGTCACCATGACACATCGACTCCAACAATGTGCGGGTGTTGTAGTTGATGCCCTCATAAACAATCTGGCACAGCTGCCATAGCTCAAGTCCATGATGAGGGCATTGCTCGAGAAGGTCCTTGAACCTCTCAAAGAAACCATGAAAAGATTCGGTCTCGGTCTGATATATCTGATGTATCTGGTGCCGTATCTGTTGTGTTTTCCTTTGAGGGAAAAATCTCTTCAGAAAGACGGTCACAAAGTCATCCCAAGACCGAATCGAGCTCGCCGGGAGGCTATACATCCATTTCTTCGCATTATCCTTCAATGCGAAATCATCCTCAACCGGACTGAATCCTCGTCAAGCTGTTGAAGCTTGAACATGGAGCATACTTCCTCGAATTCGCGTATAAAGATATACGGATCCTCCTTATTGGCAGTAAAGGTTGGAAGCATGCTCACATACTGAGGTTTCAGCTCATAGTTGTTCCCGCGAACAGGGGGGACAACTATGCAAGAAGGCTGCGCGGCCCGAACAGGATGGGTCCGCTCCCACAAAGTCATCGGCCTATCCCTTCCTCTCGAGTTAGAGGAGGAGGAGAAGGAGGTCTACGTGGTGGTGGAAACGGGCCGAGGTAGTCCATGTATGGCACCCGGTCCCCCTCACCACCACGAGACGACTCGGCCTCTTGCTCCAAAGGAGCACGAGGCGGAGATGGTCGATCACCAAGATCTTCCATCTCAGAAATAAGCACTCTCTCGAGTCGAGCGCTGTCACCAGAACGAGCCCAACCTCGCATGAAATGCTCGACTCGACTCTAAACGACACACAACAGAAGGTGTACTAGAGGAGGAGACTATACGTAGAGAATAGATGAGGAGAGGACTCAGATGAGGAGGGAAGAATCCCTAGAGCTAGAGAGGGTACTGGGATCAGGAAGAAGCCTAACTAGCAAGCACGACTCAAACAATGTAAGGCAATGGGTCCTTAGGCTAGACGACGCCTAACTTCGAGGTCACTAGCCTCGACACGTCTCACCTCCCTACAACGAGGACCACAATGCCCAGCAAGTGATACCAGATCCGGAGATCCAGTACCTCCTACTATCGACAAGGTAGGCAACGCCGATCAGGTCATGACGATCTCAACTAGATTACTCTCCTAGTGCGCCCGCAATTCTAAGGCCAATGTCTACTTGCTTTTAGTTAAGGCTTTATTAAGAGTGATTTTTGGGGCCAAGGAAAGGGTGATGAAATCCCCCACCTTATCTTTTATGGGACAGCCCCTCCTTAGTAGCGATTTAATTCTAGATCTAGCAATCAATCGCTCCAATCAAACGCTCTCTCACTCTTGTCCCGATGCACCTTACTAACTAATGCATGAACGAAACATGCATGAATGAGGGATGTGGGTGCATGTACCTTACGCCAACAATCAACGACAAAATGTAAAGCAAAGAAAAAACAAATGCATGCAAGGTCTACCAATGGTGCATGACCTAGATGGCAAGAAGTCTAATCTTTTGCTTTGAGTTTTATGGTCCAAGTTGATTAAAGGGGATTGAAATTAAATCTGGGAGCAAACTAAAGATCACAGCATGCAAAATTGGGCTCCCAGATAACTAAAGTAAAGTAATAAACCACCAAAAGAAATTTGAGAGCAGGAAGCCCTTACCAGGCAGCCAATTGGCGGTCTCAAACCGCTGATTGGCGGTCTCTTTGTGGCTTCTGTTGCTCAAACTTTCCCAGTAGCCTCCCCTTGATATTATGTTTCCCTGAAACTAAACAAAACTGGAAACAAAAAATCAAAAACCCCTCGAATCGTCCAAACCAAGGTCTGGACAGAGCACCTCCCCGGCAACGAGACGTACTATTTGTTCGTTTTATATTTAGACCGCAAGTGCACAACCGTCGGTGAAGGCCGGGCAAGTATGGGTCGTCCGCAGGAAGGTGAGTAGCCTCTGGTTTGTCAGAAAACAAGTGGCGAATAAGGGGAGCAAAGATGTGATTACGCTAAAGCTAAACTACGCTATACTAGGAAGTGAGAAATGCGAAAAAAGCAACAAAAGATTGGAAATCAGAAAGAGAAACCCCTAAGGGGTGGAGTGTGTGCACATATGATGTGAAATAAGTAATGAAAGATGCATGTAAGCATGTATGTGTGTGTGTCGTGTGTGTGTGTCTTCATACATAGGAAGTGTCTAAAGATTCTGGCAAAACCTATCAATCCATTCACAGAACGTATCGTCAATTACTACTTGATTAACATAAGATTAGGCTCAGCATGAGAAGTATCTAAAGATATGACAAGACTCATCAAAAACCATAAACTCATGTGAAGAACAAAGGTAAGCATGGGAGGTGTCTAAATGTTATGGAAAAACCCATCAAAACAAAATTTCTTCAATTAATCAAGCAAGCAAACACAAATAAAAACACATAACTAACATGTAGCATATTCAACAGGAAATTTCTGTCAATAAACATGAGAAAACTAAGCATGGGAAGTGTCTATATCTTATGGCAAAAACCCATCAAAATTCTCCAACATGTAGATGATTAAAATACCCCCAATGAACATACAAAACATGCACGTCTACGTAATCAAAAATTCATCAAACATCCAAACTTCAACATATATATGAACATCATCTCCACCCCTCAAAGGGGATGGATCTACTCACTACACATTATTTTAACAATTAAACTAAAGAAGAAAGGAGACATTTTAACTAATTTAGCCAAAGATCAAAGAAATAAGACTAAGCTAAGCATGCATAAAAAAACAACATGAGAACAAAACAATGAAAAATTGTTTTATTAAATGACTCACATTACTAGTAGCATTCTTCTCCACGTTGAGATTTTGCTCCAAGGCTTACTCCAAGTAGAGAGAATGCCACCAAGCAATGGGTGATTAGAATAGAAGGTGAAGAGTTCTATTTATAGCCATACAAAAAGGTAATCGGGCACAATTCCCCGATGTGGGACTAATAAAATCTTCCCAGAATACACATAAACACATAACCCATCTTTTGGAGAAACCGGGTCGGATTTGGAGACAAATGGACAGCTAATTGGCGGTCTTGGACCGCCAATTCACGGTCTTTTTTCCCGGATCCGACCCATTTTTGGATATGTTCTTTATTTCTTCAATTCTTCACATGGGGTGCACTCGGATCGGTTATAGGAGTGTCGGCCCGAATCTAATTGCCAAAATACTCCTCATGATGGTGTGGAGTTTCTTCATTTGCTCATTGGTCCTTTGGGGTTACATTCGGGTCCTTCTCCCTTGTATCTTAGTCCCAAGTCTCACAACTCAGTATTTTTTCTTGATTTTAGGTCCTTTTATGCCTCTTCTCCTCAATCATGTTTATTCCTGAAACTCAAATAGAAAACTCGTTACATAGCATTATTTAGGTTCACGATAATGGATATAAGACACAAATGAATGCATGAAATGATGTCAATCAAATACCCACACACCTAACTTTTGCTAGTCCCCAGCAAAACAAAGAAAGAGTAAAAGGAAAGAAAGGAAAAAAGCATACGAAAAGCAGGGAAATCCTAGCTCACTTTCGTAGGAATCACGGTTGCACTTAGCACGTGCAACAAGCCGTTAAACCTCCTTGTGGACAAGGAGGAGGAGTGGTCTCCTTAGGGTTTTCAACGGATATATCCACAAAATCCGAACATAGATGCATTATTCAATCTAGACACTCGACTTGTTAGACTTATTTTGTCGATCATTTGACACAGCAATCCTACGGGCTGACTCTATATAGGTATTTAGTCCACACACCTAGCCTAATGAACCATTCGTGCAAGTTAATTAAAGACTTAGGTGAAAGACATGGACAACCTCAACATCCTCAAGTGATACAAAGTGTAAAGTCCATTACGGTTCTTATTTGCCTTACCTTTTTTTTCTATTTTTTCTTACAAGTTGGAGTGTAATTCTCCCAGGGTCAGGTTTCGTGCATCATTACCCATGAGGACTTACACTATCACGTACACCTTTCCCCACATCTCCACATAGGGCAATCCCTACCACCCGTGTAACGAGAGTTCGGTCGGTGTATCCCAAGTCAGATGACTCAAAAACACCAGCCACAAAGTCCCCTCAAACCTAATTTCCCGAGTGATTGGAGCCGTGTGAGAAGAGAGAACACCTACTCACTTATTTCTTATCTATACATGAACAAAAACCCCAACACTTAATGTCTCACAATAAGATTTAAAGTGTCCCTGACTACAACAAACTTCGTTATATTAACAGACACGAATTATTGACTCACTAGGTTCAAGGTGGACTTTGTTAAATGTTTGAGTACTGAAACCCTATGATTACTCGCCCCCGAGGGAAAACCGGGGTGCATCCTAACGACTCGATAAGACTTAAGCGAGTATACTAGGTATCCTAATGCATCAAGTTCAAGACAATTTTGGGAGCTTTCTTTTTACTTTGCCGCTGAACAGTTTTGCACAAGCTAAACTCATGCGAAACCAACAAAACATTTTATTTCGAAAACACATGAAGATTTTCAAAGAAATGTGAAAATTTTAAAGAACTAGGCAAGCAAAAGAAGACAAGTCACTCGAGGATTATGGCCAGCAGATATATCATATCAAATGCAACACACTAAGATGACCCTAACAATGCACACAAAAGAAAACAAAATCAAAGGAAAATACTCGACTATGTACACACGTAAAACTCCCCCCCATACACCTTCTTCATGCATTGTCCTCAATGAATGTGAGCATAGATACTACATGGATTTATTCATGAGAAAGCAAAGATCTCACCAACGTGAAGCATAAGGAAAGTTTAATGGTCATGTTGATGGACATAACCCCGAATTCCCAAAAACCTGTGAGATACTGAAGAAGAGAGACAAATACGTTAAACAAATGTGGAGCAAATACACAAGGGTTGGGGCCCACAACAATCATTGCTCACTTGTGGAGTCTTTTCTTGCTTTTTTTTCTAAACAAGATATGTACATCAACAAAGATATTCTCATTATCATTTGGTTAAGAACATCAAATGAGAACTTCGAGTCATGCGGACCAGAGATTTGCGAAGATGGGTCTGCTTCATTGGTACTCTGAGGTATCATGCAGGGTGAAAGGTCAGAGCTGAAAGGCTTGAACCCCTCATGATATTGGTTGGATGTAGGCAACATGAATGAGTGGAGTTGTGTTGCCTCACTAGGGTTTAGTTGCTCATTGTTTAATCGTTTAAACTACCGCAAGTGCACGACGTCGGTGAAGACGTGGCAAATACGGGTCGATCCACGGGGAGGAGAGACCACTCTCGTTTTTCAGAAATCAAGTGGCAACAAAGAGAGAGAAGAGTTTGCCCATGCTAATCTACGCTACACTAAACTACTAAGAAGAAAAATGCAAAGTAAAGCAACTAACAATTACTTCGAATCAAAACTAAAGGAATGTAAAACTAAGCTGGAATCAAGAAGAGAAAGACCCCTAGGGGTGGAGTGTGTGCACACATGTAAAAAGATGGTGAAGAATGCATTCTATAGGCGCAAATGTAGGTAGTGTTTTCATGCATAGGAAGTGTCTAAAGGTTATGGAAAAACCTATCAATCCATTCACTAACCTAGTTGATTAACATTTATATACACAAGTTGGTTATTTCAGAACCCAAACAAGCATCGAAGGTGTCTAAGATGTGTGTCAAAACCCATCAAGTGTAGTATTCTACTTTAACAAGCAAGCATACAATCACATTTATCAGCACAATCAAAATATAAAGCATTCATATCCATTCTGTAATGCATTTATGAACATCATCTCCACCCCCAAAGGGAGATGGATCTACTCACTACTCATTATTCTAACAATTAAACTAAAGAAGAAAGGAAACATTCTAACTACTTTAGCCTACAATCAAAGAAATAAAACTAAGTTAAACATGCATAAAGAAACAACATAAGAACAAAACAATGGAAAAATTATTTTGATTAAATTACACATCACTAGCAGCATTCTTCTCCACCTTGAGATCTTACTCCAAGTCTTACTCCAAGTAGAGAGAATGCCACCATGCAATGGGTGAATACAAAAGGAGGAGGAGTTCTATTTATAGCCATAGAAAAAGGTAAGCGGGGACAATCCCCCGATGTGGGTCTAATAAAACCTTCCCAGAATACATATAAACACATAACCCATCTCCTGAAGAAACCGGGTTGGATTCGAACACAAACGGACCGCTAATTGACGGTCTTGGACCGCCAATTCGCGGTCACTTTTTCCAGGATTCGACCTATTTTTGGATATGTTCTTTATTTCTTCAATTCTTCACATGTGGTGCACTCAGATCGGTTATAGGAGTGTCGATCCGAATCTAATTGCCAAAATACTCCTCATGATGGAGTGGAGTTTCTTCATTTGCTCATTGGTCCTTTGGGGCTTACATTAAGGTCATTTTTCCTTGCATCTTAGTCCCTAAGTCTCTCAAATCAGTCCTTTTTCCATCTTTTAGGTCCTTTTATGCTTCTTCTCCTCAAACCTATTTATTTCGGAAATTCAAACATAAAACTCGTTACATAGCATTGTTTAGGTGAAAGATAACGGATATAAGACACCAATGTATGCATGAAATGATGTCAATCACTCATTGAACAAAACCCTCCAACCGATAGGCGGGTGCATCAGAATGAGTTCCTCAAGCTCATTCTCCCCAAATCATCCAACAAGGACCACCCAACCTCCTGTATATTATCATGCATAGGCTCAGTCGTAGGTGGGTCCTTGTTGGAGTCAATATGAAACCCAAAGGACTCAATAGCCCTGGGACACGGGGTGACGACATCTTCTGGAATGGGTATATGTTGAGGTGTGTCCCCCTCACTAATGGTCTCCACTGAATCATGCAATGAACACTCCCTTTGGACATTCATGTTTGATGCCAGCTCACCCTGTTGCATTGCAAAGACAAGCGATGAGTTTTCGCTGGGCCCACAAACATTCTTATTGGGTTGCATTGGTGTTAAGGGCGTTCGTTGATTTTGCGGTGCTTTCTCTAATTGCCGGATGAGATTGAGATTTAAAGGTTGGTCCATGCGCTCCTGTTGCCTACCTGAGTTGAACACATGAAACTTGACACCCATGTTACCGAATGAGAGCTTCATCATACCATTTCTACAATTAATTAAGGCGTTGGAGGTTGCCAGAAATGGTCTACCCAAAATCAAGATTGGTATCGAGGACAACAAAATCTACAGGAAATATAAAATCTCCAACTTTGATAAACACGACTTCGATAATACCATTTGGAATACGAATGGATCTATCCGCCAATTGGAGGGTGATCTTAGTTGGTTTCAATTCTCCCAAGCTCAATTGTTGATAAATAGAAAATGGGAGGAGGTTGACCACCGATCCTAAATCAAGCAATACATTACTCATGCTAGTGTTCCCTATCGTACACTGAATAGTAGGACACCCAGGGTCCTTGTTTTTTGTGTAGGTGGGATTGGACAAAAGTGAACTTACATTTGCAGCCAAGAATACTTTCTTAGAAACATTGGTTTTCCTCTTTGTTGTGCAAAGATCTTTTAACACTTTAGCATATTGAGGTATTTGTTGGATGACATCCAACAAGGGGATGTTAACATTCACTTGCTTAAACACCTCTAATATTTTTTCCATTGTGTCACTCTGCTTTTTGGTTAACCTACTAGGATAGAGAGCTTTTGGCAGGTAGGTTTTCTGTGGTGCCTAAGAAGGAAGCGTTGGTGTATTACCCTCACCCTCTTCTTCACCACCATTCCCACTGAGGGGATGCATAGATGGTGGTGGTGCTATGGAAATGTGATTGTCAACCTGCTTTCCATTCCTTAAGGTTACAATGGCATTGACATGGTGAACTGGTTCCTCCACAAGGTTCACTTTCCGCCCCCAAGGTACCACATTCTCATTTTGCATGTGTTGTTGCTGGTACATGCGGGGGTTAGCCTCAAGCTGGCTAGGCAGAGTCCCTCTCTCTCTTTCATGTACAGACTGAGCCAATTGACCCATCTGAAGCTCTAGACATTTGATGGTCTGCTGATTTGAAGTGAGAACTTGACTTGTGGTTGACAGAAAAAATTTCATTGTGTTTTCAAGTTCACGAGTCAAGGTCTCAAGCGAATTGAATCGGATTTCCATATTGCTGGAATTTGGGAAACCCGATTGATTGGTGATTTGCGCTTGGGGTGGCTGATATGATTTCCATGCATGGGAGGTTGGTGTGGTTGGTTAGGTGGTTGAGATGAGTTTGAAGGACCACCCGGGGCATTATTTTGGTTCCATGAAAAATTGGGGTGGTTCCTCCATCCGGGATTATAAGATGATGAGTATGGGTCATTCCTAGCTCTATCATAGATGACGTTGACACGTTCCATCTCAGGAGGAATGGACGCACTCTCGCTTCCTACATGACCTATCCTACCACATGAATGACAAGGAACTGGACCAGATATGGAAATGTGTGGTGCACCTTGTTTGTTTTGGAGCTCAATCGAATCCATACGGCGCATTAAGGCCGCCATGCGTGCCTCGGTGGCCGTAGTGGTATCGACTGCAAATGCGACACCGATCTAGTCGAGTTTGCATTCACGATCCTCGCTCCGATGCTGGATGATGCTGGGGGTTCCCTGACACTATCCCACTGCATGGTTTTCTCAGCGAGGTCTTCTATGAAAGCTCATGCCTCCCATTCACCCTTTCCTAAGAACTCTCCTTGACACATGGATTCAAGAAGCGTTCGGGACAGGATGTGAAGACCCTCGTAGACAATCTGACAAAGGCGCCACAACTCGATGCCATGGTGAGGGCATGAGGATAGTAGCTCCTTGAATCTCTCTAAATATGCATCAAAAGTTTCGGTCTCAAGTTGATATAACGAATTGATTTTGTTCCTCAATTTTTGAGTCTGATGATTTGGAAAGTACTTTTTGAGAAATGCATATTGAAATTCATCCCAAGTCTTATAGGCATTCGCCTGGTTGTAGTACAACCACTTCTTGGCATCATCCTTTAGTGCAAAAGGGACTATCCTAAGATGGATCGAGTCTGTGCTAAGTTGTTGCAGCTTGAACATAGCACAGACCTCCTCAAATTCCCTGAGAAAGATATATAGGTCACCCTTCCGAGTGAAGTGAGGGAGCATGGAAATGAATTGAGGCTTAACCTCAAAGTGGTTCCCATTCGCCTCTGGTAATACGATGCATGAGGGTAGAGTGGTACAACTCGGGTAACATCGATCACGGAGAGGTATGGGAGCCATAACTAGACGAACCAGTGGAACAGGTTGGTCCAGCAACTGCTCCTCCTTGCGGAAATTAGCAGCCATTGAACCCGGACTGTGTGCGACACGAGAGGTGGGAGGCATCGAGAAATCGACTACCAAAGCAGGATTGACGATACACCTCGTCAAACGGTCGTTCTCGTCTCATGCCTACACAAGCATGCACAAAGGTGCACACACAAACCATTTTTTTATACAAAGAATGTGCGTAGAGGAGACGACGGGAGGACACAGAAGAGAGATAATGACTCAGAAGAGAAGGGAAGAGGTCCTTAGGCTACGGCGGGTGGGTACAGGTAGAAGCACATAAGAAAACAAGGCTCAATCAGTCCTAAGGTCGCTATAGGTCCTTACAGCTAGATGACGCCTAACTGCGTGGTCACACAACAGCAACACGCCTCACCTCCCTACGACGAGGACCACAAAGCCCAGCAAGTGAGTGAAGATCCGGAGATCTTGTCTCTCCTACTATCGACAGAGTGGGTGACGCCGATCCGGCCATGACGGTCGAGACCGGATCACTCTCCTAATGCGCCCGAAATTCTTAGGGCCAATGTCTACTTGATTTTAAAATTAGGCTCTTGATTAGTGTGGTTTTTGGGGGTGAAGGAAAGGGTGATGAAATCCCTCACCTTATCTTATATGGGACAACCCCTCCTTAGTAGAGTTTTGGAGTCTTAATCTAGCAATCAACTCTCCAAACAAACGCTCAACTCACACTTGTTGGAATGCAATTCCTATTAACTAATGCATGTTCATACCAAATGCATGAATGAGAGTAGGAAACGCATACCTCACGCCAGCACTCAGCAACTGAAAGTAAAGCTAAAAGAAAAGACAATCTACGTGCCTAAGTCGAGTACATGATGCATGACCTAAACAAGAAAGAATGCCTAATCTTTTGCTTTGGGTTTTAAGGTCCAAGTTGCTTAAAGGGAGATTGATTATTCATCTCGGGGCAAACTAAAAGTCCGAACATGCCAAATTGATCCCCAGATTACCAGACTGCCAGTTGGCGGTCTCAGGGCACTGATTGGCGGTCTTGGAGTCTTAGATCGCCTCCAAACTTCACCAGATGCTTCCCCTTCCCAATGTGAGTCTCTTGAAAAAAAGTAAACTACAAAACAAAAATTTAATCAACTTGAATCATCCAAACCAGAGTCTGGACTGGCACCTCCCCAGCAACGGTGGCAAAAAACTTGTTTAATCGTTTAAACTACCGCAAATGCACGACGTCGGTGAAGACGTGGCAAATATGGGTCGATCCTCGGGGAGGAGAGATGATTGATATGTTTTAATTAACCGCAAGTGCATGGCCGTGTTGAAACGGTGGCAAATACGGGTCGATCCACAGGGAGGTGTGTCGACTTTAGTTTGTGCGAAGGCGAGTGGGAAAGAAAGGATTCAATGGAGTTATGATCTACACTACAATGCGAAAGTAAATGGAAAATAAGCAATAAAACTAAACCCCAAAGGGGAGTAGAGAAAAGAGTGTGAATACAACGATATGTGTATGTGTGTGTTCAATTAAGCTCATCAAAACATGTAGTGCATGAAAATCATAAAACTACATCCAACTTTGCCTCCACATGAATTAAGATAACACAATATCATTAAAACATACAAGACAATAATTGGAAGGAATCTAAATGAACTCATGTATAAAGACCAAACCCTCATTATGCCTCCACATGAAATAATATTTACACAATCATTAAAACATACAAGACATTAACCAAGGTAAAGGCAGCAAGAGTACATGCAACTACAAATCATGTTTCCTTCATCAATTCCATCCATATCCTCACCTTATCATTCCCCATAAAATAGGTCAACTAATCTAAGCATAAGTTAAGTTTCATTCAAGAGCATTAGCATATCAAAGACAAGAGTGAAATCCCATTAGATGGTTATGGAAATCATATAAGGGCTCAAGGGATTAAGATAACACACACCTAATACACCACATGATCATATCACATATTTCTCCACCCCCAAATGGGGATGGAACTACTCACTCATATTTAAACTACAACCTACATTAAAATGAAACATTCTACTGAAATAAAATTAACCTAAGCAAGCAAGAAATATTAAAGAAGCTAAAAGGAAAGGAAAGTAAAACTAAAGAAGCATGCAAGAATTAAAGACAAGATTAAAAGAAACTAAGAAGAATTATTTTATTAAAATGACTCACATTGAAGGTAGCACCTTCTCCACCTTAAGTTTTGCTTCAAGGCTTACTCCAAGTAGCGAGAATGCCACCAAGCAATGGGTGAATACAAAAGGAGGAGGAGGAGTTCTATTTATAGCCATAGAAAAAGGTAATCCGGGACAATCCCCTAGTGTGGGACAAAACAAATACCAAAAATAGACTAAACACACTATAATACACGCTCCCCATATATCTTAGCGGATCCGGACCAAAAATGACCGCCAATTAGCGGTCTTGGACCGCCAATTGGCGGTCTACAGTTTTCGGATCGCTCTGGATTTTCTTGTGGGTTTTTCTGGAAGGTTTTGTTTGTCTTTGATGCATCTACTTTGCTTGTTGGAGCTCCGACCCGAATAGAATTCCCAAAATACTCCCCATGATGGTGTGGAGTATTCTTGTTTGCTCATTGGTCCTTCTATCTTGAATTCAGGTCCTTCGATCTTGTTTCTTAGTCCTCGAGTCTTGCAACTCAGTCCTTTTCCTTGCTTTTGAGTCCTTTTTGTGACTCTTCTCCTCAACTTGCTTATTCCTGAAACTTAAACATAAAACTCGTAATGTAGCATTGTTTAGGTGAAAAATAATAGATATAAGACATAAATGTATGCATGAAATGATGTCAATCAAATACTCTCACACCTAACTTTTGCTAGTCTCGAGCAAAACAAAGAAAGAGAAATTTGGAAGAAATGAAAGCATACGAAAAACAAGAAATCCTAACTCACTTTCGTAGGAATGATGGTTGCACTTAGCACATGCAACAAGCCCTTAAACCTCCTTGTCGCCAAGGAGGAGGAGTGGTGTCTCCTGAGGGTTTTTAGCGGATATACCAACAAAATCTGAACATTGATGCATTAATCAATCTGCACTTGACTCGATGGACTCAGTTTTATCGATCATTGGACGCGGTAATCCTACTGGCCAACTCTATATAGGTAATCAGTCCACACACCTAGCCAAATGAACCGTTCGTGCAAGTTAAATAAGGACTTAAGTGAAAGACATGGACAACCTCAACATCCTCAAGTGATACAAAGTGTAAAGTCCATTAAGGTTCTTATTTGCATTACCATTTTTTTCTTTTTGTTTCTTTTCTTATTTTTTCTTCTTTTCTTTTTATTAGTTGGAGTTTCATTCTCCCAGGGTCAGGTTTCGTGCATCATTGCCTATGAGGACTTACACTATCACGTACACCTTTCCCTAAATCTCCACATAGGGCAATCCCTACCACCCGTGTAACGGGAGTTCGGTCGACGCATCCCAAGTCAGATGACTCGAAAGTACCAAGCACAAAGTCCCCTCAGACCTACTTTCCCAAGTGATAGGAGTCGTGCAAGAAGAGAGAACACCTACTCACTTATTTCTTCTCTACACATGAACCAAAACCCCTACACTTAATGTCTCACAACAAGATTTAAAGGGTCCCTGACTACAAGAAACTTCCTTAAATTAACAAACACGAATTATTGACTCACTAGATTTAGGGTGGACTTCTTTAAATGTTTGAGCACTGAAACCCTATGATTACTCACCCCGAGGGAAAATTGGGGTGCATCCTAACGACTAGATAAGTCCTAAAGTCACTGTATTAGATATCCTAATGCATCAAGTTCAAGACAATTTTGGGAGATTTCTTTTTACTTTGCCTCTCAACGGTTTTGCACATGCTAAAAACACGCAAAACCCTCAAAACATTTTCTTTCGCAAACACATGAAGATTTTGAAAGAAATGGGAAAAATTTAAAGCACTAGGCAAGCAAAAGAAGACAAGTCACCCAAGGATCATGGCAAGCAGATATATCGATATTAAATGTAGCACACTAACATGACCCTAAAAATGCACACAAAAGAAAACAAAATTGAAGGAAAAAGACTTGAATATGTACACACGTAACCCCCCCCCCCCCCACCTACTTCATGCATTGACCTCAATGAATGTGGACAAGATACTACATGGATTTATGCATGAAAAAGGGAAGATCTCACCAATGTGAAGCGCAAAAGGAAGTTCATGGCTATGCTGATGGACACAACACAAATTCCCTCAAAACTTGTGAGATGCTAAAGAAGGGATACAAATACGTCAAAGAAATGGGGCCCAAATACTCAAGGGTTGGAGCCCACAACAATCGATGCTCACTGAAGGAGTCTTTTATTTTATTTTATTTTATTTTTCGTTTTCTCTTCTTTTGTTTTTTTTTTTTCCTTTTTTTGAATATAACTATGTACAAAAAAACTCACATCTTCATTTGTTAAAGGCCATCAAATGGGAACCTCAAAAGTGGGTCAATGCACTTGGAAAGGGAACATGACACCATGCGGGGCCAGAATACTCATGTGTGGGCCCCCTTCACGAAGAGCATAAGATGAAATAAGAGGTTTATGAATTGGACGCAAAGGCATCTCATTTAAAGGATCAAACTGAAAGAGCTTGAACCTCTCAAGAGTTAGGGACATATTGTGCAACGGAAGAAGAGTTTCTCCCATTGCGGAACTGAAGTTATGATCATCAATCCAAACTCTCCAACCAACAGGCTGGTGGGTCGGAACGAGGTCAAGAACCTCATTATGCATGTCCAACTCACCAAGAGAACAGGAAGTGGGTCTCTTACCCAATGTATCCTCTAAGGAACTCCCAATACCCTCATTGGAAATGTAGTTGTTTGATGTCCCATCATTTCCAAGATGATCAGGAACAATAGTGAGAGACAAACTCTCATCAGGTTGTTTGAAATTGAGGGTACTAGGGAGCTCTTGCTCCACTAGAGGTGAGTCCTTAAGAGGCACAACATGAAGATCATGTGGCTCAGGGGCCATAGGACAAAAAGATATGGCACAATCCTATGCCGATTCATAATGAAGTTGGTCCATGTTATTCTCAATTTGAATCAACTCCTCCACTAAGTGACCGTGAATTGAAACCCCAAGTCCCTCATACTGACTAGGAGTTTGACTTTAAAAGATTGTGCTTTGAATTTGTAGATGTGGTGGTGGTTTGATATCAAAAGATAAATCCTCATGTTGACAAGAAAAGTTACTCTCCTCACGTTTACGTAATTGCTGCGTCATTTGACTCACTTACAGTGCCATGTTTTGTATGGATTGTTGAGTGGTTTCCATGAACGTAAGGAAAGTTTGTTTCAAGAAATCAGGTATGCGGTCAACTATGAGGTCCAAGTCATAGCTTGGGAAATTTTGGCGTTGGGTGTTGATGGGCTGAGAATGAGTCCAATGATTTGAAGTGGGGTGTTTGTAGAATTCTGGGTATTCGGGAGGAGGATACTGTCGTGAAAATGAAGTATAAGAATTTGAATAAGAATAATAATTGTTTCCCCACGAATCTATCCCTCTCGGGTTGTACGCGGATGCGTAATGGTCATATTGAGCATTTTGGGAAAATGTATGCTCATACTCAGGCTCTGGGAGAACTTAAGGACATTCCCCGAAAACATGACCACTCAACCCACAACAGTGACACGGTACGGCTACTGGAGCCACCGGTGCACTCATGTCTTCTACCACATGCATGAAAGAGGCCAAAGGTTCTTGCAATGTCTCAGTTTGATGACCAACATATGATTCGACGTAACTAGATGGTGGTCTAGCAGTCGGTGCCTCTCTCATATTATCCCAATATGAAGATTGCTCAGTCACACAATTAAGATTGTCCCAACCATACAGGGTGTTAGTCTGAGACACCCCAGGTTGCATGGGTCCGGAATACCAAGAAGAATTGTCCTAGTCCGAACAATGATATGGATGGTCGCCCATGTAACCATCCATCTCAACAAAAACTCTCGAGTCGACCACTCTGACCACCACGAGGCTAAGCTCGCAAAAAGTGCTCGACTCGACCTTAAAATACTACCAGAGAGTGTAAAAGGGAGGAGACTAGAACGTAGAAGTAGGTGAGAAGAAGATGACTCAGAGGACAAAGTAAGAATTCCTAAAAACTAGCGTGGGTAAAGGGTGAGGGTAGAAGCCTAATCTAGCAAGCACGGCTCAAACAATGTAAGGCAATAGGTCCTTAGGCTAGACGACGCGTAACTTCAAGGTGACTAGTCTCGACACGCCTCACCTCTTTACAACGAAGACCACAATGCCCAGCAAGTGATACCAGATCCGGAGATCCAGTACCTCCTACTATCGACAAGGTACGCAACGTCGATCAGGCCATGACGATCTCAACTAGATCACTCTCCTAGTGCGTCCAAAATCCTTAGGGCCAATGTCTACTTGCTTTTAGAATTAAGGCTTTCTTAAGAGTGATTTTTGGGGCCAAGGAAAGGGTGATGAAATCCCCCACCTTATCTTTTATGGGATGCCCCTCCTTAGTAGCATTTTGATCTTAAATCTAGCAATCAACACTCCAATCAAACGCTCAACTCGCTCTTGTCCCAATGCACCTTACTAACTAATGCATGATCGAAACATGAACGAATGAGAGATTTGGGTGCACGTACCTCACACAAGTAATCAACAACAAAATGTAAAGCAAAGAAAAGACAAATGCGTGCAAGGTCTACAAATTATGCATGACCTAGATGGCAAGAAGTCTAATCTTTTACTTTGAGTTTTATGGTCCAAATTGATTAAAGGGGATTGATTTTTAATCTGGAAGCAAACTAAAAGTCACAGCATGCAAGATGGTGCTCCCAGATAACTATAATGAAATAAGCAACCACCAAAATAAAATAGGGACAAATTGAAGCTCACCAGACCGCCAATTGGCAGTTTCAGACAGCTGATTGGTGGTCCCTTTTGCGCAATTGTTCCCCCAGTTTCTCCAATAGCCTCCCCTTTCTTCTTGCAACACCTGAAACAAACCAAAACTAAAAAAGAAAAATTAAAACAACTGAATCGTCCAAATCAAAGTCTGGACAGAGCACCTCCCCGGCAACGGCGCCAAAAACTTGATTGATATGTTTTAATTAACCGCAAGTGCACGGCCGTGTTGAAGCGGTGGAAAATACGGGTCGGTCCGCAGGGAGGTGTGTCGACTTTAGTTTGTGCGAAGGTGAGTGGGAAAGAAAGGATTCAATGGAGTTATGATCTACACTACAATGCGAAAGTAAATTGAAAATAAGCAATAAAACTAAACGCCAAAGGGGAGTAGAGAAAAGAGTGTGAATAAAACGATATGTGTATGTGTGTGTGTTCAATTAAGCTCATCAAAACATGTAGTGCATGAAAATCATAAAACTACATCCAACTTTGCCTCCACATGAATTAAGATAACACAATATCATTAAAACATACAAGACAATAATTGGAAGGAATCTAAATGAACTCATGTATAAAGACCAAACCCTCATTATGCCTCCACATGAAATAATATTTACACAATCATTAAAACATACAAGACATTAACCAAGGTAAAGGCAGCAAGAGTACATGCAACTACAAATCATGTTTCCTTCATCAATTCCATCCATATCCTCACCTTATCATTCCCTATAAAATAGGTCAACTAATCTAAGCATAAGTTAAGTTTCATTCAAGAGCATTAGCATATCAAAGACAAGAGTGAAATCCCATTAGATGGTTATGGAAATCATATAAGGGCTCAAGGGATTAAGATAACACACACCTAATACACCACATGATCATATCACATATTTCTCCACCCCCAAATGGGGATGGAACTACTCACTCATATTTAAACTACAACCTACATTAAAATGAAACATTCTACTGAAATAAAATTAACCTAAGCAAGCAAGAAATATTAAAGAAGCTAAAAGGAAAGGAAAGTAAAACTAAAGAAGCATGCAAGAATTAAAGACAAGATTAAAAGAAACTAAGAAGAATTATTTTATTAAAATGACTCACATTGAAGGTAGCACCTTCTCCACCTTGAGTTTTGCTTCAAGGCTTACTCCAAGTAGCGAGAATGCCACCAAGCAATGGGTGAATACAAAAGGAGGAGGAGGAGTTCTATTTATAGCCATAGAAAAAGGTAATCCGGGACAATCCCCTAGTGTGGGACAAAACAAATACCAAAAATAGACTAAACACACTATAATACACGCTCCCCATATATCTTAGCGGATCCGGACCAAAAATGACCGCCAATTAGCGGTCTTGGACCGCCAATTGGCGGTCTACAGTTTTCGGATCGCTCTCGATTTTCTTGTGGGTTTTTCTGGAAGGTTTTGTTTGTCTTTGATGCATCTACTTTGCTTGTTGGAGCTCCGACCCGAATAGAATTCCCAAAATACTCCCCATGATGGTGTGGAGTATTCTTGTTTGCTCATTGGTCCTTCTATCTTGAATTCAGGTCCTTCGATCTTGTTTCTTAGTCCTCGAGTCTTGCAACTCAGTCCTTTTCCTTGCTTTTGAGTCCTTTTTGTGACTCTTCTCCTCAACTTGCTTATTCCTGAAACTTAAACATAAAACTCGTTACGTAGGATTATTTAGGTGAAAGATAACAGATATAAGACATAAATGTATGCATAAAATGATGTTAATCAAGTGGCCACTCTGATTTTTCAGAAATCAAGTGGCAACAAAGAGAGAGAAGAGTTTGTCTATGCTAATCTACGCTACACTAAACTACTAAGAAGAAAAATGCAAAGTAAAGCAACTAACGATTACTTTGAATCAAAACTAAAAGAATGTAACACTAAGCTGGAATCAAGAAGAGAAAGACCCCTAGGGGTGGAGTGTGTGCACACATGTAAAAGGATGGTGAACAATGCATTCTATAGGCACAAATGTAGGTAGTGTTTTCATGCATAGGAAGTGTCTAAAGGTTATGGCAAAACCTATCAATTCATTCACTAACCTAGTTGATTAACATTTATATACACAAGCTGGTTATTTCAGAACCTAAACAAGCATGGGAGGTGTCTAAGATGTGTGGCAAAACCAATCAAGTGTAGTATTCTACTCTAACAAGCAAGCATGCATTCACATTTATCAACACAATCAAAATATAAAGCATTCATATCCATTCTTTAATTCATTTATGAACATCATCTCCACCCCCAAATGGGGATGGATCTACCCACTACTCATTATTCTAACAATTAAAGTAAAGAAGAAAGGAAACATTCTAACTACTTTAGCCTACAATCAAAGAAATAAAACTAAGCTAAACATGCATAAAGAAACAACATAAGAACAAAACAATGGAAAAATTATTTTGATTAAATTACACATCACTAGCAGCATTCTTCTCCACCTTGAGATCTTGCTCCAAGGCTTACTCCAAGTAGAGAGAATGCCACCAAGCAATGGGTGAATACAAAAGGAGGAGGAGTTCTATTTATAGCCATAGAAAAAGGTAAGCGGTGACAATCCCCCGATGTGGGACTAATAAAACCTTCCCAGAATAATATAAACACATAACCCATCTCCTGAAGAAACTGGGTCGGATTCGGACACAAACGGACCACTAATTGACGATCTTGGACCGCCAATTCGCGGTCACTTTTTCCCGGATTCGACCTATTTTTGGATATGTTCTTTATTTCTTCAATTCTTCACATGTAGTGCACTCGGATCGGTTATAGGAGTGTCGGTCCGAATCTAATTGCCAAAATACTCCTCATGATGGAGTGGAGTTTCTTCATTTGCTCATTGGTCCTTTGGGGCTTACATTCAGGTCCTTCTTCCTTGCATCTTAGTTCCTAAGTCTCTCAAATCAGTCCTTTTTCCAACTTTTAGGTCCTTTTATGCTTCTTCTCCTCAAACCTATTTATTTCTGAAATTCAAAAATAAAACTCGTTACGTAGCATTGTTTAGGTGAAAGATAACGGATATAACACAAATGTATGCATGAAATGATGTCAATCACTCATCGAACAAAACCCTCCAACCAATAGGCGGGTGCATCGGAATGAGTTCCTCGGGCTCATTCGAAGGAGGTGAAATAGTAGTTTTACTATAAATGGGGCTTCTCCCCAAGTCATCCTACAAGGACCACCCAACCTCCTGTATATTATCAAGCATAAGCTCGGTCGTAGGTGGGTCCTTGTTGGAGTCAATATGAAACCCAAAGGGCTCAATAGCCCTGGGACACAGGGTGACGACATCTTCTGGAATGGGCATATGCTGAGGTGTGTCCCCCTTACTAATGGTCTCAACTGAATCATGCAAGGAACACTCGATTTGGACATTCATGTTTGATGCCAGCTCACTCTATTGCATTGCAAAGACATGCAATGAGTTTTCGCTGGGCCCACAAACATTCTCATTGGGTTGCATTGGTGTTAAGGGTGTTCGTTGATTTTGCGGTGCTTTCTCTAATTGCGGGATGAGATTGAGATTTAAAGGTTGGTTCATGGGCTCCTGTTGCCTACCGTAGTTGAACACATGAAACATGACACTCATGTTACCGAATAAGAGCTTCATCATACCATTTCTACAATTAATTAAGGCGTTGGAGGTTGCCAGAAATGGTCTACCCAAAATCAAAGGTATTTGAGAGTGGGTGTTCGCAACAAGATTGGTATCGAGGACAACAAAATCTACTGGAAATATAAAATCTCCAACTTTGATCAGCACGTCCTCGATAATCCCCTTTGGAATACGAATGGATCTATCCGCCAATTGGAGGGTGATCTTAGTTGGTTTCAATTCTCTCAAGTTCAATTGTTGATAAATAGAAAATGGGAGGAGGTTGACCACCGATCCTAAATCAAGCAATACATTACTCATGCTAGTGTCCCCTATCGTACACTGAATAGTAGGACATCCAGGGTCCCTGTATTTTGTGTAGGTGGGATTTGACAAAAGTGAGCTTACATTTGCAGCCAAAAATGCTTTCTTAGGAAAATTGGTCTTCCTCTTGGTTGAGTAGAGATCTTTTAGCACTTTGGCATATTGAGGTATTTGTTGGATGACATCCAACAAGGGGATGTTAACCTTCACTTTCTTAAACACCTCTAATATTTTATCCATTGTGTCACTCTGCTTTTTGGTTAACCTACTATGATAGGGAGCTTTTGGCAGGTAGGTTTTCTGCGATGCCTGAGAAGGAGGAGTTGGTGTATTACCCTCACCCTCAGCCTTTTCTTCACCACCGTTCCTACTAAGGGGCTGCATAGATGGTGGTGGTGGTATGGAAATGTGATTGTCAACCTGCTTTCCATTCCTTAAAGTTACAATGGCATTGACATGGTGAACAGGTTCCTCCACAAGGTTCACTTCCCGCCCTCGAGGTACCACATTCTCATTTTGCATGTGTTGTTACTGGTACATGTGGGAGTTAGCCTCAAGCTGGCTAGGCAGACTCCCTCTCTCTCTCTTTCATGTACAGACTGAGCCAATTGGCCCATCTGAAGCTCTAGAGATTTGATGGTCTGCTGATTTGAAGTGAGAACTTGACTTGTGGTTGACAAAAAATTTCATTGTGTTTGCAAGTCCACGAGTCAAGGTCTCAAGCGAATTGAATCGGGTTTCCATATTGTTGGAATTTGGGAAACCCGATTGATTGGTGATTTGAGCTTGCGGTGGCTGATAAGATTGTGCATGCATGAGAGGTTGGTGTGGTTGGTTAGGTGGTCGAGAGGAGTTTGAAGGACCACCCGGGGCATTATTTTGGTTCCATGAAAAATTGGGGTGGTTCCTCCATCCGGGATTATAAGATGATGAGTATGGGTCATTCCTAGCCCTATCATAGATGGCGTTGACACATTCCATCTCAGGAGGAATGGACGCACACTCGCTTCCTACATGGCCTATCCTACCACATGAATGACAGGGAACTGGACTTGATGTGGACACGTGAGGTGCACCTTGTAGGTTTTGGAGCTCAATCGAATCCATATGGTGCATTAAGGCCGCCATGCACGCCTCGGTGGCCGTAGTGGTATCGACAGCAAATTCCGCACTCGATCTAGTCGAGTTTTCATTTGCAATCCTCACTCCTATGCTAGATGATGCAGGGGGTTCCCTCACACACTCCCACCGCATGGTTTTCTCAGCGAGGTCTTTTAGGAAAGCCCACACCTCCCTTTCATCCTTTCCTAAGAACTCTCCTTGACACATGGACTCAAGAAGCGTTCGGGACGGGATGTGAAGACCCTCATACACAATCTGACAAAGGCACAACAACTCGATGTCATGGTGAGGGCATGAGGATAGTAGCTCCTTGAACCTCTCTAAATATGCATGAAATGTTTCGGACTCAAGTTGATAGAACGAATTGATTTCGTTCCTCAATTTTTGAGTCCGATGATTTGGAAAGTACTTCTTCAAGAATGCAGATTGAAATTCATCCCAAGTCCTAAAGGCATTCGCCTGGTTGCTGTAGAACCACTTCTTGGCAACATCTTTTAGTGCAAAAGGGACTAGCCTAGGATGTTGCAAAAGGGACTAGCCTAATCCTCAGTTGTTGCAGCTTGAACATAGCACAGACATCCTCAAATTCCCTGAGAAAGATATAGGGTCACTCTTCCCAGTGAAGTGAGGGAGCATGGAAATGAATTGAGGTTTAACCTCAAAGTGGTTCTCATTCAGTTCTGGTAATATGATGCATGATGGTAGAGCGGTACAGCTCGGGTAGCATCGATCACGGAGAGGTATGGGAGCCACAATAGAATGAACAGGTGGAACAGGTGGGACATGTGGGTCCAGCAACTGCTCCTCCTCGCGGTACTGAGCAACCATGGAACCCAGACTGTGTGCGGCACGAGAGGAAGAAGGCGTCAAGAAATCAACTACCGAAGCAGGATTGACGACATACCTCGTCAAACGGCCACTCTCGTCTCGTGCCCACACAAGCATGCACAAAGGTGCACACACACACAAACCTATTTGTGTTTTTTAACGAAGAATGTGCATAGAGGAGAAGACGGGAGGACATAGAAGAGAGAGAATGACGCAAGAGAGAAGGGAAGAAGTCCTTATGCTACGACGGATGAGTACTAGTGGAAGCACATAAACATACAAGGTTCAAACAATCCTAAGGTCGCTCTAGGTCCTTACAGCTAGACGGCGCCTAACTGCGAGGTCACACGGACTCAACACGCCTCACCTCCCTACGGCGAGGACCACAACGCCTAGCAAGTGAGTCAAGATCCGGAGATCTCGTCTCTCCTACTATTGACAGAGTGGGCGACGCCAATCAGGCCATGATGGTCGTGACCGGATCACTCTCCTAATGCGCCCGAAATCCTTAGGGCCAATGTCTAGTTGATTTTAAAATTAGGCTCTTGATTAGTGTGGTATTTGGGATGATGGAAAGGGTGATGAAACTTCCCACCTTATCTTATATGGGACAACCCCTCCTTAGTAGCGTCTTGGAGTCTTAATCTAGCAATCAACTCTCCAAACAAATGCTAAATTCACACTTGTTGCAATGCAAATCCTACTAACTAATGCATGTTCATACGAAATGCATGAATGAGAGTAGGAAACGCGTACCTCACGCTAGCATTCAGCAACTGAAATTGAAGCTAAAATAAAGACAATCTACGTGCCTAAGTCGAGTACATAATGCATAACCTAAACAAGAAAGAATGCCTATTCTTTTGCTTTGGGTTTTAAGGTCCAAGTTGCTTAAAGGGAGATTGATTATTAATCTGGGAGCATTCTAATAGTCAGAATATGCAAAATTGAGTCCCAGATTTCTACATCAATTTTGACATCAAGTCAAAGAAATTACAAGGTGAAATGAGATTACCAGACCGCCAGTTGGCGGTCTCAGGTCGCTTATTGGTGGTCTTGAAGTCTCAGATCGCCTCCACACTTCACCAGATGCTTTCCCTTCCCAGTGTGAGTCTCCTGCAAGAAACAAAACTACAACACAAAAATGAAATCCACCTGAATCGTCCAAACCAGAGTCTGGACTGGCACCTCCCCGGCAACGGCGCCAAAAACTTGTTTGTTCGTTTTATATTTAGACCGCAACTGCACAGCCATCGGTGAAGACGGGGCAAGTATGGGTCGTCCGCAGGGAGGTGAGTAGCCTCTGGTTGGTCAGAAATCAAGTGGCGAATAAAGGTAGCAAAGATGTGATTACGCTAAAGCTAAACTACATTATACGAGGAAGTGAGAAACCCCTAAGGGGTGGAATGTGTGCACATATGAAGTGAAATAAGTGATGAAAGATGCATGTAAGCATGTATCTTTGTGTCGTGTGTGTGTTCATGCATAGGAAGTGTCTAAAGAATGTGGCAAAACCTATCAATCCATTCACACAACGTATCGCCAATTACTACTTGATTAACATAAGATTAGGCTCAGCATGAGAAGTGTCTAAAGATATGGCAAGACTCATCAAAAACCATAAACTCATGTGAAGAACAAAGGTAAGCATGGGAGGTGTCTAAATCTTATGGTGAAACCCATGAAAACAAAATTTCTTCAATCAATCAAGCAAGCAAACACATAACTAACATGTAGCATATTCAACAGGAAATTTCAGTGAATAAACATGAGAAAACTAAGCATGGGAAATGTCTAAATCTTCTGGCGAAAACCCATCAAAATTCCCCAACATGTAGATGATTAAAATACCCCCAATGAACATACAAAACATGCAAGTCTACATAATCAAAAATTCATCAAACATCCAAACTTCACCATATATATGAACATCATCTCCACCCCTCAAAGGGGATGGATCTACTCACTACACATTATTCTAACAATTAAACTAAAGAAGAAAGGAGACATTCTAACTAATTTAGCCTAAGATCAAAGAAATAAGACTAAGCTAAGCATGCATAAAAAAGAAACAACATGAGAACAAAACAATGAAAAATTATTTTATTAAATGACTCACATTACTAGTAGCATTCTTCTTCACCTTGAGATTTTGCTCCAAGGCTTACTCCAAGTAGAGAAATGTCACCAAGCAATGGGTGATTACAATAGAAGGTGAAGAGTTCTATGTATAGCCATAGACAAAGGTAATCGGGGACAATCCCCCGATGTGGGACTAATAAAATCTTCCCAGAATACACATAAACACATAACCCATGTTATGGAGAAACCGGGTCGGATTCGGAGACAAATGGACGGCTAATTGGCGGTCTTTTTTCCCGGATCCGACCCATTTTCGGACATGTTCTTTATTTCTTCAATTCTTCACATGGGGTGCACTCGGATCGGTTATAGGAGTGTCGGCTCGAATCTAATTGCCAAAATACTCCTCATGATGGTGTGGAGTTTCTTTATTTGCTCATTGGTCCTTTGGGGTTACATTCGGGTCCTTCCCCTTGCATCTTAGTCCCCAAGTCTCACAACTCAGTCCTTTTTCTTGCTTTTAGGTCATTTTATGCCTATTCTCCTCAATCCTGTTTATTCCTAAAACTCAAACATAAAACTCGTTACGTAGCATTGTTTAGGTTCAAGATAATGGATATAAGACACAAATGAATGCATGAAATGATGTCAATCATGTACCCATGCACTCCCTCTACCAAGTGTACCAAATACTTTCTTGTTCTGTTTCCACACATGTAATTGCTTGCACCCGTATCAAGATACCAAATACCTTCTTGTTCGCTTTCCACTCCTTTGTCAACAAGCAAAACAACTCCATCATTAAGAGCATTCACGTCCACGACAACTAGGTTGGAGTTTTCTTCCACCCTTTTCTTTGACCAACATTGGCTTGCATAGTGTCCATGCTTCCCACAACTGAAGCACTCAACCTCTTTCTTTGATGCATGATCACCACGGCCATTATTGGAGCTCTCCTCCACCATCTGTTGCGACCAACACTCTTTCGCAAAATGGCCACGCTTCCCACACTTGAAGCACTCAACCTCCTTTCCCCACGCCCTCCCTAGAGCTTCTCACTCCTACTTTTCCCTTTTCTTCTTTCTTTTCTCCATTGTAATTCCTCCTTTCCCTCTTTTCTTCTTCCTTCCTCCATTAGTTTAGGTTTAGTTTTCTGCTCATTAGTGTAATAGGAGAAGGAGGAACCCTTGTAATCTTTCATTTCAATCTAGTATTCTTGTTCTTTACATTGATGTTTTCTATTTGATGCAATTTTCTTCATGTTTTTTGTTTGCCTAATCTAGTTTCTGAACTTTCCATTATGATTTTGGGTTGTTTTTATACTTTCTTGAGTTTAAAGATGAGTATGGGGTAGTCCATCCCCATTGGGGGTGGAGAAGAAGGTGATGTGATTATGTGATATATTAGTGTGTGTGGTAATCCTAACCTTTGAACCTCACATGAGTTCCATAACCATCTAATGGGAGTTTCACTCTTATCTTTGATGTGTGCTAATGCTCTTGAGTGATGCTTAGCACCTGCTTAGATTAGCTGACCTATTTTATGGGGAATGATGAGGTGAGGATAAGGATGGAGTGGAAGAAGGAAACATAACATGTGCATGCATGTGCTCATGTTGGTCTCATCCTACTTAATGACTTGTATGCTTTAATAATTGTGTTAAATCTTATTTCATACGGAGACAGTGGGGTGGTCATTATGCATGTGCTCATATTAGCCTCATTTCAATTATTGACTTGTATGTTTTATCTTATTTCATGTGGAGTGAAAGTTGGATTTGGTTTGTATGGATTTCATGTATTACATATTTTGATGAGCACTAATGAACATACACGTACACATATTTCATTTTTACTTTCTTTATGTACCCCTTATGGGGGTTTATTTTGATTGTTTGTTTTCTGATTTCATATGGCGTAGTGTAATCCAACCACATTTTTCTCTCATCTTTTCCCACTCGAATATTGTGGATTCCGACTCGCACATGCTCCTTATGGAATCAACCCGTACTTGCCACCGCTTCATTGTGGTCGTCAATTGCGATATTATAACTGAATCAATCATCATGCTTGCATATATTGAGGACAATGCATGAAGTAAGTGTCGGGGTGCTTTATATTTGTATATGTGTAGAGTCAAGTCTTTTTCACTTTGTTATTTGATTTCTTTTGTGTGTATTGTTAGGGTCATGTTAGTGTGCCACAATTTACATTCATATATATGTTGTACCACAATCCTTGGGGGACTTGTCTTCTTTTACTTGCTTAATGTATAAAATTTTCAATTTCTTTCAAAATATTCATGTATTTGCGAAAGAAATTTTTTTGTGGGTTTTGCGTGTGTTTAACATGTGCAAAACCATTGAGAGGCAATGTAAAAAGGAAGCTCCCAAAATTGACTTGAACATGATGCATTAGAATATCTAGTACACCGACTTTAGGTCTTATCTAGTTGTAAGGATGCACCCTGATTTTCTCTTGGGGGAAGACTAAACATAGGGTTTCAGTACTCAAATAAATAAAGAAGTCCACCATGAACTTAGTGAGTCGAATAATTCGTGTCTGTAAGTATAATGAAGTTTGTCGTAATCAGGGACCCTTAAATGCCTGTTGTGAAACCATAAGTGTAGGGGTTTTGGTTCATATTTAGATAAATATGTGAGTAGGGTGTTCTCTTTTCTTGCGTGGCTCCTGTCACACTGGAAATTAGGTCTGAGGGGACTTTGTAACTGGTGCTTTCGAGTCATCTGACTTGGGATGCACCGACTGAACTTCTGTTACCAAGGTTGTAGGAATCGCCCTATGTGGAGATCTGGAGAAGGTGTACGTGATAGTGTAGGTCCTTGATTAGATGTTTCAAATAACCACAAGTGCACGACCACGTTGAAGCGATGGAAAATACAGGTCGATCCACAGGGAGGTGTGTCGACTTTGGTTAGTTCGAAGGCGAGTGGGAAACAAGGTGGAGAAAATGTGTGATTACACTAGACTAAACTAAGAATGAACAAACAATTAAAACTAAACCCCATAGGGGGTAGAGAAAGAATGTGAATACGAAAATATGTGTATGTGTGTATATTCAATTGTGATCGTCACAACATGTAGTACATGAAAACCATAAAACTAAATCTAACTTTGCCTCCACATGAAATAAGATAAAACATTATCATTAAAACATACAAGACAATAATTGGAATGAAGCTAAATGAAGTCATGCATAAACACCAAACCCTACTTGTCTCCACATGAAATAAGATTTACACAATCATTAAAACATACAAGACATTAATTAAGGTGAGGGCAACAAGAGTACATAATACCACAAGTCATGTTTCCTTCATCAACTCCATCCTTATCCTCACTTCATTATTCCCCATAAAATAGGCCCAATATTCTAAGCATGTGCTAAGCTTCATTTAAGAGCATTAGCACATCAAAGATAAGAGTGAAATATCATTAGATGGTTATGGAAATCATGTAAGACTCAAAGGATTAAGATAACACACACACCTACTACATCACATAATCACATCACATTCTTCTCCACCCCCCAAATGGGGATGGAACTACTCACTAATCATTAAACGAACTATTATATTAATATAGAAAAACATGTTAACTAAGCCTACTTATTTGATGAAAGGAAATTAAGCTAAGCATGCAAGAAATATTAAATTAGCAACACAACAAGAAAACTTTTATTAATTTCAGACTCACAATACAAGTAGCATCTCCGCACTTGAGTTTTTTCTCCAAGGCTCACTTCAAGTAGAGAGAATGGCCACCAAGCATGTAGTAGTATACAATGGAGAAGGAAGAGTTCTATTTATAGTCATAGAAAAAGGCAATCGGGGACAATCTCCCAATGTGGGACTAATGCATACTAAAAATAGACATAAAACACTCTAATACATGACCCGCCTAAATTTTATCGGATCCGGAGCAAAACATGAGCACATGCATGCACAATTATTCATGTATGATGCACCCTAATCGGTTGTGTAGGTTGCGACCCGAATCCAATTGCCAAAATACTCCTCATGATGGTGTGGAGTTTCTTCATTTGCTCATTGGTCCCTTTCGTTTTACATTCGGGTCCCTCTCTCTTGCATCTCAGTCCATAAGTCTTGCAACTTAGTCATTTTCTTGCTTTTAAGACCTTTTTTAGTCTCTTCTTCTCAAGCATGTTTATTCTTGAAACTTAGACATAAAACTCGTTACGTAGCATTGCTTAGGCTAAGAATAAAGGACATAAGACACAAATATGTGCATGATATGATGCCGATCAGTCCTCATAGGCAATGATGCACAAAACCTAACCCTCGGAGAATTAAACACGAGCTGATAAAAAATGTAATGAAAAAAATGAAATGAAAAAATGAAGAAAAAAAGAAAAAATAGTAATACAAATAAGAACCTTAATGGACTTTATACTTTGTATCACATGAGAATGTTAAGGTTGACAATGTCTTTCACTTAAGTCCTTAATTAACTTGCACGAATGGTTCATGAGGCTAGGTGTGTGGACTGGATACATATATATAGTCGGGCCGTAGGATTATCGTGTCCAATGATCGACAAAAGTACGTCCATCGAGTCGTGTTGCTAGATTCAATAATGACATCAATGTTCGGATTTTGTGGGTATATCCAATGAAAACCCTCAGGAGACACCACTCTTCCTTGGCGACAAGGAAGTTTAATGACTTATTGTACATGTTAAGTGCAACCGTGATTCCTACGAAAGTGAGTTAGGATTTCCCCATTTTTTGTAAGTTTTATTTTCTTTCATTTTTCTCTTTCTTTGTTTTTCTCGGGACTAGAAAAAGGTAAGTGTGGGGGTATTTGATTAGTATCATATCATACATCGCATTCATGCTATATTTCCTTTATTTTACCCCAATTGTATGCTGCTCAAGTGTTTGTTTGCGGTATTTCAGGTATTAGCTATTAAAAAAGAGAAAGGAAGATAAAATGACCAAAATATAAAAAGATATTACTCAAATGAAGCAAAATGGACCTCTTTGTCATGCACAAGGACCCATCTGCAAATTAGGAAGGACCCAGATGAAATCCTGAGGGACCTGAACGCACATAAAACATTACGGGTGCAAACATTTTGGAAACATAACATATGCATGCACGTGCTCATATTGCCTCATACTAATTAATGTCTTGTGTGTTTTAATGATTGTGTTAAATCTTATTTCATGTGGATACATAGTGGGGTTAGGTCATTATGCATGTGCTCATATTAGCCTCATTTCAATTATTGACTTGTATGTTTTAATGATAATGTTTTATCTTATTTCATGGGGATACAAAGTTGGATTTGGTTTTTATGGAGTTCGTGTATTACACGTCATAATGAGCACCAATGAACACACACGTACACATATTCTCATTTCTGCATTCTTTCTCTTCCGCATAAGGGTTTTATTTTCATTGTTTGTTTCCTGATTTAGTAGGCATCATGGTCTAATTTTGATCGCATATCTCTATTTTCCTTTCCCCACTCGAGCATTGTGGACTTTAACTCGCATGTGCTCCTCGTGGACACGACCCGTACTTGACGCATCTTCACTGACGTTGTGCATTTGCGGTAGTATAACTGAATCAATCAATCTCCCTGTCTATGCAGAACGGTCGACCAAAACAATTTTTCAGTTTGACTGTTCTACCAGTTAACAATTAACCCAATAGTGATTTTACCTAGCTCTACCGGTCGACCTTTTCTGACTTTTCAGCCGATCGTTTGACCCGTAATTTCCGAATGACCATTTTTCTTGTTGTATTATACAATGGTCGAACGATGCCTTCCTGGTGGTCGACCAGATGAAGACAATTTTGTACACCAAAACTGTCTGTTATTTACGATCGAACAAACCATCTTCTTGTGTTTGACCGATTAACCTTGACTTGGTCAAAACCCTCAGAACGGTCAACCGTCCCCTAGATTTAGTTTGACCAGTCACTTAAGTTATAGCAGTTAGGTTCAATCGTATTTTAAGTTGGTTCAAACATTTCTTTAATTTCATTGAAATGGTCGACCATTGATCCCGAGTCGGTCGACCGGTTGAGGATAGAATTGCTAAACTCACCTAATTCTTCCCCAACGGATATATCTCTCTAGGAGCTTATAAATAGAGTTATAAGCTCTAATACTTCCAATTGCTCCATTCACAAGAAAGACATCTCCCAATCTTCAAATCCCAAATCCTACACTCAAGAGCCAAAACTTCCACACCTTTGAACAATTTCTAATCATACTCAAAGTATGCTCAAGTTAGGGAGTGTTTGACCACTCACCATTGTTGTCAAAGAAGGAAAGGTTTCGGTGAAAGCCCGAAGCATCCTTCTCAGATTGTGAGAAGAAGAAACCAAGCTTGCGACGGTGTTCGCAAGGCTTGCTCTGTAAAAGGCGTTCTCTCCCGGTCTAGAACAAGGAGTGGATAGTGAAGACGTTGGCGGAACTCGCGGAGTCGAGTGGAGCTTGTAAGAGAGGAAGTAGGCAGGTGACCGAACTTCTATAAAAACAACATTGTTCACTTGTGGTTTGCATTGTCTATCTTTACTTGTGTTTTTTAATTGTAGTTTTCGTTGCATTATCAGGTAGAAAATTAGTAAAGTGATTAGATTAATTAGGGCCATAACGATCCTACAATGAGACTACCTATAAGCTCCTCGACGGACAACTTGGTGAGATCTTGTGTTTCTCCTCCCATTCATTGGTGAGTGACTGGAGAATATTTCGAGTTACTTTTCCCTCGCTGAAATTTTTGCCAAAAGCTTTGAGAGAGTTAATTATCTTGGTGAAGCGAGTGTGCATCTCGTTTATGTTCTCACTTGATTGCATACGAAAGAGTTCATATTTATGCATAAGTAAACTAATCCTAGTTTCTTTCAATCTATTTGAACCCTCATGGTGCATTTCTAATGCATGTCAAATGTCATATGCACTTTCACAACCTCTTACACTATTGTATTCCCCTTCATTTTACGCACAATACAAGATGTTCATGATGCGGGAATTCATCTCCACTTGCTTAATTTTGGGTTTTATTAGGGGCACAATTTCATTATCATTAGAAGGTGTGTATGAGTTTAAGATGAATGTCTAAAATTTTAAGTCATTGGATTGAAAATAAATTCTCATTATTTTCTTCCAATAGTCATAGTTTAACCCATTAAACAAAGGTGACTTAGTTGATACTGGAGTTTAGAGAGGTCCCGCACTGCACTCGGTCCTAGTCCTCATCACAAGCCTCGCTCGATCCTCCAAGCCTCGCTTACAGTTCTACTGACCAATCTCCATTCCGGGTCAAGATCAACACTTCTACAATACCGAGCCTCGCGAACAACCTTTCCTCGCTCGTGTCTCCTCTCACAACTCGAGAGGGAGCTTCCTCAAAGCTCAACCCTTTGGTGATTCTTGAATATGAAAATGGAATCACTATCTAAACACTCTGACTTGAGCACACTTGGATATGAATATGGAGTTGATATACAAGTGATGAAATTGATGCTTTAAGTGTGTTTGAGGTTTGAAGGCTTAGGAATTGAGAACACAATGAGTATAGTTCAATGGAGGGTGTTAGGTTATTAATTGTGTCTCTTGAGTGATGTTTATATAGGCTTCAAAGCTTGGAGAGTTGTTGGGGAGTTGGTGAAGAAATGGACCAATGAGAAGCAAAAATTGCTTTAAGCTCGGACAGTTTTCGAGGTAGGTTCGGTCGAACGTTTATATAACGCTTGTCTGAAACAAGTTAATTAGCTTGCTCGGATTTAATCTTTAGTTGACCGAATAGGACTCGGATCGCCGTTCACTGATTGATTTGTTTTATATTAAACCGCAAGTGCACGGCCGCGTTGAAGCGGTGGCAAATACGGGTCGTCCACTGGGAGGTGTGTCGACTATTGGTTTGTTCGAAGGCGAGTGGGAAAGGAAGGAGAGAAAGATTGATTATACTAAACTACACTAAGATGTGAAACGAAATGAAAAGGAAGCAATAAAACTAAACCCCAAAGGGGGTAGAAAAATAATGTGAACATAAAGAAGTGTGTGTGTTCATTTAAGCTCCTCACAACATGTAGTGCATGAAATCATAAAACTACATTCAACTTTGCCTCCACATGAATTAAGATAACACTATATCATTAAAGCATACAAGACAATAAATGGATTGAAGCTAAATGAACTCATGTATAAAGACTAGACCCTACTATGCCTCCACATGAAATAAGATAATCCAATATCATTAAAACATACAAGACATTAACCAAGGTAAAGGCAAGAAGAGTACATACACTACAAATTATGTTTCCAATATTAATTTCATCCATATCCTAACCTTATCATTCCCCATAAAATAGGTCCACTAATCAAAGCATAAGCTAAGCTTCATTCAAGAGCATTAGCATATCAAAGATAAGAGTGAACCCTATTAGATGGTTATGGAAATCATATAAAGCTCAAGAGATTAAGATAACACACACCTAATACACTATATGAATATATCACATATTTCTTCACCCCCCAAATGGGGATGGAACTACTCACACATATTTAAACTAACTACTCTAACAAGATGAAGCATTATACTGAAATGAAACTACACTAATCAAGCAAGAAATATTAAAGAAGCTTAAAAGGAAAGACTAAACAAACATGCACAAATTAAAAGACAAGATTAAAAGAAACAAGAAGAATTATTTTATTAACAAATGACTCACATTGAAGGTAGCATTCTTCTCCACCTTGAGTTTTTGCTTCAAGGCTCACTCCTTAGTAGAGAGAATGCCACCAAGCAGTGGGTAATTACAATGGAAGGTGAAGAGTTCTACTTATACGCATGGAAAAAGCTAATCCGGGACAATGCCCCGATGTGGGACTAAACAAATACCAAAAATAGACTAAGCATACTCTAATACACGTGCTCCACGAATCTTACCGGATCCAGAGCTATCTGGACCGCCAATTGGCGGTCTATAAGCTCCAGATCCATTTGGATTTCGTGTTGGGCTTTGCTCGAAGTATTTCTTGGTCTTGGATGCATCTACTTTGTTTATTGGAGCTCCGACCCGAATCGAATTGCCAAAATACTTCCCATGATGGTGTGGAGTTTTCTGTTTTGCTCTTAGGTCCTTCAGTCTTACGTTCAGGTCCTTCTCCCTTGCATCTCAGTCCCCAGGTCTCACAATTAAGTCATTTTTCCTGCTTTTGGGTCCTTTCATGGCTCTTCTCTTCAAACCTCTTTATTTCTTAAATTCAAACATAAAACTCGTCACGTAGCATTTCTTAGGTGTAAGATAATGGATATAAGATACAAATATAAGCATGAAATGATGTCAATCATTCACCAACTTCCAGTAACTATTTTCAATTTTACCCTATTTAATTTCGGTTAACTGAATTGCATTCAGTTCACCATTTCAAGGTGTACAGTAAGATTGGTTAAGCTTTGTTTACTCAAGTTTTGTTGACCGTCTACTCTTCGGGTGATTGATTGACATCATTTCATGCATACATTTGTATCCTATATCCGTTATCTTTCACCTAAACAATGCTACATAACGAGTTTAATGTTTAAGTTTCAGGAATAAGCAGGTTTGAGGAGAAAAGGCACAAAAAGGACTCAAAAGCAAGGAAAAGGACTGAGTTGCAAGACTTCGGGACTGACATGCAAGAGGAAAGGACCCGGATGTAAGTCCAAAGGACCAATGAGGAAATCAAGAAACTTCACACCATCATGGGGAGTATTTTGGCAATTCGATTGGGGCCTAACTCCACTACTGACTTGAGTGCATCACACATGAAGAAAGCAATCCAAGAAAGCCCACAAAAAATCCACACCGGATCCGGAGTCTGGGACCGCTGATTGGCGGTCGGGTTAGCTCCGGATCTGACATGCGCGGGTGGATCATATATAATTGTGTGTTATGTCTATTTTTCGGTATTGTATTAGTTCTATATCGGGGGATTGTCTCCGATTGTCTTTTTCTATGACTATAAATAGAACTCCTCATCCCTTGTATTCTAGCCATTGCTTGGTGGCATTCTCTCTACTTGGAGTAAGTCTTGGAGCAAAAACTCAAGGTGGAGAAGAATGCTACTAGTAATATGAGTCATTTAATAAAATAATTTTTCATTGTTTTGTTCTCATGTTGTATCTTTTTTATGCATGCTTAGCTTAGTCTTGTTTCTTTGATCTTAGGTTAAATTAGTTAGAATGTCTCCTTTCTTCTTCAGTTTAATTGCTAGAATAATGTGTAGTGAGTAGATTCATCCCCTTTGGGGGTGGAGATGATGTTCATATATATTGTAAAGTTTAGATGTTTGATGAATTTTTTATTGTACAGACTTACATGTTTTGTATGTTCATTGGGGGTATTTTACACATCTACCTGTTGGGGAATTTTGATGGGTTTTGTCATAAGATTTAGACACTTCCCATGCTTAGTTTTCTCATGTTTATTGACTGAAATTTCCTGTTAAATATGCTACATGTTAGTTATGTGTTTGTATTTGTGTTTGCTTGCTTGATTGATTGAAGAAACTTTGTTTTGATGGGTTTTGCCATAACATTTAGACTCCTCCCTTGCTTACATTTGTTCTTCACATGAGTTTGTGGTTTTTGATGAGTCTTGCCATATCTTTAGACACTTCTCATGCTGAGCCTAATCTTATGATAATCAATTAGTAATTGCCGATACATTGTGTGAAAGGATTGATAGGTTTTGCCACGTCTTTAGACACTTCCTATGCGTGAAGACACACACATGACACACCTCACATACATACTTACATGCATCATTCATCACTTATTTCACTTCATATGTGCACACACTCCACCCCTTAGGGGTTTCTCTTCTTGATTCTCAATCTTTTGTTTCTCTGTTTCGTATTTTTTACTTACTAGTTTAGTGTAGTTAGCTTTAGCATAATCACATTTTTTCTCCCATTATTCTCCACTTGATTTCTGATAAACCATAGACTACTCACCTCCCTGTGGATCGATCCGTACTTGCCACCACTTCATCGTGGCCGTGCACTTGCGGTATTTTAAAATGTTTAAACAGTGATCAAAGTTAGCGTGGGTTTTCCGCTGACAGCTGTACAGTGACTTTAGATGCTCCGGTCGATGGTGATGTACTTTGCCAACACCGGAATTTGAAGTTCATACGGTTGGGCAGGCCGAAGGATACGTATTGGAATGGCCACATTTTTTAGTAAAACTGAAAAAGAAAAAAATGTAATTATTTAGAATTAATATATGGTTTTATGATCGTCATATATATTTTTAAGTAGGAATCTTTTAACAATGTATATTTTTATGTTAAAGGTTGAACCTCGACGATCCAGCCGATCCAAAAAAATTGTCGGGTTTAATGAAACTGTGTTGCCTAAAAACTCTTTAATATTATGCAATTTCATAAAATATAAACCCAAGGACGATGTTGTGGAGTGTTATGGAGAAACAAATCGTGGGTTGTACAACCGAAGATGCCTTAGAACCAAAATTGTACGTCATCATGAGTGATGTTTTGCAATTCTGAAGATGAAAAGATTGTGTATAACAATCATTCAAGTTTATTTAAAGTAAGTCATTCTTATATATGTTATTTTTCACGATTTTTGTTTATATTTAAGTTTGACATTTAAATAATGTTTATTGATTGTAATATATAGGTGTCTTTACCAAATGGCTAATGGAAACAAATTTGGATATTTATGTACAACATTGCTTTGCCAACCTGGATGACGGACGATGTCAGGCGACCACAAAATTTGCTAATGTGATGGCTACAGGGGACAAGATGTATTATCCTACACCCTATTGGGAGAGGTATGTTTTTGAATATTTTATATAATACATGTAGTAATAAATTGATTAATCACATTTTTTTGAATGAATGTTATCTAGTGATCATTGGATGTTAGCTGTTATTTGTCCCGATACAAATATTGCACATTGGTTTGATCATGTTCGGACAAACCCACGAAAGATTTGACATGCTATAAAGGTAGAGTAATTAAATTGTTTTTTAAACAATGAGCACTATATTTTTCAATTAATTTTGTTATTTCCTAATATACATTTATCTTGATTGTAGTACCGTAAACAAACTAGAAATATTGAGTGTGGGTATTTTCATGAGGTATATAGAAAACATTGTGGAATTCGGTTTGCAAGGGACATATTTACGAGATGTAATATGTAGTTTGTATCTTACATTGAATAATAAATGTTTTGATAAAGTTGTAAGTTTATAGAATTCTTTGTTTAATTTGTAGATCTTTGGACCAAATCCTGAACCATATTACCAAGCTGAGCTCGACAACACACGTGAGAGATTGGCTTCTTTTTTCATTGCACGTATGCTTTTAAGTTGATGATCGGTGTATGTTAACTTCTTAGTTCCGTGGACACATTGAATGTTAACTTGTTAGTTTTCTTGATACATTGAATGTTAACTTGTTAGTTTGCTCAATTCATTGAATGAATTTATTAGTTTACTCGAATGGAAATCGGAGACATGCATTGAATATGGTAGTTTAAATGTTAAAATTGATTGTGATTGTGTTATTGTGAATAAATGATCGACTTGAATCTCACTTACTATATGTGATCGACTTGAAAGTTAGTATGTTAGTTTAAATGATCAGGTTGAGTGTCACTTAGTAAATGTGATCGACTTGAATGTTAATGTGTTAGTTTAAGTGATCGACTTGAATGTTAATATGTTGGTTTGTTAAAATGGAATGCTTTAAGTATGTGTTTGTGAATGTGAATATAAATGTAAATGTCATTGTGATTGTGATTGTGAATGTGGATTGCTTATTGTGAACGTGTTTAGTGCAGGGAAATATAAGTAGACTATGTAATAAATTTATTTATTTAACAGGGATATATCACATCGATTCTTGGAGGACCGACGTGATATACACCACTATCACGTCGGTTTCCCAAGAACCGACGTGATATATCCCTGTTAAAAACATATACCCATATATACAAGAAATATCACGTTGAGTAGTAGAAAACTGACGTGATAAAGCATGCATATCATGTTGGTTAACCGACGTGATAGACCACGCATATCATGTTGCCTAACCAACGTGCTATGCGTGGTCTATCGTGTCGGTTTTCTGAAAAATCGACATGATATTCTTTGTATATATTATACATCACACGTCGGTTATTGGAAAACCAACGTGATATGACCCTATATCACGTCAGTTTTTGAACCAACATGGTATCTCCCTACATTATACGTCTCTGTTTAACGACGTCAGTATATTGGAACAGTAAAATCGACGTGAAGTGGCCAAAAAACCGACGTGAAAACCCTTTTTTCCAGCACTGTGGCTTAAAAGTTAGTTGAAGGTAACAGTCAAGTTGTAATATCTTAAATCCTTGCTTTGCACTAATCGTGTTTTGGACTTGATTAGTGGTTGTTTAGGGAGGATTTAGAGTTGGTGAGATGGAGGGTTGAGATTGATTGGAGGATTTATATAAGGTTTGTTTCCCTTCCTCTGTCATTCTCTCTCTCTCTCACTCATCTCTCAAATCTCTCTCTCTCTCACTCTCTAGTCCATGCGTGAAGGCTTCATGGAGCTCCAGTGAGGTCGGGAGAAGATCGTGCATGGAGTGTCGGTCACGTTGGCCGGAGTTTGGGGATCGTTGCTCGGAGGTTTTCGCCGGAGGGAGCTCCTTGGCGTGGAAACGCTCGTGGTTGATCTTCCAAGGCTTCTTCAAGCCTTAAAGGTATGTCAAGCTTTACTTTTATGCTTAAATAAGTTCGACGGTAGGCCAAAAGGCTCGTCGGAGGTTGTGCAACAGAATTCTGCATTGTAACGGTCGACAGGTGCTTGTTTCGATCGACCAGTTGTAGTGTAATTTAGGCGTTTATCTCTCACACTGGTCGAACGATACCCTTGGGTGGCCGATCGATTATGCATTTTAAGAAAGAAGATGGAGGCTCTGGTGGTTTTCGGTCGAACGGGTGCCCTTTGCCGTTCGACCGAGGCACTGTTTTAAGTCGGTTAGGGGTGTGTAGAACACAAAACGGTCGACCGCCATGAGATCTTGTTCAACCGATGACTTAATTTTAACTTAAAGTTTGTTCGACCCTTTGTGGTTTCGGTCGATCGGTATAATTTGTTACCAATATGAATTTATTGCCTCTTTCCGGTCGACCGTAGGTTTTAAATTGTTCTACCGTTACTCTTGTTTGATCGATAAGAGGATTTTACTGGTTATTTATGATCGAACGGCAACGGCGCCAAAAACTTGTTGAACGTTTTAATTAAACCGCAAGTGCACGGCCGCGATGAAGCGGTGGCAAGTACGGGTCGTCCCCAGGGAGGTGAGCAGCCTCTTGCTTGTACGAAATCAAGTGGCAAAAAATAGGGGGAAGAAAGTTGTTTATGCTAATCTAGACTACGCTACACTAAGAAGTATGAAATGTGGAAGAAGCAAACAAACGATGAAATAAGAACTAAGATAAGAACAAAACAAGAATGCTGTAATTTCAGGAAGGGAAAACCCCTAAGGGGTGGAGTGAGTGCACACATGCAAAGAGGTGGGTGTAGAATACATTCTTTAAGCACATGAAGGTGGTGTTTATCAAGCATAGGAAGTGTCTAAATGTTATGGCAAAACCTATCAATCTATTCACCAACTTAGTTGATTAACATTTACATATGCAAGGTGTTTATTTCAGAACCTAAACAAGGATGAGAGGTGTCTAATCATTTCGGCAAAACTCATCAAGTTGTAAATTCTATCCTAAACAAGCAAGCATACATTCATGTTTAATCAACACATTGAAATTAAAGCATTCATCACATTCTCTAATGCATGTATGTACATCTACTCCACCCCCCAAAGGGGATGGAACTACTCACTAAACATTACACTAATTATTAAACTATGGAAAGAAAGCATATTAAAACTAAGCTAGAATTAAAAGACGATTAAACTAAAACATGCACAAACAATAAAAGAAGCATAAAACAAACAATGAAAGAAACATAAAACTTTATTGATAAAATGACTCACATTAAAAGTAGCATCCTCCTACTTTAGTGTGTGCTTCAAGGCCTCACTTCTAGTAGGAAGAATAGCCACTTAAAATATGGAGTGATTACAATGGAAGGTGAAGAGTTCTATTTATAGCCATGGAAAAAGGCAAACCGGGACAATCCCCCGATGTGGGACTAAACAAACACCAACAATAGCCTAAACGAACATTAATACAAGTCCAGGAGAAATTTGAGCGCATTTGGGCCAAAAGTGACCGCCAATTAGCGGTCTTGGACCGCTAATTAGCGGTCTACAGTGTCCGGATCGGTCTGGAATTTCTTGTGGGCTTTTCTGGAAGGCTTTGTTGGTATTTGATGCATCTAGTTTGCATGTTGGAGCTCCGACCCGAATAGAATTGTCAAAATACTCCCCATGATGGTGAGGAGTATTCTGTTTTGCTCTTAGGTCCTTCGGTCTTGGATTCAGGTCCTTCTTCCTTGCATCTTGGTCCACAGATCTCACAATTCAGTCATTTTTCCCAGCTTTTGGGTCCTTTTATGCTTCATCTCTTCAAACCTATTTATTCCTGAAAACTAAACATAAAACTCGTAACATAGCATTATTTAGGTGAAAGATAATGGATATAATATACAAATATGAGCATGAAATGATGTCAATCACGGGTCCCCTTAAACATTCGACTGCTTGATGAGTTTTTTGGTTGGGCCAGTCCTCTGGATGGGGATTCGGTCGATCGGTGTGGTGGTTTTGTCTGACATGTTCGGTGTTGTTGTGGTGTTGTGGAACCAGCTTGAAGGCAACGGGTGCCCAGCTTTTCAGGGCAACAGTACGGACATTGCCGGCCTCAGAGTGGTTTGTCAGATCATCTTTGAGGGCAACGGGTCCCCGGCCTTTGAAGGAAACGGTACGGACATTGCCATACTGATAGTGATCCAAGTTTGTTGTTGCCGACGATGTTTTCGGCTGTGGTGCCTGGGGCACGTGTGAGGTTTGGGCGCGAGGAGCCTTGAGACCCGTCACAAATTCTTTCGTTGTTGAAGATGTTGTTGGATCGTGTGGGTTATGGGTCCACAATACTAATCACTATTTTACACTAATTACCTACTTGTTTAAGCAATCAAGATATGCACAACAGAATTTAAATAAAACAAGCAAGTAGGGAAGGAATATGCAAACCACAATCGACACGGGGGATTTTTATAGAGGTTCAGCACCCCACCCGAGTCCTAGTCCCCTCTTGCAAGCTCCGCCCAGATCACCGAGCTTCGCCCACGTCTTCACTAACCACTCCCCGTTCCGGGCCGGGAGAGAACGCCTTTACAATCTTCAAGCTCGCGAACAACCCTTGCCAAGCTTGGTTCCACCTCTCACAATCCGAGAGGGACACTTCGGGCTCTCACCGAAGTCTATACTTGTGTCTTGGGCTTTCACCAAGACCCTTGCTTCCTTGACAAACAATTGGAGTGGAACAACACTCTCTAAACTTGAGCACACTTGAGTAGAATATGGAATTGACCACTAAGTGTGGAAGGTTTGAACTTTTGAGTGTGTGTGGAGCTTTCTCTCTAATGTTGGGGACAAATAGGTGTTGGAGAGATGTCTTAAAATGTGTTTTACATCTCTATTTATAAGCTCCAAAAGAGTTATAGCCGTTGGGATTGATTGGGTAAGAGTTGGTGTTGGATACACAAAACAGAAACCTGCAAGACCCAATTCTGCCTACAAAAGGTCGACCAAAACGGGTATGTCGTTCGACCGTTTGGTCAAATTTCAGCTTTGAGTTAAGTTAACGGTCGAACGAGCTCAGGGGATTGGTCGACCGAATTAGTCCAGGCACTTCTTGGAGACCATATTTTGTTGGTTCGGTCGACCGTTAGGAAAGTTTCGGTCGACTAGATGTTTGGTAATTTGGGGTATTTGGGAATAATACGAATACGACCGTTGGGTATAATACGACAAAACAAACGGTCATGTGACACGTGTAAACGGTCGAACGAAAAGGTTTCAACGGTCGACCGTTTTGGTCCAGGCAGTTCAAGTTTTGTTTAGGTGTTTTCCGGTTCTAGTTTGGATGATCTATTGAAGTCCAAATTATGTGAAATTTTGTGTGTGACTTCTATACGGAACCTAGTTTTTTTGGTTGAGTAGTTTTTAGCTCAAGTATGCTCAATTACACAAGGTTCCTAAATACTCAAAGAAATACAAAATACATGTCTTCAAAAGAGCTTGATTACATATCTTGACTTGATTTTCCCATCTTCCTTGAGTCTTGATCACCTGTAGAGGTTAGCACAAAGAAATATATATGCATTGTGATATGTGTGCTACTCTTCATGATTATAATTTAGATTAGGTTGATTAAATCATCAAAACATAGATTAAGGCCAAAAAGCCAACAATCTCCCCTTTTTTGATGATGGCAACCTATATCTTAACTATATCTTAATACGTGGAATTTGTATATGTAAACTATGCCTTTTAATGCTCCCCCTATGGATGCGCATAGTTTTTGTTCAATTTTATACCAAATTCCAAGTTACCCCCTTAATTATCTCTCCCCTTTTGACATCCATCAAAAAATTGATATTTATAAAACAAAGATTATACAATTGAAGGTCAATGTGGATGTCTTGTAATGAAGTTGCTCCCCCTAAATTTTGCACTTCATTACTCTAAAAAATGATATTCAATAAGCTCCCCATATAGATATGAATATGATTTTGCAATTTAGTTCAATTTTATTGCTCCCCTATTGACATCAAGCAAATACTACAGTTAAGCATGTGATGTTTTCATTTCCCCCTTTTACATCCATTTAAACAAATTTACTCTTAAAACTATGGATGTTATTCAAGCATTTAAGATTTGCAATGAATGGGTATATGATACGTCAATTAAGCATATGAAACCTAGACTAGAACCAATTTAATTGAAACTGTTTAGAGGATAGGAAATTATACCAACTTGAAGCTTGAATTGGTTCCAATCTCATTTGGTGATGCAACCGAAATTGAATTTGACTCTTGAGCTCACCCGGTCACCACCGATTCCTTCCTCAAGCACCTACAATTGTAGATTTCGGTACCCAAACAACTTTGGGTCCTTGAATGTTAGCTTTGGGAACCCAAACCATTTTGGTTTTAGGAGCCCACACACTTGAGGAACTATGGTTTACAACTAAGTGCTTTCCATTTAATGTAGTGTGAGATACATGGTTTTTCAATTTAGCATTGTATCCTAAACCATGTTTTTGTAACGATTGCCTTTGACTACCTAATAGCATGTTAAGCATCTTAGTTTCATTAGTGAATCTTTCTAAATCTTTTCTTAATTGCACATTGCAAGCTTGAAGATCTAGTGGTTCACAATCTATAGGTGTTGCTTTTAATTTATCAAAATTTGATGCAAAGTTTTCTAGTTTAGCAACCACCTCATTTTTCTCATTCATGCATGTTTCAATTTGGCTTTGGAGATCTTTAATTTGCTCTCTAGCATTTTTGTTATTTTCACAAATGATCTCATATTGTTTAACTAAGTCATGAAATGCATTTTGAAACTCAACATGTGTATAAGTTTCTTCATTAACACTAGAATGTGAACTATCACTATAATATGACTTAGTTGAGCATGAATTACTAGAGCAAGAGTTAGAGTCTACCTCACTTTGATCATCTTCAATAGCCATGAAGCATGAGTGAGCCACCTCTCTTCTACTTTGCAAGGAAGACGACGACGATGATGTTGATGAAGAATCATCCCATGTAGTCTTGTGTGCTTCCTCATTCCTTTCTCTTCTCTTGCTCTTCTCCTCTCCCTTCTCTCCTTTTTCTTCTCCCCTTCTCTTCTCTCATTTTCACTCTCCTCCTTCTCCTTTTCTTTTTCTCTCCTCTCACTTCTTCTACCTCTTCTTTCATTTTTTACTCCCTTATCCTTCTTGAGGTATTTGAAGAAGTCTTTGGCTAGGACTTCAATGTCCTCATTTTCTACACTCCTTCTTGGTTGGTCAATGTTTGCATGTAATGACAAGAAGGGTTTGTTCCTTGAAGCATCCTTCTCCTTTCGATGGTTGATTTGGAGTTCATACGTCATCAAGTTTCCAATTAATTCCTCCATCTTGAGTTGAGAAAGATCGTGTGCTTCCTCAATTGCCACCACCTTATCTTTCCAATCATGGCTTAACGACCGGAGGAATTTCCTTGTCATCTCTCCTCCATTTAATCTTCTTCCAAGAACCAAAAGAGAGTTAGTGATATCGGTGAAGCGAGTGTTCATTTCGCTTATGTTTTCACCGATTTGCATAGACAAAATCTCATATTTATGCATGAGGAGACTAATGCGGGTTTCCTTAGTTTTTCTATCCCCCTCATGATGCATTTGCAATCTATGCCATATTTCATATGCACTTACACAACCCCTAATCCTATTATATTCACCCTCATTAAGGCCACAATACAAGATATTCATAATTTTCGAATTCATGTCGATTTCTTTCATTTTGGGTCTTGTAAGTGAATCTAAATCATCTCCATTTGGGGGGTGTATGGATTTTGAAGAAACATCCAATACTTAAGGTCATTAGAAATTAGGAAGATCTTCATCCTATTCTTCCATTAATCATAATTTGACCCACTTAGCAAAGGAGGTCGAGTTGTGTATAATCCTTCTATGTGATTAGATGAAGTAGAAGTCATGCTAAAAATACGATTAAGTATGAGAATTAGCTAACAAGGCTCCGATACCAAATGTTGGATCGTGTGAGTTATGGGTCCACAATACTAATCACTATTTTACACTAATTACCTACTTGTTTAAGCAATCAAGATAAGCATCCAGCGGAATTTAAATAAAACAAGCAAGTAGGGAAGGAATATGCAAACCACAATCGACACGGGGGATTTTTATAGAGGTTTGGCACCCCACCCGGGTCCTAGTCCTCTCTTGCAAGCTCCACTCGGATCACCGAGCTCCGCCCACGACTTCACTAACCACTCCCTGTTTCGGGCCGGGAGAGAACGCCTTTACAATCTTCAAGCTCGCGAACAACCCTCGCCAAGCTTGGCTCCACCTCTCACAATCCGAGAGGGACACTTCGGGCTCTTACCGAAGTCTATACTTGTGTCTTGGGCTTTCACCAAGACCCTTGCTTCCTTGACAAACAATTGGAGTGGAACAACACTCTCTAAACTTGAGCACACTTGAGTAGAATATGGAATTGATCACTAAGTGTGGAAGGTTTGAACTTTTGAGTGTGCGAGGAGATTTCTCTCTAATGTTGGGGACAAATACGCGTTGGAGAGATGTCTTAAAATGTGTTTACATCTCTATTTATAAGCTCCAAAAGAGTTATAGCTGTTGGGATTGATTGGGTAAGAGTTGGTGTAGGATACACAAAACAGAAACCTGCAGGACCCAATTCTGCCTAAAAACGGTCGACCGAAACGGGTATGTCGTTTGACCGTTTGGTCAAATTTCAGCTTTGACTTAAGTTAACTTAAGTTAACGGTCGAACGAGCTCAGGGGATTGGTCGACCGAATTAGTCCAGGCACTTCTGGGAGACCAAATTGTGTTGGTTCGGTCGACCGTTAGGAAAGTTTTGGTCGACCGGATGTTTGGTAATTTGGAGTATTTGGGAATAATACGAATACGACCGTTGGGTATAATACGAATAAACAAACGGTCTTGTGACACGTGTAAACGGTCGAACGGAAAGGTTTCAACGGTCAACCGTTTTGGTCCAGGCAGTTCAAGTTTTGTTTAGGTGTTTTCCGGTTATAGTTTGGATGATCTATTGAAGTCCAAATTATGTGAAATTTTGTGTCTGACTTCTATAGGGAACCTAGTATGTGGTTGAGTAGTTTTTAGCTCAAGTATGCTCAATTACACAAGGTTCCTAAATACTCAAAGAAATACAAAATGCATGTCTTCAAAAGAGCTTGATTACGTGTCTTGACTTGATTTTCCCTTCTTCCTTGAGTCTTGATCACCTGTAGAGGTTAGCACAAAGCAATATATATGCAATGTGATATGTGTGCTACTCTACATGATTATAATTAAGATTAGGTTGATTAAATCATCAAGACATAGATTAAGGCCAATAAGCCAACAGATGTTACACAAGTGCCATGTCAAAATAGCCATTGGGCGCCTAAACCCAGAAGGAATCAGTAGACCAATAAACGATCGGTCCTTCGAAATTGGACAAGTCAAATAGGCTTAGTTCAAATGCGACCGTTTGAGCAAAGTCAAAAATTGGTCCAAAGCTATTCGGTTGACCGAAGGTATTTGGATCATCCGTCAGGACAATTCCAGATAGCAACCTCAGGTCTACTGTTGAATTATTTTGGTAGACCATTTGGGGTTCGATAGATCGAATGTGGTCGGGACAAAATCCTAGTGCTCAAGTTTACATGTTTTCTTATGGACTCAATAAATGAAAAATTACAAGTCTTAGTCCAAAACGTTGATTACAAGTCTAGAGTTTTGATGTCTTTGTCCCAATGCTCATTCTCTTTGATAATCTGGATCAACCTATTAAGACGATTGCAAGTATACAAGAATGTATGCAATGCATGTAATCGTGTTTGCTGACTTTGATTAATTAAGATTAGTTTGATTAATCATCAAAACTAATATAAATTAAGGCCTAAAAGCCAATAATCTCGTCCAGCATAACCACCTCCTCATCGAGTCGGGAAGCGTCCACCATAGCAGAAATAATAGTAGTGTAAGAGAACACATTTGCGGAGAATCGACGACAATGAAAGTGCTGGAATTCTCGGAAGAAGGCTAGGTTTGGTCCAGGTGGGCCCTGCTGGTGTGGGAGGCGAGGAGGAGGTTGAAGGTGTGGTTGGAAGTGATGTGGGAGTGAGGAGCTTGAAGGAGGTGGACAACCAAATTGGGTTACCTTCCTTGAAATCACCATCTCTTGGTGTCACAAGACCTGCAATGATACCTGCATCTATGAGGGAGCCGGATCCAGAGGTTCCCTGAACAAATACTTTCAGGAAGGAGTTTGATCCTAAGGTTCCTTCTACATCTATTTCGGCAATGGATCTTAACCCTAAGGTCCCCTTGTCTCATCTTGTGTCAAACGAATCAGATTTTGAGATCCCTACTCATGTTTATATGGACCAGATTTCTGAGGTTCCTTCGAAAGACCATTATGACCCGAAGGCTTTTCTTATGTTCCCAAGAAAGCTTTTCTTATGGCAAACGTGAGTTAATTGTTGGCACAACCCACGCATGTCAAATACAAGGACCCTGGTTGTCCTACTATTTCTTGCGTTATTTGTGATGTGTCAATATATCGAATTTTATTGGACCTTGGTGCATATGTTAATCTTCTGTCGTATTCGGTCTACGTCCACCTCGATCGTGGAGACCTTAAACAAACAAAAATCACTCTTCAATTGGCTAATAGGTCTATGAAGAAACAGAGGGGCGTGGTGGAAGATGTTCTGATCAAAGTGGGAGAGTTCATTTATCCAGTCTATTTCTTTGTTTTGGATATTGAACCTGTGCCAAAGCAACTTGGACAAATTCCTGTTATTTAGGGTGACCGTTTCTAGTGACTTCCAATACCTTGATCAATTGTCGCAATGGTCTGATGTACTTGACATATGGTTGTCAGTGCACTGATTTCAACATCTTCACCATCGGCAAAAAGTCAAGTGCATTCGATGACCCTGTTGGGGTCAACCTTATCCAGGGCACGGATGAGATTGAAGTTGAAGGCACCTTCAAGTATTTCAAAGAGTTGTTAGATGGAGATCTTGATGGTGGTGAAGATGTTTCACCTGGGTTAGCACAAGAAGGTGCCTTATCTTGTGATCATGTGGCCTTTGAACCATTTTGGTGGCCTCTAGGCCACCTGCTCTTCATTTTGTGTCTATTAAGGACCCCATGTGGGTTAAGAATCAACCACCTGACCCTACATTTCAAACAACCAGATAGAGGTTCACCTCTCACTCATGCCTCCTATCTTGCTCATTCTCAAGAGGCATCAAACGACCACAACGCTTATAAGGGTGTCATGTCGTCAAGCAATTTTGTTTCTGGACTTTTCCATCTGGGTAATAAGTCCAGGGTGTCACCTTCTGTAGATGAAATTCTCTCAGTGCTCCCAAATGCCGGTTGGAGGGTATATATTGATGACCCTCAGTTATGTCATGATGGAAACATATTTTTTCCATTTCATTTCACAGACCTTGTTTTGAGACGCATGACCACCATTTGTGGTTCGTAAACCTCTCAACAATCCTCCTATTTCTTACGTTGCCAGCCCATGCAGGTGCATTTCTTGCTCGAGAGATGGCAGGTTTCCATTTGATGTCCCTTGACATATGAAGATATGAACCCATTTTTGTACATAGTTATATTTAAAAAAAATTGAAAAAATAAAGAAGACTCTATGAGTAAGCATTGATTGTTGTGGGCCCGAACCCTTGTGTATTTGGGCTTCATTTCTTTCACGTATTTGTATCACTTCTTTAGTATTTCACAGGTTTTGAGGGGAATTTGGGTTTGGGTCCATCAACTTAACCATGAACTTTCCTTTGTTCTTCACGTTGGTGAGATCTTATCTTTTTCATGCATAAATTCATGTAGTACCATGCTCACATTCATTGAGGACAATGCATGAAGTAAGTGTGTGGGGGGGTGTTTTACGTGTGTACATAGTCGAGTCTTTTTCCTTTTGTTTTGTTTTCTTTTGTTTGTATTGTTAGGGCCATGTTAGTGTGCTGCATTTAATATCGTTATATCTGCTTGTCATGATCATTGGGTGACTTGTCTTCTTTGCTTGCCTAGTGCTTTAAATTTTCACATTTCTTTCAAAATCTTCATGTGTTTGTGAAAGAAAAATTTTGTGGGTTTTGTGTGTGCTTAACATGTGCAAAATCGTTGAAAGGCAAAGTAAAAGGAAGCTCCCAAAATTTTCTTGAACTTGATGCATTAGGATATCTAGTATATTGGATTTAGGCCTTATCTAGTCTTTAGGATGCACCCCAATTTTCCCTCGGGGGTAGAGTAATCATAAGGGTTTCAGTACTCAAACAAGTAAAGAAGTCCACCCTGAACCTAGTGAGTTGAATAATTTGTGTCTGTTAATATAAGGAAGTTTGTGGTAGTCAAGGACCATTAAATTCCTGTTGCGAGACATTACGTGTAGGGGTTTTGGTTCATGTGTCGATAAGAAATAAGTGAGTAGGTGTTCTCTCTTCTCGCACGACTCCTCTCACTAGGGAAATTAAGTCTCGGGGGACTTTGTACCTGGTGCTTTTGAGTCATCTGACTTGGGATGCACCGACTGAACTCCCGTTACACGGGTGGTAGGGATCGCCCTATGTGGAGATGTGGGGAAATGTGTACGTGATAGTGTAAGTCCTCATTCGAGCATGGTCATGTCGCTGAGAGTTTGTGCAGATCGAGGCACCTTTACTGCCAGAAGATCTAGCTACTTGTAGATGTATTTACATGGAGTGGTATTGGCAGATTACGGTTCGATGGCTGACGAGAAGAGTTGAAGATGCAGAATTACCGTATAGGCCTTCAGCTGCTAGGGATCGTTATTTGGTAAGAAAATTAAATTCTTTTGCTTTTACTTAATATTTTCATTTTTTATATTCTAATCATAATTGTTGTATTTTTTTCCAGCTTCACGGTTTACACAGGTTACATCAAGATATGTTGTAGTGATCAACTTGAAGGGATGCAATCTGCAAACAACCCCACACGGTCAATAACAACAAAATTGAAGAAAAAAATCAAGGAAATGATGTCGTGTTTCGGGAGTGTAGATCCGTCCTTGAAGTTGTCAGAAGGTATACGTTCCAAACCAACTCGTCAAGATTCTGAGGAAAATCTACCAGAAAATAGGAGTGTCACTTGATGAAGACGATAATTTCATTTTCACGGGGGTGTTTGCTTCCGATGGAGGAATTCTGACTCAAAAATCACGTGGCACAACGTTCTTTCAAGGTGAAGGTTCATCATTTCATGTCGGTGAAGGGTCAGGATTTCAAGCTCCTGAAGTAGAAAGAGGTGATGGTGGTGGAGTTGCTGAAGATGATGCGGCGTGATAACTCAGGTTTACACTCGTCATGCTTCAAAGGTCCCATGACGAGGTGGGCGCACCAAAATTTACACTAAAGTATTCTCTCCACCTTAGTTGTAATTACATTGTGGTTTAATACATTCTTCCTATTGGATGCTTGTTATGTTTGTTATTGAATGCTTGTTATGTTTGTTATTGGATGAGATTGAAATCACATTTAATTACATTGTATGCTTTTTATTGGATCAGATTGGAATCACATTTTTCCCACAGGTGTAAAAGACTTGGAATTAAAATCTAAGAGAATGAATGCAAAAAGAGAATGCTTGGAATTATGTCTTATGTTAAAACCGCACTACGATTGCCTTTTTGCTTGCATAAAAATGACACTGGTGTTGTCGTTTTTATTTAATAAAAATGGCAATACCAGTGTCATTTTCATTCAAGAAAAAATGGCACTGGTAGTGCCCTTTTAACAGAAGATAGAATTGCAGGCATTCCGTCTTGGGTCTTTTTTGTTTTCATCTAAAGGAAGAGGTTTGGTTTTCCTATTTTTTCTAAAGTAGGCAAATTTATAAAATCAAACTTCTTCTACTAGTCATGCTCACCGCATAATATTGTCTCCCCTACATGGGGTTACAAGGGAAATTTGGAAAAAATAAACAAGAGGAAATGAATATACTAAATAGTCTTTTTACATGTCTTCCTATTGTGACCTAACTTATGACATCACCCACATCATATTACTCAACCGCTTTGTTCGCCCATGTTGTTTCTGATTCTTTTTGTTTTTGGTCGTCAACTTCGTCTTACAACAGAAGGTGTTATTAATGCTATACGTCCTTCCTCTGGCCAAAATCTCTCATCTAGTATTGGATAGAAAATTGGTTTATATGCTCTCCTATAAGCTTGGGTCGATAGGTATTCCGAGACAATTCGCGAAGTATAAATGTTCACGTGACAGTTGCTACATACGGCCAACACATGTGAGCATGGAATGTGATGTGCATTTGTGAACCCACAGGAGCATGTTGGGTCTGTCTCCGTCAAACTAACATGTTATGACCATTAAATAAAAATGGCATCACCAGTGCCATTTTCAATTACGGTAAAAATGACACCTATGATGTCGTGTTTATTTAATGAAAACGGCATCTAAGGTGCCTTTTTAATGTGCATAGTGAAGGAATAGAACATGAATTTAACCACTCGATTAAAACCAAGTGGCGTCAGCGAGGGAGCCCAACTGGCAAACAACCAACACCGTCAAGACTGGCGAGTGTGTCTGGGAGACCAACGGTCCACCGATGAATATACCTAAGAACCCACCCCAACAATCCCCCCCCCCAAGGAAAAACCATCCCTGGCAGAGGCACGACTCCATCCTGCGTCGGCTCTGATACCAAATGAAGGAATACAACATGGGTTTAACCACTCGACTAAAACCAATTGGCGTCAGTGAGGGAGTCCAACCGACTAACAACCAACACCGCCAGGACCGGACGAGTGCGTCTGGGAGACTAATGGTCCACCGAGGGATATACCTGGGGACCCAACCCAACACTTAGTTTGCCAATTAAGTTTCTAAGGTGTATATTCTTCAAATTTTCTTTTGTTGGTGAATATTTTGAATTTTTTCCTTATATCATACATCCGAGGTTTTCAAAAGTGTGATTACATCAAAAGATTACAACATCAGAATACAAGTAACCACTACAACCTACAAAATGTGCGACAAGCAGAATATGGTCCCAGGTGCGCTCATCCACGGTCACCACCCCCTAACACCGCTCACGACCTAAAAAGTAAACACGCAACTATGCCTGAGTTTCCATAAGGAAACCATGTATGCCAAACCCCTAACACATATATGCACCAGACGGTATAAGGAAAAACATGACACAACATACAACAGTTGTAAAAACATTGTCGTCAATATTAGGCTCCAGGGACCTCTTTCCCAACTGCAGCAGACACGTATGATCCACAAATGGGCTTTAGGGTCCTCTCACCCAACTGCCACATGACACGTGAAAACAAGGCACCTGCCGGAACATTGTCGGCCAACAAACCTGGCTCACAAGGATGGTCGCTCTCACAAATAGAGCCACAATTCGCTCCGTAGAGCCACTACTCACCATTGATCGCTATTAGGCCGACATGTCCTTTCTGTTGCCCTAAAAAGTCCGGTGGACCCATTCCCCTCAAAGTTGATCACACACACCACAATCACACAATAAGGCAACAATGGTCGACCGAATAATGCACACCAGTCGACCAGATCCCTCAAGAAACATGCATGGTTCAACCATCACCGAGCCAGTCGAACGAAATCCAACATACATCGGTCGAACCAAAAGTTATAGGCGGACGACCTTTTGGATGGTCAACTCCCAGGTTCAACTAACATAACGACCAATCGGTCGAACATGTGGTATTGCTGGAAAATAAGGAAACCATGTCAGTTTTTATGACCATATCACGCCAGTTGTACTGCTCCAATATACCGACATCATAAAAGGGAGACGTAAAAGGGAGGAAAATATCACGTCGATTTAATAACTGACGTGATATGCTAGGTATATCACGTTGGTTATCTGGTAACCGACATGATATACCCCATATTTATCACATAAATGCGGGGTATATCACGTGCAGAGGGTCATATCAGTAATTTTAAAAACAAATAAATATTTATTTTTTTCCTGAAAAGAGAACATATCACGTCGGTTCCATGGAAAACAGATATGTTATATACTATATCATGTTGGTTCTCCATAGACCCAACGTGATATACTTGGTATTTCACGTCGGTTTTCCATAGAACTGACGTGATATGTTCTCTTTTCAGGAAACAAATAATATTTATTTGTTATAAATCTACTTATATGTCTCTACATTAAACACATTCACAATCGCATCACATTCACACAAATCACACTCGCATCACAATCGCATCACATACTCAATGTAATATAAGTGTCGACACTCAAGTCATTAAATCATAATCACAATTCATTAACATTCAATGTCTTCGATTTCCATTTGAGCAAACTAACAAGTTAACATTCAATGTATCGAGGAAACTAACAAGCATTCATTGTATCGAGCAAACTAACAATTTAACATTCAATGTATCGAGGAAACTACAAGCATTCCATGTATCGAGCAAACTAACAATCAATACATTGACGAAACTAACAAGTTTACAAATATCGAGTAAACTAACATTAATAATGTCATCAACTTAGATGCATACTTGTAATGAAAAAAGAAGCCCATCTCTCGCGTGTGCAGTCGAGCTCTTCCTGTGAAAATGGTTAAAGAGTTGTTCCAAAGATATGCATATTAAACAAAGAAATCCGTAAACATAGGCCTTTATCAAAATAAGATATATTACTTCAATCTAGTGCAGAAACTACATAATACCTCGCGTAAATCTCCCCCACCAAACCGAACTCCACAATTTGTTCCATATACCTCATCACATAGTACTCGCATGTTGTACTTTCGGTTTTTTTATGGAACTAAAATTAAGAAAAAATGTATATTACTAAACAACAAAATTAATAGAAAATATAATGCTCATTGTTTCCTAGATAAATAAATTACTCTACCTTCAAAGGATACCACGTTGTTTTCTTCTTTTTTACTTCTGTTTTGTCCTAATTGTTTATATATATATCAATAGCTGTACAGAAATTGATAAATATGAATATTTGTTATAAAATCTAATAACAACGTATTTTCAAGTTTTAAAATAGTAATTTAATAAAACTTACAATTGCACCAAGTCCTTCAAATCTTTCATCGGTTTCTCGGAAGCTAATGGATCAAACTAATATCTAGTATTTGTACCAAGACGAATAACAGCTAACATTCGATGATCACTAGACAACGTTCATTTAAAAAAACATAAGTAATTCATTTTATTACTACATGTATTATATCAAATAATTAAAAACATATCTCCCCCAATACGGTGCAAGATAATACATCTTGTTCCCCTCAGCCATTATCACATTCACCATTGTTTGCGATCGGGTGTCGTCACTTTTTCGTCCGGGGTGGTTTAGCAACGTTGGACAGAAATATCCAAAGTTCTTTCCATTGGGCATTTGGTAAAGAGACCTATATATCACAATCAATAAACATGATTTAAATGTCAAACTTAAAACATAAACAAATATCGTGAAAAATAACATATATAAAAATGACTTACTTTATAAGAACTTCAATGATTGATATACATAATTTTTCCATCTTCAGAATTGCATGACATCACCAAAGATGACATATAATTTTGGTTCTAAGCCGTCTTCCAACGTGTAGCCTACAATTTATTTATCCAAAGAACTCATCAAGGCATCGTCCTTGGGTTTATATTTTACGATATTATGTAACATTAAACAGTTCTTAGGCAACACATTTTCATCAAATCCGGTAGAATATTTGGATCCGTTAGATGGTGGATGTTGACCTTTAACATTAAAATATACATTGTTTGAACATTTCTACTAAAACAATTTTATGACGATTAAAAATTCGTATATTAATACTAAATAATTACCTTCTTTTTCTTTTTCGGTTTTACCAAAGAACGTACTTGTCCTTCAACGTCCCCAACAGTATAAACTTCAGATTCCGGTATTGGCGAAAATGCATCACATTTGACTGGAATATCTAAAGACACTACTACATTATTTGATCTTATTTGTGCCCCTTTATGCGGTCGACCATTTGAAAAGTCTACGTAAGGAAAAAATATTAAAAAAATATGCCAAACCAATCGAAAAGCAAAGGGGACCCATTCGATCAAAATTATTAGGAACATCCTACGTTTTCTAAGTCCACAACCGATCGAACAAAGCATGAATCGGTCGAACATATTTTAAATTGACTTAAGCTATCAGTCGAATCGGTTGACATAAGCACGAACTGTTTGGATCGTCTAGGCCCCAACCAACTTAGCTACAGGTACAATCGGTCGAACTGATCTAAAGGTGGTAGTCAGTTTAAATGGTCTATACCCCTAACCGACTTACCTACAGTGCAACCGGTCGAACGGCAAAGGGGACTTGTTCGACTGAAACTAATAGGGTTGCCTAAAACACACAACCGTTCGATTTCCAAGGGCATCATTCGAACGATGCAAGGTAGAAGCTCGCATTTACACTAGCATCGGTCGACCAAGGCACGCGTTGGTCGACCGTTATTCAGCAGCAACCTGCTGCACATCAACCTCCGATGAGCTTAACGGCCACCATCGACTAAACCGACCACTCACACACCTCGGGTTAGTATTAAAGAGAAGTTTGACATACCTTTAAGGCTTGAAGAAACCTCTGAATAACCACGACGATTACCTCCTCACCACAAGTATTTCTCTGATGAACTATGCACACAAGCTCACACCAACCACGACCACACCTCTTCCGGTCACGCCTTGCTGAACTCAGCTAACTCTCCTTCACCTTCGTACGCCGGACTCAGAGAGCTGAGGGAGAGAAAGAGTTGAGTGAGAGAAGAGTGGTGTGAGTGAGATGAGAAGACTTGAGTTTTGCTTATAAACCCCTCACCTTACATCCACCAATCACATGCCACCACCTACACCTCACTTTTCCTCCTCAAACACCCATTAGCCACCTAAACATGATTAAGTCTCTAAACAAGTTTTAGGTTCCAACATATATGGCAACATAATGGATCTTATTATTTTACCTTATAGCAAAAGATAACACTCGTTGATGAAACATTGAACCATGACTTGATAATCTTACCCTCTCATAGGATTCATCTAAACTTGTACGTTGATGATAGCCCCTGTTACAGGAACACGAAACTTGTACGTTATGAAATCCTTGTAGATATCATCAATATGATCAATATAAAGTCTCAATGCAGCACTAAGAGTCTAAAACATAAATTTCATTCCTGATAAGAATACATGAAATCGGTTCAACGGTGATAGTTTACTATAGCACACATTCAATGGAAACCAAATCAAATTTGATGTACACATGACATCTCTATGCTAGAAGGAAGAGATAATTTTAATTTGGAGCTTATTTGAGGTGCTTTGGGACTTGGGAGTCCTGAAATTCAAGACTTTTTTTCTTTCTCACTACGACAATAGATTCCACTTAAAGATGATATCCCCGTGAATGTTCAATAAAAGCTGGCCAGAAAAATAAGAAACCAACAAATCAAAAGGACACTCAAACTAGTGAATTCTCGAAGAGTGAGCAACTTCAGTGAAGGATTTTGCTCCACGGAGTTGTCCTCGTAAAACCAATGTACTTGTTCCCCGAGAAATAGGATCCTCTCAAATGATTCCAGATCCTCTTTCGGGACATTCAAAACAAAACGACTGCACCAAGAGCAACACATTCAATTTGAATATCAATATTGTTGTGTATCACTAGTGCAGAAAAGTCCATATACGTCGGATATACAGAGGTATAGACGTCGGATTTCGACAGTCCAAGTACCCGACGTGTATTTTTCCGTCATCTATTCTTTGTTGTATAGACGTCGGATATATACGACGGACGTCTATACAGTGTATAAACGTCGGCTATATACGACCGACGTCTATTATATGTTAATTAACCAAAAATACATTGGAACGTATATCGGGCATTCTGCACTCACATTAATCAAGTCCAAGCTAACCAACTGCCCCAAGTGCCAAACTTTTGACAAATAACCACGAATATCAAGCCCAACATGCCCCAAGTCATTAACCAAAAACTTATATCCAACACAATTGAGTCCATATTTGAGGAACAACGATTTCATGATGAAATTACACATTAACAAAATTAAAATTGCTACACTATACAGTTCTGGAAAAAACTAATCAATTCTAACCACATTCTCAAAACATTATTTCATTGGGTGAGCTTCCAACCATAAATTACTAAAAAAAGGAAAATCCAAAGAATTGAATAAAAATCAAACAACAAAAAACATGATAAGAACCAATATGGGTAGAAAATTAAAAAAAATTGTTTTGAAATAATGATGTAAAAAAATAAAATTAGAAGAATATGAATCTGGAAACTTATTTGATAAACTATGCTTATTGAAAATGACACATGTAATGATGTCGTTTTCATTAACTAAAAACGACATCACTGAATGTCGTTTTTTAGAACAGGGGATGTTGTTTTTGCTTGTGGCAGAAAATAACCGCTAGAACCCCCCCCCCCCCCCCCCCCCGACTTCTTCCCATGATTTTTGAGCTTCTGGTGTTGGTTTCACGTCTTTCATTCGTTTTAAGACACATTTAGCTTATTTTTGTTAATGTTTTGCTTAATTAGTTTGGATTTGTTTGGACTGGTTTGGTTTGGATTGATTGGTGTTTGGTTGATTGTTTTATTGGGTTGATTGAGAATAATGTATTGAACTCTATATAATTATATAATGTTTGAACGTGAGTAGATTGTGAATAAAGTATTAATGACTATTGAAGTATTTATAGGTGTGTAAGCAATCTATTTTTTGATTTTGAGTTACCATCCGGTAAAAATATATGGTTTGCAATAGCATCAACTTATCTGTTTGTTATTATTTTTTCATATATTTTATGTTTGTATTGTTGGATTTTATTTTTACAATTCGATTCGGTTATATGCTCGTTACGTAGAGATAAATTTGTTACAATTCAATATTTGGTTTGCAACAGCACCTACTTGGCATGTAGTTTGAGATTTGATTATACAAATATAGAAATAAGAAATATAGAATATCTTTTGTATGAAATTGGTTTGGATTGTTTTATTTAAACCCAAGACTAACTCATTTTTTGGTTAATTCCCTTTGAACAGTTGCAAAATATCTACTTCACACGATTCTCATGGTTCTGTGGACACTTCAGTCCTAGTACTACAGAAAAATCATAGATCATCTTCGATTCTCGAAAATATAAGTGTTGATTATGAAATTAAAAATTATGTGTATTGGTTTATATTAAACCTTACGTAATTAATTATTTGGTTAGTTACAGTTTGCCCCCTTGAACTATGTCTTCATATGACTTTGCACCCCTTACTTTCAAATTTGATAGTTACCCCCATTGAATTTCGTTTTCTAACACTTTGTCCCACTGAACTTTAAAATTCATTATTAAAACACACATTCGCCTTCTTTGTAATTTTTACGTTGTATCCCTAATACACTTCTAAACATATATTTAACGTGAAAGTTCGGATCGAAACAGATTTCGAATTTAGTTGCAATTTAGGTCAAATTCATTATCATTCTAACCCAAATTCCAACCGAATCTAACCTCCATTTCAATCTAATTATTCACGTAAATATAAGTTTAGGAGTGTATTAGAGATACAATGCAAAAAATTGATGATTGTGTGTTTAAATAATGAATTTTTAAAGTTCAGGGGGTAACTGTCAACTTTGAAAGTATATGGGTGCAAAGTGATATCAATGCATATTTCAACGGGGCAAAATGTATTAACCATTAATTATTTTTCAGGAGCAATTTACTGTTATTAAGTGTATCGGTTAAGCATGATACAAACCAATACGGGTAGAAAATTTAAAAAATAAATCCCCTACATCTTTACGGAAACAGTGGAACGTCAAAAACACTTCACCAAATTAACGCACGAATGCCTTCGAACCAGAATTTTTATGAAACCGATGAGGAAAACAAAAACTCAGGAATCTTGGAACACAACAAACCTACAGATATTGTCGAGGAGCTCCTGCGGTGGGAGGTCAGGCTGAAATGAATATGTTCTAAAAGTTTTACTTTATATGTCAATTATTATGAATTGAATATGCAAATATTTTGTTCATTGATTATTGTATTCGTCTTTTAGAAGTGTTAAGGAAGAGGCTCTTGGTCCTTAACCGTAGAGCTCTAAAAGATAATTATTTACATAAATCAAAAGTTATTCATAATCATGGTAATTAACATGAAACATTAATTACCGAGATAAGATTGTCATGTTGGTCATCGATTATTATAGCACTACAAATATTTGACGACACAAGTATATAAAAGAGAAACATAGTTACTTTTATATAGTGAATAACCCTAGGAAGTGAAACATTATGAAATTGTGTTATGTGTCATTTATGTTTTCACTGTGTCTTGAATCCTAAGATATGAGACTTATGTCTTTTCACATAGGAAATGTTTAATTTGATTATTATCAAAAACTGTCATTGAGTATAGTGATAAAGACAATAGTTGGTTAAGTATGACTTATGCTAGAAAGATAGTTCGTCAAAGACTTATCATTGTCCATCTTTACTTGAGTAATGATATTACTGGGCCCCTTGATAAAACGAAATTATAATGTGCATAATGTGACTTGTGTTAAGCTACATATTTATAATTATTAGAGATCAAGGAATGAATATATAATACAAAGGTGATACATTTCTACTTTGTATAATATTCTTAATATCATGAGACAAGGGATAGACACAAGTGATATTTTATATATCACTAAGTGGATCGTGTTTAGTTCGAGTGAGCAAAACATCTATATATTTAGGTAACTATAATTAGGGGTGCGCTTCGGTCCAGGACCGAACCGGACCGGACCATAACCCGAACCTTCAGAAATCTTGGACCGATGACCATACCGAGTTCGGTCCGGTTCGACCTGGACTGAACCGTTTCAGTCCGGTCCAAAACCGGACCGAACATTCTTGGACCGAATTTCATTACTTTTTCTTTGTTTTGCTGTTGTTGACTTAAAGTGAAGACTTGATTTCTTTCTCCTTCTATGACAGGTAATAACCAAACCCATAAAATAATTATTATTGTTCCAAACCAAACCAACCCAAAAAATTCTAACGATGTCGGCGACCTCTCCACCAACCTCTCATGCAGGGACTCCACCAGGCACCAACCTTACACTCGAGCTCGACGCCTTCCAGACCCTCGTCTTCGACCTCCTCCACACCCTATCCTCCTCTGATCACGACCTCCTCTCCCTCTCCTGGATCCGTAAACTCTTGGACTCCTTCATCATCCTCCGTGACCACTTCCGCATCCTTATCTGAACCATCCCCATCAACCGGATGCTCTCCGACTACTTCTATCGCTCCATCAAAGACCTGGATGTCTACAACGCCATCCGGGATGGGATCGACCACATCGCCGATTAGGGGAACCACCTTGACATCGTCCTCCTCGCCCATGGAAATAAAATCGGACATTAGGGGGAGGGTCAGTTGCGGAGGGCGAGGAAAGCCCTCACCGATCCCATCTGAATTTTCATTAGTTTTTTTATTTTCCGTGAGTTTTCGGGTTTCGGTCCGGGTTCAGGTTTTTCGTGTTTTAGACCGGACCGAACGGAACCCGAATTTTGGGAATTTGGCGGACCGAAGACCGGACCGAATAAATTTGGGTCGGTTCGGTACGGACCGATCAGTCCGGTTTGGTCTAAAAATTCAGGTCAGACCGAATTTTGCTCACCCCTAACTATAATGTGTAGCTAAATACCGCTTATAGTTTATGATATAATGTGTTTTATATCATTGCCAACATAACTTACATCCTCCTATAGGTCACACCACAAAACTGAGAAACAAGAAATCTAATTTTATAGTTTATATGATGTATTAAGTATCATATGCTATGAAATATTATACATGTGGTAAAATAATAAAATCAGTATGTCGTGAAAAGATATGGTTAGAATAAAAAATAATATAAGATTTGTATATATTATGGGGTATAATGTTTTGATATTATATATGATAATATATTACATGATATAATGTGCTCTACAACATTATAACATATGAATTTGCTAATACCCCAAATTCCAAATTTTGTTGGATACTAATCCAAAATTTGGTGGAGTCAAAAATAGTGAAAAATGATCCAACCGTTTGACCACATTTTTTCATATTTTGACCACATTTTTTCATATATTAATAAGAGAATTATTATTAATTAATTGTTGGATTTTATCCACTTTGGTCAAAGGTAGTTATGAGATGATGATGATGATATGGCAAAATAAACAAGAGATCATGTGCAAAGTGGTTTGCACATGATGTGGTTTAGTGGAAATGTAAGCAAGAGATCATGTGTAAGTAGTTTGCATATGATGTGGTTTAGTTGAGAGATTAATAAGGGATTATGTGTAAGTGGTTTGCACATGATGTGGGTTAGAGAAAATCCTATAAATTCTCTTAATTATTCAAGTTTTTGGAGATTAAATTGTCAGGAGCTTCAGAGGGGTTATTAGCTAGATTCTAACCTTGATTTAGAGATTAATTGACTAGCTCATTTCTCTCTAATATTGTTTAGAGTTTGGGAAACATTTGGAGGCGAATCGGCGGACGATTCAACGGGCAACACAACTCCGGATCTTCATAAAGGTTTTAGAGAACTTTTGGGTATGATAATCTTCTATTTATTTGAATATATATATGTAGATTACATGATATTATAATAAATATAAAATAATGTACATGAATCGTCGAAAATATGAAAATCGATTTTGTATACATTTATAAAAAAAATTAAAAATATATACATACATATGAGCACAAAATCTTAGACGGTCTTCGCATGTCCACTCGGGAACCCATGGATCCCCACCATAGAATTCTTCCCGAATCAAGTTCAAGACCCAAAACCCTAGTTTCTGGTCGTGGTTGATCTTCGCGAGGAGAGGGGGGAATGGAGAAGAAGGGAAGATAACGACGACGTGGCTAAAATGCGCTGGGGTTGTTAGGGTTTTAGTTTCGGGTTCAATCTTCACCCGGTAAGATCCAGATTCATTGGAAGGGTAGTTATCGCACAAAACACGAAACCAACACACAAAATTGTGTTAACAGATGTCGCAGATCTGGTAAAAGTACTAATATATAATAGATTGACGAATGTTAGTAGAATAATTACGATTTCTAATTCATGGAATGATGTCTTTTGATAAGAATAGTGAAAAATTAACTCGGTTCATCGTTCGTACCAAAATCGAAACATCACATTTTAGAATTTAATAACTCGCAAAAACCAATCACCAAATTAGCATCGTATTCAAACTCATACTCTTTTGTGTCCAGTGCATCATATCTGATTACCCAATCGCATCTAAAGGTCTTCTCGTAAAGTTTGCACATGCAGATACAAACTCATTCAATTTGAAATCTTATTTTTTGTCACTAGGAACTTCCTTGTCTTGTCCCTATTTTGTGGTAGACAGATGGACATACAAAAGTAGACAATAGAACGAGAACCATAATCATTATTCTCCAAAATAAGTCAAGATGAGATACCCTAGTTCTCCATCGAGATTCAAACTTCAGTGAGATGTTGTCATATTTCTACCACACTTATTCGTCGTGTCTCAGTATGCCCTAGTTATTTTTAAGTTGACACTAGTATAAAAGTTAACATTTTGGCTCGAGACTGAAAATCCAACTCGAACTCGAAAAGACCACTCAAATTTAATAAAAAGTAAGATAACTGTCCAAGAACACAATGTTCAAGTCGAATCTTTAGGCCACCCTTAACGGGTCAGGTGCCATCGGGTGGGGGGCACATGTTGCCCCCCCCCCATTGGTTACAGACGTCTTAAGGACGATTATTTTTCTGACAACCCTGTCTATTCTGATTCTCTTTTCAGAAGAAGATTTCGGATGCGAAAGCATACCTTTTTGCACATTCATAATGTCGTTGAAGCATCTGATGTCTTTTTCCAACGAATACCGGATGCAAGTGGTAGAATGAGCATTTCCAGATCACAAAAAACAACGACAGCAATACGAATGCTAGTCTATGGCGTGACAACGAATGAGATCGATGAGTATTTACGAATGAGTGCAGCAACATCCTGAAATGCCCTTCTCAAATTCTATGAAGGTGTTATTAACATCTTCAGCTTTGAGTATTTACGCCGACCAACTGCAAATGACTTGGCACAACTATTCCACGCTGGTGAGCAACGTAGGTTCCCAAGTATGATGAGGAGTATCGATTGTATGCATTTGGTTTGGAAAAATTGTCTGGCTGCTTGGAAGGGACAACATCAATGACGTTCTGGGAGAGCAACCATGATCCTTGAAGTAGTGACATCGTATGACTTATGGATCTGACATTCCTTCTCGGAATTCCGGGTTCGGCCAACGACTTGAACGTCCTGCAACAATCTTCAGTTTTCGACGACATACTGGAAGGCCGAGCTCCCTCTGTAAATTATGAGGTAAATGGTGTTCAATATGATATGAGATACTATGTTACTGATGATATTTATCCACATTGGGCCGCCTTCATTCAATCCATCATTCACCCTCAAACCCCAGGCACATTTTGTTTGCTGAAGTGCAGGAGGTGACGCGTAAAGATGTAGAACGTGCTTTCGGAGTGTTGCAAGAAAGGTGGGCGATCATCAAAAATCCCATTCTCGCCTGGAGTAAGGACGTACTATCCAAAATAATGTCAGCTTGCATCATCATGCATAACATGATTGTGGAGGACGAACACGACTCTTACGCCAAATTTGGAGATATTCGCGAATTTATGGAAGATCGACATAGAACTTCTGCTGAGGAATACCATATTCGACCGATCGTGTAACAAATATTCACGAATTTTTTTGTCAATCAAGATCGGGTGTTTGACAAGAATCAACATTTAGATCTGAAAGACGATTTAATCGAGCATATATGACAATGCTACGGACGAGGAGCAGTTTGAACATGGGTTTAATGCAATTTGTAATGTTCTATTTCGAAATCCAGTTTATGTAATATGTGTTGTTGTTTGTTAATTTTGAATGTAATATTTCGAATTTAAGTTTATGTAATATGTAATATAGTTTCGTAATATTTAATAATAATTTCGTGATTTAAACATGGTCTCAAATAAACCCCGATTAGACTAGGAAAAGTTAGAACTTGAGTGAAGATTTCAGCTCGACTCGCGAAGATATTTTCAACTCTTAAAAGTTTAGTTCGACTTGTCTTGTTTCCACCTCAGGTCCTCAACATCAGTTTGCTCCCAATAAGTCCAAAAAAGTACACTTCTAATATCCAATGTCGACTCAGCCTCTGTTCAAAGTATATAATGTATAATGTAAAAAAAATCCTCTTAAGTTCCTTACAATTTCCAATTGCACATTAGTGTACAGGAAATGTCTCCCAAGGGCTTCAGATTGTGACCCTAATTAAAGAAACTCTGAAACATAAATGTATATGACCAAATGTGCTTTAATAAGAACGGCTTAAATACATCAGGAATCTAAGATTTACACGTTAAAAAGTCTCAGTAACAATATACCTAGTGAGATTAGTAAGTTAGGAGTTCGCTAGAAGCATTCCTGGGTTAACCACCAGTTGCAAACAATTCCTTTTAAGACTAGATAAATCAACCATCTCATCACCCAAGCCTCTGGCAGAGTAAAATGATAAAGAAAAGGGCAAAGTAGCACTACCTTGGTGAGAAATCGGACTATTTTTTACCATATTATCTCAAATGAGAGATTTTATTGTGAAATAAGGTTGAATTTATAAACTAAATTTCTGAGAACAGCTTCTTTACTAATGAATGATCCTATCCAAAATCAATTGCTTACACTGTAATTTTGTGAGTTGTGGCCAGGTATGAAGTATGAACTGAAGTCCTCAAAACAGAGGATGAAGAGGCTTTCAGTTAACTCCTAGCATGTGATCTCCTTCTTATTTAAGAGGGAGACGATATATAATGATTTTATTATATAGAGTACCTACAAAATCAAAATAAGAAAAGACAATAAAATAAAAACATATATCTAAATTGTACCGGTCATATTCTACATACTATTGCCAGCACCACAAACATATTGCAAATTCTCACATGGATGAAGCACAGACGTCCAACACATATATTACTATTTTCTGTACATTTTCAACTGCTATCTATCATTAATTATACATACCTGAACAATCTCTGGCGTAGAAATACCAAACATTTCAAAACCATCAACAGAGCCTGGAGGCTACAAAGTAATATTAAATTTACCACGACTGTGTAGTTTCCTTATTGCAATGTTCAAGCTTTTCCTCACCATGTCCCAGCATTTAGTGACAGCTGCATGTATAAACATCTCGTCTGGACATTGTTCTAATTGAACCTAGAAAGATGTTAAGATGATGGTCAAATTGTACAATGATGAAAGATATCCAGCAATAAAATAAATAAGTAATTTAAAGATGTAAAATTCCTGGGAAAAGAGCATGCAACCATGGAGCTTTAAAAGGGTACCATTTTAGTGATCACCACCCAACTGAACCTACTGCGGTCCTGAAATAAAATATGCAACAACAATGCCTGAGTTTCCATAAGGAAACCCCGTATGCCAAACTCACCTATATGCATGCAGTAGTACAAATGAACCTATCATACTAGTAGCATGTCATGTCATCAACAGTAAGGAAAATAGTTCCCCCGAAGGGTAAAACAGGACATCAATCCGACAATCATCATCGGGTCTCCCAAGGAGCCCTACCGTAGGCACATACGGTCTAGCGGAACAAGATGTCACGTTCCCCACACGCGGCTATACTAATCATGGGGTTCAGCAATGAGCATCCGCCAAGTCCGCGCCATAAAAAACAGATCTGTAACTTCGTGGTCGAAACCACACCAACGGAGTCGTCGCTCGGTCGGTCCATCAATCATCATCTCAGAAGGTGCCCATCTGAGGAAAACATAGCCGGAACAGCATCGGCCTATCAATCAATATCGCCGGAACAGCATCAGCGGCATCACCGGCACAACATCGGTGGTCCATCAATACGTCCGGCACAGGATCAGACGGGTCCAGACCGAAGTCTGCCAGGTCATCAGGCTCCACGAGCCGCAAACACCAACTGCGTCGCTATAAAAGCAGGGCAGCGACCTCCGTAGCCATATAGGCCGGTAGTCACCTCACCCAACGACAGTTGCATGTCCGCACAACATCATACATTGGGATCTACGATCCCTCAGGCCTGCTACTCTACAATGAGTCCATCAATCCATCACATAAGGTCACGATCCATAAGCGAAGGTGACACATCCCGAACACCCACACTCTTCCACACCGCGGTCCCTGGCAGGCACGCGTAACGCGCCTGATTGACATCATTTCATGCTTATATTTGTATCTTATATCCATTATCTTACACCTAAGCAATGTTACGTGATGAGTTTTATGCTTAGTTTTCAGGAATAAAGAGGTTTGAAGAGAAGAGCCATGAAAGGACCCAAAAGCAGGAAAAAGGACTTAATTGTGAGACCTAGGGACTGAGATGCAAGGGAGAAGGACCTGATCGTAAGACTGAAGGACCTAAGAGCAAAACAGGAAACTCCACACCATCATGGAGAGTATTTTGGCAATTCGATTCGGGTCGGAGCTCCAACAAACCAGGTAGATGCATCCAAGACCAAGAAATACTTCAAGCAAAGCCCAACACAAAAAGCAGACGGATCTGGGCCTTATAGACCACCAATTGGCGGTCTGGATCATCCCAGGTCCGCTAAGATTTTGCCTGGACTTGTATTAATGTTTGTTTAGGCTATTTTTGGTATTGGTTTAGTCCCACATCGGGGGATTCTCCCGGATTAGCTTTTTCCATGCCTATAAATAGAACTCTTCACCTTCCATTGTAATCACCCATTGCTTGGTGGCATTCTCTCTACTAAGGAGTGAGCCTTGAAGCAAAAACTCAAGGTGGAGAAGAATGCTACCTTCAATGTGAGTCATTTGTTAATAAAATAATTCTTCTAGTTTCTTTTAATCTTGTCTTTTAATTTGTGCATGTTTGTTTAGTCTTTCGTTTCCTTTTATGCTTCTTTAATATTTCTTGCTTGATTAGTGTAGTTTCATTTCAGTATAATGCTTCATTTTGTTAGAGTAGTTAGTTTAAATATGTGTGAGTAGTTCCATCCCCATTTGGGGGTGGAGAAATATGTGATATAATCATGTAATGTATTAAGTGTGTGTATCTTAATCCCTTGAGCTTTATATGATTTCCATAACCATCTAATGGGTCTCCACTTTTATCTTTGATATGCTAATGCTCTTGAATGAAGCTTAGCCTATGCTTTGATTAGATGACCTATTTTATGGGGAATGTTAAGGTTAGGATATGGATAAAGTTAATATTGGAAACACAATTTGTAGTATATGTACTCTTGTTGGCTTTACCTTAGTTAATGTCTTGTATGTTTTAATGATGTAGTCTTATCTTAATTCATGTGGAGGCAAAGTTGGATGTAGTTTTATGATTTCATGCACTACATGTGAGGAGCTTAATTGAACACACACACACATCTTTATATTCACATTATTTCTCTACCCCCTATGGGGTTTAGTTTTATTTCTTATCTTCATTTCCTTTTGCATTCTAGTTTAGATTAGTGTAGTGTAGTGTAACCAACATTTCTGTCCTTTCTTTACCACTCGCCTTCGCTCAAACCAAACATCGACACACCTCCCAGTGGACGACCCGTATTTGTCACCGCTTCAACACGGCCGTGCACTTGCGGTTTAAATAAAACGATCAATTAATTATTAACAAATCCAAAATGAAATCCTAAATCTTAAATTACTAGCATCCTAAATCTTAAGTTAGTAACAAATCCAACTAACAAATCAAAATCTCCTCTAACATCCAAGTTCACTTAATCCAATTGAAATCCAATATCGACATCTGTCATACAATTTCTGCTGAAATTTTTTAACAATTTTGATTACAATTTCTACTCTAAAATCCAATTGATTACAATTTCTGCTGAAATTTTTTAACAATTTTGGCAAAACCTCCCCTATAAATCAAAATTGATTTTTTTCTTTAAATTCCTGTATACAGAAAAAGAATTCCACAATTTCAATATTGCCAATATTTCACATTCAAAATTACATTCTAACTAATCAAATTCAAACTACATTCAAACCAAAATAAATAATCTAAATTTATCAAAAAAAAATCTAAACATATAGATAAAAATGCTACTCAAATTTTATTCAAACTATATCTAAAACACATTCAAACTACAATTAATTAATCACATTCAAAGTAGAAAACAATCTCACACATAAATTTATCAAAACAATCTAAATTTATAACATTCAAACAACAATCCAAACTAAAAACAATTTAAATTTATAAAAACCAATAATCCTAACAAACATATAGAAAAAAACAAATCTAGACGAGTCTGAGGTCGGGTTTGGGGATGGGGGTCATGTTTGGGGTCGTACTCGCGGCTGGGGTTTGGGTTTGGGGCGGCAAGGATCGGGTAGTCGGCTGTTGGGATGGTCAAATTAGTGTTTGGGCGACTGCGGGGAGGGTCGTGTTTGGGGGTTTGGGAAACTGTAGGAAGGGAACATCTACAGGGAGTGGTCAGCTGTTGGTAGGGGTCGGTGAGGAGGTCAGCTCCGAGGAGTGGTCGCTGAGGAGAGCAATGATTAAAGTAAGGGACGAGGGTTACCACAGGAGAAGGCGGAGAGCGGATGCAGTAGTGGGTGCGGAGGCGGCGGAACAACACGACGACGAGCGGCGATTAGGGTTAGGAAGTGTGGTATGCACGAGAAATGATCTGAGTTCCTCGAGGGATTACTGATATAACCCTACACCGATAGTAGTTATCTATTGATGTATTTAAGCATATACGTCGATGTAATCGTTACAAATGGTCTGACGGACGTATCCATCAGTGTACGATAATGGTGACGTCAGTGTTGTGTAATGTGATTAATGCGTAACGTCTCTTTTTCCAACTCTACTCCGACAGATTCTATTCGTCGGGGTACAATTCTAAAAAACATACACCGACAGTAACCATCTGTCGGTGTAGTTAAACCTAACCGTCGGGGTGATTTTAGCATGACAAATTTCATTTTCTCATGGATTGTTTTGTCAAAAATCTACATCGATGGTGTATATCCATCAGTGTAGACTAATTGACTGACGAATATTGCAAAAATAAGAAGTGACGGAATGGATACGCCGATGTTAGTTTTCATATCCATCGGTGTAGGTCTGTTGGTTTTCATGTCTGATGGTAAGGTAAATCCGTTAGTGTACCCTGTGTTTTCTAGTAGTGAGTATGGTTGATGACTCGCACTTGCTCCTAATGGACACGACCCATACTTGCCACCACTTCGACATGGCCTTGCACTTGCAGTTTTGAACTTAATTTTCACAACAATTGGTTGATGGACATATCTCCTTGCTTGATAGACATAAACTCGTTCTCCAAAAACTAAAGTCTAGCATCATGCTTCTACGTGAAGAGTGAGTTAAGTGTGTCTCATACAGCCACTCATGTAGAGAATGTGGGTTAAGTGTAGTAACCTCATGTACATGCTCAATCTAATCCTTCTCAATGGTTGTCCTGAGCGCGTACTGAAGGATTTCATGTTTAATTGTACATATTTATTTTCGAAATTTTTATGCACAATAAGGATCAATTTACAATTTTCTTCGATTTATTTTATGCATGCATCGGTTTGTTTTAACAACTAGTTTCAAAAACTTATTAAAACAAACACAAAGGGAATCCGAAATTCATACCTAGAAGTTCTCAAAAACTTCTTGACGTTTCAGAGACGGGGATGCTCCTCGCTGCGCCGGATGCCTCTGAGTATTCACCAAACTCTTAACAAGATCGGAGAGAGGGAAGCTAGTCTCTCAATCTCCGATAGGGTTTAGAATCTAATTACTAACCCCTCTTTAATTCCCTTGAGAAGATGATCTCTTAAGAACTAAAACTAAACTTAAGAATTAAGGGATTTTCGTGGAGAATTATGGAGAGAATTTTTGCATAAGAAAATAATGAATGAATTGAGGAGGTAATGAGATAAACTTGTATTTATAAGTTCTCTCCAAATTACCTATTCATGTGCAACCTCTTGCCCATGATTTCATGCAAAATTCCATCTAACCATCCATTATTTAATAATAAATAATATTAGCCACGAATTAAATCAATTATGGACCAATTCCATGCATGATCTAATTAATTCTTAAATTAATTCTGCATTAACCGTCTGGACCGGTCGACCGTTTGGAGGTTCGGTCGACCGCTCGGACCAGGTTTCGGTCGACCGTTCAATAACTCGGTCGACCGTTCGTAACAGGAATTATTCCATCGCTATGTTCGGTCGACCGACCGATTACATTTGGTCGACCGTTCGAACATATGAAAATTCCCTATTATCGGTCGAGACATGTCCGGTCGACCGTGCCCGATCGGTCGACCGTTTACTGCTAACCGTTCGACCGTTGGAGCACTGTTCTACAGACTTGTCAAATTTCGGTTTAACCCCTACAAAATTTGACATTTTGGGATTAGTAGTAAATTCACAACTTATGTAACATATTATCCTATGCAATGAACAATCATTACACCCCATAATATTTACATCACATATGAATTTTATTTAGATTGTGGTTATGTTATTAATCACAACATAATTTTGATTTTGCTTGTTCACCCCATGTGTCATATTTTCTACATGAAACCCGACACATCTTATGAACTCAAAATCCCTATTTCTTGTTTCCCAGTTTTGTGGTGTGACCTATGGGAGGATCTAAACTAAGTTGGCAGTGATATTAAGAGTTTAATATCACAAGCTATAAGCGATATCTAGCTACACCTTATAGCTCCCAATTAGTTATATGTCTTAATTCCACTCAAACCAAAACCCGATCCATTTAGTGATGGAGTGCATCACTTGTGTCCGTCCCTTGCCTCATGATATTAAGAATACACACAAAGTAGTATTGTGTCATCTTTGTATTAGTATTCATTTCCTGATCTCTTTAAGCTAGTTATAAATATGTGACTTAACTCAAATCACATTGTGCACATTACAACTTTGCTTTATCAAGGGGTCCACTAATATCATCACTCAATTAAGAGGGGCAATGATAATCTTTTGACTAACTATCTTCTCCAACAAAAGTTTTACTTAACCAACTAATGCCTTTACACTACACTTATCGATAGCTCAAGACACTAGTCTAATTAAGAACTCCTTAAGCGATCGGATATAAGTCTCATATCAAAGGACCAAGGACACAGTAAAATATTAATGACACAGAAACACATTCCTATAATATTTTACTTGTTAGGTCTATTCAGTATACAAAAGTAATATTTTCCTCTTTTGCACACCCGTGTTGTCACTCACTTGTAGAGCTACAACGATCTATGACCAACACGGCAATCTTAACCCGGTAATTAATGTCCCATGTTAATTACCATGATTGCGAATATCTTTTGTTTTATGTAAACCAATATCTTTTAGAGCTCTACGGTTAAGGACCAAGAGCCTCTTCCTTAACACTTCTAAAAGACGAATAACATAAACAAGGAACAAAATGATTTCTCATTCAATTCATAATAATTGACATTTAAAAGTAAAACTTTTAGAACACATTCCCTTCAATCTCCCACTTGTTATCAAAGTTTTTTTTCACATACATTCTCAATGTATAAAACATTAATAACTAGGGTAACCTTCTTAAATCACCTATCAAGTCAATCCACATGGATCCTCAGATCCATGGACTCGAAATATATTTCACCCCTTAGCTTGGTATGAAGGTTTGTTGAATGGATCAGTTGTGTCACTGTTGTGTCCATCCATTTATTTATTTTGTCTTTCGTTGGTGGTTGAGTTAGCCGTAGTGATATTACTCCTAACTACACTAGCTCATACCTCCACCTTCGAAAATGATGACGCATCATCATCCCAACCTCTCATTCTCTAGAATTCCTATAAGAATTGCATCAAAATAGCCCTCGGCTATTTTCTCCTTTGTCTTCCATAAACAAGAACATTATCTTTAGTCCGGTTAAGGTACTTCAGAATATTCTTGACCGCAATCCTACAATTAGAACTTGCGTTGGATTGGTGACCCCTTGTCACGTTTAGAGCATACGAGATATTGAGTCTTGTCTAAGTCATCGTGTACATGGTCCTTCCTTTTGCCGAAACATAAGGGATACCTTCATGTACTCCAAGTCTTTGCGTGATTTAGCACGTTGAGACTCCTTGAGTTGCACACCTGTACTCATACTTATTGGCACATTGTCCATATTGGAATTGTTCACCCTGAACATTTCCAAGACCTTGTCAATGTATGCACGTTGACTGAAGCCAATGAGTCTATGGGATGTATCTCAATGTATCTTGATTCTCAAGATGTGTTGAGCCTCATCCTTTTCTTTTCATTGAAATGCCGATTTTAATGAAATTTCTCGTTTGCTAATGTTAAGGTATATGATTGCTCATGAGCAATATGTCATCGACATATAAGATCAGAAGTACTACATGGCTCCCACTAATCTCCTTGTATCGACAAGGTTTTCCTTTACTTTGAATGAAGTGAATCTCCTTCATCTCTTCGTCAAAGCGTTTGTTCCAACTCCTTGATGCTTGTTTCAATCCATAAATGGATTCTCGAGACTTGCATTTCTTCTCGCTATTATTTGGATCATCAAAACCTTAGGTTGTACAATGTACATATCCTCCTCCAAGTTCCTGTTTAAGGAACGTCATTTTGATATCCATCTTCCATATCCCACAATTGTGAAATGCGGTAATAGTGAGCATAATCCGAATAGATTTTAATATGGCAATTTCTCAAAAATTTCATCAAAGTAAATATCTTGAATTTGAGTATAACTTTTGCTACAAGCCTTGCTTTGTAGGTTGTCAAGTTACTATCCATGTTTATCTTCCTCCTAAAAGCTCATTCATACCAAATGATATTTTCTCTTGAGGAAGGTAGATCAAGTTCCATACTTGATTACTATACATGGATTCTACTTCGGATTCTATGGCTTTTAACCATAGTTTGGAGTCTTTTCTTTTCATTGCTTCTTGGAAGGTCGAGGGATCTTTGGTGTCTAGTACCATGATCTCATGAAGTCCCACATACTTATTGGGTTTCTTCCTTTCCCTCATTGACCTTCTTAGTTCTTTTGGTTCTTCTCGTGTCTCTCGAACTTCTTCCACAATTGCTTGAGGAATAGGTTCATGTTCGACTCTCGAACGTACACTAGGTGAGGATGATTGAGATTCTCTCACAATTTCTTGTAAGGATCTCTCGCTCATGCTCCCACTAACCAAATGAATCTCAGTTGGGCCTTCATGATTTTGAATGCAACATTCACATCATGATCTTGTAGAGTATCTTTAGTTTTCTCAAACTCAACTCTACTCCCACTACTTTTCTCTCTTTTCCAGAAATTCCAGAAAAACTATATCTCTTTCTACAATCTTTCGATTGGAGGTGATACACTAAAAGTAGTATCCTCTTATCATACGAGGACAACCTATAAAGAAGCACTTATCCTCTTTTGGTTGAAGCTTGGTCGACATCAATTTCTTGATGTATACCTCAGAACCCCAAATCTTGAAAAAGTCGAGCTTAGGTGTCTTTCAACTCCATAGCTCACAAGACATTTTCTCCACGGATTTGGATGGAACATTATTTAGTGAGTTTGTCATTATTTGTAGTGCATAATTCCAAAAGTAAATAGGCAATTTAGATTGACTTATTATTGACCAAACCATGTCGAGCAATATCATGTTCCTACTTTAGGAATGAGTCAAATTAGGTATCCTAAGCACTCACCCCTACGAACCTATCGTATAGACTCGATATTCTTGTTGAGTCGGTTCACTACTCCATCCTCGAATTCCTTGAACTTGTCAAAGAATTCACTTTTGCTTCCCATTAGACAAATATAGCCATAGTGACTATAGTTGTCTGTGAACAAAATGAAGTACCTTAAATCGTCTCTTGCACTTGTACTTATCGGACCACATACATTAGAATGTATCATATCCAATTAGTTATTCGTTTTCGTTCCTTTCTTCTTGAAAGGTCTCTTGGTCATTTATTTGACCAATCCGATAGTGTTACAAGATTGTATCATTAACGTGAGTTATCTTAGTTCCTTGTTGTTATTGTTTGTTTGAGTTTGTTTATTATTTATTTCAAGCAAATAGAAACCATTCTATGCGAATGTATTTGCATAGAAAATTCTATTCTTCGATATAGACAAGCAAGAATTAGAAATATATATTAAGTTATCCATATCCAAAACATGATACATAATAGTTCTTGCTAATCGAAGGTACATAACAAACATTCTTCAAAGTATAAATTTAAATCACTAGACCATTGAAGTTCCATAGAATCTTGTACAATCGTAGCGATGCTTGTACTATTTCCAAACTAAGATGCTTGTACTTAATTCATGTGGAGGCAAAGTTGGATGTAGTTTTATGATTTCATGCACTACATGTTGTGAGGAGCTTAATGAACACACACACACACTTCTTTATGTTCACATTATTTCTCTACCCCCTTTGGGGTTTAGTTTTATTGCTTATCTTTCATTTCCTTTTGCATCTTAGTGTAGTTTAGTGTAATCAACCTTTCTCTCCATTTTTTACCACTCGCCTTCGCACAAACCAAGCATCGACACACCTCCCAGTGGACGATCCGTATTTGCCACCACTTCAACGCGGCCGTGCACTTGCGGTTAATATAAAACGATCAATCAAGTTTTTGGCGCCGTTGCCGGGGAGGTGCTCTGTCCCGACCTTGGTTTGGACGATTCGAGTGGTTTTAATTTTTTTTTAGTTTTTGTTTGTTTCAGGGGACCTTTAGAACAAGGGAAGGCTACAGGACAAGTCTGAGCACAAAATATTGAAAATGGACCGCCAATCAGCGGTCTGGGACCGCCAATTGGCGGCCTGGTGAGCCTCATTTTCTCTCAATTTTGTACTGGTTTCTGTTTGGTTCATTTTAGTTATCTGGGAGTACCATTTTGCATGCTGTGACTTCTAGTTTGCTCCTATATTTAATTTCAATCCCCTTTAATCAAAGTTTTATATTTCTACCGCAAGTGCTGGTGACCACTTCAACGTTTTATATTTCTACCGCAAGTGCACGGCCGCGATGAAGCGGTGGCAAGTACGGGTCGTCCTCAGGGAGGTGAGCAGGCTCTTGTTTATCAGAAATCAAGTGGCAAAAAATAGGGGGAGAAAGATGTTTATGCTAACCTACGCTAAGAAGTATGAAATGTGAAAGAAGCAAACAAACGATGAAATAAGAACTAAGCTAAGAACAAAACAAGAATGCTGGAATTTCAGGAATGAAAAACCCCTAAGGGGTGGAGTGAGTGCACACAAGCAAAGAGGTGGGTGTAGAATACATTCTTTAAGCACATGAAGGTGGTGTTTATCAAGCATAGGAAGTGTCTAAATATTATGGCAAAACCTATCAATCTATTCACCAACTTGGTTGATTAACATTTACATATGCAAGTTGTTTATTTCAGAACCTAAACAAGCATGAGAGGTGTCTAATCATTTTGGCAAAACTCATCAAGTTATAAATTCTATCCTAAACAAGCAAGCATACATTCATGTTTTATCAACACATCAAAAATAAAGCATTCATCCCATTCTCTAATGCATGTATGTACATCTACTCCACCCCCCAAAGGGGATGAAACTACTCACTAAACATTACACTAATTATTAAACTAAGCAAAGAAAGCATATTAAAACTAAGCTAGAAATAAAAGACGATTAAACTAAAACATGCACAAACAATAAAAGAAGCATAAACAAACAATGAAAGAAACACAAAACTTTATTGATAAAATGACTCACATTAAAAGTAGCATCCTCCTACTTTAGTGTGTGCTTCAAGGCCTCACTTCTAGTAGGAAGAATAGCCACTTAAAATATGGAGTGATTACAATAGGAGGTGAAGAGTTCTATTTATAGCCATGGAAAAAGCTAATCCGGGACAATCCCCCGATGTGGGACTAAACAGATACCACAAATAGCCTAAACATCCTCTAATACATGTGCGGGAGAAATTTGAGCGCATTTGGGCCAAAAGTGACCGCCAATTAGCGGTCTTGGACCGCTAATTAGCGGTCTACAGTGTTCGGATCGCTCTGGAATTTCTTGTGGGCTTTTCTGGAAGGCTTTGTTGATATTTGATACATCTATTTTGCATGTTGGAGCTCCGACCCGAATATAATTGTCAACATACTCCCTATAATGGTGTGAAATATTCTATTTTACTCTTAGGTCCCTCTGTCTTACGATCAGGTCCTTCTCCTTTGCATCTTGGTCCCCAGATCTCACAATCCAGTCCTTTTTCCCAGCTTTTGGGTCCTTTTATGCTTCATCTCTTCAAACCTATTTATTCCTGAAAACTAAACATAAAACTCGTGACATAGCATTGTTTAGGTGAAAGATAATGGATATAAGATACAAATATGAGCATGAAATGATGTCAATCAAATACCCCCACACCTAACTTTTGCTAGTCCCGAGCAAAACAAAGAAAGAGAAAAGCATGCGAAAAAAAACAAGAAATCCTAACTCACTTTCGTTGGAATCACGGTTGCACTTAGCACGTGCAACAAGCCGTTAAACCTCCTTGTCGCCAAGGAGGAGGAGTGTTGTCTCCTGAGGGTTTTCAGCGGATATACCCACAAAATCCGAACAAGATGCATTAATCAATCTAGCTACACGACTCGTTGGACTTATTTTGTCGATCATGGGACACGGTAATACTACGGGCCGACTCTATATATGTAATCGGTCCACACACCTAGCCTAATGAGTTATTCGTGAGAGTTAGTCAAGGACTTAAGTGAAATACATGGGCAACCTTAACTTCTGAATGTGATACAATGTGTAAAGTCCATTTTGGTTCTTATTTGACTCTCTTTTTTCTCTTTTTTTTTCTTCTTCTTTTTTTTTCTTTGGAGCATTTTATTGGTTGGTGTTTGATTCTCCCAGGGTCAGGTTTCGTGCATCATTGCCTATGAGGACTTACACTATCACGTACACCTTCCCCCAAATCTCCACATAGGGCGATCCCTACCACCCGTGTAACGGGAGTTCGGTCAGTGCATCCCAAGTCAGATGACTCGAAAGCACCAGGCACAAAGTCCCCTCAGACCTACTTTCCCGAGTGATAGGAACCGTGCGAGAAGAGACAACACCACTTATTTATCTACATGGGAACCAAAACCCCTACACTTAAGTTTCACAAAAAGAGATTAAGGGCCCTCGACTACGACAAACTTCCTTATACTCACAAACACGAATTATTTGACTCACTAGGTTCAGGGTGGACTTCTTTAAATGTTTGAGTACTGAAACCCTATGATTACACGCCCCCCGAGGGAAAACCAGGGTGCATCCTCACGACTCGATAAGACCTAAAACCAGTAAACTAGAAATCCTAATGCATCAAGTTCAAGACAATTTTGGGAGCTTTCTTTTTACTTTGCCTCTCAACGGTTTTGCACATGCTAAACACACGCAAAACCCACAAAACATTTTCTTTCGAAAACACATGAAGATTTTGAAAGAAATGTGAAAATTTTGAAGCACTAGGCAAGCAAAAGAAGACAAGTCACCCAAGGATCATGGCAAGCAGATATATCGATATTAAATGCAGTACACTATCATGACCCTAACAATGCAAACAAAAGAAAACAAAATCAAAGGAAAAAGACTCAACTATGTACACACGTAAAACACCCCCCCACACCTACTTCATGCATTGTCCTCAATGAATGCAAGCAAGATACTACATGGATTTATGCATGAAAAAGGAGAGATCTCACCAACGTGAAGTACAAAGGGACGTTCAGGGTCATGTTGATGGACACAAACCCAAATTCCTTCAAAACCTGTGAGAGCTGAAGAAGGGAGATAAATACGTGAAGAGATTGGGCCCAAGTACACAAGGGTTGGGGCCCACAACAATCGATGCTCATTGAAGGAGTCTTTTATTACACACTTTTTTTCTTTTTCTTTTTCTTTTTTTTTCTTTTTTTTCTTTTTTTTTCTTTTTTTTTTACAAGATATACACACCAACCAAGATATTCTCATAATCATTTGGTCAAGGAACATCAAATGAGAACATCATGTTTTGAGGACCAGAGACTTGCCGAGATGGGCAAACTCCACTGGTACTCTGAGGTGTCATGCGGGGTGAAAGGTCAAAGCTGAAAGGTTCGAACCCCTCATGATATTGGTTGGGTGTGGGCAACAAAGAATGAAGTTGTGTTGCCTCGCTAGGGTTTAATTGCTCATCGAAGAAAACCCTCCAACCAATAGGCGGGTGCATCGGAATGAGTTCCTCAGGCTCATTCGATGGATGCAGCAGACCTGCATCACTAAGAATGGGGCTTCTCCCCAAGTCATCCATAAGGACCTCCCACCATCATTTAGATCATCAAGCATAAACTCGGTCATAGGTGGGTCCTTGTTGGAGTCAATATGAAGCTCAAATGGCTCAATGGCCATGGGACATGAGGTAGAGACACCTTCTGGTATAGGCATATGATGAGGTGTCTCACTCTCACTAGTACTCTCAACTGAATCATGCAACGAACACTCCCTTTGGACATTCATGTTCGAGGCCAGCTCACTCTGTTGCATTGCGAAGACAGGCAATGAGTTTTCGCTGGGCCCACGAACATTCTCAACGGGTTGCATTGGGGTTAGGGGTGTTTGATTGATCGTTTTATATTTAACCGCAAGTGCACGACCGCGTTGAAGCGGTGGCAAATACGGGTCGTCCACTGGGAGGTGTGTCGACACTTGGTTTATTCGAAGGCGAGAGGTAAAAAGAAGGGAGAAAGATGTATTACACTAATCTAAACTACAAAGCTGAAATAAAATGCAAAGGAAATGAAGATAAGCAATAAAACTAAACCCCAAAGGGGGTAGAGAACTGATGTGAACATAAAGATGTGTGTGTGTGTGTGTTCAATTAAGCTCTTCACAACATGTAGTGCATGAAATCATAAAACTACATCCAATCTTGCCTCTACATGAATTAAGATAAGACTACATCATTAAAACATACAAGACAATGATTGGAATGAAGCTACATGAACTCAAGTATAAAGACTAGACCCTACTATGCCTCTACATGAATTAAGATGACTACATCATTAAAACATACAAGACATTAGCTAAGGAAAAGGCAACAAGAGTACATACACTACAAATTGTGTTTCCAACATTAACTTCATCCATATCCTAACTTTATCATTCCCCATGAAATAGGTCCACTAATCAAAGCATAAGCTAAGCTGCATTCAAGAGCATTAGCATATCAAAGATAAGAGTGGAGACCCATTAGATGGTTATGGAAATCATATAAAGCTCAAGGGATAAAAATAACACACACTTAATACACTACATTATTATATCACATATTTCTCCACCCCCCACATGGGGATGGAACTACTCACTACTCATTACACTACTAATTAGACTAAGTAAAGAAAACATTTAACTAAGATACTAAAATTACTAAACAAGAAATTAAACAAAGTAAAGCACCCCACACAAAACAAACAACATAACAAAACAAGATTAAAAGAAACAAATAAACTTTTATTAACAATGACTCACATTGAAGGTAGCATCCTTCTCCAACTTGAGTTATTGCTTCAAGGCTCACTCCTTAGTAGAGAGAATGCCACCAAACAATGGGTGATTACAATGGAAGGTGAAGAGTTCTATTTATGGGCATGGAAAAAGCTAATCCGGGACAATCCCCCGATGTGGGACTAAACCAATACCAAAAATACACTAAGAATACACTAATACACGTGCTACAGAAAACTAGATGGATTCTGGGCTAAATGGACCGCCAATTAGCGGTTCCAGACCGCCAATTGGCGGTCTATAAGGTTTAGATCCGTCTGGTTTTCTTTGTGGGCTTTGCTTGGAGTGTTTCTTGGTCTTAGATGCATCTGGTTGGTTTAGTGAAGCTCCGACCCGAATCGAATTGACAAAATACTCCTCATGATGGTGTGGAGTTTCCTGTTTTGCTCTTAGGTCCTTCTGTCTTACGATCAGGTCCTTCCCCCTTGCATCTTGGTCCCCAGGTCTCACAATTAGGTCTTTTTTTCCTGCTTTTGGGTCCTTTCATGGCTCTTCTCTTCAAACCTCTTTATTTCTGAAAACTAAACATAAAACTCGTCACGTAGCATTGCTTAGGTGTAAGATAATGGATATAAGGTACAAATATAAGCATGAAATGATGTCAATCAAATACCCCCACACCTAAGTTTTTGCTAGTCTCGAGCAAAACAAAGAAAGGAAAAAGCATACGAAAAACAAGAAATCCTAACTCACTTTCGTAGGAATCACGGTTGCACTTAGCACGTGCAACAAGCCGTTAAACCTCCTTGTTGCCAAGGAGGAGGAGTGGTGTCTCCTGAGGGTTTTCAGCGGATATACCCACAAAATCCGAACAAGATGCATTAATCAATCTAGCTACACGACTCGTTGGACTTATTTTGTCGATCATGGAATGCGGTAATACTACGGGTCGACTCTATATATGTAATCAGTCCACACACCTAACCTAATGAGTTATTCGTGAGAGTTAACTAAGGAATTAAGTGAAAAACATGGGCAGCCTTAACTTCTGAATGTGAAACAAAGTGTAAAGTCCATTTTGGTTCTTATTGACTCTTCTTTTTTCTTCTTTTTTCTTCTTTTTCTTTTCTTTCTTCTTTTTTTTTCTTTTTCTTTGGAGCATTTATTGGTTGGTGTTTGATTCTCCCAAGGTCAGGTTTCGTGCATCATTGCCTATGAGGACTTACACTATCACGTACACCTTCCCCCAAATCTCCACATAGGGCGATCCCTACCACCCGTGTAACGGGAGTTCGGTCGGTGCATCCCAAGTCAGATGACTCGAAAGCACCAGGCACAAAGTCCCCTCAGACCTACTTTCCCGAGTGATAGGAGCCGTGCGAGAAGAGAGGACACCACTTATTCATTCATTTATCTACATGGGAACCAAAACCCCTACACTTAAGTTTCACAAAAAGATATTAAGGGCCCTTGACTACAACAAACTTCCTAAATTAACAAACACGAATTATTTGACTCACTAGGTTCAGGGTGGACTTCTTTAAATGTTTGAGCACTGAAACCCACTGATTACTCACCCCCAAGGGAAAACTGGGGTGCATCCTAACGACTCGATAAATCCTAAAGCCACGTACTAGATATCCTAATGCATCAAGTTCAAGACAATTTTGGGAGCTTTCTTTTTACTTTGCCTCTCAACGGTTTTGCACATGCTAAACACACGCAAAACCCACAAAAAATTTTCTTTCGAAAACACATGAAGATTTTGAAAGAAATGTGAAAATTTTGAAGCACTAGGCAAGCAAAAGAAGACAAGTCACCCAAGGATCATGGCAAGCAGATATATCGATATTAAATGCAGCACACTATCATGACCCTAACAATGCAAACAAAAGAAAACAAAATCAAAGGAAAAAGACTCAACTATGTACACACGTAAAACACCCCCCCACACCTACTTCATGCATTGTCCTCAATGAATGTGAACAAGATACTACATGGATACATGCATGAAAAAGGAACGATCTCACCAACATGAAGTACAAAGGGACGTTCGGGGTCATGTTGATGGACACAAACCCAAATTCCCTCAAAAACCTGTGAGAAGCTGAAGAAGGGAGACAAATACGTGAAAGAAATGGGGCCCAAATACTCAAGGGTTGGGGCCCACAACAATCGATGCTCACTAAAGGATTTTTTTTTTTTTAACTATGTACAACAATGGGCTCCCATCTTCATATATCAAGGGACATCAAATGAGAACCCGCCATCTCTCGAGCCAGAAATGCACTTGTATGGGCTCGCAACATACAAAACAGAATTGCTTGACCACCTGACACCCTTATTCGCATTGTGGTCGTTCGATGCCTCTTGAGAGTTAACAAAAGAGGAGGCATGAATGAGAGGTGAACCTCTACCAGGTTGAAGGGTATCAGGTGGTTGATTCTTAACCCACATGGGGTCCTCATCAGATATAGAATGAAGATCATGTGGCCCAGAGGCCATAAAAAGGGTATCTGGTGGCTCAAAAGCCACGTGATCGAAAGGTTGTGGCTCAAGGGCCACGTGATCAAAAGAATGTGGCTCAAGGGCCACAAGATCAGAAGGATGTGGCTCAAGGGCCACAAGATCAAAAGAATGTGGCTCTGAGGCCACATGATCAGAACATAAGGCACCTTCTTGTGCCAGCCCAGGTGAAACATCTTCACCACCTTCAGGATCTTCATCGAACAATTCTCTGAAGTACTTGAAGGTGCCCTCAACTTCACTCTCATCCATGCCCTGGATAAGGTTAACCCCAACAGGGTCATTGAAGGCATCTGGCTTCTTGCCAATGGTGAAGATGTTGAAATCAGCGCATTGACTACCATAAGTCAAGCGCATCAGACCATTGCGACAATTGATCAAGGCATTGGAAGTCGCAAGAAATGGTCGCCCCAGAATGACAGGAATTTGTCCAAGTGGGTTTGGCACAGGTTCAGTATCCAAGACAAAGAAGTCGACTGGATAAATGAACTCTCCCACTTTGATCAGCACATCTTCCACCACACCCCTCGGTTTCTTCATAGACCTATCAGCCAATTGAAGAGTGGTCTTTGTTTGTTTGAGGTCTCCAAGACCGAGGTGGACGTAGACAGAATATGGCAGAAGATTAACAGATGCACCAAGGTCCAGCAAGGCCCGATGTATGGACACATCACCAATCACACAAGAGATAGTAGGACAGCCAGGGTCCTTGTACTTGACTTGCATGGGTTGTGCCAACAAGGAACTCACGTTAGCCGCAAGAAAAGCTTTCTTGGGAACATGAGTTTTTCTCTTCTTGGTGCATAAGTCCTTGAGAACCTTGGCATAAGGTGGCATTTGCTGAATCACCTCCAGAAGAGGGATATTCACCTTAACCTGCCGAAACATCTCAAGCATCTTGTCATGCTGATCAGAGGTTTTCTTTTTAAGGCGCTCAGGGAATGGCGCCTTTGGGGCATAAGGATGCGAAGGCACCCCAGAATTCAGGTCCAAAGAAACATGAGTGGGGACCTCAGAATCTGGTTCCTTCGACACAAGAGGAGACAAGGGGACCTCAAGGTTTGGCCCCTTTGTCGAAGGAAATGTAGAAAGAACCTCAGGATCTGGCTCCTTCCTGGAAGTATTTGTGGAGGGAGCCTCAGGATCCGGCTCCCTCCAAGATGGTGATGACAAGGAAGGCACCCCAATGTGGTTGTCCACCTCCTTACCAGACCTCAAAGTATGAATCACATTAATATGATGGGTCGGTTCAGAGGCAGCATGAGGTAAAGGTGTCCTTCCTTGCGAATGGGTACCCCGAGGATTTACCTCGGGTTGACTCGGTAATTGACCCTTCTCGCGTTCATGGAGCTGATTAGCCAACTGGCTCACTTGCATTTCCAATGCTTTGACCGTATTGTTGTTGGCCGAAAACATGGCTTGCGTGCTCTGAATGAACGCGTGAAGGGTTTGCTCAAGAGTGGAGTCCTTAGGGTCAACCCGTTGGGGTTGTGGAGTTTGGTTAGAATAACCCGACGAAGAGGTCTGAGGAGGTTGGTAATTGTGGTTCTGAGACCTTTGATGTGGAGGTTGGTAGGTCGCCGATGGGCGTGGAGGTTGATAAGGTGGAGGTTGAGGTTGAGCGTGCGAGCTCTGACCGTTACCCCCACTAGGCCCCCAAGAGAAGTTAGGATGGTTACGCCATCCCGGGTTGTAAGAGTGACTGTACGGGTCGTTTCGGGGCCTTTGTTGATACATCGCATTTGCATGCTCAGTATCCCTTGGAGCGTAAGCGCATTCCAAGTCATCATGTCCCGACAGTCCACACCTACTACACTCGGGAGTAGCGACCTGAGCTACAGGAGCTCGGTCCATCTCCAAACACTCAATCCTACGCATGAGAGCAGCCACTTTCGCCTCAGACGCGATAGTTGACTCAACTTGATAAGATCCAGCTCGACCAGAAGACCTGGCGGCTGGTGGCTCTCTCATGGTGTCCCACTGGAAGGTACGCTCAGCCATGGACTCAAAAGTGTCCCATGCCTCCTCGATGGGTTTCATTTGGAAGTCACCCTGACACATTGACTCCAACATTGTGCGGGTGTTGTAGTTGATGCCCTCATAAACAATCTGGCACAGCTGCCATAGCTCAAGTCCATGATGAGGGCATTGCTGGAGAAGGTCCTTGAACCTCTCAAAGAAACCATGAAACGATTCGGTCTCGGTTTGATACATCTGATGTATCTGGTGCCGTATCTGTTGAGTTTTCCTTTGAGGGAAAAATCTCTTCAGAAAGACGGTCACAAAGTCATCCCATGACCGAATCGAGCTCGCCGGGAGGCTATACATCCATTTCTTCGCATTATCCTTCAATGCGAAAGAAATCATCCTCAACCGGACAGAATCCTCGTCAAGCTGTTGAAGCTTGAACATAGAGCACACTTCCTCGAATTCGCGTATAAAGATATACGGATCCTCCTTATTGGCAGTGAAGGTCGGAAGCATGCTCACATACTGAGGTTTTAGCTCATAGCTGTTCCCGCGAGCAGGGGGAACAACTATGCAAGAAGGCTGCGCGGCCCAAACAGGATGGGTCCGCTCCCACAAAGTCATCGGTCTATCATGTCGAGCTAAAGGTGGTGGTGCACCTAGAACTCGATCCTGACCGAATCTCCCTTCCTCTCGAGTCAGAGGAGGAGGAGAAGGAGGTCTACGTGGTGGTGGGAACGGACCGAGGTAGTCCATGTATGGAACCCGGTCCCCTTCGCCACCACGAGACGACTCGGCCTCTTGCTCCAAAGGAGCACGAGGCGGAGATGGTCGATCACCAAGATCTTCCATCTCAGAAGTATGCACTCTCTCGAGCCGAGCGCTCTCACCAGAACGAGCCCAACCTCGCATAAAAATGCTCGACTCGACTCTAACAAACACACAACAGAAGGTGTACTAGAGGAGGAGACTAAACGTAGAGAATAGATGAGGAGATGACTCAGATGAGGAGGGAAGAATCCCTAGAGCTAGCGTGGGTAGTGGGATCAGGAAGAAGCCTAACTAGCAAGCACGGCTCAAACAAAGTAAGGCAATGGGTCCTTAAGCTAGACGACGCCTAACTTCGAGGTCACTAGCCTCGACACGTCTCACCTCCCTACAACGAGGACCACAATGCCCAGCAAGTGATACCAGATCCGGAGATCCAGTACCTCCTACTATCGACAAGGTAGGCAACGCCGATCAGGTCATGACGGTCTCAACTAGATTACTCTCCTAGTGCGCCCGCAATCCTAGGGCCAATGTCTACTTGCTTTTAGTTAAGGCTTTATTAAGAGTGATTTTTGGGGCCAAGGAAAGGGTGATGAAATCCCCCACCTTATCTTTTATGGGACAGCCCCTCCTTAGTAGCGATTTGATCCTAGATCTAGCAATCAATCGCTCCAATCAAACGCTCTCTCACTCTTGTCCCGATGCACCTTACTAACTAATGCATGAACGAAACATGCATGAATGAGGGATGTGGGTGCACGTACCTCACGCCAGCAATCAACGACAAAATGTAAAGCAAAGAAAAGACAAATGCATGCAAGGTCTACCAATGGTGCATGACCTAGATGGCAAGAAGTCTAATCTTTTGCTTTGAGTTTTATGGTCCAAGTTGATTAAAGGGGGAGTGATTAATGATCTGGGAGCAAATAAGAAGTCACAGCATGCAAAATTGGGCTCCCAGATAACACAAATTACAACACAAATGACCACAAAAAAATTGGAAGACAGAATCCCTTACCAGGCCGCCAATTGGCGGTTCCAAACCGCTGATTGGCGGTCTGTTGTTGGATTTGCTTCCTCAAACTTCTCCAGTGGCCTCCCCGTGATCAGAGTGTTCCCTGAAACTAAGAAAAACTGAAAACAAAAAATTAAAAACCCCTCGAATCGTCCAAACCAAGGTCTGGACAGAGCACCTCCCCGGCAACGGCGCCAAAAACTTGATTGATCGTTTTATATTTAACCGCAAGTGCACGGCCGCGTTGAAGCGGTGGCAAATACGGGTCGTCCACTGGGAGGTGTGTCGACACTTGGTTTATTCGAAGGCGAGAGGTAAAAAGAAGGGAGAAAGATGTATTACACTAATCTAAACTACAAAGCTGAAATAAAATGCAAAGGAAATGAAGATAAGCAATAAAACTAAACCCCAAAGGGGGTAGAGAACTGATGTGAACATAAAGATGTGTGTGTGTGTGTGTGTTCAATTAAGCTCTTCACAACATGTAGTGCATGAAATCATAAAACTACATCCAATCTTGCCTCTACATGAATTAAGATAAGACTACATCATTAAAACATACAAGACAATGATTGGAATGAAGCTACATGAACTCAAGTATAAAGACTAGACCCTACTATGCCTCTACATGAATTAAGATGACTACATCATTAAAACATACAAGACATTAGCTAAGGAAAAGGCAACAAGAGTACATACACTACAAATTGTGTTTCCAACATTAACTTCATCCATATCCTAACTTTATCATTCCCCATGAAATAGGTCCACTAATCAAAGCATAAGCTAAGCTGCATTCAAGAGCATTAGCATATCAAAGATAAGAGTGGAGACCCATTAGATGGTTATGGAAATCATATAAAGCTCAAGGGATAAAAATAACACACACTTAATACACTACATTATTATATCACATATTTCTCCACCCCCCACATGGGGATGGAACTACTCACTACTCATTACACTACTAATTAGACTAAGTAAAGAAAACATTTAACTAAGATACTAAAATTACTAAACAAGAAATTAAACAAAGTAAAGCACCCCACACAAAACAAACAACATAACAAAACAAGATTAAAAGAAACAAATAAACTTTTATTAACAATGACTCACATTGAAGGTAGCATCCTTCTCCACCTTGAGTTATTGCTTCAAGGCTCACTCCTTAGTAGAGAGAATGCCACCAAACAATGGGTGATTACAATGGAAGGTGAAGAGTTCTATTTATAGGCATGGAAAACGCTAATCCGGGACAATCCCCCGATGTGGGACTAAACCAATACCAAAAATACACTAAGAATACACTAATACACGTGCTACAGAAAACTAGATGGATTCTGGGCTAAATGGACCGACAATTAGCGGTTCCAGACCGCCAATTGGCGGTCTATAAGGTTTAGATCCGTCTGGTTTTCTTTGTGGGCTTTGCTTGGAGTGTTTCTTGGTCTTAGATGCATCTGGTTGGTTTAGTGAAGCTCCGACCCGAATCGAATTGACAAAATACTCCTCATGATGGTGTGGAGTTTCCTGTTTTGCTCTTAGGTCCTTCTGTCTTACGATCAGGTCCTTCCCCCTTGCATCTTGGTCCCCAGGTCTCACAATTAGGTCCTTTTTTCCTGCTTTTGGGTCCTTTCATGGCTCTTCTCTTCAAACCTCTTTATTTCTGAAAACTAAACATAAAACTCGTCACGTAGCATTGCTTAGGTGTAAGATAATGGATATAAGGTACAAATATAAGCATGAAATGATGTCAATCAGTGTTCGTTGATTTTGTGGTGCATTCTCCAATTGGCGGATGAGATTGAGATTTAAAGGTTCATCCATGGGTTCCTGTTGCCTACCAGAGTTGAACACATGAAACTCGGCACTCATGTTACCGAATGAGAGCTTCATGAGACCATTTCTACAATTAATCAAAGCATTGGAGGTTGCCAGAAATGGTCTACCCAAAATCAATGGTATTTGAGAGTGGGTGTTCGCAACAGGATTGGTATCGAGGACAACAAAATCGACTGGAAATATAAAATCTCCAACTTTGATAAGCACGTCCTCGATAATCCCCATGGGAATACGAATGGATCTATCCGCCAGTTGGAGGGTGATCTTAGTTGGTTTCAATTCTCCCAAGTTCAACTGTTGATAAACAGAGAATGGGAGGAGGTTGACCGCTGATCCTAAATCAAGCAAAACATTGCTCAGTCTAGTGTCCCCTATTGTACACTGAATAGTAGGACACCCAGGGTCCTTGTATTTTGTGTAGGTAGGATTGGACAAAAGTGAGCTGATATTTGCAGCCAAGAATGCTTTCTTAGGCACATTGGTCTTCCTTTTGGTTGTGCAGAGATCCTTCAACACTTTGGCATATTAAGGTATTTGTTGGATGACATCCAACAAGGGGATGTTAACCTTCACTTGCTTAAACACCTCTAATATCTTGTCCATGTTGTCACTCTGCTTTTTGTTTAACCTACTTGGATAGGGAGCTTTTGGCAGGTAGGTTTTCTGCGGTGCCTGAGAAGAAAGAAGCGTTGGTGTATTACCCTCACCCTCAGCTTCTTCTTCACCACCATTCCCACTGAGGGGCTGCATAGATGGTGGTGGGTGTGGCAAGGAAATGTGATTGTCAACCTGTTTTCCATTCCTTAAGGTCACAATGGAATTGACATGGTGAACATGTTCCTCGACATGGTTCACTTGCCTCCCCCGAGGTACCACATTCTCATTTTGCATTTGTTGTTGTTGGTACATGCGGGGGTTAGCCTCAGGCTGGCTAGGAAAAGACCCTCTCTCTCTCTCATGTACAGACTGAGCCAATTGGCCCATCTGAAGCTCTAGAGATTTTATGGTCTGCTGATTTGAAGTGAGAACTTGACTTGTGGTAGACATAAAATTTTTCATTGAGTTTTCAAGTCCACGAGTCAAGGTCTCAAGCGAATTGAATCGGGTTTCCATATTATTGGAATTTGGGAAACCCGATTGATTGGTGGTTTGCGCTTGGGGTGGCTGATAGGAATGCGCATGCATGGGAGGTTGGTGTGATTGGTAAGGTGGTCTCGAGGAGTTTGGAGGACCACTCGGGGCATTAGTTTGGTTCCATGAAAAATTGGGGTGGTTCCTCCATCCAGGATTATAAGATGATGAGTATGGGTCATTCCTAGCTCTGTCATAGATGGCGTTGACACGCTCCATCTCAGGAGGAATGGACTCACACTCGCTCTCTACATGACCTATCCTACCACATGAATGACAAGGAACTGGACCAGATGTGGACATGTGAGGTGCACTTTGTTGGTTTTGGAGCTCAATCGAATCCATACGGCGCATTAAGGCCGCCATGCGCGCCTCGGTGGACGTAGTGGTATCGATAGCAAATGCGGCACCCGATCTAGTCGAGTTTGCATTCTCGATCCTCGCTCCTATACTAGATGATGCAGGTGGTTCCCTCACACTCTTCCACTGCATGGTTTTCTCAGCGAGGTCTTCTAGGAAGGCCCATGCCTCCCTTTCATCCTTTCCCAAAAACTCTCCTTGACACATGGACTCAAGGAGCGTTCTGGACGGGATGTGAAGACCCTCATACACAATCTGACAAAGACGCCACAACTCAATGCCATGGTGAGGGCACGAGGATAGTAGCTCTTTGAACCTCTCAAGATATGCATGAAATGGTTCGGTCTCATGTTGATAGAACGAATTGATTTCGTTCCTCAATTTTTGAGTCTGATGATTAGGAAAGTACTTCTTGAGGAATGCAGATTGAAACTCATCCCAAGTCTTAAAGGAATTCGCCTGGTTGCTGTACAACCACTTTTTGGTGTCATCCTTTAGTGCAAAAGGAACGAGCCTAAGATGGATGGAGTCTGTGCTAAGTTGTTGCAGCTTGAACATAGCACAGACCTCCTCAAATTCCCTGAGAAAGATATAGGGGTCACCTTTCCCAGTGAAATGAGGGAGCATGGAAATGAATTGAGGCTTAACCTCAAAATGGTTCCCATTAGCCTCTGGTAATACGATGCATGAGGGTAGAGCTGTACGGCTCGGGTAGCATCGATCACGTAGAGGTATGGGAACGACAACTGGAAGCACTGGTCGAACAGGTGGGTCCAGCAACTGCTCCTCCTCACGGAAATTAGCAGCCATTGGACCCGAACTACGTGCGACACGAGAGGAGGAAGGTGTCGAGAAATCGATGACCGAAGCCGGATTGACAACGCTCCTCGTCAAACGACCACTCTCGTCTCGTGTCCACGAAAGCATGCACAAAGGTGCACACACAAACCACAACTCTTTTCTTTTTTTTTCAAATGAAGAATGTACGTAGAAGAGAAGACGAGGGAACACAGGAGAGAAAGAATGACTCAGGAGAGAAGGGAAGAAGTCCTTATGCTACGGCGGATGGGTACAGGTAGAAGCACACAAGCAAACAAGGCTCAAGAAATCCTAAGGTCGCTATAGGTCCTTACAGCTAGACGACGCCTAACTGCGAGGTCACACGGCCTCAACACGTCTCACCTCCCTACAACGAGGACCACAAAGCCCAGCAAGTGAGCCAAGATCCGGGGATCTCGTCTCTCCTACTATCGACAAAGTGGGCAACGCCGATCAGGTCATGACGGTCGGGACCGGATCACTCTCCTAATGCGTCCAAGATCCTTAGGGCCAATGTCTACTTGATTTTAAAATTAGGCTCTTGATTAGTGTGGTTTTTGGGGCAAAGGAAAGGGTGATGAAATCCCCCACCTTATCTTTTATGGGACAACCCCTCCTTAGTAGCGTTTTGGAGTCCTAATCTAGCAATCAACTTTCCAAACAAAACGCTCAACTCACACTTGTTTCAATGCACTTCCTACTAACTAATGCATGTTCATACGAAATGCATGAATGAGAGTAGAAGGTGCGTACCTCACTCCAGCTCTCAGCAACAGAAAATAAAGCTAAGATAAAAGACAATCTAAATGCCTAAGTCACATACATGATGCATGGCCTAAACAAAAAGAATGCCTAATCTTTTGCTTTGAGTTTTAGGGTCCAAGTTGCTTAAAGGAGGTTGATTATGGATCTGGGAACAAACTATAAGTCAAAACATGCCAAATTAAATCCCAGATCACTACATCAATTATGAAAACCGACCAAAGAAATAAGAGAGAAAACAGAGCTTACCAGACCGCCAATTGGCGGTCTCAGGCCGCTGATTGGCGGTCTACAGTGCTCAGCTTGCTTCAAAACTTCTCCAGGTGCTCCTCCTGACCACTCCAAGTCTCCTGAAACAAAGACAAACTACAAAACAAAAATTAAATCCACTCGAATCGTCCAAACAAGAGTCTGTACTGGCACCGCCCCGGCAACGGCGCCAAAAACTTGTTGAACGTTTTATATTTCTACCGCAAGTGCACGGCCGCGATGAAGCGGTGGCAAGTACGGGTCGTCCTCAGGGAGGTGAGCAGGCTCTTGTTTATCAGAAATCAAGTGGCAAAAAATAGGGGGAGAAAGATGTTTATGCTAACCTACGCTAAGAAGTATGAAATGTGAAAGAAGCAAACAAACGATGAAATAAGAACTAAGCTAAGAACAAAACAAGAATGCTGGAATTTCAGGAATGAAAAACCCCTAAGGGGTGGAGTGAGTGCACACAAGCAAAGAGGTGGGTGTAGAATACATTCTTTAAGCACATGAAGGTGGTGTTTATCAAGCATAGGAAGTGTCTAAATATTATGGCAAAACCTATCAATCTATTCACCAACTTGGTTGATTAACATTTACATATGCAAGTTGTTTATTTCAGAACCTAAACAAGCATGAGAGGTGTCTAATCATTTTGGCAAAACTCATCAAGTTATAAATTCTATCCTAAACAAGCAAGCATACATTCATGTTTTATCAACACATCAAAAATAAAGCATTCATCCCATTCTCTAATGCATGTATGTACATCTACTCCACCCCCCAAAGGGGATGAAACTACTCACTAAACATTACACTAATTATTAAACTAAGCAAAGAAAGCATATTAAAACTAAGCTAGAAATAAAAGACGATTAAACTAAAACATGCACAAACAATAAAAGAAGCATAAACAAACAATGAAAGAAACACAAAACTTTATTGATAAAATGACTCACATTAAAAGTAGCATCCTCCTACTTTAGTGTGTGCTTCAAGGCCTCACTTCTAGTAGGAAGAATAGCCACTTAAAATATGGAGTGATTACAATAGGAGGTGAAGAGTTCTATTTATAGCCATGGAAAAAGCTAATCCGGGACAATCCCCCGATGTGGGACTAAACAGATACCACAAATAGCCTAAACATCCTCTAATACATGTGCGGGAGAAATTTGAGCGCATTTGGGCCAAAAGTGACCGCCAATTAGCGGTCTTGGACCGCTAATTAGCGGTCTACAGTGTCCGGATCGCTCTGGAATTTCTTGTGGGCTTTTCTGGAAGGCTTTGTTGGTATTTGATGCATCTATTTTGCATGTTGGAGCTCCGACCCGAATATAATTGTCAAAATACTCCCCATAATGGTGTGAAATATTCTGTTTTACTCTTAGGTCCCTCTGTCTTACGATCAGGTCCTTCTCCTTTGCATCTTGGTCCCCAGATCTCACAATCCAGTCTTTTTTCCCAGCTTTTGGGTCCTTTTATGCTTCATCTCTTCAAACCTATTTATTCCTGAAAACTAAACATAAAACTCGTGACATAGCATTGTTTAGGTGAAAGATAATGGATATAAGATACAAATATGAGCATGAAATAATGTCAATCACTTTACATTTTGTTGTTGATTGCTGGCGTGAGGTACGTGCACCCAAATCTCTCATTCATGCATGTTTCGATCATGCATTAGTTAGTAAGGTGCATCGGGACAAGAGTGAGTTGAGCGTTTGATTGGAGTGATTGATTGCTAGATCTAGGATCAAAACGCTACTAAGGAGGGGATGTCCCATAAAAGATAAGGTGAGGGATTTCATCACCCTTTCCTTGGTCCCAAAAATCACTCTTAATCAAGCCTTAACTAAAAGCAAGTAGACATTGGCCCTAAGGACTGCGGACACACTATGAGAGTAATCTAGTTGAGACCGTCATGACCTGATCGGCGTTGCCTACATTGTCGATAGTAGGAGGTACTGGATCTCCGGATCTGGTATCACTTACTGGGCATTGTGGTCCTCGTTGTAGGGAGGTGAGACGTGTCGAGGCTAGTGACCTCGAAGTTAGGCGTCGTCTAGCCTAAGGACCCATTGTCTTACATTGTTTGAGTCGTGCTTGCTAGATTAGGCTTCTACCCTCTCCCGTTACCCACGCTAGCTTTAGGGATTCTTCCCTTCTCCTCTGAGTCATCTTCTTCTCACCTTCTTCTACGTTATAGTCTCCTCCCCTTTACACTCTCTGGTAGCGTTTTTAGGGCTGAGTCGAACACTTTTTACGAGTTTAGCCTCGTGGTGGTGAGAGTGGTCGACTCTAGAGTTCTTTGTGGAGATGGATGGTTACATGAGCGACCATCCATATCATTGTTGGGACCAAGACAATTCGTCCTGGTATTCCGGACCCATGCAACATGGGGTGGCTCAGACGAACACCTCATATGGTTGGGATAATCCTCATTGTGTGACTGAGCAATCTTCATATTGGGGTAACATGAGAGAGGCACCGACTGCTAGACCACCATCTAGTTACGTCGAATCATATGTTGGTCATCAAACTGAGACATTGCAAGAACCTTTGGCCTCTTTCATGCATGTGGTAGAAGACATGAGTGCACCAGTGGCTCCAGTAGCCGTACCGTGTCACTATTGTGGGTTGAGTGGTCATGATTTCGGGAAATGTCCTTATGTTCCCCCAGAGCCTGAGTATGAGCATACCTTTTTCCCAAATGGTCAATATGACCATTACGCATCCGCGTACAACCCGAGAGGGATGGATTCGTGGGGAGACAATTCGTATTCAAATTCTTATACATCATTTCCACCCCAGTATCCTCCTCCCGAATACCCAGAATTCTACCAACACCCCACTTCAAATCATTGGACTCATTCTCAGCCCAACAACACCTAACCCCAAAATTTCCCAAGCTCTGACTTGGACCTCATAGTTGACCGCATACCTGATTCCTTGAAACAAACTCTCCAAACGTTCATGGAAACCACTCAAAATTTATTGAAGTCCAACTTGAATTCCTTGCAAACTATGGAAATGCAAGTGAGTCAAATGACACAGCAATTACGTGAACATGAGGAGGGTAATTTTTCTTGTCAACATGAGGATTTATCTTCTGAAATCGAACCGCCACCACATCCACAAATTCAAAGCACAATCTTTCAAAGTCAAACTCCTAGTCAGTCTGAGGGACTTGGGGTTTCAATTCACGATCACTTGGTGGAGGATTCGATTCCAATTGAGAATACTATGGACCAGCTTCTTTATGAGTCGGCACAGGATTGTGCCTTATCTTCTTGTCCCGTGGCCCTTGAGCCATATGATCTTATTGTTGTACCTCCTAAGGACTCACATCTGGTGGAGCAACAGCTCCCTAGTCCCCTAAATTTCAAACATCCTGATGAGAGTTTGCCTCTCACTATTGTTCCTGATCATCTTGGAACTGATGGAACATCAAACAACTACATAGCTCATGAGGGTATTAGAAGTTCCTTGGAGGATACCTTGGGTATGAGACCCACTTTTTGTTCGCCTGGTGTGTCGTACATGCCTAACAAGGTTCTTGACCTCATTTCGACGCAGCAGCCTGTTGGTTGGAGAGTTTGGATTGACGATCATAACTTTAGCAGCGCAACGAGAGAAACTCTTCTTCCGTTGCCCTCATTTCCCAAACTCTTGAGAGGTTCAAGCTCCTTCAGTTTGATCCTTTGAATGAGATGCCTTTGCGTCCAATTCATGAACCTCTCATTTCATTTGGTGCTCTTTGTGAAGGGGGCCCACGCATGCGTATTCTGGCCTCGCGTGGTGTCATGTTCCCTTTCCAAGTGCATTGACCTACTATTAAGGTTCCCATTTGATGTATTTTTACAAATGAAGATGGGAACTTATGTTTGTACATAGTTATACAATAAAAGACTCCTTTAGTGAGCATCGATTGTTGTGAGCCCCAACCCTTGTGTATTTGGGCTCCATTTCATTCACGTATTTGTATCATTTCTTTAGCATCTCACAAGTTTTGAGGGAATTCGGGTTTGTGTTCATCAACATGGCATTGAACTTCCCTTTGTACTTCATGTTGGTGAGATCTCTCCTTTTTCATGCATAAATCCATGTAGTATCTTGCTCACATTCATTGAGGACAATGCATGAAGTAGGTGTGGGGGGGGGGTGTTTTACGTGTGTACATAGTTGAGTCTTTTTCCTTTGATTTTATTTTCTTTTGTGTGCATTGTTTGGGTCATGTTAGTGTGCTGCATTTAATATCGATATATCTGCTTGCCATGATCCTTCGGTGACTTGTCTTCTTTTGCTTGCCTAGTGCTTCAAAATTTTCACATTTCTTTCAAAATCTTCATGTGTTTGCGAAAGAAAATGTTTTGTGGGTTTTGTGTGTGTTTAGCATGTGCAAAACCGTTGAGAGGCAAAGTAAAAAGAAAGCTCCCAAAATTGTCTTGAACTTGATGCATTAAGATATCTAGTACAGTGACTTTAGGATTTATCGAGTCGTTAGGATGCACCCCAGTTTTCCCTTGGGGGTGAGTAATCATAGAGTTTCAGTACTCAAACAATTAAAGAAGTCCACCCTGAACCTAGTGAGTCAATAATTCGTGTCTGTTAACTTAAGGAAGTTTGTTGTAGTCAAGGAACCTTTAAATCTTGTTGTGAGACATTAAGTGTAGGGGTTTTGGTTCATGTGTAGATAAGAAATAAGTGAGTATGTGTTCTCTCTTCTCGCACAGCTCCTATCACTCGGGAAAGTAGGTCCGAGTGGACTTTGTGCCTGGTGTTTTCGAGTCATCTGACTTGGGATGCGCCACCGAACTCTCGTTACACGGGTGGTAGGGACTGCCCTATGTGGAGATTTGGGGAGAGGTGTACGTGATAGTGTAAGTCCTCATGGCCAATGATGAACGAAACCTGACCCTGGGAGAATGAAGCTCCAACTAATAAAAAGAAAAAGAAGAAGAAGAAAAATGAGAAAAGAAACAAAAAGAAAATAAATGGTAATGCAAATAAGAACCTTAATGGACCTTACACTTTGTATCACTTGAGGATGTTGAGGTTGTCCATGTCTTTCACTTAATTCCTTATTTAACTTGCACGAATGGTTCATTAGGCTAGGTGTGGACTAATTACCTATATAGAGTCGGCCCGTAGGATTACCCCGTCCAATGATCGACAAAATATTTCCAACGAGTCGAGTGTCTAGATTGAATATTGCATCTTGTTCGGATTTTGTGGGTATATGCGCTGAAAACCCTCAGGGGACAACACTCCTCCTCCTTGACAACAAAGAGGTTTAACGGCTTGTTGCACGTGCTAAGTGCAACCGTGATTCCTACAAAAGTGAGTTAGGATTTCGTGTTTCTCGTTTGCTTTTTCTCTTTCTTTGTTTTGCTCGGGACAAGCAAAAACTTAGGTGTGGGGGTATTTGATTGACATCATTTCACTCTTATATTTGTATCTTATATCCATTATCTTACACCTAAGCAATGCTACGTGACGAGTTTTATGTTTAGTTTTCAGGAATAAAGAGGTTTGAAGAGAAGAGCCATGAAAGGACCCAAAAGCAGGAAAAAGGACTTAATTGTGAGACCTGGGGACTAAGATGCAAGGGAGAAGGACCTGATCGTAAGATCAAAGGACCTAAGAGCAAAACAGGAAGCTCCACACCATCATGGGGAGAATTTTGGCAATTCGATTCGGGTCGGAGCTCCAACAAACCAAGTAGATACATCCAAGACCAAGAAATACTTCAAGCAAAGACCAACACAAAACGCAGACGGATCTGGGCCTTATAGACCGCCAATTGGCGGTCTGGATCATCCCAGATCCGCTAAGATTTCGCCTGCACATGTATTAATGTTTGTTTAGGCTATTTTTGGTATTGGTTTAGTCCCACATCGGGGGATTGTCCCGGATTAGCTTTTTCCATGCCTATAAATAGAACTCTTCACCTTCCATTGTAATCACCCATTGCTTGGTGGCATTCTCTCTACTAAGGAGTGAGCCTTGAAGCAAAAACTCAAGGTGGAGAAAAATGCTACATTCAATGTGAGTCATTTGTTAATAAAATAATTCTTCTAGTTTCTTTTAATCTTGTCTTTTAATTTGTGCATGTTTGTTTAGTCTTTCCTTTCCTTTTATGCTTCTTTAATATTTCTTGCTTGATTAGCGTAGTTTCATTTCAGTATAATGCTTCATTTTGTTAGAGTAGTTAGTTTAAATATGTGTGAGTAGTTCCATCCCCATTTGGGGGTGGAGAAATATGTGATATAATTATGTAGTGTATTAAGTGTGTGTATCTTAATCCCTTGAGCTTTATATGATTTTCATAACCATCTAATGAGTCTCCACTTTTATATTTGATATGCTAATGCTCTTGAATGAAGCTTAGCCTATGCTTTGATTAGATGACCTATTTTATGGGGAATGATAAGGTTAGGATATGAATGGAATTAATATTGGAAACACAAGTTGTAGTGTATGTACTTTTGTTGCCTTTACCTTGGTTAATGTCTTGTATGTTTTAATGATATAGTCTTACCTTAATTCATGTGGAGGCATAGTCAGGTCTAGTCTTTATACTTGAGTTCATTTAGCTTCATTTCAATTATTGTCTTGTATGTTTTAATGATGTAGTCTTATCTTAATTCATGTGGAGGTAAAGTTGGATGTAGTTTTATGATTTCATGCACTACATGTTGTGAGGAGCTTACTGAACACACACACACACTTTTTTATGTTCACATTATTTCTCTACCCCCTTTGGGGTTTAGTTTTATTGCTTATCTTTCATTTCCTTTTGCACCTTAGTGTAGTTTAGTGTAATCAACCTTTCTCTCCATTTTTTACCACTTGCCTTTGCACAAACCAAGCGTTGACACACCTCCCAGTGGACGACCTGTATTTGTCACTGCTTCAACGCGGCTGTGCACTTGCGGTTAATATAAAACGATCAATCAGCACCAACCGTCACCTCCCGGCTCACGCACAAGGCGAGGATACGGGTTTCCGTGGACAGAGTTGGCATCCTAAAAAGGACTGAGAATTCGGTCGAACACATATAAGGAAACGGTCGAACAAGCATGCATCAAATCCAGTACAGTTAAGTTTCGGTCGAACGAACACAAGGAAACGGTCGACCGAAACACAACAGGAAATCCCGACCCACCAACACAATGCCCTACCGGTCGACCGCCACAAGGCATCGTCGACCGGTGATGGTTAAAGTCAGCCAAAATACACTACATCGGTCGACCGTTGGTCGTCTGCAACCTGGCACTAACCAAGGATTTACGCCGCTCGCGTCGCCGGAGAGGTCTCCGACCTCCCCCAACCGACCAACACTTCACCCACACTTGAGTGAGCAACAAAATCACACTAAGAAGCAGCCATACCTTTCGAACACGATGAAACCGCTGGAGCCTCGCTCGCGCAACGTCGACTCTGTCACATCCTCGAGCGACCACCTCCGCACGCCTCATGCCGGGACCGCACGACCCCGCTCTTCACCGGCCACCGGAGCTGGATCAACTGAGGAAGAGGGAGAGAACGAAAAAAATAAGAGAAGAGAGAGAGAGAGAGAGAGAGAGAGAGAGAGAGAGAGAGAGTTTTGCTTTAAACATCCCCAACCATCACCTCACCACCCCTACTCCATCACCCTACTCCTCAACCCTCCCCCTCTTCCTTCTTTTCCCCATGCAAACCTCTTCCCTAATCTCCATTAACCCCTAATCGGGTTTAGGGTCCTAACATTTACGATAGCAATAACATTGTTTTCAGTTGACAAACTAAGACATGAAATATTCTATCATGAAATGAAGTGCAACTATATACAAGATAAATACGAAAGGAATGTTATGCATAATAAAAAAAGGTACCTTTAGGAAATATGGCCGTCTTAGACCACCATTCTTTTCCTGGAAGAACAATCCCATAATCCAATGGCTCAACAGTGTAATATATTCTGGACACCTGGGGGCCCTTCTGCTGATTGCAGGTACCACCAATAGTTTCTTTAGGATAGGTACACACTTTGTAATTTGCTGTCCTTTATTTATCAAATTACTAGCAGGAAGAGGGGCTTTCTTGGCTTGGCTTTCTTCGTCATCTTTTAGACATACTGGCAATTTTGAATCCATAGACATGTTTCCATTATTAACAATATTATTCTCATGACTTCCGTTACTGCAAGAAGGCAATAATTCCTTGCTAGAATTTGTTATAGGAGCCATTTCCTGATCTGTTATTGAGAGTTTGTTTCACCAAAGTTTTATTAATTGGAGTGGGTGCAACTTCATGCTTCGCCTCAAATAAGACAGTGCCAATGTTATTTGATAATTTGAATTGCCATGGGATGTTACTTTCGTGGCCAGCACCGAGCATTCAATTGAGTCCTCTTCATTACAAGAATTTCTATTAGGTGCACTTTCAAGTTTGTTTTCTCCGGATAGCAGTGTGCCTGCATTGCCTGGTGTCCCACTGTGGGATATAGGATCAGCAACCCTCGTCTTATAGGGAGGGACATCTGGGGACTGTTCTGTTGCTTTCTGACAAATCTTCTCAACTAGTGTTGGCAAACCAGATAAAACATCATCACTCACTTTGTTCATTGGTTTAACTTCTATAAAAGGTTATTAAATAGGATCCTGTTTGCGAGTGGAGCTCAGACTTAGTTGGAGATCTGAAACCCCCCATCTGTGAATAGCGCTCAATTTACCTCCTACGTCTTCAACTAGAGTATTCAACTCACTATTGTCCTATCGAAAGAGGAAGGATCTCTTATGCAAGTCACAGGAACACATATCTGCTACCTGATCCAAACAAGCAAATTTATCCAAAGAACAAGAACAGCTGGCAGCATAAAGGTACAGATCATAGTGACAAATGAAACATTCCCTCTCGGTTTTGGAATCATATTCAGTGCCCATCTTCTTTGATTGTGAAGTTTTAGAGTTAATGAGTTAAGTGGATATCCACACAGTGGAGCTACTCTATATAAACTCGTGTACTCTATTGGTTTTGTTCAATCCAATACTAACCCTTTCTATCCGTAATTCTATTCTCACATTGTTAAGTCCCTAACCTTGATTAGTGGACTAATCCCGTGATTAGTGGTGGCTTTGCATGGGAAATGGGAGGGTGAACAGTGACGGTGATGGGTGTAGGGGCCGGTTACTGTTGGTGTGTTGGGTTGAGGAGAAAACCATCATTTCCTCTCTTCTTCACTTCTTCACCTCTTCCTCACACCATTTCTCTCATTCTTCTTCTTCTCTCTGACGTCCAGGGATTGTGGAGGAGACTCCGACGTGTGGAGGTAAGCGTGGAGTCGAGGAGACGGACGCGAGGCGTGCATGATCGGAGGTGGTCGACGGGCGACGTTGAGCGAACTCCGGTGTGCTCCGTCTTCGTCTTGAGGTATGCCGGCTTCTAGTATGATTTTATTGTTCCCCACGTTGGTGGGAAGTTGTGGTCGGCCGTGGGAGGTCAGAGACCTCGCCGGCGACGAGAAACGGCGTAAAATTCTCGGCTGGTGCGGGGTTGTTGTCGACCAACGGTCGACCGGTGCCTTCGGACGGTCGACCGGTTTTAGCCCGACTTTAACCATCATCGGTCGAACGATTCCATTGTGGCGGTCAACTGGTTGCTTATGTGCTGGTGAGTTGGAGGCCTACTGTCGGTTTTCGGTCGACCGTTCCTTGTTTTAGGGTCGACCGGAACTTAAGTGTACTTGATGAATCTGTATGCTGTTCGACCGATTTATATATCTTGTTTGACCGTTATATGATGTAGACTATTAGGATGACCCTGGTAGTTTTCGGTCAACCGGGACCCCTGCGTTGGTCGACCGAATAGGATTGTTGATTTTGACCAACTCCTGATTTTGACCTCGTGTTCGGTCGACCAGTTTAAGACTTCTGTTCGACTGTTTGGACTTAAGTGACGCGCAGAATAGTTCGACCGTCGTAGACTTTCGGTCGACCGAACCTATTGGGGACGGTCGACCGGTTAGGCTTTTTCGGTCGACCGTTTGTGTGCAGAACCGAATTCCTGGTCTTGTGATCGTGTCAACTCTGTCAAAGGAAACTCATGTCCTCGCTTAGAGCGTGAGCCGGGATGTGACGGCAGACACGTGCTCGTGCCGCCCAGGGACCGCCGTGTGGAAGAGTGTGGACACTTGGGTCGCACCACCTCCATGTTGGACGTGGTGTGACGTGTTGTTGCCTTACTCTCTGATGAGTAGCAGACCTGAGGGATCGCGGATCCCAATGCGTGTTACGCATGGCTCGTGGAGCATGATGACCCTGCAGACTACAGTCTGGACCCATCCGATGTTGTGCCGGACGTATGTTGTACCGCCGAGGTTGTGTCGGCGATGCCGCCGAGGTTTTTGCCGACGATGATGGTGCCGACGATGTTCCGGCTTGTGGTTGTGCCTTCCGATGTTGTGTCGGACGTATGTTGTACTACCGATGTTGTGCCGGCGATGTCGCTGATGTTGTGCCAGCGATGATCCCCGATTAGGCACCTATCCTGGGATGTTGACCGACCGGGCTACGGCTCCGTCGAAGGTGGTGTAGACCACGTGGTTCTTTGCGCGGAAGTGCGGACGCTCCTCACCGATCCCTTTGGCTCGAGTAGTCGCGTGTGGGGGGACGCGTCGCGTACTGTCCGTAAGACCGTATGTGCCTACGGTGGGTTTTCGAGGGAGACCCGTTGTTGTTGCTGGACTGATGTCCCTGTGGACCCTGTTGAGGGTCGTTGTTGTGGGACTGAGGCCCCGTTTACCCTTGGAGGGATTTGATGCATTGCAGATGTGACATGACATGCTACTAGTATGATAGGTTCATTTACGTACTATTGCATGCATATAGGTGAGCTTGGCATACGGGGTTTCCTAATGGGAAACTCAGGCATCGTTGTTTGATTCATGTTTCAGGACCGCAGTAGGTTCTGTCGGGTGGTAACAGCGGGCGCACACATTTTGGGGTCAGGATCCTCTTCGAACTCTTCGAGGTCATTGTGATTGCTTGTACCTGTCTTTTCATTGTATTATTGTAATCACGTCTTTTGACAAACTCTGTTGTATTATTGGTGCACCGACTATTGATTTATCCGAGTAGCATTCCCGTTGATGAGTTTGTTCTGATAATCTCTTGATTGTTTAAATTTTTAAATTTCCGCTATTTCGGGACATTACACACATGGTATCTGAGCTTGGGAAAGAACTCCAGCAGGCCCCACCCCACTCCATCCTGCAACCACTGACACCACCAACCCCACCACCAGTCACCGCTGGCAGCCACCTTCTCCGGCCGGCCAGATCTCCCAATGGACTAGAGGGTTTGTCTTCCTTGTCCTCGGGCCAACGTTCTTGTTGTATGGGCACCCAATGATGAAGTTCAACCCCACCGGTGATGTCCTCGTCTTGTTGTTGAAGAAGTTGTTTGTCGTCGTTGTTTGGGGTTTGTGGAAACCTTTCGTCGTTTCTCTATTGTCTCTGGTTGATGGGATTTTTGTTTGTCATCGTTGTTATGTCTTCCTCCGGTGATTCGTTGGTAAAGAATCTACATTATACCTCACAAAAGTTGGATGAGAGGAATTATGTCTTTTGGGCAAAGAGTTTTGAGCAGATGTTAGCAGCTTCTGTTAAGACGACTTCCCCCATAGATACTCGAAGAAGAAGGATAGCTTTGCCCTCTCGGTCATATAGAACACCTTCACTCAGGAGGCATAATCCCAACTTGAAGACGTCGTCGACATTTGTGTGGTTTTGAATGTCGTCTCCAACATGAATATCTGAATTTTGGGTTGTTCATTAAAGTAATCCCTAATTAGTCGGTCACTCGTACAGTGCTCCTGCAACTTAGCCTCTAACGGTACAATATTGAAGTTCAAACCGGTGATCAAGGTACCTATCGAGGTGAAAGGAAAAACGTTCCGATTTACATCGTTCGCATATATCGAGTACCTATCAAACTACAATCGAACCTATCGAGCCTCAACGGAAACACAGAACGGTTCCACTTCCAACCCAAGCGACAAACTTAGATGAATACCAATAAATAGATGAAATCAACTACATTTTCGATAGAAATAATAACATAACCTTATAAAACTATATCAAGAAGTAAAAAAAACATATACAAATCGTACCTTAAAATTGACCTTCGTCGTTGGCTTCAAAGTAGGAGATGTTCGGCAAGGTACGTCACTGAGCTCGAATGACGGGTTGTGTGCGAGAGCGAAGGGATGTGCGAATGAGAGAGAGAGAGAAAAGACAAAATGGATGCACGTGAGCGGATTGCAATTGTTCGAAAGAAAGAGACAAAGGTGTTGATTTACTTATTTAAAATGAAAGGGAGAGAGAGGAGAATTGTCAATTTAAGCGGGGGTATTTTGGAGAGAAGTGAAAAGATAAGCATATTTTTCATAAGATGTCAAAGTGATGATTTTTAGAAGTTTAGAAACTTGAGGCATTGAAAGTCAAAATTCTTTTAAAAATTGACAATTCCTCTAATTTCGTCTAACTTGACTTGATGGATCGACTCGAAATTTTTATTGTTCAATTGACATTTATTTCGTTATATTTAGTATTAATATGTTATACTCAAGGCTCAAAATATTAGCTCTACTCGAGTAGTTTATACCTCCGGTTACATGTTGTTGTTGTTATTATTATTATTATTATTATTATCCAATACTAAGTTTCTGACGACCAATATATATTGATATTTTTTGGAAATACCAACTCCTACCTAATATATAGGAAAACGATTAGCGGACGCTAGCGTTCGGGACGCGCGCTTATGTGGTCAGCCCAGTCAGCAGACGCGTTTGAGTTGGCAGTCTCCACAGAAAAAGTTTATTTTTTATTTTATTCCTCGTTTCGTACAAATGTCTACATCCCTCCATCCCTCATTAATGCGTCTCAAATCACTCATTTTCCATGAACATTTTGGCTCTCCTACACAGCACAAGAGACTTGTTATAAATCTCAACATGCGTCTTCCTTTTTCTTCCCTTCTCTTCTGTGGTCCTACCTCTGTGCTTTGATGGAAATCGTTCATGTGTCTTTCCAAGTGGAGCAGCCGACAAACGTTCCTAAGGAGGGGATGTTTTTCCCCTCTTTCGAAGAAGTCCAAACATTTTACGTTGCTTATGCCGATTCTTGTGGTTTTTGTGTTAAGAAAAGGCCTCACACCCGTTTGTTTGCTACCTCTGGGTCAGGTGTTAATGTGTTGGAACGAGATGCAATGGTGTCAAAGCTTCCGAGGATTTTGGCGTGATGTTCTACTGTTAAAAGTTCAATCAGAAAGTTCTATGCTTTTGCGTATAATTCCACATATACAACAAACAAGACCAAAGTCATCCTTAAGAATGTAGGAATGATCACATTCTTCTTCATTTTCTTCATGTACAACAGTTGTATGTCTGTTCGGAATAAGAAGTCAGTCTGTTCGGAATATGTTGTGTGTCTGTTCGGAATAAGAAGTATGTCTGTTCGGATTAAGTGGTGTGTATGTTCGGAATACTTTCTGTTCCATTTCTGCACAAATTTTCAACATAATCTGGACAAACATTTTACATAAACTGGACAAACTTTTTACATAAACAAGACAAGTTTTCTACATAAACAAGACAATCTTTCTACATAAATAATACAAACTTTCTGTTCCGTTTCTGGACACACTTTCTATGCTTTTGCGTGTAATACCACATATACAACAAACAAGACCAAAGTCATCCTTAAAAATGTAGGAATGATCACATTCTTCTTCATTTTCTTCATGTATAACAGTTGTATGTCAGTTCGGAATAAGAAGTCTATTTGTTCGGAATATGTTGTGTGTCTGTTCGGATTAAGTTGTGCGTCTGTTCGGAATAAGAAGTCTGTCTGTTCGGAATATGTTGTGTGTCTGTTCGGAATAAGAAGTCTGTCTGTTTGGAATAAGAAGTCTTTCTGTTCGGAATAAGAAGTCTGTCTGTTTGGATTAAGTTGTGCGTCTGTTCGGAATAAGAAGTCTGTCTGTTCGGAATATGTTGTGTGTCTGTTCGGATTAAGTTGTGTGTCTGTTCGGATTAAGTTGTGCGTCTGTTCGGAATAAGAAGTCTGTCTGTTCGGAATATGTTGTTTGTCTGTTCGGAATATGTTGTGTGTCTGTTCGGAATAAGAAGTCTGTCTGTTCGGAATAAGAAGTCTTTCTGTTCGGAATAAGAAGTATGTCTGTTCGGAATAAGTAGTCTGTCTGTTCGGAATATGTTGTGTGTCTGTTCGGATTAAGTTATGTGTCTGTTCGGATTAAGTTGTGTGTCTGTTCGGAATATGTTGTGTGTCTGTTTGGATTATGTTGTGTGTCTGTTCGGAATAAGAAGTCTGTATGTTCGGATTAAGTTGTGCGTCTGTTCGGAATAAGAAGACTGTCTGTTCGGAATATGTTGTGTGTCTGTTTGGATTAAGTTGATCCAACCTAAAAGTTAAAAATAATATTTTATTATGATAAGTCTGGACTCTGCACGAATAAAGGGTCTGCACGCTGTCCTAGGGTCTGCACGCTGTCCTAGGGTCTGCACTATCTGTGTATTGGGAAAAGAATCGTTCAACCTAAAGAACCGGCGTTTTTAAGAAGACCAAAGCACGTGAAGAGAAATTTTGCTGACTGGACGCTGACTCAACACGTCCACGTAAGGCGCGTCCGTGACGCCCGCGTCCGTGACGCCCGCGTCCGTGTACAAGGACTATATATTGATACTAGTTTGACCACTTTTCGACGACACATGTGTATGATTGGTTGCTGATCTTCAGTGCAGGTGGAACGAACTCAGTAAACAACGAAACGACAGCACTGAAAATTGCAAATCCAAGTCGAAATTGGAACCGAAACCCTAAAAACCGAAATCCAACCCCAAAACACCAAATTTCTCCAAACCGATTCTATCCGCAGAGATTTCTCCTCTCCACGGACTCGAGATCGGGAGGTACAAATATGGTTTGTTGAATTTCAAGTTTTCCCTCTTTCGGGGGGTTTTGGTTGTGTTATGTTTGTGGAATTGTGTTGTTTGATGTGGTTTTTTATTACGTTTTTTGGGTTTGGTGTGAATTTTTTGGTGAAAAGTGGATATTTTTGGATTTGGAGTTGTAATTGTATTAAAGTAATCGGAATTGATTGTAACTTGTTTTGAATTTAAAATAACAGGGCATGAGCTGATTTTGTGTGTTTGTTTGAGATTATTTGATTTGGTGTGAAGTTATGGTGAAAAGAAGATATTTCAGGCTTCTAAGTTCTAACTCTGTGAAAGTAGGTGGAATTGATTGTCACTGGTTTCGATTTTCGGGTTGGGTGTGAATTTTATGGTGAAAAGTGGATATTTTAGGCTTTTGAGTTATTGTATTAAAGTAGCTGGAATTGATTGTAACTTGTTTTGAATTTAAAATAACAGGACAAGAGCTGGTTTTATGTTTTTTCTTTTTTGTTTGGATTTTTAGATTTGGTGTCATTTTTATGATGAAAATTGGATATTTTAGGCTTTTGAGTCCTAATTGTATTAAAGTAGCTGGAATTGATTGTAACTTGTTTTGTATATAAAATAACATAACATGAGCTGGTTTTGTGTTTTTGGTTTGATTGAGATTACTGGATTTGGTATGATTTTTATGGTGAAAACTAGATATTTCGGGCTTTGTAGTAGTAATTGTACTAAATTAGCTGGAATTGATTGTAACTCGTTTTCAATTTAAAATAACAGGACATGAGCTGGTTTTGTGTGTTTTTTTTGTTTGAGATTACTGGATTTGGTATGATTTTTATGGTGAAAACTAGATATTTTGAGATTTGGAGCAGTAAGTGTATAAATTAGCTGGAATTGATTGTAACTCGTTTTCAATTTAAAATAACAGGCATGACCTGTTTTTTTTTGTTTTTGTGTGAGATTATTGGATTTGGTATGATTTTTATGGTGAAAACTAGATATTTTAGGCTTTCGAGTAGTAATTGTATTAAAGTAGCTGGAATTGATTGAAACTCGTTTTTTATTTAGAATAACAGGACATGAGCTGGTTTTTTTGTTTTAGATTATTGAATTTGGTATGAAATTTATGGTGAAAACTGGATATTTTAGGCTTTTGAGTTGTAATTGTATTAAAGTAGCTGGAATTGATTGTAACTCGTTTTCAATTTCAAAGAACAGGACATGAGCTGGGTTTGCTGAGTAATGTTTAGTTTAGTTTTTAAATAGTTTTTGACTTCTCGCAGATACTTAAAAGTATTTTTTGTTGTGCCTTGACATGATTAATTGGAATAAATAATTATAGTTTATTCATTTGTTGTATTTCGTTTTGAACAAAATAAAGTATCAGTAAATATAATATTTGTCAGGACGACCTTAAACTAGCAAAAGTTTCATTAAGAAGTTGTAAACATCAGATTTTTTAATTAAGTTACGACAATGTGTTAAGATGAGCATGCATGTTGAACTTTTGTACTTGAACACACATAATGAGCTTGAGTTTGTGTCATCTTGAACTTTTGATAAGTACATTCAACTTCAGAATTTTTTATTTTATTACTTCATACAATCTTTATGGTTGAAAATGGAGTGAATATGGATATTCAACAAATTTAGAGGGTATTTATGTGTGTGTGTGTGTATATCGGCTTGTAAAAACCTTTATTGTTTCTGTAACTCTATTTATAATTAACCTATCTAAACTTAATGTAATTCTGTTTTACATTGTTTGTGATTACACTATGGTTATTGAAGTTGTTCAATAATATCTTTTAGACAAAAAAATCCTTGAACAGTGACGAAAAAATATATTAGTCCCAACTTTTAGTAACATTGGATTTTTTAAAAGTTGGAATAAATACATAGTATTATATTTACATGTCGTACTATGATGTTATGAAAGTGAGTTATCAATCATATAAAATGAGAGAAAAAATGTTGCACAAAATTCAATTGTATTTCATGCTTGGTAGGTTATCAATTATTTTTAGAGATTTGAAACCTGGATCGGAATATTGAAATATCCAATCTTTGCATTTGAATTTTGACCGTACTACACTTTTGGATCGAGAAAACAATGAGCCGTTTTAATTTAAATTTCAGTTTTATTCATTTTTTAATCCCTAACGGTTAAATCCAATTAAAATCAACTGAATCATTGGTTGTAGAACTTGGGAAACTAGGTTTATACCCTTATATACTATGTTCCATTCAAAACCCTAGCTACTTCATTGCTTAACGTATCAATTGGTTGAATTGGTTTATCTAGTCTATGTTTGAAGACTATGTTTTCTATTTGACTACTCACATGAAAATAGAGGAAAAAGAACTTATATATGATGTTTATTGATTTGGAAAAAAAGCTTATTGTAGAATACCTAGAACGTCATGTGATGCCTAGTTGCGAACAAGAAAGTTCGAACAGGATATGTTAACTTGATAAAAAAATGTGATGAAGAGGTAACTAGTGTGAGGAAATTGCACTGCTGGGATATCTTTCCTATCAAACTAAGACTGCATCAAGGGCGAACTTTATGCTCTTATCTTTTAAAATATGTAAGAAGAAGTAACTAGTGTGAGAAATTGGCCATGCTGGATATCTTTCCCATCAAACTAAGACTGCATCAAGGCTGAACTTTATGCTCTTATCTTTTTGATTCTGTGAGGGATGAGATCACAAAGAATATACAAGGTGAGGTTTCGTGGTGAATCCTCTTTGCAAATGATGTATGCTAATAGCTGATAATAGTCTAGGTGTTGATAAGAAACAAGGGTGGTAGAAATATATCCAGAAAAAATCAGTGTGTTTAAAACATACTGTTTTTGTAAGAGTATATTTATAGGAGACTAAGAGACCTATGATGATTTATGGAGAAGAATGACAAATCATTAGTGAGAAAATATACACAAGATGAGTGTTCCAAAATTGTCAATGTTGCAGGGATGTGTGACGTATGAGGTCGAATCAGATTAGACATTAAGATATTACCAAGAAGGTTGTAAGCTGGCTAGCTGCCATCAGGAAGAAATTCACCACATCCCATGGACATATGAAATCCATACCTCCGTAGGCACTGATGAGAAAGGGACTTTTGATAGCGTGGCAGTTGTAAGGAGAGACAGAACAGTTACATACCAAAATTAAATTTTGGGGTGCACTTAAAAACACCTTTAGGATTGGAATACAAGGAAAGGCTTTAGACATGCACATGAAAGCAATTCACAATCTTGATTCTTGAAGAGTTCTTTTTCTATCCTACCTCCCCTTAGTTTGGAATAAAATACCCTTGTCTTATTTTAAAACAAGATGAAAGAAGTTCTGGTTTGAAAGGAGCATTTAACTCTCTGGATTACTGTTTGAATTTCGTGATATTTTTCTCACTTAAGCTTACTTCCAGAGAAACACTTATTCATGTAAGAGACAAGATTAAAGTCAAATAAATACAGAGTAGGTAAACCATGATTTTAGGGTTACATTTACATGGGAATTTATTCCTTACATTGGAATGTTTGTCATTAGCACTTCAACTCTGGCCCATCAGGAAGATTGAATTTGAGAAGTTCATATTGGACTTTGACCAAGTCAAAATGTTGTCTTTTATTCTTTGAATTTTTGACAAGTAAGTTTTCCAAATTCTAATTTTGTAAAAGTTTCTAGAATATTTTCAATAATAAGTGAGCAATTAGACAACAAAAATAATATAAATTTTCTTCAATCACAGTCTAAATATTGTTAACTTGATAACCTATACAACATTTCAACATCAGCTCTGAAGAAATTTGCGGTAAAATTTTCATCCGAGTTATACACCTTTTAGGGAGGTTCTATCTATATGGTAACAAATTATTTACCATCATTTCTTGTTTGGGATGAAAGGCCTTGTTGTTGTATTTCTTATTCAGTGATGATATATTCTGGTATTGCATTGATTTTTTTTTAAATTTTGCCTTCGTCTATTCATCCACATGATTTAGAGAAACCCAAAACTAAAGGGTGATATTGAACATTGTATTTGTAGTCCGTGTGAAGTTACTAGAAACAACATCACAACATTATCCTTTTCCATAAAAAGAAGTCGTTTGTTATAGATTTTCATGAAAGGAACCACGTTTATACTCCCTGTATTCTCTCCAATTTTATGTTAGGTCGCAGATGAGTCTCAGCCATAACTTTGTAAATGTGTGACTAATTTCTTTGCTAGACAAATTGGCGTTGAATATTTTGATCAAGGCGATGAGAAGGTTGTCTTTTTAATTGGAACCTTTCATATGCAGTTGTCGAGCCATTTAGCTTGTTCCTGTCACATGACTGCTCAAGTCAATAGTTTTGTTGAAGGTCGTGAAGATCTTGATGGACAGTAGTCTTGGAAACATTGAAATCCTCCACAACCATTTTGATGTTCCTGCTGCATCTGATGGTAATTTGGATCAAAGGGATTCTAGCAAGATTAATGGCTCCTTCAGGTATGATATTGTGTTTACATTGTAATGTTTTTCCTGCTGTCACTTGGACCTTGATGCATCCTCTCTCCACTTACCTTGGACAGTTCTCAGAGCCATCCACGGGCAGTGAGAAAAGCAAGGACTGTTGTATCATTATTGAAGTCGTTAAGTCTTCGACATCTCCCTTGGGCTTCCGTTAAAGATTGTAATGACAAGGTTTACTTTTACATCAGACATTTTGTTATAAATATCAAAGTTTAGAAAGTCCTGCATTTTACATTTCGAACTGTCAATTGGGTAATGGAGTCTGAGAATAGACCTGTATCGAAGAATATGATACTATTTTGACCTATAAGATCTTGGTACCTCAACTCCACACCAATTGATTTCGAGATGGAATCCCACACTTCAATTGCATTTGATGGGTGCTCCATTTCGTTTCATGTCTTTATCTTCAGGTAGAGCTGAATTTTGCAGAACTACAGTCTCTTAAATCAGAAATTGCTGATGCAGAAGAAAGAGAAGCTTATTTGAAAGCACAGTAAGATATTAGATTCCACCTTTGCAGAATGTGTAATCTCATTTCTTCATTAGTTATATTAGTTACAGCCACAATCCTTTTTATTTGATAATTTAAACATTTATTAATTTTCTCCTTTTTAAAGTTGGGTGACAGTTTCTATAAATTTCTGATCATGGTGATAGTGTCGGTTGCCGTTCAAGTTTAACTTGCACTATCTTTTTCAAACATGCATAATATGGTTTTGTTATAGAGAGAATTTTATGCTATTATTGCGCCTTTCTCATTGTTATAGAAAGTGCTAACAAACATAATTAGAGAAACAGTGAAAATCACATACTTTTAGATATAAATACACTAATAATATGTAGAAGATACATCTTCTGTTTGACACATCAATCTAATATTATTCCAGTTTGATGCCTAACTAGTATAATGTAACTTTCATATTTTCTTGTTAAGTGGCGTCACTCATGATTGTGGGGTATCAATGTCAGACCATGATCTTCACATTCACTGGAAGAACTGTAGTTGGCTTTAGAAGAATATAAGTTGAAAACATCATTCTATATCCTATATGTCTATACTCCGGGTAATTCCTTTTGGCTTTTGCCTATAGCTATTTACTTCAATGCATTTGAACCATGGGGCATCAGTTATAACCAATTTCTACCAGTTAATCAGGTCTTCCTGCCCCTCACTGGTGGGTCTCATGTCTGATTTATGATTTCAAAAACCATGCATAGCCATTTATTCCAGCTCGAGGATAATCATTAATTCAATTAAACATATCCTTGATGTTTTGGGACTTTCTATGCTTCTGTGTTTTGGTATGGTCTTATAAATACTTTAGTATGATAGCTAGTATTTGCTTAACCATAACTTCCAGGGCAATTCTGAGCTAACCTGGATACATGTATATATAATTGTGAAGTTTTCAGACATGTCAATCTAAAACTATTTTATACAGGTCTCCACAAATTCCATACTAATTTCATTTCTATTCGACATTCTACACACACATGACATCTGCTCCTTGATATCTACATGGTTACGATTCATGTCCTCTCAATTTTACCGATTTCCAAAATATTTGCCCCTTTATGAGTTTTGGTTTGGTTTTGGTGTTACTTCGTTAATCTCATCATGGATGTGAGCTAAATTTCAAGAAACACACTAACTAAGTTTCTTTTTGGCATTTTGTTATTACAACTTGTTACGTTACGTTGCATCTCCTCACATTGTTATGAAGTTGTTTTCACTGAAAATTTTCCACCATTTTTCTTTTCTAGACTAGAACATGCTGACGAAATTCTAAGGACTGCCTGCCTTGCGGGATATCTGCATGTTCGTACGGTATGTTACAAGCTTTTGTACGCTTCATACCTAAGTGTTTTCTGCTTCAATTTTTCTATTACGTGGGTAACATTCCTATTTATATTTAGAGATGGACAGAATTACCAGGAGAACCACCAATTTTAGATGATACTGACATTGATGATTGGCTTCCTCGTTTTTTTGTTCTTCATGGGATCTGTATATTTTACTATTTCCGGTCGACAGGTAACATAATTTGTGATCAGCGATTAATATTCGTTGATCGTCACAGAGCTTTTATATATTTCTAAGTCATATATTTTCTAATTAACAGTAAGAAACTGACAGACACACTATATTTTATGCATAGTATTCTTATACCATTGCGACATGTTATGGCTTGCTTTCTTTAGCTTCTAAGAAAGAAGCATTGCGTGCAGATTTGAGTCCTCAAGATACCACTCTTTTGTCCGATGTTGTTGAAGTTGATTTGCTGCCTACCTTTACTCAAGAAGATCAACAAGAACGTCATGCTTTCTATATTTTGACATGTGATGGACTACGATTTGAGTGCTCTAGTCTTTCAAAATTTCAGGTTTGTGTCTTTGGTCTGAATTACGATTATCTATTCTGCCCAAACTATTTGTATGACATTAAAGTGATTTAGCATATCATGGTCATTGAAGATCTTATGACATTTTGATTTGGTGGATTACGAAAACCCATAGATGCAAAGAAACATATTCAGGTGACTGCATAAGTGATATATTACACTCCTACCAAACACCTGGGAGTGAGCAACTTGCATCTCTTGCACCGTTTAGACACTTATTACCTCATGGGACAAACATATCCCAAGTACACAAATTGTGCAACCTAGATATGTGGGATATGAATTCCTCATTTTTTTACGTTTTTTTGTCATGTGATTGGCATTCTAGACATTGTTTTTTACAGATATTTGCTTTTGGTATTTTATTGTACCCATCTTCATGTATTTATTCATAGGTCATTGCTTCCTATGAAAGTCTGATATCCAACTCAAAACCAATTTGTGTCAATTGTAGGTACCTAAGATTTGATAAGTCTCATCGATAGTCTAGATTATCCAATGTTGTGGTGTTCTCAACATTGAACCTTACATACTACATATGATTCTACATATGATTCAACAACAAGATTCAAAATACAGAATCATTTTTGCTATGGAAAAATAATATTCTCCTTGCAAATAAATTTCTAAAAGAACCCTTGCGTAGTTCTTGATGTAACAAATAATGTATAAATGTGATTGAAAATTTTCTAATCGAGTTGTGGGGTTAAGCTAGTTAGCATTTGGCAGCTTGGTTGTCAATTAGTGGTGTCTAGTGATTATCTTCGACGATTGCCGAAATCTAAGGACAAACTAAGAATGGATTGATAAGCATCAGGAAATGTTGGTCTTTCCTAAAAAAATTAGATTGGCAAGAGGTAATAAATGTAACGATAGTGGAAATGAGTAAAATAGAATTTTATGCATGATCGTGTCACCTAAATTATTACCTTCATTGTGGAGTTATCTTTCCAACATAAATCTTGACCTTCTCATCGAGAAATCTAGTGCTTCAATGACTTGAAGCAAGGGCTTTGATGACTATAGTATACTTCTTGACAAAATCAAAAGTTCGAACGTCAATCTGTTAACTGCCAGTGCTCTCTCTTTCTTATGTATTGATCCTGTAAGTTTAAACTTATTTAGCTGTAATCATGTAGCCACAAGCATATGAATTCGTTAATACATTTTATACATAAAGACATCATTAAGAATCAAAGATTCCCAAGAATAAATTAGAATTTAGAATGTCAAAAGAGAGTACAAACATGTTACCAAATCTTTAGTTTTATTGAAATAAACGTCAATGTTTTGGAAAATTGTGCTAATAAAAATGGTTAAAAGTTGTCGATAAGATATTGAAGGTCATGAATAGATCCCAATGAACTAAAATGCAAAAGTGGATATATGGAGATTTTGAATAGCTTGAAACGGACTAAAACAGAAACGGATAAAGTTCTTTAGAATGTAGGCTACTAACAAGAAACTCAATACCTGAGTAGAAGATCATTTTACACCATTATTTAACTTTCTCTATTACATTGTTACCCAGTTAAGTTGAGTTTATTCTGTTGCTGAGGTTATTAATTTGGTAACGGATGTTATAATCTTAATATCAGGGAATACTTGAAAGTACCTATTAGATAGCCAAATACGGTCCACTAACCAAAACTCCCTCAAGAAGAAAGTCCATTTAATTTTGTTTTGTTTATATGATCGGTTAAAGTTCATTCAAATTTGATGTTTTAGAATATTTATTTCTTCAAAAGTCAAGTATTTCAGTAATGTTTCGATGACTTCTATTTTTATTGCTTCATATTCGTAATGAGATTCCATATGATCCATTTTGCTTTCAGGTTGATTCATGGTTGGCAGCTCTACGAGCCGGTTGCAACTTGGGTGAGGCTGAATCTTAGAAGATCACCATTTACTTGTACAGAGTTGATGTCTTGCTTTAGAAATTCTTCCGAAAATATCATGAACAATATAAAGTTTAAATATAGCTGTGTAGCAGTAAAGTCCTCATGGCTCATGTGCATAGTTCAACTTAATGCAGAAGGTAAATTGAATAGACCGGTTGTGTATATTTATTATGACTAGGGGTAGTGCTCAGTTTCAATCCTTCATTTTCTATTGCTCATGCCAGTTTGGTCCTTGTTATTTCGGTAGAAATTTCAGCTTGATACACTATTTTTTTCACTCGATTGATAGTGACTGTAATTTGATGTTGTGTTTGAGTCTGTTGATTTGTTCACAAACAGAATATTTGGTGCATCAGAGGAGTTTTTCTGGGTTTTGTTATGGCAGATTGGTTGTATGAAGTTAGCTCAGATCTTACTTATCTCCAGTGAAATTCTTTTTCAAAACACTCAATAAGTTGGTCTTAATGATAGTACTTTCTTTCATCCGAAAATTGTATATAAATGGAAATTATTTTTCTAACCTCTCATCATGTGAGTTTCCTAACTTTGTACACATACTCGTTTTTTCCAAGTTGACACTGAAGAGAATATCTTATCTCAAAAACAGCTAAGTGAGCCTCAAAAGCCTCACATTTATCTCTTCCCGATAATTAAAGGTTAACCTCTTTGTTTGAGGTCAATACAAAACTGGCAATTGCCAAGATTCCAATTGTCTTAACGAAATATGAAAAAGAAGCATTTGTATTCCATATTTCAGGGACTTCAGTAATATATTGTTATTTGTAAAGAAAAAAATTATTCCCACTCTACCTTCTTTGTTTGCTGATGTACCAGTTCAAAATCTCAAGTTGGTATTTTGCCTTCTTCAGGAGATAAGAGGATTGGAAGCAACATCAATCATTTACAATTATTTCACATCTATATTTAAAGGATTTGGGTGTACAATACAATTCGAACAATAATTAAGCGTCCACAATCATTTGATAAATCTTTGGTTCGAAGTTTTTATTACAATCCAACTCACACCCGTGCATGATTGAATTAACACACAGATCTTTGTGGTATGAGACCATCGTAGTTCTGATGATATTTAGTTATAAATCTATTCCTGCTTTGTGATGGACTAATGCTGTATGTTCATGGTAGCTGTGTTTTTCGCAACTGCGGTCATCATGAACTCAAGAGATGTTGCGAAATCCTCGCACAGCTGGTGGGGGTCAGGGATGATAGTCTCGTCGACGGCCACAACGACTTTCATCTTCCCAATGTAGCTTTGGAAGTGGATAGTAAGAGCCTAAGGAATTTCACATTGTTATGTTATGAAATAATAATAATAATAATAATAGTAAAAGGCAAAACAAAGTAAAAGTTTTTCTTTTGAAGTACTTTTTTTAAAATTGTATTTAAATACATAACTCTTTAAGTATTTCAAAATTAATATTTCGGCGCACCAACTTGGACACCTCATGACCTGTAAAGAAAAAAAACTTCGAGGCACAAAACCATGGTAGATTATTGTGAAACAAAAAAAAGATTATGAATAACATAAACTATGTGAAAATTTTGAAAAATAATATCGTGCCCCTTCAATAGGTTACTATTTGTCCTCTTTAATTATGTTTCGATACCAGTTTGTCATCCTGAATTATGTCTCAATATCTGTTTGTCACCTTTCACTTCAACGTATCAAACACTCATAATCTTTTGATTTGTAACAAGTTCCTTTCCTTCCTTTGAGAATCCATTCGTTTTCAATCAACGTTACGTTTTGATATTTTTTCTTATTTACCAAGAATATTCCTAATTAACAATGATTTACCCTTGAGCTTAATAGACAAGGGTTGATTATTCTGAACTATATAAAAGAAGTAAAATTGGTCAAGTAAAAGTTTTTACTTACATGAGGATGTCCAAAAACACTAGGAGCAAGATAGACCAGAGGGTGACCATAGAATCCAACTTCCTCAAGTGGCCCCATCACATTGGAGAAGGAAAATGTTGTGTTTGACAAGATTTTGTGTGACACTTTGGCAGCAGTCTGTATTTTGAAATACAAAATAACATGTATTAAGGATTATTTTTTTGTATATATGAGCAATATCGGTTATTTGAAATATTCGAGATTCGAATTTCACGTAGATTGTCATATTTTCTACTATCCGTATATGTGTTTTTTAATTAACGTGAAAGATAGGTCGTCCTCACTACTACAGAAAAGGGAATATTCGTCGGATATAAGGGCATATACACGTCGGATATAAGCACACTCCCATCCGACGTATATGTGTGCGTCGTCTATACATAGACGTCGGCCGTCGTATAGCCGACGTCTATACCTAACGAATAGACGTCGGCTGTAATTAGACGCCGACGTGTATTCTTTAATGTATAGACGTCGGTTAATAAACATACGACGCCTATACTTTAGGGATAAACGTCGGGTCAATAATATACGACGCCTATACTTTAGGAATAGACGTCGGCTTACATAGGAAGCCGACGTCTATTCTTTTCTTCAGAGGATTAGACGTCGGCTTATATAAACAGCCGACGTCTATTCCCAAACCTGGACAAAAAAAAATAAATAGGATCCGACGAAATTGTTTTTAGTCATCGTCGTCGTGTACATACAACTGCACCAAATTCGTTCACCTATAAATTTCATCCACATACATCCATATACATCCCACATACAATTGACATTCACAAGCATACATCCACATACATCCACAAGCATCCATACAATTGACTCACAAGCATACATCCACATACATCCACAAGCATACATGCACAAACACAAACACAAAAATACAACCACACAATTGACATTCAACACACTTGCAATTAATTCATTCTAAAATTAAGGCGATTATATTAAGGCATAAAGTGTAGGTTTGTAATACAAGTGCACTTGTTAACTAAATTACAAAAAATACAATTGGCAGTAGAACCTCTTAGTTCGTCAGCATGTTTCTGATGAAATAGCGAGCCCATCGGTCGCGAGTTTCATCGAGCTCTTGTTGCGAGAATGGATCACTATTTTTTGGGAAAACCTATCAAAAAATTACAAGTGTGTTGAGTATTAATAACTAAATATTGAAACTACAATTGAATATACAATTGAATAACGATCTACATTACCTCGGTTAGACATACGTCTTGAGTTGCCACATCGAGGATTTCCTCCATGTATCTCATCACGTAGTAACCGCATTCCGTATTTCCAACCTGCTTCCGGTACTACAAACATAGGAATTCGCTAAATATTTGTTCATAACTTAATTAACAAAAATGGGATAGAACGTACTCTCATTCCATGCCATGTTATTCCTGATTTTGTGGTTGTTCTCCTACCACCTAAAGCTCTGTAAACCTTAATTGCCCTGAGTAGCACAAGTTAAAATATCAATCAATAATACTAATAAAAATCCACGAATTACTTTATTCACGACTAAACGAACTTACATATTTAGAAGTTTCTTTATTGAGTCCCTTGGTTTATTCGACCCCAACGGATCAAACCAATATGCCGAATTAGTCGTTGGGCATACAACGACAAGCATCCAATGAGCCCTGTGTTATATATATAATTAGAAGTTTATTACAAAATAAAATTTCACTTTGAATTACAAAGTTTACCTCTCATGATAAGGGAGCAGATAATATTTCTTGTCTTCTTCTTTAAAGAATGTCCCTAGTTGACCCGATTTATCGTCATTCCCGTATATATATGTAGATGGACTGATAAATCCAAATACTTGATCCTCGGGAAAGATTGACCTTCTGGCGTCGTAAAGATGTCTACAAGTATAAAAATTATAATTTATTACAGTTTTGATAAAATTATTCAATACTTTTCATTGTATACAAAAGAACACTTACTTCACTTGCACGTCGATAATCATGATACACAACGAATCCATCGCCATGAACTGCATGATATCCTCTTTGGTGACGTACAAAGCCGGAGGCAACCCTTTATCCCCCTCCAACTCCAAGGTACTTAACGATTGTGCCTCCCTACCTACCATTCATTGATACAACATTTTGCACCTACTTGGAAGCGAATTAATGTTGATCGGAGATTGGTTGTTTGACCCTTTGCTCCGGGGGCTTGACACCTTACAAAGATGTATAGAACCGTTAAAATACAATTGTTAACAAAATTGAAGTTTAAAGTCTTTCAAAGTTAAACTATACCTCATGTTTGTCGTTTAGCTCTACTAAATAACTATGCCAACGCACGAACCCACCGATAGCATCGCCGAGAGTAACAATCTCTTCTTCCGGAAATGGCACAAAAACACCAGGATCTAAGCAACTCTCAACTGCAACCTTCAATTCTCCCTCTCCTACCTCTGTGAAGTGGTGTCTGGAGATGTTATAAACTTTCCCGTGTCCCACCAATCTTCGATAAGGGTCTTCGACAAATAAAGCACATCTAGATCCATCCACGAACTTTCCAAACGAGGGACCGTCGACGAGGGCCAATTCTCGAGAATGAGACACGAAATCATCATGTCGATGATGGTGGAACACTGGCGGAACTGGAGTAGTCTCCGTGGAAGAACCGGTCTTACGACGGGTAGGAGAAGTAGGCAAAGCACGATCCAATCTCTCCGAAAGAAGCTGCAAAGACTTCTTCAAATCTGCAATCTCCTGCTGGCATTTGGTATGACCAGTCGTCGAAGTAGACCGTTGAGTCTTCCCAAAATATTGTCGAAGTCCAACTCTACTCCCTACCCCTCGCACACGACCGGGGTGTTCGTCGTTTCCCAAGGCCTCGCGTAGAATATCATTCCGACCATCGGAAGCAAATTCGCCTTGAGATTCTCTCAACTTCAGAGAGTCCTAAGTTTAAAACAATATTTACTATCATTTGAGCAATATAAAATTAATGATTCTGAATTAATAACATATATATAAATGATGCAACTTACTATCTTCGAGCCGATAGCTTGCGACTCGTCTGTGACGTACTCCCCTCTGGAGTTTACTCTCGCTCTCTTCCAAGAATCACAACGAGCTATGGGAGAAGGAGGAGATAGGTTACTTGCTTGCTCCTCACTCATACCGGAGTCAATTGCCTCCTGTCTCTTCTGAGCAATTTTTTCAGCCATCATTTGTGCTTCCAACTTGTGGTACCCCGCTCGAGACATACGATGGGTATACTTGTTAGAAGATCTAATCTTTTGGTTTTTTGCTCGGATGGCCTAAAATCAAGTTTATTAGATTGTCACTAAAATCAATAACTAACAAGTTTGTTTTGAAACTCAGTTACTATATTATAAATTAAACTCAGTATACCTCAAACTCCGGGCTATCTCTGGATTTTCTGAATAGCTCCCATTGATTCGGAGTGATAAAGTTATAGACATCGCATGGATTTCTATCCTGGTAGTCTCCGAATATGTACTTGTTCGTTAAATTTGTTTTGAAATCCCTCCAACGAACTGACATGTATGTCATCCACTTCTTCTTCAACTTGTCAGTGGATTGGAACTCAAAAGATTCCTACAACACGTTAACTTTATATATATCAAAAGTTCAACTAAAACTATAGAAATCTATAATGGAACAATTACCTGCACATTATCCCATATTGTGTCCTTCAACTTCTCATCTACATCAGCCCAACTGGATAAACAAATGTCAACTTTGGCCCTCGCTAAGCTACCCAGAAAACTTTTCCAATTATCAGACAACATGCCTAAGGGCTCAAGACGGTCATCAAACTGGATTGGAATTCTACCGTCTCTAGTTCTTCTGCCCACGAATTCTTTCATGAGACAAGGACCTCGTGTACTGTATGTCTTCGAACCTTCAGACTCGGAGGAAGTGGGTTTCTTTTTCGGAGCCATTATACTATAAAATATAAATTCAAGTAATTAAATAAGGTAAAGACATGGATTAAATGTCTATTACAATGTGTTACAACAGAAAATTTGCACCTTTACTGTTTTTTTTTCCTTAATGGATTTTCAATCCATATACCTTCACCGTGGTCATCTCTAAACATACAAGTCTCAACATTTATTTCTTCATCTACTGAGTTCAATTCAGGTGCTTGCTTAGAGAAAGGTGGTGTTTCTTCATACTCGATCAGACTATCATCTGATACAATTTTTTTCTTCCCTTCCAAAATTACTGCCCATTTCTTATCACACGAATCAGCCACATAGAAGACTTGTTTCGCTTGGGAAGCTAGAATAAAAGGTTCTCCTTTATACCCTTGTTTTGAAAAATCTATTAAAGTGAAGCCATAGTCATCCACTCGAACTCCTGTTTTATTATCAGCCCACTTGCATCTAAATATAGGTACTTTGAATTTAACAAAGTCTAGCTCCCATATATCTTCAATTACACCGTAATAGGACATGTCGGCGTATACAGGATTCTTGTCTTTAGAACTAGACACATGCAAAGACTCTGCTATTAAGGTGACGCCACTGTTCTGAACAGCACTTTTCGCATCTTCACAAACTGTGTAGAAAGAATATCCATTGATATCATAACCACTGTAACTTATGACAACAGAATGCGGACCGTAAGCCAACCACTGTATTGTCTCAGAAACATCACGCTTGTATGCTAGATTTTTGAACCAAGAGATGAAATTCTTATTGTGACTATTAATTACTTGTTGATCACTCCACAAAGGATTTCTTTCCTTTAGAAACTTCATGTGTTCATTTAGGTATGGTTGAACTTCATTCGAATTGCACAACACATAAAAATATGCTGTCATTAAGTCATCGCCATTTGGATTTAACATTTTCATCCCCCGTGTCCCTTTACCATCGACACGATTATCATGACGATTCTTCGGAAGTCCAACAGTTTTGGTGTTTGCTAGGTATCCAGTGCAAAACTCGATAACCTCCTCAGCTATGTATCCTTCAACAATACTAGCATCTGGTCTTTGACGATTTTTGCAATAACCTTTCAACACTTTCATATAACGCTCAAAAGGATACATCCACCTTAAGAAAACTGGTCCGCACAATTTAACTTCTCTAACCAAATGAATAACAAGATGAATCATAATGTCGAAAAAAGCCGGGGGGAAGAACATCTCCAACTGACATAATGTGACCACAATTTCATTCTGTAACTTGTCTAACTGCACAGGATCGACCACCTTACTGCAAATCTTATTGAAAAACGAACACAACTTTATTATTGCTTGTCTAACATCTTTCGGTAATATGGATCTCAGTGCTACAGGTAACAACTGCTGCATTAAAGTATGACAATCGTGAGACTTCATCCCCACAAGTTTCAAATCCTTCATAACAACAAGATTACTGATATTTGAAGAATAACCTTGTGGAACCCTTACATCGTGCAAACACTGACAGAGAATTTTTTTCTCCTTTCTAGACAATGTATAACTAGCTGGAGGTAAGTAATTCCGATCTCCTTTCTTCTCTGGTGCCAACATTGCTCGTATACCAATATCAACAAGATCAAGTCTTGCATTATATCCATCTTTGGTTTTACCAGGTATGTTCAACAGAGTGCCAACAAGACTATCACAAACATTTTTCTCTACGTGCATCACATCAATACAATGTCTAACTTCTAAAGTTTTCCAGTAAGGAAGATCAAAAAATATTGACCTTTTTTTCCAACTACTTTTGTCGTTTGCTCGTTTGTACGGTTTTCCAAATTCACATTCAATGTTCCTTACACGTTCATACACCTTTTCGACGCTGATTTCAACTGGCGGATTCTGAAACTCCTGTTTTCCGTTAAATGCTTTCTTCAACCTACGATAAGGATGAGAGTTCGGCAAAAATCTCCGATGACCGAGATAGACAGTCTTAGAACCATTAACTAGTTGCAAAGAACATGTATTTTCCTCGCAAATTGGACAAGCTTTATGACCTTTAACTGAATATCCAGACAGATTACCATAAGCTGGAAAGTCATTAATCGTGCAAAATATCATTGCCCGCATTACGAACGACTCCTGACGATAAGAATCAAAAACTGACTCTCCGTCACCCCACAATTTTTTTAGGTCATCAATTAAAGGCCTTAAATACACATCGATATCGTTTCCAGGTTGTTTCGGACCAGAAATCATTAAGGACAACATGATATATTTGCGTTTCATGCATAACCACGGGGGCATATTGTAAATTACAAGCAGAACGGGCCAAGAACTGTGAATGCTACTCAAACTACCAAAAGGATTCATTCCGTCAGTACAGAGCCCAAGTCGTACATTCCTCGATTCTGCACCAAACACAGGAAAGTCGACATTTATTTTTTTCCACTGAGGTGAATCTGCAGGGTGACGTAGCAACTGATCATTTGGTTTCTCACGATCAGCATGCCATGTCATGTTCTTGGAATCTTCTTTACACGCAAACAAACGTTTAAGCCTTGGTATTATCGGAAGATACCACAAAATCTTAGCAGGAGGTCCTTTGATTTTCATCTCATCAGCCTCTTCATTGTGGTTTGGTCCACTACGTTTCATTTTGTATCTTGACACATGACACCTGGGACAAGAATGTAAGTTTTCAAACTCACCCCTATACAATATACAATCGTTCGGGCATGCGTGTATCTTCCTATATTCCATTCCCATAGGGCACAACACTTTCTTTGCATCATAAGTTCTATCTGGCAACTCATTGTCATCTGGAAGCATCTCTTTCACTAACTTCAACATTGATGTGAAACTCACATCGGACCAACCATTTCCAGCTTTTAAATTGTACAACTTCAACACCGCTGACAATCTAGTGAATTTGGTACAATTCTTATACAACGGCTTCTCATTGTCACTCAACAAATTACCAAGTAAATCGGGGTTGGACGAAAACTTTTCAGCCATATCCTGAACCATTTCCTCTAAGTGATCTTCCACACTAACATCTTCTCCATCATTCTTGGAACGACTACATGATTCATTTTCGCCGTGCCATATCCACCGTCTGTAATTTGGGTCGAAACCTTTCTCAAACAAATGATCTTTCATTTTCCGAAAAGTCAACACTGACATATTATGACACTTATTGCACGGACAATACGCCATGTCGCTGTCTTTCATTTTGTTAGAATGTTTTTTGGCAACCTCTAAGAACATATTCACTCCGTTCTCATATTCATCACTCAATCTGTTTGAAACTATCCACTCTCGATCCATTTCAATCTAAACAGAGGCAAAAATGATAGTTATTATTGCAGAACATAAATAAAATTTCAATTTAAAAGAATGTGTACGTAGATGAGAAGATTCGGAGACATTAAGATGAGAAAAGAATGACTCAGAGGAGAAGAGATGAAGTCCTTAATCTAGCGTGGAATAAGGAAGGTTAGAAATCTAACTAAACAATCAAGGCCAAAACAAACCTAAAGTCCACTATAGGTCCTTAGTAATAGACGACGCCTAACTTCGAGGTCCCACCGAGGACCACTAGTCTGTAGGAAATCAAGAACCCGGAGGTCCCTAATATCTCAGGGAGACTAGATGGGCAACGACGTTCAGGCCGAAAGGGTCTTAAACATCGAGGACCACTAATCTATAGGAAATCAAGAACCCGGAGGTTCCTAAAATCTCAGGGAGACTAGATGGGCAACGACATTCAGGCCATAACGGTCTTAAACGGTTTCCTCTCCTTAATGCGTCCGAAAATCCTAGGGGCCAACGTCTAATTGATTTTATTAAGGCTCTTTTATTAAGTGGTTTTTGGGCCAAGGAAAGGGTGATGAAATCCCCCACCTCATCTCCTATAGGTGACTGCCCCCTAAGTGTTTTTCATACCTTAATCTAACAAACAACACACCAAACAAACACTCACCTCACTCTTGTTACAATGCAAGTCCTACTAACTAATGCGTGCTTTCTAATGAATGATGAGTGAAAGATAGTACGTACCTTACGCCAGCAATCTACGACAGAAAGCGTAAATAATAGAAAATACAATGCATGCAAATCCTATATGATGAATGACTTAACAAATATTGTCTAATCTTTTGCTTTGGGTTATTAAAGGCCAAGTTGTTTAAGGGGGGCAATGAGTTATTATCATAATATTAAAAATTCAATAAATTAAGGCAATAAACATTTAAAATATTAAAATCAAGTATTAAAACTAATTACATGAATTGACAGAAAAACATTTGAAACACAAACTATCATGTTATTAATAATAATTGGGAATAAAATTTTATTGAAATTTTGGCAGAACCTCCACTTAAAATTTAATATATAAAATTCTTCAAATCCTGAAATCAACAAGAAAATCCTAATATCTAGGTATCTAATCACATTCACATCTAGTTATCCACTTAAATTTTATTCAAATCCTAATATCTAGTTATCTAATCACATTCACATTATGTATTTCTCTACTCAATCCAAACCAAATTCTTAACATAATCCAAACCAAATCAATCCAATGAAAACAAAGTTTGGTTAAATCATCCAACCAACCCAACTCAATCCAAACTAAATCAATTCAATGAATATGTTTATCAAATATCAACACATAACACACATGCAAAAAAACTCCGAGAAGAAGTTGTTTATCACGTCTACATGTCAAGAGTGTACATCCACATTGAATCGATATCTAACCAATATTTGCACTAACCCTAATTTGGCGTTGGATTCTTGGTCTAAACTAATCCTAAATTAAGAATCTAAAATTTAGGACGAACCAGAGGAGGGAAAAGTTGTATTGCCGGAGAAGCTCTTTGTGTTTCCCGAAGACGTCGCGGAGGAGACGGAGCTACATGCGGAGGAGGCTAAGTTAGAGAGAATATGTGGAGAAAGATGAACTTAAAACAAGAAAAAACGAACTTAAAACCTACATGTGGAGAGAGACGGAGGAAGACGAAGGAAGAAGGAGAAGAGGGCCGGAGAAGTGGAGGAGCGCTTGGGAGCTCGCTGCGGTGCCGGAGACGGTGCGGATCGGTCGGAGGATGGTCGCGGAGGAGAGTTCGGTCGCGGGACGGCTAGGGTTTGGGTGGGTTTCGACTGAAAAGAATGAAAGAAAACGCGTCTGTCCGATTTCTTTAAGACCTATATACGTCGGATGTTACATAACACCGACGTCTATACCTCGACGTCTATGTGGATAGACTATAGACGTCGGTCTTAAATTACGTCCGACGTCTATAGGACGACGTCTATACCCTATAGACGTCGGATTCACAAGGTACTAAAACACCGACGTCTAAAGGTCGACGTCTATACACTATAGACGTCGGCTAAACGTGTTATTTCAAAACCCGACGTCTATAGTGTCACATAGACGTCGGCTTCCATTTCAGCCGACGTCTATTCTGTCCTCTCCACAATAGACGTCGTCTGTTACAACAGCCGACGTCTATTGTGCGACGAGTAAAGCCAATTCTGCACTAGTGCCTTCAGTACTTGTTATCTAAAATGTGTATGGAATTATCATATATTATTAGTGCTTACTTATGAATTTGCTTAATGGTAACTCTTTCTTTTCTATCTATATTCTATAGCAAAGCTAGTTAAACTTTGTTTTTAGGGTTAATTAGCTAAAAGGAAATTTCATGATTTTTGCATAAAACATAAAGTGCTCTAAGTAAAAAGGAATGTGGCCCTATAAATAGTACTCTGGGTCAAACTAAAAGCTATGTGCAGTAACATAACTTTTAGAAGATTATACGTGTTTCATTAAATAATAAAGATAAGCAATTTTTATGACTATGAAACCTCTCCGTGAAAAAATGTGTCCCAGGAAGAAATTTTGTGAGAAATGTTGATTTCCAAGAAAGAAGATTGAACGTAACTTTATCAACTGAATCACAGGTTAAGCTAACTATTCTAAACTTTAGAAACTCACCAAACCTCCACACGTAAAAGGTTATTTTAAATTGCTAACTATACGTAAACGATGTCTTATTAAATTGTTCACTAAAGTCTTGGGGTGTACATAGGACGAGTTATATGAGGTTTGGTTCATACCGGACCACTTTGGGTCTAAAAGAAGTTGAACGGTGAAGTAAGACTTGTCAATTGGGTCGTATTCGTGTACTATCGTGTCAAACAGTTCTGCAGTCGTGCAAGATTTTGTGTTATCGTGTATGGTATGAATTGAAAAATATCAATCATATTTAGATAAAAAATAGTTAAGTGACATGTTATATTGATATTTTTCTTTCTAAATAACATCTTAATTGACTATTATCAAATACAAATAATTGATTATCTAACAAAAAATACAGTTTGTATCAGTTTCGTATAAAATAAAACTTATCGTATAATCGTGTTGTGTTCGTGTCAAATCATATATCAATTATTTTATATTTGTATCTTTACAAATCATCATAATAAAACATTTCAATCATACAATTTTTTCGTGTAAAGTCGTGTCTAAATTGTGTTACCATATCGTGTCGTGTAATTGTGTCGTATCCAGAACTGATAGACTACGTATACCTAAATCAACTTTTTTGGACCTAAGTCTACCTACCCAATCTACTCAATTTCAATTTTATTTTAATTGATTCTGAGCTTATCCACTGTCAAAAAAAAAAACATTAGTCATGTCCCTCATAAAAATAAAAAATCATATGGTAACATAAAGATCATATATATACTGATAACACTGAAATCACAAAATTACTCAATAGGCAAATCAAAAAAATTGGGTTGTAATTAACTTAACCTTGATGCCAAAAACTTTGAGAATGAATTTTGCACTCCAGAATGTAAATAGAGCTTCATGAGAGGCCTTCTTTCGGTCGACAATCTGCTTACCCATCCTCACATATTCGAGTGGATCATTGTGGTGAACGATAGGGAAGCGAAGAATGATGTAACCGAGCCAATTGCCCCATTGTGGTGCACCCTTTCGCCCTGCCATCATGTCGGCCAATACCTGTTTTTCGATGAATACAAAGTTAATCAATCGAATAATCATTATTTTTAACATTTCAATCTAAGGGGGTAATTTTGGGAAACATAATGCAATGTTAGTCACCAATAAAGATATAAGCCATTCCAAAATTCTGAAGTGCTTGAACTTTAGAAAAGTAAGAATTACTCAAGATTCAAGTAAATCGTTTTGATAATAAAACGAAAATATCCAATGATTTCCTTCTCTTCTCTTGATATAACGTGACCTAAAACTATTGTAGCATGGTGAAGCAAATGGAGGTACAAATTAGGGAAGAAAAGTATGACTGACTACCACTTTGTTTAGGTATCCCTAGGACTGCGTTATCATTTATCTTTGTAGGCTACCTAAACATGTATTAAGTTGTAAACGTGCTATAACATAATACAACGTTACCATAACAGGGTAAATGGCAGTACAAAACATACTTGAATTCCTGGAGTTTTCCTGATATTGACAAGAACAGTAGACCTGACCCGAATATTTTCAGTAAGTTCACCATTTCCACTCTCACCATCACCTGAAGCCAATATCAAAATTGACATTACCAACTTTTATTTATAGAAATATTACCAAAATTTCAACTCCTAGGTTTTCTGTCATATACTATTAAGATGACCTTTGAGAATGAGCTTCTTTCACTTGTTTTGTGTTCAAAATAGTTTGCATGTTGTGTGCGAAAAATATGGTATATATGGATTCAATCTTAATTGATCAAATGACTATTTGAGTGGGGGTGGAGATGCGTGTTCAATTCCCTTTCCTGATAATTAAAAAGTACCTCTACCTATTATAAAAAAAGGAATATATGGCGAATGAAAATGCAATACGAAAATACGAAAATGTCATACTAAATTAAAATAACTGATGCTATGTATAAGAATACAATATTAGTGCACTTACAATCTTGCCTCCTGAGTAGATACCGTGTTAGACCAGCAGAAATAATACCCAGTAGCACATCATTAACAGTCTGAAAAAGGGACCAACTTCTAAATTTTAGGAGTTAGAAGATGTGGATTCAAATGAATAGGACTATTAGTTGCTAGTGCGTAAAACAAATGGGCACCAGTTTCTTTCTTTTACATGAATATACTAATATAAGTAAGAAAATATCAAGAATTTTGCAGATACAAATAGGGTGCACATGTTAAATTTCATATTAGTAGCTAAAGTTGATACAAATATATACATCTTTTGACATATCTGCATAATAGTATCTGTAAATTAGTTCTTTAATTGTATTTCTTACAATATCTCTCTATTAAGTTCTACTAAATGTTTCATTTTTTTTCCAAGTCAATTTATTCACATACAATAAATTTCTTCGTATTGTCATGCATCAATGAATATCTAAACCCTTCTTTTATATAGGTATAAGTTTTAAAAGCATCTATTTCTAATTTAATTCGTATTTATTTTTGAAAAAAATGAAAATGCATTTCATTTTTACATTTCTATGGATATATTGAAACATCTATCCTTTTGCTCTCCAATCGTCAAGACTCCATTCATGGGCACAAATATTTGGCATAACTTTATTCTCAATCGTAGATTTAATCACCATTTTTATACCAAAAATATATTAAATTATTCAAATTGCCTTTTAATATAGGATCAACTTTAGATCTAATGGCTCAATTTTTTTACCAAAAAATATATAATTAAGAGGAGATAAAGAGCATTTTGACATAGGAAAATATGATGCATATAAGGCGTACGTACCGCACCCATGGCAAGCTTGACAGTCTTGACATCCTCAAAACTAAGAGTTTTGTGCACAAACCTCTTAGGGTTGAACTCCACTCCAACTTTGCCCTTGATAGCCGTATCCGTATCCTTCAAAAACCACCCGGTGGCCACAAACTCAAAGAAATCGACAATTGTATTAATAAACACCCTAAAATACCACAAAATTCCCGCCCAAAGGACCCAAAGCATTCCTAAAAAGGTTTTGTTTTCTCTCTCTTTCGTCGCCCCGATTTCGGGGATAGTCGGGAGGGAATTGGGGTCGGCCGTCTTGCGCATGCAAGCAAAGAGGAGAGACATGAGAGATATGCCATCTCCGAGGGAATGGTGGCACCGGAGCACCGCCACCGCCTCGGTCTCTGAGGTCTTGATGTTAAGGATGTGGAGGTCCCAAAGTGGCTTTGATAAGTCTAGATTTGTCGTAGAGAGACTGGAGATGTAGTCCTCGATGAACTTGTCCCCCGTGTTGGGGTCTATGGAAGATACGTCAGCAACTACAATGTGGTCGTCTGAAGATACCGTCGTCCTAACCCACTTCGCCTTGCCTTCTATTTCTCCATTTTCGAATACCTTCACAATTGTTGAAATTTCGTTAAGCTACCGTTTAACCTAAAAACAACAATATTACTAAGTTGACATAGTTTGGATATGATGTTATCGTATTAGAATTTTTCATGTTACCATGTGTAACAAGTAGTTCCTGTAGGATGAGTAATGTTGCTAGACAATGTTGCAATAACATGTTGTGATGATATTTTTTTGTAAGTTCAATGAAAAATTATAGAGATCTCTTATATTTTGTCTTAGATATATGATTTTGAACGTCATTGATTGAAAGAAAATAAGTGAAATTAAGTAACGTTTGAAAGTGAGACAACTGTAGTGTAAAAAGAAATAAGTAAAATCAATTAACGTTAATTAGAAAATGAGGCACCATGTTTAGGGTTGCAAAAATATTCTTCAAGTGAGCATATGAAGTTTGAAAATGAATTCGGTCGATCATATTAACTTGAGGGAAGAATTTGAACTAGAGTTGCATGACATGTATATCTGATACATAGGTTGGTTTCACCATCTCTTCTATATATGCATGAGAAAGATCAGAGGAGAATGATATAACATTAGATGATTTCAAACATTTTCAACTTACGAGATAATATATTTGACTAATCACTGACATTAGAATTCTCTTTGTAAAACAAATTTCCTCTAAGGAGTGACTTCCAAACTATAAATAATATTTTGCATTCATTCATGAAGCCATATATCACAACAATAATGTTTGGCAGTGACTGATGAAGACTACCTATATATGAGTTAAGTCCTAATAAACGTTGTTTTAAAGTAATTGCATGTTACCCTTCACACATAATTTTTAAGAATTTTTCCCCATTTGGCTTATATAAATCAATTCGTCTAACAATCTTGTTGTGTAAATAAAACCTAATCAATAAGCTAGTATTACATGCATGACGTGTGATTTCTAACTTCCAGCCGTCGTAAAGAGTGTGGGATGGACTTTATAATTCATTAATATTTTTTATTTACTGAAATATTTTAACATTGACAAGAAACTAGATACAAGCTTAAGATGTACTTCATATATCCATTTTCAGATTGACATATAATTTTGTACATGTTGCTTTTCCAGTGTCTCCGTTATTATGTTTTGATTTAAAGAATTATGATATTTTGTTTAATCATGATATTTTTTTCAACTATGTTTTCTGCCTTAGAAACAATGAAGGATTTCTTGGTATTTTCCCACCCTTCATAGTGAGAAACATGTTCCAAATTATTTCTTTAATAAGACTTTGAGTTTTGCCAAAATTTGAAAGAAAGATATGTAAACTCACTTGTAAAAAGAATATTAATTTCTTATAGAAGTTAGACTAAAGACTTAACTTTGGTCACGACTCACGACTCATGCATGGAGATGAAAATTCTAAACCAACTCCACCTAACACACGCATAGGATGTGTTCGGGATTCGGTCAAAAGCTATAGTTGTATTTTGCTAAAATAACGCTTCAAAATATTATTAATTCCACCACGAAACCTTTAAGCTAAAAAGATTGTGTTCGGAAAAATAATATTTATGCTAACTAATTTCGAAAGAAACCCCTAGTTTTCAACAAAAATGGGCAATTTAGATAATAATTTTTCAAACAAGCACTAAGCTACATGAAGTGGAGATCAAAATCTGGTAAACTTATTTAGACGAGTCTCTGATTCCAATTTAGAGATTACATCAAACAAAGAGAGTTGCATAATGCATCCTGAAGTTTACTTAAACAGGGGGACATTCTTTCATTAAAGGTCCAATGAGACCATAAGGAGGCTACTCTTTTTGAATGAACAACGTAATCCTGTTGAGGAGCCTAGATAAACAACGTAGAATTTGAAAATTAATAATGGCAAATTAAATTATGCAACTCCAAAACGCATCTTTAATTTACCAACAAAAAATTACAAAGATTTATAAGAAAAGCTTTATACAAGCGCAAAGCAGAAATTCAATTATGAACCAACGAAACCCTTTAGCCTATTAACTCCAACAAAACATTGCAATTTCACTTAAAATTCACAACAATTATCGACATTAGACATTGAAGTTGCATTACAAACAAACTTAGTTCAAAACAAACTATATCTTCACTCAAGTTTTAGTGTAGACACCTCCTAAGAATTCACATCGTATCAAAAATTCAAGATTATAAGTACATGCTAACCTGCAAGCTGGAGAATCGCGGGTGGTGAATGAGGGTAGCTTCTAGTCCAACCTTAACAAGCTCGACATCGATTAATTTCGCACTTCCCATGATGGCTAGAATGTAGCAATTGAAATGCGGTTGGTGGAACAACCTCCCGCCTGGCGTTAACGGCTCGTCCTCCTCTTCCTCCTCCGTCTCTTTCCTGATCTCCAAAGGTGGTAGTCGGTTCTTCCATGATATGCCCTCTTCTTGGAGCTCCATTTCAGGCAATAGAAGAGCCAGAGAAAACAACAAAGTTTTGTTTGATGTAAGAAGCGCCTAAGGTGTCACTCTCATCTTGTTTAAATGAAATATTGTTGGATTTTTGTGTAGATGTCCCTGGTTTTTTTATACTTAGGACAATAAGTGGATAGTCTGCTCTGAGATTCTTTTATTTTTCATGCCATTGTGAACCTTATAAATTCCCATGTTATTTTTACATAGTGAAGCTTTACTGTCCTTGTTTGTGTTTTTACTTGATTCACGTGTATCTTGGTGTTGTGTTTTTTTTGTGTTGGGAAAGGATCTAAACAATGTTACTACAAAACGACAGATTAATTCCTATTAATTTTGGTCGACTGATGTCCAACATTGGTCGACCGCTCCACGGTTATTTACATCTCGTAACTACTTTCTGGTCGATTGTTCTTAACCTCCAAAAAAGTCCCTGAAAAATTCGGTCGAATGATGTCAAACACCGGTCGATCATTTTTTACCTTTGAAAGTTCCTGATAAAATCGGTCGAACGGTGTCCCACACCAGTCGACCATTTTTCCTATTTTCCTGTATAAACCAATTTTCAACATTTTGTTTTTGTGGTTTGTTTATTGCTTTCTTGATTGTTTCACATGCACCTTCAATCTTTGATTTTGTGGGGTTTATGAGGAGTTTTTTTATCGACTCCTTAATTTTGTATCCTTTTATTGGTGAATAAAATATACAAAAACAAATCCAACTTATTTGGTGAAAAAATAGTTGAGGTAACCCAACGACAACTAATTAAGTTCTCTAATTATTTGTAATAAAGTCTTGTATAATAGTGAGTTCAGTAGTAGAAAAAGTAGTTGTAAGTGTAAGTTATAGTATTATAACATTTATTTTATAAATACAAGCTTACACTTCACTTATCTTCGAGTCTCTTCTACTCAAGAAGTAGTATATATCAGAGTTGTATTCATGGTGATCATTCATTGAAAACCCCAAAGTTGAAGCACTATCAGAGAAATTGAAGATCATGCTGAAGGAGTTGGTTCGACTAGTTTAAAACCAATAGGTGATGGCGGATTTGTTAAACCTATACGGCATGATCGAGAGGCTCAATGGAGAAAACTCAAGTATTGGAGTCTTTATATAACCATATTTGCATATCTATAATAGGTTGTTGCTAGGAATGAAATCAACCACCTCTTGTAGAGAATGCGGGTGCAAATAGGAAGTGGAATATTAATTCAAGGAATACCATGTACGTGAAGGGAATGTGTTCTAAAAGTTTTACTTTTAAATGTCAATTATTATGAATTGAATGAGAAATCATTTTGTTCCTTGTTTATGTTATTCGTCTTTTAGAAGTGTTAAGGAAGAGACTCTTGGTCCTTAACCGTAGAGCTCTAAAAGATATTGGTTTACATAAAACAAAAGATATTCACAATCATGGTAATTAACATGGGACATTAATTACCGGGTTAAGATTGTCGTGTTGGTCATAGATCATTGTAGCTCTACAAGTGAGTGACAACACGGGTATGCAAAAGAGGAAAATATTACTTTTATATACTGAATAGACCTAATAAGTAAAATATTATAGAAATGTGTTTCTGTGTCATTAATATTTTACTGTGTCTTTGGTCCTTTGATATGAGACTTATATCTGATCACTTAAGGAATACTTAATTAGATCAGTGTCTTGAACTATCGATAAGTGTAGTGTAAAGGCATTGGTTGGTTAAGTACAACTTTTGTTGGAGAAGATAGTCAAAAGATTGTCATTGCCCCTCTTAATTGAGTGATGATATTAGTGGGCCCCTTGATAAAGCCAAGTTATAATGTGCACAATGTGATTTGAGTTAAGTCACATATTTATAACTAGCTTAAAGAGATCAAGAAATGAATACTAATACAAAGATGATACAATGCTACTTTGTGTGTATTCTTAATATCATGAGGCAAGGGACGGACACAAGTGGTGCACTCCATCACTAAATGGATCGGGTTTTGGTTCGAGTGGAATTAAGACATCTAACTAATTGGGAGCTATAATGCGTAGCTAGATACCGCTTATAACTTGTGATATTAAACTCTTAATATCACTGCCAACTTAGTTTAGATCCTCCCATATGTCATACCACAAAACTGGGAAACAAGAAATGAGGATTTTGAGTTCATAAGATGTGTCAGGTTTCATGTAGAAAATATGACACATGGGGTGAACAAGCAAAATCAAAAATATGTTGTGATTAATAACATAATTAGAATCTAAATTAAATTCATATGTGATGTAAATATTATGGGGTGTAATGATTGATCATTGCATAGGATAATATGTTACATAAGTTGTGAATTTACTACTAATCCCGAAATGTCAAATTTTGTAGGGGTTAAACCGAAATTTGACAAGTCTGCAGAACAGTGCTCCAACGGTCGACCGGTTAGCAGTAAACGGTCGACCGATCGGGCACGGTCGACCGGACATGTCTCGACCGATAACAGGGAATTTTCATCTGTTCGAACGGTCGACCGAATGTAATCGGTCGGTCGACCGAACATAGCGATGGAATAATTCCTGTTACGAACGGTCGACCAAGTTATTGAACGGTCAACCGAAACCTGGTTCGAGCGGTCGACCGAACCTCCAAACGGTCGACCGGTCCAGACGGTTAATGCAGAATTAATTTAAGAATTAATTAGATCATGCATGGAATTGGTCCATAATTGATTTAATTCGTGGCTAATATTATTTATTATTAAATAATGGATGGTTAGATGGAATTTTGCATGAAATCATGGGCAAGAGGTTGCACATGAATAGGTAATTTGGAGAGAACTTATAAATACAAGTTTATCTCATTACCTCCTCAATTCATTCATTATTTTCTTATGCAAAAATTCTCTCCATAATTCTCCACGAAAATCCCTTAATTCTTAAGTTTAATTTTAGTTCTTAAGAGATCATCTTCTCAAGGGAATTAAAGAGGGGTTAGTAATTAGATTCTAAAACCTATCGGAGATTGAGAGACTAGCTTCCCTCTCTCCGATCTTGTTTAGAGTTTGGTGAATACTCGGAGGCATCCGGCGCAGCGAGGAGCATCCCCAACGTCTCTGAAACGTCAAGAAGTTTTTGAGAACTTCTAGGTATGAATTTTGGAGTCCCTTTGTGTTTGTTTTAATAAGTTTTTGAAACTAGTTGTTAAAACAAACCGATGCATGCATAAAATAAATCGAAGAAAATTGTAAATTGATCCTTATTGTGCATAAAAATTTCGAAAATAAATATGTACAATTAAACATGAAATCATTCAGTGGTATCAGAGCTTAGGGTTCAATTTTCTCATGATTTATGGCTGTAAACGAATTTAGTTTACCATCTAGGATTTAAACAATTCGATTTACCGATTTTTTCGGTCTATGAATTTTGTTGATGTAATTCTCCATAATAATTCATTCTGAATGTTTTAAGTGTTTTAAAACATGCCATGTAATTATTAGAATTAATATTTAGACATTTGTCTAACTTGCAATAATTTCGTTTTAAGTATAAACGATTATTTTGTAAGAGAATCAACAAAACCGAAAAACTGCATTTCATCTTTCCATTGGAAATTGGATGGACAGCGGTTCATAATTAATTTTTGAACTATGGATGCATGAAAACGTTTTTAATGGATTTCAAAATGTTTTTCAAAGAATTGTTTGGGATTCTAGATGCTTGATAAACTAGGTTGGATAGTTTATAGCGATATTGCGTGCATGGATGCTCGAGTTGTTTTTGCCGGAATTGTGAGTTTATATGTTCCAAATCAGTGGCTATGAATGTTTATAATTGTTATAATACAGGGGTTTATGTATGTAAAAGCCAAATTCTCTATTTCCATCTTTTAGATAATTGCATATGCATATGAGAGATTTTACATAGGACTTGCACTAGTCGGTTTTTTATCGAATGTGAGGAGCATGTTTATTTTCTGTAAAATCTTCATCTCCGGTGCAAGAGGAAGTCGCCGCTGTAGCGCATCGATCGAGGATCGAGGATCGGGGATCGAGGATCAAGGATCGAAGGGAACATATAAACTCACACGATGTGGATTGTGTGAATGTTTAATTTCTGTTTTTAATTTCTGCTATACATGTGATGAATGTGTTGAATGTTAGGATGTGTATGAATGTTAATATGCATGATAACCTAAAATTCCAAATCATATGTAAATATATGAAATTGTCCAACAAAAATTAAGAATAATTTCCTTCTTATTTCATCAACTAGCAGCCATTGATCGAGGGATACTCTGCTCGCCCTTAGCGGGAGATAGCTCCCTCCATCTTTGGGAATAGTGGGAGATATAATGGTTGTCCATTGTTGTGCCACGATTAAATGTATGAGGTGCGTTTCACCCTAGTGAACCCCAAGTATGTTTAGTTGTGAATACAATGGATAAACGTATCTCGTATCAAATGAAAATAAGTTTTCTTAACATCACCTAGAGCCCTCGCTCGGTTTTGGGAAAAAGTTTTTCTTACGAGGATAGGTCGCATTCCCTCATAATTAAAATGACAAGAATCACAAGAGTTTGAAGATGCTAATATTGCTAAGATGGTTGAGATTTGAAAAACTATCTCATATTTTGGATGGTGAAATCCCAAAATTGAATGAGAAGACAACCGATAATGAGAAAGAGGCGATAGCCAAGTGGGAAGACCAAGAGAACCAAGTTCACGGTCTTATGCTAGCATCCATGGGTGACTCGCATCAAGCGAAATACTTGGATTCAAAACCCAAGAAGACCATGGAGGCTTTAACAAAGATGTTCATGGATAGTGCCCGAGAGGAGCGCTATAAGACCACCATCGCACTCACAAGGTGCCACATGGCGGAGGGAACATCGGTGTCTATGCATTTTCTCACGATGAAAGGATACCTTTAGAAGTTGGCAAAGCTCTCTTCTCCAATGCCCGAGGACATTGCCGAAGATCTGATTCTTGGCTCTCTAGCTCCGTCCTTCAAGGACTTTGTGATGCACTATCATGTGCGTGAAAAAGGGGCGAGTCTTGAGGAGCTTCACAACGCTCTCAAAACGGCAGAAGTTGACATGGGCAAGGGTCGGGACAATCACGTCCTAGCCGTCCATGAGAAGAGCAAAAAGATCAACAAAGGTGAAGGCAAATTTACCAAAGATACGTCAATCAAGAGCAAGGGAGTAGGAGGTGCTCATGGGAGTGCCTCAAGGGGGAAATCTTTCAAATCTCCAACTCCCAACACGGAGTGCTTTCACTGCGGTGAAAAGGGACACATCCGACCTAATTGCCCCAAGTACAAGGAAGACCTTGAAAATGGGATGATTGAACGTAGGCGCCCAAGAAACGCCATAGGTATGTTTGTTATTGAGATAAATTTAATCACCTTTGTCCTTGATTTGGTAATGGTTACCGGATCTTGTGCTCACATAATTTTGATGTGCAGCTATTGAAGGATAGGAAGGAACTCGTGGAGAACGAGATGATATTGAAGATTGGAAATAGTACAAGCATCGCTGCGATTGTACAAGATCTATGGAACTTCAATGGTCTAGTGATTTAAATTTATACTTTGAAGAATGTTTGTTATGTACCTTCGATTAGCAAGAACTATTATGTATCATGTTTTGGATATGGATAACTTAATATATATTTCTAATTCTTGCTTGTCTATATCGAAGAATGGAATTTTCTATGCAAATACATTCGCATAGAATGGTTTCTATTTGCTTGAAATAAATAATAAACAAACTCAAACAAACAATAACAACAAGGAACTAAGATAACTCACGTGAATGATACAATCTTGTAACACTATCGGATTGGTCAAATAAATGACCAAGAGACCTTTCAAGAAGAAAGGAACGAAAACGAATAACTAATTGGATATGATACATTCTAATGTATGTGGTCCGATAAGTACAAGTGCAAGAGACGATTTAAGGTACTTCATTTTGTTCACAGACAACTATAGTCACTATGGCTATATTTGTCTAATGGGAAGCAAAAGTGAATTCTTTGACAAGTTCAAGGAATTCGAGGATGGAGTAGTGAACCGACTCAACAAGAATATCGAGTCTATACGATAGGTTCGTAGGGGTGAGTGCTTAGGATACCTAATTTGACTCATTCCTAAAGTAGGAACATGATATTGCTCGACATGGTTTGGTCAATAATAAGTCAATCTAAATTGCCTATTTACTTTTGGAATTATGCACTACAAATAATGACAAACTCACTAAATAATGTTCCATCCAAATCCGTGGAGAAAATGTCTTGTGAGCTATGGAGTTGAAAGACACCTAAGCTCGACTTTTTCAAGATTTGGGGTTGTGAGGTATACATCAAGAAATTGATGTCGACCAAGCTTCAACCAAAAGAGGATAAGTGCTTCTTTATAGGTTGTCCTCGTATGATAAGAGGATACTACTTTTAGTGTATCACCTCCAATCGAAAGATTGTAGAAAGAGATATAGTTTTTCTGGAATTTCTGGAAAAGAGAGAAAAGTAGTGGGAGTAGAGTTGAGTTTGAGAAAACTAAAGATACTCTACAAGATCATGATGTGAATGTTGCATTCAAAATCATGAAGGCCCAACCGAGATTCATTTGGTTAGTGGGAGCATGAGCGAGAGATCCTTACAAGAAATTGTGAGAGAATCTCAATCATCCTCACCTAGTGTACGTTCGAGAGTCGAACATGAACCTATTCCTCAAGCAATTGTGGAAGAAGTTCGAGAGACACGAGAAGAACCAAAAGAACTAAGAAGGTCAATGAGGGAAAGGAAGAAACCCAATAAGTATGTGGGACTTCATGAGATCATGGTACTAGACACCAAAGATCCCTCGACCTTCCAAGAAGCAATGAAAAGAAAAGACTCCAAACTATGGTTAAAAGCCATAGAATCCGAAGTAGAATCCATGTATAGTAATCAAGTATGGAACTTGATCTACCTTCCTCAAGAGAAAATATCATTTGGTATGAATGAGCTTTTAGGAGGAAGATAAACATGGATAGTAACTTGACAACCTACAAAGCAAGGCTTGTAGCAAAAGTTATACTCAAATTCAAGATATTTACTTTGATGAAATTTTTGAGAAATTGCCATATTAAAATCTATTCGGATTATGCTCACTATTACCGCATTTCACAATTGTGGGATATGGAAGATGAATATCAAAATGACGTTCCTTAAACAGGAACTTGGAGGAGGATATGTACATTGTACAACCTCAAGGTTTTGATGATCCAAATAATAGCGAGAAGAAATGCAAGTTTCGAGAATCCATTTATGGATTGAAACAAGCATCAAGGAGTTGGAACAAACGCTTTGACGAAGAGATGAAGGAGATTCACTTCATTCAAAGTAAAGGAAAACCTTGTCGATACAAGGAGATTAGTGGGAGCCATGTAGTACTTCTGATCTTATATGTCGATGACATATTGCTCATGAGCAATCATATACCTTAACATTAGCAAACGAGAAATTTCATTAAAATCGGCATTTCAATGAAAAGAAAAGGATGAGGCTCAACACATCTTGAGAATCAAGATACATTGAGATACATCTCATAGACTCATTGGCTTCAGTCAACGTGCATACATTGACAAGGTCTTGGAAATGTTCAGGGTGAACAATTCCAATATGGACAATGTGCCAATAAGTATGAGTACAGGTGTGCAACTCAAGGAGTCTCAACGTGCTAAATCACGCAAAGACTTGGAGTACATGAAGGTATCCCTTATGTTTCGGCAAAAGGAAGGACCATGTACACGATGACTTAGACAAGACTCAATATCTCGTATGCTCTAAACGTGACAAGGGGTCACCAATCCAACGCAAGTTCTAATTGTAGGATTGCGGTCAAGAATATTCTGAAGTACCTTAACCGGACTAAAGATAATGTTCTTGTTTATGGAAGACAAAGGAGAAAATAGCCGAGGGCTATTTTGATGCAATTCTTATAGGAATTCTAGAGAATGAGAGGTTGGGATGATGATGCGTCATCATTTTCGAAGGTGGAGGTATGAGCTAGTGTAGTTAGGAGTAATATCACTACGGCTAACTCAACCACCAACGAAAGACAAAATAAATAAATGGATGGACACAACAGTGACACAACTGATCCATTCAACAAACCTTCATACCAAGCTAAGGGGTGAAATATATTTCGAGTCCATGGATCTGAGGATCCATGTGGATTGACTTGATAGGTGATTTAAGAAGGTTACCCTAGTTATTAATGTTTTATACATTGAGAATGTATGTGAAAGAAAACTTTGATAACAAGTGGGAGATTGAAGGGAATGTGTTCTAAAAGTTTTACTTTTAAATGTCAATTATTATGAATTGAATGAGAAATCATTTTGTTCCTTGTTTATGTTATTCGTCTTTTAGAAGTGTTATAGAAGAGGCTCTTGGTCCTTAACCGTAGAGCTCTAAAAGATATTGGTTTACATAAAACAAAAGATATTCGCAATCATGGTAATTAACATGGGACATTAATTACCGGGTTAAGATTGTCGTGTTGGTCATAGATCGTTGTAGCTCTACAAGTGAGTGACAACACGGGTGTGCAAAAGAGGAAAATATTACTTTTGTATACTGAATAGACGTAACAAGTAAAATATTATAGGAATGTGTTTCTGTGTCATTAATATTTTACTGTGTCCTTGGTCCTTTGATATGAGACTTATATCCGATCGCTTAAGGAGTTCTTAATTAGACTAGTGTCTTGAGCTATCGATAAGTGTAGTGTAAAGGCATTAGTTGGTTAAGTAAAACTTTTGTTGGAGAAGATAGTTAGTCAAAAGATTATCATTGCCCCTCTTAATTGAGTGATGATATTAGTGGACCCCTTGATAAAGCAAAGTTGTAATGTGCACAATGTGATTTGAGTTAAGTCACATATTTATAACTAGCTTAAAGAGATCAAGAAATGAATACTAATACAAAGATGACACAATACTACTTTGTGTGTATTCTTAATATCATGAGGCAAGGGACGGACACAAGTGATGCACTCCATCACTAAATGGATCGGGTTTTGGTTTAAGACATATAACTAATTGGGAGCTATAAGGTGTAGCTAGATACCGCTTATAGCTTGTGATATTAAACTCTTAATATCACTGCCAACTTAGTTTAGATCCTCCCATAGGTCACACCACAAAACTGGGAAACAGGAAATAGGGATTTTGAGTTCATAAGATGTGTCGGGTTTCATGTAGAAAATATGACACATGGGGTGAACAAGCAAAATCAAAATTATGTTGTGATTAATAACATAACCACAATCTAAATAAAATTCATATGTGATGTAAATATTATGGGGTGTAATGATTGTTCATTGCATAGGATAATATGTTACATAAGTTGTGAATTTACTACTAATCCCAAAATGTCAAATTTTGTAGGGGTTAAACCGAAATTTGACAAGTCTGCAGAACAGTGCTCCAACGGTCGACCGGTTAGCAGTAAACGGTCGACCGATCGGGCACGGTCGACCGGACATGTCTCGACCGATAACAGGGAATTTTCATCTGTTCGAACAGTCGACCGAATGTAATCGGTCGGTCGACCGAACATAGCGATGGAATAATTCCTGTTACGAACGGTCGACCGAGTTATTGAACGGTCGACCGAAACCTGGTCCGAGCGGTCGACCGAACCTCCAAACGGTCGACCGGTCCAGACGGTTAATGCAGAATTAATTTAAGAATTAATTAGATCATGCATGGAATTGGTCCATAATTGATTTAATTCGTGGCTAATATTATTTATTATTAAATAATGGATGGTTAGATGGAATTTTGCATGAAATCATGGGCAAGAGGTTGCACATGAATAGGTAATTTGGAGAGAACTTATAAATAAAAGTTTATCTCATTACCTCCTCAATTCATTCATTATTTTCTTATGCAAAAATTCTCTCCATAATTCTCCACGAAAATCCCTTAATTCTTAAGTTTAGTTTTAGTTCTTAAGAGATCATCTTCTCAAGGGAATTAAAGAGGGGTTAGTAATTAGATTCTAAACCCTATCGGAGATTGAGAGACTAGCTTCCCTCTCTCCGATCTTGTTAAGAGTTTGGTGAATACTCAGAGGCATCCGGCGCAGCGAGGAGCATCCCCGTCTCTGAAACGTCAAGAAGTTTTTGAGAACTTCTAGGTATGAATTTCGGATTCCCTTTGTGTTTGTTTTAATAAGTTTTTGAAACTAGTTGTTAAAACAAACCGATGCATGCATAAAATAAATCGAAGAAAATTGTAAATTGATCCTTATTGTGCATAAAAATTTCGAAAATAAATATGTTCAATTAAACATGAAATCCTTCAGTACGCGCTCAGGACAACCATTGAGAAGGATTAGATTGAGCATGTACATGAGGCTACTACACTTAACCCACATTCTCTACATGAGTGGTTGTATGAGACACACTTAACTCACTCTTCACGTAGAAGCATGATGCTAGACTTTAGTTCTTGGAGAACGAGTTTATGTCTATCAAGCAAGGAGATATGTCCATCAACCAATTGTTGTGAAAATTAAGTTCAAAACTGCAAGTGCAAGGCCATGTCGAAGTGGTGGCAAGTATGGGTCGTGTCCATTAGGAGCAAGTGCGAGTCATCAACCATACTCACTACTAGAAAACACAGGGTACACTAACGGATTTACCTTACCATCAGACATGAAAACCAACAGACCTACACCGATGGATATGAAAACTAACATCGGCGTATCCATTCCGTCACTTCTTATTTTTGCAATATTCGTCAGTCAATTACTCTACACTGATGGATATACACCATCGATGTAGATTTTTGACAAAACAATCCATGAGAAAATGAAATTTGTCATGCTAAAAATCACCCCGACGGTTAGGTTTAACTACACCGACAGATGGTTACTGTCGGTGTATGTTTTTTAGAATTGTACCCCGACGAATAGAATCTGTCGGAGTAGAGTTGGAAAAAGAGACGTTACGCATTAATCACATTACACAACACTGACGTCACCATTATCGTACACTGATGGATACGTCCGTCAGACCATTTGTAACGATTACATCGACGTATATGCTTAAATACATCAATAGATAACTACTATCGGTGTAGGGTTATATCAGTAATCCCTCGAGGAACTCAGATCATTTCTCGTGCATACCACACTTCCTAACCCTAATCGCCGCTCGTCGTCGTGTTGTTCCGCCGCCTCCGCACCCACTACTGCATCCGCTCTCCGCCTTCTCCTGTGGTAACCCTCGTCCCTTACTTTAATCATTGCTCTCCTCAGCGACCACTCCTCGGAGCTGACCTCCTCACCGACCCCTCCCAACAGCTGACCACTCCCTGTAGATGATCCCTTCCTACAGTTTCCCAAACCCCCAAACACGACCCTCCCCGCAGTCGCCCAAACACTAATTTGACCATCCCAACAGCCGACTACCCGATCCTTGCCGCTCCAAACCCAAACCCCAGCCGCGAGTACGACCCCAAACATGACCCCCATCCCCAAACCCGACCTCAGACTCGTCTAGATTTGTTTTTTTCTATATGTTTGTTAGGATTATTGGTTTTTATAAATTTAAATTGTTTTTAGTTTGGATTGTTGTTTGAATGTTATAAATTTAGATTGTTTTGATAAATTTATGTGTGAGATTGTTTTCTACTTTGAATGTGATTAATTAATTGTAGTTTGAATGTGTTTTAGATATAGTTTGAATAAAATTTGAGTAGCATTTTTATCTATATGTTTAGAATTTTTTTTGATAAATTTAGATTATTTATTTTGGTTTGAATGTAGTTTGAATTTGATTAGTTAGAATGTAATTTTGAATGTGAAATATTGGCAATATTGAAATTGTGGAATTCTTTTTCTGTATACAGGAATTTAAAGAAAAAATCAATTTTGATTTATAGGGGAGGTTTTGCCAAAATTGTTAAAAAAATTCAGCAGAAATTGTAATCAATTGGATTTTAGAGTAGAAATTGTAATCAAAATTGTTAAAAAATTTCAGCAGAAATTGTATGACGGATGTCGATATTGGATTTCAATTGGATTAAGTGAACTTGGATGTTAGAGGAGATTTTGATTTGTTAGTTGGATTTGTTACTAATTTAAGATTTAGGATGCTAGTAATTTAAGATTTAGGATTTCATTTTGGATTTGTTAATAATTAATTGATCGTTTTATTTAAACCGCAAATGCACGGCCGCGTTGAAGCGGTGACAAATACGGGTCGTCCACTGGGAGGTGTGTCGATGTTTGGTTTGAGCGAAGGCGAGTGGTAAAGAAAGGAGAGAAATGTTGGTTACACTACACTACACTAATCTAAACTAGAATGCAAAAGGAAATGAAGATAAGAAATAAAACTAAACCCCATAGGGGGTAGAGAAATAATGTGAATATAAAGATGTGTGTGTGTGTTCAATTAAGCTCCTCACATGTAGTGCATGAAATCATAAAACTACATCCAACTTTGCCTCCACATGAATTAAGATAAGACTACATCATTAAAACATACAAGACAATAATTAGAATGAAGCTAAATGAACTCATGTATAAAGACTAGACCCTACTATGCCTCTACATGAATTAAGATAAGACTACATCATTAAAACATACAAGACATTAACTAAGGTAAAGCCAACAAGAGTACATATACTTCAAATTGTGTTTCCAATATTAACTTTATCCATATCCTAACCTTATCATTCCCCATAAAATAGGTCCACTAATCAAAGCATAAACTAAGATTCATTCAAGAGCATTAGCATATCACAGATAAGAGTGAAAACCCATTAGATGGTTATGGAAATCATATAAAGCTCAAGGGATAAAGATACACACACTTAATACACTACATGATCATATCACATATTTCTCCACCCCCAAGTGGGGATGAAACTACTCACTACTCATTACACTAACTACATTAAGAAAATGAAACATAATACTGAAATGAAATTAATATAAGCAAGCAAGAAATATTAAAGAAGCTTAAAAGGAAAGGAAAGACTAAACAAGCATGCACAAATTAAAAGACAAGATTAAAAGAAACTACAAGAATTAATTTATTAACAAATGACTCACATTGAAGGTAGCATTCTTCTCCACCTTGAGTTTTTGCTTCAAGGCTCACTCCTTAGTAGAGAGAATGCCACCAAGCAATGGGTGATTAGAATGGAAGGTGAAGAGTTCTATTTATGGGCATGGAAAAAGCTAATCCGGGACAATCCCCCGATGTGGGACTAAACCAATACCAAAAAAGGCCTAAGAATACACTAATACACGTACTCCACAAATCTTAGCGGATCCAGAGCAATATGGACCGCCAATTAGCGGTCCAAGACCGCCAATTGGCGATCTATATGCAAGTTAAATAAGGAATTAAGTGAAAGACATGGACAACCTCAAATCCTCAAGTGATACAAAGTGTAAGGTCCATTAAGGTTCTTATTTGCATTACAATTTTTTTTTATTTTTGTTTCTTTTCACATTTTTTTTCTTTTTCTTTTTATTAGCTGGTGCTTCATTCTCCGAGGGTCAGGTTTCGGGCATCATTGCCTTACACGGGAGTTCGGTCGGCGCATCCCAAGTCAGATGACTCGAAAGCACCAGGCACAAAGTCCCCTCAGACCTACTTTCCCGAGTGAAAGGAGCCGTGCGAGAAGAGAGAACACTTACTCACTTATTTCCTATCTACACATGAACTAAAACCCCTACACTTAATGTCTTACAACAGAATTTAAAGGGTCCTTGACTACAACAAACTTCCTAAATTAACAAACACGAATTATTGACTCACTAGGTTCAGGGTGCACTTCTTTGAATGTTTGAGCACTGAAACCCTATGATTACTCACCCCCAAGGGAAAACTGGGGTGCATCCTAACGACTCGATAAATCCTAAAGCCACAGTACTAGATATCCTAATGCATCAAGTTCAAGACAATTTTGGGAGCTTTTTTTAACTTTGCCTCTCAACGGTTTCGCACATGCTAAACACACGCAAAACACACAAAACATTTTCTTTCGCAAACACATGAAGATTTCGAAAGAAATGTGAAAATTTTAAAGCACTAGGGAAACAATAGAAGACAAGTCACCCAAGGATCATGGCAAGCAGATATATGGATTAAATGCAGCACACTAACATGACCCTAACAATGCAAACAAAAGAAAACAAAATCGAAAGAAAAGACTCGACTATGTACACACGTAAAACACCCCCCACACCTACTTCAGGCATTGTCCTCAATGAATGCAAGCAAGATACTACATGGATTTATGCATGAAAAAGGAGAGATCTCACCAACATGAAATACAAAGGGAAGTGCAAGGTCATGTTGATGGACATAACCCGAATTCCCTCAAAACCTGTGAGATGCTAAAGAAGGGATACAAATACGTGAAAGAAATGGAGCCCAAATACACAAGGGTTGGGGCTCACAACAATTGAAGCTCACTAAAGGAGTCTTTTATTGTACTTTTTTTTGAATATAACTATGCACAAACAAAAGTTTCCATCTTCATTTGTCAAAAGACATCAAATGGGAACTTAAAAATTGGGTCAGTGCACTTGGAAAGGGAACATGACACAACGCGGGGCCAGAATACGCATGCGTGGCCCCCCTTCACAAAGAGCACAAGATGGAATGAGTGGTTCATGAATTGGACGCAAAGTCGTCTCATTCAAAGGATCAAACTGAAAGAGCTTGAACCGTTCGAGAGTTTGGGAAATAAGGGGCAACGGGGGAAGAGTTTCTCCCGTTGTAGTACTGAAGTTATGATCGTCAATCCAAACTCTCCAACCAACAGGCTGGTGCGTCGGAACGAGGTCAAGAACCTCGTTAGGCATGTCTGACACACCAGGCGAACAAAAAGTGGGTCTCATACCCAAGATATCCTCCAAGGAACTCCTAATACCCTTATGAGCAATGTAGTTGTTTGATGTTCCATCATTTCCAAGATGATCAGGAACAATAGTGAGAGGCAAACTCTTATCAGGTCGTTTTATTGATTGATCGTTTTATTTAAACTGCAAGTGCACGACCGCGTTGAAGCGGTGGCAAATACGGGTCGTCCAATGGGAGGTGTGTCGACGTTTGGTTTGAGCGAAGGCGAGTGGTAAAGAAAGGAGAGAAATGTTGTTACACTACACTACACTAATCTAAACTAGAATGCAAAAGGAAATGAAGATAAGAAATAAAACTAAACCCCATAGGGGGTAGAGAAATAATGTGAATATAAAGATGTGTGTGTGTGTGTGTTCAATTAAGCTCCTCACAACATGTAGTGCATGAAATCATAAAACTACATCCAACTTTGCCTCCACATGAATTAAGATAAGACTACATCATTAAAACATACAAGACAATAATTGGAATGAAGCTAAATGAACTCATGTATAAAGACTAGACCCTACTATGCCTCCACATGTATTAAGATAAGACTACATCATTAAAACATACAAGACATTAACTAAGGTAAAGCCAACAAGAGTACATACACTACAAATTGTGTTTCCAATATTAACTTTATCCATATCCTAACCTTATCATTCCCCATAAAATAAGTCCACTAATCAAAGCATATGCTAAGCTTCATTCAAGAGCATTAGCATATCAAAGATAAGAGTGAAAACCATTAGATGGTTATGGAAATCATATAAAGCTCAAGGGATAAAGATACACACACTTAATACACTACATGATCATATCACATATTTCTCCACCCCCAAGTGGGGATGAAACTACTCACTACTCATTACACTAACTACATTAACAAAATGAAAAATAATACTGAAATGAAATTAATCTAAGTTGGCAAGAAATATTAAAGAAGCTTAAAAGGAAAGGAAAGACTAAACAAGCATGCACAAATTAAAAGACATGATTAAAAGAAACTAGAAGAATTATTTTATTAACAAATGACTCACATTGAATGGAGCATTCTTCTCCACCTTGAGTTTTTGCTTCAAGGCTCACTCCTTAGTAGAGAGAATGCCACCAAGCAATGGGTGATTAGAATGGAAGGTGAAGAGTTCTATTTATAGGCATGGAAAAAGCTAATCCGGGACAATCCCCCGATGTGGGACTAAACCAATACGAAAAATGGCCTAATAATACACTAATACACATACTCCACAAATCTTAACGGATCCAGAGCAATATGGACCGCCAATTAGCGGTCCAAGACCGCCAATTGGCGGTCTATATGATCCAAATCGCGTTGGTGTTGGTTGTGGGCTTTTCGTGATGGATATGTTGGTCTTGGATGCATCTACTTTGCTTGGTGGAGCTCCGACACGAATCGAATTGCCAAAATACTCCCCATGATGGTGTGGAGTTTCCTGTTTTGCTCTTAGGTCCTTCGGTCTTACGATTAGGTCCTTCTCCCTTGCATCTCAGTCCCTAGGTCTCACAATTAAGTCCTTTTTCCTGCTTTTGGGTCCTTTCATGGCTCTTCTCTTCAAACCTCTTTATTCCTGAAAACTAAATATAAAACTCGTCACGTAGCCTTGCTTAGGTGTAAGATAATGGATATAAGATACAAATATGAGCATGAAATGATGTCAATCAATAATTTTGGATTTAGGATTGGATTTAGTGTGAGAGGGAATTGGTAATTTTTGAAGTGTGTTATGGGGATTGTGTGTTTTTATTCATCGAAGAGGTTTGAAGTACGCAGAGGGACTGAGATTATTTGGGGAGTTGAACTTTGTTTTCTATGTTATGGTACACGTTTTTGTCTTTTTCGTGGTTTTTTTAATGAAGTAGGTTAATGTGGGAGGTTTAGTAATTTTTAGTTTGTTGCTGTAGGGATTCATAATTTCTTAAGTTTGATACTTGAAGTATGTTGAAGCTTTGTTGAGTATATGGGCATTGTGCATCGTGTGTTGTGTTTTGCTTTAGGGTTTGGGCCTTTGGGGAGTGCATAAAGATAATGCAATTGCAATTGGAAATGGAAATGGGATTATTATGGATTTAGAAGGAATTGTATGTTTAAACAAAAATTAGTATTTTGAGGTTTTAGGATTGTATTTTTTATTTAGGATTGAATTTAGGATTAAGGATTGGATTGTATGATTTATGTTTGATGAATTGACAATATTGTGAGGCTTGTCGTTCAAAGGTGGCCACTTTTTTATGTCAATACAGGTTTTCGGAAAAAAATTGATATCGAAAATATAGGGGAGATTGTACCAAAATTTAGTTATATTTTCAAATAAATTTCAATGTGTTTGTGGTTTAGTTATATTGAGATAGATCTTATATTGATCGTTAGATTGGTTAATTGATTTAGTTACATTGATTTGGATGAGGTTGATATGTTAATTACATTTAGTTAGAGTGATAGTAATCTTTAACATGTTATGTTTAACATGCTTTGTTCAAATGAATAGAATCATGGTGTTAGACAAGATGTATGGCAAGAGAATACTCTGACTTTCATGAACAATCTGAAATCATTCTTAGACTTTGCCTTCATTTATCACAACTAATATATTCGGGATGGGAAAATCTTATGCCCATGCAAGAAGTTTTGTAACAACAAATGGGAGACCAGAGGCAATGTCGTCAATGATATCTTCCTAAATGGCTTTGCTGGTAGTTACGAAACAATGAATTTTTCGCGACAAAAGTATTGCAAGTTCAAGTGCTCAAGTTGTCATGACAACAATAACACGACCAACATCGATTGAATAGAAGAGGTTGATGTTACCGACAACGTAGAGGGGATGATAAATGATGTGGTCAAAGGTGGTTAAGTCAGAACCGATTCGTCAAGACCGAGGATTACAAATTATGCTCAGAAGTTTCTTGACTACATGAAGGATGGAGATCAACCGTTGTATCTTGAGTGCAAACCAAAATTGACGAAATTATCATTCAACATCAAAGCATTTCACATGAAATGCACAAGTAGATGAACATATACAACGTTTGATAAGTGGTTAGCATATCAAGCAGAATTACTTCCAGAGGAGCTTGTTTGTTGAAAGATACATATGAGATGAAAAATTTGGTTGTCAACTTGGGGTTTCATTATGAAAATATCCATGTTTGCAAGAATCATTGCACATTGTATTGCAAAAAAAATCAGAATGCTGATTTACAATCTGTGCACAGGGAATCTCGTTGGTTGACCGTTGAGGGTGAAGATGCATTAGAAACTAAAAATTCTGATGGCACTTGTGCAATACTTCTCGTTAAAGATAAGATTCCACAGGTTATATCTCACTGCTAATATGGCCAAGTCAATGAGATGGCATGCGAAGGAATGACAAAAAGATGAGAAATTGTGTCATCTGACTGATTCTAAATGCTGGGCCGAGTTAGACAACAAACATCCCTCTTTTGTTTCAGACTTAAGAAATGTGAGGCTAGGTTTGGCATCACATGAGTTTCAACCATTTAGTCAGATGTATCATAGTATCTGGCATGTAATTCTCGTGCCTTATGATCTCTCGCCTTGGATGAGCATGAAACACCATTTTTTTATGATGTTGCTAATCATTTCTCATCATCCTATCAACAAGTTAGATGTTTGTTTGCAACCACTTATTGAAGAGCTAAAAGAACTTTGGGAAGAGTGTTTAGATACTTAAGTTGCTTATAGTCAGTCATGTTTCATGCTCCGAGCTGCCTTGTTGTGAACAATAAATGACTTTCCTACGTATGCTAATTTGAGTGGTTGGATGACTAGAGGGTATATGGCATGTCCCTATTGTTGGAATTTCCTGAGGATTAAAGAGGTTTTTTTATATTTTTGACATGTTTAATCATCGATATGGATTTTCTCTATTTGTAACCTCAAACAAATAATCAATCAACGTTTTGCATACAAGATTAAAGATCTAATCTACACTTATGCAAATACATCTAAATCAAGATTTCAGGATTTAGATTTCATACATTTGCCTAGTGAAATTGAATTTCTCTAGGACTCTCGAAGAATCTTCACACCTTTGCCTCTAAGATTCACCTTGAACTAAACAAGGACCAGTTCAAGATCTTGCTAGATATCTACTAATCTTTCCTTTATCAATCACTTTTGAATGAGAATATTTGCACCAACCAAAATTTGGAGAGAAGAAAGGTGGTTGAAAACTTCTTAAAACTTGTTACTCAAGTTACATTTCTCTTCTCCTTTTATAGGTGCAAGTTAAGGCAAATCCTAACCACAAGATGGGATTATTGAGTCCATGACCCATTAGTTACATATTTCATTCCTAATTGAATGATTAAAGGGTTAAGCTTTTACATTCATGTCATGACAATGTGACATTCATTATCATACTTTGTGCCATAAATATTATGTTATGTAATATACATTTCACTTTTCCAAATAATATTATGCACACATCTCATGAACTCATATTAAATGTTACAATATGTAACACTATATTTCATCATCTTATCACATGCATTTAATTTCATATCATATGAAATATAACAAATCATATAAAATGTGTAAAATACTTCTCTTGTTTCTCGTTCAGTTGGTGTGACCTTTATCGAGGATCCGGGTTAGATTGGTAATTACATAAAGCATTTTATTTCCATAAACAATAAGCGGTACTCTAGCTGTACATTATAGTCACCCAATCAACACAAATGAATTGTAATAATTTTACATAATACGATCCTGTATAAATATTATAAAGATTGTGAACACTTCAGAGTTTTCATGTTTGTTATCATATAGATTCAAGATCAAGGGGATATTACTGAACACTTCTATAAAACATTCAACTTATGGAACAAATGATACACACACATACATATACCTTCAATTCATAAACATAACATGTAAAAGATTATCAACAAAATATAACTTTTAGAACACAAAAACTAACACCTACTATATGGAAGATAGTCATTCCATTTATCGAAAGAATAGTGACAAAAATGTCTATTTGGGTCACCGTTGGTGGCTAGATAAAGACCACTATTGGAGGAGAAATAAGAGAGCATTTGATGGCCAAGAGGAACAAAAAGGTCCACTTGAATACAAATCCAGGGAAGATGTTCTTAAATATTTGCAAAATTCTTTTTTGGGTGTTGGCAATAACTAGAGCAAGAGAAGTATATTTTTCCAGTTATCGTACTGGAAAGATATTTTAGTTCGGCATAATATTAATGTGATGCACACTGAGTAGAATGTGTGTGACAATTTGTTGAATACTATATGAAACCTAAAGAAAGCAAAGATAATCTCAAATCAAGAGGTGACTTAGTTGAAATGGGTATTAGAAGAGACTTGCATTTGGGTACAACTGACTATGGGAAGATAGTGTATCCACCTGCATCGATGAGCACTGAAGAGAAGAAAACTTTGTGTAATGTTCTTCAGTTAGTAAATGTGTCCGATGGATATTCATCGAACATATCATGTCATGTTAACATGACAAAATGCAAGATAAACTCATTAAAGAAGTCATGACCATAACATATTAATGCAAGAGTTGTTACCCCTCGCGATAAGAAAGATTTATAGAGTAAAAGATGTGCCGGAAATAGTCATACACCTGAGTCAGTTTTTGCACACATTGTGTTCAAAAGCACAACACCGCTAATTATTTTAGGCCCCTGGAAATGGACATTAGTATTCTTTTATGCCAGTTGGAGACGATATTCCCACTGAGTTTTTTTGATGTTATGTTGCATCTTCTAGTTCACCTTGCTTGGGAGGCACGATTGGCAGGTCCAGTGCACTATCACTGGATGTACCCTTTCGAAAGATATATAAATAAGTTGAAATCTTTAATTAGAAATAGAAATAAACCTGAAGGATCAATTGTTGAAGGTATTGTGGCAGAGGAGTGTACGACTTTTTGCTCTAGATATTTGAGGAGTGTAGATGTAGTATTTACTAAGCCTTTGAGGAACGACGTAGGTGAAAGACCATTAGGTAGGGGTCGAAGGACTCCTTGATGTTGTTGATTTATAGAAAGCTCATAATTGGGTCTTGAATAAGACTACCATTGTTGATGAATATCAAGAGTAAGTGAACAAAAGTATTGTTACTTTCCTCATTTCTTATATTTGATTATATCATCAGTAACAAAGAAATTCACCTTTTATAGGTACTTAAACCATTACAATGCCTTCATGGGTGTAGGAGTACGTCATAATCGAAGACAACAATCTAATGCACGACATAAGAAATTTAGTGATCTATTTAGGGAAATCGTTTGAAATGAAGGTAGTAAGAGTGTTGAACTCGAAGCACTTGCTCGAGGTCCAAACACCGTGACAATGAAATATTTAGGATATGTCAACAATGGGTTTCGGTTTCGCACCGAGATATGCGAGCCGAAAGGAAGAAATCAATTTTTTGGACTTTTTGTGAACACAACAACAGAAAGCTACTCAACAATAATCCTATCTGTGCACCGTTTGACTACTTTGGTGTATTGCAAGACATAATCAAACTTCAATAGTACAATGATGTAATCTGGGTCGAGACAATACGACTAGAAGTGACAAATATGGGTTCACATTGGTGAATCCAAATAAATTTCTATAGCTGGAAGAACCATTTTTATTTGCATCCCAATTTCTATGAATTGTTAAGAGTTACTTTCAATGAAACTATAACTTTTACTTTTGAGTTTATACGTTCTGTTGTATGAATGTTTGAATCGTGATGTATAAATCTGTGGTGTAATTGAGCTTTGAGTTCTGAATGATTGACTTATGTGGAATAAAATGTGAATGATAATTCAATTACAACAATATTTTTTGTTTGAACAGAGAATCGGAACCTTGAAAGAGCAAATAATCTCTTTTAAGTTCTGGATAGGAGCTATCCTCACTATGACCAATGACAACAATGTTGTCGCCAACAAAACTTCTCCATTGGTGGAGGTTACAGATATTATGCACCGATGATACATCATCGTTGGTGTAGATAACAATTCGTTGGAGGATAGATGTGTCAGTGTACTATACACCGACGGAACGTCCATCAATGTGTATTTGTCGGTGTTGTTCAAGATGACTAAAGGAACATGGAACATCTGAAGGACTAAAACCTAAACAAATACATTTTTGCGGCAATCAACACTAGCATGTACTTTCTTAAGATGGTCTATATGCAATAATTCCACACATAAAAAAGTATTCCGATTACGAAAACTTGACGATTGACTTGAAAAGCTTTCATGGATTGCTAATCATCCCGCCAACATCACCCGTCATTGCCGAGCTGGAAACAAAAGCACGTTGATCACAAAGTAGCAACCCTATTATTTTTTATTTTCTGAACGTTCGTTTTGCAAGTTGTAATTTTTCCCTCAATGCTTATTTAAAGGATTAAGCTGGAATTTGCAGAGATTCTGTATCATTTTGAAATTTCAACAACGTATAAAATTTGTCCAAACCAATTTTTTTTTGAGGTGTGAATTTCGAAATTCCATGTTTTTTAAACTTTACTCATTCAAATTATTACAAAATATGAACACCGACAACCACGTTCCATTGGTAGATCCATTGGAGTTTTGCAACACCCATCTAAGATACTTCGACGAATATGTATCCGTCGGAGTAGAGTGACACCAACGGATTGTGACATCCACCATGTTGGCTTTTTAGCCTTAATCCGTATTTTGATGATTTAACTAACCTAATCTTAATCACAATCAAATATAGAGTAGCACACATTATGCATAGAACATATATTGTATTGTGCTAACATCTACAGGTGATCAAGACTCAAGGAAAAATGCAATGAAGTCAAGACATGTAATCAAGCTAATTGAAGACATGTAATTTTCCTTTGTTTGAGTCTTAGGAACTTATGCGAACTTGAGCATACAAGAGTCAAAATCTATTCACATAGATACTAGGTTCCTTGTAGAAGTCATACACAAAATTTCAGATCAATTGGACTTCAATAGGTCTCCCATGCTTAGGTAGGAAATTCCCTTAAACTTAACCACTACATGTCTAATAGTTAATGGTTTTACAAATAATGATTTTACCTAACCCCACCGGTCAAACTCTTTCACCTTTTCGGTTGACGTTGTACACATTTTTATATGGCTGTTATTTTTGTCGTATTATACAACGATCGTATTCGTATAATTCTACCTAAACCCCTAACACATTTGGTCACCGGTTGAACGACACAAAATTTCCGTTCGACCGTTTCTACCAGTTAACAGTTTTACATATAGTGATTTTACTTGACTCCACCAGTTGACCTTTTCTGATTTTTTGGTTGACTGTTCACCACTATTTTCTGGACTGTCGTTATACTTGTCGTATTCTCTCAAGGGTCGTATTCGTGTTTTCCCCAATACCCCTAAATACTTTTGGCCACCTGTCGAACGATGCCTTGATAGCGGTCGAACGGATGTAGAAAAGTTTGTGCACCAAAAGTGCATGTAATTTTTGATCAAACGAACCTTCCTTTTGTGTTCGACCGATTAACCTTTGACCTAGCCAAAACCCTCTTAACGGCCGATTGCCCCAAGATTTAGTTTGACCGTTAACTTAAATTGTAGCCATTAGGTTCGACTTTTGGATAAGTTGGTTCAAACGTTTGCTAAATTTCATGGAAATGTTCGATTGTTGATCCAGAGTCAATCGATCGGCTTAGGACAGATTTGCTGAAGTTATACAAACATCAACCAAATCTTTCCCAACGACTAGAAAATTTTAGGAGCTTATAAATAGAGGTCCACACACCTTATTTACACAACTCTCCAACACCAAACTCATACAGACATAAGAGAGACATCCCTAACTCCTAAAACTCCCAATCCTACACTCAAGAGCCAAATCTTCACATCTTCGATCAATTTCATATCTTACTCAAAGTGTGCTCAAGTTAGAGAGTGTTTGATCCACTCACCTCAGTTGTCAAAGAAGTAAAGGTTTCGGTAAAAGCTTGAAGTAACCCTCTTGGATTGTGAGAGGAAGAAATCATGTTCGCGAAGGTGTCACATGGTTTGTTTTGCAAATGCATTGTCTTCCGGCTCGGAGTGGAGAGTGGATAGTGAATACGTTGGCGGATCTTGCAAGAGAGGAAGTAGGTGGGTGGCCGAACATCTATAAAAACCACCTTGTTCACTTGTGGTTTGATTGTTTTCTCTACTTGTCTCGTTTTATTGTTTAATTTCCGTTGCATCTTTGATTGAATCAAGTAAAGAATTAGGCTAAATTAAATAGATTAATTAGGGCCATATGATCCTACATTTGGTATCAGAGCATAGGTGCTAAATTTCATATATTTAACTGTATTTTAGCATGACATCTTCATGTAATCATGTGGAGGGTTTCTATACAATTAGACCACATTTCCTAAATGTGTCAAATTACGATTATTGGAAGAATAGAATTAAATATCCTTGATATCTAGTGACCTAAAGTATTTGATGTTTTTTCAAAACCCCTAGACACCTCCTAAGGAAGATCAACTATCTACATTAACTAGAGCCAAAATGAAAGAATATGAAATGAACTCTAGCATAATGAACATTCTTTATGGTGGCTTGAATGAGGGTGAATATAATAGGATTAGAGGTTGTGATAGTGCACATTAGATTTGGCATAAACTTCGAATGCATCATAAGGTAAATAGTAAAACAAAAGAAACAAGAATTAGTCTTCTCATGCATAAATATGAAATTTTCACTATGCAACTCGGTGAGAACATAAACAAGATTAACACTCACTTCACCGATATTACTAACTTTCTCAAAGTTCTTGGAAGAAATTTAAGTGAGGGAGACATGACTAGAAAGTTCCTCCAGTCGTTCGACAATGAATAGAAAGACAATGTCGTTGCAATTGAAGAAGCACATGACCTTTCCCAACTAAATATGGAGGACTTAATTGAAAACCTCATGGCTTATGAACTCCAAATGAGTCATCGAAAGGAGAAAGGAGCCTCCAAGAAGAACTCAACCTTGGCTTTGCACGCAAAATCCGATGAACCAAGGAGAAGAGAGGAGAATGAGGATATTGAGGTTGTTGCCAAAGACTACTTCAAGTTCCTCAAGAAAGATAAGGGAGAAATGAAATAAATAAGAGGAAGAACAATCGAGAAGAAGGAAATAGAAAAGGAGAATGAGAAGACTGAAAATGATAGAGGAGAACAGGAGAAGAGAAATGAGAGGCGGGAGAGAAGAGGAAAATATAAAGAGAAGAGAAAGGAAGAAGTAATCTCACAAAGCAACTTGGGATGACTCCTCATCATCTTCATCATCATCTTCCAAGCAAAGTAGAAGGGAAGTTACTCACACTTGCTTCATGGCCATTGAAGATGAACAAAGTGGGGTAGCCACTAACTCTTATTCTACTAGATCTAATTGTAGCTCTACTAGATCTTCTTCTAGTGAAAGCTCATGCTCTAAACAAGATACATATACTTTTTATGAGCTTCAAAATACATTTCATGATTTAGTTGAACAATATGAGATCATTTGCGATAAGAACAAAAATGCTTGAAACCTTCTAAATGATCTCCAATTCCAAATTGAAATAATCATGATTGAGAAGAATGAGGTGCTTGCTAGACATGAAATAAATGCATTAGAACTTGCTAGTCTAAAAACAACACCTATTGATGTTGAACAACTAGATCTTAAGGCATGTTATGCTCAATGATTGATCGTTTTATATTTAACCGCAAGTGCACGACCGCGTTGAAGCGGTGGCAAATACGGGTCGTCCACTGGGAGGTGTGTCGACACTTGGTTTATTCGAAGGCGAGAGGTAAAAAGAAGGGAGAAAGATGTATTACACTAATCTAAACTACAAAGCTGAAATGAAATGCAAAGGAAATGAAGATAAGCAATAAAACTAAACCCCAAAGGGGGTAGAGAACAGATGTGAACATAAAGATGTGTGTGTGTGTGTGTGTTCAATTAAGCTCCTCACAACATGTAATGCATGAAATCATAAAACTACATCCAATCTTGCCTCTACATGAATTAAGATAAGACTACATCATTAAAACATACAAGACAATGATTGGAATGAAGCTACATGAACTCAAGTATAAAGACTAGACCCTACTATGCCTCCACATGAATTAAGATGACTACATCATTAAAACATACAAGACATTAGCTAAGGAAAAGGCAACAAGAGTACATACACTACAAATTGTGTTTCCAACATTAACTTTATCCATATCCTAACCTTATCATTCCCCATAAAATAGGTCCACTAATCAAAGCATAAGCTAAGCTTCATTCAAGAGCATTAGCATATCAAAGATAAGGGTGGAGCCCCATTAGATGGTTATGGAAATCATATAAAGCTCAAGGGATAAAAATAACACACACTTAATACACTACATTATTATATCACATATTTCTCCACCCCCCAAATGGGGATGGAACTACTCACTACTCATTACACTAACTAATTTAGCAAAGGAAAGCATAATACTGAAATGAATTTTATACTACTTAAGCAAGAAATATTAAAGAAGCATAAAACTAAACAAACAAACAAGCATGCAAAGGAAAGGAAATTAAACTAAGAGAGAAATAACATCATTAAAAGAAAACTTATATTATTAACTCACTCAATTACAAGTAGCTCTTCCTCCACTAGAGTTTTGCTTCAAGGCTTCACTCTTAGTAGGGAAGATGGCCACCAAGAGGGAGATGGATACAATGGGAGGTGAAGAGTTCTATTTATAAGCATGGAAAAAGCTAATCAGGGACAATCCCCCGATGTGGGACTAAACCAATACCAAAAATAGCCTAAACGAACACTAATACAAGTCCAGGAGAAGTTGGGGCGGATCCTGCATGATCCAGACCGCCAATTGGCGGTTCCAGACCGCCAATTGGCGGCCTATAAAGCCCAGATCCGTCTGGGTCTTCTGGTGGGCTTGCCTTGGTGTGTTTCTTGGTCTTGGATGCATCTAGCCGGTTTAGTGGAGCTCCGACCCGAATCGAATTGACAAAATACTCCTCATGATGGTGTGGAGTTTCCTGTTTTGCTCTTAGGTCCTTCTGTCTTACGATCAGGTCCTTCCCCCTTGCATCTTGGTCCCCAGGTCTCACAATTAGGTCCTTTTTTCCTGCTTTTGGGTCCTTTCATGGCTCTTCTCTTCAAACCTCTTTATTTCTGAAAACTAAACATAAAACTCGTCACATAGCATTGCTTAGGTGTAAGACAATGGATATAAGGTACAAATATAAGCATGAAATGATGTCAATCAAATACCCCCACACCTAAGTTTTTGCTAGTCTCGAGCAAAACAAAGAAGGAAAAAGGCATACGAAAAAAAAACAAGAAATCCTAACTCACTTTCGTAGGAATCACGGTTGCACTTAGCATGTGCAACAAGCCGTTAAACCTCCTTGTTGCCAAGGAGGAGGAGTGGTGTCTCCTGAGGGTTTTCAGCGGATATACCCACAAAATCCGAACAAGATGCATTAATCAATCTAGCTACACGACTCATTGGACTTATTTTGTCGATCATGGAATGCGGTAATACTACGGGTCGACTCTATATATGTAACCAGTCCACACACCTAGCCTAATGAGTTATTCGTGAGAGTTAACTAAGGAATTAAGTGAAAGACATGGGCAACCTTAACTTCTGAATGTGAAACAAAGTGTAAAGTCCATTTTGGTTCTTATTTGACTCTTCTTTTCTTTTCTTTCTTTTTTTCTTTTTCTTTTCTTTCTTTCTTTTTTTTTCTTTTTCTTTGGAGCATTTATTGGTTGGTGTTTGATTCTCCCAGGGTCAGGTTTCGTGCATCATTGCCTATGAGGACTTACACTATCACGTACACCTTCCCCCAAATCTCCACATAGGGCGATCCCTACCACCCGTGTAACGGGGGTTCGGTCGGTGCATCCCAAGTCAGATGACTCGAAAGCACCAGGCACAAAGTCCCCTCAGACCTACTTTCCCGAGTGATAGGAGCCGTGCGAGAAGAGAGAACACCACTTATTTATTCATTTATCTACATGGGAACCAAAACCCCTACACTTAAGTTTCACAAAAAGATATTAAGGGCCCTTGACTACAACAAACTTCCTAAATTAACAAACACGAATTATTTGACTCACTAGGTTCAGGGTGGACTTCTTTAAATGTTTGAGCACTGAAACCCACTGATTACTCACCCCCAAGGGAAAACTGGGGTGCATCCTAACGACTCGATAAATCCTAAAGCCACGTACTAGATATCCTAATGCATCAAGTTCAAGACAATTTTGGGAGCTTTCTTTTTACTTTGCCTCTCAACGGTTTTGCACATGCTAAACACACGCAAAACCGACAAAACATTTTCTTTCGAAAACACATGAAGATTTTGAAAGAAATGTGAAAATTTTGAAGCACTAGGCAAGCAAAAGAAGACAAGTCACCCAAGGATCATGGCAAGCAGATATATCGGTATTAAATGCAGCACACTATCATGACCCTAACAATGCAAACAAAAGAAAACAAAATCGAAGGAAAAAGACTCGACTATGTACACACGTAAAACACCCCCCCCACACCTACTTCATGCATTGTCCTCAATGAATGCAAGCAAGATACTACATGGATTGATGCAAAAAAAGGAGAGATCTCACCAACATGAAGTACAAAGGGAAATGTATGGCTATGTTGATGGACACAAACCCAAATTCCCTCAAAAACCTGTGAGAAGCTGAAGAAGGGAGACAAATACGTGAAAGAAATGGGGCCCAAATACTCAAGGGTTGGGGCCCACAACAATCGATGCTCACTAAATTAGTCTTTTTTTCTTTTCTTTTTTTTTTAACTATGTACAACAATGGGCTCCCATCTTCATATATCAAGGGACATCAAATGGGAACCCGCCATCTCTCGAGCCAGAAATGCACCTGTATGGGCTCGCAACATACAAAACAGAATTGCTTGACCACCTGACACCCTTATTCGCATTGTGGTCGTTCGATGCCTCTTGAGAGTTAACAAAAGAGGAGGCATGAATGAGAGGTGAACCTCTACCAGGTTGAAGGGTATCAGGTGGTTGATTCTTAACCCACATGGGGTCCTCATCAGATATAGAATGAAGATCATGTGGCCCAGAGGCCATAAAAAGGGTATCTGTTGGCTCAAAAGCCACGTGATCGAAAGGTTGTGGCTCAAGGGCCACAAGATCAGAAGGATGTGGCTCAAGGGCCACAAGATCAGAAGGATGTGGCTCAAGGGCCACGTGATCAAAAGAATGTGGCTCAAGGGCCACAAGATCATAAGGATGCGGCTCTGAGGCCACATGATCAAAACATAAGGCACCTTCTTGTGCCAGCCCAGGTGAAACATCTTCACCACCTTCAGGATCTTCATCGAACAATTCTCTGAAGTACTTGAAGGTGCCCTCAACTTCACTCTCATCCATGCCCTGGATAAGGTTAACCCCAACAGGGTCATTGAAGGCATCTGGCTTCTTGCCAATGGTGAAGATGTTGAAATCAGCGCATTGACTACCATAAGTCAAGCGCATCAGACCATTGCGACAATTGATCAAGGCATTGGAAGTCGCAAGAAATGGTCGCCCCAGAATGACAGGAATTTGTCCAAGTGGGTTTGGCACAGGTTCAGTATCCAAGACAAAGAAGTCGACTGGATAAATGAACTCTCCCACTTTGATCAGCACATCTTCTACCACACCCCTCGGTTTCTTCATAGACCTATCAGCCAATTGAAGAGTGGTCTTTGTTTGTTTGAGGTCTCCAAGACCGAGGTGGACGTAGACAGAATATGGCAGAAGATTAACAGATGCACCAAGGTCCAGCAAGGCCCGATGTATGGACACATCACCAATCACACAAGAGATAGTAGGACAGCCAGGGTCCTTGTACTTGACTTGCATGGGTTGTGCCAACAAGGAACTCACGTTAGCCGCAAGAAAAGCTTTCTTGGGAACATGAGTTTTTCTCTTCTTGGTGCATAAGTCCTTGAGAACCTTGGCATAAGGTGGCATTTGCTGAATCACCTCCAGAAGAGGGATATTCACCTTAACCTGCCGAAACATCTCAAGCATCTTGTCATGCTGATCAGAGGTTTTCTTTTTAAGGCGCTCAGGGAATGGCGCCTTTGGGGCATAAGGATGCGAAGGCACCCCAGAATTCAGGTCCAAAGAAACATGAGTGGGGACCTCAGAATCTGGTTCCTTCGACACAAGAGGAGACAAGGGGACCTCAAGGTTCGGCCCCTTTGTCGAAGGAAATGTAGAAAGAACCTCAGGATCTGGCTCCTTCCTGGAAGTATTTGTGGAGGGAGCCTCAGGATCCGGCTCCCTCAAAGATGGTGATGACAAGGAAGGCACCCCAATGTGGTTGTCCACCTCCTTACCCGACCTCAAAGTATGAATCACATTAATATGATGGGTCGGTTCAGAGGCAGCATGAGGTAAAGGTGTCCTTCCTTGCGAATGGGTACCCCGAGGATTTACCTCGGGTTGACTCGGTAATTGACCCTTCTCGCGTTCATGGAGCTGATTAGCCAACTGGCTCACTTGCATTTCCAATGCTTTGACCGTATTGTTGTTGGCCGAAAACATGGCTTGCGTGCTCTGAATGAACGCGTGAAGGGTTTGCTCAAGAGTGGAGTCCTTAGGGTCAACCCGTTGGGGTTGTGGAGTTTGGTTAGAATAACCCGACGAAGAGGTCTGAGGAGGTTGGTAATTGTGGTTCTGAGACCTTTGATGTGGAGGTTGGTAGGTCGCCGATGGGCGTGGAGGTTGATAAGGTGGAGGTTGAGGTTGAGCGTGCGAGCTCTGACCGTTACCCCCACTAGGCCCCCAAGAGAAGTTAGGATGGTTACGCCATCCCGGGTTGTAAGAGTGACTGTACGGGTCGTTTCGGGGCCTTTGTTGATACATCGCATTTGCATGCTCAGTATCCCTTGGAGCGTAAGCGCATTCCAAGTCATCATGTCCCGACAGTCCACACCTACTACACTCGGGAGTAGCGACCTGAGCTACAGGAGCTCGGTCCATCTCCAAACACTCAATCCTACGCATGAGAGCAGCCACTTTCGCCTCAGACGCGATAGTTGACTCAACTTGATAAGATCCAGCTCGACCAGAAGACCTGGCGGCTAGTGGCTCTCTCATGGTGTCCCACTCGAAGGTACGCTCAGCCATGGACTCAAAAGTGTCCCATGCCTCCTCGATGGGTTTCATTTGGAAGTCACCCTGACACATTGACTCCAACAATGTGCGGGTGTTGTAGTTGATGCCCTCATAAACAATCTGGCACAGCTGCCATAGCTCAAGTCCATGATGAGGGCATTGCTGGAGAAGGTCCTTGAACCTCTCAAAGAAACCATGAAACGATTCGGTCTCGGTTTGATACATCTGATGTATCTGGTGCCGTATCTGTTGAGTTTTCCTTTGAGGGAAAAATCTCTTCAGAAAGACGGTCACAAAGTCATCCCATGACCGAATCGAGCTCGCCGGGAGGCTATACATCCATTTCTTCGCATTATCCTTCAATGCGAAAGAAATCATCCTCAACCGGACAGAATCCTCGTCAAGCTGTTGAAGCTTGAACATGGAGCACACTTCCTCGAATTCGCGTATAAAGATATACGGATCCTCCTTATTGGCAGTGAAGGTCGGAAGCATGCTCACATACTGAGGTTTTAGCTCATAGCTGTTCCCGCGAGCAGGGGGAACAACTATGCAAGAAGGCTGCGCGGCCCGAACAGGATGGGTCCGCTCCCACAAAGTCATCGGTCTATCATGTCGAGCTAAAGGTGGTGGTGCACCTAGAACTCGATCCTGACCGAATCTCCCTTCCTCTCGAGTCAGAGGAGGAGGAGAAGGAGGTCTACGTGGTGGTGGGAACGGACCGAGGTAGTCCATGTATGGAACCCGGTCCCCTTCGCCACCACGAGACGACTCGGCCTCTTGCTCCAAAGGAGCACGAGGCGGAGATGGTCGATCACCAAGATCTTCCATCTCAGAAGTATGCACTCTCTCGAGCCGAGCGCTCTCACCAGAACGAGCCCAACCTCGCATAAAAATGCTCGACTCGACTCTAACAAACACACAACAGAAGGTGTACTAGAGGAGGAGAATAAACGTAGAGAATAGATGAGGAGATGACTCAGATGAGGAGGGAAGAATCCCTAGAGCTAGCGTGGGTAGTGGGATCAGGAAGAAGCCTAACTAGCAAGCACGGCTCAAACAAAGTAAGGCAATGGGTCCTTAAGCTAGACGACGCCTAACTTCGAGGTCACTAGCCTCGACACGTCTCACCTCCCTACAACGAGGACCACAATGCCCAGCAAGTGATACCAGATCCGGAGATCCAGTACCTCCTACTATCGACAAGGTAGGCAACGCCGATCAGGTCATGACGGTCTCAACTAGATTACTCTCCTAGTGCGCCCGCAATCCTAGGGCCAATGTCTACTTGCTTTTAGTTAAGGCTTTATTAAGAGTGATTTTTGGGGCTAAGGAAAGGGTGATGAAATCCCCCACCTTATCTTTTATGGGACAGCCCCTCCTTAGTAGCGATTTGATCCTAGATCTAGCAATCAATCGCTCCAATCAAACGCTCTCTCACTCTTGTCCCGATGCACCTTACTAACTAATGCATGAACGAAACATGCATGAATGAGGGATGTGGGTGCACGTACCTCACGCCAGCAATCAACGACAAAATGTAAAGCAAAGAAAAGACAAATGCATGCAAGGTCTACCAATGGTGCATGACCTAGATGGCAAGAAGTCTAATCTTTTGCTTTGAGTTTTATGGTCCAAGTTGATTAAAGGGGGAGTGATTAATGATCTGGGAGCAAATAAGAAGTCACAACATGCAAAATGGGGCTCCCAGATAACACAAATTATAACACAAATGACCACAAAAAAATTGGAAGACAGAATCCCTTACCCGGCCGCCAATTGGCGGTTCCAAACCGCTGATTGGCGGTCTGTTGTTGGATTTGCTTCCTCAAACTTCTCCAGTGGCCTCCCCGTGATCAGAGTGTTCCCTGAAACTAAGAAAAACTGAAAAAGAAAAATTAAAAACCCCTCGAATCGTCCAAACCAAGGTCTGGACAGAGCACCTCCCCGGCAACGGCGCCAAAAACTTGATTGATCGTTTTATATTTAACCGCAAGTGCACGGCCGCGTTGAAGCGGTGGCAAATACGGGTCGTCCACTGGGAGGTGTGTCGACACTTGGTTTATTCGAAGGCGAGAGGTAAAAAGAAGGGAGAAAGATGTATTACACTAATCTAAACTACAAAGCTGAAATGAAATGCAAAGGAAATGAAGATAAGCAATAAAACTAAACCCCAAAGGGGGTAGAGAACAGATGTGAACATAAAGATGTGTGTGTGTGTGTGTGTTCAATTAAGCTCCTCACAACATGTAATGCATGAAATCATAAAACTACATCCAATCTTGCCTCTACATGAATTAAGATAAGACTACATCATTAAAACATACAAGACAATGATTGGAATGAAGCTACATGAACTCAAGTATAAAGACTAGACCCTACTATGCCTCCACATGAATTAAGATGACTACATCATTAAAACATACAAGACATTAGCTAAGGAAAAGGCAACAAGAGTACATACACTACAAATTGTGTTTCCAACATTAACTTTATCCATATCCTAACCTTATCATTCCCCATAAAATAGGTCCACTAATCAAAGCATAAGCTAAGCTTCATTCAAGAGCATTAGCATATCAAAGATAAGGGTGGAGCCCCATTAGATGGTTATGGAAATCATATAAAGCTCAAGGGATAAAAATAACACACACTTAATACACTACATTATTATATCACATATTTCTCCACCCCCCAAATGGGGATGGAACTACTCACTACTCATTACACTAACTAATTTAGCAAAGGAAAGCATAATACTGAAATGAATTTTATACTACTTAAGCAAGAAATATTAAAGAAGCATAAAACTAAACAAACAAACAAGCATGCAAAGGAAAGGAAATTAAACTAAGAGAGAAATAACATCATTAAAAGAAAACTTATATTATTAACTCACTCAATTACAAGTAGCTCTTCCTCCACTAGAGTTTTGCTTCAAGGCTTCACTCTTAGTAGGGAAGATGGCCACCAAGAGGGAGATGGATACAATGGGAGGTGAAGAGTTCTATTTATAAGCATGGAAAAAGCTAATCAGGGACAATCCCCCGATGTGGGACTAAACCAATACCAAAAATAGCCTAAACGAACACTAATACAAGTCCAGGAGAAGTTGGGGCGGATCCTGCATGATCCAGACCGCCAATTGGCGGTTCCAGACCGCCAATTGGCGGCCTATAAAGCCCAGATCCGTCTGGGTCTTCTGGTGGGCTTGCCTTGGTGTGTTTCTTGGTCTTGGATGCATCTAGCCGGTTTAGTGGAGCTCCGACCCGAATCGAATTGACAAAATACTCCTCATGATGGTGTGGAGTTTCCTGTTTTGCTCTTAGGTCCTTCTGTCTTACGATCAGGTCCTTCCCCCTTGCATCTTGGTCCCCAGGTCTCACAATTAGGTCATTTTTTCCTGCTTTTGGGTCCTTTCATGGCTCTTCTCTTCAAACCTCTTTATTTCTGAAAACTAAACATAAAACTCGTCACATAGCATTGCTTAGGTGTAAGATAATGGATATAAGGTACAAATATAAGCATGAAATGATGTCAATCACTCAATTACGAAAAGATCTAGAAAAGTTCACAAATGGAAAAAAATGCTTGACATGCTTTTATGTAGTCAAAACAATATTTAGATAAACATGGTATTTAGGATATAATGCTTCTTATGCTAAAAACCATGTAACTTATACTACTTTGAATGGAAAGAAATTTTTTGTTAATCGAAGTTTTCCAAGTGTATGGGCTTCCAAAACCAAAATGGTTTGGGTTCCAAAAGCTAACATTCAAGGACCCAAAGTTTTTTGATTACCTAAATCTACATTTGTAGGTACATTGAAGTTGAAAGATTGTTAGTAACCGCCCAAAACTTGCAAAGTCAAATATCAAGTCAGTTGCACTATCGAAAGGATGATGAAACCAAAGCAATGAGGAATGCAAATTTGAGTAACACTTCTAATCCTCCTAAGTAAAGTATTGGTTCCAAGAGGATATTGTATGCTTTATTGCCATGTCATTTACTTCATTCATTGATCAATTAGGATGAGCTCAAATGTCCATCATGAAGGGGGGAAATGAAAATTTAGCCTAATTGATATATTTATTCATATTGATAGGGGAGCTTATTGAATATCTTTATACAGTAGGTAATGAATTGCAAAATTAAGGGGAAGAAAATTCATTAAATTAGACATCTCGTGATCACATTATTTAAAATTTGATTGATGTCAAAGGGGAGAGGAAACCTTGAAATTGAAATAATCGAACAAAAACTATGCACATTCATAGGGGGTATCATATATGAATAGTTTACAAATTTAATTTTCAAGTATTAAGATATAGGTTGCCATCATCAAAAGGGGAGATCGTTGGCTTTTTTACCTTAATCCGTGTTTTGATGATTTAACTAACCTAATCTTAATCACAATCAAATGTAGAGTAGCACACATTATGCATAGAACATATATTGTATTGTGTTAACATCTACAAGTGATCAAGACTCAAGGAAGAATGTAATGAAGTCAAGACATGTAATCAAGCTATTTGAAGACATGTAATGTGTATTTTTTTAAGTCTTAGGAACTTAGGTGAACTTGAGCATACAAGAGTTAAACCTATTCACATACACACTAGGTTCCTTGTAGAAGTCACACACAAAATCTCAGATCAATTGGACCTCAATAAGTCACCCAAACTTAGGTAGGAAAATCACTTAAACTGAACCTCTGTCTGTCTGTGCAAAACGGTTGACTGAAATAGGTTTTCTGTTCGACCGTTTCTACCAGTTAACAATTTTACAAATAGTGACTTTACTTGACTCTACCAGTTGACCTTTTCTAACTTTTTGGTCAACCATTCACCCGTATTTTCCATCCTACTGTTATACTTGTCGTATTCTCTCAACAGTCGTATTCATATTCTCTCAAATAGCCCTAAATACTTTTGGCCACCGGTCAAACAATGCCTTGATAGAGGTCGATCGGATATAGGGCATTTTGTGCGCCAAAAGTCCTTCTTATGTTTGGTCGAACGAACCTTGCTTTAGTATTCAACCAATTAACCTTTGACCTAGCCAAACCCCTCTTAACGGTCGATCGCCCCAAATTTTGTTTGACCATTAACTTAAGTTGTAGCCGTTAGGTTTGACCATAGGATAAGTTGGTTCGAACGTTCCCTTAATTTTATGGAAATGGTCAACCAATGATTCCAAGTCGGTCGATCGGCTTAGGATAGATTTGCTGAACCTAAAATTCTATTTTGTGTATCTTACATAAACATCAACCAAATCTTCCCCAATGGCTAGAAAACTTTAGGAGCTTATAAATAGATGTTCACACACGTTATTTCTACAACTCTCCTAAACCAAACTCATACACACATTAGAGAGAAATCCCCAACTCCTAAAACTCCCAATCCTACACTCAAGAGCCAAAACTTCACATCTTTGATCAATTCCATATCTTACTAAATGTGTGTTCAAGTTAGAGAGTGTTTGATCAACCCACCTCAGTTGTCAAAGAAGTAAAAGTTTTGGTGAAAGCCGGAAGCATCCCTCTCGGATTATGAGAGGAAGAAACCAACTTCGCGAGGGTGTTCGCGGGGCTCATTTTGTAAAGTCATTTTCTCCCAGACCGGAACAGGGTGTGGATAGTGAAGACATAGGTAGAGCTTGCAAGAGAGGAAGTAGGCAGTTGACTGAACCTCTATAAAACCCATCGTATTCTCTTGTGGTTTGCTTGTTTTGTCTACTTGCTTTTATTGTTTAATTTCCACTGCATCTTTGATTGAATCGAGTAGAGAATTAGGCGAATTGGATTAAATTAATTAGGGGTCATACGATCCTATAGAAACCAAGTTCACGAGGGTGTTCGTGGGGCTTATTTTTTTAAGGGGTTCTCTCCCAGCCCAGAAAAGGGAGTGGATAGTGAAGACGTAGGCGGAGTTCGCAGAGTCGAGCGGAGCCTGCAAGAGAGGAAGTAGGTAGGTCACTGAACCACTATAAAAACCACTGTGTTCACTTGTGGTTTGCTTATTTTTTCTACTTGTCTCATTTTATTGTTTAATTTTCGCTGCATCTTTGATTGAATCAAGTAGAGAATTAGGCTAAATTGATTAAATTAATTAGAGCCATTACAATCCTACACACCGACAAATAGCTATTGTCGGTGTTTCCCCATGCTGTAGTAGTGACTCGAGTGGGGGGGGGGGGAAATGATGAATGAGGGTATCTAAGCTAGGTGACAAATGCAACACGAAACGATAACAACTAATCAAGAATTAATCCCGTAGGAGGTGGAGAATGAATGCGAAAGTGTAGATCTATACTTGTGTGTATATAATTAAGTGCTTATGACATGCAAAACATGGACCCATAATGACCAAAAACCCAACTATGTCCCACATGAATTTAGATTTAACATCATCATTAAAACATACAAGACATTAACCAAAATGAGGCCAACAAGGGCACAAACTCCAATATGCCATCATTATCTCTTTACCCATTCTAATCTTATCCTCACCTAATCATTCCCCATAAATTGGGCCCACTAATCAAAGCATGTGCTAAACATTAAATAAGATCATTAACACATGAAAGGCAAGAGTGAGAAACCCAACAAAATGGCTATGGAAATCATGTGAAGCTCCAAGATTATGATTAAACACACACACACACACACTAATTTAACAAATCCACACTTCACCACATGCTCTAGCTCCCAATGGTGATGGATTACTCACTAATCATCATGTAAACAAAGAAAATAACAAACTTAAAATAACACATGAACAACTAAAGAAAACTAGATCTTACCAAATAAATGGAATAAAAATTGTATCAAACGAAAGATAAGAATGTAAAGAACAAGAAACTAAAACTTGATTAAGAAAGAAAGATTACAAAAAGTGTTTGTCTTCTCCTACACTATACTACTAAGCAAGAAATAAAACTTACTCTACTAAACAAGAAAATAAAACAAACCTAATGAGGAGATGGAGGAACGAAGACGAGAGGGGAAGGATTATGAGTGTATTTATAGAAGATTAGAAGGTCTAGTTGAATCTGGGTGCGATAGGGCAGTTGTAAATAAGATATAGATGTTGCATATACCCAACAATCCGAACCACCAGAGAAATTTGGGGTCGAACCGACCAACTGGGTCCTTCATTGGCGTATTTTAATCTGCCAATGGTTGATCATTTGGGTTGGATCGACCTCTAATTTCACGAGTAGCTTAAATGTACCATTTAGCACGTCGAGTGCACCCAGAGCCGTTGGTTCGAACCCGCTTGGTTTTAATTATTGAATTACTCCTCAGGTTCATGACATTATGGTCTTTTGTACCCAACATATATTTCTTTACACTTAGGTCCCTCCGGGTTTTCACAAGGGTCCCTCATGATTTTCAGTCCAGTCATTGAACATTACAAACATGTCTAGAAGGCTTCCCAATCAGTCATTTCTTCTTGCATTTAGATCATTTTCTTTATTGCCTAAACCCTGAAACACTTCAAACAAACACTCTAGTAGCATACAATTGGGGTAAAATAAAGAAAATATTGTATGAATGTAATGTATGATATCCCACTAGTCACCAATAATACTTTACAAATGTGAAAGGGCTTTGTTGTGACATATCTTAGTAAGATCCAGAATCTAGGATTAGTGAGCCTAGGATGAGGAGGAATGCTATCGATGGAAATGTCCATAATATAATGTCTTTATCACAACAGTACAAGGTTGGCCGACTCCTCCTTTCATGTCGGAATTGAAGAGTTTGGTTGTCAATCAAGAAACTCTCACAATACAAATGAGAAAAGTTTATGCAATGAGTGAAGATCAACCACTCTTTCGAGGGAGGAAAAAGTATGGATTAAGAAAAACAACAAGGATTTCACAACAATGGGGACCTAAACAACCTCAGGAGAAGGAGAGAGAAAAGAGAAATATCAGATGCTACAACTGTGGTAAGAAAGGTCACTTTGAAAGAGAGTGTTGGTTCAAGAAAAAATCTATAGAGGGAAACGATGTGACAAAATCTAGGTATGAGGAGAATCCTAGTGAAAAAGAATGGGACGTGTTAGCTAGTAGTGTTTACGCCCACAGAAGACTTATTCCTAACATGTATTAGTAGCATAGGGTTGTAAACGGGTCGGGTATGGGGTGGGTATGGTCATACCGGTATCCATACCCGCCTAACTAAACGGGTACGTGTATATGACCAAATCATCTTCTTCTCCACCCCCAATAGGGATGAACTACTCTCTACTCATCTCTACACCAAAGAAAGCATAAAAACAAGATAAACCCAAAATATAAATGAAGCAAAAGAAGATTAAGCAAACAACAATATGAAAGAAATTGAATCAAAGGAAAACATCAACGTAATGAACAAGAACTAAACTAGATTAAGAAAATAAAAGACAATGTTTGCTCCTCTCCAACCCCCTCATTACACTACTAAAATAGGAAATTAGAACCTACTCTAATGGGAAAAGGAGAAAGAAGAGGTGGAGAGGAGGGTTTACAATGCTATATATAGAGTAGGGTTGTTATACACGGATGCTGGCGTCCGTGACGCGCCCTACGTGGCACCTAAAAGTTGGTGAGTCAGCGTCTAGTCGGATTGCCATGTCACCCTTTCCAAACGTGCCTTAAATTGTTTTTAATTTTTTTTCGACGGTTTAGAATGACGGTTGCTTTCCAGATAAGACAGCGGCAGACACCCTACGAACGACGGTTCAGATACCGAGGAAGATTAAAAATATCCAGACTGAAAGGGAGAGTTTCGCTTTCTTTCTCGTTGGATTACCTGTGAATGGAGGAAGCGTACCTGTGAACCTATTCTGGCTTTCTTTCTTCCCCTCTAAACGATAATGGATTCTTAGACTCCTGCCGTCGATAGTGAACCTGTCCCACAACCGGTGGGTCTATATTTTTTTCCCTTGGTCGTTATTTTTTGATGAACTTTTGTTTCTTAAATTTTTTGTTTTAGGGAACCACCTACTACTTCTGAGAATCCCGGTGCTCCTGGACCGCCATCCGAAGGCAGTTTGACAGGATGAAGAAGGTTGAGAAGGAGGTTTTCCGGAGCACCCCTTTCGGTCACTTCCTAGACCTTCCTAACATTACTACGGACAACGAAATAGTCGGTTGGTTCGTCGAACAATACGATGTGAAAGAGGTAGGGCTGAGAATAGGATCAGGGGTAGTTCCCCTTACACCGGAAGACGTTGCCCTAATTTTGGGCTTAAGTATGCATGGGAAGACCGTGGTGATGGAACCATTGGGCGTACAGAGGCGAGAAGGGGTGAACCTTGACAACACACAACTTTTAGGTCATCTGATGGCAAGCAGTGTCATGGCCGACACTGAGGAGTACGTTCGTCTCCTGATTTCTTTCATCTTCAACCATTTTTTGTTCTATGATGGAACAATTCGACCAAAGCAATGGTTCATGCACCATTTGAGGAACATCAGACGCATAAACAGATACGCATGGGCACGTGCAGTTCACGGAGCCCTAGTTGGGGGCCTGGAGAAAGCCAGCTTAGAACTGCAGGAGAGAAGAAAGGCAGGGAACCTCATTATGAGGCAGGGGAACGTCGACGGTTGTGTGGCAATACTACAAGTAAGCATTTTTTGCTTTTTTTGTGTGTGTTCGGATTAAGTTGTGTCTGTTCGGATTAAGTTGTCTGTCTGTTCGGAATAATTTGTTTGTCTGTTTGGAATATGTTGTGTGTCTGTTTGGATTAAGTTGTGTGTCTGTTCGGATTAAGTTTTTTGTCTGTTTTGAATAATTTGTCTCTTTGTTCGGAATATGTTGTGTGTCTGTTCGGATTAAGTTGTCTGGTTGTTCGGATTAAGTTGTGTGTCTGTTCGGATTAAGTTGTCTGTCTGTTCGGAATAAGTTGTTCGGAATATGTTGTGTGTCTGTTCAGATTAAGTTGTCTGTCTGTTCGGATTAAGTTGTTTGTCTGTTCGGACTAAGTTGTTTGTCTGTTCGGAATAAGTTCTCTGTCTGTTCGGAATATGTTGTGTGTCTGTTCAGAATATGTTGTGTGTTTGTTCGGAATAAGTTGTTTTTCTGTTCGGAATATGTTTTGTGTCTGTTCGGAATATGTTGTGTGTCTGTTCGTAATAAGTTGTGGGTCTGTTCGGAATAAGTTGTGGGTCTGTTCGGAGAAGTTGTGTGTATGTTCGGATTAAGTTGTATGTCTGTTCGGAATCAGTTGTGGATCTGTTCGGATTAAGTTGTCTGTCTGTTCGGAATAAGCTGTCTGTCTGTTCGGATTAAGTTGTGTGTCTGTTCGGAATAAGTTGTCTGCCTGTTGGGATTAAGTTGTGTGTCTGTTCGGATAAGTTGTCTGTCTGTATGGATTAAGTTGTGTCTGTTTAGAATATGAACGTATGTCTGTTGAGTCATTCTAAACAGTTGAACTTTTCCATTCGAAGGTGTGGCTTTGTGAGAAATTCAAATTGGGGGAGCCCAGAACTGGAGCATTTCCACGAATGAAAAGTTGGACGGAAATGTTTGGGAAATGTTTAACCCTTAGGAAATGGGAGGAACGTGGAATTACCTTACCTCAGATTTACAACGGCAACTTCGACCTGATGGGGGCTCCATCAATGAGTGAAAGGGAGCTGGAACTTATTAGTTCTGTTCGAACTCCTGTTCGAAAGGGCTTAGCTTCAACATGCAGTTTGTCAAGGCTCCAACTGGCAGACTGCAACATTCCATGTGACCTGCTGCTCCAGGAGTTGGAGCTGAGTGAGGTGAAGACGAAATGACTGAGGGCCGAAGCTTCCCTTAAGAAGGCGATAGAAGAGGTTAACGACCTGACGAAAGAATTGAGGATGACCCAGGCAGAGTGTGGGAGGCTGAGGGAAGAAATTATATTTCTTAGAGGGCCAGGGACAGGTGAAAATACTGGTGGGGAGAAAGACAAAGATCTAAATAAAGAGGAGGAGAAGGAAGAAGAAGAAGAAGAAGAGAGGAAAACGGAGGAGGAAGAAGAAGAGAGGAAGAGAGAGGAGGAGATGGAAGAAGAGAGAAAGAGAGAGGAGGAGAAGGAAGAAGAGAGAAAGAGAGAGGAGGAGAAGGAGGAAGAGAGAAAGAGAGAGGAGGAGGAGGAAGAGAGAAAGAGAGAGGAGGAGAAGGAGTAAGAGAGAAAGAGGGAGGAGGAAAGGAAGAATGAAGAAGAGGATAAGGAAGAAGAGAGAGAGTGGAAAAGGAGGAAGAGAAGAAGAGGGACGAGGAGAGGAAGAAGGAAGAAGAGAGAAAGAGAGTGGAGAAGGAGGAAGAGAAGAAGAGGGAGGAGGAGAAGAAGAGGGAGGAGGAGAGGAAGAAGGAAGAAGAGAGAAAGAGATTGGAGAAGGAGGAAGAGAAGAAGAGGGAGGAGGAGAAGAAGAGGGAGGAGGACAGGAAGAAGGAAGAAGAGAGAAAGAGACTGGAGAAGGAGGAAGAGAAGAAGAGTGAGGAGGAGAAGAAGAGGGAGGAGGAGAGGAAGAAGGAAGAAGAGAGAGAAAGAGAGTGGAGAAGGAGGAAGAGAAGAAGAGGGAGGAGGGGAGGAAGAAGGAAGAGAAGAATAAAGAAGAGGAAAAGGAACAAGAGAGCAAGGTCCGGAAACCAAACTGGGGCGTGAAAAGACAACGCTCGACGACCATCGTGGAGCAGCAGATGAAGGAAGATGAACAACGGGGCAAGAAGAAAAAGGTGGAAGAAGAGCAAAAGAGAAAAGAGAGAGCGGCTCAAAGGAGCCTAAAGAAAAAAAGGGAAAAAAGAGGAGAATTAAAGGTTGGCTGTCCACTTAGGAGGGACAAGGCCTGATGTTGACATGGCTGCAATGGGAACGTTGTCAGCTGATGAGGTCAACATGATATTGAACTTGACCGCAGCCAACAAAGGACAATAGAGAGGTCATCTGGAGAGGTGATATGTGCAGTTTAACACGCACCGACCTAAAAGAACTTATAATGCCTGGGATGGATATTACCGACCAAACTATCGACGCTATGCTTTCGGTTCTCGAAGAAAGACGCCCAACACAAAAAGTTATATGCATATCAACATTCGAGTCAGGGCGAATTGTGGGTGGCCAAGGCAGAGCAATTGATGATTTAATCCTCCCTAAAATAGAAGGTGTGTCTCCAACAGAGTCCGTAATCGCACAACCATGCTGGTTTGCACGTCATTGGAATCTGGTGGTTGTCCACGACCAGTCCACGGAGATTTTGGCATTCAACAGTATCTTTAGGGAGCTAGAGCAAGGTGAAGATCCAGAGCCGACCATAGGCGTACATGAATGCGCAGCAGCGGATGTGGCTGAATACTAGAGGGATCTACTAAAGGTCGACTGACACTTGAGAATCCTCAGGGAAAATAGCCAACGACAAGCAACGGGGAGCAACGATTGCGGCGCCAATGTTTTATACTGGATAAGGTGCCTAATGCTAAAACTTGACCCGACGAAGGAGAAGGACCCCAATAACATCCACTGTATCAAGGGTGAATTGGCGGTCATGTTACTTAGGGACCGTCGATCGTGTGTGCAGATCTGAAGTCCAATTTTTTTAGTGTTTATTTTTTTACATGTACAAATTACCAACTTTTTTTGTTTATTTTTGTGTTGTGTTTTTTAAATGTACAAATTACAACCTCTTCCCTGACAACTTCAAGAGATCCACACCTTAATCCGAACAGACACACAACTTAAACCGAACAATCACACAACTTAACCGAACAGGCACGCAACTTAATCCGAACAGACACACAACTTATTCCGAACAGACCCACAACATATTCCGAACAGACACACAACATATTCCGAACAGACAGATAGCTTATTCCGAACAGACATACAACTTAATCCGAACAGACACACAACTTAAACCGAACAGTCACACAACTTAAACCGAACAGATGCACACCATAAAACGAACAGACACACAACTTAAACTGAACAGACACACAACTTAAACCGGACAGATGCACACCTTAAACAGAACAATCAAATATCTTAAACCGAACAGACACACACCATAAACCGAACACACACACAACTTAAACCGAACAGACACACAACTTAAACCGAACATATCAACAACTTAAACCAAAAAAACCCACAACTTAAAACAAATCGACACACAACTTAAACAGAACAGATGCACACCTTAAACAGAACAGTAACACATCTTAAACCGAACAGATGCACACCATAAACCGAACAGACACACAACTTAAACCGAATAGACACACAACTGAAACCGAACATATCCACAACTTCAACCGAAAAGACCCACAACTTAAACCGAACCGACACACAACTTAAACAGAACAGTCACACAACTTAAACCGAACAGATGCGCAACTTAAACCGAACAGATGGACACCTTAAACTGAACAGTCAAACCACTTAAACCGATAGTTGTTTCCTTTGATTTTTGTTTTCTTTTGTGTGTATTGTTAGGGTCATGTTAGTGTGCTGCATTTAATATCGATATATCTGCTTGCCATTATCCTTGGGTGACTTGTCTTCTTTTGCTTGCCTACTGCTTCAAAATTTTCACATTTCTTTCAAAATCTTCATGTGTTTGCGAAAGAAAATGTTTTGTGGGTTTTGTGTGTGTTTAGCATGTGCAAAACCGTTGAGAGGCAAAGTAAAAAGAAAGCTCCCAAAATTGTCTTGAACTTGATGCATTAGGATATCTAGTACAGTGGCTTTACGATTTATCGAGTCGTTAGGATGCACCCCAGTTTTCCCTCGGGGGGCGTGTCATCATAGGGTTTCAGTACTAAAACATTTGAAGAAGTCCACCTTGAACCTAGTGAGTCAATAATTCGTCTGTGTTAGTATAAGGAAGTTTGTCGTAGTCAAGGGCCCTTAAATTCTTTTTGTGAAACTTATGTGTAGGGGTTTTGGTTCATGTGTATAGGGGTGAGCAAAATTCGGTCCGGTCCGGGCACCCGGACCGAACCGAATTTTTCGGTCCGACCGAACCGGACCGAATTTTTTCGGTCCGGTCTTCGGTCCACAAAATTTTGGAAATTCGGTCTTCGGTCCTGACCGGACCGAAAATTTAAGGGGAAAATTCGGGTTTTGGACCGACCCGGACCGGACCGAACCTATTCGGTCCGGTCTTCGGTCCGGACATCCCGAAAATTCGGGTTTCGGTCCGGTCCGGTTCGGTCCGGTCCTGGACCGAAGCTCACCCCTACATGTGTAGATAAGAAATAAGTGAGTAGGTGTTCTCTCTTCTCGCACGGCTCCTATCACTTGGGAAAGTAGGTCTGAGGGGACTTTGTGCCTGGTGCTTTCGAGTCATCTGACTTGGGATGCGCCGACCGAACTCTCGTTACACGGGTGGTAGGGATTGCCCTATGTGGAGATTTGGGGAAAGGTGTACGTGATAGTGTAAGTCCTCATGGTCAATGATGCACGAAACCTGACCCTGGGAGAATGAAGCTCAAACTAATATAAAAAAAAAGAAAAAAAAGAAAAAAGAAACAAAAAGAAAAAAAATGCAAATAAGAACCTTAATGGACTTTAGACTTTGTATCACTTGAGGATGTTGAGGTTGTCCATGTATTTCACTTAATTCCTTATTTAACTTGCACGAATGGTTCATTAGATTAGGTGTGTGGACTGATTACCTATATAGAGTCGGCCCGTAGGATTACCGTGTCCAATGATCGACCAAATCTGTCCAACGAGTCGAGTGTCTAGATTAAATAATGCATCTTCTTCGGATTTTGTGGGTATATCCGCTGAAAACCCTCGGGAGACAACACTCCTCCTCGTTGGCAACAAGGAGGTTTAATGGCTTGTTGCACGTGCTAAGTGCAACCGTGATTCATACGAAAGTGAGTTAGGATTTCTTGTTTCTTGTTTGCTTTTCTCTTTCTTTGTTTTGCTCGGGACTAGAAAAAACTTTGGTGTGGGGGTATTTGATTGACATCATTTCATGCTTATATTTGTATCTTATATCCATTATCTTAGACCTAAGCAATGCTACAGGTTTTATGTTTGAATTTCAGAAATAAAGAGGTTTGAAGAGAAGAGACATGAGAGGACCCAAAGGCAGGGAAAAAGGACTTAATTGTGAGACTTGGGGACTAAGATGCAAGGGATAAGGACCTGAACATAAGACCGAATGACCTAAGAGAAAAACAGAAAACTCCACACCATCATGAGAGAGTATTTTGACAATTCGATTCGGGTCGGAGCTCCAATAAACAAAGTAGATGCATCAAAGACCAACAAACACATCAAGCAAAACCCATCATCAAAACCAGACGGATCTGGATCCTGTTGACCGCCAATTGGCGGTCCGGATCTTCCCGGATCCGACGAAACTTCTGGAGCGCGTGTATTAGAGGATGTTTAGGCTATTTTTGGTATTTGTTTAATCCCACATCGGGGGATTGTCCCGGATTAGCTTTTTCCATGCTTATAAATAGAACTCTTCACCTTCCATTGTATCCATCTCCCTCTTTTGTGGCCATCTTCCCTACTAAGAGTGAAGCCTTGAAGCAAAACTCTGGTGGAGGAATGGCTGCTTGTATTGAGTGAGTTAATAATAGATGTTTTTCCTTTAATTGTGTTGTTTCTCTCTTATTTTCATTTCCTTTCATATGCATGCTTGCTTGTTTGTTTTGTTTTATGCTTCTTTAATATTTCTTGCTTGATTAGTGTAGTTTCGTTTCAGTATAATGCTTCATTTTGTTAGAGTAGTTAGTGTAATGAGTAGTGAGTAGTGAGTAGTTTGGGGGTGGAGAAATATGCGATATAATCATGTAGTGTATTTAGTGTGTGTTATCTTAATCCCTTGAGCTTTATATGATTTCCATAACCATATAATGGGGTTTCACTCTTATCTTTGATATGCTAATGCTCTTGAATGAAGCTTAGACTATGCTTTGATTAGTGGACCTATTTTGTGGGGAATGATAAGGTTAGGATATGGATGGAATTAATATTGGAAACACAAGTTGTAGTGTATGTACTATTGTTGCCTTTACCTTAGTTAATGTCTTGTATGTTTTAATGATATAGTCTTATCTTAATTCATGTGGAGGCATAGTAGGGTCTAGTCTTTATACTTGAGTTCATTTAGCATCATTCCAATTATTGTCTTGTATGTTTTAATGATGTAGTCTTATCTTAATTCATGTGGAGACAAAGTTGGAGGTAGTTTTATGATTTCATGCACTACATGTTGTGAGGAGCTTAATTGAACACACACACACACACACATCTTTATAGTCACATTATTTCTCTAACCCATATGGGGTTTAGTTTTTATTGGTTATCTTTCATTTCCTTTTGCATTCTAGTGTAATTAGTGTAATCAATCTTTCTCTCCATTCAACGCAGCCGTGCACTTGCAATTTAAATAAAACGATCAATCCTCGCCAAAGAGGAGGAGTGGTGTCTCCTGAGGGTTTTCAACGGATATACCCACAAAATCCGAACATTGATGCATTAATCAACCAAGAAACTCGACTCAGTGGACTCATTTTTGTCGATCATTGGACACGGTAATACTACGGAACGACTGTATATATGTATTTAGTCGACACACCTAGCCTAATGAATCATTCATGACAGTTAATTAACGACTTAAGTGAAAGACATTTACAACCTCAATATCCTCAAGTGATACAAAGTGTAAAGTCCATTAAGGTTCTTATTTCCATTACCCTTTTTTTCTTTTTTTCTTCTTCTTTTTTTCATTTCTTTTCTTTTTCTAATTGGTGTTTGATTCTCCCAGGGTCAGGTTTCGTGCATCATTTCCTATGAGGACTTACACTATCACGTACACCTTTTCCCACATCTCCACATAGGACAATCCCTACCACCCGTGTAACGGGAGTTCGATCGGTGCATCCCAAGTCATATGACTCGAAAGCACCAGGCACAAAGTACCCTCAGACCTAATTTCCCGAGTGATAGGAGTTGTGCGAGAAGAGAGAACTCCTACTCACTTATTTCTTATCTACACAAGAACCAAAAACCCTATACTTAATGTCTCACAACAAGATTTAAAGGGTCATTGCCTACAAGAAATTTCCTTATATTAACGGACACAAATTATTGACTCACTAGGTTAAAGGCGGACTTCTTTAATTGTGTGAGTACTGAAACCCTATGATTCCTCACCCCCCGAGGGAAGCCCGGGGTGCATCCTAACGACTCGATAAGACCTAAAGACGGTATACTAGATATCCTAATGCATCATGTTGAAGACAATTTTGTGAGCTTTCTTTTTACTTTGCCTCTCAACGGTTTTGCACATGCCAAACACATGCAAAACCCACAAAACATTTTCTTTCGCAAACACATGATAATGTTGAATGAAATGTGAAAATTTAAAATGCTAGGCAAGCAAAAGAAGAAAAGTCACCCAAGGATCATAGCAAGCAAATATATCGACATTAAATGCAGCACAGTAACATGACCCTAACAATACAAAGAAAACAAAACAAAAGGAAAGGAAAAGACTCAACTTTGTACACACGTTAAACACCCCCCACACTTACTTCATACATTGTCCTCAATGAATGTGAGCATGATACTACATGGATATATGCATGAAAAGGAAAATATCTCACCAACATGAAGCACAAAGGGATGTTCATGGTAAAATTAATGAACACAAACCCGAATTCCCTCAAAACCTGTGTGATGCTAAAGAAGGAATACAAATATGTGAAAAAATAGGGCCAAATACTAAAGGGTTGGAGCCCACAACAATCAATGTTCACTTATGGAGTCTTTATCTTTTCTTTTTGTTTGTTTTTTGTTGTTTTTTGTTGTTTTTTCAATATTTATAACTAACGACACTATGTACAACCATGAAATCTCAATCATCCATGTAGGACATGAATGGTTGAGTGCGAGAGAGGTTCATGAAGGAACATGACCTCCTCGACTTCAGATGGTGCCCCCTCCAAGTAAGGTTTGAGGTGTTGTCCATTAACTTTGAACACGTCCTCATTCCCTGGGTTCTGGATGTTCAAACTGATTGAATCAGTTTAATAACCAAAAGTGCACGGCCACGTTGAAGTGGTGGCAAACACGGGTCGATCCACAAGGAGCGTGCGCGAGTGGGAAAAGAAAAGCAGAGAGATGCGATCGGAATCAAACTAAAACACGTAGGAAATAGGAAAATAAGCAATAAAAACTAAATCCCTTAGAGGGTAGAGAAAAAACATGGAAATGAAAATGTGTAGTGTAGTGTGTGTTCAAATGTGCTCATCAAAACATGTCATATATGAAATCCATAAAACTCAAATTTAATTTTGCCTCCACATGAAATAAGATAAAGCATTATCATTAAAACATACAAGACAATAATCGAAATAAAGCAAATATGTTCGCATGCATAATGACTCATATCCAACTATGTCTCCACATGAAATAACATGTATCACAATCATTAAAACATACAAGACACTAATTTTGATAAAGCCAACATGAGCACGTGCATGCAAATGTCTTGTTCCCCTCTTCCTCTCCATCCTTATCCTAACCTCATCATTCCCCATAAAATAGGTCCACTAATCTAAGCATGTGCTAAGCTTCATTCAAGAGCATTAACACATCAAACATAAGAGTGAAATCCTATTAGATGGTTGTCTAAATCATGTAAAGCTCAAAGGATTAAGATTAACACACACTCATCTATCACATGACAAAATCACATTCTTCATCTATCACATGACCAAATCATCTTCTTCTCCACCCCCAATGGGGATGGACTACTCTCTACTCATCTCTACACCAAAGAAAGCATAAAAACAACATAAACCCAAAATAGAAATGAAGCAAAAGAAGATTAAGCAAACAACAATATGAAAGAAATTGAGTCAAAGGAAAACATCAACGTAATTAACAAGAACTAAACTAGATTAAGAAAATAAAAGACAATGTTTGCTCCTATCCAACCTCCTTATTACACTACTAAAACAAGAAACTAAAACCTACTCTAATGGGAAAAGGATAAAGAAGAGGTGGAGAGGAGGGTTTACAATGGTATATATAGACTAATACATGGTTAGGATTAATCTGGGAATAATCAGACGACTCTAAATTACATCTGATAGTCCAGGAGTTCTCTGACCCAACAACTTGAACCACGACCGAAATTTCAGCCCATGTCGAGCATTTTGATCCGCCAGTGGCGGATCAAATGCGTCTGAACCGGTTGAAATTTTTGTCCCACTTGATATCTTCATTTGGCACATAGGGTGAAGCCCTGGTCTGCTGGCTCGAATCACTTTGAGTTTAATTGGTGAAATACTTATCTGATTCAAGTCATGTGTCACCATGTTTTGCACTTCACAATCAGGTCCCTCCGGGTTTGCATTTGGGTCCTTCCTGATTTGCAATCCAGTCTTGTGCAATACAAATATGTCTAGAAACTTCCGAATCAGTCCATACTTGTTACATTTCTTTTTTGCTCATTTCCTCTTCCTTATTACCTAACTCCTGAAACACTACAAACAAAACCTCGAGTAGCACAATATTGGGGCTAAAATAAAGGATATATTGCATGAATATGATGCGTGATAAGCTACTAATCAAATACCCCCACACTTACCTTTTGCTAGTCCCGAGCAAAATAAAGAAAGAGAAAAATGAAGGAAAGGAGAATATACGAAAAATGGGGAAATCATAATCACTTTCGTAGGAATCACGGTTGCACTTATCACGTGCAACATGCGGTAAACCTCCTTGTCGCCAAAGAGGAGTGGTGTCTCCTGAGGGTTTTCAGCAGATATACCCACAAAATCCAAACATTGATGCATTAATCAACCAAGAAACTCGACTCAATGGACTCATTTTTGTCGATCAGTGGACACGGTAATACTACAGACCGACTCTATATATGTATTTAGTCCACACACCTAGCCTAATGAATCATTCATGACAGTTAATTAAGGACTTAAGTGGAAGATAGGAAAACCTTAACATCCTCAAGTGATACAAAGTGTAAAGTCCATTAAGGTTCTTATTTGCATTACCCTTTTTTTTCTTTTTTTTCTTATATTTTTTTCATTTTTTTTCATTTTCTAGTCGGTGTGTGATTCTCCCAGGGTCAGGTTTCATGCATCATTGCCTATGAGGACTTACACTATCACGTACACCTTTCCGCACATCTCCACATAGGACAATCTCTACCACAGGTATAACGAGAGTTTGGTCGGTACATCCCAAGTCAGATCACTCGAAAGTACTAGGCACAAAGTCCCCTCAGACCAAATTTCCCAAGTGGTGGGAGCCATGCGAGAAGAGAGAACATCTACTCACTTATTTCTTATCTACACATGAACCAAAATCCCAACACCTACGGTTTCACAAAAAGAGTTAACGGGTCCCTCACTACAACAAACTTCCTTATATTAGCAAACAATTTTTTTCACTCACTAGGTTAAGGGTGGACTTCTTTATTTGTTTGAGTATTGAAACCCTATTATTACTCTCCCCCCCAAGGGAAAATCGGGGTGCATCCTAACGACGATATAAGACCTAAAGCTGGTGTACTAGATATCATAATGCATCAAGTTCAAGACAATTTTGGGAGTTTTCTTTTTACTTTGTCTCTCAACGGTTTTGCATATGCCAAACACACGCAAAACCCACAAAACATTTTCTTTCGCAAACACATGAAGATTTTGAAAGAAAAGAAAATTTTAAAGCACTAGACAAGCAAAAGAAGACAAGTCACCCAAGGATCATAGCAAATATATCAATATTAAATAAACACAATAACATGACCCTAACAATATAAAGAAAACAAAACAAAAGTAAAGGAAAAGACTCCAACTCTGTAGACACGTTAAACACCCCCCCCCCCACACATACACACACTTATTTCATGCATTGTCCTGAATGAATGTGAGCATGATACTACATGGATATATGCATGAAAAATACAAGATCTCACCAACGTGAAGCACAAAGGAAAGTTCATGGTTATGTTGATGGACACAACCCAAATTCCCCTCAAAACCTGTGAAATACTAAAGAAGGGATACAAATACGTGAAACAAATTGGGCCCAAATACACAAGGGTTGGGGTCCACAAAAATCAATGCTCACTCATAAAGTCTTTTATTGTATTTTTTTCTTTTTTGGAAATATAACTATGTACAAAAATAAGTTTCATCTTCATTTGTCAAAGTACATCAAATGGGAACTTCAAAAGTGGGTCAATGCACTTGGAATGGGAACATGACACCACACGGGGCCAGAATACTCATGTGTGGACCCCCCTCATAAGGAGCACAAGATGAAAGGAGAGGTTCATGAATTAGACGCAAAGGTGTCTCATTCAGAGGATTAAACTGAAAGGGCTTGAACCTTTCAAGAGTTTTGGACATAATGTGCAACGGAAGAAGAGTTTCTCCCGTTGCAGAATTGAAATTATAATCATCAATCCAAACTCTCCAACCAACAGGTTTGTGGGTCAGAACGAGGTCAATAACATCATTATGCATGTCCGACTCACCAGGCGAACATAAGGTGAGTCTCATACCCAAGGTATCCTCTAAGGCACTCCCAATATCCTCATTGGCAATGTAGTTGTTTGATGTCCCATCATTTCCAAGATGATCAGGAATAATAGCGAGAGACAAACGCTCATCAGGTCGTTTGAAATTAAGGGTACTAGGGAGCTCTTGCTCCACCACAGGTGGGTCCTTAAGATGCACAACATGAAGATCATAGGGCTCAAAGGCCACGTGATAAAAAGATACGGTACAATCCTATGCCGACTCATAATTAAGCTGGTCCATGTTATTCTCAATTTGGATCGAATCCCCCACCATGTGATCGTGAATTAAAACACCAAGTCCCTCAGACTAACTAGGAGTTTGACTTTGAAAGATTGTGCTTTGAGTTTGTGGATGTGCTGGTGGTTTGATATCAAAAAATGAATCCTCATGTTGACAAGAAAGGCCACCCACCTCACGTTCATTTATTCGTTGTGTTATTTGACTCACTTTCATTTCTATAGTTTGCAAGGAATTTTGAGTGAACTTCAACATATTTTGAGTGGTTTCCATGAACGTTTGGAGGGTTTGTTCTAAGGAATCAAGTTTGGGGACAACCGTGAGGCTCACATAAGAATTTGGGAAATTATTGGGTTGGATGTTGATGGGCTGAGAATGAGTCCAATGATTGGTCATGGGTGGTTGCTGGTAGGGATATGGGTATTCGGGAGGAGAATAATGGGGTGGGTAAGATGTATAAGATTTGTCTCCCCACGAATCCATCCATCTCGGGTTGTACGCGGATGCATAAGGGTCACATTGAGCATTTTGGGAAAATGTGTGCCCATACTCAGGCTCTGGGGGAAGATAAGGACATTCCCCAAAAACATGATCACTCAACCCGCAATAGTCACACGTTACAAGTACTGGAGATACCAGTTCACTCATGTCTTCTACCACATGCATGAAAGAGGTCAAAGGTTCCCGTAATATCTCAGTTTGTTGACCAACATATGATCTGACGTAACAAGATGGTGGTCTAGCAGTCGGTGCCACTCTCATATTACCCCAATATGAAGATTGCTCAGCTACACAATTAAGATTGTCCCAACCATACGGGGTGTTTGTCTGAGCCACCCTAGGTTGCATGGGTCCGGAATACCAGGGAGAATTGTTCCGGTCCCAATAATGATATGGATGGTCACCCATGTAACCATCCATCTCGCCAAAGAACTCTCGAGTCGATCACTCTCACCACCACGAGGCCAAGCTTGCAAAAAGTGCTCGACTCGACCCTAAAATGCTAACAAAGAGTGTAAAGGGGAGGAGACTAGAATGTAGAAGTAGGTGGGAAGAAGATGACTCAGAGGAGAAGGGAAGAATCCCTAAACCTAGCGTGGGTAAATGGTGTGAGTAGAAGCCTAGTCTAGCAAACACGACTCAAACAAGCTTGGCTGGCTATGGGTCCTTAAGCTAGATGACACCTAACTTCGAGCTCATGCGGCCTCAAGATGCCTCACCTCCCTACGACAAAGAACACAGAGACCAGCAAGTGAGCCATGATCTGGAGATCTCGTCTCTCCTGCTACCGACAAAGTGGGCGACGCCGATCAGGCTATGACGGTCGTGACCGGATACTCTCCTAATGCGCCCAGGTCCCATTGGCCAATGTCTACTTGATTTTATATTAAGACTTTATTTGAGTGTGATTTTTGGTGCTAAGGGAGGGTTGATGAAATCCCCGACCTTATCTTTAAGACTATAGGTGGTGCCCTTTAAAAATGTTTTGAAATCTTAGGCTAGCAAGCAACTCACCAAACAAGCATTTACCTCACTCTTTTTACAAATACACCTTACTAACTAATGCATGATCTAAACATGCATGAATGAGAGACCCGGTGCACATACCTCACACCAGCAATCGACAACACGAATGGAAAGAAAAGAAAAGACAAATCCATGTAAGGTCTACAAATGATTCATGACCTAGATGACAAGAAGTCTAATCTTTTGCTTTGAGTTTTATCGTCCGAGTTGTCTTAACAAGGGGTCATGCAAGCCAAATTAATTTTTAACACTTAAACAGAGCATGCACGACATCAACAGTGGCAGTAAACAACCAGAAATAGGCAAAGGAAGATACTGTGAAAACAGATAGCACAAATGACGTACCTGATCAGCCAGCGGCAGATCCAAATCCGCTACAGGTGGATTGTCTGGCGATTCTCATCCCCAAACTTCACTAAAATCCTCCCACGCTAGATTGCGTCCCTTTGTCCACTTATGGCCCCTTCCACTAACCAAAAGAGAGAAAAACCACGAAAAAAACAAAGGAAAACCCCACCTAAATGGTGAACTCGACTATGAAAACGACGCTCCCCGACAACGGCACCACAAACTTGAATGAATCAGTTTAATAACCGCAAGTGCACGGTCGCGTTGAAGTGGTCGCAAGCACGGGTCAATCCACAAGGAGCGTGCGCGAGTCGGGTCCACGATACTCGAGTGGGAAAAGAAATAAAAAGAGATGCGATCAGAATCAAACTAAAACACGTAGGAATCAGAAAATAAGCAATAAAAATTAAACCCCTTAGGGGTTAGAGAAAAAACATTGAAATGAAAATGTATAGTGTAGTGTGTGTTCAAATGTGCTCATCAAAACATTTCATACAAGAATTCCATAAAACTCAAATTCAACTTTACCTCCACATGAAATAAGATAAAACCTTATCATTAAAACATACAAGACATACAATAATCAAAATGAAGCAAATCACATGCATAATGACTCATATCCAACTATGTCTCCACATGAAGTAAGATTTATCACAATCATAAAAACATACAAGACACTAATTTGGATAAAGTCAATATGAGCACATGCATGCACACGTCTTGTTCCCATTTTCCTCTCCATCATTATCCTAACTTCATCATTCTCCAAAAAATAGGTCCATTAATCTCATGTACTAAGGTTCATTAACATTATTAGCACATCAAAGATAAGAGTGAAATCTCATTAGATGGTTGTGGAAATCATGTAAAGCTCAAAGGATTAAGATTAACACACACTCATCTATCACATGACCAAATCACCTTCTTCTCCACCCCCCAATGCGGATGGACTACTCTCTACTCTTCTCTACACTAAAGAAAGCATAAAAACAACATAAACCCAAAATATAAATGAAGCAAAAGACAATTAAGCAAACAACAATATAAAAGAAATTGAATCAAAGGAAACTATCAACATAATGAACAAGAACTAAACTAGATTAAGAAAATAAAAGACAATGTTTGCTCCTCTCCAACCTCCTTATTACACTACTAAAACAAGAAACTAAAACCTACTCTAATGGGGGAAGGGGGAATAAGAGGTGGAGAGGAGGGTTTACAATGGTATATATAGACTAATACATGGTTTGGATTAATCTGGGAATAATCAGACGACTCTAAATTACATTTGATAGTCCAGGAGTGCTTTGACCCAACAACCCGAGCCACGACCGACATTTCAGCCCATTCTGAGAATTTTGATCCGTCAGTGGCGGATCCAAATCCTCCACTGGTGGATCAAATGCTCCTGATCCGGTTGAAATTTTACGTCCCACCTTATTTCTTCATTGGGCACGTGGGGTGAAGTCCTGGTTTTCTGGCTCGAATCACTTTGAGTATAATTGGCGAAATACTGATTTGATTCAAGTCACGTGTCACCATATTTTGCACTTCACAATCAGGTCCCTCCGGGTTTGCACTTGGGTCCTTCCTTATTTGCGATCCAGTCCTTATGCATTACAAATATGTCCAGAACCTTCCAAATCAGTCCATACTTGTTACATTTAGGTCTTTTTTCCTCTTTTCATCTTCCTTATTACCTAACTCCTGAAACACTACAAACAAAACCTCGAGTAGCACAATATTGGGGGTAAAATAAAGGATATATAGCATGAATATGATGCATGATATGCTACTAATCAGTCCTAAAGGAGTGGGTAAATTTATCTGATTCATCGTTCTAAGGTTTATTGACAAGAGTGGGTAAATTCATTGGGTGTATAAGGTAATTTCGTAAGAAAAGTCCTTAACTAGGAGTGGGGTAGATTCGATTTTGGAACATTAACGGTGCAGATTGTTAGTGATGCAAAATATTGGAGAATGAAACTGCATTTGTGTTATGCCTTTTTAGGTCTGGAATATTGCTTTTTGTCGGTGTGATTAATTTGGTGTTACATTGTTTAGATACGTTGTTGTTTGTGTTGTAAATAGTTATTTGTCGATTGAACAGCTTCGCATGTAATGTTGTTGTGTTCAATAGCTTCTCCTGCTAATTGGTTGGTAGAGAAAGCAAAGGCAAGTATACTGTTCACTATTAAAAAAAATAGCAAGAGAAAAAAGATGCTTTAGGACATTTTTCATTTAGTTTGATGCTTTGAACAATCACAGTTGTTCAGCCAGTACATTTTCAGGCATTAATAAAGCACGTGTGGCTACATGAAATATGATGTTTAGTGTAACACATGCTCAACAATCTAGAATATTCAAATCTGGATGAGAATGGTTGTTGGAAGATCAACCGTTTCTAAGGGAAAATCAAAATCATTAAACTTAATTCTGAATAGTATCTTGTAACAAAATAGTTTCTAAGAAAGTAATTATTTATTTGTGAATATAGAATGCTAATAAAATATTTTTCTTGTTATATTTATAAGCATTCAACCTTAGGGACCTAAAGCTTCATTCATGCTTTCTAACCAGTTTTTTAGTTGTTTATCTAATTGTTTCGACATTATTTCGCAGCCTCTCGGTATTCTATGACATTCTTCACGAGATATTGACACATGTACCATGGGGTTTCCTCGTGTATCGTGTAATGGCCATGGTCAAACAAATATCTTCAAGGCTGTTAAGAATTGTTTCCAAGAAATTGTAGAGAAAATATAAGCCATCTTAACATTTGATAAAAGAACACCTATTTCATATTGATAACCAATACAAATCTTTAAACAATGGTTAAGATAGAAATGCGGGATGTAGATTCGAAGCGACGAAGCACCGCATCCGACATATACGAGATGTGGATGCGATGCGGGTGGATATGCGGTTTACGATTTGATAATTGAATAATATCATGTAGATATATTAATTATAAATTCTATACACGTAACAAAAAAATTAGGTAAGATTTTGAATAATTTCTAAGATCATTAATTCAATATTAAACAAATAAAAAAACCAAAAAAAAAGTGTGTTGAGATGCAGCCGCATCAACCCACATATGAGGCTCGCATGGGGAACACATCGGGGGATCGCATCGGGTCTGCATCTGCATATGTTGCGGCATCAGACCGCATTCCTGAGTAGTGGTTAAGACCTCTGTTCTGAAATGCGGTCAGATGCGGCCGCATATGCAGATGCGGCCGCAATGCGGGGGAGATGCGCATCGCATCTCCCTGATGCGGGCCTCCGGATGCGGCCCGCATCTTGACCCGCATATGCGGGTAGATGCGGCCGCATATGCGGATAGATGCGGCCGCATTTCAGAACACCTACTTTTTTGTTTTTTTTTGTTGTTATTTGTTGTTATTTTTTGAGTTTTTTATCTTTTTTGTTTAATATTAATTTGTTTATCTTAGAAATTATTCAAAAATTTACCTAAATTTTTAGTTACATGTATATAATTTATAATTAATATATCTATATTATATTATTTAATTATTAAATCGCAAACCGCATATGCACCCGCATCGCATCTGCATACCGCATATGTCGGATGCGGTGCCTCGCCGCATCGCATCCGCATCCCGCATTTCTGAACCTTGGTTAAGACCAAAACACTATAAACATTATACCAAAATACCCACCGGAAAATGTTAGAATTTAATGTCTCTCCAATTTACTCAACAAGTTAAACGAAAATAAGAAACAGGTGCTAACGTCAGGACGATATGTTATTGTACAAAAATACCATTTCATTTTCTCCAAAACCTCTTGCTAACACGATTTACCCAACAACCTAATTAAACTGCCACCTCCTCACCTTCCACCACCATCAAGTTCTGCCTAAAGCACCAGCCACCCCTACCACATTTTTGGACCAACATCCTACCTAAACCCTAAAAGGGAAACAAAAAACAAAATTCAAAATAATCTTACCCACGATCATGTAACATAGAGTACATCCAACTTTAAGCTTTAAAAGAACTTTGACAAAATGGAAGGAAACAAATTTGCGGAGCACTTCAAACTACATGCATAACACAACAAGTGCTGGATAGATCAATACAACATAATATGTCTTGAAAACCATAATATCAAAAGAAAAAAACTCCATGAAAATGTTGGGATGTGATACTGCGTTGGATTGGAAGATTTAAAGAGGCCAAAACAACAAGGAAAAGTAATATTCTACCCCCCTTTCCCACTCATATGTTGTAGCATGTTTGCGGTGTGGCCATGCCAATTCAGCCAAACATGATGATTCATCACACCACCCTAAATACATGGGTTTACCAGTTATTCTATTACAAAAGTTAAATTACACTCATATACATGTAAGCATGTAAGAGTTCCTAACGATGACTTCTACCAAATGGATTTACCTTACCCTCTACTTGGACTTACCTTCATACCTATTGGGAATTGTTCTCTACGCAGCTTACATTTACTAAATCTAAAAAAAGTATCGATTTGGTACATACTATAGACGAGGTTTTGTACATAGTTTTGAAGTCAATGGATTTATTCTACTGTGAACATTGCCATACTTTGTGCATGTATTTACCGTTAGTTTTTTGCATGGAAATCTGAGATAAGTTGCACTCAAATTTTCATCGTTGAATCCAAACAAGGAACTTGTCATGTTGATTATACTTTCTCACATACCTCCAATGTTTTCTTCTTGATCACCACTTTACTATATATGCCTTGTTTTGTGCTCCGTCTTAAGAGTCCATAATTCATTTACCACAACATATACATACTTCATTACATAATAGGTGGTTAACTATTTATTGATGATGAAATTACTCTTAGTTAGATATTGAATTACCCTCTCTTACATATATGGAACCATGTAATAGTTCCTAGAAATGAATTTCACCAATTGGACTTACCATACTCTATACTTGGATTTACCTTACTATTTATGTGAAATTACACTCCATTGTAGCTTACATTAACTAACTAATATAAAAGAAGTAATGATCTGACCTTCTTATTGTAAACGAAGTAATGATTTGAAGCCAAGGAATTTATCCTACAGTGTACATGGATTTGCCTTACTCTATACATTAATTTATATCTATTATGTATATGGGAGTTTGAGATAATTTAAACACAAAATTACCCACATGGAACCCAAAATTCAAACATAAGGCTAAAAAATACCACACAAACTATATATCAGGTTCTACATACTTCTCTTTACACGCTACTAAAGATAAAACATCTCTTATGCACGACTCTAGATTTACATGTAACAATGACTATTGATGGTTTAAGTGAGAACACTAACTTGATGTAGTCAATCGAGCAAAATATTGCATCTCAGAAATGTAACTTGAATTTTGTTTTGGTTAGAAAAATGAAGTTTCCTGGGAAAAGAATGTTACTTTTGTGTTACTATTTTTGTGGGTCTTTAGAAAACCATACATACCCATCCACCGAAACCACCACTCCATCCAAAAACCAACAAAATTAAACTTCTCATCTTCCGCGCCCACTACTTAATCGCATGTGGCCCAATGTCTCATGTTAATCATCCATATACTACAACTTAGTGTGCAAAGTTCTAGGTATTTGCTTGTCGGCAAACATCAACGTATATGACTTGACCTCACATGTAGTACGTTAACCACACATCTATCAACTTGTACACCATTCCACCTGGAATTATCCTCATTTATAGATGAAGTACATTGCTACCATGATAATCATTTATAGAGGGAATTGCCCAGACTAAATGTTACATCTTAACCCTTTGCTTAATCGGTTTATTGTGTTTTAGGTGGTGGATTAAAGGAGGTTGAGATGGACGGCTGAGATTGTTTGGATTGAGTATAAAAGGTTTGAACTCTCTCACTTCTCTCTCTCTCTCTTCTCACTCGTCTCTCTCACTCTCCCGTTGGACTCTCACGTTTCTCTCTCTCAGCTTTTGGAAGCTCGTCGAGGTTTGGGAAACAAGGTGCGCGTTGTTGCGGTCGTGTTACCGGAGGGAGGTGATCACGTTCGGGGTTTTCGCCGGAGGAGAAGTGCTCAGGTAAGCGACCTTCGTGGGTTCTTCAAAGGCTTGTTCAAGCCTTACAGATATGCGAAGCTTTATTTTAATCCTCCCTTAAGCCTTCGTAAGGATTGGAGTGGCCGAAGGTAGGTCGGAAGGCTCGTCGAGTGTTACATCCTAACCCTTGATTATTTGGGTTTATTGTGTTTAGGTGGTGGATTAGAAGAGGTGGAGATGGAGGGCTGAGATTGAAGGGAAGGGATGTGGTGGATGGTGGAGATTGAAGGAGGAGAGGTTTATTAATTTTGGTTTTCTCCCTCTCTCCTCACTCATTTCACCCTCTCTCACGCTTCTCTCTCTCTCGATCCTTCACATCCAGCTGAGGAAGACGTGGAGGCGAGGCCGGCGAAGCTTGGAGGAGATTAGGAGGTTGCCGGAGTCGAGGCGATCGTGTTCGGGTTTTCGCCGGAGAAGAAGAGTTTTGCGAGGAAGCGCTCGCCGAGGTTCTTCAAAGGCTTCTTCAAGCCTTAAGGTATGTCAAGCTTTGCTTTGATGCTCACTTATGCTTTGGTGGGTGTTGGAGTGATCGACGGTAGGCCGGAGGGCTCGTCGGACCCGTGCAGCAGCGTTCTGCACTATAATCGGTCGACCGGTGGGTTGGTTCGGTCGACCGGTTGTAGAGTATTTTGGGCGGAAAACCCTTGCACCGGTCGAACGATACTCTTCGAGTAGTCGACCGGTGGTGCGTTTTACCAAGGGAAAAATGCTCTGTGTGTTTTCGGTCGAATGGGTCCCCTTTGCCGGTCGACCGAAAGCACTGTTATAGGTCGGTTGGGGGCGTTGACCATCTAAACGGTCGACCGCTCGTTGACTTCGTCCGACCGACATTTAAGTTAACTTATTGGCCGGTCGACCGGGAGTGTGGTTTCGGTCGACCGTGTAGTGCGGTTTTGTTGGGGGGTTTCCCTGGTTGTTTTCGGTCGACCGTGATCTGAGGGTCGTTCGACCGTTGGTGCTTTTTGAGCGAGATAGGATTTTCCCTGTTGGATTTCGGTCGACCGTGATTTGAGAGTCGTTCGGTTTTTCTGAGGAATAGTTGTGGTGTTCGGTCGACCGTTTGGGTTCTTCCGTTCGACCGTTTGGGCACTGTTTTGCATATGGATGCTTGTGCCGTGTGTTGTTGGATCTGTCTCGAGGGCAACGGGTCTCCGGCCTTTTTTGGGGCGACGGTACAGACATTGCCGGCCTGAGAGGAGGGTCGTGTTGTGGCTCTGAGGAGCGGGTGTCGTGTGTGCACGTTGTGTTGTGGCTCTGAGGAGCGGTGCCGTGTGTGCACGTTGTTGTTGTGGCTCTGAGGAGCGGGTGCCTTGTGTGCACGTGTGATTGAGGGGTTGGGGTGAGAGGACCCTTGAGACCCGTGACCGATGATGTTCCGGCGGTGCCTTGTGTGCACAGGGGATTGATGTGCTTTTACTGCATTTTCATTTCATGTTTCATTACGCATATTATGTTCATATTTTAGGGGTTTGGCATACGGGGTTTCCCACGGGAAACTCAGGCATATTCATGTTTTATGCCAGGTCGTACGCGTCAGTAGGAGGTGGTGACTACGGACAGGAGCACCCAGACCAGATCCTGTCTCTTTTGGTTCTTCGAGGTGGATGATCTTCCCTTGTACATGTGTTGTATATCTTTTGTGTTGGGTTGTAATCATCCTTGACTCTTGTATTGTACAGCTTTTCATATTATATATATGAACTCGTGGTTTGGTGACGACCCCTGTGTTAATTCTTTATCTGTTTAAAGTTTTAAATTTTCCGCTGTTTCGGGGCGTTACATCGAGGGTCTTGCAGCAGCTTTTCTGCTCTGTAACGACCGACCGGTGGGTTGGTGCGGTCGACCGGGCGTAGTGTATTTCGCACAAATCTCTTGCACCGGTCGAACGATACCCGAGGGGTGGTCGACCAGTGGTGCAATCTTTGCAAGAGGAAGAAGCTCTGGGTGTTTTCGGTCGAACGGGTCTCCTTTGTCGGTCGACTGAAAGTAGTGTCGTAAGTCGGTTGGGGGCGTTGACCATCCAAACGGCCGACCGCTCGTTGACTTGTCCGACCGATGACTTAGGTTAACTTAATGGCCGGTCAACCGGAAGAGTTGTTTCGGTTGACCGTATAGTGCGTATTGTTGGTGAGTTTTACTGTCAGCGATCGGTCGACCGTTTATGGATTTTAGTCCGACCGATTGTTTCTTTTGAGAAAAGAGGATTTCACTGTTAGATTTCGGTCGAATGGGGCCCCTTTGCCATTCGACCGGTTGGACGTTATTTCAGTTATTTTGCGGAATAGTAGTGGAGTTTGGTCGACCGTTTATGAATTTAGTTCGACCGTTTGGGCACTGTTTTGCATATGCATGCTTGTGTCGCGTGTGGTTGGATCTGCCTCAAGGGCAATGGGTCCCCGACCTTTTTAGACGACGGTACGGACATGCCGTCCGGAGAGGAAGATCGTGGTTGTGGCTCTACGGAGCGCTTGCCTTGTGAGCATGTTGTTGTGGCCGAGACTCTGACCGGCGGTGCCTTGTGAGCACGTTGTTGTGGCCGATGTTTTTCTGGTGGTGCCTTGTGAGCATATTGTTGTGGCCGAGACTCTGACCGACGGTGTCTTGTGTGCACGTGTGTTGTGGGGTTGGGGGAGAGGACCCTTGAGACCCGTGGCCGATGTTTTCCGGCAGTGCCTTGTGTGCACGTGTGTCAGTTGTGCTTTTATTGCATTCTTCATTTCATGTCTCATATCTTAGGGGTTTGGCATACGGGGTTTCCTAATGGGAAACTCAGGCAAAGCTTTGTTGCATTTCAGGTCGTAAGCATCAGTAGGAGGTGGTGACTGAGGGCGGGAGCACTCGGACCAGATCTTGTCTTGTATCTTTTGAGGTTGATGATTACTCTTGTATTTAGTGTATACCCTTTTGTCGTGTAATCATCTTTTGTTTCTGGTATCAGATGTTGTATCACTTATTATATATATATATATATATATATATATATATATATATATCTGTGTGTGTGTGTGGTTTGGTAACGACCCTGGTGTTGATTCTTATATCTGTTTAAAGTTTTAAATTTTCCGTTGTTTCGGACATTACACTAAATATATGGAAATAACCTCACATATAGGGTATAAAATTTTAATGCAAAAATGTTCCTTCATGTCTATGTTCAAACTGCCATCATAATCATTTACCCTACATTGTATATAAAGTTACCTTCATGTCTATGTCGAACTACTTTTGTAGCTTATACTAACAAACTAATTTAAGATAAATATTAGGTAAATATAAATATTATACACAACTTCTAAAATTCTTGGAGGCTGCTAATAAAAGTAAATTTGTTTTAAAGTCTCTCATAGTATTTATGCATTTAAAACTCCTAAGATGTAATTAATGACCAAAGAAGGAAAGCCCAAACTTGACGAGATTCCCAACTTTATTTACCTCCAATATAAGTCCATTACTAATCAAATATAACGGTGTCAAAAGAAAAACCCCAATTTTTTTAAAATGATTTTCTTGAGATTAAAGATTAGAAATTAACCCTATCAGTCACTTTGGTTTGAGAGGAGATGTGAGTCTTTTCATGTTGTATACTTTGTAGAATTTCAAAGGCACATATCCTTTTTTATTTCGAAATAAAATATTAAACTATTTAGGAAACAAAAATAAGTAATTGTGATTTGTACCTTCAAACACAAATATCATACTTTTGACCTACTCCACCACTTTGTAACTTATACCTTTCATAGAGCTTGAAAATAAAAGAGGGTGGTACGAGATGGTGAAATCAAAATCCTTAATCAGCTCGAGTCATCTCTGCTGCCCCATATTCAGCTCCTTCTGCGAAAACAGATACTTCATGCTCTGATGATCTGTGAAAACCTCGAACTGCTCGCCATACAAGTAATGCCTCCAAGTCTTCAAAGCGTGCACGACTGCCGCCAAATCCAAATCATGAGTGGGGTAGTTCCTCTCGTGCACCTTCAGGTGCCTCGAAGCATACGCAACCACCTGCCCGTGCTGCATGAGTACGCATCCCAGCCCAACGCCTGACACGTCACTGTAAATCACAAATCCACCACTGGCACTGGGAAGTGTCAGAACTGGAGCAATCGTCAGCCGACTCTTCAGTTCCTGGAAGCTGTCCTCGCACTTCTGGGACCACACGAACTTGACGCCCTTCCGCGTCAGAGCCGTCAACGGTGAAGCCAACCTAGAGAAATCCTGAATAAAGCGGCGATAATAGCCCGTCAGCCCCACAAAACTCCTGATCTCTACCACACTAGTAGGGGCTCTCCACTGTGTCACAACCTCAACCTTCGCTGGATCCACTCAAATCCCAGCTCCCGATACAATGTGTCCCAGAAAGGCGACACTGCTCAGCCAGAACTCGCACTTCGAAAGCTTGGCATACAACTGATGGTCTCTCAAAATGCCAAGTACCACTCGCAAATGCTCTCGATGCTGCTTTACATCTGGCGAATAGACCAAAATGTCGTCCACAAAGACAATCACAAACCGGTCGAGGTACTGACTGAACGTCCTGTTCATCAAATCCATAAACGCTGCAGGCGCGTTCGTCAACCCGAATGACATCACCAAAAACTCGTAATGCCCGTACCTCATCCTGAACGTTGTCTTCTTTACATCTACCTCTCTGATCCTCAACTGATGATAACCGGATTGCAGATCAATCTTCGAGAACGCCTGCGCTGACTGCAACTGGTCAAACAGGTCCTCGATCCTGGGCAAGGGATATTGATTCCTGACGGTAACCTTGTTTGGCATCCTGTAGTCAATACACATCTGTAGCGATCCATCCTTCTTCTTCACGAAGAGTACTGGCGCTCCCCAAGGTGAGACACTGGGGCGGATAAATACCATATCCATTAGATCCTGCAACTGCTTCTCCAGCTCTACTAGCTCAGCAGGTGCCATCCTATACGACACCTTTGACTGCGGCGTAGTCCCAGCTACCAAATCGATCCCAAACTCAATCTCTCTCTGAGGCGGCAACCCGGAGACATCATCTGCAAAGACCTCTGGAAACTCCCGGACTATCTCAAAGTCCTCCAATCTCCTCGCCTTTGGATCTGAAACTACTAGAGTGGCCACGAAAGCTCTTCAACCCTGCTGTAACTTTTGTGCCCTCACTGCTGAGACGACCACTCTGCCTCATCTATCCTTCGTCCCCCTGATCAACACATCAGGTAGACCCTTCCTCGGGATCAGAATCTTCTTCTCCCGGCACAACACTCGCACATCGTACTGGGATAGACAATCCATACCCAGTATGACGTCGAAGTCCTCCATCGGCAACAAGATCACGAAAACAAGATCAGGTCAGCCGGAAACTCCTGATCTTCCGAAACAATCGTGGCGCTGGGGAGGAAGCTCCCCACAATCCCCACCAGACCCAACGGTGTGCTGACTTCCAACGTGGCAGTCAACATCGCAGGGGTACGACCCAACACGCTCGCAAACCACTCCGAAATGAACGAGTGTGTGGCCCCACAATCAAATAGCACTCTCGCACTCAACCCAGCAACAAAGAGCGTACCTTCCACCACCGTGCTGGCGTCTCTCGCCTCATCCGCCTGGATGGTAAAGACATGTCGGGTCCTCTGACCCTGCTGTGGCGGCGCAAATGGTCGGCGACCTCCGCCTCTGCCTGCTGTTGGTGGCCCTGAATGCCTGCTGGACCCGCCTGGCCCGCTCGGATAATCTCGCACAAAGTGGCCTGGCTTGCCACACTCGTGAAAAACCCCACGGCCCCAACACTCACCGGAGTGAACACGACCACAACCTCTGAACGCCTCAGGCTGGCGTGATCCACCTCCTCCGATCTGAGGCCTCTTGCCCGGGTTCCCTGCTAGCGGAGCACCCGGACGTCCACTGACCTTCCCCGGTGCTCTCCTGGCGTCAGCATAATTCTGCCGGTAATCCTGATCAATGATCATCGCAAACCTCATGGCATCGGCCAGCGTCTGTGGCATACTGTATGTCACCTGAGTACGGAGGTGCTTCCTCAGCCCCCGTATAAACTTCCTCGCCCTCTGCAGCGGCGTCACACAGATCTCCGGACAGTAATGCTCCAGCGCGTTGAACCTCCGGGTATACTCAGCCAGGGTCGCATCTCCCTGCTCGAGAATCATAAACTCCTCGCTCCTCCCATCTCTGACATGCTCTGGGAAATACTGCCCATTGAACTCCCGTAGGAATTCCTCCCAGCTAACCTCAGTCCTGCCCTCAAACACCTCTGCAGATGTGGTCCTCCACCAGTTGGACGCGTCTCCGCCCAACACATCAGCTGCCAAGCCTGCCTGCCTCTCAGGCGGGCACTCAATTGCCTGAAGGATCTCCTGAATCTTCAGGACCCAGTCCTCCGCAACCTCAGACTCTCCTCTACCATCGAAGGTAGGCGGGTGTTGTCTCATAAAGCGGTCGAGCATCACTCCTCCCGCTGCTGGCTCTCCTCTGCCTGACTGGCGATCCAACATCGCACCCAGTCGCCCCACCGTGTCATAGAGCATCCGCCGCTGCTCTGCCCAGTCTGTGCCCCCAGTCTCACCGCTGGTGCTACGGTCCCGTGGGGGAGGTCTCACGCGTCTCGGAGGCATTTATACACAAAGAAAACAACACACGTCAAAACCATGAATGCATGAACTAATGCGGACTCTAAAACTCTAAGGGTGGTTTCTTTGGATAAGGACACTTGAACCGACCACTTTGATACCAAGTTGTAACATCCTCAACACAGCGGAAAATTTTAAATTTTTATAACACACAATCAACAGAGGATATTACGCAAATAAGGAAGATAGGTGCACCAACATATATATAATATATATATGAACATTAGAGTATTTAAAAAGTTGTGATTACATCAAAAGACTATACAACGAAAGCAGTAATCACTCGACCTCAACTGAGAGAAAGCTGGATCCGGTAGCGGTGCTCCTCTCCTCTGTCACCACCCCCTATCGCCGATCACAGCCTGAAAGTAAACATGCAACAATGCCTGAGTTTCCAGAAGGAAACCCCGTATGTCAAACTCTACAATGCAATGAAATGAAAACGCCCTAGCATGCAATTCTACTAACAAGAAAAGCATCTCAAACCGGCTGGGCTTCAGGGCTCTTTCACCCAACCACAGCACACACCACAGTCACGGGGCTCCAAGGCTTTTTCACCCAACCACCGCACACACACTCGTCGCCAAGCTGGGCTCCAAGTCTTTTTCAACCAACCCCGACTACCACGACACGACCAAGGGCTCCAGGTCTTTTTCAACCAACCGCAGCTACCACGACACGACCAAGGGCTCTGGGTCTTTTTCAACCAACCCAAACGTCCAAAGGCTTCAGGTCTTTTTCAACCAACCCCTACACGGGGTCCCTGCTCAGGCTCCAGGCCTTTTTCAGCCAACCTAAACGCACTACGGAGCTCCAGGTCTTTTTCAACCAACCACTGCAACACTCGTACACCCTAGCACACTTGTCAGAAGAACATCGGCATCAAATCTCGCCCCACACGGACGACCACAACCACAGCACCTCCATAGTGTAAAACTGGACACAAACGGTCGATCAAACCAAAAGTGTCGGTCGACCGAATCAAGCAAATACAGGACAATCGCATCGACCGGCACTCCATCGGTCGACCGATTCCCACCAACCGCACTTGTTCGGTCGAACCAAAGTCAAGGGACATTCGACCGTTTAGATGGTCAACTCCCAGGTTCAACGAACAAAACGACTATTCGGTCGAACGGCAAAGGGGCCCTGTTCGACCGAAAGTCACCAGGGACAAATCCCACAACTCCACAACGAATTCGGTCGAACCCCCGAGCACTCTCGGTCGACCGAATTCCACCAGGGAATAAACCTTCTGATGAGAATTTTATTTATACCGCAAGTGCACGGCGTCTATGAAGACGTGGCAAGTACGGGTCGAACACAAGGAGTGAGAGATTTCGTTGTTAGTGTGATTTCGATTTAGGGGAAGAAGGGAGAAGAAATAAGTTGGGTTTTTGGTATTTTTGATTTAATTATCTAAAGTACGAAATAAAAGCAATTAGAACTAAAACAAGAAATAAGAAGAGAAATCCGTTGGGTGGAGGTTTAGATTTAGGTTTAGATCAGAGAATTACTGAAACTTATTGTAAATCATGTTAGTTATGAAGCATTACAAGATAAATGACTTAACATAAACTCAAGTAATCAAAATATACTAATCATGAACTTAAAATAATAACATGCAATTCATCTTCTCTAACCCTAATTCCATCACCTCCACCCTTTGGAAAGAGTTAGAAACTCATGGAGGGAGGAAGAAGAAGGGATCCTAGAGAAATTTAAAAGAAAACTAAAAACAAGAATTAAAAGAACAGAATTTTATTACTAATGATCCAAGACCAAAGGTTCAAAGATGTGTTACATTCGTGCTACGAGGCTATTTATAGCCGATACAAGGGATACCAGTATATGAAAGGGAATTACACGTGGCGACACAGGACTGGAAAAAATTTGGGGACGCGGATCGACAGGGGTGCGGCGGAAACGCCGCAGATTGTAGGTATTGTGCGGCGGAAACGCCGCACAATCTGGTCTGATCGGGTCCGGATTTTGGCTGTGCGTTTATGGTATGATTTGATCCTCCTTTGCGCGTCTGGATTGATTCTTTCCATTGTCTTGGGCTCCGGATTAATTCCTTCCATTGTTGGGATTTTATTTTTGATTTTTCTTTTGACTTCTCCAACACAATAACTTGGCCTTTTATTTTGTAGTCAGGTCCTTGACATTTTGCAATTAAGCCCTTGACCTTTTTGTGATTAGCTCCTTGAATGCTTTTATGCTTTGACGCATTTCCAATTGAAACCCGATAAACTTGAACTCGGTCTTTATGATAGAAATGAATCTTTTGCACGCGTTTATGCTCGGAATGTGGGTAATTTGCATTCAGGTCCCTGTATTCTGTAAATACGACTAAACACATACCTTAGTAGCATTTATTGATATAAAAGTAATCTAAATGAAAGACATATGATGCAATGTATGCAATGCATCACCTTCACACGCACCCTGAATCTGGTCGAACGCCCGAGCACTCTCGGTCGACCGAATTCCACCAGAGCGTTCCCCCACGCTCAGCAACAACTCCGGTCGACCGGAACCACATTCGGTCGAACCGACTACTCAATCTACTTAAGTCACGGTCGGACGAAGTCATAGAGGCGGTCGACCGTTTAGATGGTCAACGCCTTATCCGACCCATGACGGTGCACACGGTCGAACGACAAAGGGGACCCGTTCAACCGAATCTCCCCAGGCTTGCCTTCCACGAACAATAGGTCGACCGCCCCTGGGGCATCGTTCGACCGATTTGAGGCAAAACCCGAATTCTCTTCACGAACGGGCGACCATTTGTACGAACCGGTCGACCGATCAGGCATTTAAATCTGTTGCACGGTTACTTGCGACGAGCCGGAAGGCCTACCGTCGACTTCCAAATACTCACACTACTTAAGTGAGCGAGTTTGACATTTGAAGAAACCTTTGAAGAACCACAACGACGCCTCCACGAGCACGCCTCCCAAAATCACGATCCGTCGACGAAACCCTCGCTCGAACGACAATCAACACCTCATCGACGATCCACAGCCCCAACTCCACCTCCGGCAACCTCCACCAACCAACCACGACCATCGAAACACGAGTGAGGTAGAGAGAGACAGAACCAAACGTGTTGAAAGGGTTAAGAACAAACACTCACCTCAACTCGCAAACCACGCCCGAGCCTCCCTTCGCCGGAGCACACCACCACCACGTCGGAGATCCACTGCTTGCCGGAGCACACTGTGGAAGAGAGAGAGAGAGTGACGAGAGAGAGTGAGGGGGGAAAGAGCTCAACCAATAAATATCTCCCCCAAACCAAATCCTCACCATCCATTCCATCTCCACCACTCATCCAACACACTCCATCTCAGCCCTCCAAATCCATCACCCTTCAATCCCAACCGTCCATCTCCATCTCCTCCTAATCACCACCTAAACACATCAAAACTCAATTAGGATAGGATTAGGCTCAAGATCCCACATCACATCTCTAAAAACAAGGAATGCCCTTGTAAACGTGATAATATAAGCCATTTTGGTCATATATACGCCTGCAAACGAGTCAGGTATGCCATTACCCATAATCATACCCGACTAAATTAATGGGTACCGTTATCTACCCGGCCCAATATTGGCCTACCCGTACGCACTAAGTTAACGGGTACAGGGTGGCTAAGAGCATGGGTATAACCTTTTTTTGTTTAAATGTCATAAAAATTAAAAATCACAAACAAACACAAACAAATGTCAAACAAACATCAGTAAGATGTTTAAATTCTTCTATTATTTTTTTTAAATCCTCAACGTCATTAATTAATTGAAATTGATTCCACCTCAAGTTCTCCATCATCTTTGTCATTAACTATGCCCAAAGTTGCTTTACCAAGTGCTTTATCTCCAAAAAATGAAAAAAGAGAAGTTAATATAAATAAAGAGAAGTTAATATAAGTAACAAAAACATTATCACTAAAAGTCTTCCTTATGCAATCTTGGTAGCATATAAGAACTTCAATGGTATTGGCATGCATGGAGCTTCTTGATGGATCAATCACTCTACCACTAGTGCTAAAAGCATACTATGATGCAAATGTTGACACCGGAATAGCCAAAAAAATCACGTGTCATACGACTAACTAAGTGATATTTGGGAGCACTCATCTTCCGCCATCCAAGAATGTTAAATCTATCAATTATAGGATGCACTCCTTCATCCAATTAAGTACATGCCTAAATCACACTTGAACGATTGATTTGATGATTTATTAGTACGAAACTCCTTGAACTCACTTAGTCCACTAGATAATTCAAAAGTTTCATTCCCAAACCTTGTACCTCAATATAAAGAAGTTCCACTGTTAAAGCTGCCTACTCCATTTTCACAACTGTAGACACTTACATCCATTCCTTCAAATCTAAGATGATACTCATTGTAAGTCTCCTACAAACTATTTCTGATACCGTCTACCTTCTACTTTCCAGTGTTGTCACCATGAATTTTGTTCATGTAAAATTGAATTGTTTCAAGTTTGTATTGAGGATCTAAGACTGAGGCAATACACACAAAAAATCTACAACTATCCCAGTAATTGTCGAACTTTTCCATCATTTTCCCCCATTTCACACAAAAGCAACATCACTACTGCATATATTCATCAATTTTATCTTCATTGCACACACATGGGGTAAAAAATAATTTGCCGACTGATTCACAGTGGCATAAAACATTAGTAACTTCATGAAAGAGTTGCATGCAATCACACACAAACTTTTCATTTGTTCACTCTTCTTCAGAATGTTCATGATTGTAAGAACTATCAATACAAGTCATACGACTGAAAATATTTTTAAACTCCAAAGTTGTTTGAAGCATATAAAAAGTAGAGTTTCATCTTGTTAGCACATCTAACACCAGTGACTTATCTGGAGCTTTTACTTGATTTGACGCTTCTAAAAATGTTTCTCTTCTTATTGTAGATGGCTTCACATATTTAACACTGTCATGGACTTTTCCTATTACTTCTCTAATGATTTCAATGTCATATTGGACAACCAGGTTAATGATATGGGTTGAATATCTGACATGAAACAACAACCCATTTTGTAAAAGATTACCTGAACCAAACTTTGGAATAAGATCTCTTATAAGGGCATCATTTTTTGCACAATTATCTAAGATAAGACACATTACTTTCTTGTCAATGTTCCTCTTGTATAACTTCTTTAAAATATTCTTAGAAAGAGCAACCATTGTATGTTTTCTCTTAACTACGTTAAACTTCAGTATTATCTTCTGTAAATTCCGATCATCATCAACAAAATACCCCGTAATACACATATACCCTTGTTTTGGTTTGAGGTTCACATATCAATTGTCAAACTAATACTGTTGGGGTGGAGCCCCCAGGTATATTCCTCGGTGGATCATTGGTCTCCCGGATGCACTTGCGTGGTCCTGGCGGTGTAGGTTGTTAGTCAGTTGAGCTCCCTTACTAACAACAATTGCTTTTAGTCGAGTGGTTAAGCGCATGTTGTATTCCTACATTAGGTATCAAAGTCGATGTTGGATGGAGTCGCACCTCTGCTAGGGATGGCTTTTCCTTGAGGGGAGTAGATTGTTAGGGTGGAGCCCCAGGTATATCTCTTGGTGGACCGTTGGTCTCCCGGATGCACTCATGCGGTCCTGGTGGTGTAGGTTAGTCAGTTGCGCTCCCTCACTAACATTAATTGTTTTTAGTCAAGTGGTTAAGTGCATGTTATATTCCTACAAATACAACAATGAAGTTCATATAAATGCTTATAGAACTTTTCTTTTTCTTCTATGTAAATTTCCACACAATCTTTCATATAAGAATATAAAATGGAAGCTTCAAGAATTCTTTATATTCAAAATCATAATTTTCCATATTAGATTTTAATCAAAACAAAATAATACATCAATTCTAATTTGACGAATTACTAACATATAATAGAAAACATTTTTTGCACATACCTTTTAATAATATACAAATATATAATATATTAAATGCAATTTAACCTCGAGGAAAAACGTTTTCAATGAAAATTACAATATTTATAATTTTTAAACAAAGAAAAATATTGCAATCAATTTAAGACATCGAATCTGAATTTTTTAAAGCAAAAATAAATAAAAGTTTCTCTTAAATGTTTACATAATCCTCTAGCCATGAGAAACTATCATATAGAAACTTAAAATATTTTCTTCAAAATATGACTTTTGTTGAATTAAAAATACATCATGCTTCATAGAGGACAAATGTATTTTTTATAAATAATTACAATTTATCTTCAAAACTTGCACAAATTATGTACGTACCAAATAAAAATTCAATAGTCGAATATATTAATGTGATTTTCATAAGATGAAAATACATTTTTCTATCATATATATGCTTAAAATGTTTTTTAATTTCAAAGTCCTATGCCAATAAATTAAAAAGGATAAATGCATATAAGGAAAATGTGTTTACACACCCCAATTAAAGGTTTTTCCTTTCTATGTTTATTAAAATTACAAATTACCTCAAAATTTAACATATTATTTCTATAATTAAATTTATACTCATTAAGATATTTCGAATCTGACTCAATCAATCGAAGCAATTACATTAAAATCCAACGCAGCCTAGTGAGAACCTTGTTTTGCCGCAAATGAGGTTGACCTCACCCGAAAATCTCTCTCTATGTCTATATACACACACGTAATGTAAACATCTTAATGTATATATATGTAAAAGGTATATATATATATAAGTATATGTAGGAGGTTTACAACCATCTTGGCTGTGACACTGCATTTTCAGTTACTTTCGGTTTGTTTTTTTATGAAAATTTATAGGTAGTATATACCATATATAAGGAAAATGTGGTAAAAAATTCAGATAAAATGGATAATCGTAGACACTCATGCAGTCACTTCGAAATTCAGTAAGTTTCCATATTTGGTATAAAAATATTAGACTTGATTACGGAATGTACAGGTAGACTGGAAGTAGATAAAGATTAAAGGGAAAATCCCCATGAATGTACCAAAAGTTCCCCGCCATGGCTTCATTCCAGATGTATATAACTATTCTTCTGATTGTAAACCCAGTAGCATATTCCATAATTACTTCTCTATAAATAAAAAAATTAAACGTAAATGTCAAAAACATAGGATCAAATTTATATATCGAAATATTACTTCTAAAAGCCAAACAAATATATAAAGAGCTCAAATCATATCAGACAACCAGTTATATATAGAAGTAGAAAAAATAAAGCACAACAAAATATATCTGACAGGACTCAAATTTAAAACGAGGTGATCTAAAGGACTTCTTTTAGGCCCGAGACTATGAGGCGGAATCCTAGTAAAATAAGTCGGGCAGGTTTTAGTGCACCTTCTGCCTAATCAATATTTTAAGCCCAATCTTCTTTATCTTATGTTAAACAATAAATTAAAATATACTAATAGTATATTTGTATTGTATAATAACACATTATATTACATACAAATTCCATGAGTATACAATATATAGTAATGTATTTGTTTAATTTAGATCGTATATGTGTTCTTTGTCTACTTAAATACGATAGACGAAACTATATTGTAAAAAGGTTTCAGTTTCAAAAACATGTTTTCAATAAATGTGATATTTTTATGAGTCTAATAAAATATTGATATTTAAGAAATTTAATCCAAAGAATCTACATAATCTACATTCTTGGATGTTCATGAAATTTAAATGAAGCATATTAGTGTTAGATTTTCAAATTAGTAATTACAATTCTTTTCTCCGGATTACTTTAATTAGTGCAAAATAATCAAAGATAGATTTAAATTATTTTTCAATTTGTGTTTTTAAATTAAAATAATTGGCTTATAACCACCAATGGTGGAACATTTCATTGGCATTTTGAAACTGTTTAATTGAGAAATTTTATAATTATTGATTTTTATAAATAAATAAATAATAATAATAATGTTTGAATACAATTAATGATGAATAAAAAATTGGGTCTGATACTGCAATATACCTATTTAATTTCTTTAAAACTCATAATGATTAAATAATGATATTCACGTGCAAAGCACTTGCAAATCACTTCAAATAAAAGTAGAAATCACTTAACAGCGATCATAGATCCGTTCCCATCTGTCAGATCACCTTCAATGATACTCATTTCATATGAGATAGTAGTTTGCAAGTTGGAACTCACCAGTCTGATTATAATAAAATTAATGAATTGCTAAACATCATTCCAAAATTACTTAAATCGTCTTTTGAAATTACCATTTTGTCATTCTCTCATTTCTACTGCTATAACGCGACATTTTACCCTCATATCACACATCTCTCTTCATATTCCTCTTATAATCATAAAAAATAATGTTTTGGAGGTCATTAATGAACCAACGGACGCCCCAGTATACTCGAATCTGGTAAAATATCTAACATCTTTTTAATAAAAAAATAATAATAAATTACGGGCGTCCGACGGAGCCGCCCCCACGTAGGAGGGGGTGTCTGGCTAAGACGCCTCCCCCATGGGGGAGGCGTTTTACCCAGACGCCTTACCCATCGGGGAGGTGTTTTACCCAGACGCTCCGCCCATGGGAGAGGCGTCTTAGCCAGACGCCCCCTCCTACGTGGGGGCGGCGTCGTCGGACGCCCGTAATTTTTATTTTTTATTATTTTTTAAAAAAGAAAATTGATTATAAATTTAGATAATTGTTAAATTAATTAATTAATAAGTTAATAATTACTATATTCGGATGACCGATACCCCTTCGGTACACCGAAAATTCAAAAATTTCCAGATCCAACAATTTCAAAATCCAAAAAATTTCCAGGGGGCGCTGCACCCTTGCCACCCCCGCCACCTCACCGGCGAGGTGGAATGCCGCTCGCTCATCGGGGAACGAGACCCCCGAACGACCTGTCGAGGTGGTATTTGTAAGTCAGGATGTTTTACCACTGGGGATTTTGGAACTTAAAAAATGTTGGATCTGGAATTTTTTTGAATCTTCATCACTTGCAAAAAAACTCATTATAATCCGATCGGTTACCACCGAAAACATGCAAAGAAACGTCAAATAATTTGAGATAACACACCGTATAATTTTAATTTGACAAAAAAATTAAAAAAATGGGACGTCTGGCTAAGACGTCTGTACCATCGTGGAGGCGTCTGGCTAAGACGCCTCCACCATGGTTAAGGCGTCTTAGCTAGACACTTAGACCATGGTAGAGGCGTCTGGCTAAGACGCCTGTACCATCGTGGAGGCGTCTGGTTAAGCCACCTCAACCATGGTGGAGGCGTCTTAGCCAGACGCCTCCACGATGGTGCAGGCGTCTTAGCCAGACGCCTGAGTCGGAAAAAAAAATTCCGTCTCCGTTACTTCGCCTGATCTAGGTGTTTCGCCAGACATTTTCGTGGTGTTGGTATTATGAATGTTAGTAAAACTGAGTAAAAAACCTTGTTTAAAGACACGGGACGATATGGGTATTAAATATATTGTTAAGGGCAATTTGATAATTTCAATGGACGATTTAAGTAGTTTTGGGGCGAAGAAAAAAGACCCAAGAGAATATGCCCGCATGTGGGGCCAACAAAAGATCATATTTATCTTCTAATGATGTTACTGACATGATTCTATTATCTATAAGGCTAGCAATTAATGTTTTTCTAATCTAAAGTTAAATTAAAGAGTCATGTATATTTACTATCTTATTCATTCCTAAACGCTGAAAAATAGATTTATGTTGAATTAGATGTTAATGTTGTCGGGAAATAATCCCATTTTGAAGTAGAAAATTGGGTCTACTACTTTCCAACTAAGCGCTCGTGTTTCAAGAACGTTGTTAACCAACAAAAGTTTGACAAAGAAATGGAAACATAATATCGGAAAACATAAAACAGCTTGATTGTCGTCATTTTGAATTTGATTGTGCTTGGGTGTTTTTTAAAACATTGAAAATTTGTGTTTCCATTTCTTTCGCAAATAGTTTTAAAGTTGGTAAATTTACTCCAATTGAATACTGGGATGCACAAATTAGTACAACCATCTTGTATCACGAAATAGAAATTATACATTATACTTTTTTGTAATTTTACCCATCAACTTTATGTTACTTTACGATATCCTCAAACAATTAACTTCTTTTAATTGTAAAGTAAATTAGTTAACTTGAATTAAGTAATTCCAAATTGTTGCAGGGTTATCCCAAATAGCTGTTTCTAACAAGTCTATGTATGCAAAAATCATAACCTTTGCTCTCATACATGAATGTTGAAAAGTCTTTCTTCTCCGACACAAAGAAGCAACCAAATCTCCAACAAACACTCCAACGATCTAGAAAAGGTATGAGCTCTTGGTTAATTTGAATCGATCATCACTTTTGGTTTTGTGGGTCATGTGAATCTTACAAGGAGGCACTAGTTTTGGTGATTCCAATTTTGGTGAATTGTGGAGATTTATGCGATCTAGAAATTCGTTTTGATGCCTAATTGGTAAAGGAGGTTAAATTTCTTTTATTCTTTGTTTTCCTGTGCTTGAGATTCGTGGGAGTTTAAATAGCAGTAAACTAAGATTGATTTACAGAATTAATTTTCTAAGATTCGATTTGGATTATATGTTCATGTTAGTAAATTAGTTGTTTATTTACTTTCAAACCTGATCCCAGACTAATTGTGTATGGTTACAAATTCTAAGCATGTTGAGAAATATAATAATGCAATGTTGGCAATAATTAATCCTACAAATTAATACACAATCACCGTCATATAAAAAATTGCTCAATCTGTTAATTTTTCATCGTCACCTTTTTCTTGGTACTTATATTTGTATCAAAATAAGTCATTACGCTAGAAAAAAATGTAATTATTTCTCAAGTGTTTATTAATTTTCTATTATGTTTATTAAAATAATTCAATTATATTCTATGTTACCACTTACCAGACAGAACGAAAGAGGCAATGGATGTTGATAGTGACGTATTTGAAATCTCAGGACCAACGTATATTTCAATGGTTGATTGGTAAGTACGTTCTTTTTGTTTCTTAAGCTTGAATTTTACTTATTGTAAATTTATTTATCTGTAATATGGAGCTACGTACGTATGTATACACTGTCTCCTATTGTTGTTGCTCAAATATTTAGTTCTTCAGATCCTTAACGTGTGTACAAGTAATTTGGTAAGGAAAAGTAGTATTCTACTAACTTCTCCGCCCCAAAACTCACTCACCATGAGTTGGACATTCCAACTCATCAATTTTTGCTTAGTCACCAAACCAACTTGGCAAACAAAACCTCTCCAGAAGACAAGAAATATCACATTCTCTCTCCAAAAATCACCCTCCAGCCATGTACACATCCTTTCAATAATACCTCCCAACCAATCACAACTTCTCTCACCTGAATACACACTTTCTCTCTCCAGAAAACACCACGTTCACTACAGGTGCCACTAATGAGGTCAATGTCCATGCTTTTGAACCAAAAGTGAGTTTTTTGAATTTCAAATCCCACTTCGATGTGATAAATTAACCAACAAATCCCCAAACCCTCCTTCTACCTCTTGGCTTCTTACATGGCTAACCTCCAAAACTTTTCATGTGAAACCTTTGGTGTGAAACCAAAAAGCTCGTCTGATATTCTGATCGAGACGTAACTTCTCTTGTATTCTTTGCAAACTAGTAAGTGCAAGTCAATCTACTGTCCATTGGTTACTTCCTCATGCCCTTTTGCGTCATTTTTGCTATTAAATGCTTCATTCTTGATTTTAGCATCATTTTTGCTATTCAATGATTCATTATTTCCTCCTTTTGTTATTTAATAATTATAAGTTACCTTTTATTGAGATACAAAACCTCAATGGATGCTTCCTATTCGATGTTGTTTTATCCTTTATTTTGAAATTTTGTTCGGTGATGTTAAAACTTCTTCAATGTACGTACAACTTATCATCTCAATCTTTTTTTGATTTTTAACTTATGTTACAACCCACTTGTTCATCGTTATATTACTTGGCACTTTTATAGCAACACATGGATTCAGTTTGTTGGTTAAATGAGTGATTTTGGATTAATTTTCATGTGGAATTTATCGTAGAATTTTAATTTTACCTTGTTTCTTGGTTTCAGGAGGTGGAATGGTGAAGGTGGAGTCTCTGGATGAATTTTGGTTGAAGTTGATGAATAACTTTCTTGTTGTCCGTACGTTGACAGTTTTTTGGTACCATAAATTCCTAGTATCAAACATCCTATGTGAAATGGTGAAGTTAGTTGTTTTTGAGTTAAGGAAACTTTTTCCAAACTCATTTGATATCACATCTATCCTATTATCAAATCATTCTTCTATGACTAAATGTTGTTCTTCTATTGAATCATTTACGGTGCCGAGTCTGATCCTCTCCGCATTGCTTTTCGCTACGTTAATCTTCCACTTGTTGACCTTGACAATGAGTTCTGGTTTGTTTTAGGGAGTAAATTAAACAACATTACGGGAGGTAAATTAAACATTAAGTTAGGGTAAATTCAAAGATATCATGGGGTAAATACATTCACCATGTTCTTGTGCAACTTTTAGCTCTATGACTACATGTTGTTCTTAAAATCATTTTGATAGAATGAGTAAATTTGACGGTACACAAAAAATTAGAAAAATATGTCGACCTTGCTATTTAATCCAATTGGTAATATAGATGGTAGGTTGGGGTAAATTTAGTTGCGATATGAGTAACTTTGATTTTAAAGGACGAATAACTTAGAGTAAATGGAATGAATTAAATGATGGTTCGTGGGAGTAACACTAACTGGAAGAAGGGGTAACTTTAGTTGGATCGATGGTAGAATTGATTAAATAGAAGGAATTGATGGTAAGTTGGGGTCAATTTAGTTGCGATAGGAAGTAAGTTGAATTCAATAGCAGGGTAACTTGGTTAAATAGAAAGAATTAAATTATGGTCCGTAGGGGTAACCGTAATTGATAGAAGAGGAAAGTTGAGTTCAATAGCAGGGTAAGTTACCCATCCTACTAAATCAAATTACACCATTTCACAACTATATTTACCCCAACTTACCATCCGTTCTACCAATTGTATTGATCAATCAGGGTTACCCTGCTTTTGAATTCAACTTACCCCGATTATAAATTATGGTTACCCAATTACTGGATTCAACCTACCTCGTTGACATATGTTATTCATTATATATAAACTATCAAAACTTAGTCCTATTAAATTAAACGCCAACTTGAATTGTTTTTATCTAAATGGATCCCCGTCTAACTTAACTACAATGACACCACTAAAGGTAGTAGACCTTAATTTGGTGAAGAGCAAAGGCTGCCCAATTAATGCTAGGCTAAAGTCTACTGTTAAAAAGAAAAGAAAATCGTACCTAAACGCAATGAATGGGATATTGTCGTTCATCTATGAACCGGAGAGTAAACACAACTACAAACTCACTCCGGTTCCGATTTAATGGGATATAAACTATGATTGTGTTATTTTTTGATGTCTTGTGGTTATTTTGAACAGTTCGTGTGTTATTTTCCTAGTACTTGGTTGGTGATGTTACATATTTTTTAGGTAATGGAACTTCGAGAACTTATTTCGAACCTTTCTTGTGTAATATCTATTATGTAATGGAGGAACATATGACCACCATGCTAGGGAGTAAATCTAAGGGGTAACTTCAATTGATAAATCTAGTTGGTGGAAGGGATGACAGGTTGGGGTAAATCTAGTTGGTAGAATGGATGGTAGGATGGGGTAAATCTAGATTCTATAGGGGGTAATTAGATTGAATAAGACGGGTAACTTGGAGTAAATGTTGGTTCGTGGGGGTAACCCTAATAGATACATGAGGTAAGTTGAATTCAATAGCAGGGTAAATCTACTTGATAGACAGTGTAAGTTGAATTCACTGACATGGTAAATCTAGTAAAGTAACCCTAATTGATAGACGGTGTAAATTGAGTTCAATAGCAGGATTTAATTTAGTTCCTTCAATTTATTCCAATTTACCCTACTCCTGAATTCAACTTACCCCGTCTACCAATTAGGGTTACCCCCACGAACCATCATTTAATCCATTCTATTTACTCCATGTTACCTGTTCTATTACATCTAATTACCCTCCTTCACAACTAGATTTACCTCGGCCAACCTATGAAATTGCCCTCTATGTTTTACAAAATCACATTCACATGTACGTGGAATTTCCCCTACATGTGTTGGTGTTTAAGGTTTAATTATACATTTCTATCAATTAAGAATACATAAAACAAATGTACTGTGTAAAGACAAACGCAATTAGCAACATCCACTAGATCATCTGAATCCAACAATTTGAGTTCTAAAGCTCTGACCTCAACATGTCTTAGCAATTTCTTCTAGAAAAACGGAGATGGAAGTGACTTTCAATATTGTTCGCAATAAGGTTGTAATAGTTCTCACCACCAAGTGACATTCCTAAAATGCAAGCCACGTTGACGTCCTCGAATATCATTTCATATTCACCCATAACGAACGATTTCCGACTACTTAAATAACACTCGATTACATCACAACGCAACTTGTCATTTACTAGAATGTTTTCCATTTGTAGAATATGGCCAAAGGGCGTCGTTGAGAACAAATTTCTATGAGGTTGTCTCATTTGTTTTGGTTCTTTTTGCCAAAAAATGAAACTAAGTCGACTAGGAGTGTACTCCATTTGCCTATGTAATTTTTTTAACAAAATAATATAATTCTAAATTCATAATGGAGAAACAGTAAACATACGTAAGCAGTAGTTACCAAGCATTTAGTTCGATTTATAATGTGACAGTGCATTTATAATAAAACCAACCATATATGTTAGCACCTATACTTATGCCAAGCATATAACTTTGTAAATTGCTATTATATATAGGGGGTAACAACACAAGGATAAAAAGGTATATTACTATACAAAATGGGGTATTTTGTACATTTTGTATAGGAGTAGTTCCAAAATGAGGTATTTTGCATTAGTGGTGGATGCATTCGGTAGCCAACAGGAAACAATGAAGTTCTGTGCTTTCTTTGTAGAGGAGTAGTTCCAATCTCACGAATGATCATTGAAGGTGATAAAAGGTCTAAAGTCTTAATAGTTGAGCTTACTTGAATCTAAGTCAAACGCAATATTCTAAACCCTAAACCTTAAAGCGTAGTGATCGTGTCGAGGAATAGGTCTAGGAGGATCGAGAACCAGAGGGAGTTTGAGGAGGTAATTTGTAGAAGGGATTGGGGTAAATCTAGTTGCGATAAGAGGTAATTTGGTTTAATAGGACGGATAACTTGGAGTAAATAAAATGTATCAATTGATGGTTTGTGGGAGTGACCGTAATTGATGGACGAGGTAAGTTGAATCCAATAGCAAGGTAAATCTAGTTCAAACGAGCACAGTAACCCTAATTGATTGTTGAGGTAAGTTGTTTTTAATAGAAAGGTAACCCGAAATAATAGTCGGGTAAGTTGAATTCAATAGCAGAGTAACCTTAATTGATAAATCCAATTGGAAGAAAGGATGATAGGTTGAGGTAAATCTAGTTTCGAAAGTAGGTAATTTGATTTGAAAGGACGAGTACATTGGATTCAATTAGGGTTACCTGCTATTGAATTCAACTAACCCTGACTATTATTTCGGGTCAACCTGCTATTGAATTCAACTTACCCCAACAATCTAGTTTGGGGGGTGGTAGAAGGGATGGTAATTTGGGCTAAATCTAGTTTCGAGAGTGGGTAATTTGATTCAATAGGATGGGTACATTGGATTCAATTGGTAGACTTTAGCCTACGATTACTTGGGCAATCTTTGTTCTTCACCAAATTATGGTCCAAGACCTTCATCGATGTCCTTGTATTTAAGTTAGATGGTGAGCCATTTAGATGAAAAATATTTCCAGGTAGTGTTCATTTCTTCTATTTAATCCGTGTTACCCTGCTATTTGATTCAATTTACCCCTTCTTTCAAATGGGATTACCAACACAAACCGTCATTAAATTTTTCCTATTTAAACCAAGTTACCCTAGTATTGAATTCAAGTTATCGATTCTTTCAATTTGTGTTACCCCACGAGCCATGATTCAATACATTCTATTTACTCCAAGTTACCAATCATATTAAATCAGAGTTACCTTGCCCTCGATATAAAAGCAATCATTATAAAAAAATTACCTAATTTAGTTCATAACACGTAACAAACATAACCATTACAATAAGTTAGTTCTTTAAAATAAGTACCCAACATTTAATAAGTTCATACAACTTAACAAACATAAAACATTAGATTACTTAACCAAGTTCTCGGAAAGTGTCCATTCAGTCCTCAAAATCGCCAATTCTGTATACGGAAATTTGAGATAAATTAAACACAAAACCTCCCTCGTAGGTCTCAAAATATTTCAGGTACAAAATGCTCAAAATAGGTCAGGTACAAAAGAATGGGTGTAACCAAGTGAGAGTCCTAATATGCAAGTAACATAAACGTCCTCAAACATCAACTCATATGCACCTATAACGAATGATTTTCGTCGTGTTGAATGACAACATATAAAATCAATAAGCAACTCATCATTGACTATAATGTTTCCATCTCCAAAATGTGGCCGAACGGTGAGGTCGAAAAGAGATTTTTGTGAGGAAGTCTCATTTGTCTCGCTACTTTTCAACCAATGAAGGAAAGTAAGACAACTGTGGGCATACTCCTCTTTCGTTTTCCTGTGAAATATTATTATTGAATTTTTTTTAACTCAATGTATTTCAATAATTTGCTTGCAACCAAAAAAGTCAATAACAAAATAAAAACAATTTGAAAATCAACACCAATATTAATAACCATTTTTCCCCCAGATTACCAAATTATTTGAGGTGGTCTAGAAAACTCATATTACAATTTGCTATTCTTAAGAAAAACTGAACTCGCCATGAATATACCCATCAATGTAACTAGGTTTACTCTCCATAAACTTATATTGTCCTAACCAAATTACCCCTAGTAAAACATGTAAATACCACCCAAATTTAAAATCCAGAATCTATAACTACAAACTAAGTGAACCCCCTTGAATACACCCCTCAAAGTTAATAGGTTTACTCTCCATATTTTTATGTTGGTCTAATCGTAACACAAATATTTTCTTTTAACCGAATTATCCCCTATTAGATCATGTAAATACCACCTTTTTTTAATTAATGCTCAACACAAATGATTGGTTTGTTTTAACATGTAAACTCCAAAATATATAACCTAAAACTAAGGTAAATACCATGAATATACCCCTCACTGATAATAGGTGTACTCTTAAGTCAATTAGTCGTCATACCTAATGTAAACAAAAATCTTTGATTCTAACAGGATTACCCAAACTAGATCATGTAAATACCACTGAATGTTTTTACAAAAACTTCAACAAAATGATTTGAAAGTGGATCTCCAAAATATATAACCCCAGACTAAGAGAACAACCACACGTACTGCAAGTCTACCCCAAAACATATGTACCACAAATACTAAACACCCAAAACAACTGAAATACCCCATTTGTTATCAAGTCTACCCTAATTCACCCTGATCCTGGAAATACCCAAACTAAAACACCTTGATTCAATTTCCCCCGACCATCCATAAGTTTACCCCCAGGAACCATTAATAAAATCCTACTATAACCCATTTTACCCTGCTCCTGCTTTCAACTTATCCCTGACTATTCATAAGTTTACCCCCACTAACCATTATTAAAATCCTACTACTTAATCCAATTTACGTAGCTACTGTTATATACTTACCCTAACTAATATTTAGGCCTATCCTAAATAACCATCATGTAATACCTTGCACACAATGTTTATGGATGTCTTCCGCGTCGACCCATAATTATATTTTTTTAGCATGTTAGAATGTTTTGCATCAGAAACATCATTTAAAAAACATCCTCACAAATATTGTATTTGGTTCAAACACAATACTAAACACCCAAAACAACTCAAATACCTATTTACATTAGCAAAACATACACTTTCAAATATAACCCAATACCACCAAACTTCCGCACCTAATTTATACTACAAAATCTTAAATACCCCGTATTATTATAGAAGATACCTAACTACACCTACTTTAAAGTACTATTTCCAATAGCAAATATACCTATGCCCACCATTTTCTTACTAAAAACGAACCCCTACTTCTTACTCAAATTTACACCCAAATATACTCCAGAACTAACTATAGTGTTAAAATGGATAACAAAATAAATTTATCTACAAAATAAAAATGAGACGGTTGTGGGTGTATTCCTCCTCCATTCCTTCCTGTAAAATATTATACAAAAAATTAAATTACAGATAACTCAATTGCTAGGAATATTGAATACAATTCAAAAATAATTTAACGGGAAAATGTAATACAACTTTTCAAAGAAAAAACTATAAAAATATATTAGGAAACATCTACAACAAGTTAATACCACAGAAGTAGTACAACTCACTCACTTCTAGAAACCAGAGTACCCCAGCAAGGACATGAACATACCACAAAACCAACATGCATCTTAAAGTCATGTATGCACTGCTATTAAAAACATATAACACAAACAACTAAATCTGTTAAATGTCACTATCATAAACAATATTACATTTCCAAACAAACAAACCCCATTATTTTTTAGAAGTACACAACTAATGCACTTAAGTTATTAATGAAAACTAACCCAACTAATTAAACAACGAACTCCGAGTTACTAAACTTTTTTAAAACCCCAACAAAACCCCACATTTCTATTTCATTCTCCCAAACTATAATGTTAGAATATGCAAGACACATATTACACAACCGAAACACAACATAAAAAAAATAATGAACATACCCCAGGTTTAATGAACAAATCCCAGGTTTTTCTTTTGCCAATAAGAAACTGTAACAATATAAGCCCAACGTGCCTACCATAAAAAACATCAAGACCCCAAAAACTACATTATGTACTGAAAACGTAAGTGTAGAAAACTTTACCCAAAAATAATGAACAAAATAAAGCGTAGAGTTCGTATCATAAAAAATAAACAGAAATGTAAAAACATTTAAGGGAGAAATAGAGGACGGCTTAGGCGGCGAAAAACTAACCCTAAGCCTACATTCGAGGAGGACGAGTAGAGAAAGGTACCTGATGGTATTCGGATGACGACACCAAGCTGGTTTCGTCGGAGCGGCATCATGATTTAGGATTTAAGGAGGAAGATGAAAGTTAGGAACAGGAGAACAAGGTGAGAAAAACTTTACCAAGATGAAAACGAAACAAGGGAGGACAAAGAGAAGAAATATTTGTTAATAGATGTTGGTTCATGGTTTTAATTGTATAACAGTAGGTTTCGTATCCCTAACTAGTCCAGCCGCACCTTCCTGGTTAAAAGATTATCTGACAAGTACCCAGATTTTCTGACAAGTTCTCTAAAACCTGTTTTGCTTTTCAAACCAGACAAGACAACAAACAACACAAATGACGACTGCCAACTAAGCTCACATTTGATCATACGTGGCTGCCACGTAATTGTGCGTACGTATGTATACACTTTGTCTCCTATTGTTGTTGCTCAAATATTTAGTTCTTCAGATCCTTAACGTGTGTGTACAAGTAATTTGGTAATTGTAAATCTTATGAGTCTTTAGATCATGAGAGGATCGAATTACATGTCTAAAATTTATAAATATCATGATTTAAATGTATTACCTTATTTGATAAACATGTCACTTTAGAATTTTAGATTAGTACATTGGTACTAATAGAAAATACGAATAAAATAGTTCAAACAGAACCTTAAACTCTGCTTAACTTGAATACGTATTACTAATATGACATCAAACGAAAAATTTGACTACCATCAATTTTAAGTGACATATTAATTTATTAAAAATGGATACAAATCATGTCATTTACTGATTGCAGATTGGCAAATTCCATCACTTTCAAGTTCTCGTTCAATGGATTATTCAACCCATCAAGGCATTTAGAAATTTATTTAAAATTGAAGTAAATTCATGGCTAAACAATCACTTCCAATAATAGTCTATTATGAAGGTTAATTATAATAAAAAAACTTGTTTCTATTTTTTTTACCACATGTAGATTAATTCCATTACATAAAATATCAATTATTGTTGCAAATCCACTATGGTTTCTCATATGAACCCTTATTTTACACGGCCAGACCTTTTTGTGGCTTTAGATACGCGAAGGTCTGTTGGGACAAACAAATATCATTAGTAAATAACCCTTCTCCTATAATGAGATGAATAACTTGAAACCATTATAGCAAGTCAATGTAAATTTGTTTCAATCATAACAAAAAATAATCATGCCATTTTTATGAGTTTTAATTAAGAAAAAAATCATGACGTTTTAATATTCTTCCCCTCAGGAATTACTCCCATCACAGACAATCAATCGTAGATGTTGAGAGGGGGATCTAAGATGCACTAACACGACTACGGATTAAACACACTACGAAAATAAAATATTGATTGCGGAAAATAACTTCGGACCCTCTCCCAATCTTAATGCAACAAGTAAACACGAATAAGATGAAAATCACAAGCAACCACACAACACACCTGAAGCAAACCACGACACACGCGATTTTACAAGGTTCAGCAAGATGCCTACGTCTTTGGGGGGTCTCCTGCGAGTTTTCTTTCCTTGAAGCTCTTCTCCAACAAGAGAAGTCTCCGAGATTACAAACGATTGGAAGCAATATGTCTCCCAAAACACTCTAGATCTCTGTCTAGCCTAATCTCTCTCAAGGAAATAAGTATTCTATGATGTATTACAAAATTAGGGCGAAAATGCTATTTATAATGGGCTAAAACCGTACAATAAATCCTTCCGATCGTGTGTAACCATCGGAAAACAGTCGACCGGAATTTTCCATCAGTCGACCGGTTTTCGGTTAGTTCGTGTAACTGCCATTATTCAGTCGACCGCTCACCCCGAGCTGTTCGACCGTTCCGTGCTTCTGTACAGCGCCTGAAGCTCCTGGATTGTTTCGGTCGACCGCGTGTCCAACACCGGTCGATTGATATGTATGTTGATTCTCATCTTGCAGCTTCTGTCGTTTTTTGGTCGACCGAATCTCGATCCGTCCTGAGCCCTAAATCTTCTGACGTTTTTCGGTCGACCGTGTTCCCAGCACCGGTCGACCGGATCTTGATCTGATCCGAACCCAATGGCTCCTGGAGTTATTTGGTCGACCGTATGCCCCACATGGGTCGACCGATTCTCTCTGATTTCCTGTACTTAACAATTGTACAAACCAATTCCAACAATCTCCACCTTGGTTTAGAAATGTTACAATAGCCATATCAGACCCGCATCCATTTTGCTTCCTAGAAGCACCTTTAGCGCTACCCCCGGAGTGCTCCTCCTTCTCAGTTTTTGAGGACGTTGAGAAGCTTCGAGCACAACTCGAACTTCTCCCGATTGACCACCTTGGTCATCATATCTGCAGGATTCTCACTTGTGTCGATTTTCTAGAGAACAACCTGCCCTTCCTCGATCCACTCTCGGATCTTATGGTACCTTACTTCAATATGTTTGGTCCTTGAATGGAACGTCTGATCCTTGGCTAGATAAATTGCACTTTGACTATCGCAATGCAATTTGGTCACTTCCTGTTCCATCCCCAAAGAGCTAACCAAACCCTTCAACCATATAGCTTCTTTTCCGGCATCGACAGCTGCCATGTACTCCGCTTCCGTCTTAGACAATGCGGTAGTATGTTGGAGAACCAATCTCCAACTCACTGGACCTCCACCCAAAGTGAACACGTACCCTGTTGTGGATCTCCACTTATCCAGATCTCCAGCATAATCTGAATCAACGTACCCCTCCACATGCCTTTGTGCTCCATCTTTGGTGAACTTCAAGCGAACATCCATGGTTCCCTTCTGGTACCTCAACAACCACTTCAACGCTTGCCAATACTCTTTTACTGGGTTAGCCATATAACGACTCATGTGGCTAACTGCGTGTGAAATATCTGGCCTAGTGCAGATCAAAGCATACATAACGGATCCGACTGCACTAGCATATGGAACTCTCTCCATATCTGTCTTTTCTTTTTCAGTAGAGGGGTTGCACTTCGACGAGAGCTTGAAGTGAGCGCTAATAGGTGTGGCAACCTGCTTGGTGTTCTCGAGATTATACCTCTCGAGTATTTTTCGGATATAGCTCCTTTGAGTAAGCTAGATTTCACCTTTCTCGGTATCCCTGAATATCTCCATACCGAAAATTTTCTTTGCACTCCTGAGGTGTTTCATCTCAAACTCCTCGTGAAGCTTCAGTTTGAGATCATCTATATGCTTCATATCCTTAGCCGCGATACAGATGTCATCCACATACAGAAGCAAGTATACGTGTGTTCCGTCTCCACGACTCTGCAAGTAAACACAACTATCATAATCGCAACATACAAAAGCATTATGAATCATAAATGAATCGAACCTTTTGTACCACTGCCTCGGCGATTGCTTAAGTCCATAGAGGGACTTCTTCAGTTTGCAAACTTGTCTTTCCTTGCCTCGTGTGAGGAACACATCCGGCCACCTCATATAGATATCTTCCTCTATGTGCCCGTGAAGAAAAGTTGTCTTCACATCCATTTGCTCTAACTCCATGTTGTCCATAGCCACCACGGCTAACAACACTCTAATAGAGGTATGCTTTACAACGGGTGAGAAGATCTCATTGTAATCGACCCCTTCCTTCTGAGCATATCCTTTTGCCACCAACCTTGCTTTATACTTTATCTCCTCCATAGGAGATGACCCTTCCTTCTTCCTGAAAATCCACTTGCACCCAATCACGCGCTTTCCCTTGGGAAACTCCGTTAACTCCCAAGTTGATTCTTATGAAGAGACTCCATCTCTTCGGTCATGGCCACCATCCACTTGTTCCTGTCCTCCTGCTCAATGGCTTCTCCGAATGTGCTAGGGTCCCCACATTCGGTAACAAGTGCAAACACAATACTAGCATCATCGTGACCATACCTCACCGGTGCCTTTGTGATCCTACTTTGTCTTCCTTGAACAATACTCTATTGCTCAGCTTCTTCCTTTACCTGTGAGTCTATTGTTTCCTGCTGAACTTCTTGAATCGATTCACCTCTTGAAGTCGTGACCTCACCTTCAATTTCGTCTCCTCACATGGGATTCTCTTGCTGCTCTTTCTCCCCAAGGCCTTTGGGCAAACTTGTTTCATCAAAGATCACATTACTCCGTAGGGGTACCTTAATGCTCACCGGATCCCAAAGCTTATATCCTTTTGAAGGGAAAGTGTTCTAAAAGTTTTACTTTTAAATGTCAATTTTTATGAATTGAATGAGAAATCGTTTTGTTCCTTGTTTATGTTATTCGTCTTTTGAAGTGTTAAGGAAGAGGCTTTTGGTCCTTAACCGTAGAGCTCTAAAAGATATTGGTTTACGTAAAACAAAAGATATTCGCAATCATGGTAATTAACATCGGACATTAATTACCGAGTTAAGATTGTTGTGTTGGTCATAGATCATTGTAGTTGTACAAGTGAGTGACAACACGGGTACACAAAAGAGGAAGATATTACTTTTGTATACTGAATAGACCTAATAAGTAAAATATTATAGAAATGTGTTTCTGTGTCATTAATATTTTACTGTGTCCATGGTTCTTTGATATGAGACTTATAGCTGATCACTTAAGAAATGCTAAATTGGACTAGTGTCTTAAGCTATCGATGAGTGTAGTGTAAATGCATTAGTTGGTTAAGTGTGACTTTCGTTGGAGAAGATAGTTTGTCAAAAGATTATCATTGCCCCTCTTAATTGAGTGATGATATTAGTGGGCCCCTTGATAAAGCAAAGTTATAATGTGCACAATGTGATTTGAGTTAAGTCACATATTTATAACTAGCTTGAAGAGATCAAGAAATGAATACTAATACAAAGATGACACAATGCTACTTTGTGTGTATTCTTAATATCATGTGGCAAGGGACGGACACAAGTGGTGCACTCCATCACTAAATGGATCGGGTTTTGGTTCGAGTGGAATTAAGACATCTAACTAATTGGGAGCTATAATGTGTAGCTAGATTCATCTTATAGCTTATGGTATTAAGCTCTTAATATCACTGCCAACTTAGTTTAGATCCTCCCATAGGCAACACCACAAAACTGGGAAACAAGAAATGGGGATTTTGAGTTCATACGATGTGTCGGGATTCATGTAGAAAATATGACACATGGGGTGAACAAGCAAAATCAAAATTATGTTGTGATTAATAACATAATTAGAATCTAAATTAAATTCATATGTGATGTAAATATTATGGGGTGTAATGATTGATCATTGCATAGGATAATATGTTACATAAGTTGTGAATTTACTACTAATCCTAAAATGTCAAATTTTGTAGGGGTTAAACCGAAATTTGACAAGTCTGCAGTACTGTGCAAAAACGGTCGACCGGTTAACTGTAAACGGTCGACCGATCGGTGCACGGTCGACCGGACACGTCTCGACCGATAACAGGGAATTTTCGTCTGTCCGGAACGGTTGACCGAATCTATCGGTCGGTCAACCGAACATTGCGATGAAATATTTTATTGTTGCGAACGGTCGACCGAAACTTGGTTCGAGCGGTCAACTGAACCTCCAAACGGTCGACCGGTCAAGACGGTTTTATGCAGAATTAATTTAAGAATTAATTAGATCATGCATGGAGTAGGTCCATAATTGATTTAATTCGTGGCTGAGATTATTTGTTAGCAAATAATGGATGGTTAGATGAAAGTTTGCATGAAATCATGGCCTAGAGATTGCACATGAATAGGTGACTTGGAGATAACTTATAAAAACAAGTTTATCTCATTACCTCATTAATTAATTCATTATTTTTCTCATTGATTGATCGTTTTATATTAACTGCAAGTGCACGGCCGCGTTGAAGCGGTGGCAAATACTCGTCGTCCACTGGGTGGTGTGTCGACGTTTGGTTTGAGCGAAGGCGAGTGGTAAGGAAAGGAGAGAAAGGTTGGTTACACTAAACTACACTAAGATGCAAAAAGGAAATAAAAGATAAGCAATAAAACTAAACCCCATAGGGGGTAGAGAAATAATGTGAATATAAAGATGTGTGTGTGTGTGTGTTCAATTAAGCTCCTCACAACATGTAGTGCATGAAATCATAAAACTACATCCAACTTTGCCTCCACATGAATTAAGATAAGACTACATCATTAAAACATACAAGACAATAATTGGAATGAAGCTAAATGAACTCATGTAAAAAGACTAGACCCTACTATGCCTCCACATGAATTAAGATAAGACTACATCATTAAAATATACAAGACATTAGCTAAGGCCAAGGCAACAAGACTACATACACTACAAATTGTGTTTCCAATATTAATTCCATCCATATCCTAACCTTATCATTCCCCATAAAATAGGTCCACTAATCAAAGCATAAGTTAAGCTTCATTCAAGAGCATTAGCATATCAAAGATAAGAGTGAAAACCCATTAGATAGTTATGGAAATCATATAAAGTTCAAGGGATTAAGATAACACACACTTAATACACTACATGATCATATCACATATTTCTCCACCCCCCAAGTGGGGATGGAACTACTCACTACTCATTACACTAACTACATTAACAAAATGGAACATAATACTGAAATGAAATTAATCTAAGCAAGCAAGAAATATTAAAGAAGCTTAAAAGGAAAGGAAAGACTAAACAAGCATACACAAATTAAAAGACAAGATTAAAAGAAACTAGAAGAATTATTTTATTAACAAATGACTCACATTGAAGGTAGCATTGTTCTCCACCTTGAGTTTTTGCTTCAAGGCTCACTCCTTAGTAGAGAGAATGTCACCAAGCAATGGGTACTTACAATGGAAGGTGAAGAGTTCTATTTATAGGCATTGAAAAAGCTAATCCGGGACAATCCCCCGATGTGGGACTAAACCAATACCAAAAATAGACTAAGAATACTCTAATACACGTGCTCCACAAATCTTAGCGGATCCAGAGCAATATGGACCGCCAATTCGCGGTCCAAGACCGCTAATTGGCGGTCTATATGATCCAGATCAAGTTGGTTTTTGTTGTGGGCTTTCTTGATGGATATGTTGGTCTTGAATGCATCTACTTTGCTTGTTGGAGCTCCGACCCAAATCGAATTGCCAAAATACTCCCCATGACGGTTTGGAGTTTCCTGTTTTGCTTTTAGGTCCTTCGGTCTTACGATCAGGTCCTTTACCCTTGCATCTCAGTCCCTATGTCTCACAATTAAGTCATTTTTCCTGCTTTTGGGTCCTTTCATGGCTCTTCTCTTCAAACCTCTTTATTCCTAAAAACTAAACATAAAACTCGTCACGTAGCATTGGTTAGGTGTAAGATAATGGATATAAGATACAAATATAAGCATGAAATGATGTCAATCAAATACCCCCACACCTAAGTTTTTGCTAGTCCCGAGCAAAACAAAGAAAGAGAAAAGCAAACGAGAAACAAGAAATCTAACTCACTTTCGTAGGAATCATGGTTGCACTTAGCACGTGCAACAAGCCGTTAAACCTCTTTGTTGCCAAGGAGGAGGAGTGTTGTCTCCTGAGGGTTTTCAGCGTATATACCCCCAAAATCTGAACAATATGCATTATTAAATCTAGACACTTGACTCGTTGGACATATGTTGTCGATCATTGGATGCGGCAATCCTTTGGGCCGACTCTATATAGGTAATCAGTCCACACCTAGCCTAATGAACCATTCGTGCAAGTTAAATAAGGAATTAAGTAAAAGACATGGACAACCTCAAGATCCTCAAGTGATACAAAGTGTAAGGTCCATTAAGGTTCTTATTTGCATTTTTTTCCTTTTTTCTTTCTTTTTTCATCATTTTTTTATTAGTTGGAGCTTCATTCTCCCAAGGTCAGGTTTCGTGCATCATTGCCCATGAGGACTTACACTATCACATACACCTTTCCCCAAATCTCCACATAGGGCAATCCCTACCACCCGTGTAACGGGTGTTCGGTCGGCGCATGCCAAGTCAGATGACTCGAAAGCACCAGGCACAAAGTCCCCTCAGACCTACTTTCCTGAGTGATAGGAGCCATGCGAGAAGAGAGAACACATACTCACTTATTTCTTATCTACACATGAACCAAAACCCCTACACTTAATGTCTCACAACAAGATTTAAAGGGTCCTTGACAACAACAAACTTCCTTAAGTTAACAAACACGAATTATTGACTCATTAGGTTCAGGGTGGACTTCTTTGAATGTTTGAGCACTGAAACCCTATGATTACTCACCCCGAAGGGAAAACTGGGGTGCATCCTAACGACTCGATAAATCCTAAAGCCACAGTACTAGATATCCTAATGCATCAAGTTCAAGACAATTTTGGGACCTTTCTTTTTACTTTGCCTCTCAACGGTTCTGCACATGCTAAACACACGCAAAACCCACAAAACATTTTTTTTCGCAAACACATGAAGTTTTTGAAAGAAATGTGAAAATTTTAAGGCACTAGGCAAGCAAAAGAAGACAAGTCACCCAAGGATCATGGCGAGCAGATATATCGATATTAAATGCAGCACACTAACATGACCCTAACAATGCAAACAAAAGAAAACAAAATCAAAAGAAAAGACTCGACTATGTACATACGTAAAACACCCCCCCACACCTGCTTCATGCATTGTCCTCAATGAATGCGAGCAAGATACTACATGGATGTATGCATGAAACAGAAGAGATCTCACCAACATGAAGTACAAAGGGAAGTTTCAGGTCATGTTGATGGACACAACCCAAATTCCCCTCAAAACCTGTGAGATACTTAAAAAGGGAGACGAAATACGTGAAAGAAAGGGGGCCCAAATACTCAAGGGTTGGCACCCACAACAATCGATGCTCACTGAAGGAGTCTTTTATTGTACTTTTTTTATAACTATGTACAAACATAAGTTCCCATCTTCATTTGTCAAAAGACATCAAATGGGAACCTCAAAAGTGGGTCAATGCACTTGGAAAGGGAACATGACACCACGTGGGGCCAGAATACGCATGCGTGGGCCCCCTTCACAAAGAGCACCAGATGAAATGAGAGGTTCATGAATTAGACAAAAAGGCGTCTCATTCAAAGGATCAAACTGAAAGAGCATTAACCTCCCAAGAGTTTGAGACATAATGCGCAACGGAAGAACAGATTCTCCCGTTGCAGAATTGAAGTTATAATCGTCAATCCAAACTCTCCAACCAACAGGCTGGTGGGTCGGAACGAAGTCAAGCACCTCGTTATGCATGTCCAACTCACCAGGAGAACAGGAAGTGGGTCTCATACCCAAAGTATCCTCCAAGGAACTCCTAATACCCTCATGAGCAATGTAGTTGTTTGATGTTCCATCATTTCCAAGATGATCAGGAACAATAGTGAGAGGCAAACTCTCATCAGGTTGTTTGAAATTGAGGGTACTAGGGAGCTCTTGCTCCACCAGAGGTGAGTCCTTAAGAGGCACAACATGAAGATCATGTGGCTCAAGGGCCACGGGACAAAAAGATAAGGCACAATCCTGTGCCGACTCATAATGAAGCTGGTCCATGTTATTCTCAATTTGAATCGAATCCTCCACTAAGTGATCGTGAATTGAAACCCCAAGTCCCTCAGACTAACTAGGAGTTTGACTTTGAAAGGTTGTGCTTTGAATTTGTGGATGTGGTGGTGGTTCGATATCAAAAGAAGAATCCTCATGTTGACATGAAATGTCACTCTCCTCACGTTCACGTAAGTGCTACGACATTTGACTCACTTGCAGTGCCATATTTTGTATGGACTGTTGAGTGGTTTCCAAGAACGTAAGGAAAGTTTGTTTCAAGGAATCAGGTATGCAGTCAACGATGAGGTCCAAGTCAGAGCTTGGGAAATTTTGGGGTTGGGTGTGGATGAGCTGAGAATGAGTCCAATGATTTGGAGTGGGGTGTTGGTAGAATTCTGGGTATTCGGGAGGAGGATACTGGGGTGAACATGAAGTATAAGAATTTGAATAAGAATTGTCTCCCCATGAATCCATCACTCTCGGGTTGTACGCGGATGCGTAATGGTCATAATGAGCATTTTGGGAAAAGGTATGCTCATACTCAGGCTCAGGGGGAACATAAGGACATTCCCCAATAACATGACCACTCAACCCACAACAGTCGCACGGTACGGCTACTGGAGCCACCGGCGCACTCATGTTGTCTGCCATACGCATGAAAGAGGCCAAAGTTTGTTGACCAGCATATGATCCGACATAACTAGATTGTGGTCTAGCAGTCGGTGCCTCTCTCATGTTACCCCAATATGAAGACTGCTCAGTCACAAAATTGCGATCATCCCAACCATACGGGGTGTTAGTGTGAGCCCCCCCAGGTTGCATGGGTCCGGAGTACCAGGGAGAATCGTCCTGGTCCCAACAATGATATGGATGGTCGCCCATGTAGCCATCCATCTCAACAAAGAACTCTCGAGTCGATCACTCTCACCACCACGAGGCCAAGCTCAGAAAAAGTGCTTGACTCGACTCTAAACAACACACAACAGAAGGTGTACTAGAGGAGGAGACTAAACGTAGAGAATAGATGAGGAGAGGACTCATATGAGGAGGGAAGAATCCCTAGAGCTAGCGTGGGTAGTGGGATCAGGAAGAAGCCTAACTAGCAAGCACGACTCAAACAATGTAAGGCAATGGGTCCTTAGGCTAGACGACGCCTAACTTCGAGGTCAATAGCCTCGACACGTCTCACCTCCCTACAACGAGAACCACAATGCCCAGCAAGTGATACACGATCCGGAGGTCCAGTACCTCCTACTATCGACAAGGTAGGCAACGCCGATCAGGTCATGACGGTCTCAACTAGATTACTCTCCTAGTGCGCCCGCAATCCTAGGGTCAATGTCTACTTGCTTTTAGTTAAGGCTTTATTAAGAGTGATTTTTGGGGCCAAGGAAATGGTGATGAAATCCCCCACCTTATCTTTTATGGGACAGCCCCTCCTTAGTAGCGATTTAATCCTAGATCTAGCAATCAATCGCTCCAATCAAACACTCTCTCACTCTTGTCCTGATGCACCTTACTAACTAATGCATGATCGAAACATGCATGAATGAGAGATTTGGGTGCACGTACCTCACGCCAGCAATCAACAACAAAATGTAAACAAAAGAAAAGACAAATGCATGCAAGGTCTACACGTGATGCATGATCTAGATGGCAAGGAATCTAATCTTTTGCTTTGAGTTTTATGGTCCAAGTTGATTAATGGGGGAGTGATTAATGATCTGGGAGCAAAAGAAATCACTGCATGCAAAATATGCATCCCAGATAACACAAATTACAGCACTAACTACCAGAACAAATTTTGAAGCAGGAAACCCTCACCAGGCCGCCAATTGCCGGTCTCCAACCACTGATTGGCGGTCCTTTTGGATCTTCTGGTCCTCAAACTTGTCCAGTAGCCTCCCCTTGATTAGATGGTTCCCTGAAACTAAGTAAAACTGGAAACAAAAAATTAAAAACCACTCGAATCGTCCAAACCAACATCTGGACAGAGCACCTCCCCGGCAACGGCGCCAAAAACTTGATTGATCGTTTTATATTAACTGCAAGTGCAGTGGCCGCGTTGAAGCGGTGGCAAATACGGGTCGTCCACTGGGAGGTGTGTCGACGTTTGGTTTGAGCGAAGGCGAGTGGTAAAGAAAGGAGAGAAAGGTTGGTCACACTAAACTACACTAAGATGCAAAAAGGAAATGAAAGATAAGCAATAAAACTAAACCCCATAGGGGGTAGAGAAATAATGTGAATACAAAGATGTGTGTGTGTGCGTGTGTGTGTTCAATTAAGCTCCTCACAACATGTAGTGCATGAAATCATAAAACTACATCCAACTTTGCCTCCACATGAATTAAGATAAGACTACATCATTAAAACATACAAGACAATAATTGGAATGAAGCTAAATGAACTCATGTAAAAAGACTAGACCCTACTATGTCTCCACATGAATTAAGATAAGACTACATCATTAAAACATACAAGACATTAGCTAAGGCCAAGGCAACAAGAGTACATACACTACAAATTGTGTTTCCAATATTAATTCCATCAATATCCTAACCTTATCATTCCCCATAAAATAGGTCCACTAATCAAAGCATAAGCTAAGCTTCATTCAAGAGCATTAGCATATCAAAGATAAGAGTGAAAACCCATTAGATGGTTATGGAAATCATAAAAAGCTCAAGGGATTAAGATAACACACACTTAATACACTACATGATCATATCACATATTTCTCCACCCCCCAAGTGGGGATGGAACTACTCACTACTCATTACATTAACTACATTAACAAAATGGAACATAATACTGAAATGAAATTAATCTAAGCAAGCAAGAAATATTAAAGAAGCTTAAAAATAAAGGAAAGACTAAACAAGCATGCACAAATTAAAAGACAAGATTAAAAGAAACTAGAAGAATTATTTTATTAACAAATGACTCACATTGAAGGTAGCATTCTTCTCCACCTTGAGTTTTTGATTCAAGGCTCACTCCTTAGTAGAGAGAATGCCACCAAGCAATGGGTAATTACAATGGAAGGTGAAGAGTTCTATTTATAGGCATGGAAAAAGCTAATCTGGGACAATCCCCCGATGTGGGACTAAACCAATACCAAAAATAGACTAAGAATACTCTAATTCACGTGCTCCACAAATATTAGCGGATCCATAGCAATATGGACCGCCAATTAGCGGTCCAAGACTGCCAATTGGCGGTCTATATGATCCAGATCGAGTTGGTTTTTGTTGTGGGCTTTTCTTGATGGATATGTTGGTCTTGGGTGCATCTACTTTGCTTGTTGGAGCTCCGACCCGAATCGAATTGCCAAAATACTCCCCATGATGGTGTGGAGTTTCCTGTTTTGCTCTTAGGTCCTTCGGTCTTACGATCAGGTCCTTCACCCTTGCATCTCAGTCCCTAGGTCTCACAATTAAGTCTTTTTTCTTGCTTTTGGGTCCTGTCATGGCTCTTCTCTTCAAACCTTTTTATTCTTGAAAACTAAACATAAAACTCGTCACGTAGCATTGCTTAGGTGTAAAATAATGGATATAAGATACAAATATGAGCATGAAATGATGTCAATCACTCATGCAAAAATCTCTCTCCATAATTCTCCACGAAATTTCCTTAATTCTTAAGATTAGTTTTAGTTTTCAGAGATCATCTTCTCAAGGGAACTAAACAGGGGTTAGTAATTGGATTCTAAATCCTATTGGAGATTGAGAGGCTAGCTCTTCTCTCTCCAATCTATTTTAGAGTTTGGTGAAATCTCGGAGGCATCCGACGCAACAACAAGCATCCTCAACGTCTCCGAATCTTCAAGAAGTTTTAGAGAACTTCTAGGTATGAATTTCGGAGTCCCCTGTTTGTTTTAATAAAAGTTTTTAAAACTAGTTATTGAAACAAACCGATGCATGCATGAAACAAATCATAGAAAATTATAATTGATCCTTATCATGCATAAAAATTTGGAAAATATATATGCACAATTAAACATGAAATCCTGCAGTGGTATCAGAGCTTGGGGTTCAATTTTCTAATGATTTGAAACTATAAATAGATTTAGTTTACCATCTAGGGTTCGAACAATTCGATTTTCCCGTTTTTCGGTCTTTAAATGTTTTGTTGGAATAATTTTTTGTAATAATTCATTTTGAATGTTTTAAGTGGTTTAAAACATGCTATGTAATTATTAGAATTATGATTTAGACATTAGTCTAACTTACAATAATTTCGTTTTATGAAGAAATGATTATTTTGTAAGAGAATCAACGAAACCGTAAAACTGCGGTTCATCTTTCCATTGGAAATTGGATGGACAGCGGTTCAAAATTATTTTTGAACTACGAATGGATGAAAAACGTTTTTAATGGATTTCAAAATGTTTTTCAAAGAATTGTTTGGGATTCTAGATGATTGATAAACTAGATTGTATAGTTTATAGCGATATTGCGTGCATGGATGCTCGAGTTGTCTTTGCAGGAATTGTGAGTTTATATGTTCCAAATCAGCAACTATGAATGTATCTAATTATTATTATACAAGGGCTTATTTATATGTAAAAGCCAAATTCTCTCTTTCTATCTTTAGATAATTGCATTGCATTTGAGAGGTTTTACATAGGACTTGCACTAGTCGGTTTTTTGTCGAATGTGAGGAGCATGTTTATTTTCTGTAAAATCTACATCTCTGGTGCAAGAGGAAGTCGCCGCTGTAGCGCATCGATCGAGTATCGAAGATCAGGGATCGAGGATCAAGTATCGAAGGGAACATACAAACTCGCACGATGTGGATTGTGTGAATGGTTTAATTTCTGTTTTTATAATCTTGCTATGCATGTGATGAATGTGTTGAATGTTAGGATGTGTATGAATGATAATATGCATGATAACCTAAAATTCTGAATCACATGTTAATATATGAAATTATCCAACAAAATTAAGAGTAATTTTCCTTCTTATTTCATCCACTAGCAGCCATTGATCGAGGGATACTGTGCTCGCCCTTAGCGGAAGATAGCTCCCTCCATCTTTGGGAATAGTGGGAGATATAATGGTTGTCTATTGTTGTACCACGATTAAATATATGAGGTGCGTTTCACCCTAGTGAACCCCAAGTATGTTTAGTTGTGAATACAATGGATAAACGTATCTCATATCAAATGAAAATAAGTTCTCTTAACATTACCTAGAGCCCTCGCTCGGTTTTGGGAAAAAGTTTTTCTTACGAGGATAGGTCGTATTCCCTCATAATTAAAACGACAAGAATCACAAGAGTTTGAAGATGCTAATGTTGCTAAAATTCAAAAAGGTTGTGATTAGAAAATGTTTTTCTTACCTTGATATTGTAATGTATTCGATAGCCCTTACCTAGTCTATATTACAATTAATGGGATCTTGAATTGTTGGATCTATGGGCAAAATTTTCATTTGCAGCATTTACAATTGTATGTATGTATAAACATAAAATTGGCATTAAAATCCTGTATGATTTATTTTGTAGAAAAATGTCTAACATCCAACCTATCGTACGATCCATGATAGAAAAACACCCTTTAGCAAATGATGGCTCAAACTTCATTAGTTGGCAACTCAAACTCAACATCGTGTTAAAGTTTGAGAAACTGTCTCACATTTTTGGAAGGTCCAATCCCAAAATGGAATGAGAGATTAACCGATGAAGAGAAGGAGGCTAAAGTCAAGTGGGAGGACCAAGAGAACCAAGTTCACGGTCTTATGCTAGCATCCATGGGTGACTCGCTTCAAGCGAAATACTTGGATTCAAAACCCAAGAAGACCATGGAGGCTTTATCTAAGATGTTCATGGATAGTGCCCGGAAGGAGCGCTATAAGACCACCATCGCACTCACAAGGTCCCATATGGCGGAGGGAACATCGGTATCTAGGCATTTTCTCACGATGCAAGGATACCTTGAGAAGTTGGCAAAGCTCTCTTCACCAATGCCCGAGGACATTGCTGAAGATATGATTCTTGGCTCTGTAGCCCCGTCCTTTAAGGACTTTGTGATGCACTATCACGTGCGTGAAAAAAGGGTGAGTCTTGAGGAGCTGCACAACGCTCTCAAAACTGCTGAAGTTGACATGGGTAAGGGTAGGGACAAGCATGTCCTTGCCGTCCATGGGAGGAGCCAAAAGATTGGTAAAGGAAAGGGCAAATCTACCAAAAGTGGTTCAATCAAGAGCAAGGGAGTAGGAGGTGCTCACAAGAGTGCCTCGAGGGGGAAATCTCAGAAATCTCCAACTCCCAATACGGAGTGCTTTCACTGCGGTGAAAAAGGACACATCCGGCCAAATTGCCCCAAGTACAAGGAAGACCTTGACAACGGAGTAATTGAACGTCGACGCCCCAAAAGGGCCAAAGATATATTTGTTATTGAAATAAATTTAGCCACCTCTGTCCAGGATTGGGTAATTGATACCGGATCTTGTGCTCACATAGTTTCTAATGTGCAGCTACACAAGGATAGGAAGGAACTCGTACGGAACGAGATAGAATTGAAGGTTGAAAATGGTGCGAACGTCTCTGCGGTTGCACAAGGTTCTGTGGTGCTTCAATTATGTAGTGGTTTAAATTTATGTCTAAAGAATGTTTATTATGTGCCTTCGATTAGCAAGAACATTATTTCTGTATCATGTTTAGATATGATAATTTTAATATAAATGTTTCAAATTCTTGTTTGTCTATATCGAAGAATGATGTTTTCTATGCAAATGCATTCATAAGGAATGGTCTCTATTTGCTTGGATTGAATAATAAAAAAATCTTTAATATAAATAACAAAAGACTTAAGACCACTCACGAGAATGATACTCTCTTGTGGCACTATCGTCTTGGTCACATAAATGAAAAACGCACCAAGAAATTGCAAGAAGCTAACCTTCTTGGTCTACTTGATTTTAAATCATTAGAGACGTGCCAACCATGTTTAATGGGAAAAATGACCAAAAATCCTTTCAAGAAGAAAGGCCCAAGGGCGAATGGCTTATTGGATTTGATACCTTCCGATGTATGTGGTCCAATGAGTACTATAGCACGAGATGGTTTCAGGTACTTCATTACGTTTACGGATGATTATAGTCGTTATGGATATGTTTATCTAATGAGAAACAAAAGTGAATCTTTTGACAAGTTCAAAGAATTCAAGAATGAAGTAGAGAACCAACTCGACAAGAAAATCAAGTCTCTACGAATGGATCGTGGAGGTGAGTACTTAAGTGCCGAATTTGACTCATACCTAAAGGAGTTTGGTATTGTACCTCAACTCACCCCTCCCGGTACACCTCAGTGGAATGGGGTATCCGAAAGGAGGAATAGGACATTGCTCGACATGGTTCGGTCAATGATGAGTCATGCGGAATTACCTCTTTACTTTTGGAGGTATTCACTACAAACTGCGGCTTACACGCTAAATAATGTTCCATCCAAATCCGTGGAGAAAACTCCTTATGAGCAATGGAGTGGTAAAACACCTAAGCTCAATTTTTCAAGATTTGGGGTTGTGAGGCTTACGTCAAGAAATTGATGTCGACCAAACTTCAACCAAAAGCGGATAAGTGCTTCTTTATTGGTTATCCTCGTGAAACAATATTGAGAATTGAACTTAATCCTAGGTGGCGAATTAACCAAATGTGGCGTCCTAGTCACCCGCCACATCATCATTGCTTGATGACTCATCAAGGGAGTGAAGAGTCAACACATGAGAAGACAAAAGGTTGAGGGAGTGAAAGAGACAAGAGTCCTTTCATTTTTGTGTAATTTTCGTCCTAATTATGTATGCAATTTAAGTAGAGGGTGTAATGATCTTGAATGATTATGTTTATGTAGTCTTTATATTTGGAAGTTGTAGGTTCATGTAAGTGCCTATATAAAGCACTAGAATTCACAATTTGTGAGAGCACAACAATACAACAACAATAGATTACAAGCATTACAAGTTGAGCCACGAAATTGTATTGAAAAAGAGTGAGGATGTGAGTAGAAAGAGAGAGCCACCTTCTTTCTTTCGTGCCCCCCCCCCAGTTGCATAGATCAAGCATGGATCTAGTGGAGTCCATTGAAGGGAAAATGCATGAAGATCAGGGTGGTCTAAGGCAGCGCACGTGGTGCGCCTTTTAGACCGCCAATCAGCGGTCCCTGTAGCCCAAGAGACGGGCATTCTCCTGTGGTGGGTTGATCAGTAGCTCCCCGTCCTCCTCCCATCCTCCAACATCTGGTATCAGAGCCTCGTCCGATAGGAAGCTCGGGAATGACCTCGTTTGGTCATGCGTCGTTGCCTCGATTGTCGAAAGGCAACTACGAAAATTGGAGTATCCAAATGCGTGCGCTGCTGGGTGCGCATGATGGTTGGGATCTTGTGGAGAGCGGCTTCGAGGAGGAGGCCGAGACGGGAGAAGAAACCGTCGCACAAATCAAAGCACAAAAGGAGAGAAGAGCCAAAGATAAGAGTGCTCTCTTCCTTCTCTTCCAAGCGGTGGATGAGAGTGGCTTTGAAAAGATCGCTGAAGCGAAGACGTCGAAGGAGGCGTGGGACACCCTTGAGAGGAGCTACAAGGGTGCTGATCGAGTGAGGCAAGTGCGCTCCAAATGCTTCGAGGCGAGTTCGAGGCCTTAAAAATGAAGGAATCGGAAGGAGTTGCCGATTTCATGACGAGAGTTTGCATGGTGGAAAACAAGTTAAAAAGAAATGGGGAGGCGCTGACCGAAGGTAGAGTGGTGGAGAAGGTGTTGCATTCTCTCACCGAGGACTTCGAGAATGTGGTGTGCGCAATCGAGGAATCAAAGGACCTCAAGAAGATGACTATTGATGATCTAGCTAGCTCGTTGGAGGCACACGAGCAAAGAAAGAAGAAGAAGAGACAAGATGTCTTAGAGGAGGCGTTGCAAGCAAAGATGTCGCTTAAGGAGGAGAAACCTCGCAACGTAGATCGTGGAAGCGGTCGTGATTATGGAGGCCATCCAAGAAAGAAGGAGGTTGAATGCTTCAAGTGTGGGAAGCGTGGTCATTTTGCGAAAGAATGCTGGTCGCAAAAGAAGGTGGAGGAGAGCTCCAGCCGTGTCCGTGGTGAACGCGGATCGAAGAAGGTGATTGAGTGCTTCAATTGTGGGAAGCATGGACACTACGCAAGCGAGTGTTGGTCGAAGAAAAGGGTGGAAGAAAACTCTAACCTTGTGGCCGTGGAGGAGAGTGCTTGCGAAGGACGAATGTCCTTGTTTGTAAGTGACGACGGAGTCACAAACCATGTCATGCATGCTCAAGTCGAACATGAACATGATGGGAGGTGCGAAGAAGAAGAAGAAGAAGAAGAAAGAGAAGAAGTGGCGACTTCTAACCATGTGGAGGAGATGAGATCAAAGGAGATTACAAGCGAGCAAAATATATTGTGTCTTCTAGGACAAGGAGAGAATATTCCTTTTGAAGAGGCGATGGAGGATGCAAAATCGTGCGCCGCGATGGATGAAGAAATGCGATCCATCGAAAGGAATGAAACTTGGGAACTAGTCCCATTGCCTAAAGGACACAAAGCGATTGGTGTCAAATGGGTGTACAAAAGAAAGATGACGGCACAAGGAGAAGTTGAAAGGTACAAAGCACGATTGGTGGCAAAAGGCTACAAGCAAAGGGCCGGCATAGATTATGAAGAAGTGTTCGCCCCGGTGGCACGCATGGAGACAATCCGTCTCCTAACCTCACTTGCAGCTCAAAGAAAGTGGTGCATGCATCAAATGGACATAAAGTCCGCTTTCTTAAATGGAGTTCTCGAAGAAGAAGTTTATATGGAGCAACCGCCGGGCTATGAAAAGAAAGGCGAAGAGGTGAAAGTGCTGAAGTTAAAGAAGGCACTATATGGCTTGAAGCAAACCCCGAGGGCATGGAATGCAAGGATTGATGCCTACTTCAAGCAAAATGGATTCTTGCAATGCCCACATGAACATGCAATCTATTTGTGAAGAAAGAAGGCAACGACATATTGATCATAGCCTTGTATGTTGATGATCTTGTTTTTGCAGGTAGCAACGATGGGATGCTTGCTGATTTCAAACACATCATGAAAAAGGAGTTCGAGATGACTGATCTTGGACTCATGTCCTACTTTCTTGGTTTGGAGTTCAAACAAGGAGGGGATGGGATCTTTGTATCACAAGAAGGCTATGCTAAAGATGTGTTGGGGCGCTTCGAGATGGGTGATTGCAAGCCCGTGAACACACCGGTGGCATGTGGATTAAAGTTATCCAAACACGAAGAAGGTGAGTTGGTTGATGCAACAATGTACAAAAGTGCAGTAGGGTATCTACGATACCAAACATGCACCCGACCAGATCTTGTATATGGAGTTGGCTTGGTGAGCCGGTATATGGAGAGTCCAACCATGGAACATTGGATGGCGGTTAGGCGAATATTTCGCTACATCAAAGGTACTCTTTCCCTTGGTTTATTCTATGGAGAATGTGTTGACAAAGAGATACTCTATGAATATACTGATAGTGATTGGAGTGGGGATGTGGATGATAGAAAGAGTACCTCGGGTTTTGTTGTTTATGTTGGTGACACGGCTTTCTCATGGTCATCAAAGAAGCAACCCATCGTCGCATTATCAACTTGCGAAGCGGAATATGTGGCGGCAAGTGCATGTGTATGTCATGCAATATGGCTTAGAGAATTGTTGAAAGAGATATGTTCAAGCCAGACAAGTGCTACGAAGGTGTACATGGATAACAAATCTGCTATCGAGCTGGCTAAAAATCCGGTCCATCACGAAAGGAGCAAACACATCGACATAAGGTTTCATTTCATTCGTGAACATATGAAAGAAAAGGATGTAGACTTAGTGCATGTGAGAAGTGAAGATCAAGTGGCTGACATATTCACAAAAGCACTGCCAATCCGTTTGTATGTGAAGTTGCGAAATCATCTTGGGATGGAGGATGGAAGAGGATTAAGTTCAAGGAGGAGTATTGAGAATTGAACTTAATCCTAGGTGGCGACTTAACCCTATGTGGCGTCCTAGTCACCCGCCACATCATCATTGCTTGATGACTCATCAAGGGAGTGAAGAGTCAACACATGAGAAGACAAAAGGTTGAGGGAGTGGAAGAGACAAGTGTCCTTTCATTTTTTGTGTAATTTTCGTCCTAATTATGTATGCAATTTAAGTAGAGGGTGTAATGATCTTGAATGATCATGTTTATGTAGTCTTTATATTTGGAAGTTGTAGGGTCATGTAAGTGCCTATATAAAGCACTAGAATTCACAATTTGTGAGAGCACAACAATACAACAACAATAGATTACAAGCATTACAAGTTGAGCCACGAAATTGTATTGAAAAAGAGTGAGGATGTGAGTAGAAAGAGAGAGCCACCTTCTTTCTTTCGTGCCCCCCCAGTTGCATAGATCAAGCATGGATCTAGTGGAGTCCATTGAAGGGAAAATGCATGAAGATCAGGGCGGTCTAAGGCAGCGCACAAGGAGCGCCTTTTAGACCGCCAATCAGCGGTCCCTGTAGCCCAGGAGATGGGCATTCTCCTATGGTGGGTTGATCAGTAGCTCCCCGTCCTCCTCCCGTCCTCCAACAAACAAGAGGATACTACTTTTGGCATATCACCTCCAATCGAGTGATTGTAGAGAGGGATGCCACAATTCTGGAAAAGGAATTTCTGGAAAGAGTAAAAAGTAGTGGGAGTAGGGTTGTGCTTGAGGAAACTCAAGATACTCTACAAGATCATGACATGAATGATGACATTCAAGATCATGAAGGCCCAACCGAGATTCCTTTGGTTAGTGGGAGCATGAGTGAGACACCCTCGCAAGAAATTGTGAGAGAAACTCAATCTTCCCCACTAAGTGTACGCTCAAGAGTTGAACGTGAACCCACTCCTCAAGAAATTGTGGAAGAAGTTCAAGAGACACGAGAAGAACCAAAAGAACTAAGAAGGTCAACAAGGGAAAGGAAGAAACCCGACTTGTATCTGGGACTTCATGAAATCATGGTACTAGATACCAATGATCCCTTCAGCTTCCAAGAAGCAATGGAAAGGGAAGACTCCAAACTATGGCTTAAGGCCATGGAATCCGAAATTGAATCCATGTATGATAATCAAGTGTGGGACTTGGTTGACCTTCCTCAAGGGAAAAATGTCATTCAAAATAAATGGGTTTTTAAGAGGAAGATGGACATGGATGGGAACTTGACAACTACAAAGCAAGGCTTGTAGCGAAAGGTTTCACTCAAGTTCAAGGAATTGACTATGATGAAACTTTTTCACCGGTTGCCATGTTCAAGTCTATTCGGATTATGCTCGCTATTGCCGCATTTCATGATTATGAAATATGGCAAATGGATTTCAAAATCGTGTTCCTTAATGGGAACTTGGAGGAGGATGTGTACATGGTATAGCCTCAAGGTTTTGAAGATCCAAAGAATAACGAGAAGGTATGCAAGCTTCAAAGATCCATTTGTTGATTGAAGCAAGCATCAAGGAGTTGGAACAAACGCTTTGACGAGGAAGTGAAGAAGCTTCACTTCATTCAAAGTAAGGAAGAACCTTGTATATACAAGAAGGTTAGTGGGAGCCATGTAGTATTCCTAATCTTATATGTGGATGACATATTGCTCATGGGTAATCATATTCCTTTGCTTTAGCAAACGAGAAGTTCATTGAAATCTGCATTTTCGATGAAAGATATAGGTGAGGCTCAATACATCTTGGGAATCAAGATATATAGAGATAGATATCGTAGACTCATTGTCCTAAGTCAACGTACATACATTGACAAGGTCTTGGAAAGGTTCAAGATGAACAACTCCAAAAAGGCAGTGTGCAAATGAGTATGGGTGTGCAACTCAAGAAGTCTCAACGTGCACAATCACGAGTACATGAAGGATGTCCCATATGCTTCGGCAATTGGGTCGATCATGTACGTGATGACTTGCACAAGACCCGATGTCTCGTATGCTCTAAGCGTGACAAGTCGTCACCAATCCAACGCAGGTCCTGAGCATTGGACTGCGGTCAAGAATATCCTGAAGTACCTTAACCGGACTAAAGATAAGATTCTTGTTTATGGAGGACAAAGGGAATTGCTAGCCGAGGGTTACTCGGATGCGAGTTTCATGAGTGATCCAGACGATAGAAGGTCGCAATCAAGATACGTCTTCCTTCTGAATGGTGGAGCTGTGAGTTGGCATAGTTGGAAGCAAAGCACTACGGTCGACTCAACCACTGCTTTTAAAGTAATGGTTGTCGCTGAAGCGAGCAAGGAAGGAGTGTGGATTAAGAAGTTCCTTGAAGAGCTTAGAGTAGTTCCCTCGAGCGAGGGACCAGTAGAGCTATTTTGTGATAATTGTGCATCTATCTCGCAAATCAAGGATCCCAAATCACACCACAAAGTGAAGTACATGGATCGTAAGTACTTCCTGACACGTGACCTCATCGACGAAGGCAAAATAAATCTTTTATGGATGGACACAAACAGCAACACAGCTGATCCATTCACAAAAACCTTATCCCAAGCCAAGGGAGAAATGCATTTCGAGTCCATGTGATTGAGGAGCCATGTAGATTGGCTTGATGATTGATATGTAATGGGGTTTACCGTAGTTATTATTGTTTTATACATTAAGTATGTATGTGGAAGAAAACTTTAATAACAAGTTGGAGATTGAAGGAAATGTGTTCTAAAAGTTTTACTTTTAAATGTCAATTGTTATGAATTGAATGAGAAATCATTTTGTTCCTTGTTTATGTTATTCGTCTTTTAGAAGTGTTAAGGAAGAGGCTCTTGGTCCTTAACCGTAGAGCTCTAAAAGATATTGGTTTACGTAAAACAAAAGATATTCGCAATCATGGTAATTAACATGGGACATTAATTACCGAGTTAAGATTGTCGTGTTGGTCATAGATCATTGTAGCTCTTCAAGTGAGTGACAACACGGGTACACAAAAGAGGAAGATATTACTTTTGTATACTGAATAGACCTAATAAGTAAAATATTAAAGAAATGTGTTTCTGTGTCATTAATATTTTACTGTGTCCTTGGTTCTTTGATATGAGACTTATATCTGATCACTTAAGAAATGCTAAATTGGACTAGTGTCTTAAGCTATCGATGAGTGTAGTGTAAAGGCATTAGTTGGTTAAGTGTGACTTTCGTTGGAGAAGATAGTTTGTCAAAAGATTATCATTGCCCCTCTTAATTGAGTGATGATATTAGTGGGCCCCTTAATAAAGCAAAGTTATAATGTGCACAATGTGATTTGAGTTAAGTCACATATTTATAACTAGCTTGAAGAGATCAAGAAATGAATACTAATACAAAGATGATACAATGCTACTTTGTGTGTATTCTTAATATCATGTGGCAAGGGACGGACACAAGTGGTGCACTCCATCACTAAATGGATCGGGTTTTGGTTCGAGTGGAATTAAGACATCTAACTAATTGGGAGCTATAATGTAACGTACCCGAAAACAGCGGAAATTTTTAAACAATAATACAGACCGTCAACGGTCAACACGGGCACGTCACTGGAAATCAAACCAACATATATATATAATATATAAGGTACAGACCCACGTGGAAGTCAAACTATACATAAGAGTCAACTGTGATTACAACAAAATGAATGTACATGTAATCACTACCTCAACAAAAGAAGATAAAAGAGGACACAGGATCTGATCTCGGGGGCACCGTCCTCAGTCACCACCTCAAACCCTAACCCTGCTCGCTACCTGAAATGCAAACAAACAAACATGCCTGAGTTCCCTATAGGAACCCCGTATACCAAACCTCCTAAAATATAAAAGGAATTAAAGACAATGCAATGCTATGCACATGGTCATCCGCCTCGGGCCCACAATAATGCCCTCACCGCCTCCGCGGCACTGAACCACTCCTGTCACTAGGGTCAAGTCAGTCCACCGCTGCCTCACAAGGGTCAGTCGACACCACTGCTCCCCAAATCGTGCAGGAAGGAACCCCTGGTACACGCCGCACCCAAGGAGCGAGTCAGCCCGCCGAATACACAACTCGGGTCAGACGACAGCCACTGCTCCCCCAAGAGTCGTCTAACGCGCACCCTGCCGGAACATCCTCGGCCTACCGCTAAACCCTCGCAAACTGCCCAAGGTTTACGGTACACATCCCTCACACCCCGCTCGGTAAGAGAGGAAAAAGGTACAACAATAATACGCCTTCGTCGAAGGTGAAATCCGTAGCTCTCAAAGCCGGTAATCGACCGTCGCCTCGGAGCCGGTAGTCGACCTGACATCGACGGATCGCGTGTGGATAAATCCACCAACCTGCGGTAGATCGGTCGACCGCTACAAGCACACCGGTCGACCGGTCCCCCACACAGTACACAGTACTGTACAAACAAGTCTACCGGTCGAACCACGCCAACCGAATTACCGACCAATCGGTCGAACAAAGGTCATCTAGCGGTCGACCGTTTGGAAGGTCTACGCTATACCATTTTATATAATATATATATCCGATCGGTCGAACCAAGGGGCCGTTCGACCGATAACAGGACTTTCAATATTTTGCCCAAGTCTCGTTCGGTCGACCGGAACTGAAATACAGTTCGACCGAATCGACACAAGCACTCTACCGCTTAATTAAATGCTCAGTCGGTCGACCGAGAGTTAAAGAGCGGTCGACCGTTTTGATGGTCAAAGCTCCCAACCGACTTAGCATCGAATGGATCGGTCGAACAAGGTAAGGACGTTCGACCGTTTAATAAGTCAAAATCCCCAACCGACCCATTCTCATCGTTATTCGGTCGACCGGCTAAGTGGTCCCGTTCGACCGATAACAGTAAAATCCCCTTTTTCCCGCACAATCTGGCATAACGGTCGACCGTCTAACGACATCGTTCGACCGTTCGCGGGTAAACAACAATATAATAATAGGATCGGTCGACTGCCCACAGGCACCGGTCGACCGATCGTCGTCTTCAACCTCTGAATTGGTTGAATTCCGACGGGGAATTCGACACCAACGTCGATCCCCAACACTCACAAGGCTTATGTGAGTTATAATGAAGATTTGGCATACCTTTTTGACGGTTGTAGATGTCTCCCGAGCTTTAATCACTTCACTCCTCTTCTTCTTCCTTCTGCTCCTTCTTCTCCTCTTCTTCTACTTCACCTTCTTCTTCTCCAACGAAAACTCCTCTCTTTCACTCTCTGGAAAATGCACTGATGAAGAAAACGTTCTCAGCTAATCCTCACATGCCTATTTATACTAAAAACCTAATCTTATCTCACCTCCCCATCCTCCAATCACCATCCACCTACAACCTTTCCAATAAAATCCAGCCAACACTCTCTCTCACCTCTCAACACCTCATGCTCTCCATGCATGATTAATTAAGTTAAGTAAGTTTAGGTTTAGTTAATTAAGATGTTTAGTTTAGGTTATTACAATCTACCCTCCTTAAAAGAATTTCGTCCGCGAAATTCGAAACAACTGACTTACCGGAATAACTCTGGATACTGCTTCCTGACATCCTCCTCGATCTCCCAGGTAGCCTCTCTAACACTGTGATGCTGCCACCTGACCTTCACCATAGGAATCGCTCTCCTCCTGAGCTGATGTACCATCTGATCCACGATCTCAACTGGTCTCTCATCTAATGACAAATCCTGCTGGATCTCCGGTACTGATATCTCTATCACATGAGCTGGATCGGCCACGTACTTCCTCAACATAGAAACATGGAAGACATTGTGAAGTCCTGCGAACTGTGGTGGTAGTGCAATCCTATATGCCACCTCACCAACCCGATCCAATATCTCAAACGGTCCAACATATCTCGGACTCAGCTTCCCCTTCTTCCCGAATCTCATCACTCCTCTGGAAGGCGAGATCTTCAGGAAGACATGATCTCCTACCTCAAAAGTCAGCTCACGCCTCCGCGTATCAGCATAACTCTTCTGCCTATTCTGCGCCGTAGCTAGTCGTCTCCGAATCACGTCGACCTTCTCTGAATACAACTGGATAATGTCAGGTCCAACTAGCTGTCTCTCGCCCACATCACTCCAGCATACCGGCGATCTACACGGTCTCCCGTATAATGCCTCATAGGGTGCCATCCCAATACTCGAGTGGTAGCTGTTGTTGTAGGCGAACTCGATCAACGGCAAATGCTCATCCCAATGTCCTGCCCAGTCAAGTGTACACGCTCTCAGCATGTCCTCCAATGTCTGTATCGTCCGCTCTGACTGGCCATCTGTCTGTGGGTGGAAAGCTGTGCTAAACTTCAGACGTGTCCCCAGTGCTCTGTGTAGACTCTCCCAAAATCTCGAAGTGAATCTGGGATCTCTGTCTGAAATAATACTGACTGGTACGCCATGAAGTCTGACAATCTCCTCAATATATAACTTAGCTAGACCCTCCAGAGCAAGAGTGGTCTTAATAGCTAAGAAATGCGCCGACTTGGTCAGTCGATCGACTATAACCCAAATCGCATCGTGGAATCTCCGTGTCTTCGGTAGCCCCGTAACAAAATCCATCGTCACGTGCTCCCACTTCCACTCGGGCAACTCAATCCTCTGCATCTGTCCTGCTGGTCTCTGGTGCTCGATCTTCACCTGCTGACAGACCAAACACCTCGACACGAAGTCTGCAACGTCCTTCTTCATACCTCGCCACCAGAAGTTCCGCTGCAGGTCTTTGTACATCTTGGTGCTCCCTGGATGAATGGAATATCTCGATCTGTGTGCCTCCTCCATGATATCATGTCTCAGGTCCTCTGTCTTCGGCACCCAGATACGGTCTCTGAATCTCAGACCTCCATCCACTCCAACTCTGAAGTCTGACCCATCTCTGGCAGCTAACTGTAACAAACTGCTCAACTCCTCATCTGTAGTCTGAGCATGAATCACTGCTGACACTGTCTGAGGCTCTACTCTCAATCCTGCAATCACTGCACCCTCAGAGCTATCTGCAAATGGTCTCCACTCTGCTAAAGACTCCAGCAGTCTCCACTCCTGAATGCATAGGCCTGCTACTGATACTTCCACCTTCCGACTCAAAGCGTCTGCAACTGTGTTCGCCTTCCCCGGATGGTAAGAGATAGTGAAGTCATAGTCCTTAATGAACTCAAGCCATCTGCGCTGCCTCATGTTCAGCTCCTTCTGCGAGAACAGGTACTTCAGACTCTGATGATCTGTAAACACCTCGAACTGCTCGCCATAAAGATAGTGTCTCCAGGTCTTCAGTGCGTGAACCACTGCTGCCAACTCCAAATCATGTGTCGGGTAATTCCTCTCATGGACCTTCAGCTGTCTGGATGCGTACGCGATCACCCTCCCGTGCTGCATAAGTACACATCCTAAGCCAATACCTGAAGCGTCGCTATAAATCACGAATCCACCCGTGCCACTCGGCAATGATAAAACTGGTGCTGTGGTCAACAGTCTCTTCAGCTCCTGAAAGCTGTCCTCGCACTTCTGCGACCAAACAAAAGTGACTCCCTTCTGCGTCAGAGCCGTCAGTGGTGCTGCCAATCTCGAGAAGTCCTTGATGAAGCGACGGTAATAACCCGCCAGTCCAACAAAGCTCCTAATCTCCGTCACGCTCGTAGGGGTCCTCCACTGTGTCACCGCCTCTACCTTCGCCGGATCCACTGATATCCCCTCTGCCGATACAATGTGTCCGAGGAATGCCACTCTGTCCAACCAAAACTCGCACTTTGAGAACTTAGCATATAACTGCTGAGCCCTCAAGATGCTGAGTACAATCCTCAGATGCTCTCTGTGCTGCTCCATATCTGATGAATAGATCAGAATGTCATCCACGAAGACAATCACAAATATATCAATATACTGCCTGAACGTCCGGTGCATCAGATCCATGAACGCTGCCGGAGCATTCGTCAATCCAAATGGCATCACCAAGAACTCATAGTGTCCATATCTCGTCCTGAAGGCTGTCTTCTGGATGTCCTCATCTCGGATCCTCAACTGGTGATATCCTGAACGCAGGTCAATCTTCGAGAAAACCTTCGCTGACTGCAGCTGGTCAAAGAGGTCCTCAATCCTAGGTAAGGGATACCTATTCTTCACCGTCACCTGGTTCAGCATCCTGTAGTCTATGCACATCCTCAAGGATCCGTCCTTCTTCTTCACAAACAGAACTGGTGCACCCCAAGGCGAGACGCTCGGTCTGATAAATCCAGAGTCCATCAACTCCTGCAACTGCTTCTTCAACTCTGTCAACTCAGCAGGTGCCATCCGGTATGGAGCCTTCGACTGTGGTGTAGTGCCAGCTACCAACTCAATGCCGAACTCCAACTCCCGGTGTGGTGGTAAACCTGGAATCTCCGCTGGAAAAACATCCGCGAACTCCTGCACCACCTCAATGTCCTCTAGCCTCTGGGACTCTGCCTCCGCAACCACAAGCGTCGCCAGAAATGCTGCACATCCCTGCTGTAACAGTCTCTGAGCTCTAACAGCAGATACAATAATGCGACCCCCTCTGCTTCTGATCCCTCTAATCAGAATATCAGGCAAACCCTTCCTCGGGATCAAAATCTTCTTCTCACGGCACAAGACTCGAACATCATATTGGGACAGCCAATCCATCCCAAGTATGACATCAAAGTCCTCCATCGGTAGCAAGACCAGGTCTGCCGGAAACTCCTGATCTCCCGAAACAACCGTGGCGCCGGGGACAAATCTCCCCACAGTGCCCACCAGACCCAGGGGTGTGCTGACTTCCAAAGTGGCAGTCAACATCGCAAGGGTACAGCCCAACACTCCCGCAAATCGCTCTGAGATGAACGAGTGTGTCGCGCCACAATCAAATAACACCCTAGCTACTGAACCTGCGACAAGAAGTGTACCTTCCACGACAGCGCCTCCATCTCGAGCCTCCTCTGCCTGGATGGTGAAAACTCTGCCAGTGCGCTGCCCCTGCTGTGGTCGGAAAGGTGGTCTACCTCCGCCTCCTCCTCTGCCCGGTGCGGGTAAACCCGGTGGTCTGCTCGGCCCAGCTCCTCGGCTCGGACAGCTCCTGATAAAGTGACCCAGCTGGCCACAACCATGACATGCTCCGGGGGTGAAGCACGGCCCAGAGTGAAATCTCCCACAAGTACCACAAGGCTCAGGTCGTGGTACTGCAACTCCTGCTCCCTCGTATCTGGGCCTCTTGCCCGGATTCCCTCCAGTCTGACCTCCCGGCCGCCCAGAGAATCTACCCGATGGCCTCCTCTCATCCTGGTAGTTCTCTCTGTAGTCACGATCAAGAACAGTAGCACTCTTCACCGCATCAGCTAATGTGCGTGGCATATGTGTCAGCACCTTCGTCCTCAACTGCTTCCGGAGCCCTCGGACGAACTTCCCTGCTCTCTGCTCCTGTGTAACGTACATCTCGGGACAGTAACGCTCAAGGGCGTTGAACTTCCCGATGTAGCCTGCCAGGGTCATGTCTCCCTGCTGAAGACTCAGAAACTCCTCCCTCTTCTCGTCCTGAACATGCTGCGGAAAATACTGCTCGTTGAACTCGCCAACGAACTCCTCCCAGGCTATATCATCTCTGTCCGCAAACACCACTGCAGATGTGGACCTCCACCAGTTGGACGCAGCACCGCCCAAAACATAAGTAGCCAGGCCCACTCTCGCCTCTGGAGGACAACCAATAGCACTGAAGATCTTCTGCATCGTGAAGATCCACTCCTCCGCAGCCTCTGCGTCGTACTGCCCCAGAAAGGTAGGCGGATGCTGGCGCATAAACCGGTCATGCATAGCACCAGTCCCCGTCTGCCCAGTCTGTGCTGTCTGCTGTTGTAGCATCTCTGTCAGACGTCCGACCGTATCGAACAACGTCCGACGCTCATCCTCCCAAGCCTCATCCCTCGCAGTCTCACTCTCACCGCGAGTATGGGCAACCGCCTTCCCCCGTCTAGGAGGCATCTGCCAAAGGAAACAAGACAATATCAATATAATCTGTGCATGCATGATCCTCTAGACCTAACTCCTAACTCAAAGGTGGTTTCTTTGGACAAGTACGCCGAGATCAACGCTCTGATACCAAATTGTAACGTACCCGAAAACAGCGGAAATTTTTAAACAATAATACAGACCGTCAACGGTCAACACGGGCACGTCACTGGAAATCAAACCAACATATATATATAATATATAAGGTACAGACCCACGTGGAAGTCAAACTATACATAAGAGTCAACTGTGATTACAACAAAATGAATGTACATGTAATCACTACCTCAACAAAAGAAGATAAAAGAGGACACAGGATCTGATCTCGGGGGCACCGTCCTCAGTCACCACCTCAAACCCTAACCCTGCTCGCTACCTGAAATGCAAACAAACAAACATGCCTGAGTTCCCTATAGGAACCCCGTATACCAAACCTCCTAAAATATAAAAGGAATTAAAGACAATGCAATGCTATGCACATGGTCATCCGCCTCGGGCCCACAATAATGCCCTCACCGCCTCCGCGGCACTGAACCACTCCTGTCACTAGGGTCAAGTCAGTCCACCGCTGCCTCACAAGGGTCAGTCGACACCACTGCTCCCCAAATCGTGCAGGAAGGAACCCCTGGTACACGCCGCACCCAAGGAGCGAGTCAGCCCGCCGAATACACAACTCGGGTCAGACGACAGCCACTGCTCCCCCAAGAGTCGTCTAACGCGCACCCTGCCGGAACATCCTCGGCCTACCGCTAAACCCTCGCAAACTGCCCAAGGTTTACGGTACACATCCCTCACACCCCGCTCGGTAAGAGAGGAAAAAGGTACAACAATAATACGCCTTCGTCGAAGGTGAAATCCGTAGCTCTCAAAGCCGGTAATCGACCGTCGCCTCGGAGCCGGTAGTCGACCTGACATCGACGGATCGCGTGTGGATAAATCCACCAACCTGCGGTAGATCGGTCGACCGCTACAAGCACACCGGTCGACCGGTCCCCCACACAGTACACAGTACTGTACAAACAAGTCTACCGGTCGAACCACGCCAACCGAATTACCGACCAATCGGTCGAACAAAGGTCATCTAGCGGTCGACCGTTTGGAAGGTCTACGCTATACCATTTTATATAATATATATATCCGATCGGTCGAACCAAGGGGCCGTTCGACCGATAACAGGACTTTCAATATTTTGCCCAAGTCTCGTTCGGTCGACCGGAACTGAAATACAGTTCGACCGAATCGACACAAGCACTCTACCGCTTAATTAAATGCTCAGTCGGTCGACCGAGAGTTAAAGAGCGGTCGACCGTTTTGATGGTCAAAGCTCCCAACCGACTTAGCATCGAATGGATCGGTCGAACAAGGTAAGGACGTTCGACCGTTTAATAAGTCAAAATCCCCAACCGACCCATTCTCATCGTTATTCGGTCGACCGGCTAAGTGGTCCCGTTCGACCGATAACAGTAAAATCCCCTTTTTCCCGCACAATCTGGCATAACGGTCGACCGTCTAACGACATCGTTCGACCGTTCGCGGGTAAACAACAATATAATAATAGGATCGGTCGACTGCCCACAGGCACCGGTCGACCGATCGTCGTCTTCAACCTCTGAATTGGTTGAATTCCGACGGGGAATTCGACACCAACGTCGATCCCCAACACTCACAAGGCTTATGTGAGTTATAATGAAGATTTGGCATACCTTTTTGACGGTTGTAGATGTCTCCCGAGCTTTAATCACTTCACTCCTCTTCTTCTTCCTTCTGCTCCTTCTTCTCCTCTTCTTCTACTTCACCTTCTTCTTCTCCAACGAAAACTCCTCTCTTTCACTCTCTGGAAAATGCACTGATGAAGAAAACGTTCTCAGCTAATCCTCACATGCCTATTTATACTAAAAACCTAATCTTATCTCACCTCCCCATCCTCCAATCACCATCCACCTACAACCTTTCCAATAAAATCCAGCCAACACTCTCTCTCACCTCTCAACACCTCATGCTCTCCATGCATGATTAATTAAGTTAAGTAAGTTTAGGTTTAGTTAATTAAGATGTTTAGTTTAGGTTATTACATATAATGTGTAGCTAGATTCGGCTTATAGCTTGTGGTATTAAGCTCTTAATATCACTTCCAACTTAGTTTAGATCCTCCTATAGGTAACACCACAAAACTGGGAAACAAGAAATGGGGATTTTGAGTTCATAAGATGTGTCGGGTTTTATGTAGAAAATATGACACATGGGGTGAACAACCAAAATCAAAATTATGTTGTGATTAATAACATAATTAGAATCTAAATTAAATTCATATGTGATGTAAATATTATGGGGTGTAATGATTGATCATTGCATAGGATAATATGTTACATAAGTTGTGAATTTACTATTAATCCTGAAATGTCAAATTTTTTAGGGGTTAAACCGAAATTTGACAAGTCTGCAGTACTGTGCAAAAACGATCGATCGGTTAACTGTAAACGGTCGACCGATCGGTGCACGGTCGACCGGACACATCTCGACCGATAACAGGGAATTTTTGTCTGTCCGGAACGGTTGACCGAATCTATCGGTCGGTCGACCGAAAATTGCGATGAAATATTTTATTGTTGCGAACGGTCGACCGAAACTTGGTTCGAGCGGTCAACTGAACCTCCAAACGGTCGACCGGTCCAGACGGTTTTATGCAGAATTAATTTAAGAATTAATTAGATCATGCATGGAATATGTCCATAATTGATTTAATTCGTGGCTGAGATTATTTGTTAGCAAATAATGGATGGTTAGATGGAAGTTTGCATGAAATCATGGGCAAGAGGTTGCACATGAATAGGTAACTTGGAGAGAACTTATAAATACAAGTTTATCTTATTACCTCATTAATTAATTCATTGTTTTTCTCATGCAAAAATCTCTCTCCATAATTCTCAACGAAATTTCCTTAATTCTTAAGATTAGTTTTAGTTTTCAGATATCATCTTCTCAAGGGAACTAAAGAGGGGTTAGTAATTGGATTCTAAACCCTATTGGAGATTGAGAGGGTAGCTCTTCTCTCTCCAATCTTGTTTAGAGTTTGGTGAAATCTCGGAGGCATCCGGCGCAACAACAAGCATCCTCAACGTCTCCGAATCTTCAAGAAGTTTTAGAGAACTTCTAGGTATGAATTTCGGAGTCCCATGTTTGTTTTAATAAAAGTTTTTAGAACTAGTTATTGAAACAAACTGATGCATGCATGAAACAAATCATAGAAAATTATAATTGATCCTTATTATGCATAAAAATTTCGAAAATATATATGCACAATTAAACATGAAATCCTACACCTTTCACTGTCCTATCGAAACCAAGGAATATGCATTCCTTTGATTTCAAATCCAACTTCGATTGTTGTGTCTCATCGACCAGCGCATAGGCTTTGCATCCAAATATCCTAAGCCTTGAATAATCAAATGACTCACCCGTCCACACTTCCTGAGGGGTCTTTAATTCAAGTGCCGATGACGGTGAGACATTTACGAAGTAGCATGCAAGATCTACAACTTCAGCCCAGAAATCCTTCGACAGATCCGCATGGAGCCTCATGCTCCTTGCCCGTTCACACAATGTTCTGTTCATCCTTTCAGCTACGTCGTTTTGTTCCAGACTCCGCGGTGTAGTGTAATGCCTCATGACGCCTTCTTTCTCACAGAAATTTGTGAACTCCTTTGAGGTGTACTCACCCCCATTATCTGTCTGTAAGTATTTAACAAATTTTTCAGTACTTTTCTCTACTTGGGCCTTCCATGCTTTAAACTTCTCAAAAACTTCAAATTTATTTTTAAGAAAGTAAACTCATACCTTCCTTGAGAAGTAGTCTATAAATGTGACGAAATATTCGGTTCCACCTTTTGACCAAACCTGTGCAGGTTCCCAGACGTCTGAGTGCACATACTCCAGTATTTCCTTCGTCTTGTGGATAGCCGTCTTGAATCGAATCCTCTGTTGTTTACCGAAGACACAATACTTGCAAAAATCCAATTTGCAGCTTTTACAACCCTTTAGCAGTCCTTGTTTGTGTAGCTCACACAAACCCTTTTCCGACATATGGCGAAGCCTCATATGCCAAAGTGTGGTGTTGTCTTCATCGCGTGCAACATTTGCTGCACCCTTTCCTGCTACTGCATTTGTTTGCATCCAGTACAAGTTGCCCACCTTGGTTCCCTTTATCACTGTCATTGCCCCGTGAGTGACCTTAATCTTTCCGTCCCCGCCGGACCATCTCCACCCGAGAGTGTCAAGCTCTCCTAGAGAGATTAGATTCTTCTTCAACTCCGGTACGTGACGCATGCCCGTCAACGTTCGAATGCACCCATCGAACATCTTAAATTGAATGGAACAAATCCTAATGGTAGTGCATCGTGCATCGTTCCCCATAACAACGATTCCTCGTTTTACTGGTTCATAAGATGTGAACCACTCCGTAATTGGGCACATGTGAAATGATGCTCCTGTATCCAAAATACATCCAGATGATGATTTGTCGATACCTGTAGCGCAGACTGTTAGAACGTCAGCTTCGTTCATTTCCTCCACCACACTGGCGGAATTATACACGTCTTTCCCTTTCTGCTGCACCTCCTTGAAGGACCTATAGTCACGCTTCATGTGACATGTCTTCTTGCAGAAAAAACATTCAAAGGTCCTCCCCTTTGATTTCGACCGGCCCCTTCCGTTGCTTCTACCTTTGTTACCCGTCCTGCCCCTTTCCGGTGCACGATCAACCATACGCCCTTGTCGAAAGAGCTACTACCAGAATTCTTCCTTGCATCGTAGGAGATCAACGTGCCCTTGACCTCCTCCAACACCAATGAATCCCTGCCATATATGATCATGTTCACAAAATTCCCAAACGAGTCCGACAGTGACGTCAATAACAAATTGCTTTGTCAACATCCTCCATCTTGTCATCTAGCTGAGCCAGATCAGCTATCAACTTATTGAACACCGAGAGGTGCTCAATGAACGGTGTGTTCTCCTTCATCCAAAGCATGTACAACTGACGCTTCATATTCAACTTGTTGCTCAGGTTCTTCTTCATGAACCTCTCCTCCAGAAGATTCCAATATTCAGCAGTGGTCTTCGTCGACTCCTCGAAAACCAGATCATCCAAGAGACACAACTCGATGATCCCTATAGCCCAGAGATTCAAACTCTCCCACTTTTCGTCGGTCATCTTCGACGACTTTTTTTCGACTCCATCCAACGTCAACAAGAGTCCGTCCGTTTGCGACATCAATGCACGAGTCCTCCGTTGCCATGTCGAAAAGTTTCCTTTCTCGGTGAATTTCTCCACCCGAAAGTTCTGTGCATCCTCCGACATCGTGAGTGCAACCAAAACTCTGATACCAGCTATTGAGAGGGGGATCTAAGATGCACTAACACGACTACGGATTAAACGCACCACGAAAATAGAATATTGATTGCGGAAAATAACTTCGGCCCTTCTCCCAATCTTAATGCAACAAGTAAACACGAATAAGATGAAAATCACAAGCAACCACACAGCACACCTGAAGCAAACCACGACACATGCGATTTTACAAGGTTCGGCAAGATGCCTATGTCCTTGGGGGGTCTCCTGCGGGTTTCCTTTCCTTGAAGCTCTTCTCCAACAAGAGAAGTCTCCGAGATTACAAACGATTGGAAGAAATATGTCTCCCAAAGCACTCTAGATCTCTCTCTAGCTTAATCTCTCTCAAGGAAATAAGTATTGTATGTTGTATTACAAAATTAGGGCGAAAATCCAATTTGTAATGGGCTAAAACCGTACAATAAATCCTTCAGATCGTGTGTAACCATCGGAAAACGGTCAACCGGAATTTTCCATCGGTCGACCGGTTTTCGATTAGTTCGCCTAACTGACATTATTTGGTCGACCGCTCACCCCAACCAGTTCGACCGTTTCGCGCTTCTGTATAGCGCCTGAAGCTCCTGGACTATTTCGGTCGATCGTGTGTCCAACACCGGTCGACCGATATGTATGTTGATTCTCATCTTGCAGCTCCTGTCGTTTTTCGGTCGACCGTGTGCCCAGAACCGGTCGACCGAATCTCGATCCGTCCTGAGCCATAAATCTCCTGACATTTTTCGATCGACTGTGTTCCCAGCACCGGTTGACCGGATCTTGATCTAATCCAAACTCAATTGCTCCTGGAGTAATTTGGTCGACCGTATGCCCAGCATCGGTTGACCGATTCTCCCTGATTTCCTGTACTTAATAATTCTACAAACCAATTCGAACAGTAGCAAGTTTGGCTCAAGGAACATATCTATTATCACAAAAAACTAGGAAAAATTACTTAGCTCTTGCTAAACCCTTGTGAGAATCCTTCCATTTCACATTAATACAAGAACTTGTTGATGATGTAGATCACTCAACTTTTGGAGCAATTTTCGAATATATCCCTCAATATGATACCCAAAATCCATCGATCGATAACGCACCTCGAATCATCATTGCCTTTCGGGGAACCCTAACTGAAGCAAACACCATATCAAGAGATCTAGAATTGAATTTCCGCATCATCCAAAATGAGCTGCATAATACTTCCAGATCAAAGATGGCTATAAATATCATTGAAAACTTTTCATCTAATATTGAAGTTTCAAAATTTTGGTAGGTCGGTCACTCTCTTGGGGCAACAATCACAGCAATTGCGGGTGAAAACATGGCTAAGAAAGCCTTCTTCATAGAAACATTTCTCTTCAATGCTCCTTTCATTTCGACAACAATGGGGAGTACAGAGAACAAGGAAGCCGAACATAATACTCGAACAATGAATAACGTAGTCACGGCTATGTTTGGTGTTGTTGTCAAAGCCTACCAGCAGAAGCCAATTTTGGATGACTCATTCGATATTTTATCGTCCGTTCCCGAACTTATATTTGAACCCTAATGACCCTATATGCGCAGAGTACATCGGTTACTTCAAGCATAGGAAGAGGATGGAGGAGATAGGAATGGGAATAGTCGAAAGGTTAGCATCGCGAAGTTCGATAGGGAATCTACTACTTGGAGCGTTAGGCAAAGAGCCTAATCCGGTCCACCACCTTCGGTATGTGTGTTTGATGATCAACACAAGTCGTTCTCTTGATTACACAAGTGCTCATGAACTTCGTCAATGGTGGCAGCCGGATTTGACGTTGCGGTCTGAGCGATATCATCATCAGTGAATATATATTGATTCATTAGATCATGCCATGCTTAAGGGTTGTGTTTCATTTGTAAATTTATATTACTGCTTATAGTATTGTATCAATATGATTCACTCAGACTCACAAGGATTTTAATCCTCTTCAAATTATAATTCATATGACATGCTACACACATGATAAAAAATAATGGAATATATATTAGCATTTTCCATTTATTATTGAATAATGTTAGACGAACTCATGAGGATATAATGCTGAAGCCCCAACATGAAATTTTGTTTTCACAAACTACATAGGAGTGAGTGACATTTAAATGGAAGGATATATATTCTCTTGGTGAAATCATCTAGACAAGTCATTGGTAAGATACATATTCAAACCTCCACTAAAGGAGCAATTCTTAATAAAACTACCAATTCTAAAAATACCATTCTTTTACGGGATCAAATTTCATTGAATTAACAGTATTTCATTTTATATTTTGTGAAAGATGATGGCTAATGTCTTCACATCTGAATCTCTTGTTTGTGGTTGATTTTCAATGCTTATGTGAACATGTTGAATGTGAAAAAATGAATGTATATGTTCATCCAACGAGAGAAGGGGAGGGAAATGGTCGGCTTAAGATCAACTTGAAGGTCTTTTAGAGCATTTGCTTGGCCGTAAACTTGGGTTTAATAATTGGTGTTAATTCTTAAACAAACCTCACACAAACCTGTTATGTAAAATGCATCAAAATCAAATTACATTTTGAGATTCTGGATTCCTAAAAGTCCACACTTCTACACCCAAATTGTAATCAATTTTCACATGATTTGAGAAGTTGTGGAAGAGAGTCTTCGAGTTTCTATCAAAGTTTCTTGTTCAAACTAAAGTTGATAAATGATTCATTGCAATATGATAGATGAAATTATGCTTTCTGTTTCTCACATTTTACTATACCCAAATAAATTTAAATTCTACCCGATAAAACCAAAACTTTGTAATGTGAGTGTCATGTAGTAGAGAATATTATACACTTTTCTTGTCAATCCCAGGGTTTGAAGAATTTTACATTTCAAATTTTTAGGGGAGGTTCTGCCAAAATTTCAACAAAAATTTAATCCCAATTGTTATTAATAGCATGATATTTTGTGTTTAACATGTTTTTCCATCAATCCAAGTAATTGTTTTTAATACTTGCTTTTAATATTTTAAATGTTTATTGTTGCTTCTTTGAATTTCAATATTATTTACATATTGTATGTAAATATGCTGCTTTTTATGATAATAACTCATTGACTCCCTTAAGCAACTTGGCCTTTAATAACCTAAAGCAAAAAAATAGACAATATTTGCCAAGTCATTCATCATATAGGATTTGCATTCATCGTATTTATTATTTATTTTACGATTTATGTCGTAGATTGCTGGCGTAAGGTACGTAATCTTTTTCACTCATCATTCATTAGAAAGCACACATTAGTTAGTAGGACTTGCATTGGAACAAGACTGAGGGGAGTGTTTGTTTGGTGTGTTGTTTGTTATATTAAGGTATGAAAAACACTTAGTACTCACCTATAGGAGATGAGGTGGGGGATTTCATCACCCTTTCCTTGGTCCAAAAACCACTTAATAAAAAATCCTTAATAAAATCAATTAGATGTTGGTCACTAGAATTTCTGGACGCATTAAAGAGAGGAAACCATTTAAGACCATTATGGCCTGAACGTCATTGCCCTTCTAGTCTCCCTGAGATTTTAGGATCCTCCGGGTTCTTGATTTCCTATAGACTAGTGGTCCTCGATGTTTAAGATTGTTTCGGCCTGAACGTCGTTGCCAATCTAGACTAGTGCTCCTCGGTGGGACCTCAAAGTTAGGCATCGTCTAGTGCTAAGGACCTATAGTTGACTTTAGGCTTGCTTTTGCCTTGATTGCTTAGTTAGGTTTCTACCTTCCTTATTCCTACACTAGATTAAGGAATTTATCTCCTCTCTCCTGAGTCATTCTTTTCCCATCTTCATGTCTCCGGATATTCTTATCTACAAACATCTTCTTTTAAATTGAAATTTTATTTATTTCCTTGAATAATAACTATCATTTTTCTTAATGTTTAGATTGAAATGGATCGAAAGTGGATTCTTTCAAACCGATTGAGTGATGAGTATGAGAACAGAGTGAATATGTTCTTAGAGGTTGCCAAAATTCATTAAAAACGAATGTTAGAGACATGGAAATACAGAATGTGGTTACTACGTGATGAGATACATCGAGAAAATCCTCGAATTTACAACTCAACACATTTCCCTATCCGAGGTAATATAGATCATTATTCAGTTGTATAATTGTAGTTTCATTATCTAGATTTAATATTTTTAACTTGTATTTTTATAGGTCTTCCAAAAGAGTAGCGGCCAGGATATTAATGATAGTTATTATTTTTATAGGTCTTCCAAAAGAATATCCCTACTAGCAATAGGAGCTCAATGATACTCACGACCGATGGGTTTGCTATTTTATCAGAAACATGTTAATGAACTAAGAGGTTCTCATATCACTAAAATATTTTTTGTAATTTATTTAGCCAGTTTACTTGTATTACAACGCATACAATGATATGCCTTAATATAATCCCCTCCTTTTTGGAATGAGAATGCCAAGTGTGTTGAATGATTATGTGTATGTATTTGTGAATGAATTTGGCACAGGATGAATACTTTTCTTGTGCAAGTTGAATGTGTTTGCTATGTAGTGTTTTTGGTGCAGGATGATTGCTATTTTTTGTCCAGGTTTAGGAATAGACGTCAGTTGTTTGTATTACCTGACGTCTATTCTTTCAAAAAAGATATAGACGTCGGCTGTTATATACGACCGACGTCTATACCTACACAATAGACGTCGGTTAGGCTAGACGACTGATGTCTATTGTCTAGGTATAGATGTCAGTCGTATATAGCAGCCGACGTCTATACCTAACTAATAGACGTCGGTCGTTAAGCTATCGACGTCTATGTATATACGACGTATACATATATGTCGGGTCTAGGGAGCCTTATATCCGACGTATATACTCCATATATCCGACCTATATTCCTGTTTCTACAGTAGTGACAACTTGTTGGACCGGAGATCATTCAACTTTATGAAGAGAAAGTTGATCTAGAAAAGACCCCTAGCTTCTCAAAGCCGATAGAAAAGTTACACCAACAAGAGAAGACGTGAATTGAGATTTGAAGTTGCAGACCATGTGTTCTTGAGGATATCACCACCTAAGGGAGTTATGAGGATATCACCACAAGAAAAGTTATACAATAGTGTTTGGGTAATGCAATTTTGACAAAGTTGATTATTTTGATTTGAGTTCAATTATGGGTCAAATTAATTTTGTTAATGATCAAACTTAGACTGAGTTAGCCCTAAAAGTGAACATATGTTACATTTTAATATTACATTGTCCAGTGTCTCTGTTAGGGGGGTGTGTGTGGGTGGGTGGGTGGGTGGGGGTGGTGGGGTGATTGAGATTTACATTTCTCTGCGCAGGCCTGCGGTTGCCACCGGGATCAATTTGCCCTACTGGCCTGATGTTGGGCAAAATCAAATGGGAAGAAAGAGGGAAATATGAATTTGATTACGTTACTTAGGGTGTGTTTAAATGGGTTACTTAAACATGGAGTTTTACTGTTTTTGGAATTTTGACGTGTGTCATTTTAAAATATCATGTTTGATTCATGAGTCAATGGAACTTGTAAATTACACATGGAATTTGAAACTTTCACAACAATACAAAAGTTTTTGAAACCAAAATCCATTTTTAGAAGGAATTTCTAAATACCACTTTTTCATCCCTTTGCAATTTCATGCCTTCCTGCTCCCAAATGAACTTGTCCAAGATCGCATCGATAATAATTTTCTTTGCAAGTGGACCTAACTCGCCGAGATAATAATTTTCTTTGCAAGTAAGATCTTTATTTAATGTTAAGTTTTATATGATTACATTTTAATGTCAATTTGTTGTAATTTAGCACTAGTTTAGGATTAGTTTGGTGTTAAATTTAGTTACAGACAAATAGGGGGCTTTAGGAAACTGATTTAGTTTCAGATTTGGTTCGGAATGGATTGGGAACTCAACTAGATTACTGAGAACCAATCTTGGAGCGGATTTTATTTTTTTCAAAAAGTAATTATTTTTGTAAGTAAAACTTATTATTTAAAATTTGTTTAATGTTAAAATTTAAAATTGTGTTTTGATGTTGATTTAATGCAATTTAGCACCAGTTTAAGATTAATTTAGTGTAAATTTTAGTTTTTTTAAGAACTTGATGCTTTAGTAGCATTATCGTTGTTTCGAAAATTAATTTGATGAAAGTTAGTTTCTTGTGATCCAGGGACCAGGATCTGGTTCGGGTTGGACCAAGTTTAAAAAAAAATAGTTATTTGTGTAGGATTTGGAAATGTCAAGTTTCATCAATCCAAACAAAGGAAAATCAAATGATGGGATTTGTAAATAATATCATTTCAAAATGACATGTTCACCTAAACAAGGTTAATTAATACAAATGACCTCATTTAGAAATCATGGATTTGTAAATTCCAACATTTAAAAGTTCAACAAAATTTTCAAATGACACGTCAGAGCAACGACAATTGGCACTACTAAGCGCAAGCGTCAATGTGAATGCAGTGGTAAATAAATCTCATAGGGGTGGAGTAGTTAGGTGATAACCGGGTAGGGTATGCTACCATGCTCGACCCTACTCATACCCGTCCCACAATCGGGTACTGGAAGGGTAATCAGGTTTATGGGTGGCATAAAAAGATTTAAATTAAAGATAACTCGCATACAACAACAAGTATCAAAAATTGATATCTAAAATGAGGATAAAAGTTATAAATTCAAGTTTATACAATGACAAACAATCATTACTACATAAAAACCAACATCATGTTAAACTTTCTGTATTATACTGGGAATTTTACCAATAAAATATCATACTTATTATACATAAGTATATGTATATGTTTATGCAAGCGGAGCCTTTAGAACTTTCAGTATCTAGCTACGTACCTAAGTTTATGGTTATATATACTTGAGTGGCTCGAGTGGTAATGTCTACAACTTCCTCATGATGACACGTTTTGATATATAATTTCAAACACTAACTAATCGCTTATTATGCATTCAACTAGGTAAAAGCGATCAAACTAAACAAACAACAAAGACACATATTGTTTACGTGGAAACCCTTGTGGGAAAAACCTCGTTCACTACACAAGTATTGGCTAGTCCACAATATCTCCAAAGGTTACATCAATGGGAAGGAAGACGAGTATTTGTAGGAAAATCCTACTAAAATCCTAATTCTGGTGCAATCTGCACATGAAGTTGCAAATAAATAGGTAAACGGATCAACCACGAAATGCATATTTGACTTCTGTACACTAGTTCTGGTAGGAGGATGCCACTCCCATGCATGCCACCCCCGCATTCACCGTTGAGACCTAGTGAACATCACCCAAATTCCATGCCACAATGCTAAAGAACAACTATAATAGTTTGTTGATGGAATTAATACATGCATACATCCTTCTTATAACAAATCATTTAGTTCTAATGACTTAATCAGGTTATATAGTTATTATTGTCTATATAAAAAAATTTGTGATCCTATTTTTTCCTAATCCTATTCTTACTTTTTTGTAGTAATTTTAAGTTTAAGATTGAACTTTTTTTGCAACTGCAGTTTTGATTTGCTCAAGGGATGTGGCAAAGTCTTCACAAAGATTGTGGGGATCAGGGATGATAGTTTCGTCCACGGCGACCACGACCTTCATCTTCTCAACATAGCTTTGGAAGTGGATAGTGAGGGCCTGTGAAATTACAATTGTCATGAGTCCAAAGATAAATATGGGGAAATTAATTGAAGCTACTAAAAAGATATCCACTTTTAGTAGGATTTCTTCGACTAGTCGAAATTTAGACAAAAGATCTATATAAGACGTACGTTTGTGAAGCAGAAGGTTTGCTAAATGCAGTAATGGTTATGTCGAAGTGACACAAGGCTATATCTGGAAGATAAGTGGAAAAACATTAAATACGCGGTGAATTGGATTTATTGAGTTCGATAAAAATTTGACAAAATATTGGTAGAAACGTGAGACAAATACATAGGGTTTGGACAACAAGTTAAACTTGTAATCGAAAGTTGTTTATGCTTTAAGTGAAAGATAGTAAATCATTTGTTGAATCATTTTGGAATGTTTTAAAAGTTAAATTTCAGACTAGACTTAGTCTTAATTTGTTGGAAGATTGTAAGAAGGTTGTATTATGGTTGGCCTTTTTGTAGAAGAGTGTAGGCAGGTGTAAATGGGGTGGGTATGGTCATATTTGTATCGGTGTAAATGGGGTGGGTATGGTCATATTTGTATCCATACCTGCCTAACTAAACAGGTACGAGTATATACCCGTTTAAATATTGTTGTACTTGTACCCATCTCATACCCGTTTAATAAACTGGTACCGGGCGGGTATAATAGGTATTGCATGTATAATTGTTGCAAACAAAATGCAACTTGGAAGATCTAATCATCAGATGAGAAACATTTAAGCCAAAAAGATGCTAACATTACGATTTTCGACAATAGGAATTAAGTCAAAACAACGAGAAATCACCAATTTTCTCACAAACAAGTCTCGAAATAATTACTTTTGCCAACAAAAATGTAACATTTTTATTATTTAACTATAATTATATATTAACTTATATACTAATTAAATAACTAAATGGGTAAATGGATAAACAGGTATGGGTAGAAGTATATCCATACATGTCTCATTTATTAAATGGGTATGGTAAACGGGTATAATTTTTTACATGGGTACACAAACTGTACTCCTACCTACTTATTAAATGGAACGAGTAAACAAGTAATACCTGCCCAAGTTACACCCCTAAGTCTAGGGAAGTCAGATTTCTTTTAAGTGCTTGTTCTAGAAAACAAAATCTTGAAAATTGAAGAGAACTTTTAAGGGCTTATTCTGCGCAATATTTTGTTTTAATCTATGCTGTAAATTAATCGAAGCTCTCTTCAAAGGACAAGATATTATTGAATTCTTTCTTTACTTTCTTTGCCAATCTATTCTCAAATGTTTGAATTCATGCGAAACAAATTTGTAGCTTCTATGACATTTTATTGAGTATGGGACGAGTGTAAGTTTACATAGATTTACATGTTACATGAATTACTTGAAAAAATCGAAATAATTATGGTCTACCTTATGTTTAATAATTGCTAAAGCTAGTTGTCATTGCACGCTAAATATGATAATTAATCCGACACCAAATAAAAAGACCTTGTTGGCAAGTATTTATTCTAGGGTTTTATAAGAAGAGAGTAGATTAATACTTACATGAGGATGCCCATAGACACTTGGAGCAAGATAGACAATAGGGTGGCCGTAGAACTCAACTTCCTCAAGTGGTCCCACCATGTTGGAGAAGGAAAATGTTGTGTTTGCCAAAGTTCTATTGGAAACTTTGGCACCAGCTTGTGTGTTATTCCAAAATGAAACACCAACAAAAATTCCATTAGTAGGATAATGTGGCTTGATTACTTCGGCTTTATTTAATATAGATGATAGTGACAATAAAAAAGAAATCCTTAAACAGATATATTTTTTGTGTCTTTGTGGGAAGGACCTCTTCATATTTAGAAAATTTATTCAAAACCAGACCTATGAAAGCCTTGACTCCATGCATGATTAGTTTGCCACCCACCACCTTGAGATGGTGTTTTGTCTATACATCATAGTCACTTTATGTTGTGCATAGGAGGGGACTCTAAGACCACAGCATTGAAATATCTTGATCATGTCATCCACACTAACATCAACATTCCCTGGAATAATGACATAAAATCTGCTTAATTAGTGTTGCTTTAGGAGTGTGCCTTCGGCCATCTGGTACATGTACTTATGAAGATCCAGCAAAGAGCTGGATCGAGCAGCGGAAGGATGAAGGATGGAGGAAGAAGAAGATGGAGGTGGAGAAATTTAGGGTTGGGATTTTCATTAGATTAAGAATGCGGCCACCATTGCTTAAATAGAACATGATTGTATCATATACAACTTCTCTACAACAAGTCAAAGGCTTGACGCAGTCTTATCATGCATAGCATCCCGCGCAACCTAATCACAAAACTATGATTGCATAGTTTGTCATTAATCTCGGTCTTCCGATATGGCATCATCTATTCTAATAAGAATTAACTCTTCAATTTACCAATAAGTACACATTGTATCTTGATTTGCCATATGCTGAAATTAACATCCCGGCCTAACTTCTCACCAATCCGCACCTAATAGCCTTAATATAGCTAGTAAGAAAATAATGAACCGATAAAGTGAAAATTTACTTTAAAAATATGGAAAAGGGGATTAAATCATAGAATATATTTAATATTTAATAAGAATTGGGCACGAATGGAAACCTTTCCTTGATATGCAAAAGGGAGAACTAGACAGAGATGATCTAGCAAAGTGTGGATGAACTAGAAAATTTATTCAAAACCAGACCTATGAAAGCCTTGGCTCCATGCATGATTAGTTTGCCACCCACCACCTTGAGATGGTGTTTTGTCATAGTCACTTTATGTTGTGCATAGGAAGGGACTCTAAGACCACAGCATTGAAATATCTTGATCATGTCATCCACACTAACATCAACATTCCCTGGAATAATGACATAAAATCTGCTTAATTAGTGTTGCTTTAGGAGTGTGCCTTCGGCCATCTGGTACATGTACTTATGAAGATCCAGCAAAGAGCTGGATCGAGCAGCGGAAGGATGAAGGATGGAGGAAGAAGAAGATGGAGGTGGAGAAATTTAGGGTTGGGATTTTCATTAGATTAAGAATGCGGCCACCATTGCTTAAATAGAACATGATTGTATCATATACAACTTCTCTACAACAAGTCAAAGGCTTGACGCAGTCTTATCATGCATAGCATCCCGCGCAACCTAATCACAAAACTATGATTGTATAGTTTGTCATTAATCTCGGTCTTCCGATATGGCATCATCTATTCTAATAAGAATTAACTCTTCAATTTACCAATAAGTACACATTGTATCTTGATTTGCCATATGCTGAAATTAACATCCCGGCCTAACTTCTCACCAATCCGCACCTAATAGCCTTAATATAGCTAGTAAGAAAATAATGAACCGATAAAGTGAAAATTTACTTTAAAAATATGGAAAAGGGGATTAAATCATAGAATATATTTAATATTTAATAAGAATTGGACACGAATGGAAACCTTTCCTTGATATGCAAAAGCGAGAACTAGACAGAGATGATCTAGCAAAGCATTGTCTACTTTCTATGTGTACAAATACAAGGAGATGACAGAGATCGAACAAGAGAGAAAACAAAGAGAGAAAATGTTAAATCCTAAACCCAAATTAAGGATGCCTATTGAGTTTAGGTGGAAGATGACCTTGACGTGATGGGGGTATGGGTGAGTATGGGATGCATGGGAGGCCATGCTTGGGTATGGTGGGGGGTGTTGGCTTTGGAGAAAAGCACATCTCTCCCTCTCCCTCATTCTCTACTTAACCACCTCCCTTCACCTCACGTCTCCCTCTTTTCCTCTCATCTTCATCACCTCTCCCATCCGCTCATCACCTCCTTTCCCTCTTCAAAGGTGCAGATCCGGGGTTGTTTCCGGAGGTCAAAAGAGAAGTGGAGAAGGAAGCTAGGCATGGAGGTGACGTAAGAGGCGGGCGTTCGAGTTGCTGACTGGAGAAGGTTGCAGGCGAATCTCCGACGTTTGTCGTCAATCGCAAGAAGATTATGCCAAGTTCATTGCATTAGAAGTTGCTCACACGAGACTGTGTGAGGTTTTGGTTCATCACTGGAGGTCGAAGACCTCGTCGGCGATGAGAGGCAACAAGTCGTGCTTGGCAAGACCAGGTAGTTGTCGGCTAACAGTCGACCAATGCTTGTTTGTGGTCGACCGATCTTAGTATAATTCTCCGTGTTTACCTAGTACCAGTCAAACAATGTCTTACAACGGTCGACCGGTTATGAATATTTGTTGGGTTTGAGAGTCTTCGCTATTTTTGGTCGAACGGTGGCCCTTAGCCATTCGACCGTTGCCTTGTTTTTTTGGGTCTGGACCGAGCGATCAACATCTAAACAGTTGATCGCTCTAGACTTTTGTCTGACCGATAACTTAAGTAAACTGAATGTTGGTTCGACCAATTGATTTCTGGTTCGACCGATAGTGACCTTGTGAACGTAGGAGAAACCCTGATTTTGGTCGAATGAGGCTCATGAGCCGTTCGACCGTTGCCTTGATGATTTAGTCTTCGTCTAGGCGTTGACCATCTAAACGGTTGACCGTCCATGTGATCTTGGTCGACTGTTTCGGGCCTTAACCTAGAGCCAGAGTTCGGCCGTTGTAAGCCTCTATTCAAGCGCCTCCCTGTCCGTGGGGAGTGAACTACCGGTTTACCTTTTTGGTCGATCGTTTGTGCTCAGGACTGAATCTTTGTCCTTGTGAAGTGTCAACTCTGTCCACGTAAGTCTGTGTCCTCGCCTAGTGCGTGAGTCGGCAAGTGACAGTGGGTGCAATGATTGTGCCTGCCTAGGGACCACCGAGTGGAAGAGTGTTGATACTTGGAAAGTGTCACGTTTGTACTATAGACTGTGACGTAGCTCAAAGCATTACCAGACTCTTACTAGAGTGGTAGACCTAAGGGATCACAGATCCCAATGCACGATGTTGCACAACTCTAAGGAGTGGGATGACCCTACAGACTTTTGTCCGGATGAGTCGATCGGCCATCATGTAGACTACCGATACGATAGCCTAGCCTTGAGGGCGATGATGTGACCCACATGACCTTGATGGCAGCAGTGTTAGTAGAATGTGCTAAGAGACAACCAGATGAGGATTCCTCCACACGATAGAGTGGCAGCAGAGAGGACTGCGCGACCTTGATGGTGGCAGTGATTGTTCAACGACGTATTCTGGCAGGTAGTCTGGCTGTCGGACAGCCATGTGAGTTGACTAACCTGAGTGATGGCTCGGTCAGTTAGGTGTTGACCTCAAGCTTCAACTCATTCTACTGGCACGGAAGCGCAGGCGCACCTCACTGAACCCCATGATTAGTCTAGTCGTGTGTGGAGTGCGTTGCATACTCACCGTAAGTCTGTATATGTCTACGATTGGTCTGTATGGGAGACCCGTAAATTTATTGTGGGACAAATGTCCTTTACTACCTTTGGAGGGAGATGTTTACTAATTGCATTATATCTTATCAAGCTATACTAGTATGATATGTTCTTTTCATTTGTACTTAGCATGCATATAGGCGAGCTTGGTATACGGGGTTTCCTTATGGAAACTTAGGCATTGTTGGGTGCACCTCTTGGATATTTTATGAGTATTGTTTCTGCTCTTTTTGGTCTGTGTCCTTGTGCTTAAAATTTTAAATTTTCTGCTGTTTCGGGGACGTTACAACTTGGTATCAGAGCGGTTGATTCCTGTGTTCTCATCCAAAGAAACCACCCTTAGGAGTAGAACAGATAGATCATGCATACATAATTGATTGTTTGTTTGTAATTGGCGTTCCAGATACGTCCAAGATGCGTGAGGACAACTTGAGTTATGCGTAGCTCCAGCGATGGGACTGGAGGCCCAGAGTGGGAAGAAAAGTGACGAACGCTCTATGGGACCGTTGAGAGGCTGGGCGAGTTCCTGGAGTACCAGGAAGCCCGTAATGAGCAGACAGGAGCAAACACGATGCACGATAGATTCATGTGCCAGCATCCACCTACCTTCGAGGGTGGAGTAAATCATGAGGCAGTAGAGGACTGGGTCTTCAAGATCTAGAGGATCTTGCGGGCGATCGGGTGCTTTCCTAGAAGAATTCAACCTAAAGTACTTTTTGCTGACTGGGAGGATGTGACATGGGAGGAGTTCCTAGAAGAATTCAACCTAAAGTACTTTTTGCAGGATGTCAGGGATGGGAAACAAGAGAGTTCCTAGCGCTAGAGCAGAATTTGTTGACGTTAGAGGCCTACGTCGACATGTTCAACACCCTGGAGCACTACTGCCCTATGATATATGTTACCCAGGAGCAAAGGGTGAGTAAGTTTGTAAGGGAACTTCGGAAGCAACTCTGGTCTCGCGTACTCACCAGCATGCCGTAGAGCCTGGCAAACATCGTGAAGTGCATGACCGTCCTTGTTAAGGACTACTAGGAGAATTACCAGGAGGCCCAGAAGTCACAGGGAAGTTCAGGTGGACGCATAGCTGGTCCTTCAACAAGGAATGTGGGCAAAATGCCCCAATTTGAGAGTCGTGGTGTACGACAGCATGATGCGACAGATCCCACCCAGGGCAGGAGTGTTTCCAATGTACGAGCGTGTGTTTGTGTTGTGGGCACTTTGTCTAAGAGTGCCCGAACAAGCAGGGTGAGCCTAGCAGGAGGCCGGGATGACCAACAACAGGGAGGGGAAGAGGCAGCCGATCCGTTACTTCACCATGCCAGGCAGGAAATCTGGACGGGTCTTCACCATCCAGGCTAAGGAGGCGAGGAACTCCAACACAATAGTGGAAGGTACTCTTTATAGTCATGTTGCTAGTGTTCTTTTTTATTGCGGCACCACACACTCCCTCATCTCAGAGAACTTTCCTAGTGAGTTGGGTTGTACCCCTGAGTTGTGGACTGTTGGAAGATTTCTCCCGAGCACCACTGTTATTTTTGGAGACCAAGAGGTGGTGCATGACTTTTCGAAGGTGTTCCCAGCTAATATTCCAGGACTACCACCACATAGAGAAATCGAGTTCGGCATCGAGTTGGTAGTTGGTTTGACTCCATAGTCGAAGGCTCCATACTAGATGACACTTGCAGAGCTGGCAGAGCTGAAGAAGTAGTTGTAGGAGCTGATGGATACTGGGTTTATCTGACCTAGTGTCTCACCTTGGGGTGCGTTAGTGCTGTTCGTGAAGAAGAAAGACAAGTCATTGCAAATGTGCATCGACTATAAGATGTTGAATAAGGTTACCGTCAGAAACTGGTATCCCTTACCCAGGATCGAGGACCTCTTTGATCAGCTATAGACAGTGAATGTTTTCTCGAAGGTTGATCTGCACTCTAGTTATCCTTTATTGAGGATCAAAGAGGCAGATATCCAAAAGATAGCTTTCAGGACATGGTACAAGCACTATGAGCTCCTAGTGATGTCGTTTGGATTGACGAATGCACCTGTAACATTTATGGATCTGATGAATAGAACGTTCAAGCCGTACATTGACAGTTTCATCATCATCTTCGTGGATGACATTTTGGTCTAGTCATCGGATGTAGAGCAGCACCGGTAGCATCTGAGGATTGTACTTGTCGTCTTCAGGAATAAGAAACTTTATGCCAAGTACACGAAGTGCGAGTTTGATTTGGATCAAGTAGCTTTTTGTGGGATACATTGTGTCAAAGGAGGGGATCTCGGTCGACCACACAAAGGTAGAGGCAGTGACGCAGTGGAAAGCTCCGACGAGCGTGACCGAGATCAGAAGTTTCATGGGGCTTGCAGGCTATTACCATCGGTTCATTAAGGACTTCTCTAGGCTTGCTTCACCACTAATGGTGTTGACGCAGAAAGGCATCAAGTTCATTTGGTGCTTAAGAGACGACTGATGACAACACCGATTCTGACTTTTCTGAGCGATAGAGGAGGGCACGTGATATACAACGATGAATCAGGGATCGGCTTGGGATTCATACTTATGTAGCACGGGAAGGTGGTGGTGTACGTTTCGAGGAAGCTAAAGATGCACAATAAGAACTACCCCACTCATGATTTGGAGTTAGCAGCGGTGGTTCACGATTTTTTGCAGAATGAGCTGAATATGAGGCAACGCAAATGACTCGAGTTCATCAAGGAGTATGAGTTCTCCATTTCCTACCACCAGGGGAAGGCAAATTTTGTTGCAGATGCTCTACGCAAGAAGGGGGAGGTGTCAGCAGCCAGTCTGTGCATTAAAGAATGGAGGCTGCTTGAGTCGTTATTAGAGTGAAAGTTGTTCACTGAGGAGTCGGAGGGGCAGTGATTACCGGGCTAAGAGTAGAGTCGTAGACAATCTCGAGGGTTGTACATGATCAAAGTGCAGATGATGAGTTAGCCAGCTTGGTGCAGTTGGCTACTAAGGAATGATATGACTTCAGTGATGGAGTAGATGGAGGTCTAATGTCCAGGATCGTATCTGGGTGCCGAAGGTGGGTGAGCGGAGGGAGGAAATCATGGAGTTAGCACACAGAGCACGACATTCCATTCACCCGGGGAGCACGAAGATGTACAAAGACGTGCAGTGGAACTTTTGGTGGAAGGGGATGAAACGAGACACATCAGAATTTGTGACCAGATGCTTAGTCTGTCAGCATGTGAAGATTGAGCACCAACGACCAGCAGGGCCGATGCAGAATATTGAGCTACCATAGTGGAAGTTGGAGCACGTGATGATGGATTTCGTCACAAGTTTACCGAAGTCGAAGAAATTTCATGAGGCAATTTGGGTTATAGTCGATCGACTGACCAAGTCGACGCAATTCTTAGCAATTAAAGTCACGTTGCTCTGGAGGGTCTAGCTAAGTGGTACATTAAGGAGAGTCTGACTGCACATAGTACCAGTGAGCATCATCTTTAATCGAGATCTCATGTTCACATCCAAGCTCTTTTCGTTGTTTCGGGGACGTTACAGGAAATGAGGAGAAATTGAGACTTTAATGTCTCCCTTTCCAATCTCATTGAAACGTCCTTCACCCTAAATCGATAGATAATAACACTTCTCGAGATACCCTCAATTGTCAAGCATTGACGGGTCAATAAGAAGACTAGACTGAGTTTTCTGTTCTAGGTTAGAGGCTTCACATATGAATTCCCCTTCATCCAAATGAGGAGACAAGCTTAGCATATATATTGTGGGTAAAATCAGAATTTGCAATGATTTTTTTATTTCTAAGTCAGAATCCATAACGTACTGGACAAAAATGGATAAATAAAATGGTCATTAGTAGAAATATGATTCTCGTCTTTGGACTTAACTCAACACTCACGTTATCGTTCATAATGTAGTTGGTGTTCGAGTTCATATCTTTTATTCTCAAATGGTTCTTGGTTCTTGCTCCTAATTATATATGGCTTTTGCAACTGATATCACCACTCGAATATATTCTATATCTCTTGAGGTTATCTGTATTTGCTTAGCGATTGATCGGAAAGAATGTGCGCTATTTGTGTCTCAACAATGCTCTTTGATGAATTAATGGGTAAAAATGCGCAAGAAAATTGATTTGGAATAGAAATTACATGCAAAAATATATAGCTGCAATAAGGAGATTGTACAAGTCTATATATTATTACTAGGAGAGAAGTTCATGAAAATGAACCTATTCCTAATTTTACAAAATTGCTGTGTTATGGCAAACATAGTACTCGAAATACGTTAAGCTTAAGCATGACTTCTATAGCGTACCTTGACACCGAGGACTTTGAGAAGCAACTTTGCGATCAAGAATGTAAATGCAGCTTCACGCGAGGCTTTCTTTCTATCCATTGTGGCCTTTCCCATCCTGACATACTCAAGTGGATCATTGTGTTGAACGATTGGAAATTGAAGAATGATGAAGCCTATTTTATTCCCCCACTGTGGTTTATCCTTTTTTCCTGCCATCATGTCTGCCAATGCCTGTTTTTCAAAAAAGGTAATTAATGAATATGAAACGTTTGACGCTCGTATAACAATTAGGAGTAAATTAGTGATATGACTTTCAATGTGATCTAGTTACTTTGATTTTACTTGAAAATACTTATATTACAAATGTTTTCCCTTATTACCATAAACTTACTTCTTTAGCCATTAATCACATGTTCATATTGTCTTTCTAGAACTTTGGGCAAACTTTACATCATATCTTCATCATCTTAAGTTGCTTCCACTACAACTTTAAGTAGCAATCCACCTGTGGTTTTGGTGCAATAATGAAGCTTTGGTGAATCGCAACATTCCGTAGATTATTTGGATTGATTTTGTGATAGCTATATGAAAACCCAGCAACAGGCTGGATTGAGCAGCGGAAGAAGAAGAAGAAGAAGAAGAAGAAAAAGAAGAAGAAGAAGAAGAAGAAGAGGATGACGATGAGAACAAGGAGATTTTGGGTTTTATTTCTTGAATAAAATAGTTTGTGCGGCGCACTCAAAACATTTATACATTTGTTTTTGGGTAGCCGGTAACCACTTATCCAACTATTAAACAGGTCGGATCCTGGTTTTTATACAAGTTTACCACATGTAATCGTTAAACACATGGCCAAGAGACAAGATAGCCCAATGGTTTGGATGTGCCTCAGGTTATGAACCAATTCATCTTTGTTGGATTCAACTCTGATGGGTTGCTAATGTGTACGGGAACGACACCAAAATGATTGATACCAAGAGCCTCCATTACGCACCACATCCAGCATCAGTGTATGAACCCACTTGACTAATGGAATTGGGTTTAATTTCATCATGGGCTAAGTGTTGGTTCTTGTCAAGCTAGTGGCGAAGATTAAATTGCACAACTTCGAGTGATCATTCTTCCAAATAAAAATTGTATCATATTGTTAGTAATCAAATTGTAGGTAATCCTACAATAAACCTTTTCATTACCTACAACTCCTATACTTGAGCTTTAGTAAATCAAATTAGAAAACCAAAATCATTCCAGTATTGTGTAAAACAACTAAAAATTCATGCGAACCTTTTAATTGTGAAGCTCAAATTATTTGAAGTATCGAAAACATACATGAAGTCCTGGAGATTTTCGGACATTGACAAGAATGGTAGATCTCATCCGAATGTTTTCACGAAGTTTCCCTCTTCCCTTGTCCCTATCACCTGAAACCGATGTGAAAACTCTCAATAGTATGTACATTAACTACTCTGTGACATTAGTAAAGATGAATTTGTTTTACATAATCTAAGCTCGAACTTGATTGTAATAGGCATGTCGAGAAACCTTGGATATGCAGACATTATGGTATCAAAAAATGTATATCATATATATGCATATAATATGGTATCAAAACAAATCATATAAGGATTCATTAATTAATATTATTACAAGAATGAAATGTTATAGGACTTACCATCTTGTCGCCGGAGTAAATAGCGTGTGAGACCGGCGGAAATGATTCCAAACAACACATCATTCACAGTCTGTAGTGGCAAGGAACTTCAAATGTTTAGTGTAAGAGTTCAAAATAAACATCAGTTAAGAAGGTCATTGATGGATCATCATTGAAATGGAAAAGGTTTTTGTATAACTTTGAAATGGATAAGGATATGGACATGCACTTTTGTACTAATAAAGATAACCTTAACCTTAGAACCATGGCAAAACTCTCTACATAGCTGTCTCAATCAGGTAGATCAAAACTTTGCCCGTCGAAATTTGTACTCAAGATTCTATCTTCTTTTTTATACTTATGTTATATTCTAAGTTAGTGTCTTAAAGCTACAACGATTTTAAGTCTAATAACTCAAATATAAAGTCTAGCATACATTGACTTTTTGTAGTATCAATGCATAATGCCTACACATCCAAATATCTTGTTCCATGCATAGAGATAAGAAATTCACTTTGAATATTAGCAGGATTGTTAGGATAGATATATCCAATGGTGGTAGCCTTTCAAGGGGAAGGTATTGGTGAAATAAAAAATCTTTTGAAGAATACTAATGAGACACCCTCATATCATTGATCAATTTGATTATTCTTGACATTGATAAATGAAAACTAGCTCAAAAGGTTGTTTTTTTCGTTTTAAATCTGACTATAGACATAAGCCTATTATATTCACATCCCCAAAAAACGTAAAATGAGATAAAAGATGCACTTTTATGTAGATAATTGAGATATATGTTACACGTACCGCACCCATGGCATGCTTGACAAACTTGACATCCTCCAAACTAATAGTCTTGTGGACAAATCTCTTAGGGTTGAATTCCACTCCTACTTTCCCCTTGATAGCGGTATCCGTATCCTTCAAAAATAGCGCAGTCGCCGCGAATCTCATCAGGTCTATAACGGTATTGAAGACCACCTTAAGAAACAACATAATTCCCTCCAAAAACCGCCAAACTATTTGAAAAGGACCAATCTCCTCCCTCTCTTTCTTCTCCCTCGACTTGGGGATCGTCGGGAGGGAATTGTGATCCTCGGTTTTGCACATGCAAGCAAAGAGAAGAGACATGAGGGATATGCCGTCTCCAAGGGAATGATGGCACCGGAGCACTGCCACTGCCTCGGCCTCCAAGGTCATGATGTTGAGGATATGGAGGTCCCAGAGTGGCTTTGTCATGTCGACCGCTTTTTTCGAGAGATTAGAGATGTAGTCCTCGACAAATTTGTCGGCCGACTCGGAGACTACGGAGGATACGTCCGGAATAAAGATGTGATCGTCTAAACACACCTTCGTCCTAACCCACTTTGCCGCTCCCTTTCCTTGGTCGTCAAACACCTGCAAATGGTGGGAGAGGAAAATGGAGGGAATTCTATTGTTTGAGAAAACTTTTTAACATACTAAACCACGTCACCTTGAATATTTTCATTAGCCTAACTCGAGTAAGGCTAAAGGCGTTCTAAGTTTAACTTTACACCCTTAACTTCTAGTGGATACAATTCACAATACTTCGCTACAAATTTCAACTTAATGACTGAAGTCTAAAAAGTAAATTGTAATTGTATTTGATGTTTTTCTCATTAGGGCGGTTAGAATTAAACTTCTTCAATCTTGTTGCATTGAATCAATTTGGATATTTTATTTATATAAAGAGGTAATTCAAGTTTGTTTCCTGAACTTCGACTTGAATTTAATGTACTCCTTTGAACTTGAAGTAGCCGTAAACACTAATGGACTTTGCGTTTGTAACAAGTTCACCACTTTCCTTTAATTTTTTCCTTCTTTTCTTCTTTGAATCCCAGTCATTCTTAATTCGCTAAAACCTATTAGATAAAATATTTGAATTAGATTCAATAATTGAAAATAGAAAAGGTACTTTTTTTCAACCCATTGTTTTCACCTGTCGACTCCTCACTTCTGCGTTTGAATTTTATTTAATGTGTTATAGAATTGATAATTGTGTAAGCAACACTAACGAGAAAAGACAAGAGAGCTCCAAAAAAAGACTAATTCAAAGACAACTAATTGACCTCACGTCATGCATGAAGCTGAAAAATTCCAAACCAACTTCGCCTAACACATACAAAGTTACAAACACAAACTGTAGCATCGTATTTTTTCAAGCCTAACAGATACAAAAACAAACTAGCTAGCGGTTCTTTTGTCAATCATCAAAGAATATTTTGCAACGCTAATAGCAGTTTTAGAGAGAAATACTAAGTAACTATTACGTCTAGGAGGGAGCGGTAGACCAGTGAAATTGTTATCATATATATGGTTCAAAAGTTTCAATTTTTTCAAAAAAATATTACATGTTTTACAAAAACCTTCAATTGACCAAGACGGATTTCCGTATATTTTGAAAGATACACGATTACCCAACTGTTAACTTTATCAAATAAGTCTTTCTCGATATAAGCCATTGAGCTGTCATTCATCCAATGATTCCTCATTCAATATAAGCGATGAGGTCATAAATAAAATTTAGAATATAGACAATTGAACTTAAAACTGTAATTCAGATGTAATGATTGATTTAATGGAACTAATAGATAAACAAAACAACAGACAATCTTTAATGACCAACAACCGGTGCCTGTCACTTCACATGTTAGTTGGAAACGCCAAATTAAGAATCTCGGATGCAAGAATGAAACTAAAAATCAATCAAACAAAAAACGTTGAGCTACCGAGATACTATATATCAGTTATGATTCCGATAGACCGTCTTTGTAATATCCTAAACCCAAAGCATTAGTTGAATATATATATGTTGGATGTGGACCTACATGGAATATAGGAATGTTTAGGACTAAATCTTAATGGTGAGAAACTTGAGGTATTGGCTGCTTTTTCCCAACCAAATATCTCCCCACCAGCAGGCATAGCCGACCAAAGAGGGTTTGTTGTGGGTTCTAGGGGGAGAGAGGGAAGTAGAGATGGAGGAGGAGAATGGCATGGGAGACCACGTCTGCGCTGGCCATCCGACTATCGATCTTCATCCGTTCGCACCTTTCATCCTCGTCTCCGGCCTCAGCTGCGTCCACTTCCCCCCTCTTCAGCATTAGACTGAAATCGCACCCTTCAAGCCTATCAAACTCGTCGGGACTCGTCCAAGGAGGAAGATCTAGAGCTCTTCGGGGGCTGTCACCATCGAAGATGCAGGGTAGTTCGAAGATGGGGCTCGATCGGTTAGAGGGAGTTGCAAACGCAGGTATGCCTTTGGATCCACTTAAGCAACATTTTTCTAGACATATGGCTCATCGAATCGATCTTGAAACGGTAATATTGAAGTAGAGTGAAACTCACACCAAAAATGACTACTTGTTTCTATTTTCTGAAATTGATTCTCATGTTGAGATTAATAATGTGGTGTGATATGAAATCAAAGAAAATTTGAATGTTTTTATGTATGCAAGAACACTACTTTAGCTGAGAATAAACCCATCTAGTTCGAGTATTGAAACCGTTATATGAGTAAATAAGGTTCTGAATTGGCTGTAAATGAGTTGTAAGAATTGGTTTGCATTTTCTGCTAGCATTGAGTCATGGATAAATTTACTCTTAAGAGCTAAAAGTGTTACAACTAGTAGTAAGGATTTAGTTACTATCCTTTCGAAAATAAAAATGGATTTAAGGTACTGGATTGCTAGCAGCTTGGCTGGAAGTGAAACTCTTTAAGAAGGAGTTGAATGTGTTAGGTGAATGGAGTTTTGGTGTTGCATGATTTGGGCTTATGTTTGAGACAACCCAGCTATGATCGAGATGACTTCCTACATCTTGTGGCTTATATGAAGTGTTTCATGCATAGAAGTAGGAACTGAATTGAGAGAGGATACTTATACCTTTGTTTCAATTACTGCATATGTTCATTTTTGAGTTGTAGGATGCGTTTTCAAATCTGAACTGAATGGTAGAAATGCTTAGACTTATATCACTATTTATGTATATGGATTAAATGAGTTCTTTGATGTTTCGTTGTTGCACATGTGAGTGGATAAGTCTTGTAAACTAAGATTTGGACTCCATCTGAATCTGAAAATTTGATGTTTATGTTCTAATCAAAATCCTTAAAGTGTATATTAATGTCTAGCCATTTCCACTTGATGTGATTAGGCAATAGAATAACTAACTAAGTTGAATATTGAATCTTGGAATCTATTTTATGTTGGTGGGGTTATTTGAGAAGTAAAGGAATGGTTGTTGAAATTCCTACTTGATGGTAACACTTATCATTTAAGGATCTTAATACTTTTGTGCTCATGACTTCTTGGTTGCTATGTAAGACTAAGTTGACATTCTAGTGGTGTTATGTTCTTGCAACTCTTTCGTCTCGAATGCAAAATGAGAGATATAGATTTATGCTTTACTTGAGTTCAAGATGATATTGTTCTTTGACCTTATAGTTATTGTAGTAATGTTGGAATGTGATTGTAATTGTCATCTTGAGTGCTTTGGACAAGCAAGATAAATGATGAATTTCTTGGCAATATTCACGATTTCATACTCTTTCTAGGGGAATAGAATTGGAATGATTATCTATTATGGTTTAGCACTTCTATGAAATTTAGGATATACCGAAGTTGTTGTGGTCATAAATAGACTAAGTAATGTGATTGATAGAGTTTGAATCTCACCATGTTATGGTAGGGATTTATGTTGGTATTGTGACTCTTAGTGAACTAGAATGATATTTTTGGTGGTTGAATGCTTGGATTGTGTTTTCCACTTGAGCATACTTATGCATAGTCATCAATAAGTGAGTGTCTAATGTCCTTAACACCCAATAATGTAGATGACCAATTGATAGCAACAAGTGCATTGTTTTATCATTGATAAATGGATTTACCCTAGCTCTCAATGAAGTTGAGTTAGTATTCTATTAATCTTTTTGCACTCTTGGCAACTAATCTCAGGATGTATTGTGCATGTAGTCAACCCGTGATGTGTCACGGTTAAGTGGTATTTAAACTTTGAAACTCAATATATTGTTTTACGCTTGACGTTATGCCATCTTCGATTGGACAATGTTTTGGCTAGATCAGTTATGTATGTTCAATTGTTGTGCTTATTAAATATTTGATATTTTCGAACAAAGGGTTACATGATATGATTTAAATTGTATTTTGTCATGTATAGTATTGGTTTACATAGGTTGTGTTAACCTTAATGTTGTTTTATAATCTTCATAAAAATAGAAATGGTATTAGTCATGATAAATGAATTTGCTCATGGCCTCGCATGTTACCTAATATGTGTTTATCTTTGCAAGTGACTATATGACTTAGTAGTGTTCGAAGTGCATGACCATCTCATGAAATCATCTCATGCTTTATGTAATTGTTTTGGAAGAAGTTGTATCGAATTGACTACCTTAATAATATCTGGTGGTCATCACTAGATTCTTATGTAATTTACTCTGTATAGTGAACGAATAACAATGATTAAGAAGGTTACTTATCCTGATATTGTGATCTTTCATCGTCAAGTTTGACTGATGATAAAAATGTGTTGTTGGTCCCAAGTTCTTGCAGAGGACTTGGGCAACCACATCTGGATTTTATTGCATTTGATTGTGTTTTACTGGCATTGATTTGATGTGATTTGAATCCATTAGCTAATGCATGCTAGCATCTTTGTTGCTTGTATAAACTAGTGAGTTCTAGTGAAATCACCATTTGGGGTGGGCAGTGAATATTGAAATTTATATCATTGGTCTAGTTGCTCATAGTTGAGTAAATTGTGATTTATTTATTACCATAGTCATTTGAACTAACCATGAGTTAGTGATTATTAATAGACCTGATTGTGAGTTATTCCCAAGGAATAACTAGTGATGAATTACACACTACTGACTTAACACTGAAAAATAAATTGTGGGTTTGGCACTATTGGCTCTTTAAGAGCATATTGGGCTCTACGGAGCATGACTCTTCGGAGTATTGGGCCCGACGGGGCACATCTCTTATGAGATTATTGGCGGCTGTAGGACCGCAGATACAGATCTGTTATCTATCGTATTGACACAGGTTGGTGTATGGGACCCCACAATGAACTGAATGAATCGAAACTAAAAGTGTTTAAAATGGTTATGATTACATAATGGGTGTGGGGATGGGCCATACACTAACTAGAAGACCGCACGTGCCAGCGGTGGGTTTCCTTCGGAATCCCTGATACATGTATGTATCATTAATGAAATGACTGACTGAATTAAACTTGGGAACTAAGATACATGCTTGTTCTTTAGTTCATATTGATATTGATTGTTATTGAATTGAAATGAGAAATATGATGCAAGTTATGCTCTAACTCATCATGTCGTTGTGTCTATTGAAGTTACTATAGAGTTGTGAACTATGATTCACTTTTATGATCTAGCTCCTTAAATGGGTTGATATTGATCGTTTTGTGAATGACTTTTGTCAAGCGCTTATGCTCATATTTAAGGTAATATTAGGCATATGTTTACCAGGAATATGAACGGGAATGTTATCCTATGGTTTATTCTTTTTAATTGTATGTCTATTAGATTGATGTTTAAGTTGGATCCTTTGGCATACAGAGTTTTATAAACTCACGGTGTAGTGGTTTTATATTTTTGCAGGTTACCGTCAAGCTCTGGCGGTACATGCATGACATTCATGACATATAGTTGCATAGGTGATCTTTTTAGTTTTCTTTTATGTCTCTATACGCCTAGAATTTGATTGACAGTCATTATTGATTCTTTTTGATATCTCTCGAATGTATTGATTTTCGATTTGTACGTTGTGTACGTATCTTATTCTTGATTCCTCAAACATGTTTACATGTATTTAAACCAATTGGAGCTCCTATTATCTTTTATTGACTTCTTCTGTCTTCCAGTAACTATCTCCTTTCAAAAAAAATTAATTTCATCTTCCGCTTTGACCGTCCGGAAGGGGATGTTACAGTCTTGGAGTTTAAATTAAATTTATGTTAGTTGTGCATACATCGTGAATTGTAAGAAGATGAAGGAAGCTAGCAGAGCGTGTTGATGTTTGTTGGTTTGGGAAAATACTGTTGGTATGTAAAGACCCTAACCTTGCTTAAGAACTAATGGTGTTTAGGTGGAGTTAATGGAGAGGTTTGCATGGGAATTGAGGAAGGAGTGGGGGACGTGATGGGGAGGCATGGGTGGGGGTGTTGGTGGTGTAGGGTGGTGTTGGGAGGAAACACACCCCACTCCTCACATCTCTCTCACTCTCACGTTTCTCTCTTCTTCTTCCCTCATCTCTCCCTCTCCTTGGCTGGATTTTGGTCGTTTATGATTGGCCGGAGGTGATGCGGAGGTTGCTTTCGGTGGAGGAGTGAAAAGGAAGAGCATTGTAGTGGTGTGGTTGAAGAGGACAAGGCGTGCAAGCTAGAGGCAAGCAGAGCGGTGTGGTACGGGCTGAAGAGGTGTGAGTGGTGCGGACCGGAGTTGGTTGTGGAGCTCCGGCGAATGTCGTTCTTCGGAAGTAAGGTATGTCAAGTTCTTGCATTGGATGCCTTTGTTGCTCACCCACGTTAGGGTGGAGTTGTAGTCGGTCACGGGAGGTCGGAGACCTCACCGGCGGCGAGAAACGGTGTTAAAACCTTGGCTGACGCAAGGTTGTTGTCGACCAACGGTCGACCGGTGCGTTCAGGCGGTCGACCGGTTTAGTGTTTTACCCAACTTTAACCAACACCGGTTGAACGACGCCTTGTGGCGGTCCACCGGTTGTACTTGTGCTAGTGGGTCAGAGGACTGTTAGGAAGTTTTGGGTCGGACGGGACCCTTGAGTCGTTCGACCGTTACTTCATGTTTCGCTCAGACTGGACGTTGACAATCCAAACGGTCGACCGTTCCTGGACCGTGTGGCCTGTGTAGCCAATATAATCACTCTTTTGACAAACTCTTATGTAATATGATGCACCAGATATATTTGAGTATTTCTATGAGTAATGTCCTCACTCTTGATGGTCTTTATCCTTGCATTTCCTCTTATTTTAAAAGTTATAATTTTCCGATGTTCGGGGATGTTACATGGTAGGTGGCCAATTTTTTGTGCCCAAGCCTTAATTAATTAGAATTTTTGTTTAACTTGAGAATAAAAATAAGGAAAGAAAAGAAATGAAAATGAAAAGTTTGGGAGTAATAGGTTTAGTTCTTATTGTCCGGTAATTAATCTCATGCTTGTTACGGGTGTAAACGGGGTGGGTAATACAGGTATATCCGGTAGCCCCTCCTTGTCGGATACAGGTACAGGTACAAAAATTCATACATATTTAAAAATTCATACCCGTATACTCGTACCCGTTTATCCGGTTAATAAACGGGTCGAGTACAGGTATATGCATAACCCAAACCTGTTTACCACTATCCGGTTACCTGCTTCGTACCCGCTAATGTCAGCGGGTATGGATCGGGTATGGACACAAATGTTTTTTGCCGAGTATATACTTGTACTCGCTAATTTAGCCGAGTACGGATAGAGACATACCCGACCATTTACACCTTTTGTTATATGAATAGAAAATTTGATATATTTATTTATTCTTATCTATATTTATGCAATAACTTATCATTTCTAAATATTGCATTTGAATTGCGAATTTAAAATTTTAATAAAATTAAATTTATATAACTTATGAACTTATTTATACCAAACACTACATAAACTTATATAACTTATTATCATTGAAAATTTATATAACTTATGAAATTATTGATACCACACTACATAAATTTATATAACTTATTATCATTGAAAATTTACAAAAATTATATAATTTATGAAATTATTGATACCACACACTACATAAATTTATATAACTTATTATCATTGAAAATTTACAAAATTTTGAAAATTTACAAAAAAAATTAAATTTACAAAAAAATTAAAATTTACAATTTTTTTAAAATTTACAAAAATTTTAAAATTTATATAAATTTACAAAAATTATATAACTTATGAAATTATTATATCACACACTATATAAATTTATATAACTTATTATCATTGAAAATTTACAAAAATTTGGGTCAGGCTTCAACCCTCATATGCTCCACCTTGATTCTATGTAATACTAATTCGTTTAAAGTTTGCAAAAATTAGGGTGGAGTTTCAGCCCTCACATGCCCCACCCTTGTTCCGGCACTACGTACTAGCAGGGGGCAGTGCCATAGACAATGATTGGTCCGGCAACTCTCTTGGATCTGCTAATTTCGCCTAATTGTTATAGATATTTCTGGATTTCGAGTTTGAAGGAGTTTTTATTCCTTACGAATCCAACCTTTCGGATTTGTGTGAATACTAATAGCAATATAGGTAGATGAATGTCCAAAAAGGCCATTTCAGTAGTCTCTATTTACCAACTTGAACGCAAAATACCAAAGGAAACTCAAATCGAATCTCAAATCACACCAACAAACCAATTGCTAATTTTCTCGATGTGTCCTTATAAATTCTGACCCGAGTTAAATTCATGATTTCTAGGAGTAGAATATGTAACATTCTGTGTGCCCGTCAAAAATATCCAACTTCCAACTATTGTTCTTAAAATAGAACTTTTATTTAAAAAAATATAATTTAGAAAAATTAAGTATCACAGTCAACTAACGCGGAAGGTGGATAAGACTCGTCATATTATATATTTATTATGCCAAGTTGCCAAAGACGTTCTAGGAGGTCGCGTTGGGAAACGTAACTTTCATAATTTATTACACACAAATCTTGACTTCTATGTGGTTACAAATTAAGATATCTTATTCTTTAATATTATGTATATAGTGGTTGGCACAATGCCATCGTTGAGCAATGAGCAATCTAGATTTATAATGTATGGTTGAGATTAAATGATATAAATTCCATTTAATGCTTAGAATCAAAACGAATTCCTTTACATCCTCAGTCTACCAACCAACAGATTTCATACTCTATTATTTCAAAACAGATATTTTACGTACTCAAGCAGCAGCAAGAAGTTTCGAGAAATAAAAATCAAAGTTTGGTAAATTCCACTCCGAACCGATCAAATCGTTTAGCAAATTTTGCAAAATAAAAAAGTTAGATTTTACTTTAAAATACCACAAGCAAGTACAAAAATCCAACCTTTGCAATTACTTATAGTTAATTTTGGCCAACTCGATCGACATTGAAATTACCGTATTCCATTAAGCAAAAAGCACTAAAATTCAATTGTCAGTAAACACTAAAACTAGACACCCGCACTTAAGACATATTCTGTTAACCTAAAACGTCTAAACAAAAAGTAAACACTAACCTGCAAGCTGGAGAATCGCGGGTGGCGTAGGATGGTGGCCTCAAAACCAACCTTGACAACATCAACGTCTATAGGTTTTCCGATGCCGATGATTGCTATGATGTTGCAATTGAAGTTTGGTTGGTGGAACAACCTTCCGCAAGGACTCAACGGTTCCTCCTCTTCGACCTCCTTATCCTTCCTAATCTCCAAAGGAGCAAGTTTCTTCTTCTTTGGTAGGTCTTCTTCATGGTTCTCCATTTCAAACAATTGGGAAGAGAGAGGGGAAGAAGAAAGAATTTGGGCCTCGTTTTCTTTTGTGTGGGAAGAGCGTTGAAGTGTCCCAGCTTGTTTAAAAAAGGAGCTTATCTTGTTGAGTTGTTGTAAGGAGGTCCTTGAAATGTTTTGTATTTAGGAGAATAGGTTCAATGAATTTAAATTTATGGATTCTAAGTCAGTTAACTACGTCATTCCGTAGCATTGGGAATTCTCACATGAATCTCAATAGAAATAAAAAACCCATTAATATTTAGCGACTATGGTAAACGGTTGAATTCCAAAAACGAATTGTGTTTATTTATAGTTTTAAAATTCATAAAAAAGCACTTCTGTTTCAAATAAATTGGATTCTGCAGAGACTTACAATGAGGAAATCGAGGTACATTAAAAGGTTGTAATGGGATTACATCCTTAATTTAATGGTTGGACAGTTAAGACATCTAACTATCCAATTCAAGCAATGAAATGCATGCTACGAAGAACTTGTAATATTAGCTTTCACCACCACCACCAAACGACATACTTTTTGTTCAGAAAAATCTTTTTGTTCTTACTGTGATAAGTCCATTGAAACTATGACATGTGAACGTAGACAATTAGATAGGTTGAAATAGCTAAACCGGTACCATGTGTTTTTTCAACGAAAAGTTACGGATTTAAACCCTATACAAGGCGGCGGTATATATCTCCGGGGACCTATATGTTTACCATTGTTCTCTGAAATAATAAAGCATGTTAAAAAAAAACATATGTTAAGGAATACTCGAAATAGGATAAACATGACGGTAAGATTAAGACATAAAAGTTTCTAAGAGCGTACATAAGATGAGAACTTTATTATGTGTGTTAAATGAGACAACTCAACATTAACAAAGATTGCGATGGATATAGTAATTGTAGTTGAATAAGATTCGTTCTGATTTTTTCATGTAAGTATTTTTTTCAAGTTTATAAATTAGTCCCCTTGTGATTTTTGTTTATTTTAACAGTATTTATTAATACAACTTAAAATATGAAAGAATGGTAAGGTAAATTGTCAAATAAGTACACTACTTTTCAGTCAGTGATTTATGACAAAGGTTCAGAAATGCGGGATGCGGATGCGATGCGGCGAGGCACCGCATCCGACATATGCGGTATGCAGATGCGATGCGGGTGCATATGCGGTTTGCGATTTAATAATAAAATAATATAATATAGATATATTAATTATAAATTATATACATGTAACTAAAAATTTAGGTAAATTTTTGAATAATTTCTAAGATAAACAAGTTAATATTAAACAAAAAAAGATAAAAAAAACTCAAAAAACAACAAAAAATAACAACAAAAAAACAAAAAATTGGGTGTTCTGAAATGCGGCCGCATCTATCCGCATATGCGGCCGCATCTACCCGCATATGCGGGTCAAGATGCGGGCCGCATCCGGAGGGTCGCATCGGGGAGATGCGATGCGCATCTCCCCCGCATCGCGGCCGCATCTGACCGCCTTTCAGAACAGAGTTTATGACACCGCTCACAGAGTCATTGTTAGACTTTTATGTGTAGCAGTTAAATTAATTAGTTTGTCCATTCCTTTCAAAACTATTTGTGCAAATTGTGGATGGCAGAAAGTCAATTTCTATTAAGACGCATGGAATTGGATGTCATTTACTCATTTTATGATATTGTTTATGAAAATTTACTACAATATTTCCATTTATAGAATCTTAAAAATTATTTTATGTTACACTGTCTGAATTACCACGTTTATTTGGTCCGTTTTTAAAACATTGTCTCTGATCTTACCCCTCGATTTGTAATCCTTTGTTGTTTTAAATACAAAAATACAACCTCTAGACATCTAAGTATCTAAAAATCACACGATAAATATTTAAAGTCGTATAAATTATAAGAAAAAGTTTATGTATATGTTTGTAGTGTAGCTCAATTAAGTAATTAATAGATGAGGTCTGCTTGCAACGTTTTCCAATACTAATGCAATCAAGAGATCAACCTTCCACCTTTTCCAATGTGCATCACTCTTTACAATCTTCGCTATTTTTTGAGAAAATAGGTATAGGTAGATTTCATTAAATAAATAAAAACTTTTGGGGCCATGTGACCACAATCTCATACAAGAGACAAAATTGGATCATTATGATCCATACAATAACCACGAAAAAATTTCAAAATATATTTTAATTTTTTTTCAAAATAAACCTCATTTGAAAAAAAATCACAGTAGACTCGCTGTCATCACGTGTCACGACAGGTCTTGTTTTTTAGTGTGTAGAAACGTCGAGTTCTATAGAAAAAAATATTTGTAGACCTCAACAACGCGGAGTTATGTATAGGGCAATACTTGCACAATTTGCACCAAATTGAACTCGACAACATTAGTGTCGAGTTCTCTTTGATAGAAGTCGGCATTGGTCTTGTCGAGTTCTCTTCGATAGAACTCGACAATACTAATGTCGTGTTTAATTTTATTTTTTATTCAATTCATAAAATCAAAGGAGAGATCGTGCATGAGGTGGTTAAGGGAGCCATGTTTTCTAAGTAAACACGACATGTAGGATGCCGAGTTCTAAAGGCAGAACTTGGCATCCTAAACACCGAGTTCCATCAGGCTATAAAAGCAAGCTGACGCCCCCCCTCTCCCCCACGTCGAGTTCTCGCATTTTTAGGCCAAACTAATTTCTTTTTGTTTCGTTTTTGTAGACTATTGATTTCATTTTTGTTGATTGTAGGTTTACGGCGGTAATCTTAAAAATAGTGGAATTTCAGTTCGATTATTGTGATTGAAATTATATTTTTTGTTGTTAAAAGTTAATATTTTTTATATGTTTTAAATTATTTTTTAATTTTTTTGTTGATTGTGATATCACATATGATAATGTTATGTATGATTTGTAGTTGTTTTTAATAGAAAACAAAATGTGATAAGTAATGAATGTATGTGGGTTTTAATGAAAAAATGTGTTGAAGTTGAGAAATATGTGCGTGAAATGTTATGATTTGCATGTTGTTTGAATGTATGTCATTTGAAGTTATGAAATATGTCATTATTTAGATGTTTGGAAGTTGAGAATGTTATTTGTATTATTGTTAGTTCATTTTACAGTGCACATTTAAAAATTTTGAATTTGAAAATGTAGGGGAGGTTCTGTCAATTTTTTTTAAAATCTAACATCATTCGTAACGTTGTTTATTGTAGTTGATTTTATTGGAGTGATTGCTCGACGTTTACTGCCGTTTGTTACTACACCCGATTGAGGTAATTTCTAAATCGTTTGAGTACTTTCAATTTTTTAATAAATTAGGAATAGAAGAACAACCATTTCACTTGAACACATTTTCAAATTTAATCAATAAAGGTTAGGAATGGATAGAGATGATGAAGGATCTTTGTTGGTCATGTATGATGGGAAATTAGAATGTAATGAAGATGTGGCAGAATATACAGGATCTGAGGTGCAAATTAGTAGTAGTTTTGTTGAACATCAAATATCGGGATTTAGTGGATGTCATATGATCTGAATGTTGTTATCCAGAAAGTATGTTTGATGTCAAAGTTGAAGACGAAATTGTCTTTAAACAATGATTGGACATATGATCTATTAACCAATGATAAGTCAGTTTATAGAATGATGCATTTGTTTAAATGGATGTTTGTGGTTGTAGTGTATGTAGAAGCTAAACCTAAAGTGCCCGACCCTACGCTGACAACCAACATTCATGTTGTACAGTAGTGGCACATTAAAAAAATTGTTCAGTATTCCTTTGTGGTTTCTTCAACGAAACACTATATTGTTCATTGTCTTCATCGTGATGATGATAATTGCAAATGGTGTCTACATGCGTATGTCCCAAAAGGTTGTAGATATTTTCAAGTTAAAATGTACGACAAACACAGAACATACTTGCTCCAATCCGATGTTGCTGAACGACAATAAACAATGCAGTGCTAGTTTTTGCGACTTGATAATGCCTTCTATCAAAATCAAATTCACAATCAGTCATGCTGAAATAATGGAAAGGGTGAAAACTAAATATTCACTTGAAATCGGTTACGCTAAAGCATGACATGCTAGGAAAAAAGCGTTGAACCAAATTTATAGTGCCGAAGAAGATAGTTTTAAGGATTTGCGAAGGTTCCTCACCATGCTATGTCTAAACAATCAAGGATCCATTGTGGAATTAGAGACCATACCGGTAAATCTAGACGAGCAGATGTTTGAACGGGTGTTTTGGGGGTCCGGGCCTTCAATTAGTGGATTTGAATTTTGCAGACCAATTGTCAATGTGGATAGAACGCAGCTCTACAACAATTATAGAGGATTATTGTTACTTGTTGTGGACACGAATGCAAGCAACAATATTTTTCCTTTAGCATTTTTTGTTGTAGAGAGCGAGAAGATAGAGTCATGGATGTGGTTCCTCCAATTGATGGCCAGTAGAGTGACAAGGCGATCCGGTTTGTGTATTATCATTGACTTATTTTTGGGAATAAACGTTTGTGTGCGAGCTGCATTTCCTCCTTCAAATGGACATGTACATCGATTCTGCCTTTGACACATGAAAGTAAATCTTGCAAAGCAGCGAAACTGCAAGGAAAGATTGAGACCAATTGAGTTTTATGAAGCAGGTAAAACTCATTCTTTTTTGAAATTTAAAGAGTTAATGAAGGTTAGTATAGTGGAACATAAGCCGGTATACGAGTGGATGCAGCATCAGGGTCCGTTGGAAAGATGGACTTGTTGTCACGATGAGGGTCAACGTTTTGGATGTATGACAATGAACATGTCGGAAAGCTTCAACAATATCTTACGAAAGGCACGCGATATGCCAATTACAACCATGATTTTGATGACATTTCTCCATTTGAACAAATTCTTTGTTAAAAGAATGAATGTCGCTGAGTCATGGAATGAAACATATGTACCGACAATCCATACCGTGTTGATGTCAAACAACAATCTGGCCAGATATTATACGGTAACTCGATCCCACCAGTTGATGTACCAGGTTGAAGACAATAACCAAAAAAATACCTTGTCAAATTTGAAGGAGTTATTAGTTGCACTTGTGGATACATAATTTCAATGCACGTCCCTGTTCAAATGCGGCAAACATGCAAATGTAAGCACTTCACATTTGGTATCCCCGTATTATGAGGTTCAAATGTACAGACATGCGTACAAACCTATATTTATCCCAATTCCTGATGTAAGGGGTTGGCCAGACCGTGGTAATATCACAATGAAGCCTCCCAAAACCAAAAGACCTCCTGGTCGGCCAAAATAAACGTGAATCCAAAACAAGATGAACGAGCACTCTGGAAGAAACATAAGTGTGGGAGATGCGGTGGTATAGGGCATAATAGAAAGCGATGCAAGGAACCTATATAGCAAAATTGTTTCAATAATGTGTATGTTACTATTACGTAGGACTTTGGATAAATGTAAGACTTGAATTGTTTTTAAGATTTGATTAAATGTAAGAGTTGAATGCTTCTTAAGATTTGATTGTCGTGTAAGACTTTGAATTAATGTAAAGTATTTTGTTATCACTCGTATTTTTTGTGGCTACAATTTTTTTTAAACTCCAATGTTGATTCTTAAGATTTAATTTGCAACACTTGAATGTTTTCTAAAATTTAACGTCTCATGGATAAATGGAGTTTGGTGGTTCTTCTAGCTCATTAGTAGTATATCTGCATCATATTCATGCTATATATCCTTAATTTTATCCCAATATTGTGTTACTCGAGTGTTTGTTGTTATATTTCAGGTATTGGGTAATAAAGAAGAGAAGGGAAGAAAAAATGACAGAAACGTAAGATGAAAGGACTTAAATAAAGCAAAATGGACGTCTCGGTCATACACAAGGACCTGAACATAAGCCCGAAGTGACCAAACAAACCGAGAAACTCCGCACCATCATGAGGAGTATTTTGGCAATTAGATTCGGACTCAGACTCCAATTACCGATCCGAGTGCACCTCACGTGACGAATTGAAGCATTAAATAATATATCCGAAAAATGGTCCAATCCAAGACAAAGTGAAAGGCAACTGGCGGCCCAAGATCGCTAATTAGCGGTCCCTTTTTCTCAAAATTTGACCTGATTTCGGGGGATTGTCCCCAATTTCTTTTTTCATGCCTATAAATAGAACTTTTCTCCCTACTCTGACGTCTCATTATAGATGTCGGACATTATAGATGTCGGGCATTTATAACATCCGACGTCTCATACTGTTAATGTTGCCTTGTTATTGAAGTTTTGCTTTCTCTTCGAAAATATTTAACCACGTCATACTTGAGCATGACTATTGTCTATAGATATTCATTGTTGGTTCTTACCTTGAATCTCGGATTTATGACCGTTTTGGCAATTCTCTCATTATACGGAACAAAAAATACTAAATTAAGTCAAATTTAACCATCAAAAATTAATATTTGACCGTGTCTTAATAAAATTGTTAACCATAATATATTGAAGTTTTTCCCTTCTTTTATTCCACATTAATGAGAATTTTCGGATTTGGTTTGTGGCACATGTTTGACATTGCATGATTCCACTTCTACACTAATTAATCTTAAATACAAGAATATAATTTGTATATTATTTTATTATGGTCTCGAAGCATGTATTGTTAGATGATTGTGACGATGGTCATTTAGTATGATCTTGTGCATGTATCCTTTTTGGATGGTTAGCTCTAATGCATGTATTCTTAGATGATTGTGAGGATGATTTTAATGGTAAAGTTTGTCGTTCGATCATTTTGGGTATTGGTTCAGAAACTTTTAGGTGATTGGGTATTTAATTTGTCTCATTTTTATTTAGCTTTAGGTTTTAAAGAAAAAAAGAACATAGAAAGTATGAATTGGGTATGAAAATTTGGAAAAAAAAACAAAAGATTGACAAATTGATTCAATACGAATGTGGTGCTCTTGATAAATTGGGTATGAAAATAGAAAGTATGAATTGACAAATTTGAATTGGGTATGAAAATTTGAACACAAAATATCTTTAAATTATGTTTTCATTTTGATCTCCATTTAGAGGTAGATGCTCTTTCTTTGTGCTTAACATGATATTTTGTGTTTAAAATATTTTTCTGTCAATCCAAGTAATTATTCTTAATACTTGCTTTCAATATTTAAAATGTTTATTGCCTTTCTTTTTTGAATTTTCAATATTATGATAATAACTCATTGACCCCTTAAATAACCTGCCCTTTAATAAACTAAAGCAAAAGATTAGTCAATATTTGCTAAGTCATTCATCATATAGGATTTGCATTCATCGTATTTATTATAAATTTTACGATTTCTGTCGTAGATTGCTGACGTAAGGTACGTAATATCTTTCACTCATCATTCATTAGAAAGCACACATTAGTTAGTAGTAATTGCATTGGAACAAGAGTGAGGTGAGTGCTTGTTTGGTGTGTCGTTTGTTAGATTAAGGTATGAAAAACACTTAGGGGGCAGTCACCTATAGGAGATGAGGTGGGGGATTTCATCACCCTTTCCTTTGCCGAAAAGCCACTTAATAAAAGAGCCTTAATAAAATCAATTACACGTTGGCCCCTAGGATTTTCGGACGCATTAAGGAGAGGAAACCGTTTTAAGACCATTATGGTCTGAATGTCGTTGCCCATCTAGTCTCCCTGAGATTTTAGGAACCTCCGGGTTCTTGATTTCCTACAGATTAGTGGTCCTCGATGTTTAAGACCGTTTCGGCCTGAACGTCGTTGCCCATCTAGTCTCCCTGAGATATTAGGGACCTCCGGGTTCTTGATTTCCTACAGACTAGTGGTCCTCCAGTTTCGCCAGTGTTTCACCTCGATCGACAAGATAATTTCGTGTCTCATTCTCGAGAATTGGCCCTCGTCGGCGGTCCCTCGTTTGGAAAGTTTGCGGATGGATCTAGATGTGCTTTATGTGTCGAAGACCGTGATCGAAGATTGGTGGGACACGGGAAAGTTTATAACATCTCCAGACACCACTTCACAGAGGTAGGAGAGGGAGAATTGAAGGTTGCAGTTCAGAGTTCCTTCGATGCTGGTGCTTTTGTGCCATTTCCGGAAGAAGAGATTGTTACTCTCGGCGATGCTATCAGTGGGTTCGTGCGGTGGCCTAGTTATTTAGTAGAGCTAAACGACAAACATGAGGTATAGTTTAACTTTGAAAGACTTTAAACTTCAAATTTGTTAACAATTGTATTTTAACGGTTGTATATATATCTGTAAGGTGTCAAGCCCCTAGAGCGAAGGGTCAAACAATCAATCTCCGATCAACATTAATTCTCTTCCAAGTAGGTGCAAAATGTTGTATCAATGTATGGTAGGTAGGGAAGCACAATCCTTAAGTACCTGGGAGTTGGAGGGCGATAAAGGGTTGCCTCCCGCTTTGTACGTCACCAAAGAGGATATCATGCAGTTCATGGCGATGGATTCGTTGTGTATCATGATTATCGACGTGCAAGTGAAGTAAGTGTTTTTTGTATACAAAGAAAAATATTGAATAATTTTATCAAAACTGTAATAAAGTATAATTTTTATACTTGTAGACATATTTACGACACCAGAAGGTCAATGTTTCCCGAGGATCAAGTATTTGGATTTATCAGTCCATCTACATATATATACGGGAATGCCGATAAATTGGGTCAGCTTGGGACATTCTTTAAAGAAGAAGACAAAAGATATTATCTGCTCCCTTATCATGAGAGGTAAACTTTGTAATTCAAATTGATTTTTTTTGTAATAAGCTTCTAATTATATATATAACAAGGCTCATTGGATGCTTGTCGTTGTATGCCCCACGACTAATTCTGCATATTGGTTTGATCCGTTGGGGTCGAATAAACCAAAGGACTCAATAAAGAAACTTCTAAATTTGTAAGTTCGTTTAGTCGTGAAAAAAGTAATTCGTGGATTTTTATTAGTATTATTGAATGATATTTTAACTTGTGCTACTCAGGGCAATTAAGGTTTACAGAGCTTTAGGTGGTAGGAGAACAACCACAAAAGGAGGAATAACATGGCATGGTTTGAGAGTACGTTCTATCCCATTTTTGTTAATTAATTTAGGAACATTTATTTAGCGAATTTCTATGTTTGTAGTACCAGAAGTAGGTTGGAAATACGGAATGTGGTTACTACGTGATGAGATACATGGAAGAAATCCTCGAAGTGATAACTCAAGACGTATGCTTATCCGAGGTAATGTAGATTGTTATTCAATTGTATAGTTGTAGTTTCAATATTTAGTTATTAACATTCACACCTGTATGTTTTTGATAGGTCTTCCAAAAAATTAGTGATCCCTTCTCACAACAGGAGCTCGATGAAACTCGCGACCGATGGGATCGCTATTTTATCAGAAACATGTTGACGAACTAAGAGGTTCTCCCGTCCCAAGCATTTTTTGTAATTTAGTTAACAAGTGCACTTGTATTACAAACCTACAATTTATGCCTTAATATAATCGCCTTAATTTTAGAATGAATTAATTGCAAGTTTGTTGAATGTCAATTGTGTATGCTTGTATGTTTGTGCATGTATGGTTGTATGTTTGTTTGTGCTTGTATGTACATGTGGATGAAATTGTGAGTATTTGTGAACAAATTTATTGGTGAACGAATTTGGTGCAGTTGTATGTACACGAATACGATAACTGAAAACAAGTTTGCAGGATGCTATTTTTTTGTCCAGGTTTAGGAATAGACGTCGGTTGTTTGTATTATCCGACGTTTATTCCTCTAAAGAAAGGTATAGACGTCGGTTGTTAGTTCACCGACGTCTATACCTAAAGAATATACGCCGTCTGTTATTTCACCGACGTCTATACTTAAAGAATAGACGTCGGTCTTAAATAACGGCCGACGTCTATACTTAAAGAATAGACGTTGGTCCTAAATGACGGCCAACGTCTATTCTTTAGGTATAGACGTTGGATATATCCCGTCCGACGTCTATGTATAAACGACGCACACATAGACGTCAGATCTGGGAGTGCTTATATCCGACGTATATAGCCCCGTACATCCGACGTATATTCCCTTTTTTGTAGTAGTGGCTTGAGGACAAGTCTCAAGTGACGAAGGCACTCATCAAAGGAAGCGCCTAATATGGAAAAACGTCCATGAAAATCTCAAGGAAACGCTCTACCATATCAGAGAAGATGTTGATCATACACCTTTGAAGCCTTGCCGGTGCATTACATAACCCAAAGGGCATGCGACGGTAGGCAAACGTACCAAAGGGACAAGTAAAGGTTGTTTTCTCTTGATCCTCGGGGGCGATGGGAATTTGGTTGTAACCAGAGTATCCATCAAGAAAACAATAATAGTCATGTCCGACCAACCTTTCCAACATCTGATCAATGAATGACAACGTGAAATGATCTTTTCGTGTTGCCGCATTAAGCTTGCGATAATCAGCGCAAACTCGCCAGTCAGTTTGCAAGCGTGTTGGTATAAGCTCATTAAGCTCATTCTCAACAACCATCACGCCTGACTTCTTGTGAACCACATGGATAGGACTCACCCACGAACTATTAGAGATAGGATAGAATATACCATGACCAAGCACTTAAGAACCTTCTTTCGGACGACTTCTTTCAGTACAGGATTCAATCTTCGTTGTGGGTCCCGGCGGGGCCAAGAATCCTCTTCCATGTGGATCCGATGCCAAACAATACCAGGGCTAATTCCCTTGAAGTCCTTCAAGGACCACCCGATAGCCTCTTTGTTTTCAAAGAGCACTTTTTTGAGGGCAGACTCTTGATCTTTTGTAAGATCAGAAGCAATAATGAGTGGCAAGATCTCATTATCCCCTCAAAAGATGTATTTAAGGTTATCAGGGAGTGGTTTGATTCAGAGTTAATTTCAAGTGGCTCAAGGGCCACAGGGTAAGAGGAGCAAGCACCCAGATGTGCCTCCTTATCCAAAGGTTCACAGGTGGATTCCTCAAGATCATCTTCACTCGCAACCTGGTCATTAGGCACCTCAATAAAATGTCGATGTGAGTCGAACATGCCTAATGACTTGGGCTCATCCATGTCCTGAATGAAATTGGCTCCGACAACATCGTCGAAGAGCTTTGGTTGCTTACCAAGAGTAACGATGTTAAAATCCACCGTGAGGTTTCTAAAAGACAACCTCATCAAGCCATTGCGACAATTGATCAAAGCATTAGATGTCGCAAGTAATGACCTCCCAAGGATCACTGGAATTTGGCCTTGTGGGTTGGACACTGGTTCAGTATCCAAGATGATGAAATCAACTGGAAATACGAACTCACCCACTTTAATAAGGGCATCCTCCACACTCCCTCGTGGAATCTTGACGGATCTGTTAGCCAACTGGAGGGTTGTCCTCATTGGTTTAAGATCTCCTATTCCAAGGTTGACATAGACAGAGTAGGGCAAGAGGTTCACAGATGCTCCCAAATCCAATAGAGCTTGAGGAATTGTCACATTACCGATCATGCAAGAGATAGTTGGACAACCTGGGTCCTTGTATTTGACTTGCAAGGGTTGTGTCAATATCGAGCTCACATTGGCGGCCAAAATGCCTTTTTGGGAACATTTGTTCTTCTCTTAACGACACAAAGGTCCTTAAGGAACTTGGCATACAGTGGCATTTACTGAACAACGTCCAACAACGAGATGTTCACCTTGACTTGCCTAAGTACCCCAACGATTTTGTCCCAATGCTCATCACGTTTTTCGGTCAACCTATGAGGCAATGGTGCCTTGGGGACATAACTATCATGAGGAGGAGTCTCAGAATTAGGTTCCTTGAAAGACTCATGACCCTCCTCGGAAGAGTCACCAATAGGGTTGGCTTCAGGCATTTCCACATTGTTGTCAACAACTTTTCCCGATCTTAAGGTATGGACAACATTTGCATGTTGGGAAGGGTCCCTTTAACCGTTTGTCACATTTTTCCTAGCTTGAGCAGGTTGACCACTGGGATTTACCATAGGTTGACTTGGTAACTGACCCTTCTCGCGTTCATGCAATTGATGAGCCAACTGGCTAACTTGCATTTCCAAAGCTTTGATTGTACTTTGCATGCTCTGCATGAACGCTTGAAGGGTCGGATCACTAGAAGGGTCCTTTGGGTCAACCCGTTGGGGTAGTGGTGTTTGGTTAGAATAACCCGACGATGAGGCCTGAGAGGGTTGGTAATTATGGGGATGAGACCTTTGATGTGGGGGTTGGTAGGTCGCCGATGGGCGTGGAGGTTGAGCGTGCGAGCTCTGACCGTGACCCCCACTAGGCCCCCAAGAGAAATTAGGATGGTTACGCCATCCCAGGTTGTAGGAGTGACTGTACGGGTCATTACGGGGCCTGTGTTTATACATCGCATTTGCATGCTCAGTATCCCTTGGAGAGTAAGCACAATCCAAGTCATCATGTCCCGTAAATCCACACCTACTACACGCGGGAGTAGCGACCTGAGCTACAGGAGCCTTTGTCAACTCTAAACTCTCAATCCTACACATGAGAGCAACCAATTTCGCCTCAGACGCGATAGTTGACTCAACTTGATATGATCCAGGTGGACCAGAAGACCTGGCGGCTGGTGGCTCTCTCATGGTGTCCCACTCAAAGGTACGTTCAACTATTAACTCAAAAGTATCACATGCCTCATTGATGGGTTTCATTTGGAAATCACCTTGAGACTATAATTTATTCGTAGTGAAGGTAGGAAGCATGCTCAGATATTGAGGTTTCAGTTCATAGTTGTTCCCGCAAGCTGGGGGAAGAACTATGTAAGAAGGTTGCGCGACCCGAACAGGATGGGTCTGCTCCCACAACGCCATCGGTCTATCCCATCGAGCTAAGGGTGGAGGTGCACCAAGAACTCGATCCTGACCGAATTCCTCTTCCTCCCGAGTCGGAGGAAGAGGCGAAGGAGGTCTACGTGGGGGTGAGAGTGGACCGAGGTAATCCATGTATGGAACCCGGTTTCTCCCATCTCCATGAGACTGTAGGATTTCATGTTTAATTGCACATATTTATTTTCAAAATTTTTATGCACAATAAGGATCAATTACAATTTTTCTATGATTTGTTTCATGCATGCATCAGTATGTTTCAATAACTAGTTTCAAAACTTTATTAAAACAAACATGGACTCTGAATTTCATACCTAGAACTTCTCTAAAACGTCTTGATGATCCGGAGACGTTGAGGATGATTGTCATTGCGCCGGATGCCTCCGAGTATTCACCAAACTCTAAACAAGATTGGAGAGAAGAGCTAGCCTCTCAATCTCCAATAGGGTTTAGAATCTAACTACTAACCCCTCTTTATTTCCATTGAGAAGAAGATCTCTGAAAACTAAAACTAAACAAGAGAATTAAGGTGAAATTCGTGGAGAATTATGGAGAGAGATGTTTGCACAAAAAGATAATGAATTAATTAATAAGGTAATGAGATAAACTTGTATTTATAAGTTCTCTCCAAATTACATATTCATGTGCAACCTCTTGCCCATGATTTCACGCAAACTTCCATCTAACCATCCATTATTTGCTAACAAATAATCTGAGCCACGAATTAAATCAGTTATGGACCAATTCCATGCATGATCTAATTAATTCTTAAATTTATTCTTCAGTAACCGTCTGAATCGGTCGACCGTGTTAAGGGTTCGGTCGACCGTTTAGACCAAGTTTCGGTCGACCGTTCGTAACATAATTATTTCATCGTAATGTTCGGTCGACCGACCGATATACTTCGGTCGACCGAAAATGAACAGTAGAAATTCCCGTTACGATCGAGACACATCCGGTCGACCGTGCAACATCCGGTCGACCGTTTACAGTTTAGCGGTAGACCGTTTTTGCACAGTACTGCAGACTAGTCAAATTTCGGTTTAACCCCTACAAAATTTGACATTTCGGGATTAGTAGTAAGTTCACAACTTATGTAACATATTATCCTATGTAATGATTAATCATTACACCCCATAATATTTACATCACATATGAATTTAATTTAGATTCTAATTATGTTATTAATCACAACATAATTTTGATTTTGCTTGATCACCACATGTGTCATATTTTCTACATGAAACCCGACACACCTTATGAACTCAAAATCCCCATTTCTTGTTTCCCAGTTTTGTGGTGTGACCTATGGGAGGATCTAGACTAAGTTGGCAGTGATATTAAGAGCTTAATATCACAAGCTATAAGCGGTATCTAGCTACACATTATAGCTCCCAATTAGTTAGATGTCTTAATTCCACCCGAACCAAAACCCGATCCATTTAGTGATGGAGTGCACCACTTGTGTCCGTCCCTTGCCTCATGATATTAAGAATACACACAAAGTAGTATTGTGTCATCTTTGTATTAGTATCCATTTCTTCATCTCTTTAAGCTAGTTATAAATATGTGACTTAACTTAAATCACATTGTGCACATTATAACTTTGCTTTATCAAGGGGCCCACTAATATCATAACTCAATTAAGGGAGGCAATGATAATCTTTTGACTAACTATCTTCTCCAACAAAAGTCATACTTAACCAATCAATGCCTTTACACTACACTCATCGATAGCTCAAGTCACTAGTCTAATTAAGCAATTCTTAAGTGATCGGATATAAGTCTCATATCAAAGGACCAAAGACACAGTAAAACATCAATGACACAGAAAACACAATTCTATAATGTTTTACTTATTAGGTCTATTCAGTATACAAAAGTAATATTTTCCTCTTTTGTGTACCCATGTTGTCACTCACTTGTAGAGCCACAATGATCTATGACCAATACGACAATCTTAACTCGGTAATTAATGTCCCATGTTAATTACCATGATTGCGAATATCTTTTGTTTTATGTAAACCAACATCTTTTAGAGCTATACGGTTAAGGACCAAGAGCCTCTTCCTTAACACTTCTAAAAGACGAATAACATAAACAAGGAACAAAATGATTTCTCATTCAATTCATAATAATTGACATTTAAAAGTAAAACTTTTAGAACACATTCCCTTCAATCTCCCATTTGTTATTAAAGTTTTCTTTCACATACACACTCAATGTGTAAAACAATAATAACTAGGGTAAACACCATTACATATCAATCATCAAGCCAATCTACATGGTTCCTCAATCCCATGGACTCGAAATGCATTTCACCCTTGGCTTGGGATAATGGTTTTGTGAATGGATCAGCTGTGTTGCTGTTGGTGTCCACCCATAAAAGATTTATTTCGCTTTTGTCGATGAGGTCACGTGTCACGAAGTACTTACGATCCATGTACTTCACTTTGTGGTGTGATCTAGGATCCTTGATTTGCGAGATAAATGCACTATTATCGCAAAATAGCTTAATGGGTCCCTCGCTCGTGGGAACTACTCCAAGCTCTTCAAGGAACTTCTTGATCCACACTCCTTCCTTGCTCGCTTCAGCGTCAACCATTACTTCGGAAGCAATGGTTGAGTCGGCCGTAGTGCTTTGCTTCCAGCTACGCCAACTCACAGCTCCACCATTCAGAAGAAAGACGTATCCTGATTGCGACCTTCTATCGTCTGGATCACTCATGAAACTCGCATCCGAGTAACCCTCGGCTATCAATTCCCTTTGTCCTCCATAAACAAAAATCTTATCCTTAGTCCGGTTAAGGTACTTCAGGATATTCTTGACCGCAGTCCAGTGCTCAGGACCTGCGTTGGATTGGTGACGACTTGTCACACTTAGAGCATACGAGACATGGGCTCTTGTGCAAGTCATCGCGTATATGATCGACCAAATTGCCAAAGCATAAGTGACATCCTTCATGTACTCTAAGTCCTTACGTGATTGCGCACGTTGAGACTTCTTGAGTTGCATACCCATACTCATTGGCACACTGCCCCTTTTGGAGTTGTTCATCTTGAACCTTTCCAAGACCTTGTCAATGTATGTACGTTGACTGAGGCCAATGAGTCTACGAGATCTATCTCTATATATCTTGATTCCCAAGATGTATTGAGCCACACCCATATCTTTCATTGAGAATGCAGATTTCAATAAACTTCTCGTTTGCTCAAGCAATGGAATATGATTGCCCATAAGCAATATGTCATCAACATACAAGATTAGGAATACTACATGGATCCCACTAACCTTCTTGTATATACATGGTTCTTCCTTATTTTGAATGAAATGAAGCTTCTTCACTTCCTCGTCAAAGCGTCTGTTCCAACTCCTTGATGCTTGCTTCAATCCATAAATGGATCTTTGAAGCTTGCATACCTTCTCGCTATTCTTTCGATCTTCAAAACCTTGAGGTTGTACCATGTACACGTCCTCTTCCAAATTCCCATAAAGGAACGCTGTTTTGACATCCATTTGCCATATTTCATAATCATGAAATGCAGCTATAGCGAGCATTATCCGAATAGACTTGAACATGGCAACTGGTGAAAAAGTTCCATCATAGTCAATTCCTTGAACTTGAGTGAAACCTTTTTCTACAAGCCTCGCTTTGTAGGTTGTCAAGTTCCCATCCATGTCCATCTTCCTCTTGAAAACCCATTTATTTTGAATGACCTTTTTCCCTTGAGGAAGGTCAACCAAGTTCCACACTTGATTATCATACATGGATTCTATTTCAGATTCCATGGCTTAAGCCATAGTTTGGAGTCTTCCCTTTCCATTGCTTCTTGGAAGGTCAAGGGATCATTGGTATCAAGTACCATGATTTCATGAAGTCCCAGATACAAGTCGGGTTTCTTCCTTTCCCTCGTAGACCTTCTTAGTTCTTTTGGTTCTTCTCGTGTCTCTTGAACTTCTTCCACAATTTCTTGAGGAGTGAGTTCACGTTCAACTCTTGAACGTACACTAGGTGGGGATGATTGAGATTCTCTCACAATTTCTTGCGAGGGTCTCTCACTCACGCTCCCACTAACCAAAGGAATTTCGGTTGGGCCTTCATGATCTTGAATGTCATCATTCATGTCATGATCTTGTAGAGTATCTTGAGTTTCCTCAAGCACAACCCTACTCCCACTACTTTGTACTCTTTCCAGAAATTCCTTTTCCAGAAATGTGGCATCCCTCTCTACAATCACTCGATTGGAGGTGATATGCCAAAAGTAGTATCCTCTTGTCTCACGAGGATAACCAATAAAGAAGCACTTATCCGCTTTTGGTTGAAGTTTGGTCGACATCAATTTCTTGACGTAAGCCTCACAACCCCAAATCTTGAGAAAATTGAGCTTGGGTGTTTTACCACTCCATAGCTCATAAGGAGTTTTCTCCACGGATTTGGATGGAACATTATTTAGTGTGTAAGCCGCAATTTGTAGTGCATAACTCCAAAAGTAAAGAGGTAATTCCGCATGACTCATCATTGACCGAACCATGTCGAGCAATGTCCTATTCCTCCTTTTGGATACCCCATTCCACTAAGGTGTACCGGGAGGGGTGAGTTGAGGTACAATGCCAAACTCCTTTAGGTATGAGTCAAATTCGGCACTTAAGTACTCACCTCCACGATCCGTTCGTAGAGACTTGATTTTCTTGTCGAGTTGGTTCTCTACTTCATTCTTGAATTCTTTGAACTTGTCAAAGGATTCATTTTTGTTTCTCATTAGATAAACATAGCCATAACGACTATAATCATCCGTGAACGTAATGAAGTACCTTAAACCATCTCATGCACTCGTACTCATTGGACCACATACATCAGAATGTATCAAATCCAACAAGCCACTCGCCCTTGGACCTTTCTTCTTGAAAGGCTTTTTGGTCATTTTTCCCATTAAACACGGTTGGCACGTCTCCAATGATTTAAAATCAGGTAGACCAAGAAGGTTAGCTTCTTGCAATTTCTTGATGCGCTTTTCATTTATGTGACCAAGACGATAGTGCCACAAGAGAGTATCGTTCCCGTGAGTGGTCTTAAGTCTTTTGTTATTGATATTAAAGATTTGTTTATTATTCAATTCAAGCAAATAGAGACCATTCCTTATGAATGCATTTGCATAGAAAACACCATTGTTCGATATAGACAAGCAAGAATTTGAAATATTTATATTGAAATTATCCATATCTAAGCATGATACAGAAATAATGTTCTTGCTAATCAAAGGCACATAATAAACATTCTTTAGACATAAATTTAAACCACTACATAATTGAAGCACCACAGAACCTTGTGCAACCGTAGAAACGCTCGCACCATTTCCGACCTTCAATTCTACCTCGTTCCTTACGAGTTCCTTCCTATCCGTGAGTAGCTGCACATTAGAAACTATGTGAGCACAACATCCGGTATCAATTACCCAATCCTGGATAGAGGTGGCTAAATTTATTTCAATAACAAATATACCTTTGGCCTTTTTGGGGCGCCGACGTTCAATCACTCTATTGTCAAGGTCTTCCTTCTACTTGGGGCAATTTGGCCGGATGTGTCCTTTTTCACCGCAGTGAAAGCACTCCGTATTGGGAGTTGTAGATTTCTGAGATTTCCCCCTCGAGGCACTCTTATGAGCACCTCCTACTCCCTTGCTCTTGATTGAACCACTTTTGGTAGATTTGCCCTTTACTTTACCAATCTTTTGGCTCCTCCCATGGACGGCAAGGACATGCTTGTCCCTACCCTTGCCCATGTCAACTTCAGCAGTTTTGAGAGCGTTGTGTAGCTCCTCAAGACTCACCCCTTTTTCACGCACGTGGTAGTGCATCACAAAGTCCTTAAAGGACGGGGCTAGAGAGCCAAGAATCATATCTTCAACAATGTCCTCGGGCATTGGTGAAGAGAGATTTGCCAACTTATCAAGGTACCCTTGCATCGTGAGAAAATGCATGGATACCGATGTTCCCTCCGCCATATGACACCTTGTGAGTGCGATGGTGGTCTTATAGCGCTCCTTTCGGGCACTATCCATGAATATCTTAGACAAGGCCTCCATGGTCTTCTTGGGTTTTGAATCCAAGTATTTCTCTTGAAGCGAGTTACTCATGGATGCTAGCATAAGACCGTGAACTTGGTTCTCTTGGTCTTCCCACTTGGCTTTAGCCTGTTTCTCTTCATCGGTTAATTTCTCATTCCATTTTAGGATTGGACCTTCCAAAATGTGAGATAGTTTCTCAAAATTTAACACGATGTTGAGTTTGAGTTGCCAACTTATGAAGTTTGAGCCATCATTTGCTAAAGGGTGTTTTCTATCATGGATCGTACGATAGGTTGGATGTTCGACATTTTTCTACAAAATAAATCATACAGGATTTTAATGCCAATTTTATGTTTATCATACATACATACAAATGTAAATGCTGCAAATAAAAAATCTTGCCCATAAATGCAACAATCCAAGATCCCATCAATTGTAATATAGACTAGCTAAGGGCTATCGAATACATTACAATATCAAGGTAAGAAAAACATTTTCTAATCACAATCTTTTTGAATTTTAGCAACATTAGCATCTTCAAACTCTTGTGATTCTTGTCGTTTTAATTATGAGGGAATATGACATATCCTCGTAAGAAAAACTTTTTCCCAAAACCGAGCGAGGGCTCTAAGTAATGTTAAGAAAACTTATTTTCATTTGATACGAGATACGTTTATCCATTGTATTCACAACTAAGCATACTTGGGGTTCACTAGGGTGAAACTCACCTCATATATTTAATCGTGGCACAACAATAGATAACCATTATATCTCCCACTATTCCCAAAGATAGAGGGAGCTATCTCCCGCTAAGGGAGAGGAGAGTATCCCTCGATCGATGGCTGCTAGTGGATGAAATAAGACGGAAAATTACTCTTAATTTTGTTGGACAATTTCATATATTAACATGTGATTCAGAATTTTAGGTTATCATGCATATTATCATTCATACACATCCTAACATTCAACACATTCATCACATGTATAGCAAGATTAAAAACATAAATTAAACCATTCACACAATCCACATCGTGTGAGTTTATATGTTCCCTTTGATCCTTGATGCTCGATCCCCGATCCTCGATCCTTGATCGATGCGCTACAGCGGTGACTTCCTCTTGCACCGGAGATGTAGATTTTACAGAAAATAAACATGCTCCTCACATTCGATAAAAACCGACTAGTGCAAGTCCTATGTAAAACCTCTCAAATGCAATGCAATTATCTAAAGATAGAAAGAGAGAATTTGGCTTTTACATGTATATAAGCCCTTGTATAATAATAATTACAAACATTCATAGGCGCTGATTTGGAACATATAAACTCACAATTCCTGCAAAGACAACTCGAGCATCCATGCACGCAATATTGCTATAAACTATACAACCTAGTTTATCAATCATCTAGAATCCCAAACAATTCTTTGAAAAACATTTTGAAATCCATTAAAAAGGTTTTTCATCCATCCACAAGTTCAAAAACAATTTTGAACCGATGTCCATCAAATTTCCTAAAAGGAAAGACAAACCGCAGTTTTTCGGTTTTGTTGATTCTCTTACAAAACAATCGTTTATACTTAAAACGAAATTATTGCAAGTTAGACTTATGTCTAAATCATAATTCTAATAATTACATGACATGTTTTAAACCACTTAAAACATTCAAAACGAATTATTACAAAGAATTATTCTAACAAAACATTTAAAGGCCGAAAAATGGAAAATCGAATTGTTCGAACCCTAGATGGTAAACTAAATTTGTTTATAGTTTCAAATCATTAGAAAATTGAACCCTAAGCTTTTATACCACTGTAGGATTTCATGTTTAATTGCACATATTTATTTTCGAAATTTTTATGCACAATAAGGATCAATTACAATTTTTCTATGGTTTGTTTCATGCATGCGTCAGTTTGTTTCAATAACTAGTTTCAAAACATTAATAAAACACACATGGGCTCCGAATTTCATACGTTGAAGTTTTCTAAAACTTCTTGATGATCCGGAGACGTTGAGGATGATTGTCGTTGCGCCGGATGCCTCCGATTATTCCCCAAACTCTAAACAAGATTAGAGAGAAGAGCTAGCCTCTCAATCTCCAATAGGGTTTAGAATTTAACTACTAACCCCTCTTTAGTTCCCTTGAGAAGAAGATCTCTGAAAACTAAAACTAAACTCAAGAATTAAGGTAAAATTCGTGGAGAATTATGGAGAAAGATGTTTGCACAAAAAGATAATGAATTAATTAATAAGGTAATGAGATAAACTTGTATTTATAAGTTCTCTCCAAATTACCTATTCATGTGCAACCTCTTGCCCATGATTTCATGCTAACTTCCATCTAACCATCCATTATTTGCTAACAAATAATCTTAGCCACGAATTAAATCAGTTATGGACCAATTCCATGCATGATCTAATTAATTCTTAAATTTATTCTGCAGTAACCCTCTGAATCGGTCGACCGTGTTAAGGGTTCGGTCGACCGTTTAGACCAAGTTTCGGCCGACCGTTCGTAACATAATTATTTCATCGTAATGTTCGGTCGACCAACCGATATATTTCGGTCGACCGAAAACGAACAGTAAAAATTCCCGTTACGATCGAGACACATCCGGTCGACCGTGCAACATTTTGGTCGATCGTGCAACATCCAGTCGACCGTATACGGTTTAGCGGTCGACCGTTTTTGCAAAGTACTGCAGACTAGTCAAATTTCGGTTTAACCCCTACAAATTTTGACATTTCGGGATTAGTAGTAAGTTCACAACTTATGTAACATATTATCCTATGTAATGATTAATCATTACACCCCATAATATTTACATCACATATGAATTTAATTTAGATTCTAATTATGTTACTAACCACAACATAATTTTGATTTTGCTTGTTCACCACATGTGTCATATTTTCTACATGAAACCTGACACACCTTATGAACTCAAAATCCCCATTTCTTGTTTCCCAGTTTTGTGGTGTGACCTATGGGAGGATCTAGACTAAGTTGGCAGTGATATTAAGAGCTTAATATCACAAGCTATAAGCGGTATCTAGCTACACATTATAGCTCCCAATTAGTTAGATGTCTTAATTCCACTCGAACCAAAACCCGATCCATTTAGTGATGGAGTGCACCACTTGTGTCCGTCCCTTGCCTCATGATATTAAGAATACACACAAAGTAGTATTGCGTCATCTTTGTATTAGTATTCATTTCTTGATCTCTTTAAGCTAGTTATAAATATGTGACTTAACTCAAATCACATTGTGCACATTATAACTTTGCTTTATCAAAAGGGCCCACTAATATCATAACTCAATTAAGAGGGGCAATGATAATCTTTTGACTAACTATCTTCTCCAACAAAAGTCATACTTAACCAATCAATGCCTTTACACTACACTCATCGATAGCTCAAGACACTAGTCTAATTAAGCAATTCTTAAGTGATCGGATATAAGTCTCATATCAAAGGACCAAAGACACAGTAAAACATCAATGACACAGAAAACACAATTCTATAATGTTTTACTTATTAGGTCTATTCAGTATACAAAAGTAATATTTTCCTCTTTTGTGTACCCATGTTGTCACTCACTTGTAGAGCTACAATGATCTATGACCAACACGACAATCTTAACTCGGTAATTAATGTCCCATGTTAATTACCATGATTGCGAATATCTTTTATTTTATGTAAACCAATATCTTTTAGAGCTCTACGGTTATGGACCAAGAGCCTCTTCCTTAACACTTCTAAAAGACGAATAACATAAACAAGGAACAAAATGATTTCTCATTCAATTCATAATAATTGACATTTAAAAGTAAAACTTTTAGAACACATTCCCTTCAGAGACGACTCAGAAAAATGCACTCTCTCTAGTCGAGCGCTCTCACCAGAACGAGCCCAACCTCGCATAAAACGCTCAACTCGACTCTAAAACAACACACAACAGAAGGTGTAATCAGAGAAGGAGACTATAATGAAGAATATAGAGGAGGAGAAGACTCAGATGAGAAAGTAAAAATCCTTAAAGCTAGTGTGGGTAATGGGTGAAGGTAGAAGCCTAATCTAGCAAGCACGTCTCAAGCAACTTGTGGCTATGGGTCCTTAGGCTAGACGACGCCTAACTTCGAGACCATTTGTCTCGACACGCCTCACCTCCATACAACGAAGACCACAATGCCCAGCAAGTGATACCAGCTCCAAAGATCCAGTACCTCCTACTATCAACAAGGCAGGCAACGCCGATCAGGTCATGACGACCTCAACTCGATCACTCTCCTAGTGCGTCCGAAATCCATAGGGCCAATGTCTACTTGCTTTTAGAATTAAGGATTTGATTAAGAGTGATTTTTGGGGCAAAGTAAAGGGGGATGAAATCCCCCACCTTATCTTGTCTGGGATAGCCCCTCCTTAGTAGCGTTTTGAATTTTAATCTAGCAAGCACCTCTCCAAACAAACACTCACCTCACTCTTGTCGTGATGCACCTTACTACTAATGCATGTTTTAACCATGCATGAATGAGAGAATGAGTGCACGTACCTCATGCCAGCAATCAACAACATGAATGTAAAGAAAAGAAAGATGAGTGTGTGCAAGGTCTACAAATGATGCAAGACCCAGACAACTAAAATGAACAAGCAAACAACCAGAACAAAAATTGGGGCAAACGAAGCTCACTAGGCCGCCAGTTGGCGGTCCCAGACAGCTGATTGGCGTTCGCTACAGTGTTTTGTTTCCTCTAATTTCTCCAGTTGCGTCCCCTTTATCCTTAGGATCCCTGAAACAAACCAAAACTAAAAACAAAAATTAAATCCACCCGAATCGTCCAAACCAGAGTCTGGACTGGCACCTCCCCGACAACGACGTCAAAAACTTGATTGAATCAGTTATAATAACCGCAAGTGCATGACCGTGTTGAAGCGGTGGAAAATACGGGTCGATCCACAGGGAGGTGTGTCGACTTTGGTTAGTTCAAAGGTGAGTGGGAAAAACAAGGTGGAGAAAATGTGATTACACTACACTAAACTAAGAATGACAAACAATAAAAGTAAACCCCTTGGACTGGAGGTGTGTAGGTATGTGTGTGTAAGTGAGTCTTCTTTTCAATTAGAAACAAGTGTAGTTTGTGTGGCATGCAAGTAGAAGCTAGTATAGAATCTAAGTGTAGGATACACAACATTACATGGTAAACCATGAACATGCATATCTCACATAAAGTTGAGGTTGATTTTAGATTATCAAGCATGCAATAAGTACCTAGTGTGGCCATTAAAGCATCAATAAATCCTACATACAACCTAAATCATTCATGTAAATGTGCACCAAACATGGATCCATACATAACAAACCATTCCCATGAAATCATAACAAGCAACAAGATAAACTCTAAAGCTAGCATGAGATAAGTACCTAGTGTGGACATTATCCTATCTAATACAAGTTTAAGCATGCTACAAGTATAGATCTATATTAAGCATATGAAATGACACAAATAAAAAAACTCAAAAACATCACATATTCTACATTACCTCCACCCCAAATGGGGATGGAACTACTCACTTCTCATTAAGAAAGAAAGACAAAGTGAAATTAAACTAAGCATGCAAAAAGAGACAATATAAAACTAACTAAGAAAAATTATTTTATTGACAAGACTCACATTACAAGTAGCATTCTTCTCCACCTTAAGTTTTTGCTCGAAGGCTTTACTCTAAGTATAGAGAATGCCACCAAGCAATGAGTTATTACAAAGGAGAAGGAAGAGTTCTATTTATAGTTATAGAAAAAGGCAATCGGGGACAATCCTTCGGTATGGCAGTAAAATCATAATATAAATGGACATAAAACAATATAACCAACGACCCGACTAAACCATGAACACTTTGGACACATTTGGACCGCCAATTGACGATCCATATGTCTTGGATTGAGTCTGGATTTTTGTGGTTCGTTTCTGGCTTGATTTCTTGATGTCTTATGAACCTGATCTGCTTGTGGATGTTTTGACCCGGATCTAATTGCCAAAATACTCCTCACGAAGGTATGGAGCTTCTTGATTTTCTCATTGATTGTTTTGGTTTACATCCGGGTCATTCTCTCTTGCATCTCAGTCCATAAGTCCTGCAATTCAATCTTTTTTCTTGCCTTTAAGTACTTTTATAGTCTCTTCTTCTCAAACCTATTTATTCCTGAAACTTAAACATAAAACTCGTTACGTAGCATTACTTAGGATAATAATAAATGATATAAGACACAAATATATGCATGATTTGATGTCAATCAATCGTCAAAGACCAGATGCTAGTATTGTTGAAGATACATAGTTGGGGAGGTAATTAAGTTTTGCACTGGATACCTAGCAAACACCAAAAGTATTGGACTTCTGAATAATCATCATGATGAACGTTCCGATGGTAAAGGAACACGTGGAATTAAAATGGTAAATGCAAGTGGTGAGTACTTAATGACAACATTTTTCTATGGGTTGTGCAATTCTAATGAAGTTCAACCTTACCTAAATGGACACATGAAGCTTTTAAAGGAAAGAAATCCTTTATGGAGCGATCAACAAGTAATTAATAGTCACAATAAGAATTTCATCTCTTGGTTCAAAAAGGTGGCTTACAAGCGTGATGTTTCTGAGACAATATAGTGGTTGGCCTACGGTTCAATGGATATTCATTCTACACAATATGTGAAGATGGCAAAAGTGTTGTTCAAAATAGTAGGGTTACTTTAATAGCAGAGGCTTTGCATGTGTCTAGTTCTAAAGACAAGAATCCTGTATACGCCGACATGTCCTATTACGGTGTAATTGAAGACATATGGGAGCTAGACCTTGTTAAATTCAAAGTACCTGTATTTAGATGCAAGTGGGCTGATAATAAAAATGGAGTTCGAGTGGATGACTATGGGTTCACTTTAGTTGATTTTTCAAAAAAAAAGGGTATAAAGGAGAACCTTTTATTCTCGCTCCCAAGCGAAATAAGTCTTCTATGTGGCTGATCCATGTGATAAGAAATGGGCAGTAATTCTGGAAGGGAAGAAAAAAATTGTATCAGATGATAGTCTGATCGAGTATGAAGACACCACCTTTCTCTAAGAAAGCACCCTAGTTGAACTCACTAGATAACGAAATAAATGTTGAGACTTGTATGTTTACAGATGACCACGGTGAAGGTATATGGATTGAAAATCCATTAAGAAAAAAGAAATCGTAAAGGTGCAAAATGTCTTGTAATACATTATAATTATAAGAAATAGATGTCTTCAATTTAGTTTTTAATGTCTTTATTTTACCTTTTATAGTAGTATGACTCCAAAAAAGAAACCCACTCCATCAGAGTCTGAGGTTTCAAAGACTTACAGTACACGAGGTCCTTGCCTCATGAACGAGTTCGTCGTGAGACGACATAGAGACGGTAGAGTTTCAATCCAGTTTGATGACCGTCTTGAGCCAATAGGCGTGTTGTCTGATAACTGGAAAAGTTATCTAGGGAGCCAAGCGAGGGCCAAAGTTGACATCTGTTTGTCGAGTTGGCCCGAAGTTGATGATAAGCTCAAAGACACAATCTGGGATGACGTGCATGTAATGAGTCCATTATAATATTCTTTACTTAATAGATATGGTAAAAATATTATTTGTGTGTCTTTTGTGAAAAACAATCAAACTAAATGAAAGAGCTAATTAATGAATTAAATTAGATTACTAATTGCATTATTGATACTAATTAGATTAATTAGAAAACATTGTCCAAAAAGGAACAAATAAAGTAAGTCTCTAAGAAGTTATACACACAAACACTTTTAAATATGTCTATTTAACTCATTTTAGGAATCCATGTGTGAATGAATCACTAAGTCATTCCAGTTAGGGGTGAGCTTCGGTCCAGGACCGGACCGAACCGGACCGAACCGGACCGGACCGAAACCCGAATTTTCGGGAAGTTCGGACCGAAGACCGGACCGAATAGGTTCGGTCCGGTCCGGTCCGGGTCGGTCCAAAACCCGAATTTTCCCCTTAAATTTTCGGTCCGGTCCGGACCGAAGACCGAATTTCCAAAATTTTGTGGACCGAAGACCGGACCGAAAAAATTCGGTCCGGTTCGGTCCGGACCGAAAAATTCGGTTCGGTCCGGGTGCCCGGACCGGACCGAATTTTGCTCACCCCTAATTCCAGTAATTACTTTTAAAGCCGAGTTGGTTTTGAGCTGACTTCGGAAGAATGAATTATTATCTCTAATGTTATTTTATGTCTAGGTGGGGTGTTTTATTGCGCATAATCACATTCAGAAAAGATATAGCTTAACGATTTTACACATCTCCCACGTATGTACATGTTCGGTCGAGGGGAATTCGACGTTTAGAATGATTAACCTCAGTAATTAGGAGTACCAATATCCTCGCAAACTTCTTAATTTGTTAGGTGGGCATTGAAATTTTCAATTTTCTTTCATTAGATGGTAACTGCTTGATTGAAACCATCCCATGCTAGACACGTTCGATTTTTTGGAATCTAAGAACGTCGCTAGGAGAGAATGCGAGCTAAGCTTAAACGGCCACATTATTCAATGGTATGGTTCTACCTGAACCTCTTTTCAACAAATTGTGATCGAAGACATTACCTCAGAAAATAGCTTAGTAGCAATAGATGTGTAATATGATGTTGATCCGGGTGAATGAGTTAATGGAAGACTCAAGTATTTTAAATGTAATTGTACAAATTTTCTTCCAAGCAGTAAGCTTTCCGAGGTTCTGGCATCCAACTGAATACCATTTATGCTTTACTTTTTAAATTAATCTTCAATGCAAAATGGATTCAAAAACAATGACGATGTGGTTAATGTTAATAATTTTTTTCAATAACAAAGACGCACTTGATCGATGCACTTCAATCCAAAGATGGATTCAAAAACAAAATAGTGTCGTTCGCAAAATGAAAATTAAGAATAGATTTTTGATCCGGCCGGATGAATAATAGTGGGGAGGGAGAGAGTATCTCTTTGTCTAAGCTAGATGGAACGACTAAAGTAATAGACTGGGAAGCCATTCATAATAAGATAGAAGCTCGAAAGCTTTTAATACATTTCTAGATCCACCAAACTTCTGAATCTTACTTTTTGTCAAGATGATGAATCATTTTGTTTGTCGCCCTGACCATGTCCTAAATTTGCCTTCCACCAAGGGAAGTTGATTGAGTCAAGGGTTGACGACCTTTTAGTTCATCTATTTTGAGAGCCTTTAAGCCCATAATCATTCACTTTTTCTGCTGCTCTTGTCTCTTTTGGATGAGGGTGGTGAAAAATTCATTGAAAAATAAAGATTCATGAAAGTGGCCGGATCTCATTCTTCTCCTTTTTGGAGGCCATTGGATTTGAGTGCGTTGCTTCTAGAAAATTTCCCACTCCTTAAGCTCCCGCTTCTCTGATTCAATAAGGGTCTCAGATTGTTGTTCGGCATTAAAATACGTAATTTATGCTTCAAGCACTACGAGCTTAATCCTAAAGGGACATGGGACAAGTGATTTCAACATACTCTAAAGAAAATTTCATAGTTTTTATTATTTTTTGCATTGGTATATAACATCAACTTTTAAGTCAAGGTCATGGATCCATCTCTCTTCAAAAGAAGATAGGTTTTCATTCATATGTTTCCAAAGCATCTGAAGTAACCCACATAGTGGAATAAGCGGAATACATCTACCGAATCCAGAGCACGTGAATCGACCAAGTGGAGCTCATCTTGCATATTGGTCCGTGTGAATTCAATTGTTTGGTCCTAAATCCAGAAGAGAGTTATGCTCAATAAATTCCTCGAACACTTCAAGGAACTCTTGGTTCCGACTATGGGAACAAGGAGAGGACCAAAGGCCATGTTCGCAGACAAAAACATGATGGTGACCGAATTACTGAGTATTCTACTAGCATTTGCTTTTAAGAGTTTTGTACTACGATAATGTTGGAAATGATGATCTTGGTGAGGCCTATGATGAGAAGGGAGCAAAGTTATCCAAGTTCATCTGGGTCGATAAAGTGCAGGTCGGAGCTAGGGGTGGCAATGAGTATCCGGAACCGATGGAACCGAACCGTTGGTACCGAATCGGAACCGAACCGGGACAAAACGGATATGGGTCGGATCTGGATATACACTTTCAAAACCGACCCGGACCCGGTTCGGATATTGTTCTAGCCAATGGACCTGGAACGGGAACCGGATCCGACATGAACAATATTTTCAAAAATATTGTCACTACTTGGATACGAACATGAGTACATGGGTCACAGTCATATGAGCTTCACCACTACACCAACTCATGGGAGTCGGTAATTAATGCTATCCTGGATAGTTATTGTTTTGGAAAAAACGAATTTTGCGTGGAAAGTATAGTCCCACATCGGAAAAACAAATTTCTTACTCCAAATCCAAACTATAAAACCTCACCATAGTCCATTGGTTTCAACAGGTCTATTGGGATGAGTTTTTTGACCAAATCCGCAAAGAATACATTGAAAAATATAAATTTTGTATTGAATCCGGTTCCAACGGATACGGTTCTTGGTATCCGTTAACCAACCGGATCTGGTTCTGGATACCCATGTTGGGAACCGATCCGGATGCGGATCCGATTATGGATCCCACATTGTAATTCGGATCCGGTTCTGGTTCTACTAGTATCCGAACCGGAACCGATCCGTTGCCATCCCTAGTGGGAGCACAGAATACGAACCAACTAGGTGATGATCAGGAGTCAATGCCAGTATAGATTCCACCACGTGGTCATGCCCACTGAAATCGAACCTCAATGCTAAGTTCTGAGGCAAGAACAAATCACTGATTAATAGTACAGGCTGAGCCAGAAACCATGTGTGGCTCGGATCCAATGTGTACTGGTTCATGATTAAGCTTTAGCTAGTGTTGAATTTAATCGGATCCGGGTCATCCATTTATCATGACCCAGACTATATATATATATATATATATAGGGTGATATTAGAATGAGACCATGTCTCAATTTAATATAATGAGACCCCAAACATACACCATCAAGATCTAATTTAACGGTGAAAATGAAAAAGGGTAGTTTTGTAATCACCACATCCTTCTTTTACCTCCCCTCCTTCCCATATGCACCCATCATCATGTCTTCTTTCTTCCTCCCTCTTTCGTTCCTTCCCAATCACACACATCCCATCCTCCTTCCTCCCCTCCAGCAACCTTCCAAAAGATGATGGAAGATCGACCTCCACTCTCCTCCCCTCCTTCCTCATCTTACCAAACCATCGACAACCACGAGGGAGTTAATCGAGTTTGGATTTGGAGATCCGTACGAGATTCATACGAGATGTTGAGGGTGCTTAGATCTTGTGTCTGCTGGAAATGATGTTAAATTGGAAAATTTTGCTGGAATTTTGGTTTAGTGTTTCAAAACAAAGTTTTTTCGAGTCATGTATTCGTTGTAAGTTTCGCGAGATTACTCGAGGTTTTGGTTGCATTTGAAGGATTTGATTGAGTTTCTGTTTATTTTCTCTTTTGTCTGTTCAAAATGGGATTGGATTGAACTTGCATGATTCTGCAAAATATCATTTTTTTCTACTACTTATTTTTGTTAGGTGTAATGTTCAGATCCAGTTATACGTTCCGGAGAACTTTATGGTAGGCTTAAGTGGGGATGTCCACAAGCTTCTTAAATTGATTTCAATTAATCATCTATATGTCTGATCACAAAAATATACAAAATCAAACACCCTCTCCCCAACACCAATCAATGTCTTAACTCCCATACCATGTACAACAACATGAACCCTCCATCTACTTCATTTCCTTCACAATGATCAACAATTCATGTTTATGTACGTATCTCTTTTAGAATTATATGTTGCTCACTTCTCTCTCTCCGACGACAACCAATTGAATTATACATATATTGTTGTGTATCTAACGCATATAGATGTGTATTCACTGAAAGCTTTATTTACGAAAGTGATGCGGTTGTGTATTGTAATGATGTAATTGTATATTAAACTTTTAGAGCTGTGTCTATTAAACTTATAATGCAATTGTGTATTTTAATAATAATTTTTCCAAAATGTTCTATAACCAAAATATGCAATAGACAAACTAAACCATATTAAACAACATTATATTCAACTTATAATGCAATTGTGTATTTTAATGATGATTTATATAAATTAAAGAATTCTTGAACTTATGTAATAGAATGATACAATTATGTATTAAAATAATATAGTTATGTATTAAACTAATAATGTTGTGTATTGAACCTACATAATCCAATATAAATAAACAACCCAACATAATAACTAAGAAGTACCATAACATGGGAAGGGAAATTTATTTATATGATATGAATTCACTTCACATAATGCTATTCATCATATCTCTAAAACAAAAGACCACATTTTAAGAAGTACCATTCTCTACACATTTCTCTCACCTAGTCATCCCCTAATACAGTAATTTAGTCATACGTGACAGATTGCTTGACAGGTTTGTTGTGGATTATGGATTTTCTTTTGTTTTCTTTTCTTGTTATTATAGGAGTTTGAGTTGAATTAAAATTGGCATATGTCACTAACTCGGAATAAATAATTTGGAGCAATAGGGAATATACACTAGTGTCTGAATATAGAAATGTGCCAGGAATACACACTAGGGTCTGAACTTGTGTATTAAAATGATATTGTTGTGTATTGAAATGATATATTTGTGTATTAAACATATACTATTGTGTATTGAACGCATATAGATGTATATTCAATTGAAGTTTTATTTAAGAAAGTGATGCAGTTTTGTAGAGTGTTCCATGTCATTTCTATCTCCAACTTCTCGTTTTCCTCTCTCTTTACTATAGGGAATGACACCCAACGCAAACATCAAAATCACACAACTTCTCCATTTAAGCGAAACTAAAATGCATTAGGCAGGTAGGTCCACATAAATCTAAACAATTGTATCTAACCGATCCGACGGAATAACTGTAGGTGTAGAACATGTTAATAAAACAAGGATAATAGAAGAACATTTCAAATTTAGAGTAGAAACAATATGTTATACGGAATGCACAAGTTTCAGTAGGATCAAAGAATCTGATTTACACCTTATGAAGTCCGCGAGTGCCCAATAGTTCACTCAAAGCTTTATTTATGAAAGTGATGTAGTTGTGTATTTTAATGATGTAATTGTATATTAAACTTTTATAGCTATCTATATTAAACTTATAATGTAGTTGTGTATTTTAATAATGATTTTTTTCGAAAATATTCTCTAACCAAAATATCCAATAGACAAGTTAAATCATACTAAACAACATTATATTCAACTTATAATGCAATTATATATTTTAATAATGATTTTTATAAATTAAAGAGTTATTGAAGTTGTGTAATAAAAGGATACAATTGTCTATTGAAATGATAAGTTATGTATTAAACTTATAATGTTGTGTATTGAATGCATATATATATTATATGCTTCACTGGAAGCATATGATATACTAAAAGAACTATGAACAAACCAAATATTTGGTCACATTTCCTGAAAATAAAAGTTACTAACACAAACTTCGTCGACACGCCCCATCAAAACTTTAGAAAATAGGTGTCGTAACTTGTTGGATTATCATAGCAAATGTATTAAGTTTGTGACTCCTACTATATACAAAATGTAGTCACATTATTTACAAGTTTATAACAACAAAAAAGATGATATCTACTACAATCCTACTTAACTCAGATATCATCACTACTTTGTGGTCACAACTTCCACACATCGAGTCAAATTTCATCAATACTTCCACAACCACCATGGCAGTCCTAAAAAGGAACTCCAGTAGACACCATGACTACTTCTACAGAAGACAAAACTCGTGACCACAAAGGCAGAAACTCCAGATGTCCAAAGAGGTAGAAATTCCAGCAGTCCAAACAAATCAGAAACTCCAGAACACTGTCAAGAACAATCAACTTGTAATATGAGTCTCAATTTAAACTCATGGGATGCATGAATCTCCTTGTCGACTTATGACTTCTAGACAACCACAGGGGATTGTTGAAACATATAGAATTCAGAAGTTCAGAAATTGTGATGCAGATGTGCATATTTAATAAGTTGAGATGCAACATTCAAAAGCCCATAAAACAGAAATACAGAATATTTAATGCAAATGTAGAAATCTTTGGGATTTACACTTCATGTTCGGGGGAATACATAACTATATAAGTTCAATACACAAAAATGATATAACAATACACAACTACATTACTACAATACATACGTACACGAGTTCAATACTAACCATTAAGCAGGGAGTGCATCCATTGATATATGCTGAGACTTTGCTCTTTAATCATTTTCTCTTTTCTGTAATCTCTTCAGATTTTTTTAAAAGGCAATAAACTCGATTTGCACTACAAAGAGGATAAGTTAAACTTATTATTTAAAAAACCTAGTTAGGATGAAAAGACATTGAAATCAAATAAGTGTGAGATATAATAATCCTCGGATAATAGTTGTGTTTTCATGGAAAATGATCACTCCAAGTAGGTTCATCCTAGTTGTGTTTTCGTGGAAAATGATCACTCCAAGTATATTCACTAGAGAACAAGAAGTCTTTAACACCATTAGTGGCTACTTTTTTGTAGAAAGCTCCTTTAAATGGCTGGTTGTCTTTCCTATAACAATAAAGAAACATTGACTATTGCAGACTGAAATGGTTAAGAAATATTATTTCCAGCAGCATGTTTGCAATATCATCAGATAATTTCATGTTCAGATGATGAAGAATATGAATAATTATGAATGTTATATGAAGTCAGGATTGATGACAAACAGAAATGGTTAAAATCATGGCAGATATAATATAGCTACGTGCCTATGCTTGGAATTTGAGTTGACCCCTTTGCTTGTTGTAGTTTTAACTTTTATAAACATGGTCATGAGACCTATTGTTGCTTGAGAACAAAGTTATACACCTTCACCATATTCAAACGGACAGAAACTCTGAATCACCAATGGTCTGCTAACCTTTTCTTGAAAGTAAGGCTGATCTACACATGCCAGCTGTTAGGCAGAAAAAAATAAAACAGTTTTCCCATCAGAAGTGGTACTGTTGGAACTTGATTACTTGAGAATATGCAACAGAACACAACATTTATAACCAGAGGAACACCACTGATATGTCTTTGAAAGTGGATTTTATAAATGATGAGAAGAACAAATCTTATTGAGTTTGTTGGCCTCCTTCCCCTCCGTCTTGAAGTCGAAGCCGCAACGATGGTGCTTTGGTAGCGATGGGTCCCACAAAAGGTCTCCCCGCAACGACAGCGGAAGGCAATGAGCCCCACCTTCTTCCGGCAAGTGGAGCAGCGGTTGGGCTGCTGTGGAGGCGGGATGGGATCGGCGGAGGATGAGGATGAGGAAGGTTGAGAAGAAGGGAGGCGATGTGTTAGTGGTGAGAGTAGGAATGGACAAGAGACATTCTTGAAATGGAGATTACCGTATTACCCTTTTGTTGTATAAATTGAATGTTGGATAACCCAACCGTTAGATCTAGATCTAAGGGAGGAAATTATGGGGACTCATTTTTTTACAATGAGACCTGGTCTCATTGTAAAATTCCTATATATATGCGTGTAACAAAGAACCCTAATCAATCAAATTCATTATTTTTTTGTCTTCCGCTGCTCTCTCTCTCTCTCTCAACCCTACCCCTAATTTTCTGGATTCATCCTCAACCATGATTTGAGACCCCTTGTCTCCGATCTTGAGTTGATCTGAGTCTTCGCATGGTATCAGAGCGCCTCCTGGACTGTTCCGCAAGTCTTATCGTTATGGGGCCATTCTCTGATTTCTCCAGCAAACAAATGTATCCTTTTCCCACCGGCTCAACGTCGCCAATTTTGTGTCCATGAAGCTAAAACAAACAAACTTTCTCCTATGGGAAACTCAGGTCATCGGGCTTATGGAATCACAAGGGATGAAGGGGTTCGTAGATGGAAGCCTTCCCCCTCCATCAAATGAGCTGGAGGTTCAGAGTGAAGGATCGCAACCTAAAATGGTTCTGAACTCTGAATATGATCTTTGGAAGAAATCAGATCACCTGCTTAAGGTGTGGATCATCTCAATGCTCAGCGGGTGGTTCTCAGTGTCACGGTTCGACTTGAAACCTCACGTGAAGTGTGGGAAGCCTTAAATTTCAATATGACTAGAACTCCAAAGAACGTGAGTTCTTTCTGCTTCAACAGTTGCAAATGCTCAGAAAGAAGAACTTTAAAGATCTTCAGGAGTATCTGACGAGGTTCAAGACCTTGTGTGATGAGTTAGCAGTCATTATTGGAAGGCCCGTTCGTGACCAGTTTAAGGTTTTTTTGATGTTTAATGGACTCGGAATCGAATACAATCCATTCACAACCACTTACCTGAAGCCACATCTTCCTTATTACAATGATGTAGTTCCCCTTCTTCAGAACTACGAGATGTGCATGAAGATCCATTGCAACAATGAGAACATTCAGATGGCATTATTTGGTCAGAAGCAGCCATACAAAGGAAAGAACCAAGGGAAAGATAGGAAGGATGGAGGTTTAACCTCCAAAGGTCGCGGGTTGACCCCCGCACCTCAAGGTCAGCCACCTCCTACCTCTAACCATGGTGTTCCTGATGCCAAGAACTCCAAGAATGATGAAGGAGCCAATGGAGGACAGCATCGCCAACTTGTGTCGGCCTGTCAAATATGTGGGAAACTAGGTCATGAAGCACTCAAATGCTAGCATCGGTTTAACCAGGCCTATGTCTCTCGTGATCTTCCCCAGGCCATGGCAGCCATGAGCGTGGGTGCTATTGACACGGATTGGTTCCCGTATTCTGGGGCTTCAACACACATAACAGGTAACCTAGGTATTCTCTCCTCTTTGACTCCTTATAATGGTTCTGATCGCATAATGATAGGAGATGGCACCTTAGTTCCCATCACACACTGGAAATGCCAAAATCACAAATCATAATGGTGACTTTATTCTTCGAGATGTTCTGTTTGCCCCGAGTATGAAAGTTAATCTTCTATCTGTCAAGAAGTTCACTAAAACATAGAATTCTCAGATAAAGAATTTTTTGTGAAGGATAGGAAGCATGCCACTATAGTCACTACTGGGATTTTGATGGATCTCTATACCCTTCCTAGCAATGTGCATAACATTTTTTTCTCGAATAGACACATAACAGTAGATGAACAAACTTGGCATTGTAGATTGGGGCACCCAAATTCTAGAGCCCTACAACAACACAAACTTGATGGATGTATCTCTGTTGCAACTAAATCTACAACCTCAATCTCTCCCATTTGCGGTAGCTGCAACCTAGGAAAAGCAATGAAACTCCCCTTCACTCATTCTACTTCCATTACTGAAAAACCCTTTGATAAAGTCCATTGTGATCTATGAGTTCCTGCCCCCTGTAATAAGTAGGAATAATCATAGATTCTATGTATGTTTTGTTGATGATTACAACAAATTTACTTGGATTTTTCCCTTAAAAGCAAAATCTGGTTTTTTGAATGCTATATGATTTTTAAATTTTTTGTTGAGAAACAATTTGAAGGGAAAATTAAAGTTTTCCAATGCGATGGAGGTGAATTTTCCTCAAAAGTTTTCCAAAACCATTTGCTTGTTAATGGTATTATCCTGCAAATGTCTTGCCCTCATACCCCTGAACAAAATGGGGCTGCTGAGTGTAGACACAAACTTATTGTTAATATGGGATGCACTTTATTGATTAATAGTGGCGTCCCTAAACGCTAATGGGTGCAAGCCTTTAATACCTTTGTGTTTTTGTTAAATCGCATCCTTAACTCAAAAGGTGAAGTTCTTAATGTCACTTTGCTATCTAAACAACCTGATTATGATTGCTTAAAAGTTTTTGGCTGTCATTGTTTTCCATGTTTAAGTTCATACTCTTCTGATAAATTGGCTGAAAGGTCTGCACCATGTGTTTTCGTTGGTTATAGCATAAGACAAAAAGGATATATATGCCTAAATCCCATTACAAATAAGATTTAAACAAGTAGACATGTAATTTTCGATGAATATTGTTTTCCCTACAAAAATCCACCATAAATCCTTCTTCCCACTGATAATGATTGCTCCATTAGCACCTTCCATGACTGGCTCTGTGAAAATAATAAAGGAACCACCAACATAAATGAAACAGAAAGTCAACAACCCTCCAACTCAACGGAGTTTGCTGTTACTATCTCCTCTACATTTCATGAAGATTCAGTGAATAATGTCTCTCCTATTATAACCAGGGCATGATACCCCAACTGAACCAGACTTGAACATTAATTTTTCTCAGGAAAATAATGAAGAAGGTGAAGGGGAGCATCTTAAATACAATGCCACATTTGAGATTAATGTAGAACCGATGTCCCATGATGAACCATCTGAGGACAGAGGCACCACTGAAGCAACAACTTCCAGTGATGTCCATACAAATGTTTTTTATAACTCACAACACATGATGGTTACAAGATCAAAGGCAGGTATTGTTAAACCAAATCCAAAATATGCTATGCTTCGTAACATTAACTCTATACCTCAGGAACCCGCATCTGTTGAAGAGGCATTGCATAACCTAGGTTGGCACAATGCAATGAAAAAGGAAATGAATGCCTTTCTCAAAAATAGCACTTGGGACTTAATTCCCAAGCACTCTGGTATGAATATCATACGGTGTAAGTGGGTATTTAGAGTTAAATTAAAATATGATGGCACTCTTCATAAACTTAAAGCAAGATTGGTTGGAATGGGTTACAAACAAGTTGAAGGAAGAGATTTCACAAATACTTTCTCTCCCGTTGTGAAGTTTTCAACCATTAGGATTGTGCTCAGTTTGGCAACTAAGCATAATTGGGAAATAAAACAGTTAGATGTAAAAAATGCTTTTCTTGCGTGGCTATATTGAGGAAGAAGCTTACATGAATCAAGTTCCTAGTTTTGTAGATATATCTAAACCAAACCATGTATGCAAATTAAAAAGAGCTCTATATGGTTTAAAGCAATCTCTTGGGGCTTGGTATGATAGATTTGCCTCCTTCCTTTTCACTAAAGGGTTCTTCAATAGCATTTCTGATAATTCCATGTTCATTTCACATGAGTTTGGACCATTATTTTTGTTATTGTACGTAGATGATATAATTATTACAGGTGCTAATCCTTCTACTATGGAGACTTTAATTAATGAATTAACACATGAATTTTCTATGAAGGATCTTGGACCCATTCACCTTTTTCTTGGCATTGAATTAACCAGAAACTCAAATGGTCTATTTCTATAAACTTGTTAGTTTATATAGAATTTATGGATCTTGAAATTATATATTGTGTTCTTGATGTTTTTTAACACACTTATGTCTACCATTTAGTATCAAGAGTCATCATAAATTCATAAAAAGTACATTAAGTTGTTCGGAGTTTCACCATTTTTGTAAATCTTGAAAGCTTGTAATGTTGTAAGATGCATCCAGCCATCCATGCATGGCCTTCTGAGAATTATCTGTTCTGATTTCTTTTTCTCACTCATGATTGAGTCCATGCCTAGATTATGTGATGCTACAACTGAAATCATGTTTACGGTCTTCAAGGTTTGCACTTTATTAAGATGGATATGAGATCCTAATTTCTTTGACGTACTTCAAAGGATCTCTAATGTGCAAGTGGAGGTCCTTTTGTTTAGGTTTGTGCTTTAAACTTTTGGTTTTATTTCCAGAAGTTCTAATGTATCATTGCATTTTTAGTGGGCAACTGCACAATCGCCTAGGTGTTCCCTTAACATTGATAGAAAATAAAAATTAAGTGCGTAATGCAGTTTGTAATGTCACCCTCTAAAATTCCACAACAAACAAGACAAGAGTGATATAGTTCAACTTTTCCATTTTCAAACTCGCACGTAAAGCCATAATTTTCAAGTTTAGTTACACAACAACAAGTCTAGATGGAACATAAACTATATCAAGACTAAGAAAACGGTTCCAAGAACCTCGATATCAGTTTGTTGCTCATTAGAAACTTTAAGTTTCCTTCCTACAATGAATTCGTCAAATGCACAGTGGCAACAGTGTCAACCACTGCTGGAAAATAAGCAAATCACGTCGGATTTTTACCCATATAACGTCGGTTGTACTGTTCCAATATACTGACATCATAAGTGGGAGACGTAAAAAGGAGGGAAATATCTCGTCTGTTCAATAACCGACGTGATACTCTTGGTATATCACGGTGGTTCATGGATAACCGACGTGATATACCCCATATTTATCACATAAATGTGGGGTATATCACATGTAGGGACATATCAGTAGATTTATAACAAATAAATAATATTTTTTTCCTGAAAAGAACATATATCACGTCGGTTGTATAGAAAACTGACATGATATATAGTATCACATTGCTTCTATGGAAAACTGACGTGATATACCAAGTATATCACGTCGGTTCTATAGAAAACCAATGTTTTATACCAAATATAGCATGTCGGTTCATGGAGAACTGATGTGATATACTTGGTATATCACGTCGGTTTTCCATAAGACCGACGTGATATATTCTCTTTTCAGAAGAAAAAAATATTATTTATTCATTATAAATCTTTTGATATGTCCTTCCACTAAACACATTCACAATCGCATTACCTTCGTAGGTGGTCCTTGTATTGGCATATCACGACTCCCATTTTTCTTATGTTCGTACCATGATGCATTACAAATCGGACAACAATGCAGATTTTCATGCGCAGTCCTATATAATATGCAATCATTAGGACATGCTTGTATTTTCCTATAATGCATTCACATCAGACACAAGATTTTTTGGCATCATTTGTACGGTCCGGAAGTTCATTCTTTTCTGGAAGAATTTCTTTTAACAACTTAAGTAAGGCAGTAAAACTTACATCACTCCAACCGTTCGAGGCTTTCAAGGGATATAACCGTAACACTACAGACAATCTACTAAAATCGGTGCAACCCGGATACAAAGATTTTTCATTATCAGACAACAAACTACTAAGTACTTGGGGTTTATCATCAAACTTATCCGCAACATCTCGAATCATATCCTCTAACCGTTTTCTTCATAATTAACATCCTGATTTGAAGGACTATCACTTTCTTACTTCGTACGTATTTCATTCTCACCATGCCATATCCAACGTGTGTATCCTTCATCAACACCTTTCTCAAACAAATGAGCCTTGATCTCTTTTACATCTCTTAAGAACATGTTAAGACACTTCCGACATGGACATAAGACCTTTACTTGATTTCTAAAATGCACATTCTTTTGTGCAAACTCTAGAAATTTATCAACACCGTACTCATACTTACCACTCAACCGACTTGCAAACATCCAATTTATATCCATTGTTATCTACTCAATAACACAAACAATCGTAATACAAAATGAACCTAATATATAGAAATGTTTCAAAATTTCAGCAGAATCTCCCCTTAAATTTCATACTAATTAAAGATTTCCTGTGGGAAAACACAAACAAACCACAACTATATATGCTAAAAACTTCAACACAAGCATTCCCTTAAGTAGTTATTTTAACACAACTATATATTGATCACTTAAGTAGTCGTTTAAATAAGTAGGTAATGATGGATGGATATATAGGTCATAACCATCCACTTAAATAAGAAAATTGAAGTTGGAAGTAATAGTTGCACGATTGATTTCAGCAAATAACAAACTTGTTCTAATACATTAGAATACACAATACAATCTAAAGTTTACCATGGAATAAAGAAAAAATAAACACAACATTTTTATCTAATATAACAAAAAAAATCACATTTTCACCATTTGATTTTTTCAGAAGTTCAATTTTTCACGTCATTTTCAAAAACGCAACAAAACAACACAACATTTTCACCATTTAAGAACAAATACCACAGTGTGAAAACACTCTCCGAAAGCCTTTCTTGATGTAACTCACACTTGCACTCACACCTACAACATAAACCACATTCAAAGAGCATAGTCAAATCACAACATAAAAAATAAACCACAAATCAACACAATATAAACAACATAAACCAAAAATCAGTAAGGAGGGATGTGGAGGAGACGGGGAGGGGGTAAGGATGCCGAGGATGGAGGGGGTCGGGACGACATGTTAGAATGGGGTCGTGATAGGGAGGATGGGGGTGGTACCGCATGGAGGGAGGGGGTCGAGAGGGGTAGGAGGGGTGGGACCGCAAGGAGGGGGGGTAGGATGGGTAGGGACGAGGAGGAGGGAGGGGGCAGGATGGCGAGGAGGGAGGAGAGGAAATACCTCCGGGCGATGGCGGTGTGGAGACGGTTGCAACTCAGATTGGGGTGGGGCGGAGGAAACAAGAGCTCGTGTGTGGGAGAGTGAGTGAGAGTGAGGGGTTAATGTATAAGAAAAACAAATTGGAGAACCACATCGGTGTTAAGCAAAACCGACGTGACAAACTAAACATATCACATTGATTTTGTTTTAACCAATGTGAAAGGTCACACAAATCACGTCGGTTATAGATTACCCAACTTGACAATAATCTCTCACCAACATAGCACCTCGGATTTTCAAAAACGACGTAATATGTGTTATAAAACACATCGGTTTTTGTAAAACTGACGTGAAATATCACATATCACGTCGGTTAATTGAAACCAACATGATATGTTCATATAACACGTTGGTTTGCTTAACCCGGCGTGATATTCGTGTTTCACATCGGTTTCACAACACCCGACGTGATATATCGATGTTGTAGGGTGTTTTTACAGCAGTGAACCTACGATGCATGTAAAAGAGTCATAAAAAGACATAATTTCAAGTCATCACACTCCTTTCTTATATTTTCATGTTGTTTACAAAAGAGACATTTATGAGTAAAAGTAATCTTCTTTTTATTTTTCCCTTTATCATTATATTTATCATTTTACTTTGCCGTTTCCTCCTTCGAGGAGCCAAAGGGAATTGGGATGTTGGGAGTTAAGCCGGAACCGGTACCTCACCAGTGTATTCCTTTATCATCTCCCAAATCTATGAAATCATCTAAACATGCATTTGATTCATTTGAATTCTACTAGTTGACATGTAAGTGGTCATTTTGGCTCTTAAAGTGTCTGGGCCTTATCACAATGGTGGGCGTTACTACCCGGTGTGTGAGCGTTATGTTGTTTATGGCGGGCAATATCACAATTAGTGACTCTACCATATTTCACAGACTAATGATTTTTTTCATGTAAATTTAAGTAGTGGGCAAATTTCCAACCGAGGTCATTACTTTTATTTAATCTTAAGTGATCATAATCTTCCTGAGTCCTTGAAAAATTTGTTCTGGGTACACAAGCATTATCATTGATTTTCAATTACAAAATAAAAAATAAGGTACAAGAAAGAGTTAGAAAGTTTGCACTTCATTTAGCGAATTGGAACATTAGGATTGTTGAACAACAGAGTTAAGGTGTTGGAACTTGGAATCTTGGAACTTGTAAGAGTTTGGGAATGAGAGATAGAGATTAGAGTGAGAGATTTGTTAGGAGTGGAATGAAATTTCGGGGGGGGGGGGGGGTGCTTAAAAAAACTTTGCAACGACTAGTTGCCAGTGTGACTAGGCGATCATCACCTGGAGACCGCGCATAAACCACACGTATGTGTTAACAATGATAGTACAAAAATCAACACCTTATTGAGGAACATTTTTTTTCAAGATTATGGTTTCGATGGAAGATTAAAGGCTCTACGATGACCAGGTGAAACAAGCTCTCAGGGCTTTATCAGTTCGACAACTGTCATTGAGGACCCGGTCGAGACTCTTCTAGATGACGTGCATGTTCATGTGTGGATGTACTCCAATCTCGTCATCCCCACAAACATGTACAAACCTTGTCATATATCATCCCAAGCACAGACAACACACATACAACCTCGTCACCCCTACATATGCGACCACCACTAATTAGTAGCATATCATACATTGTATTCGTGCTACATATCCTTTATTTCACCCCAATTTTGTGTTGCTCGAGTGTTTATTCGATGTGTTTCAGGGTTTAGGCAATAAAGAAGAGAAATGAAGAGAAAAAAGCCTAAACACAAGAAGAATAAGCTGATTTGGAAGATTCTAGACCTATTTGTAAGGCCAAGGACTGGATTGTAACTCAGGATGGACCCAAGTGAAAATCCAGAGGGACTTAAGTGTAAAGAAAAGTATGTTGGTTACAAACGTACAGATATATATGCTGGACCTGTGGAGTAATTCGATAATTAAAACCAATTGGGTTCGAACAAACAGCTTTCGGCACACCTCACATGTTTAATGTGTTAACTAAAGTTGTAGTTAAAATTTGGGCCAATCGAAGAAAAATGATCAGCCAATGGTGGATTTTAATCCCGCCACTAGCAGATCTGGTTAAGAGTTTGGTAGTCCGATTTCTAGGGTGGGTCAGGTTCTCGGGTCAGAGCAATATGCAACATCCAGATCTGATTTACAGCCGTCGAATTGCTTCCAGATCCATCCAAACCCTTCTCAACTTCTATAAATACACTTGTAATGCCTCTTTTCTTCTCCTTCCTTCCTCTCCACCTTAGGTTAGTTTATTTTCTTGTTTAGTATAGTAAATTTTACTTCTTGTTTATTAGAGTCGGATTTAGTGTAGTGGAAGAGAAAATGAGCAACTTTGAAAGCTTTCATTTTAATATAGTTTAATCTTGTTCTTTATCCTTATGTCTTTCCTATGATGTCATTTCCTTTGGGTTTGATGCTTGCTTAATCTAGTTTTCTACGTTTCTTTCATGGATTTTGTTGTTCTTATGCTTTTTTAGTTTAGAGATGAGAAGGAAGTGGTCCACCCCATTGGGGGTGGAGAAGAAGATGTGATTGTGTGATGTATTAAGTGTGTTAATCCTAACCATTGAACCTCACATGATTTTCATAACAATCTAATAAGATTTCACTCTATCTTTGATTTGCTAATGCTCTTGAGTGATGCTTAGCACATGCTTAGATTGGTGAGCCTATTTTATGGAATGATGAGGTGAGGATAAGGATGGAGTGGAAGAAGGAAACGCAACATGTGCATGCATGTGCTTATGTTGGCCTCATCCTAATTAATGTCTTGTATTAAGTGTGTGTTAATCCTAACCTTTGAGTTTAGAGACGAGTTTAGATTTGTTGTCTTATGCTTTCTTTAGTTTAGAGATGAGTAGAGAGTGGTTAATCCCCATTGGGGGGGGGGTGGAGATGAAGATGTGATTATGTGATGTATTAAGTGTGTGTTAATCCTAACATTTGAACCTCACATGATTTCCATAACCATCTAGTGGGATTTCACTCTTATCTTTAATGTGCTAATGCTCTTGATGATGCTTAATACACGCTTAGATTAGTGGGCCTATTTCATGGGGAATGATGAGGTGAGGATAATGGTGGGTGGAAGAAGGAAACACAACATGTGCATGTATGTGCTAATGTTGGCATCATCCTAATTAATGTCTTATGTGTTTTAATGATTGTGTTAAATCTTATTTCACATGGAGACATAGTTGGGTTTTGTCATTATGTATGAGTACATTTAGACTCATTTCAATTATTGTCTTGTATGTTTTATTGATAATTTTTATATTATTTCATGTGGAGGCAAAGTTGGATTTGGTTTTATGGTTTTGATGTATTACATGTTGTGATGAGCACAATTGAACACACACGTACACATATCTTCATTTCCGCATTCTTTCTCTACCCCCTACGGGGTTTAGTTTTATTGCTTGTTTTTTATTTCAATCATATCATAATTTAATTCAGCTTTCATTCCTCTCTCTTCTTTCCTCACTTGAGTATGGTGGATTTCGACTCACACGCGCTCCCTGTGGACTCGACCCGTACTTGCCACTGCTTCATCATGGTCGTGCACTTGCGGTATTATAACTGATTCAATCAACCACCCAATGTGGCAACCTAGCAGCAGTTAGGCAACTGACTACCTGAACGTTGTTGTCTATGAATGTGGATAGTGCCATTAATGATAAAGTCAAAATTAAGAGAACTTGTGATAGTGGCGATTCATCAAAATTATGACATTGTCGTTTAGGTCTATTTCAAGAGATATAATGCAAGAACTTTTTAAGGATGAAATTCTCGATACATTATATTTTGTGATTTTAATAATTGCATTGAATGTATTAAATTAAAATCCACATCGATATGTGTTAAAGGAAAGGGGCTACTCGAAGTGAGGGACTAATGGAAATTATATCCACACCTTTCTTTTCCTACTTCGAGCCCTGATGGTAATGTTTATTGATGATTATTACTTTTACTAATGATTATTCTCATTATCATTTTGTTTATCCTATTCATGAAACATCTGAATCACTAGTAAAATTGAATATTTTAAGGCTAAAGTTGAAGTCAACTAAACCTTAAATTAATGTAGTGAGTTCATATCGAGGTGGTAAATATTGTGGTAGACACACCGACTTTGGTAAAAATTGAGGACCATCTGCTTTTCTCTTCAAGATGATGGTATCAAGGAAAGATTAAAGGTTCTACGATGACCAGGTGAGACGAGCTCTCTGGGCTCTATCACTTCAGCAACTGCCGTTGAGGACCCAGTCAGGACTCTTCTAAACAAGAGGCATGAACGTGTGAGGATATACTCCAGTCTCATCACCCCCACAAACATGTACGAACCTCATGGGATGCCATCCCAAGCAGAGCTGAATGCTTGATCAGAAGTTGAGCAAAGTGTCCGAGAGAGTCAGGAACTAAAGCGAGTGGGTAGTGAGCTAACAAAGGTGAAAACCCATCTACTGTGAGTAATGTAGTCAACCGTCAAGTTTCTGATGACCAAAAGGATTATAACGTGCAGGATATTAATATTGTTCGTAATTTTGTATTGTAACGTGCAAGATATTAATATTCCATCCATTTTGCACACCACCGTCGCCGCCAAGATGAGATGACAATCACAGACCATTTGGCAGAGCAAACACGGGATGTTTGATAGTAATGAGTTGGTTGTTTGTCTACTATCATTGTTAAACTTAGTTCGACAACTTTGGGAATCAAAAACTTATGTGATGAAGTTTTTATGTTTGAATGAATTTCTTTTAGATGAATGCCTATATGAGTTTTTCTGTTTATATGTTTGTGGATGGATGTATGAATGTGTTGTGCATGAATGATGAAAAATATTTAATCTTTTGATTAGGGAAATCAAAACCTACAAAGACTTAATAGGCTTTTCTGGATTCTGAATAGGGCTTACACATTTTGTATGAATGTGTAATTAGTTTCGTCAATTTTACTGGTAGCCTATAATGGTGGCATTTATTTGTCACTGTAGGTTACCCCAAAGCTATTGGGGCATAAGGAAACTATCTATCGATGATACTGGAAAACAAGTAATAATTGGTGTTCCTACACCGATGGACATATCCGACGAATATCCATCGGTAATTCGTCGTTTGGATTATTCGCTCAGAAAAACATGGTGAAACAATTTAACGGAAACTTTTGTGTCAAAATTCACACTATCGAGAATTATCCGTCCGAACATGCGTCGATGTAGTATCCATCGTTATTCACCTACATCAAGGGATAGTTTCCATCAGTGAAGCCTTGTTCTCCTGTAGTGATCGTCCCTTAGTTTTAAATGCAGGGGATCCCTAGAAAAATGGTGTAGCTTTAAGACATAATCGTACACTTATGGATATGGTATGAAGTACAATTTGTAACATCGACTTACCTAAATTTTCGTGGATGGAAGTGTTAAAGACCAGTCACACATATCTTAAATTGGGTTCCAAGAAAATCTATTCCAAAAATACCTTACAAATTATTGACAGGTCGAAAAAGCAAGGCTAAAATTTTTAAACCACAAATTTAAAAACTATTAGTTCTTATTTTATTAGTTATCAAGAAAGATCCAAAGGTTTTTGTTTTTATTGCTCATCGCATACCACTAAAATTATTCAATCGAGACATGTCGTCTGTTTGGAGAATGGGAATCCTAGTGGGAGTAGAGAAATTAAATAAAATAAACTTGGAGGAGAATCAGACTGATGTTCCAATCACGATAATCCGAGTGGTTCCATGCTCTACACTACTTAATGAAGAACCCCATGCATAAAGTTGATAGTTCTACTTATGTAATATATGAACATGACCTAACAAATGCCAAAAATGCATGCTAAAGAAGTGGCCATTCGATGTGAAAGTTAGTGGTTTTACTCAAAATATAATGATAGAGTAGATATCATTTGTATGTTAGGAGAGATACCCTGGGAAGGTATTTGAGGATCAGTAAACTGATATGAGCTTACCTACAAAGAACAACTAGCAATTGCTCGAGGTTTGATGTAGGAAGACTGGAGTAGGATTTGAAAAAAATTAACGACCAAATTCCAAATACTAGGAGCTCCAATGCTTTCTTATGTGTCCAACTTAAAATCAAGACGATAAAGATCACCTTACTGTCACTACTCGCAGTGATGACGATCGTTGTCTGTTTAGCTTTGGCAAAGAATGACACAAAAAATACTTCCCCGACAAAGATGCCAATAGTAGATCCTAAGAGCTTGTATTTCAACCACTAAAATGGGCTTGAGATTTGTGCAGCAAAATCCTTGTGTGATTTGCTTCAATCCTTGCTTGATTTTCTTCATGGGCAACAAATTATCCTTACAATGAAAGCAAACAGATATTAATATGGACCGTTTGATCTTGAGAAAGAAAGAGTTGTGTTATAAAATTGAAAAATTCATAAAAAGGATTGTACAACTTTTGTTAAATTTTTTGCACAAATGAAGTTAAAGTCTACTATATATTTCTGAAATCAAAAGAGGCGAAAGTTTTCAGAATTGTGATGGGAAGAAAAAATCCAATTGGATGATCCACCAATTGGGATTTCCTTAAGTTTTGCTCCAACGTTTTTCCAAATTTTACTACTATACTGGTCCATGATAGGGTGGGTGATTCCTATAAAAATAATAAAGACCTATAAACCTTACGGGATTTACTTGATGAGGTCATGTCATTCTTCTCAATGCCTGGTTGAAGTCTTTTTGCGATCCTCACAAACACCGCCTCCAGACTCCTATGGACCGAGCCTCTCTCACTAGCAGAGATGATGGACATTACACAATAGATTGATGCAGTGTTATGTTGAAACCCCATAACGTGTTATAATATACCCCACTACCACTTTACCTTAACGTGTTCCCTAATATGCTAGCTTACTTAATCGATTAGGTTAGTCAAGTCACTTTTAGTGGGACATTAGAACTTTGGGTCCAACAATCTCCCACTTGACTTGTCTAACCTATCTTATGGTAAATTACTTTACGTGGAGCGACCAGGAGCGTATTCACATAAAGAACACAAAACTTTCATTTGAATACGACAACCTCCAAGATAATAGTCATAACGGTAATACACTATTAAAATGTATGTCACTTCTATGTACTAAGATTCTAAGGCAGAAGTCAAAACAAATATTGTATGTGGTAATCAAACTATATGAATAAATTCAACAAATGTCATGACAAATAAAACTACAAACAAAAAAAATTAAAACCACTCGAATCGTCCACCAAAGTCTGGACAAAACAGCTCCTCGGCAACGACGCGAAAAACTTGATTGATTCGTTTTAAATAATCGCAAGTGCATGGCCGCGTTGAAGCGGTGGCAAATACGGGTCGATCCACAGGGAGGTGTGTCAACTTTGGTTAGTTCAAAGGCGAGTGGGAAACAAAGGAGAGAAAGAATTTGGTTACACTAAACTAAACTAGGAATGAACAATCAATAAAACTAAACCCCATAGGGGGTAGAGAAAGAATGTGAATGCAAAAATATGTGTAGGTGTCTGTATTCAATTGTGCTCGTCACAACATGTAGTACATGAAAAAAACATAAAACTAGATCCAACTTTGCCTCCACATGAAATAAGATAACACATTATCATTAAAACATACAAGATAATAATTGGAATGAAGATAAATGAACTCATCCATAAAGACCAAACCCACTATGTCTCCATATGAAATAAGATTTACATAATCATTAAAACATACAAGACATTAATTAAGGTGAGGGAAACAAGAGTACATGGAACCACAAGTCATGTTTCTTTATCAACTCCATCCTTATCCTCACCTCATCATTCCCCATAAAATAGGCCCACTAATCTAAGAATGAGCTAAGCTTCATTCAAGAGCATTAGCACATCAGAGATAAGAGTGAAGTCCCATTAGATGGTTATGGAAATCATCTAAGGCACAAAGGATTAAGATAACACATACACCTAATACATCACATAATCAAATCACACTCTTCTCCACCCCCAAATGGGGATGGACTACTCACTAATCATTAATCTAACAATCACATAAAGAAAGGAAGACATTCTAATTATACTATGATAAAGAAAACAAACTAAACATGCAAGCATAAAAATATAGACAATATAAAACTAACAAAACTATGAAGAATTATTTTATTTACATGACTCACATTAGAAGTGGCTTTCTTGTCCAACTTGAGTTTTTGCTTCAAGGCTTTTACTCCAAGTAGAGAGAACGCCACCAAGCAATGGGTAGGATACAAGGGAGGAGGAGGAGTTCTATTTATAGTCAAAGAAAAAGGCAATCGGGGAAAATCACCCGATATGGGACTAATACACTAATAAAAATAGACATCAAACACTCTAATACATGACCCGACAAAGTTTTATCGGATCTGGACCAAAACAGACCGTTAATCGGTGGTCTTCGACCGCCAATTGGCGGCCTATAAGGTCTGGATCGGGTTGTGCTTTGGAGTGTGGTTGTGTTGCTTGATTTCTTCATGTCTGATGCACCCTAGTCGGTTGTGTAGCTTGCAGCCTGAATCCAATTACCAAAAAACTCCTCATGATGGTGTGGAGTTTCTTCATTTGCTCATTGGTCCTTTGGTTTTTCATCCGGGTCCCTCTCTATTGCATCTTAGTCCATAGGTCTTGCAACTTAGTCCATTTTCTTGCTTTTAAGTCCTTTTAGAGTTTGTCCTTCTCAAAACTATTTATTCCTGAAACTTAAACTTAAAACTCGTTACGTATCATTGCTTAGGCACAAATATATGCATGATATGATGTCAATCAGTAATCAAATTGTATGAATAAATTTAACAAATGTCATGACAAATATTTATTCAAATCAATTATATCCAACGATAGTTAGTTAAATATAAAACTACTAACAGACATCATTAAAACCAAACTGATATCACAAAATAATGTCACAACCACATATCAAAGTAAAATATTTAAAAAAGCGACTAATCTCATCTTAGGCACATGCTCTCTGTAGATCCTGGGTGGAAGTGCCTTGGTAAGAGGTCAACGAGCATTTCAGTCATTCTTATATGCTCGATCAACACTAAATGATGTCTAATTCTCTCATTAACAATCAAGAACTTGATTTCCATGTGTTTGCATGCATTGGATCTACAATTGTTGTTAGAAAATTTCACTACTGCATCATTATCACATAACATTTTTATGGGTCTCTCTATAGAGTCTACAACTCTTAGTTGTGCAATGAAATTACACAGCCAAATAGCTTGTGAAGATGCTATATAACAAGCCACATACTCAACTTCCATGGTAGAGGCAACCACATCCTTTTGTTTGTTGCTAGACCAAGAGATTGCTCGTCCAACAAGTAGGAAGATATAACCAGATGTGGATTTCCTAGTATCAACACACCCAACAAAGTCTGAGTTAGAATATCCAATGACCTCCAATTGATCTGATAATCTGTACGCGAGCATGAGATCTTTCGGTCCTTGCAGTTATCTCAACACTTTATTTGCAACTTGCCAATGTGTTAATACTGGATCAACTTGATATCTTCCCAGATATCCCGTAGTGAAGGTAATATCTGGTCGTGTACAAGTTTTTGCGTAGTTGAGACTTCCAACTACAGAAGCATATGGTTCATCCTTCATTCCAAGTCTCTCAGAGTCTGTTTGAGGACCTTGCAATTTTCTTAGTTTTTTACCCTTAAGAATAGATATGCCTCCTAAAGAACAATTTTCCATCGAATACCTTTTTAACATATTTGATATGTACGATTTCTAAGACAACCCAAGCATGCCCAAAGACCTGTCACGGTGAATCTCTATACCGATGACATAATGGGCTTCACCCATGTGCTACATATCAAAGTTGTTTGACAGAAAATCCTTACACTAGTACAAAATGCACAATAGACTTCACACAATAGACGTCCGATATTGAAACATCCGACATCTATAGGTTTTTATATCGGTTTTTGTAGTATAACCGATGTCTATACCTCTTGAAATAAGAAAAATATTTTTGTTTGTTTTTTGCGATTTATTTTGTGTAAGAAGTTATGTGGATTTATTTTGTATAAGAATTTATACAATTTTGTACTTTGTAGAAATTAATGTGAACTATTTTGATTGATTTAAAAATAGTTATATCAACAGTTACACGTGTGTTGATGTACAAATGTGTGTTTATTGCCATACGTGTTGATGTTTAGTCCCACATTGGAGATTTTTTTTGTTGGTGGAGTTGATGTATTCCACTACTCCTTTACTTTTAAATGGGAGTTAGGTACTGATTGATCATTTTATTTAAACCGCAAGTGCACAACCGCGTTGAAGTGGTGGCAAATACGGGTCGTCCACTGGGAGGTGTGTCGATGTTTGGTTTGTGCGAAGGCGAGTGGTAAAGAAAGGAGAGAAAGATTGATTACACTAAATTACACTAGAATGCAAGAGGAAATGAAAGATAAGCAATAAAACTAAACCCCATAGGGGGTAGAGAAATAATGTGAATATAAAGATGTGTGTGTGTGTGTTCAATTAAGCTTCTCACAACATGTAGTGCATGAAATCATAAAACTACATCCAACTTTGCCTCCACATGAATTAAGATAAGACTACATCATTAAAACATACAAGACAATAATTGGAATGAAGCTAAATGAACTCATGTATAAAGACTAGACCCTACTATGCCTCCACATGAATTAAGATAACCCAATATCATTAAAACATACAAGACATTACATCTCAAGCATCTTGTCATGCTGATCAGAGGTTTTCTTTTTAAGGCGCTCAGGGAATGGCGCCTTCAGGGCATAAGGGTGCGAAGGAACATCAGAATTTTGGTCCAAAGAAGCATGAGTGGGGACCTCAGAATCTGATTCCTTTTACACAAAAGGAGACAATGGGACCTCAGGGTTCAGCCCCATTGTCGAAGGAAATGTAGAAGAAACCTCAGGATGAGGCTCCTTCCTGGAAGTATTGGTGGAGGGAACCTCAGGATCCGGCTCCCTCAGAGATGCAGATATTACCGCAGGTCTTGTGACACCAAGAGATGGTGATGACAAGGAAGGCACCCCAATGTGGTTATCCACCCCCTTACCAGACCTCAAAGTATGAATCACATTAATGTGATGGGTCGGTTCACAGGTAGCATGAGGTACAGTGGCCTTCCTTGAGAATGGGTACCCCAAGGATTCACCTCAGGTTGACTCAGGAACTTACCCTTCTCGCGTTCATGGAATTGATGAGCCAACTGGCTAACTTGCATTTCCAAAGCCTTGACTGTAGTTTGCATGCTCTGCATGAACGCTTGAAAGGTTGGATCACTAGAAGGGTCCTTGGGGTCAACCCGCTGGGGTGGTGGAGTCTGGTTGGAATAACCCGACGATGAGGCTTGATGACGTTGGTAATTATGGTGCTGAGACCTTTGATGTGGGGGTTGGTAGGTCGCCGATGGGCGTGGAGGTTGATAAGGTGGAGGTTGAGCGTGCGAGCTCTGACGGTTACCCCCATTAGGCCCCCAAGAGAAGTTAGGATGGTTACGCCATCCTGGGTTGTAAGAGTGACTGTACGGGTCGTTACGGGGGCTGTGTTGATACATCGCATTCGCATGCTCAGTATCCCTTGGAGCGTTGATGAGAACTAAATTTATACCGCAAGTGCACGGCGTCAATGAAGACGTGGCAAGTACGGGTCGAACACAAGGAGGGAGAGCTATTGTTATTTGTGTGATTTTCGATTAAGGAAAGAAAAAGAGAGAAATAAGTTTCGTTTGAGATTTTTGGTTTTTAATTAATTTCTAAAGCAAGAACAACAAAAACAAATTAAAAATAAAGTAAAGATGGATGAGAGTCCAGTGGGTGGAGGTTTAGATATCGGGTTTAGATTAGAGAATTCTGAAACTTATAATAAATCATATTAGTTATAAAGCATTACATGATAAATGACTCAACATAAACTCAAGTAATCAAAATATACTAACACGAAATTAAAATAATAACTTTATTCTTCTTCTCATCACCCTAAATCCGTCACCCCACCCTTTGGAGAGAGTTAGAAACTCATGGATGTAGGGAAGGAGAATGGATCCTAGAGAAACTATAAAAGAAAACTAAAAACAAGAATTAAAAGAACAGAATTTTATTACTAAAATTTGGAACAAAAACTAAGACCTTTTACAACAACGTTTCGGGGCTATTTGTAGCCGACACAAGGGACCTAAGTATAAAATAGGAAAGTACATGTGTCAACACCCGACTGGACAAAATCCGGAGCCACGGATCGCAAGGGGTGCGGCGTTTCTGCCGCACAATACATGTAAGATGCGGAGATTCCGCCGCAATATCTGCTCTGATTTAATCCGGATTTTTCCTGTGTGTTTATGGTACGATTTAGCTGTCCTTTGCGCGTCTGGATTGATTCTTTCCTTTCTTTTGAGCTCCGACTTTATTTCTTCATATATTTGGAGATCCAAAATGATTTTTCTTTAGAACTTCTCCAAAATAATATTTTGGTACTTTAATTTGCAATCGGGTCCTCGGCTTTTTGCAATTAAGTCCCTGGCTACTTTTGTGCTTAAGTCCTTGGCCTTTTTGTAATTAGGTCTTTGAATGCTTTTATGCTTGGATGGACTTCCATTTGAATCCCGATAATCTTGACTTGGTCTTTATGATAGAAATGAGTCTCTTGCACGCATTTATGCTCAGGATATGGCTAATTTGCATTCAAGTCACTGTATTATGGAAATAAGACTAAACACATACCTTAGTAGCATTTATTGATATAAAATTAATCTAAATGAAAGACATATGATGCAACGTATGCAATGCATCAAATACCCCCACACCTAGATTTTGCTAGTCCCTAGCAAAACATAATATAAGAAAAATGATAACAGGGAAATCCTAACTCACTTTCGTAGGAATCACGGTTGCACTTAGCATGTGCAATAAGCCTTTAAACCCCCAAGTTTCCTTAGAGGACGAGTTTTGTCTCGTGAGGGTTTTCAGTTGAGACACCCACAAAGTCTTAATTCAACATTTCATTGATAGCTCTAAATATCTCCACCTCAACATTATACATCTTACTTAGAATTCTTGCATGCTCATTATACAAATCTAACTTATAAAAAGTCTGACTTGGTCTTTGTTCCTCCAACATTCACACCACTAACCCTTCTACACATGTTATCACTTAAATTATTTTGCACGCCTCCTCTGGTGGTGAAGTATCATTCGGATCAACCATGACATGGATCATTCTTTTAACTTTGGGCCTTGAGTATCTTAAAGTATATTTCCCCACGTGATTCAACACATTTGCTTTTTCTGACACTTTTACCATTTTTGCATTCGTGTAGCGAGTTTGGTCGATAATCCTGAGCTGGTAGACTCAAGTTACAAGGTTTTAAGATACCCCTACGGACCAGTGACTCAAAGGCTTGGGCTTTTGTAATTATTTTGCAAAATGTGCTTTCCACACTTGATTCCTTTATTATTTTTTTACTTTTATTTTTCTCAAGGCTTAATTGCTATTAGAAGTCCACACTTCCCAGTATATTTTCCTCAACCTCTGCTTTTTATCAACCACTTCAAAGATTTGATTCATCTAATTTAAGTGCATACATGTCTTAAAGGGAAATGGGTTATTTCTTTGGAACTTAGATTTATGTCATAATTTCTACAAGAAGAATTATATAATAAGGAACAAAAACTCACTGTATTTTGTACACGGGTTTTGGCAGTTCAATCTTAAGCTATGTCATAAGACATTGATTTTTTTTAATAATAACAAAACTAATAGAATATATAGATATATAGATAAACACCCCCCACACCTACATCATGCATTGTCCTCAATGTATGCAAATATAAAGCAAATGCACTTATTACCTGGGTGAACTGCGGTGGAGGGATGGAATTTGTTAAGAGTCAACCATAATCAGAACTGGATTGAATGTCACCATGTTGGTGCATGTATCCAGTTGAATTGTTCCCCATGTTGCCCTGAGGTAAAGGTTCCACACCTCTCACATGTATTGATTCTCTTGTTTGTTCGAGTGATGGTGGTTGGGTAGATGACTTACTCCCCTTTTTCGCACTTTCTTTTTGATTTTGTGATGATTTATTTGATTCAGAAATCTTATAGATACGTGCTCTCATCACAACATCACTTTGATTGCATATTATTTCTGGCTCACTCTCAACATGAAAGATATTAAACTCAGCTTTTAAGTTCCCAAAAGATAATTGCATGAGCCCATTTCGACAGTTTATCAATGCTTCAGAATTGGATAAAAAGGGTCTGCCTAGTATTACAGGGATTTCTCTATTAGGACTTACAACAGGTGCAATATCTAGTACGACAAGATCCAATGGGTAAATGAAGTCACCCACCTTGATCAAAACGTCCTCGACTACACCTCTTGGTTTCTTAATAGAGCAGTCAGCAAATTGAACAATTGTCTTAGAGGGTTTTAGTGGACCAAGGTTGAGTTGCTCGTAGCCAGAGAACGGGAGTAGGTTAACAATAGCACCAAGGTCTAGAAAGGCTTTGTTGATAAAAGTATCTCCTATTGCACATGAAATTGTGGGACACCCAGGGTCCTTATATTTTATAGGAGATGAGTTGGACAGAATAGATCTTATTTTTGCAGTTAAGAAAGCCTTCTTTGGTACGTTTGTTTTTCTCTTTCTAGTGCACAGATCTTTTACGAATTTAGCATAAGCAAGTATTTGTTGAATCATATCCAGGAGTGGAATATTCACCTTAACTTGCTTAAATACTTCCAGGATTTTCTCCATTTGTGCACTTGAGTTCTTCTTAAGTCTATTGGGGAATGGAGCTTTAGGAACATAGACTCGCTCAGGTTGAGCTATTGGTTCAGGTTGAGTAGGTGGGTTGGGCGTTTCAGATTGGACGTCAGGTTCAATGGTTAGGTCATATGTGGTTGCTTGATGGCTAGATTGATTAGACGTTCGAGGATTTACCAGATTGTTATCAACTTGTCTTCCGGACCGTAATGATACTACTGCATTTATTTGTTGGAACGGTCATTCCTCATTAACCATTTGAACTGGTCTCGAGTTGTTACTTCCTAGAGGTGGTTGATAGGGCTGATATTGATTATTAGATCTAGGATTCACCTCAGGTTGACTTGGAAACTGACCTTTTTCTCTTGCAGCTACAATTTGTGCGAGTTGGCTGACTTGTGTCTCTAGCCTTTGGAAGGACTGGTTGGTTGTTTGTATAAAAGTCTTCATCAAATTTTCCAAGCTTGTCAACCTAACATCATAATCTCCATTGTTACTAAACCCAGATGATGTATTATTTTGGTTATACGGGTTTGGTTGTTGTCTAGGAGGTTGACCTTGTTGGCTTGATGAGAAATTGGAATTACTACGCCAACCCGAGTTATAGGTTGATGGGTATGGGTCATTTCTAGCATGGTTGAACGTGGCATTAACTTCTTCCCAGTCCGCACAATCCTCCATTAAATGACCAGTCTGACCACATCTAGAGCAAGGGATAGACAAGGCTTGATTCACTCGGGGTCGTGTTTGTAGCTCTAGACTTTCCATTCTGCGCATAAGGGTAGCTAGTTTTGCTTCAGCCGCTACATTTGCATCTACAGCTAAGACTCCTGGTTTGGGTTGACTTGCTATTCTAGATCCAATACTCGGGTTAAGCGGTGCTCTAGCATTGTCCCATTGCATACTGTTTTCAGCTAAATCCTCAAGAAAAGTCCAGGCATGATTTTCATTTCTTGACATGAAGTTCCCTTGGCTTACGGATTCTACCAGAACCCTAGATATGGGTGTCAATCCCTCATAAATAATTTGGCACAGTTGCCATCTTGGAATTCTGTGATGAGGGCATTGGGTCAGCACACTTTTAAATCTTTCTAGATAGGAATAGAACGACTCGCTCTCATATTGAACGAATGAAACAATTTCATTCCTAATCCTCATAGTCTTATGGTTGGGGAAATATTTTTTTAGGAATACTTGAACAAACTCAGCCCAACTTTTAATGGATTTTTCGGCTAGACTATATAGTCATTTCTTACCGTCGTCCTTCAGTGCTAGGGCACGAATTTCAGACGCACTCCCTCCTCAGAGATATGCTGGTATTGCATAAGAGAGCAGATTTCCTCAAATTCTCTAAGGAAGAGATATGGGTCTTCCGTAGAGGTGAACTTGGGCAACATACTCATGCATTGTGCCTTAAGTTCGAAGTTGCGACCCTGTATGGTGGGCATAATGATGCACGATGGCTGAGCAGCCATCGCTGGGTAGCATCGATCCCTCAGAGTTATGGGCGGGTTCACAACATTCTCACCCATTGGATCCGGGTGAGGTGGTGCAGCAGATGGATTGGGGCTAAGCTCTAAACTGGAATCTAGATGAACTCGTGAGAGTCGATTGCTCAAGTCCCGAACCCAAATATGAGTGCACAGGTTTGAATTAATTTTTTGAATTCAAATTTGAAATTTAAATTCCAAATTCAATTTCAAGAATTAATTACAATTTTTTTTAAAAGGGAAACAATCAATAGAAAGAAGAAAGATGAGAAAGGAAACTTAACTCTAAAAGATAGGTTCTAGGGTTGGTCAGAAGTTTCCTAAACAAGCACGATTCAAACAATCCTAGACCTAGTGTTGCTTAAATCTAGACGACTCCTAACTGGTTGAGTCGAATTGATTTGCTTGATTCACCTCCCTCACTAAGTGAACCAACTTGGCCAGGCAGTGTATAGCTAGTGGGAGCGCTTCCGACAGAGTCGGTGCCAATTAGACAACCACTTCGCTTGGAAGACTTACGTCAACACAAAAACACTTTCTAGACACCAAATTAAATTCGATCAGCTTCAAGTCATAGCAAGTCAAACCAATCTCCTCCTTAATTGAGTCTGAGTCCTTAGGGGCCAATGTCTAATTGATTTTAATTTTAAAGCTTGGGTGACACTTTAGGATTGTGATTTGTGGGCCACGGAAAGGTGATGAAATCCCCACCATATCTTTTCCTACGGAGTTGCCCTTAAGATAGTTTAACTTAAATCTAGCAAAGATAGTCAAACAATGGTCTTTAGTGGGGGGCAATTGCAAGGTTGTATGCAAATTAGATTATATGCTTAAATGCAATCGATAAAAACCGCGATACGTAACTTGCCTCCAGCACTCCTCAACAAGAATTAATTTGCAAGAATTTAGCAAGAATAATGCAAACAAAACATTACATGATACATGCACTAAGTTCTTCTAGTTTTGCCAATTTCTAGGTCACAGTTGAATTATTGCCAATTATGGAATTTAAGCTAAACACGTGCAGTTCTACAAAAGGAAATTTTCCGAAACTAGAAATTTCGAGGACAAAGGCAACAAAGGTTACCTACGCACGCTCAGTCGGGTTCACCGCCCGCTCTCGAAATTTCAGTAGCTCCACGCGTCCACCCAGAGATGGCGCTAACCCAGAAAAATTTGAAGCCCAGAAGCCTCCGTTGTGCGGCGGATCCGCCGCAGCTTGTGCTTGATATGCGGCGATTTCGCCGACCTGCTAGCTCCGGCGCATTCAGATTTCACCGCGCACTCTGTTGTCTCCTGAAACACAAATCCGAATACATAGATCGCACACAAGATAAACAAAATAGAATCGAGAACACAACAATAAACAAAATCTACGTCGCCTCCCCGACAACGGCGCCAAAAACTTGATGAGAATTAAATTTATACCGCAAGTGCACGACGTCAATGAAGACGTGGCAAGTACGGGTCGAACACAAGGAGGGAGAGATATTGTTATTTGTGTAATTTTCGATTAAGGAAAGAAAAAGAGAGAAATAAGTTTGGTTTGAGATTTTTGGTTTTTAATTAATTTCTAAAGCAAGAACAACAAAAACAAATTAAAAATAAAGTAAAGATGGATGAGAGTCCAGTGGGTGGAGGTTTAGATATCGGGTTTAGATTAGAGAATTCTGAAACTTATAATAAATCATATTAGTTATAAAGCATTACATGATAAATGACTCAACATAAACTCAAGTAATCAAAATATACTAACACCAAATTAAAATAATAACTTTATTCTTCTTCTCATCACCCTAAATCCGTCACCCCCACCCTTTGGAGAGAGTTAGAAACTCATGGATGGAGGGAAGGAGAAGGGGTCCTAGAGAAACTATAAAAGAAAACTAAAAACAAGAATTAAAAGAACAGAAATTTATTACTAAAATTTGGAACAAAAACTAAGACCTTTTACAACAACGTTTCGGGGCTATTTATAGCCGACACAAGGGACCTAAGTATAAAATAGGAAAGTACATGTGTCAAGACACGACTGGACAAAATCCGGAGCCACGGATCGCAAGGGGTGCGGCGTTTACACCGTACAATACATGTAAGATGCGGCGATTCCGCCGCAATATCTGCTCTGATTTAATCCGGATTTTTCCTGTGTGTTTATGGTATGATTTAGCTGTCCTTTGCGCGTCTGGATTGATTCTTTCCTTTCTTTTGAGCTCCAACTTTATTTCTTCATATATTTGGAGATCCAAATTGATTTTTCTTTAGAACTTCTCCAAAATAATATTTTGGTACTTTAATTTGCAATCGGGTCCTCGGCTTTTTGCAATTAAGTCCCTGACTACTTTTGTGCTTAAGTCCTTGGCCTTTTTGTAATTAGGTCTTTGAATGCTTTTATGCTTGGATGGACTTCAATTTGAATCCCGATAATCTTGACTTGGTCTTTATGATAGAAATGAGTCTCTTGCACGCATTTATGCTCGGGATATGGGTAATTTGCATTCAGGTCACTGTATTATGGAAATAAGACTAAACACATACCTTAGTAGCATTTATTGATATAAAATTAATCTCAGTGAAAGACATATGATGCAATGTATGCAATGCATCAAGCGTAAGCGCATTCCACACCTACTACACCCAGGAGTAGCGACCTGAGCTACAGGAGCTCGGTCCAACTCTAAACTCTAAATTCTATGCATGAGAGCAGCGAATTTCGCCTCAGACGCGATAGTTGACTCGACATGATATGATCCAGCCCGACCAAAAGACGTGGCGGCTGGTGGCTCTCTCATGGTATCCCATTCGAAGGTACGTTCAGCCATAGACTGAAAAGTATCTCATTCCTCCTCGATGGGTTTCATTTGGAAGTCACCCTGACACATCGACTCCAACAATGTGCGGGTGTTGTAGTTGATGCCCTTATAAACAATTTGGCACAGCTGCCATAGCTCAAGTCCATGATGAGGACACTGCTGGAGAAGGTCCTTGAACCTCTCAAAGAAAACATGAAAAGATTCGGTCTCAGTCTGATACATTTGATGTATCTGGTGCCGTATCTGTTGAGTTTTCCTTTGAGGGAAAAATCTCTTCAGAAATACGGTCACAAAGTCATCCAAAGACCGAATGGAGCTCGCCAGGAGGTTGTACATCCATTTCTTTGCGTTATCCTTCAACGCGAAAGAAATCATCCTCAACCGGAGTGAATCCTCGGCAAGCTGTTGAAGCTTGAACATGGAGCATACTTCCTCAAATTCGCGTATAAAAATATACAGATCCTCCTTATTGGCAGTAAAGGGTGGTAGCATGCTCACATATTGAGGTTCCAGCTCATAGTTGTTCCCGCGAGCAGGGGGAAGAACTATGCAAGAAGGCTACGCAGCCCGAACAGGATGGGTCAGCTCCCACAAAGTCATCGGTCTATCCTGTCGAGCTAAAGGTGGTGGTGCGCCAAGAACTCGATCCTGACCGAATCTCCCTTCCTCTTGATGGGAATTAAATTTATACCGCAAGTGCACGGCGTCAATGAAGACGTGGCAAGTACGGGTCGAACACAAGGAGGGAGAGATTTGTTATTAGTGTGATTTCGATTGGGGGAAAGGAGGAGGGAAGAATAAATTTGGGTTTTTGAGATTTTTGATTTAATTATCTAAAGCAAGAAACATGAACAAATAAAACTAAAACAAGAATAAAGAAGTGAATTACGTTGGGTGGAGGTTTAGATTTAAGGTTTAGATTAGAGAATTCAGAAACTTATAATAAATCATGTTAGTTACGAAGCATTACATGATAAATGATTTAACACAAACTCAAGTAATCAAAATATACTAATCACGAACTTAAAATAATAACATTTATTCTCTTCTCTTCACCCTAAATCTGTAACCTCCACCCTTTGGAAAGAGTTAGAAACTCATGGAAGGAGGAAGAAGGGGTCCTAGAGGCATTACAAAAGAAAAGTAAAAACAAGAAATAAAAGATAGAATTTTATTACTAAAATAAAGACAAATAAAAACAACAACTAAAAACTAGGTCTAAGGCCAAGGACCTTTCTAACATCGTTCTCGGAGCTATTTATAGTTGTTACAAGAGACCTACGTATAGAATTGGAGAGTACACGTGTCCAGACACGACTGGACAAAATTGGAGCACACGGATCGCTAAGGGGGCGGCGAAATCGCCGCAAATGGAAGGTATGGTGCGGCGGAAACGCCGCATATAATGTTCTGATTTTGTCCGGATTTTGGTTGAATGTTTATGGTATGATTTGATCCTCTTTTGCACATATGGATTGATTCTTTCCATTCTTTTGAGCTTCGGATTAATTCCTTTATATGTTTGGAGATCTACATTGATTTTTCTTTAGATTTTCTCTATAATAACTCGTGAATTGCAATTAGGTACTTGGGTTTTTGCAATTATCTCCCCGGCTACTTTTGTGCTTAAGTCCTTCTTCTTTTTGTAATTAGATCTTGAATGCTTTTATGCCTGGATACATTTCCATTCGTAACCCGATAATCTTGAGCTTTGTCTTTATGATAGAAATGAGTCTTTTGCACGCGTTTATGCTTGGGATGTGGGTAATTTGCATTCAGGTCCCTGTATTCTGTAAATAAGACTAAACACATACCTTAGTAGCATTTATTGATATAAAAGTAATCTAAATGAAAGACATGTGATGCAATGTATGCAATGCATCAAATACCCCCACACCTAGATTTTGCTAGTCCCTAGCAAAACAGAAACTACGAAAAATAAAAACATGGAAATCCTAACTCACTTTCGTAGGAATCACGGTTGCACTTAGCATGTGCAACAAGCCTTTAAACCTCCAAGTTTCCTTAGAGGACGAGTTTTGTCTCGTGAGGGTTTTCAGTTGACACACCCACAAAGTCTCAAATCAACATTTCATTAATAGTTCTCAATATCCCTAGCTCAACCTTATACATCTCACTGAGAATTCTTGCATGCTCATTATATAAATCTAACTCATTAAAATTCTGACTTGGTCTTTGCTCCTCCAACATTCACACCACTAACCCTTCTAGACATGTTATCACTTAAATTATTTTGCACGCCTCCTCTGGTGGTGAAGTATCATTCGGATCAACCATGACATGGATCATTCTTTTAGCTTTGGGCCTTGAGTATTTTTTCTTTTCTTCCGTGATTCAACACATTTGCTTTTTGACACTTTTACCCTTTTTGCATTCGTGTAGCGAGTTTGGTCGATAATCCCGAGCTGGTAGACTCAAGTTACCAGGTATCAAGATACCCCTACGGATCAGTGACTCAAAGGCTTGGGCTTTTGTAATCATTTTGCAGAATGTGCTTTCCTCACTTTATTCCTTTATTTTTAATTTTATTTTCCTTAAGGCTTAATTGCTATTAGAAGTCCACACTTCCCGGTATATTTTCCTCAACTTCTGCTTTTTATCAACCACTTCAAAGATTTGATTCATCCAATTTAAGTGCATACATGTCTTAAAGGGCAATGAGTTATTTCTTTGGAACTTAGATTTATGTCATAATTTCTACAAGCAGAACTATATAATAAGGAACAAAAACTCAATGCCATTTGTACACGGGTTTTGGCAGTTCAATCTTAAGCTATGTCATGAAACATTGATTTTTATTTTTATTTTTAGAAATAAAAGACAGATATATAGATAAATATATACATAAACAACCCCCCACACCTAAATCATGCATTGTCCTCAATGTATGCAAATATAAAGCAAATGAACTTATTACCTTGGTGAACTGCGGTGAAAGGATGAGATTTGCTCAAAGTCAACCATAGTTAGAACTGGATTGAATGACACCATATTGGTGCATGTATCGAGTTGAATTGTTCCCCATGTTGCAATGAGAGTCCTGAGTCACAGGTTCCACACCCCTCACATAAATTGGTTCTCTTATTTGCTCGAGTGATGGTGGGCGTGTAGATGAATTCCTCCCCTTTTTCTTACTTCCTTTTTGATTTTGTGATGATTCAGAAATCTTATAGATACGCGATTTCATCACAACATCACTTTGATTGCATATTATTTCTGGTTCACTATCAATATGAAAGATATTAAATTCAGCTTTTAAGTTCCCAAAAGATAATTGTATGAGCCCATTTCGACAGTTTATCAATGCTTCAGAAGTGGCTAAAAAGGGTCTGCCTAGAATTACAGGGATTTGTTGTTTAGGATTTACAACAGGTGTGGTATCTAGTACGACAAAATCCACTGGGTAAATGAAGTCACCAACCTTGATCAAAACATTCTCTACTATACCTCTTGGTTTCTTAGTAGAGCAATCAGCAAATTAAAGGGTTGTCTTAGAGGGTTTTAGTGGACCAAGGTTCATTTGCTCATAGACAGAGTACGGGACTAGGTTAACACTAGCACCAAGGTCTAGAAGGGCTTTGTTGATAAAAGTATCTCCTATTGCACATGAAATTGTGGGACATGCAGGATCCTTATATTTTATAGGAGACGAGTTTGACAGGATAGAGCTTATGTTTGCAGTTAAGAATGCCTTCTTTGGTACATTCGTTTTTCTCATTTTAGTGCACAGATCTTTTAAGAATTTAGCATAAGCAGGTATTTGTTGAATCATGTCTAAGAGTGGAATGTTCACCTTACTTTGCTTAAATACTTCCAAGATTTTCTCCATTTGTGCACTTGAGTTCTTTTTGAGTCTATTAGGGAATGGGGCTTTAGGAACATAGACTCGCTCAGGTTTAGGTTGAGCTATGGGTTCAGGTTGAGTAGGTGGGTTGGGCGTTTCAGATTGGACGTCGGGTTCAATGGTTAGGTCATATGTGGTAGCTTGATGGCTAGATTGATTAGACGTTCTCGGATTTACCACATTATTATCAATCTGTCTTCCGGACCGTAATGATACTACAACATTTATTTGTTGGAACGGTCCTTCCTCATTAACCATTTGAACCGGTCTAGGGTTGTTATTTCCTGAAGGTGCTTGATAGGATTGATATGAATTATTAGATCTAGGGTTCATCTCAGGTTGACTTGGAAACCGACCCTTTTCTCTTTCAACTACTATTTGTGATAGTTGGCTGACTTGTGTCTCTAGCCTTTGGAAGGTCTGGTTGGTTGTTTGTATAAAGGTTTTCATCTAATTTTCTAAGCTTGTCAACCTAACCTCATGATCGCCATTGTTACTAAACCCAGATGATGTATTATTTTGGTTATACGGGTTTGGTTGTTGTCTGGGAGGTTGACCTTGTTGGCTTGATGAGAAATTGGAATTATTACGCCAACCCGAGTTATTGGTTGATGCGTATGAGTCATTTCTAGCATGGTTATACATGGCATTAACTTGTTCCCAGTTCGCACAATCCTCCATTACATGACCAGTCTAACCACATCTAGAGCAAGGGATAGACGAGGCTTGATTCACTCGGGTTGGGTTTGTAGCTCTAAACTTTCCATTCTGCGCATAAGGGTAGCTAGTTTTGCTTCAGCCGCTATGTTGGCATCTACAGCTTAGACACCTGGTATGGGTTGACTTGCTATTCTAGATCCAATACTCGGGTTAAGCGGTGTTCTAGCATTGTCCCATTGCATACTGTTTTCAGCTAAATCCTCAAGAAAAGTCCAGGCATCATTTTCATTTTTCGACATGAAGTTCCCTTGGCTTACGGATTCTACCATAACCCTAGATGTGGGTGTCAATCCCTCAAAAATAATTTGGCATAATTGCCATCTTGGAATTCCATGATGAGGGTATTGGGTCAGTACGCTTTTAAATCTTTCTAGATAGGAATAGAACGGCTCGCTCTCAGACTGAACGAATGCAACAATTTCATTCCTAATTCTCATAGTCTTATGGTTGGGGAATTTTTTTTTCAGGAATATTTGAACAAACTCAGCCCAACTCCTAATAGATCTTTCGGCTAGACTATATAGCCATTTCTTAGCGTCGTCCTTTAGTGCTAGAGGCACGAATTTCAGACGCACTGCCTCCTCAGGGATATGCTGGTATTGCATAAGAGAGCAGATTTCCTCAAATTCTCTAAGGAAGAGATATGGATCTTCCCTAGAGGTGAACTTAGGCAACATACTCATGTATTGTGCCTTAAGTTCGAAGTCGCGACCCGGTATGCTGGGCATAACGATGCACGATGGCTGAGCAGACATCGCTGGATAGCATCGATCCCTCAGAGTTATAGGTTGTGCAACAGGTGGGTCCACTACGTTCTCACCCATTGGATCCGGGTGAGGTGGTGCAACAAATGGATTGGGCCTAAGTTCCTGACTGGAATCTAGATGAACTCGTGAGAGTCGATTACTCAAGTCCCGAATCCAAATCTGAGTGCACCGGGTTGAATCAATTTTTGAATTCAAATTCGAAATTTAAATTCCAAATTTAATTTCAAGAATTAATTACAATTTTGTTTTTCGTTTTTTTTATATTTTTTTATGTTTTTTTAAAAAGGGAAACAAACAATAGAATGGGGAAAGATGAGAAAGGAATCCTAATCTAGAGAATTGAGGTGAGAAGAGAAAGAAGACTCAGATGAGAAGGGAAACTTAACTCTAAAGATAGAAAAGAGGGTTGGTCAGAAAATTCCTAAGAAAGCACGGTTCAAACAATCCTAGACCTAGTGTCGCTTAGATCTAGACGACTCCTAACTGGTTGAGTCGAATTGATTCGCTTGATTCACCTCCCTCACTAATCAAACCAACTTGGCCAGGCCGTGTATAGCTAGTGGGGGCGCTTCCGACAGAGTCGGTGCCAATTAGACAACCACTTCGCTTGGAAGACTTACGTCGACACAAAAACACTTTCTAGACACCAAATTAAATTAAATCAGCTTCAGGTCATAGCAAGTCAAACCAATCTTCTCCTTAATTGAGTCTGAGTCCTTAGGGGCCAATGTCTAATTGATTTTAATTTTAAGGCTTAGGTGACACTTTAGGATTGTGATTTGTGGGCCACGGAAGGGTGATGAAATCCCCACCGTATCTTTTCCTACGGAGTTGCCCTTAAAATAGTTTAACTTAGATCTAGCAGAGATAGTCAAACAATGGTCTTTAATTGGGGGCAATTGCAAGGTTGTATGCAAACTAAATTATATGCTTAAATGCAATCGTTAAAACGCGATACGTACCTTGCCTCCAGCACTCTTCAACAAGAATTAATTTGCAAGAATTTAGCAATAATAATGCAAACAAAACATTATATGATGCATGCACTAAATTCTTCTAGTTTTGCCAATTTTTAGGTCAGAGTTGAATTATTGCCAATTATGTAATTTTGCCCTAACACATGCAGTTCTACGAAAAGGAAATTTTCTGAAAATAGAAATTACGAGGAAAAAGGCAACAAAAGTTACCTACGAAATGCTCAGTCGGGTTCGCCACCCACTCTCGAAATTGCAGTAGCTTCACGCGTCCACCCAGAGATGAGTCGCGTCCCAGAATAGTTTGAAGCCCAGAAGCTCCAAGTGTGCGGCGGATTCGCCGCAAATTGCTCTTCAGGTGCGGCGATTTCGCCGCTCGTTTAGCTCCAAATGTGCCCGGATTTCGCCATGCACTCTGTAGTCTCCTGAAACGCAAACCCAAATAGTTAGATCGCGCAAAAGATAAACAGGATAGAATCGAAATCAACAAAAATAAAATCTGCGTCGCCTCCCCGGCAACGGTGCCAAAAACTTGATGGGAATTAAATTTATACCGCAAGTGCACGACGTCAATGAAGACGTGGCAAGTACGGGTCGAACACAAGGAGGGAGAGATTTGTTATTAGTGTGATTTCGATTGGGGGAAAGGAGGAGAGAAGAATAAATTTGGGTTTTTGAGATTTTTTATTTAATTATCTAAAGCAAGAAACGTGAACAAATAAAACTAAAACAAGAATAAAGAAGTGAATTCCATTGGGTGAAGGTTTAGATTTAAGGTTTAGATTAGAGAATTCAGAAACTTATAATAAATCATGTTAGTTACGAAGCATTACATGATAAATGATTTAATACAAACTCAATTAATCAAAATATACTAATCACGAACTTAAAATAATAACATTTATTCTCTTCTCTTCACCCTAAATCCGTCACCTCCACCCTTTGGAAAGAGTTAGAAACTCATGGAGGGAGGAAGAAGGGGTCCTAGAGGCATTACAAAAGAAAAGTAAAAACAAGAAATAAAAGACAGAATTGTATTACTAAAATAAAGACAAATAAAAACAACAACTAAAAACTAGGTCTAAGGCCAAGGACCTTTCTAACATCGTTCTCGGGGCTATTTATAGTTGTTACAAGAGACCTAAGTATAGAATTGGAGAGTACACGTGTCCAGACACGACTTGACAAAATTGGAGCACACGGATCGCTAAGGGGGCGGCGAAATCGCCGCAAATGGAAGGTATGGTGCGGCGGAAACGCCGCATATAATGTTCCGATTTTGTCCGGATTTTGGTTGAATGTTTATGGTATGATTTGATCCTCTTTTGCACATATGGATTGATTCTTTCCATTCTTTTGAGCTTCGGATTAATTCCTTTATATGTTTGGAGATCTACATTGATTTTTCTTTAGATTTTCTCCATAATAACTCGTGAATTGCAATTAGATCCTTGGCTTCTTGCAATTATGTCCCCGACTACTTAGTGATCCGGTCCCGACCGTCATGACCTGATCGGCGTTGCCCACTTTGTCGATAGTAGGAGAGACGAGATCCCCGGATCTTGGCTCACTTGCTGGGCTTTGTGGTCCTTGTCATAGGGAGATGAGGCGTGTTGAGGTCGTGTGATCTCACTGTTAGGCGTCGTCTAGCTGTAAGGACCTATAGCGACCTTAGGATTGCTTGAGCCTTGTTTGCTTGTCTGCTTCTACCTGTACCCATCCGCCGTAGCATAAGGACTTCTTCCCTTCTCTCCTGAGTCATTCTTTCTCTCCTGTGTTCCCCCGTCTTCTCCTCTACGCACATTCTTTGAAAAAGAAAAAAAAGAAAAAAAAGGTTTTGGTTTGTGTGTGCACCTTTGTGTATGCTTTCGTGGACACGGGACGAGAGGGGTCGTTTGACGAGGAGCGTTGTCAACCTGGCTTCGGTCATCGATTTCTCGACACCTTCCTCCTCTCGTGTCGCACACAGTCCGGGTTCAATGGCTGCTAATTTACGTGAGGAGGAGCAGTTGCTGGACCCACCTGCTCCACCAGTACTTCCAGTTGTCGTTCCCATACCTCTACGGGATCGATGCTACCCGAGTCGTACAGATCTGCCCTCATGCATCGTATTACCAGAGGCTAATGGGAACCATTTTGAGGTTAAGTGATGAGAATTTTATTTATACCGCAAGTGCACGGCGTCTATAAAGACGTGGCAAGTACGGGTCGAACACAAGGAGGGAGAGATTTCGTTATTTTTGTTATTTTCGATTAGGGGAAGAGGGGAAGAAGAAATAAATTGGGTTTTTGGGATTTTTGGTTTAATTATCTAAAGTACGAAATAAGAATAATTAAAATTAAAACAAGAACAAAGAGGAAAATCCGTGGGGTGGAGGTTTAGATTTAGGTTTAGAGTAGAGAATTACTGAAACTTATTGTAAATCATGTTAGTTATGAAGCATTACAAGATAAATGACTTAACATAAACTCAAGTAATCAAAATATACTAATCATGAACTTAAAATAATAACATGCATTCATCATTCTCTAACCCTAATTCCATCACCTCCACCCTTTGGAGAGAGTTAGAAACTCATGGAGGGAGGAAGAAGAAGGGATCCTAGAGACATTAAAAGAAAAGAGAGACAAAACAAAATAAAACAGAAATTTATTACTAATGATCCAAGACCAAAGGTTCAAAGATGTGTTACATTCGTGCTACGAAGCTATTTATAGCCGATACAAGGGATACCAGTATATGAAAGGGAATTACACGTGGCGACACAGGACTGGACAAAATTTGGGGACGCGGATCGACAGGGGTGCGGCGGAAACGCCGCAGATTGTAGGTATTGTGTGGCAGAAACGCCGCACAATCTGGTCTGATCGGGTCCGGATTTTGGCTGTGCGTTTATGGTATGATTTGATCCTCCTTTGCGCGTCTGGATTGATTCTTTCCATTGTCTTGGGCTCCGGATTAATTCCTTCCATTGTTGGGATTTTATTTTTGATTTTTCTTTTGACTTCTCCAACACAATAACTTGGCCCTTTTATTATAGTCAGGTCCTTGACATTTTGCAATTAAGCCCTTGACCTTTTTGTGATTAGCTCCTTGAATGCTTTTATGCTTGGACGCATTTCCAATTGAAACCCGATAAACTTGAACTCGGTCTTTATGATAGAAATGAATCTTTTGCACGCGTTTATGCTCGGAATGTGGGTAATTTGCATTCAGGTCCCTGTATTCTGTAAATACGACTAAACACATACCTTAGTAGCATTTATTGATATAAAAGTAATCTAAATGAAAGACATATGATGCAATGTATGCAATGCATCAAATACCCCCACACCTAGATTTTGCTAGTCCCTAGCAAAGCAGAATATAAGAAAATGAAAGCAGGGAAATCTTAACTCACTTTCGTAGGAATCACGGTTGCACTTAGCATGTGCAACAAGCCTTTAAACCTCCAGGTTGCCTTAGAGGACGAGTTTTGTCTCGTGAGGGTTTTCAGTTGACACACCCACAAAGTCTTAATTCAACATTCCATTAATAGCTCTTAATATTTCTGCCTTAACCTTATACATCTCACTTAAAGTTCTCGCATGCTCATTATACAGTTCTAACTTATAAAAAGTTTGACTTGGTCTTTATTCCTCCAACATTCACACAACTAACCCCTCTACACATGTTATCACATAAATTATTTTGCACGCCTCCTCTGGTGGTGAAGTATCATTTGGATCAACCATGGCATGGATCACTCCTTTAGCTTTGGGCCTTGAGTATCTTAAAGTATTTATTTATTTTTGTCCTTTTTCCGTTATTCAACACATTTGCTTTTCTTTTTGACACTTATACCCTTTTTGCATTCGTGTAGCGAGTTTGGTCGATAATCCCGAGCTGCCAGACTCAAGTTACCGGGTTTCAAGATACCCCTACGGACCAGTGACTCGAAGGCTTGGGCTTTTGTAATCGTTTTGCAAAATGTGTTTTCCTCAATTTATTTTTATTTTATTTTACTTTTATTTTCCTCAAGGCTTAATTGCTATTAGAAGTCCACACTTCCCGGTATATTTTCCTCAACCTCTGTTTTTTATCAACCACTTCAAAGATTTGATTCATCCAATTTACGTGCATACATGTCTTACAAGGGTCATGGGTTATTTCTTTGGAACTTAGATTTGTGTCATAATTTCTACAAGCAGAACTATATAATAAGGAACAAAAACTTAATGCAATTAGTACACGGGTTTTGGCAGTTCAATCTTAAGCTATGTCATAGAATTTTTTTTTTATTTTTTTTTTAATTTTTTTATTTTTTTTAGAAATAAAAGAACAGATATATAGATAGATATATACATAAATAAACACCCCCCCACACCTAAATCATGCATTGTCCTCAATGTATGCACAGATACAATAAATGCACTTATTACCTGCGTCGGCTTGCGGTAGAGGGGTTGAGTTTGCTCAAAGTCAACCATAATCAGAACTGGATTGAATGACACCATGTTGGTGCATGTATCCAGTTGAATTGTTCCCCATGTTGTCTTGAGGAAAAGATTCCACTCTTCTCACTTGAATTGGATCGCTTATTTGCTCGAGTGATGGTGGTTGAGTAAATGAATCACTCCCTTTTTTCTTACTTCTTTTTTGCTTATGTGATGATTTATTTGATTCAGAATTCTGATAAATACGTGCTCTCATCACAACATCACTTGGGTTGCATATTATTTCTGGCTCATTATCAATATGGAAGATATTAAATTCTGCTTTTAAGTTCCCGAAAGATAATTGCATGAGCCCATTTCGACAGTTTATTAATGCTTCCGAAGTGGCTAAAAAGGGTCTACCTAAAATTACAGGGATTTGTCGATTAGGATTTACAACAGGTTCAGTATCAAGTACGACAAAATCCACTGGATAAATGAAGTCACCAACCTTAATCAAAACGTCCTCTACTATACCTCTCGGTTTCTTAACAGAACAATCAGCGAATTGGAGGGTTGTCCTAGAGGGTTTCAGTGGACCAAGGTTGAGTTGCTCGTAGACAGAAAATGGGAGCAAGTTAACGCTTGCACCAAGGTCTAGAAGGGCTTTATTGATAAACGTATCTCCTATTGAACATGAAATTGTGGGACACCCAGGGTCCTTATATTTTATAGGAGATGTGTTGGAAAGAATTGAGCATATGTTTGCAGTTAAGAATGCCTTCTTTGGTACATTCGTTTTTCTCTTTTTAGTGCACAAATCTTTCAAGAATTTAGCATAAGCAGGTATTTGTTGAATCATATCTAAGAGTGGAATATTTACCTTAACTTGCTTAAATACTTCCAAGATTTTCTCTATTTGTGCACTAGAGTTCTTTTTGAGTCTATTGGGAAATGGGGCTTTAGGCACATAGACTCGCTCAGGTTCAGGTTGAGCTACAGGTTCAGGTTGGGTAGGTGGATTGGGCTTTTCAATTTGGACGTCGGGTTCAATGGTCAAGTCATATGTGGGTGCTTGATGGCTAGATTGATTAGTCATTCTAGGGTTTACCACATTATTGTCAATTTGTCTTCCGGACCGTAATGATACTACAGCATTGATTTGTTGGAATGGTCCTTCCTCATTAACCATTTGAACCGGTCTAGGGTTGTTATTTCCTGAAGGTGGTTGATAAGATTGATATTGATTATTAGTTCTGGGGTTCACCTCAGGTTGGCTTGGAAATTGACCCTTTTCTCTTTCACATATTATCTGTGCTAATTGGCTGACCTGTGTCTCTATCCTTTGGAATGATTGGTTGGTTGTTTGTATAAAAGTTGTCATTAAATTTTCTAATTTTGTCAACCTAACCTCATGATTTCCATTATTACCCCCAGATGATGTATTATTTTGGTTATATGGGGTTGGTTGTTGTCTAGGAGGTTGTCCTTGTTGGGTCCACGAAAAATTGGGATGATTACGCCAACCTGGGTTATAGGTTGATGCGTAAGGATCATTTCTAGAATTGTTATATGTGGCATTAACATGTTCCAGGTTCACACAGTCCTCCATTAAATGACCAGTCTGACCACATCTAGAGCAGGGGATAGACAATGGTTGATTCATTCGGGGTTGATTTTGTAGCTCTAGACTTTCCATTCTACGCATTAGGGTAGCTAGTTTTGCCTCAGCCGCTATGTTGGAGTCTATAGCTAAGACACCTGGTCGGGGTTGACTCGCTATTCTAGATCCAATACTCGGGTTGATGGGTGTTCTAGCATTGTCCCATTGCATACTATTTTCAGCTAAATCCTCAAGAAAAGTCCAGGCATCATTTTCATTTTTGGACATAAAGTTCCCTTGGCTCACATATTCTAGCATAACCCTAGATGTGGGTGTCAATCCCTCATAAATACTTCGGCATAATTGCCACTTCGGAATTCCGTGATGAGGGCATTGGGTCAAGACACTCTTAAATCTCTCAAGATAGGAATAGAACGGCTCGCTCTCAGACTGAACGAATGCAACAATTTCATTCCTAATCTTCATAGTCTTATGGTTGGGGAAATATTTTTTTAGGAAAACTTGAACAAATTCGGCCCAAATTCTAATAGATCTTTCGGCTAGACTATATAGCCATTTCTTAGCGTCATCCTTCAGTGCTAGAGGCACGAATTTCAGACGCACTGCCTCTTCAGGGATATGCTGGTATTGCATAAGAGAGCAGATTTCTTCAAATTCTCTAAGGAAGAGATATGGATCTTCCCTAGAGGTGAACTTAGGCAACATACTCATGTATTGTGCCTTAAGTTCGAAGTCGCGACCCGGTATGGTGGGCATGACGATGCACGATGGCTGAGCAACCATCGTTGGGTAGCACCGATCCCTCAAAGTTATAGGTTGCGCAACAGGCGGGTCCACTACGTTCTCACCCATTAGATCCGGGTGAGGTGGTGCAACAGGTGGATTGGGGTTAAGTTCCAGACTGGAATCTAGATGAACTCGTGAGAGTCGATTACTCAAGTCCCGAATCCAAATCTGAGTGCACCGGGTTGAATGAATTTTTGAATTCAAATTCGAAATTTAAACTCCAAATTTAATTTCAAGAATTAATTACTCTTTTTTTTTTGAATTTTTGAATTTAAAATATTTTTTTTTAAAGGAAACAAACAATAGAGAGGTAAGGATGAGAAGGGAAAGAAGACTCAGACGAGAAGGGAAACTTAACTCTAAAGGATAAAAATTAGGGTTGGTCAGAAATTTCCTGAACAAGCACGGTCAAAACAATCCTAGACCTAGTGTCACTTAGATCTTGACGACTCCTAACTGGTTGAGTCGAATTAGTTTGCTTGATTCACCTCCCTCACCAATCAAACCAAGTTGGCCAGTTAGTGTATAGCTAGTGGGGGCGCTTCCGACAGAGTCGGTGCCAATTAGACAACCACGTCGCTTGGAAGACTTTCGTCGACACAAAAACACTTTCTAGACACCAAATTTAATTCAATTAGCTTCAGGTCATAGCAAGTCAAACCAATCTCCTCCTTAATTGAGTCTGAGTCCTTAGGGGCCAATGTCTAATTGATTTTAAATTTTAAGGCTTGGGTGACACTTTAGGATTGTGATTTGTGGGCCACGGAAGGGTGATGAAATCCCCACCGTATCTTTTCCTACGGAGTTGCCCTTAAGATAGTTTAACTTAGATCTAACAAAGATAGTCAAACAATGGTCTTTTTAATGGGGGCAATTGCAATGTTGTATGCAAATTAAATTATATGCTTAAATGCAATCGTTAAAAACCGCGATACGTACCTTGCCTCCAGCACTCTTCAACAGAAATTGATTTGCAAGAATTTAGCAAGAATAATGCAAACAAAACATTATATGATGCATGCACTAAGGTCTTTCTAATTTTGCGAATTTTAGGTCAGAGTTGAAATATTGCCAATTATGGAATTTAAGCTTAACACGTGCAATTCTAATAAAAGGAAATTTTCTGAAACTAGAAATTACGAGGAAAAAGGCAACGAAGGTTACCTACGCAATGCTCAGTCGGGTTCGCCGCCCGCTCTCGAAATTTCAGTAGCTTTACGCGTCCACCCAGAGATGAGTCGCGTCCCAGAAAAAGTTGAAGCCCAGAAGCTCCAAGTGTGTGGCGGATTCGCCGCAAGTTGTTCTTCAGGTGCGGCGATTTCGCCGCTCGTTTAGCTCAAATGGTGCTCGGATTTCGCCGTGCACTCTGTTGTCTCCTGAAACACAAATCCAAATACTTAGATCGCGCACAAGATAAACAGGATAAAATCGAAATACAAAAACAACAAAATCTGCGTCGCCTCCCCGGCAACGGCGCCAAAAACTTGATGAGAATTTTATTTATACCGCAAGTGCACGGCGTCTATGAAGACGTGGCAAGTACGGGTCGAACACAAGGAGGGAGAGATTTCGTTATTTTTGTTATTTTCGATTAGGGGAAGAGGGGAAGAAGAAATAAATTGGGTTTTTGGGATTTTTGGTTTAATTATCTAAAGTACGAAATAAGAATAATTAAAATTAAAACAAGACCAAAGAAGAAAATCCGTGGGGTGGAGGTTTAGATTTAGGTTTAGAGTAGAGAATTACTGAAACTTATTGTAAATCATGTTAGTTATGAAGCATTACAAGATAAATGACTTAACATAAACTCAAGTAATCAAAATATACTAATCATGAACTTAAAATAATAACATGCATTCATCATTCTCTAACCCTAATTCCATCACCTCCACCCTTTGGAGAGAGTTAGAAACTCATGGAGGGAGGAAGAAGAAGGGATCCTAGAGACATTAAAAGAAAAGAGAGACAAAACAAAATAAAACAGAAATTTATTACTAATGATCCAAGACCAAAGGTTCAAAGATGTGTTACATTCGTGCTACGAAGCTATTTATAGCCGATACAAGGGATACCAGTATATGAAAGGGAATTACACGTGGCGACACAGGACTGGACAAAATTTGGGGACGCGGATCGACAGGGGTGCGGCGGAAACGCCGCAGATTGTAGGTATTGTGCGGTGGAAACGCCGCACAATCTGGTCTGATCGGGTCCGGATTTTGGCTGTGCGTTTATGGTATGATTTGATCCTCCTTTGCGCGTCTGGATTGATTCTTTCCATTGTCTTGGGCTCCGGATTAATTCCTTCCATTGTTGGGATTTTATTTTTGATTTTTCTTTTGACTTCTCCAACACAATAACTTGGCCCTTTTATTTTGTAGTCAGGTCCTTGACATTTTGCAATTAAGCCCTTGACCTTTTTGTGATTAGCTCCTTGAATGCTTTTATGCTTGGACGCATTTCCAATTGAAACCCGATAAACTTGAACTCGGTCTTTATGATAGAAATGAATCTTTTGCACGCGTTTATGCTCGGAATGTGGGTAATTTGCATTCAGGTCCCTGTATTCTGTAAATACGACTAAACACATACCTTAGTAGCATTTATTGATATAAAAGTAATCTAAATGAAAGACATATGATGCAATGTATGCAATGCATCATTAAGCCTCTGTTTATTTCCGTGCTCCCTCACTTCACTGGGAAAGGTGACCCCTATATCTTTCTCAGGGAATTTGAGGAGGTTAGCACAGACTCCATCCATCTTAGGCTTGTGCCCTTTGCGCTGAAGGATGACGCCAAGAAGTGGTTGTACAACAACCAGGCAAATGCCTTTAAGACTTGGGATGCGTTTCAATCTGCATTCCTAAAGAAGTACTTCCCAAATCACCGGACTCAAAAATTGAGGAACGAAATCAATTCGTTTTATCAACATGAGACCGAACCATTCCATGCATACTTAGAGAGGTTCAATGAGCTACTATCCTCATGCCGTCACCATGGCATCGAGTTGTGGTGCCTTTGTCATATTGTTTACGAAGGTCTTCACATCTCGTCCCGAACGCTCCTTGAGTCCATGTGTCAAGGAGAGTTCTTCGGAAAGGATGAAAGGGAGGCATGGGCTTTCCTAGAAGACCTTGCTGAGAAAAAAATTCAATAAGAGAGTGTAAGGGAACCACCTGTATCATCTAGTATAGGAGCGAGGATCGCGAATGCAAACTCGACTAGATCGGGTGCCGCATTTGCTATCGATACCACTACGGCCACCGAGGCACGCATGGCGGCCTTAATGCGCCGTATGGATTCGATTGAGCTCCAAAACCAACAAGGTGCACCTCACATGTCCACATCTGGTACAGTTCCCTGTCATTCATGTGGTAGGGTAGGTCATGTCGAAAGCGAGTGTGTGTCTATTCCACCTGAGATGGAGCATGTCAACGCCATCTATGACAGAGCTAGGAATGACCCATACTCATCATCTTATAATCCTGGATGGAAGAACCACCCCATTCTTTCATGGAACCAAACTAATGCCCCTGGTGGTCCTTCAAACTCCTCTAGACCACATTACCAATCACACTAACCTCCCATGCATGCACATTCCTATCGGCCACCCCAAGCGCAAACCACCAATCAATCGAGTTTCCCAAATTCCAATAATATGGAAACCCGATTCAATTCGCTTGAGACCTTGACTCGTGGACTTGAAAACTCAATGAATATTTTTATGTCAACTACGAGTCAAGTTCTCACTTCAAATCAGCAGACCATCAAATCTCTAGAGCATCAGATGGGCCAATTGGCTCAGTCTGTACATGTAAGAGAGAGGGTCTTTTCCTAGCCAGCCTGAGGCTAACCCCCGTCTGTACCAACAACAACACATGCAAAATGAGAATGTGGTACCTCGGGGGAGGCAAGTGAACCATGTGGAGGAACCTGTTCACCATGTCAATTCCATTGTGACCTTAAGGAATGGAAAACAGGTTGACAATCACATTTCCTTGTCACAACAACCACCATCTATGCAACCCCTTAGTGGGAATGGTGGTGAAGAAGAAGCTGAGGGTGAGGGTAATACACCAAGACTTCCTTCTCAGGCACCGCAGAAAACCTACCTGCCAAAAGCTCCCTATCCAAGTAGGTTAACCGAAAAGCAGAGTGACAACATGGACAAGATATTAGAGGTGTTTAAGCAAGTAAAGGTTAACATCCCCTTGTTGGATGTCATCCAACAAATACCTCAATATGCCAAAGTGTTGAAGGATCTCTGCACAACCAAGAGGAAGACCAATGTTCCTAAGAAAGCATTCTTGGCTGCAAATATCAGCTCACTTTTGTCCAATCCCACCTACACAAAATATAAGGACTCTGGGTGTCCTACTATTCAGTGTACAATAGGGGACACTAGAATGAGCAATGTTTTGCTTGATTTAGGATAAGCGGTCAACCTCCTCCCATTCTCTGTTTATCAACAGTTGAACTTGGGAGAATTGAAACCAACTAAGATCACCCTTCAATTGGCGGATAGATCCATTCGTATTCCCATGGGGATTATCGAGGACGTGCTTATCAAAGTTGGAGATTTTATATTTCCAGTCGATTTTGTTGTCCTCGATACCAATCCTGTTGCAAACACCCACTCTCAAATACCTTTGATTTTGGGTAGACCATTTCTGGACACCTCCAATGCCTTGATTAATTGTAGAAATGGTCTCATGAGATCTCAATCGGTAACATGAGTGCCGAGTTTCATGTGTTCAACTCTGGTAGGCAACATGAACCCATGGATGAAACATTAAATCTAAATCTCATCCGCCAATTGGAGAAAGCACCACAAAATCAATGAACACCCCTAACCCCAATGCAACCCGTTGAGAATGTTCGTGGGCCAAGCGAAAACTAATTGCCTGTATTTGCAATGCAACAAAGTGAGCTGGCCTCGAACATGAATGTCCAAAGGGAGTGTTCGTTGCATGATTCAGTTGAGAGTACTAGTGAGAGTGAGACACCTCATCATATGCCTATACCAGAAGGTGTCTCTACCTCATGTCTCATGGCCATTGAGTCATTTGAGCTTCGTATTGACTCCAACAAGGACCCACCTATGACCGAGCTTATGCTTGAGGATCTAAATGATGGTGGGAGGTCCTTGTTGGATGACTTGGGGAGAAGCCCCATTCTTAGTAATGCAAGTCTGCTGCATCCATTGAATGAGCCTGAGGAACTCATTCCGATGCACCCGCCTATTGGTTGGAGGGTTTTCTTCGATGAGCAATTAAACCCTAGTGAGGCAACACAACTTCATTCTTTGTTGCCCACACCCAACCAATATCATGAGGGGTTCGAGCCTTTCAGCTTTGACCTTTCACCCCTCATGACACCTCAGAGTACCAGTGAAGTTTGCCCATCTCGGCAAGTCTCTTGTCCTCATGACTTGTTGTTCTCATTTAATGTTCCTTGACCAAATGATTATGAGAATATCATTGTTGCTATACATATCATACTAAAAAAAATCGAAACAAAGTGCAATAAAAGACTCCATGAGCGAGCATTGATTGTTGTGGGCCCCAACCCTTGCGTATTTGGGCCCCAATTCTTCACGTATTTATCTCCCTTCTTCAGCATCTCACAGGTTTTGAGGGAATTCGGGTTTGTGTCCATCAACATGACCTTGAACTTCCCATTGTACTTCATGTTGGTGAGATCTCTCCTTTTTCATGCATATATCCATGTAGTATCTTGCTCGCATTCAGTGAGGACAATGCAAGAAGTACGTGTGTGTGGGGGGGGGGGGTGTTTTACGTGTGTACATAGTCGAGTCTTTTTCTTTTGATTTTGTTTTCTTTTTTTGTGTATTGTTAGGGTCATGCTAGTGTGCTGCATTTAACATTTATATTTCTGCTTGCCATGATTCTTGGGTGACTTGTCTTTTTTTGCTTGCCTAGTGCTTTAAAATTTTCACATTTCTTTCAAAATCTTCATGTGTTTGCGAAAGAAAATGTTTTTGTAGGTTTTGTGAGTGTTTAGCATGTGCAAAACCGTTGAGAGGCAAAGTAAAAAGAAAGCTCCCAAAATTGTCTTGAACTTGATGCATTAGAATTTCTAGTTTACTGGCTTTAGGTCTTATCGAGTCGTTAGGATGCACCGCGGTTTTCCCTTCGGGGGGCGTGTAATCATAGGGTTTCAGCACTCAAACATTTAAAGAAGTCCACCCTGAACCTAGTGAGTCAAATAATTCGTGTCTTTTAGTATAAAGAAGTTTGTCGTGGTCAAGGGCCCTTAATCTCTTTTTGTGAAACTTAAGTGTAGGGGTTTTGGTTCCCATGTAGATAAATAAATAAGTGGTGTTCTCTCTTCTCGCACGACTCCTATCACTCGGGAAAGTAGGTCTGGGGGGACTTTGTGCCTGGTGCTTTCGAGTCATCTGACTTGGGATGCACCGACCGAACACCCGTTACACGGGTGGTAGGGATCGCCCTATGTGGAGATTTGGGGGAAGGTGTACGTGATAGTGTAAGTCCTTGTAGGCAATGATGCACGAAACCTGACCCTGGGAGAATCAAACACCAACCAATAAACTGCTCCAAAGAAAAAGAAAAAAAAAGAGAAAAAGAAAAAAAAGAGTCAAATAAGAACCAAAATGGACTTTACACATTGTATCACATTCAGAAGATAAGGTTGCCCATGATCGACAAAACGGGTTGCCTAACTTTCACGAATGGCTCATTAGGCTAGGTGTGTGGACTGATTACCCATATAGAGTCGACCCGTAGTATTACCGCATCCCATGATCAACAAAATGAGTCCAACGAGTCGTGTAGCTAGATTGATTAATGCATCTTGTTTGGATTTTGTGGGTATATCCACTGAAAACCCTCAGGAGACAACACTCCTCCTCCTTGGCGACAAGGAGGTTTAACGACTTGTTGCATGTGCTAAGTGCAACCGTGATTCCTACGAAAGTGAGTTAGGATTTCATGTTTTTCGAATGCTTTTTCCTTTCTTTGTTTTGCTCGGGACTAGCAAAAGTTAGGTGTGGGGGTATTTGATTGACATCATTTCATGCTTATATTTGTATCTTATATCCATTATCTTTCACCTAAACAATGCTATGTTACGAGTTTTATGTTTAGTTTTCAGGAATAAATAGGTTTGAATAGATGAAGCATAAAAGAACCCAAAAGCTGGGAAAAAGGACTGAATTGTGAGATCTGGGGACTAAGATGCAAGGGAGAAGGACCTGAATGTAAGACAGAAGGACCTAATAGCAAAACAGAATACTCCACACCATCATGGGGAGTATTTTAGCAATTCGATTCAGGTCGGAGCTCCAACAAACCAAGTGAATGCATCCAAGACCAGCAAATATACCAAGAAAAGCCCACAACAAAAATGAGCAGGATCTGAACCATATAGACCGCCAATTGGCGGTCCAAGACGGCGGGAGAACTATGCAAGAAGGCTCCGTGGCCCGAATAAGATGTGTCCACTCCCACAAAGTCATTGGCCTATCCTGTCGAGCTAAAGGTGGTGGTGCACCAAGAACTCGATCTTAACCGAATCCCTCTTCCTCTTGAGTTAGAGGCGGAGAAGAAGGATGTCTACATGGTGGTGGAAGCAGACCGACATAATCCATATATGAAACCCAGTCTCTTATAGCGTCGTGAGACGACTCGGCCTCGGGCTCCAAAGGAGCACGAGGCGGAGATGGGCGATCACCTAGACTATACATCTCAGAAAAATGCACTCTCTCAAGTCGAGCACTCTCCCAGAACGAGCCCAACCTCGCATAAAATGCTCAACTCGACTCTAAAACAACACACAACAGAAGGTCTAATCAGAGTAGGAGTCTATAACGAAGAATATAGGGGAGGAGAAGGCTCGAATGAGAAAGGAAGAATCATTAGAGCTAGTGTAGGTAGTGGGTGAAAGTAGAAGCCTAATCTAGCAAGCACGACTCAAGCAACCTATGGCTATAGGTCCTTAGGCTAGACGACGCGTAACTTCATAATCACTAGATCTAGAGATCAAGTACCTCCTACTTTCGACAAGGCAGGTGACGCCGATCAAGTCATGACGGTCTCAACTCGATCACTCTCCTAGTGCGTCTGAAATCCTAGGGCCAATGTCGACTAGCTTTTAGAATTAAGGCTTTGATTAAGAGTGATTTTGGGGCAAAGGAAAGGGTGATGAAATCCCCCACCTTATCTTGTATAGGACAACCCCTCCTTAGTAGTGTTTTGAGTCTTAATCTAGCAATCAACTCTCCAAACAAACGCTCACCTCACTCTTGTCCCAATGCACCTTACTAACTAATGCATGATCTAAACATGCGTGAATGAGGGATCAGGTGCACGTACCTCACTCCAGCAATCGATAACAAGAATGTAAAGAAAAGAAAAGACAAATGCATGCCAGGTCTACAAATGATGCATGACCTAGATGACAATAAGTCTAATCTTTTGCTTTGAGTTTTGTGGTCCAAGTTGTCTTAACAAGGGGTCATGCAAGCCAAATTAATTTAAACCACTAAAATAGAGCATGCATGGCATCAACAGTGACAAGAAACAACTTGAAATAGGCAAAGGAAACTACTGTAAAAACAGAAATCGAAAATAGCTCACCCAATCCACCACTGGCGGATGTAAATCCGCTCTTAGCGGATCTTCTGGGATTGAGGTCCCCAGAATTTAGCAGTATCCTTTTGGGCTCCAGTAGGTCCTCTTGTTCACTTGTGACCCCATTCAGTAAACCCAAAAAAAAATGGAAACGTAAAAACAAAAAAAAACCCACCAAAATGGCAAACTCAACTACGAAAATAATGTTGCTCGGCAACAACAGCAATAACTTGATTGAATCAGTTAAAATAATCGCAAGTGAACGGCCACGTTGAAGCGGTGGCAAGCACGGATCGATCCATAAGAAGCGTGCGCGAGTCGAGTTCACAATAATCGAGTGGGAAAAGAAAGGGTGAGAGATGCAGTCAGAATCAAACTGAAACATGTAGAAAATCAGAAAACACAATAAAACTAGACCCCTAGGGGGGTAGAGAAGGAACATGGTATTGAAAATATGTAGTGTAGTGTGTGTTCAAATGTGCTCATCAAGAGATGTCATACATGAAATCCATAAAACTCAAATTCAACTTTGCCTCCACATGAAATAAGATAAACATACAAGGCAATAATTGAAATGAAGCAAATATGTTCACATGCATAATGACTCATATCCAACTATGTCTCCACATGAAATAAGATTTATCACAATCATTAAAACATACAAGACATTAATTTGGATAAAACCAACAAGAGCACATGCATGCACAGTCTTGTTCCCTTCTTCCACTCCATCCTTATCTTAACCTCATCATTCCCCACAAAATAGGCTCACTAATCTAAGCATGTGCGAAGCTTCATTGAAGAGCATTAGCAAATCAAAGATAAGAGTGAAGTCCCATTAGATGGTTATTGATTGACATCATATCATGCATATATTTGTGTCTTATATCCTTTATTCTTAGCCTAAGGAGTGTTACGTAACGAATTTTAAAGTTTAAGGAATGAACCAAGTTTGAGAAGAAGAGACTATAAAAGGACTTAAAATCAAGAAAAAATACTGAATTGAAGGACTTATGGACTGAGATGCAAGAGAGAAGGACCCAGATGTAAACCAACATAATCAACGAGCAAATCAAGAAGCTCCACACCATCATGAGGAGTATTTTTGCAATTAGATCAGGGTCCAAACATTCACAACCAAATCGGGTTTATAAAACATCAAGAAATCAAGCCAGAAAGGAAACACAAAAATCCAGACTCCATCCAAGACACATGGACCGCTAATTGGCTGTCCCAGACTGCCAATTAGCGGTCCAAATGTATCCAACGATTTCAAGGTTTAGTCGGGTCATTGGTTATGTTGTTTTATGTCTATTTATATTTTTATGTTAGTCCCATACAAAGGAATTGTCCCCAATTGCCTTTTTCTATGACTATAAACAGAACTCTTCCTTCTCCTTTGTATACTAATCATTGCTTGGTGGCATTGTCTCTACTTGGAGTAAGCCTTGGAGCAAAACTCAAGGTGGAGAAGAATGCCACTTGTAATGTGAGTCAAGTAAATAAAATAATTCTTCATAGTTTGTCTTAAACTTTGTCTTTCTTTTAATGCTTCCATGTTTAGCTTGTTTTGTTTGTCTTAATCTTAGTAGAAGAAATTAGCATGTCTTCCTTTCCTTTCTTAATTACCTTAATTTCGTTTTGTCTTCTTTTAATGAGTAGTGAGTAGTTTCATCTCCCTTTGCGGTGGAGTTGATGTCTATACATGTTATGTAGATGGAATGAATGCTAGACATTGTTGTATGTGAGAAATATTAGTTCTTGAATTAAAGAGAATACTTAACTTGATGGTTTCTACCATAATATGTAGGTACATTTGAAACTTGTTTAGGTTCTTAATAACAAACTTGCCTTGCTCATATTAATCACCTAGGTTTGTGATTTGGATGATAGGTATTGCCATGAGGTACTTCCTATACATAACAAACACTACCTACACTTGAGCTTACTGTATGCATTCATCACCACTTATTTCATGTGTACACACACTCCACCCCTTTGGGGTCTTCCATTTCTGATTTCTAGATTCTTCTATTAGTCACTTAGTTTCATTTCTTCTCGTACTTTCATCTTGTTTGTTGCTTACTTGTGTAATGTAGTTTAGTCTAGTTTAGTGTAATTACGTTTTCTCCAATCTTGTTTTCCATTGGCCTTCAAACTAACCAAAGTCGATACACCTCCCGGTGGATCAACCCATATTTTCCACCGCTTCAATGTGGCCGTGCACTTGTGGTTATTATAACTGATTCAATTAAGTTTTGGGCACCATTGTCAAGGAGGTGCTCTGTCCAGACTTTGGTTTGGACGATTTGAGTAGGTTTAATTTTTGTTTTTAGTTTTTGTTTGTTTCAGGAATATCTCGGCATCCAGGGGAGGCAACTGGAGAAAGTGGAGGAAAAAGGACACCAAAGTGACCACCAACTAGCGGCCAGGTAAACGTTGTTTGCTCCAATTTTTGTTATGGTTATTTGTTTATTAATTTTAGAAGTCTGGGAGCTCAATTGTGCATGTTGTGACCTGTAGTTTGCTCCTACATCAATCAATTCCACTTTTAAGACAACTTGGACCATAAAACTCAAAGCAAAAGATTAGATTGAATGCCATCTAGGTCTTTCATCATTTGTAGACCTTCCACGCACTCGTCTTTCTTTTCTTTACATTCTTGTTGTTGATTGCGGGCATGAGGTACGTGCATCCATTCTCTCATTCATGCATGTTTAGACCATGCATTAGTTAGTAAGGTGCATCGGGACAAGAGAGTGGTGAGCGTTTGTTTGGAGAGTTGGTTGCTAGATTAAGACTCAAAACGCTACTAAGGAGGGGATGACCCATACAAGATAAGGTGGGGGATTTGATCACCCTTTCCTTTGCCCAAAAATCACTCTTAATCAAAGCCTTAATTCTAAAAGCAAGTAGACATTGGCCCTAAGGATTTCAGACGCACTAGGAGAGTGATCGAGTTGAGACCGTCATGACCTGATCGGCGTCGCCTGCCTTGTCGATAGTATGAGCTACTGGATCTCCAAATCTGGTATCACTTGCTGGGCATCTTGGTCTTCGTTGTATGGAGGTGAGGCGTGTCGAGACTAGTGATCTCGAAGTTAGGCATCGTCTAGCCGAAGGACATATAGCCATAAGTTGTTTGAGTCGTTCTTCCTAGTTTAGGCTTCTACTTTCACCCACTACCCACGCTAGCTCTAAGGATTCTTCCCTTATCTTCTGAGTCATCTTCTTCTGACCTACGCCTATGTTCTAGTCTCCTCCCCTTTACACTCTTTGTAGCGTTGTAGGGTCGAGTCGAGCTCTTTTTGCCAGCTTGGCCTAGTGGTGGTGAGAGTGATCAACTCAAGAGTTCTTCCTGAGATGGATGGTTACATGGGTGACCATCCATATAATTATTGGGACCAGGAAAATTCTCCCTGGTATTCTGGACCCATGTAAGCTGGGGTGCCTCAAACAAACACCCTGTATGGTTGGGACAATCTTAATTGTGTGGCTGAGCAATCTTCATATTGGGGTAATATGAGAGAGACATCGACTGCTAGACCACCATCTAGTTATGTCGGATCATATGTTGGTCATCAAACTGAGACAATACAAAAACCTTTGGCCTCTTTCATGCATGTGGTAGATGACATGAGTGCGCCGGTAGCTTCAGTAGTTGTATGGTGTGACTATTGTGGGTTGGTCATGTTATCGAGGAATGTCCTTATGTTCCCCCGGAGCCTGAGTATGAGCATACATTTTCCCAAAATGCTCAATATGACCATTACGCATCCACGTACAACCCAAGAGGGATGGATTCGTAGGGAGACAATTTTTATTCAAATTCTTATACATCATTTCCACCCCAGTATCCTCTTCCCGAATACCCAAAATTCTACCAACACCCCACTCCGAATCTAGGCATTGGACTCAGTCTCCGCCCATCAACACCCAACCCTAAAATTTCCCAAGCTCTGACTTAGACCTCATTGTTGACCGCATACCTGATTTCTTGAAATAAACTTTCCTTACGTTCATAGAAACTACTCAACGGTCCATACAAAATATGACAATGCAAGTGAGTCAAATGACACAACAATTACGTGAACGTGAGGAGGGTAACATTTCTTGTCAACATGAGGATTCATCTTTTGAATCGAACCACCACCACATACACAAATTCAAAGCATAATCTTTCAAAGTCAAACTCCTAGTCAGCCTGAGGGACTTGGGGTTTCAATTCACCATCACATGGTGGGGGATTCGATCCAAATTGAGAATAACATGGACCAACTTCATTATGAGTCGGCACAAGATTGTGCCTTACCTTTTTGTCCCGTGGCCCTTGAGCCACATGATCTTCGTGTTGCGCCTCTTAAGGACTCACCTCTGGCGGAGCAAGAGCTCCCTAGTACCCTTACTTTCAAACCACCTGATGAGAGTTTGCCTCTTGCTAGTGTTCCTAATAATCTTGGAAATGATGGGACAACAAACAACTACATTGCCAATGAGGGTATTGGGAGTTCCTTAGTGGATACTTCGGGTAAGAGACCCAGTTTCTGTTCACCTGGTGAGTCAGACATGCATAACGAGGTACTTGACCTCGTTCCGACCCACCAGCCTATTGGTTGGAGAGTTTGGATTGACGATCATAACTTCAGTACCGTAACAAGAGAAACTCTTCTTCCGTTTCCCCATATTTCCCAAACTCTTGAGAGGTTCAAGCTCTTTCAGTTTGATCCTTTGAATGAGACGCATTTGCATCTAATTCATAAACCTCTCCTTTCATATTGTGCTCTTTGTGAGGGGGCCACTCATGAGTATTCTGGCCCCGTATGGCGTCATGTTCCCATTCCAAGTGCATTGACCCACTTTTGAGGTTCCCGTTTGATGTCCTTGGACAAATGAAGATGGGAACTTATTTTTTTACATAGTTATATTCAAAAAAAGTACAACAAAACACTCCATGAGCAAGCATTGATTGTTGTGGGCCCCAACACATGTGTATTCGGGCTCTATTTATTTCACGTATTTGTATCCCTTCTTTAGCATCTCATAGGTTTTGAGGGAATTCGGGTTTTGTGTCCATCAACATAACCACGGACTTCCCTTTGCGCTTTATGTTGGTGAGATCTTGTTATTTTCATCCATATATCCATGTAGTGTCATGCTCGCATTCATTGAGGACAATGCATGAAGTAGGTGTGTGTGTGGGGGGGGGGGGGTATTTTACGTGTGTACATAGTCGAGTCGTTCTCCTTTGCTTTGGTTTTCTTTTGTTTTATTTTTTTTGTATTGTGAGGATCATGTTAGTGTGCTGCATTTAATAACGATATATTTGTTTGTCATGATCCTTGGGTGACTTGCCTTCTTTTGCTTGTCTAGTGTTTTAATATTCACATTTCTTTCAAAATATTCATTTGTTTGCGAAAGAAAATGTTTTGTGGGTTGTGCGTGTATTTAGCATGTGCAAAACCGTTGAGAGGAAAAATAAAAAGAAAGCTCCCAAAATCATCTTGAACATGATGCATTAGGATATCTAGTATACCGGCTTTAGGTCTTATCGAGTCGTAAGGATGCACCCCGGTCTTCCCTCGGGAGGCGACTAATCATAGGGTCTTATGGAGTGAGATGCAAGAGAGAAGGACCCGGATGTAAACGAAAAGAATCAATGAGCAAATTAAGAAGCTCCTCACCATCATGCCGAGTATTTTGGCAATTAGATATGGTCCCAAACATCCACAGCCAACTCGGGTTCAGAAAAATCAATAAATCAAGCCAGAAACGAAGCACAACAATCCAGACTCAATCCAAGACATATGAACCGCCAATTGGCTGTCCTAGACCGCCAATTAGCGTCCAAATGTATCCAAAGGTTTCACGGTTTATTCGGGTCGATGGTTATGTTGTTTTATGTCCATTTATATTATTCTTTTAGTCCCGTAACGTGGGATTGTTCTCGATTGCCTTTTTCTATGACTATAAATAGAACTCTTCCTTCTCCTTTGTATACTACCCATTACTTGGTGGCATTCTCTCTACTTGGAGTAAGCCTTAGAGCAAAACTCAAGGTGGAGAAGAATGTCACTTGTAATATGGGTCATGTAAATAAAATAATTCTTCATAGTTTGTTTTAAATGTTGTGTTTGTTTTAATGCTTGCTTGTTTATATTGTTTTGTTTGTATTAATCTTAGTAGAAGTAATTAACATGTCTCCCTTCCCTATCTTAATTATCTTAATTTTGTTTTGTCTTCTTTTAATGAGTAGTGAGTCGTTCCATCTCCCTTTGGTGGTGGAGTTGATGTCTATACATGTTATGTAGATGGAATGAATGCTAAACATTGTTGTATGTGAGAAAGGTTAGTATGCTTGCTTGAATTAAAGAGAATACTTAACTTGATGTTTTCTGTCATAATATTTAGGTACATTCCATGCTTGTTTAGTTTCTTAATAACAAACATGTCATGCTCATATTAATCACCTAGTTTAGTGATTTGGATGATAGGTCTTGCCATGAGGTACTTCTTATGCATAACAAACACTACCTAAACTTGACCTTATTGTATGCATTCATAATCACTTATTTCTTGTGTACACATACTCCACCGCTTAGGGGTCTTCCATTCCAGATTTCTAAATTCTTCTATTAGTCACCTAGTTTCATTTCTTCTCGCACATTCATCTTGTTTGTTGCTTACTCGTGTAGTGTAGTTTAGTCTAGTTTAGTGTAATTACTTTTCTCCAATCTTATTTTTCACTCACCTTCGAACTAACCAAAGTCGACACACCTCCCTGTGGATCGACCCGTATTTGCCACCACTTCAACGTGGCTGTGCACTTGCGATTATTATAACTGATTCAATCAGTTATGGAAATCAGGTAAGGCTCAAAGGATTAAGATTAACACACACACTAATACATCACATAATTAAATCACCTTCTTCTCCACCCCCAATGGTGATGGACTACTCTCTACTCATCTCTATACTAAATCAAACATAAAAATGACATGAACCCATAAAAGAAATGAACAAGACAAGATTAAGGAAACAACAACATCAAAGAAATTGCATCAAAGTAAAAGACATGTATTTGAAGAACACAACTCACTATTGATTGAAATGAAAGGATTACAAATTATGCTTCTTCTCCTCCGACTACACTAAGCAGCAACGAAATAAAACCTCAAACTAATGGAGAGGCAAAAAGAAGAGGGAGAGGAGGGATTACAATGGTATATATAGACTAATACATGGTTAGGATTAATCTGGGAATAATCAGATGGCTCTAAATCACATCTGATAGTCCAATAATGCTCTGCCCCGACAACCCGAACCACGACCGAAATTGCAGCCCAATTGGAGCGTTTTGATCCGCCAGTGGCAGATTTGGATACGCCACAAATCCGCCACTGGCGGATCAAATGCTCCCGCTCCGGTTAAAATTTTGCTACCCACTTTATTTCTTTATTTGGCACATGGGGTGAAGTCCTGGTCTTCTAGCTCGAATCACTTTGAGTTTCATTGGCAAAATACTGATTTGATTCAAGCCATGTTTCACCATATTTTGCACTTCACAATCAGGTCCCTCCGGGTTTGCACTTAGGTCCTACCTGATTTGCGATCCAGTCCTTATGCATTACAAATAGGTCCAGAACCTTCCAAATCAGTCCATACTTGTTACATTTAGGTCATTTTTGCTCCCTTCCTCTTCTTTATTACATAATTCCTGAAACACTACAAACAACAACTCGAGTAGCACAATATTGGGGTAAAATAAAGGATATATAGCATCAATATGATGAATGATATGCTACTAATAAATTGTCAATTAGGACAATAATATACATTGTAGTGTCTGGATCAAGATAAGCATTGTAATCCTTAATATCCTTACAAGGAGTAACAATGTTGTCCCGAGACTCCTCAAAAACATAATCCCGAATGAGACTCCCACTAGCACAATCATCCTCTAAGAAGGTTATTTAATTAAACTCGACTATTTTTGTCGTATGAGATGAGCAATAGAATCTATAGCCTCTACACCTCTTTGGATAACCAATGAAGTATCCACTAGTTGTTCTTGAATCTAGTGATTTCTCATTTGGATTGTAAAGTTTGACTTAAGATGGGCATCCCCCAAATTTGCATGTAACCTATTTCTTCTTGTCCATAACTCGTAGGGATTTTTCTCTATGGATTTGGTAGGAACCCTATTTAGAATATGCACTACTATATTCAAAGCTTCACCCCCACAATGAGACTGGTAAGGTCAATTGTGTAACATCCCCGTCTGCACAGGGTCACAACCAGAAATATAAAATACGACAATAAATAAAATGTGGGAATATTGCTGAATAAAGGCACAATAAGTCAAAGCTCCGAAACAAAAATATAAAGATTGCAACAGAGTTTGATACAATTACGGAAGATCAAAATACATCATCAAGTAATGCAGAACATAAAATCCTAGATCCGGTCCCATGTGTACATCATCAAGCTCCCACAAGTCCAGTTTGCTAGTACCTATATGCATGAACTTGCAGGGTTTCAAAAACACTGCCTGAGTTTTCAATAAAGAAAACCGAATATGCTACGAGAACAACACAACAGTAAGTGAAAACACATAACACAGGGTACTCTAACTAGGCCCTAGTCTGTGACTCTCACTCTCTAACGCCACATTCGGTGATCATCCTGCACTAGGCCTCCAATCGCAGCACGGTCTCACATCCAACGTGTGCGGCATACCAAAGCAACTTCGTCCCCACCAATGGTGCTACCAAAGCTACGTTGGCCTCAAAGGACAAGAGTTGGTCGTGTGACAGCTCTGCAGAGCCTCACCTAAAGGTCATCTACTCACAAGTGCAGGCTAACTCCAACTCGAAGGTCCTACGCGAGCATGCACCCACCTCAAGTGGTTGTGCCACCTCGCCGACGTCGACCTCATCGCACATGTGGCACACAACACCATTGCACCCACTCTTCACCACTCAGCGGTCCCTGGGCAAGTGCAGCAGTTGTACCTACCGTCACCTTCCGGCTCATGAACGAAACAAGGACATGAGTTTCCGAGGGAAATAGTTCGACACCTTACTCTCACCCCCTCGTACATTGTGTGAGTTAAAATGTAAACATGGCATACGTATTTGAGTTTGCTAGAGTTTACCAGAGCTACCGCCGGTAATGTCTTCCCTTGCCATCGTGCACCTCCGACAGCCAACAAGTTGCACATCCACCTCCTTGCATCGAACTCAACGTCGACAGTCCTTAGAGAGGGAGAGATTGGTGGGATAAGAGAAAGGTTGGAGTGGAGGAGAGTGAGTGTATTCTCTGCTTTTTCCCCAAAACCCACACAAAAAAGCAAAACCAAGTATTGCCACCCATGCCCCTACATGTCAACCATGGCTCCATCCACGCCCTCATGTGTCCACTATGCTTCTCTAAGTCAAAGCACCATTTGCACTAACAAACCCCACCACTAGGCAAGCTTAAGCCACACTAAACCAATCCAATAATATACCTTTGTTAGTTGCCTCCCAAAAGATGATTAACCACTTAGATTAGATTAGGACTTAACAGAGTGACTCCTCATAGCCGTGACCATTTCCTTAGGCATTTTGTTTCTTCTTTCAACAACACCATTCATGTTGGGTTTGCTTGGCATTGTGCTGAGGTACTATGCCACATTCTTGTAGAAACTATCTTAATGGTCTTGGCCTTTGCCCCATCTTATTGTACGTACCTTAGTATTCACCACCTCTATCTCATCTAATTGAATTGATAGATTTTCCCAATTGTTTCTCGACCTCCTATTTGAAATCCTTAAAACTCTATAGACTTCATATTTATCATAAATGAGGTAAAGATTTATATACCTAGAATAGTCATCAATAAAGGTAACAAAATTCTTGTCCTATAAAACATGGATTGAAAGGTCCACACACATCTGTATCAATCAAATCTAGAGTACTTTGGCATCTAGTGACATCTTTCATGTATGTTTTGGTTATTTTTGCATTTATACAATCAACACAAGCGTTAAAATCAGCAAACTATAATGATCCTAAAAGACCATCTTTCACTAATCTCTTCACTCTCTTTTGGGATATATGTCATAATCTTTTATGTCACAACATACCTGAGTTACCCTGTAACCTGCATCTTTTATTAAAAACTAAAGAGACATCATGTTGTAAACTTAAAGACATATTAAGTCTAAATAAGTCGTCAATAATACATGTCCTAATGATGGAACCTTATGGGACTTTTTCTTAATGAGACCATGTCGTTCTTCTCGATGTCCTGTTGAAGTCTTATTGCGATCCCCACAAACACTGCCTCCGAACTCCTATGGGTCGAGCCTCTCTCACTGAGAGAGATGATGAACATCACACAATGGATGGATACAGTGTTACGTTGAAAGCCTATAGTTCTTTATATAGCACACCCCAGAACGTGTTATAATATACCCGACTATCACTTTACCTTAACTTGTTTCCTAATAGGCTAGCTTACTTCATCGATTAAGTTAGTCAAGTCACCTTTAGTTGGACATTAGGACTTTGGGTCCAACATCACATTCCGAAACAAGATGTTTATTGTGATGTTAATTAGCATTTTGAGTAATGTATGAATATACAAACATCTATGCTCATTATCGGAATGTTTCATCTGTAAAAGTTGTGTTTCATTAATGGTATCAGAACAATGGAGAGAGTTGTTGATAAAAAAATTGGGCATAGTTAAGTGAAAATTGGAAAAAAATTGAAATGGGAACAGATAGTCCTTCAACATGAAGATCCTCTTTACTGATCTATGCAGAAGTATTTTCTGGAAATAACCATTTAACTTAACTCATACAGAAGATTACACGTGAATGTTTCAGAAATTTACTGAAACTCTGATAGGAAAGAAATAGGCTGAGATATTCTTAAGGTTTGTGTTAGTGTCATGAACCAACAACCCTTCTCAAATTTGTACTTTCTACCGATCGAATTCATGTCGACAATTCAATTTTTGATCTACGGGTATCCAGAATTTTTTGTAATTGAACCCTTATTAGAATTGTTTCTTGATTACGCTTTTATTGACAATAACAAAATATGTTTCATGGGTATACATACAGTGTTAGCCCCTAACCCTGCTTAGTTACTAATCCCGGGTTTAGTGGGGGATTAGCATGGGGAAGAGGGGGAATAGTGGGCTGTGAGATGGGTGATGGGTGTATAGGGGCTGGTTACTGTTGATGTTGGGTTTGGTGTAGAGGAAACCAACACATCTCCCTCTCTTCCACATTTCCTTTCTTCTTCCATCGTTTCCACCTCTCACCCAACTTCCATCTTCTCTTTTCCGGCGTCCGGTGGAGGAAGTGTATGCTCCGGCGTAAGGCGCGCGGAGGTGGACGTGTGCGAGGCTCGTGGTCGTGGTGCGGGGTGTGCTCGAGCAAGGAGTGAGGTCACGGGTGTCGTCGGGCGAACTCTGATGTGCTCCATCTTCTCGTCAAGGTATGTCGGCTTCTAGTGTGTTTTTGTTGTTCCCCACGTTGGTAGGATGTTGTGGTCGGTCGTGGGAGGTCGGAGACCTCTTCAACGACGAGGTATGGCGTAAGATCTTTGGCTGGCGCAAGGTTGCTGTCGACCAACGGTCGACCGGTCCCTTCGGGCGGTCGACCGGTTTAACCTTTTTGCCCGACTTTAACTATCACCGGTCGAACGATGCCTTGTGGAGGTCGACCTGTTGCTTTTGTGCTGGTTAGTTGGAGGCCTACTGTCGGTTTTCGGTCGATCGTTCCTTGTTTTGGGGTCGACCGGAACTTAAGTGTACTTGATGAATATGCATGTTGTTCGATCGTTTTCGATATATCGTTCGACCGTTATATGACGTAGACTATTAGGATGACCCTGGTAGTTTTCGGTCGACCGGGACCCCTGAGTCGGTCGACCGAATAGTCTTGTTGATTTTGACCATCTCTGGATTTTGACCTCGTGTTCGATCGACCAGTTTTAGACTGTTGTTCGACCGTCTGGACTTAAGTGACGCGCAGAAGAGTTTGACCGTTGTAGACTTTCGGTCGACCAAACCTATTGGGGACGGTCGACCGGTTAGGCTTTTTTGGTCGACCGTTTGTGTGCAGAACTGAATTCCTACTCTTGTGATCGTGTCAACTATGTCCACGGAAACTCGTGTCCTCGCTTAGAGCGTGAGTCGGGAGGTGACGGCGGGTACGTGCTTGTACCGCCCACGGACCGCCGTGTGGAAGAGTGTGGAAACGTGGGTCGCGCCACCTCTGTATCAGACGTGGTGTGACGTGTTGTTGCCTTACTCTCTGATGAGTAGCAGACCTGAGGGATCACGGATCCCAATGCGTGTTGACGCTTGGCTCGTGGAGCAGACTACGGTCTGGACCCGTCCGATGTTGTGCCGGACGTATGCTGTACCGCCAAGGTTGTGCCGGCAATGCCGCCGAGGTTTTTGCCGGCAATGATGGTGCCAACGATGTTCCAGCTTGTGGTTGTGTCGTCCGATGTTGTACCTGACGTATGTTGTGCCGCCGATGTTGTGCCGGCGATGCCGCTGATGATGTGCCATCGATGATCCCCGATTGGGCACCTATCCTGGGATGTTGACCAACCGGGCTACGACTCCGTCGAAGGTGGTGTATACCACGTGGTTCTTTGTCCGGAAGTACGGACACTCCTCACCAATCACTTAGGCTCGTGTAGTCGCGTGTGGGGGGACGCGTCGCGTACTGTCCGTAAGACCGTATGTGCCGACGGTAGTTTTCCGAGGGAGACCCATTGTTGTTGCTGGACTGATGTCGTTGTGGACCCTATTGAGGGTCGTTGTTGTTGGACTGAGGTCTCGTTTACCCTTGGAGGGATTTGATGCATTGCAGATGTGACATGACATGCTACTAGAATGATAGGTTCATTTACTGTACTATTGCATGCATATAGGTGAGCTTGGCATACGGCGTTTCCTAATGGTAACTCAGGCATCATTGTTTGATTCATATTTTAGGACCGCAGTAGGTTCTGTCGGGTGGTGACAGCGGGCACACACATTTTGGGGCCAGGATCCTCTTCAGACTCTTCGAGGTCATCGTGATTGCTTGTACCTGTCTTTTCATTGTATTGTTGTAATCATGTATTTTGACAAACTCTGTTGTATTATTGGTGCACCGACTGTTGATTTATCTGAGTAACATTCCCGTTGATGAGTTTCTTCTGATAATCTCTTGATTGTTTAAATTTTTAAATTTCCGCTGTTTCGGGATGTTACAACTTGTTATCTGAGTGGTCGGTCCGTATGTGTGGCTCCCAAAGAAATCACCCCAGTGTAGTAGTGTAGGTTGAACTTTACATTTAGCATGCATTCATGGCTGATCTTGAGTTGTTTCTTGTGCCAGATGCCTCCTAGACGCGTGAGGAGTTCTCCGCGTGATCGCGATGGCAGTGACGCCACTGAGGGCGCAACCTGGGATAGGTTGAGCGAGTTCCTCGAGTGTCAGGCAACGAGGGCAAAGCAGACAGGGACATGTGTGGAGAATGATCGCTTCATGAGGCAGCACCCGCCTAGTTTCGATGGCAGGACTGACCCTGAGGTTGCAGAGGACTGGGTCTTTAATATCTAGAGGATTTTCCAGGCGATCGGCTGTGTACCGGAGAGGATGGTGAGCCTGGCCACCTATGTGATGGATGAAGAGGCAGCAAACTGGTGGAGGACCACATTTGCTATGGTGTTTGCTGACCGAGTTGACGTGAGTTGGGAGGAATTCCTTGAGGAGTTCAACCAACAGTTCTTCTCGCAGCACGTCAGAGACCGGAAGAAGGAGGAGTTCTTGGCCCTCGAGCAGAAGGAGATGTCCTTGGCTAGTTACATCAGCAGGTTTAACGCCCTTGAGCGTTATTGTTCTAAGACTTATGTGACGCCCGAGCAGCGTGCACTGAAGTTCATCAAGGGGCTGAGGAAGCATCTCAGATCACGGGTGATTACTAGCACGCCACAGACCTTGGAGGATGCGGTGAAGTATGCGACTATCATCAATCAAAACTACAAGGAGAATTACCAGGAGGGGCGGAAGCCACCAGTGAGCACGGGAGGACATGTAGTTGGACGTTCCACTAGGAACCCGGGCAAGAGGCCCCGAGTTGATGGAGGAGGATCACGCCAGTCTAGTGCGTGTGGTACGTGTGGGAGATCTCATTCGGGACAGGAAGGCCCCCGACGTACAGGTGAATGCATGGGATGCGGTCAGATGGGCCATTTCATCCGAGATTCCCTAGTAGGCAGGGCGAGACGAGCAGGAGGCCAGGACCACCGGTCTCAGGGAGGAGAGGAGGTAGCAGGTCCATTGTTCCGCAGAGCCAGACCAGGAGAGCAGGGCGAGTCTTCACCGTCTGGGCCGAGCAGGCGAAGGACTCCAACACTGTCGTGGAAGGTACCTTTGTCATTTCAGGTTTGGTTGTTCCTGTTTTGTTTGATTGTGGTGCCACACACTCCTTCATTTTGGAGAAGTTTGCTGGCGAGTTGGATCGGACCCCTGAGCTACTGACTAATTTGTTGGAAGTCAGTACGCCCATGGGTGAGGTGGGCACTGTGGGGAGCTTTCTCCCCGGCATCACAGTTGTTTCGGGAGACCATGATTTTCCGGCAGATCTGGTCTTGCTACCGATGGAGGACTTCGACGTCATACTGGGGATGGACTGGCTATCACAGTACGATGTGTGAGTCTTTTGTCGTGAGAAGAAGATCCTTATTCCGAGGAAGGACGTGCCAGATGTGTTGATCAGAGGGACGAGGAGTAGAGGTGGTCGTCTGATTGTGTCTGCGGTTAAGGCACTGATTGACATCATTTCATGCTTATATTTGTACCTTATATCCATTATCTTACACCTAAGCAATGCTACGTGACGAGTTTTATGTTTAGTTTTCAGAAATAAAGAGGTTTGAAGAGAAGAGCCATGAAAGGACCCAAAAGCAGGAAAAAGGACCTAATTGTGAGACCTGGGGACCAAGATGCAAGGGAGAAGGACCTGATCGTAAGACAGAAGGACCTAAGAGCAAAACAGGAAACTCCACACCATTATGAGGAGTATTTTGTCAATTCGATTCGGGTCGGAGCTCCACTAAACAAGTTAGATGCATCCAAGACCAAGAAACACACCAAGGAAAGCCCACCAGAAGACCCAGACGGATCTGGGCTTTATAGGCCGCCAATTGGCGGTCTGGAACCGCCAATTGGCGGTCTGGATCATGCAAGATCCGCCCCAACTTCTCCTGGACTTGTATTAGTGTTCGATTAGGCTATTTTTGGTATTGGTTTAGTCCCACATCGGGGGATTGTCCCTGATTAGCTTTTTCCATGCTTATAAATAGAACTTTTCACCTCCCATTGTATCCATCTCTCTCTTGGTGGCCTCCTTCCCTACTAAGAGTGAAGCCTTGAAGCAAAACTCTAGTGGAGGAAGGGCTGCTTGTAATCTGAGTGAGTTCATAATAAAAGTTTTCATTAGTTTGTTAATTCTTGCTTAGTTAAATTCCTTTAATGTTTTTGCTTTGATGCTTGTTTAGTTTTATGCTTCTTTAATGTTTCTTGCTTGAGTAGTATAAATTTCATTTCAGTATTATGCTTTCTTTTGCTAATATAGTTAGTGTAATGAGTAGTGAGTAGTTTCATCCCCATTTGGGGGGTGGAGAAATATGTGATAAAATAATGTAGTGTATTAAGTGTGTGTTATTTTTATCCCTTGAGCTTTATATGATTTCCATAACCATCTAATGGGTCTCCACTCTTATCTTTGATATGCTAATGCTCTTGAATGAAGCTTAGCTTATGCTTTGATTAGTGGACCTATTTTATGGGGAATGATAGGGTTAGGATATGGATGAAGTTAATGTTGGAAACACAATTTGTAGTGTATGTACTCTTGTTGCCTTTTCCTTAGCTAATGTCTAGTATGTTTTAATGATGTAGTCATCTTAATTCATGTGGAGGCATAGTAGGGTCTAGTCTTTATACTTGAGTTCATGTAGCTTCATTCCAATCATTGTCTTGTATGTTTTAATGATGTAGTCTTATCTTAATTCATGTAGAGGCAAGATTGGATGTAGTTTTATGATTTCATGCACTGCATGTTGTGAGGAGCTTAATTGAACACACACACACACATCTTTATGTTCACATCAGTCTCTCTACCCCCTTTGGGGTTTAGTTTTATTGCTTATCTTCATTTCCTTTTGCATTCTAGTTTAGCATTGTAGTGTAGTTTAGTGTAACCAACCTTTCTTCCCTTTCTTTACCTCTCGCCTTCGCACAAACCAAGTGTCGACACACCTCCCAGTGGACGACCCGTATTTGACACCGCTTCAACGCGGCCGTGCACTTACGGTAGAAATATAAAACGATCAATCAAGTTTTTGGCGCCGTTGCCGGGGACGTGCTCTGTCCAGACCTTGGTTTGGACGATTCGAGGGGTTTTTAATTTTTTGTTTTCAGTTTTTCTTAGTTTCAGGGAACCACAAGGTCAAGGTGAGGCTACTGGAGAAGTTTGAGGAAGTGACGACCTAAACAGACTGCCAATCAGCGGTGGAAGACCGCCAATTGGCGGCCTGGTGAGCGTTGATTTCCTTGAAATTTTTGTTGGTAGTTAGTCTTGAAATTTGTGTTATCTGGGAGCCCAATTTTGCATGCTTTGACCTCTGGTTTGCTCCCAGATCATTAATCACTCCCCCATTAATCAACTTGGACCATAAAACTCAAAGCAAAAGATTAGACTTCTTGCCATCTAGGTCATGCACCATTGGTAGACCTTGCATGCATTTGTCTTTTCTTTGCTTTACATTTTGTCGTTGATTGCTGGCGTGAGGTACGTGCACCCACATCCCTCATTCATGCATGTTTATTTCATGCATTAGTTAGTAAGGTGCATCGGGACAAGAGTGAGAGAGCGTTTGTTGGAGCGATTGATTGCTAGATCTAGGATCAAATCGCTACTAAGGAGGGGCTGTCCCATAAAAGATAAGGTGGGGGATTTCATCACCCTTTCCTTGGCCCCAAAAATCACTCTTAATAAAGCCTTAACTAAAAGCAAGTAGACATTGACCCTAGGATTGCGGGCGCACTAGGAGAGTAATCTAGTTGAGACCGTCATGACGTGATCGGCGTTGCCTACCTTGTCGATAGTAGGAGGTACTAGATCTCCGGATCGGGTATCACTTGCTGGGCAATGTGGTCCTCGTTGTAGGGAGGTGAGACATGTCGAGGCTAGTGACCTCGAAGTTAGGCGTCGTTTAGCCTAAGGACCCATTGCCTTTCATTGTTTGAGCCGTGCTTGCTAGTTAGGCTTCTTCTTGATCCCTCTACCCACGCTAGCTTTAGGGATTCTTCCCTTCTCCTCTGAGTCATCTTCTTCTCACCTACTTCTACGTTTTAGTCTCCTCCCCTTTACACTCTCTGGTAGCGTTTTAGGGTCGAGTCGAGCACTTTTTGCGAGCTTAGTCTCGTGGTGGTGAGAGTGGTCGACTCGAGAGTTGTTGTTGAGATGGATGGTTACATGGGCGACCATTCATATCATTGTTGGGACCAGGATGATTCTCCCTGGTATTCCGGACCCATACAACCTGGGGTGGCTCAGACGAACACCCCGTACGGTTGGGATGATCTTCATTATGTGACTGAGCAATCTTCATATAGGGGTGATATGAGAGAGGCACCGACGGCTAGATCTCCATCTAGTTATGTTGGATCATACTCTGGGCAACAAACTTTGGCCTCTTTCATGCATGTGGTAGATGACATGGGTGCACCGGTGGCTCCAGTAGTCGTACCGTGTCACTATTGTGGGTTGAGTGGTCATGATTTCGGGGAATGTCCTTATGTTCCCTCAGAGCCTGAGTATGAGCATACATTTTCCCAAAATGCTCATTATGACCATTATGCATCCGCGTACAATCCGAGAGTGATGGATTCGTGGGGAGACAATTCGTATTCAAATTCTTATACTTCATTTCCACCACAGTATCCTCCTCCCGAATACCCAAAATTCTACCAACACCCCACTCCAAATCATTGGACTCATTCTCAGGCCATCAACACCCAACCCCAAAATTTCCCAAGATCTGACTTGGACCTCCTCCTTGACCGCATACAAAATCTGACACTTCAAGTGAGTCAACTGACACAACAATTAAGTGAGGAGAGTAACTTTTCGTGTCAACGTGAGGATTCATCTTTTGATATCGAACCACCACCACATACACAAATTCAAAGCACAATCTTTCAAAGTCAAACTCCTAGTCAGTCTGAGGGACTTGGGGTTTCAATTCACGATCACTTAGTGGAGGATTCGATTCAAATTGAGAATAACTTGGACCAGTTCTATTATGAGTCGGCACAGGATTGTGCCTTATCCTTTTGTCCCGTGGCCCTTGAGCCACATGATCTTCATGTTGTGCCTCTTAAGGACTCACCTCTGGTGGAGCAAGAGCTCCCTAGTACCCTCAATTTCAAACAACCTGATGAGAGTTTGCCTCTCACTATTGTTCCTGATCATCTTGGAAATGATGGAACATCAAACAACTACATTGCTCATGAGGGTATTAGGAGTTCCTTGGAGGATACTTTGGGTATGAGACGCACTTCCTGTTCTCCTGGTGAGTTGGACATGCATAACGAGGTGCTTGACCTCGTTCCGACCCACCAGCCTGTTGGTTGGAGAGTTTGGATTGATGATCATAACTTCAGTTCCGCAACGGGAGATATTTTTCTTCCGTTGCCCCTTATTTCCCAAACTCTCGAGAGGTTCAAGCTCTTTCAGTTTGATCCTTTGAATGAGACGCCTTTGCGTCCAATTCATGAACCTCTCATTTCATCTGGTGCTCTTTGTGAAGGGGGCCCACGCATGCGTATTCTGGCCCCGCGTGGTGTCATGTTCCCTTTCCAAGTGCATTGACCCACTCTTGAGGTTCCCATTTGATGTCTTTTGACAAATGAAGATGGGAATTTATGTTTGTACATAGTTATATAAAAAAAAGAAAAAAAACAAAAAACAAAACAAAAAAAAACAAAAAAAAAAACAAAAAGACTCCTTTAGTGAGCATCGATTGTTGTGGGCCCCAACCCTTGAGTATTTGGGCCCCATTTCTTTCACGTATTTGTATCCCTTCTTTAGCATCTCACAGGTTTTGAGAGAAGTTGGGTTGTGTCCATCAACATAGCCATGAACTTCCTTGTGTACTTCACGTTGGTGAGATCTCTTCTGTTTCATGCATACATCCATGTAGTATTTTGCTCACATTCATTGAGGACAATGCATGAAGTAGGTGTGGGGGGGTGTTTTACGTGTGTACATATTCGAGTTTTTTTTCTTTCGATTTTGTTTTCTTTTGTTTGCATTTAGGGTCATGTTAGTGTGCTGCATTTAATATCGATATATTTGCTTGCCATGATCCTTGGGTGACTTGTCTTCTTTTGCTTGCCTAGTGCTTCAAAATTTTCACATTTCTTTCAAAATCTTCATGTGTTTTCGAAAGAAAATGTTTTGTGGGTTTTGCGTGTGTTTAGCATGTGCAAAACCGTTGAGAGGCAAAGTAAAAAGAAAGCTCCCAAAATTGTCTTGAACTTGATGCATTAGGATATCTAGTACGTGGCTTTAGGATTTATCGAGTCGTTAGGATGCACCCCAGTTTTCCTTTGGGGGTGAGTAATCATAGGGTTTCAGTGCTCAAACATTCAAAGAAGTCCACCCTGAACCTAGTGAGTCAATAATTCGTGTTTGTTAATTTAGGAAGTTTGTTGTAGTCAAGGACCCTCTTAATCTTGTTGTGAGACATTAGTGTAGGGGTTTTGGTTCATGTGTAGATAAGAAATAAGTGAGTAGATGTTCTCTCTTCTCGCACGGCTCCTATCACTCGGGAAAGTAGGTCTGAGGGGACTTTGTGCCTGGTGCTTTCGAGTCATCTGACTTGGGATGCGCCGACCGAACTCCCGTTACACGGGTGGTAGGGATTGCCCTATGTGGAGATTTGGGGAAAGGTGTACGTGATAGTGTAAGTCCTCATGGGCAATGATGCACGAAACCTGACCCTGGGAGAATGAAGCTCCAACTAAAAAAAAAAGAAAAAAAAATGTGTGAAAAGAAACAAAAAGAAAAAAAATGGTAATGCAAATAAGAACCTTAATGGACCTTACACTTTGTATCACTTGAGGATCTTGAGGTTGTCCATGTCTTTCACTTAATTCCTTATTTAACTAACACGAATGGTTCATTAAGTTAGGTGTGTGGACTGATTACCTATATAGAGTCGGCCCGTAGGATTACCGCATTCCATGATCGACAAAATAAGTCCAACGAGTCATGTAGCTAGATTGATTAATGCATCTTGTTCGGATTTTGTGGGTATATCCGCTGAAAACCCTCAGGAGACAACACTCCTCCTCCTTGGCAACAAGGAGGTTTAACGGCTTGTTGCACATGCTAAGTGCAACCGTGATTCCTACGAAAGTGAGTTAGGATTTCTTGTTTTTCGTATGCTTTTTCCTTTCTTTGTTTTGCTCGAGACTAGCAAAAACTTAGGTGTGGGGGTATTTGATTGACATCATTTCATGCTTATATTTGTACCTTATATCCATTATCTTACACCTAAGCAATGCTACGTGACGAGTTTTATGTTTAGTTTTCAGAAATAAAGAGGTTTGAAGAGAAGAGCCATGAAAGGACCCAAAAGCAGGAAAAAGGACCTAATTGTGAGACCTGGGGACCAAGATGCAAGGGAGAAGGACCTGATCGTAAGACAGAAGGACCTAAGAGCAAAACGGGAAACTCCACACCATTATGAGGAGTATTTTGTCAATTCGATTCGGGTCGGAGCTCCACTAAACAAGTTAGATGCATCCAAGACCAAGAAACACACCAAGGAAAGCCCACCAGAAGACCCAGACGGATCTGGGCTTTATAGGCCGCCAATTGGCGGTCTGGATCATGCAAGATCCGCCCCAACTTCTCCTGGACTTGTATTAGTGTTCGTTTAGGCTATTTTTGGTATTGGTTTAGTCCCACATCGGGGGATTGTCCCTGATTAGCTTTTTCCATGCTTATAAATAGAACTCTTCACCTCCCATTGTATCCATCTCTCTCTTGGTGGCCTCCTTCCCTACTAAGAGTGAAGCCTTGAAGCAAAACTCTAGTGGAGGAAGGGCTGCTTGTAATCTGAGTGAGTTCATAATAAAAGTTTTCATTAGTTTGTTAATTCTTGCTTAGTTAAATTCCTTTAATGTTTTTGCTTTGATGCTTGTTTAGTTTTATGCTTCTTTAATGTTTCTTGCTTGAGTAGTATAAATTTCATTTCAGTATTATGCTTTCTTTTGCTAATATAGTTAGTGTAATGAGTAGTGAGTAGTTTCATCCCCATTTGGGGGGTGGAGAAATATGTGATATAATAATGTAGTGTATTAGGTGTGTGTTATTTTTATCCCTTGAGCTTTATATGATTTCCATAACCATCTAATGGGTCTCCACTCTTATCTTTGATATGCTAATGCTCTTGAATGAAGCTTAGCTTATGCTTTGATTAGTGGACCTATTTTATGGGGAATGATAAGGTTAGGATATGGATGAAGTTAATGTTGGAAACACAATTTGTAGTGTATGTACTCTTGTTGCCTTTTCCTTAGCTAATGTCTAGTATGTTTTAATGATGTAGTCATCTTAATTCATGTGGAGGCATAGTAGGGTCTAGTCTTTATACTTGAGTTCATGTAGCTTCATTCCAATCATTGTCTTGTATGTTTTAATGATGTAGTCTTATCTTAATTCATGTAGAGGCAAGATTGGATGTAGTTTTATGATTTCATGCACTGCATGTTGTGAGGAGCTTAATTGAACACACACACACACACACATCTTTATGTTCACATCAGTTCTCTACCCCCTTTGGGGTTTAGTTTTATTGCTTATCTTCATTTCCTTTTGCATTCTAGTTTAGCATTGTAGTGTAGTTTAGTGTAACCAACCTTTCTTCCCTTTCTTTACCTCTCGCCTTCACACAAACCAAGTGTCGACACACCTCCCAGTGGACGACCCGTATTTGCCACCGCTTCAACGCGGCCGTGCACTTGCGGTAGAAATATAAAACGATCAATCAGGCACAGAGGTTGTTGTGTCAGGGGTGTAGAGCGTTTATGGCAACATTAATTGTTCCTGATCCTGAGGTGAGGAGGCTGGAGGATATAAAGGTTGTACGAGAGTTCCCTGAGGTGTTTCCTGCAGAGATTCCTCGTTTGCCGCCGCACCGAGAGATCGAGTTCGGCATTGAGTTGGTGGCTGGAGCGACACCCCAGTCGAAGGCTCCATATCGAATGGCACCTGCTGAGTTGACAGAGTTGAGAAAGCAGTTGCAGGAGTTGATGGACTCCGGGTTTATCCGACCGAGTGTCTCGCCATGGGGAGCGCCTGTGTTGTTCGTGATGAAGAAGGATGGGTCGTTGCGGATGTGCATCGACTACAGGATGCTGAATAAGGTTACCGTCAGGAACCAGTACCATTTGCCCAGGATTGATGACCTGTTTGATCAGTTGCAGACGGCAAGAGTGTTCTCGAAGATTGATCTACGTTCGGGTTATCACCAGTTGCGGATCAGAGAGGCAGATGTTCAGAAGACAACCTTGAGGACACGATACGGGCACTACGAGTTCTTTGTGATGCCGTTCGGACTGACCAATGCACCTGTAGCATTCATGGACCTGATGAATAGGACCTTTCAGCTGTACCTCGACAGATGTGTGCAGAACTGAATTCCTGGTCTTGGCACGTGGAGCATGATGACCCTGCAGACTACGGTCTGGACCCGTCCAACGTATTCTGTACCGCCGAGGTTGTGCCATTGATGCCGCCGAAGTGTTTGCCGACGATGATGGTGCCGACGATGTTCCATCTTGTGGTTGTGTCGTCCGATGTTGTGCCGGTCGTATGTTGTACCTCCGACGTTGTGCCGGCGATGCCGCTGATGATGTGCGAGCGATGATCCCCGATAAAGGCACCTATCCTGGGATGTTGACCGACCGGGCTACGGCTCCGTTGAAGGTGGTGTAGACCACGTGGTTCTTTGCGTGGAAGTACGGACGCTCCTCACCGATACTTAGGCTAGTGTAGTCCCGTGTAGGGGGACGCGTCGCGTACTGTGCGTAACACCTTATGTGCCTACGGTTGGTTTCCGAGGGAGACCCGTTGTTGTTGCTCGACTGATGTCCTTGTGGACCCTATTGAGGGTCGTTGTTGTTGGACTGAGGTCCCATTTACCCTTGGAGGGATTTCATGAATTGCAGATGTGACATGACATGCTACTAGTATGATAGGTCCATTTACTGTACTATTACATGCATATAGGTGAGCTTGGCATACGGGGTTTCCTAATGGGAAACTCGGGCGTCATTGTTTGATTCATATTTCAGGACCGCAGTAGGTTCTGTCGGGTGGTGACTGCGGGCGCACACATTTTGGGGCCAGGATCCTCTTCGGACCCTTCGAGGTCATCGTGATTGTTTGTACTTGTCTTTTCATTGTATTGTTGTAATCACGTCTTTTGACAAACTCTGTTGTATTATTGGTGCACCGACTGTTGATTTATCTGAGTAACATTCCCGTTGATGAGTTTGTTCTGATAATTTCTTGATTGTTTAAATTTTTAAATTTCCTCTATTTCGGGATGTTACATACATAGATCGTAAAAACAACATGAATCAAGAAGTAAAATATACACTGCATTGCTTTATATCGAACAATAAAGAAGTGACAAAGCGAATATTGTATTAGATGACTAGATACTGCTTACCTCAGACACATACTTTGAAGATTATTTACCAAGACATTAACATAAATAATATTAGGTTACGCCATCATCTTGTAGAAATTTAGCCGATTCATTATTAGATGGAAACATGGCGTTCTGGTTGATGTTTAAATTCCAATGATGTTCCTTAGACACAAATCAAATAGAACCACATGATAATCCCCGTCCAAATAGCCGAACCAGTGCTCAAGAGAGGAGCGAAGTTCAAGAATGCAAAGAAATAAGAATGTCAGATACAACACCAAAAAACAAGACAACCAGAACAAGAATTAAGAAATATGGTGCCAAAGCATGATAATTGTTTTGTTTTACAACTTGGACGCATTTAAATACTATTTAAACAAACGCTTGTAATCAACAATAGGTTAGCATCAAGTTACGCATAGGATCTGTAAATAATATGCAATAAAAAACGTTACTTCCCCAAACGAATCCCAAAAAACCAACATGACACTTATACAATCACATTCCACTCTCTTGTTTCGCAGTATAAACTACGAAACAAAATCTGCAAAAACAACAAAGAAAAATAAAGAAAACCATGTTTAAGAATAACATCTAACATGATGAAGCATGCACTAAAATTGAGAAACCAAATTAAGCTACGAAAAAACAACGAAATTGTGACAATTACAGAGGGAAAGAGCTTGGAGCAAACATCAAATAGGAACACCCAACAAAGAAACAAAAAAATAAAGAAAAGAAAGATAAGAATATGCAGTGTTTTAAGAGAAAAGTGATTCTTGTCTTGATACATTTACCTGAACAAGAGAGATAACTCAAACATCAAATTTGCAACAACCAAGAAAGAAAACAGGGAAAGAAATATAATTTGTAGTTTTTTTAAACGAAAACTGGTTCTTAGTACATTATCTGAACAATAAGCGCAAATGTGAGAGGAACTCAAGTTTGGAGTCCAAGAGAAGTGTTAGAACCCATAACCCGATTAGGGGCTAATGTGTGTTAAGAGGAGAGATGGTGATTAGGAGAGGGATTAGCATGGGGAAGAGGTGTTGTGCAGTGTTGCTTGGGGAAGAGGAGGGGCGTGAACAGTGGACGAGGTAGAGGTGATGGGTTGGGTTGTGTAGGTTACTGTTGACGCGAGTTTGGTTGATTTATGGAGAAATATGTTTCTCTCTGTCATTTTGATCTCTCTCACTCCCTTTCCCTTCTTTCCGGCAATTAGAAGACTTGGGGGCTCCAGTGTGAGGCATGCGGAGGTCGTTGCGAAGAGGAGGGTGTGCGAGGCGATCTCTTGAGGCGACGTGCGCGAGCGAGGCTCCGGCGGGTTTTCGTTGTCTTGAGAGGTATGCCGGTTCTTAGTGTGTTTGGTTGTTGTTCACCCTCGTGGGAGGGTGTTGTTGGTCGGTCGGGGGAGGTCGGAGACCAGACCGATGGCGAGAACGACGTAAATCCTCGGCTGGCGCGAGGTTGAAGACGACCAACGACCGACCAGGTCCCTTCGGGCGGTCGACCGAATGTAGCGTTTTTTGCCGATTTCACCATCATCGGTCGAACGACGCCTTGTGGAGGTCGCTCGGTCGTGCGTTTTGTTGGTCGATCAGATTGCCTGTTTGTTTTCGGTCGACCGGAACTTAAGTGTACTGGATTTTTTATGCTTGTTTACGGTCGACCGTTATATGACTTATAATTATTAGGATGCCCTGGTAGTTTTCGGTCGACCGAGACGCCTGAGTCAGTCGACCGATAGTTTGAATTGATGTTGACCAGATTCCAGATTTTGACCTCGTTTCGGTCGACCGGTGTTAGATCTTGGTCGACCGTTGGGACTTATGTTTTGCGCAAAGAGTTCGACCGTTGCAGACTTTCAGTCGACCGATTCCCTTGAGGAAGCGGTCGACTGAGTTGCCTCTTTCGGTCGACCATTTTTACGCCGGACTGAATTCTTGGTCCTATGTACGATGCCAACTCTGTCCACGGAAACCTGTGTCCTCGCCTTGTGCGTGAGCCGGGAGGTCACGGTGGGCCCGTTCGGCGTGCCTGCCCAGGGACCGCCGTATGGAAGAGTGTGGGTGTTCAGGACACGTCACCCCCATGTATGGATCGTGACTAATATGATGGAATTATTTGACTCATTGAAGAGTAGCAGCCCTGAGGGATTGTGGATCGCAATGTTTGATGATGTGCGGGCATGAAACTGTTGATGGGTGAGGTGACTACCGGCCTATGTGGCTACGGAGGTCGTTGCCCTGCTTTTATAGCGGCACGGTTGGTGTTTGCGGCTCATGGAGCCTGATGACCTGGCAGACTTTGGTCTGGACCCGTCCGATGTTGTGCCGGACGTATTGATCGATCACCGATGTTGTTCTGGTGATGTCGTCGATGTTGTTCCGGCGATGATGATTGATGGGCCGATGCTGTTCTGGCTATGTTCCTCAGATGCGCACCTACTGAGATGATGATTGATGGACCGACCGAGCGACGGCTCCGTTGGTGTTGTTTCGACCACGAAGTTACAGATTTGTTTCTTGTGGTGCGGACTTGGCGGATGCTCCTTGCCGAACCCCCATGATGAGGTCGCGTGTGGGGAGTATCACGTCTTTTTCCGTTAGATTGTATGTGCCTACGGTAGGTCTCCTTGGTAGACCCGATGATGATTGTCGGACTGATGTCCCATGTTACCCTTTGAGGGAACTATTTTCCTTACTGTTGATGACATGACATGCTACTAGTATGATAGGGTCATTTGTACTACTGCATGAATATAGGTGAGATTGGCATACGAGGTTTCCTTATGGAAACTCAGGCATTGTTTTGTTACATCTGTTTCAGGACCACAATAGGTCCAGTAGGATGGTGATCAACGGGCGCACGCATCTTGGGATCGGATCCTCTCTTTCGGACCACTAAGGTCGACATGATTACTTTTATCTTCCTTGTTGTTCTGTTGTAATCATGTATCATTTGACAAACTCTAATGTAATATGGTGCACCGCTTATACATTTTATGAGAAATAACAGTCTCATCTTTGATTATTGATTTCTATTGTCTTGATGAAAAATTTAAAATTTTAGCTGTTTCGGGATATTACAATTTGGTATTAGAGCGGTCGATTCGTATGGGGTTCCCAATGAAATCGCCCTTGTAGTAATAGGACGCATGCATTTTATATTTTAGCATGCATTCGTGGCTGAAGTATGTGATTGTTTCTTCTGTCAGATGACTCCTAGACACGTGCGGAGTTCTCCGCGTGATCGTGATGCCACTGAAGGCGCCAACTGGGACAGGTTGGGCGAGTTTCTGGAGCGTCAGGCAGCCCAAAATGTGCAGGGTGGGTGTAGGATTTCATGTTTAATTATACATATATATTTTCGAATTTTTTTATGTATAATAAGGATCAATTTTCTATAATTTATTTCATGCATGCATCAATTTGTTTCAATATCTAGTTTAAAATCTTTATTAAAACAAATATGGGCTCCGAAATTCATACCTAGAAGTTCTCTAAAACTTCTTGAAGATTCGGAGACGTTGGGGACGCTCCTCGCTGTGCCGGATGCCTCAGAGTATTCACCAAACTCTAAACAAGATCGGAGAGAGGGAAGCTAGTCTCTCAATCTCCGATAGGGTTTAGAATCCAATTACTAACCCCTCTTTAATTCTCTTGAGAAGATGATCTCTTAAGAACTAAAACTAAACTTAAGAATTAAGGGATTTTCGTGGAGAATTATGGAGAGAGAATTTTTGCACAAGAAATAATGAATTAGATTAATTGGGTAATGAAATAAGCTTGTATTTATAAGCTCTCTCCAAATTACCTATTCATGTGCAACCCCTTGCCCATGATCTCATGCAAAATTCTATCTAACCATCCATTATTTAATAATAAATAATACTAGCCACGAATTAAATCAATTATGGACTAATTCCATGCATGATCTAATTAATTCTTAAATTTATTCTGCTGAAAACCGTCTGGACCGGTCGACCGTTTCAAGGTTCGGTTGACCGCTCGAACCTAGTTTCGGTCGACCGTTCAATAACTCGATCGACCGTTCGTAACAGGAATTATTCCATCGCAATGTTCGGTCGACCGTTTACTGCTAACTGGTCGACCATGCCCGACCGGTCGACCGTTTACTGCTAACTGGTCGACCGTTTGAGCACTGTTCTGCAGACTTGTCAAATTTCGGTTTAACTCCTACAAAATTTGACATTTCGGGATTAGTAGTAAATTCACAACTTATGTAACATATTATCCTATGTAATGATCAATCATTACACCCCATAATATTTACATCACATATGAATTTAATTTAGATTCTAATTATGTTATTAATCACAACATAATTTTGATTTTGCTTGTTCACCCCATGTGTCATATTTTTCTACATGAAACCCAACACATCTTATGAACTCAAAATCCCCATTTCTTGTTTCCCAGTTTTGTGGTGTGACCTATGGGAGGATCTAAACTAAGTTGACAGTGATATTAAGAGCTTAATATCACAAGCTATAAGCGGTATCTAGCTACACATTATAGCTCCCAATTAGTTAGATGTCTTAATTCCACTCGAACCAAAACCCGATCCATTTAGTGATGGAGTGCCCCACTTGTGTCCGTCCCTTGCCTCATGATATTAAGAATACACACAAAGTAGTATTGTGTCATCTTTGTATTAGTATTCATTTCTTGATCTATTTAAGCTAGTTATAAATATGTGACTTAACTCAAATCACATTGTGCACATTACAACTTTGCGTTATCAAGGGGCCCACTAATATCATCACTAAATTAAGAGGGGCAATGATAATCTTTTGATTAACTATCTTCTCCAACGAAAGTTATACTTAACCAACTAACGCCTTTACACTACACTTATTGATAGCTTAGGACATTAGTCTAATTAAGCATTTCTGAAGCGATCGGATATAAGTCTCATATCAAAGGACCAAGGACACAGTAAAATATTATTGACACAGAAACACATTTCTATAATATTTTACTTGTTAGGTCAATTCGGTATACAAAAGTAATATCTTCCTCTTTTGTGTACCCGTGTTGTCACTCACTTGTAGAGCTACAATGATCTATGACCAACACGACAATCTTAACTCGGTAATTAATGTCCCATGTTAATTACCATGATTGCGAATATCTTTTCTTTTATGTAGACCAATATCTTTTAGAGCTCTACGGTTAAGGACCAAGAGCCTATTCCTTAACACTTCTAAAAGACGAATAACATAAACAAGGAACAAAATGATTTCTCATTCAATTCATAATAATTGACATTTAAAAGCAAAACTTTTAGAACACATTCCCTTCAATCTCCCACTTGTTATCAAAGTTTTCTTTCACATACATTCTCAATGCATAAAACATTAATAAGTAGGGTAACCTTCCCAAATCACCTATCAAGCCAATCCACATGGATCCGCGGATCCATGGACTCGAAATATATTTCGTCTCTTAGCTTGGTATGAAGGTTTGTTGAATGGATCAGTTGTGCCACTGTTGTGTCCACCTATTTATTTATTTTGTCTTTCGTTGGTGGTTGAGTTAGCTGTAGTGATATTACTCCTAACTACACTAGCTCATACCTCCACCTTCGATAATGATGACGCATCATTCCAACCTCCTATTGTCAAGAATTCCTATGAGAATTGCATCAAAATAGCTCTCGGCTTTTTTCTCCTTTGTCTTCCATAAACAAGAACCTTATCTTTAGTCCGGTTAAGGTACTTCAGAATATTCTTGGCCGCAATCCTACAGTTAGGACTTGCGTTGGATTGGTGACCTCTTGTCACGTTTAGAGCATACGCGATATTGGGTCTTGTGCAAGTCATCGTGTACATGATCCTTCCTTTTGCCGAAGCATAAGGGATACCTTCATGTACTCCAAGTCTTCGCGTGATTGAGCATGTTGAGTCTTCTTGAGTTGCACACCTTTACTCATACTTATTGGCACATTGTCAATATCGAAATTGTTCACCCTGAACATTTCCAAGACCTTGTCAATGTATGCACGTTGACTGAAGCCAATGAGTCTACGGGATGTATCTCAACGTATCTTGATTCTCAAGATGTGTTGAGCCTCATCCTTTTCTTTTCATTGAAATGCTGATTTTAATGAAATTTCTCGTTTGCTAATGCTAAGGTATATGATTGCTCATGAGCAATATGTCATCGACATATAAGATCAGAAGTACTACATGACTCCCACTAATCTCCTTGTATCAACAAGGTTTTCTTTTACTTCGAATGAAGTGAATCTCCTTCACCTCTTCGTCAAAGCGTTTGTTCCAACTCCTCGATGCTTGTTTCAATCCATAAATGGATTCTCGAAACTTGCATTTCTTCTCGCTATTATTTGGATCATCAAAACCTTGAGGTTGTACCATGTACATAACCTCCTCCAAGTTCCTGTTTAAGGAACACCATTTTGATATCCATCTTCCATATCCCACAATTGTGAAATGCGGTAATAGTGAGCATAATCCGAATAGATTTTAATATGGCAACTTCTCAAAAATTTCATCAAAGTCAATTTCTTGAATTTGAGTATAACTTTTGCTACAAGCCTTGCTTTGTAGGTTGTCAAGTTACTATCCATGTTTATCTTCCTCCTAAAAGCTCATTTATACCAAATGATATTTTCTCTTGAGGAAGGCTAATCAAGTTTCATACTTGATTATCATACATGGATTCTACTTCGGATTCCATGGCTTTTAACCATAGTTTGGAGTCTTTTCCATTGCTTCTTGGAAGGTCGAGGGATCTTTGGTATCTAGTACCATGATCTCATGAAGTCCCACATACTTATTGGGTTTCTTCTTTCCCTCATTGACCTTCTTAGTTCTTTTGGTTCTTCTCGTGTCTCTCGAACTTTTCCACAATTTCTTGAGGAATCGGTTCATGTTCAACTCTTGAACGTACACTTGGTGGGGATGATTGAGATTCTCTCACAATTTCTTGTGATGGTCTCTCGCTCACGCTCCCACTAACAAAAGGAATCTCGGTTGGGCCTTCATGATCTTGAATGTCATCATTCATGTCATGATCTTGTAGAGTATCTTGAGTTTCCTCAAGCACAACCCTACTCCCACTACTTTTCTCTCTTTTCCAGAAATTCCAGAAAAACATATCTCTCTCTACAATCTTTCGATTGGAGATGATAAACTAAAAGTAGTATCCTCTTGTCACACGAGGACAACCTATAAAGAAGCACTTATCCGTTTTTGGTTGAAGCCTGGTCGACATCAATTTCTTGATGTATACCTCACAACCCCAAATCTTGAGAAAGTCGAGCTTAGGTGTCTTTCAACTCCATAGCTCACAAGACATTCTCTCCACAGATTTGGATGGAACACTATTTAGTGAGTTTGTCATTATTTGTAGTGCATAATTCCAAAAGTAAATAGGCAATTTAGATTGACTTATTATTGATCGAACCATGTCGAGCAATATCATGTTCCTACTTTAGGAATAAGTCAAATTAGGTATCCTAAGCACTCACCCCTACGAACCTTTCATAGAGACTCGATATTCTTGTTGAGTTGGTTCACTACTTCATACTCGAATTCCTTGAACTTGTCAAAGAATTCACTTTTGCTTCCCATTAGACAAATATAGTCATAATGACTATAGTTGTCCGTGAACAAAATGAAGTACCTTAAACGTCTCTTGCACTTGTACTTATCGGACCACATACATTAGAATGTATGATATCCAATTTGTTATTCGTTTTCGTTCCTTTCTTCTTGAAAGGTCTCTTGGTCATTTATTTGACCAATCCGATAGTGCTACAAGATTGTATCATTCACGTGAGTTATCTTAGTTCCTTTTGTTATTGTTTGTTTGAGTTTGTTTATTTCAAGCAAATAGAAACCATTCTATGCGAATGTATTTGCATAGAAAATTCCATTCTTCGATATAGACAAGCAAGAATTAAAATATTTATTAAAATTTATCCATATCTAAAACTTGATACAGAAATGTTCTTGCTAATCGAAGGCATATAACAAACATTCTTCAAAGCATAAATTTAAATCACTAGACTATTGAAGTTCCATAGAATCTTGTACAATCGCAGCGATGCTTGTACTATTTCCAATCTTCAATATCATCTCGTTCTCCACGAGTTCCTTCCTATCCTTCAATAGCTGCACATTAATATTATGTGAGCACAAGATCCGATAACTATTACCAAATCAAGGACAGAGGTGATTAAATTTATCTCAATAACAAACATACCTACGACGTTTCTTGGGCGCCTACGTTCAATCATCCCATTTTCAAGGTCTTCCTTGAACTTGGGATAATTTGGTCGGATGTGTCCCTTTTCACCGCAGTGAAAGCACTCCGTGTTGGGAGTTGGAGATTTGAAATATTTCCCCCTTGAGGCACTCCCATGAGCACCTCCTACTCCCTTACTCTTGATTGACGTATCTTTGGTAAATTTGCCTTTACCTTTGTTGATCTTTTTGCTCCTCTCATGGACGGCTAGGACGTGATTGTCCCGACCCTTGCCCATGTCAACTTCTGCCGTTTTGAGAGCGTTGTGAAGCTCCTCAAGACTCACCCTTTTTTCACGCACATGATAGTGCATCACAAAGTCCTTAAAGGACGGGGCTAGAGATCCAAGAATCAGATCTTCGGCAATGTCCTCGGGCATTGGAGAAGAGAGCTTCGACAACTTCTCAAGGTATCCTTGCATCGTGAGAAAATGCATGGACACCGATGTTCCCTCCGCCATGTGGCACCTTGTGAGTGCGATGGTGGTCTTATAGAGCTCCTTTCGGGCACTATCCATGGACATCTTTGTTAAAGCCTCCATGGTCTTCTTGGGTTTTGAATCCAAGTATTTTGCTTGAAGCGAGTCACCCATGGATGCCAACATTAGACCGTGAACTTGGTTCTCTTGGTGTTCCCACTTGGCTATCACCTCTTTCTCATTACCGGTTGCCTTCTCATTCAATTTTGGGATTTCACCATCCAAAATATGAGATAGTTTTTCAAACTTCAACACGATATTAAGATTGAGTTGCCATTTCATGAAGTTTGAGCCATCATTTTGCAAAGGATTCTTTTCGATCATAGATAGCACAATTGGTTGGATATTAGACATTTCTACGAAATACATTATATAGGATTTTATGTCAATTTTATGTTTTAAAATACATACATATATATCGAATATAAATGTAAATGTTGCAAATAAAAATTTTGCCCATAAATGCAACAATCCAAGATCCCATCAATTGTAATATAGACTAGCTAAGGGCTATCGAATACATTACAATATCAAGGTAAGAAAACATTTTCTAATCACAACCTTTTTGAATTTTAGCAACATTTAGCATCTTCAAACTTTTGTGACTCTTGTCGTTTTAATTATGAGGGAATGCGACCTATCCTCGTAAGAAAAACGTTTTCCCAAAACCGAGCGAGGGCTCTAGGTAATGTTAAGAAAACTTATTTTCATTTGATACGAGATACGTTTATCCATTGTATTCACAACTAAACATACTTGGGGTTCACTAGGGTGAAACACACCTCATATATTTAATTGTGGCACAACAATAGACAACCATTATATCTCCCACTATTCCCAAAGATAGAGGGAGCTATCTCCCGCTAAGGGCTAGCAGAGTATCCCTCGATCAATGGCTGCTAGTGGATGAAATAAGAAGGAAATTATTCTTAATTTTTGTTGGACAATTTCATATATTTACATGTGATTTGGAATTTTAGGTTATCATGCATATTAATATTCATACATATCCTAACATTCACCACATTCATCACATGCATAGCAATAATTAAAAAACAGAAACTAAACATTCACACAATCCACATCGTGTGAGTTTATATGTTCCCTTTGATCCTCGATCCTCGATCCCCGATCAATGCGCTATAGCGGCGACTTCCTCTTGCACCGGAGATGTAGATTTTACAGAAAATAGACATGCTCCTCACATTCGATAAAAAACCGACTAGTGCAAGTCCTATGTAAAACCTCTCATATGCATATGCAATTATCTAAAAGATGGAAATAGAGAATTTGGCTTTTACATACATAAGCCCCTGTATTATAACAATTATAAACATTCATGGCCACTGATTTGGAACATACAAACTCAAAATTCCTGGAAAAACAACTCGAGCATCCATGCACGCAATATCGCTATAAACTATCCACCCTAGTTTATCAAGCATCTAGAATCCCAAACAATTCTTTGAAAAACATTTTGAAATCCATTAAAAACGTTTTTCATGCATCCATAGTTCAAAATTTTAATTATGAACCGCTGTCCATCCAATTTCCAATTGGAAAGATGAACTGCAGTTTTTCGGTTTTGTTGATTCTCTTACAAAATAATCGTTTATACTTCAAACGAAATTATTGTAAGTTAGACAAATGTCTAAATCTTAATTCTAATAATTACTTGTTATGTTTTAAAACACTTAAAACATTCAAAACGAATTATTATGGAGAATTACATCAACAAACATTCATAGACCGAAAAACCGGTAAATCGAATTGTTTAAATCCTAGATGGTAAACTAAATTCGTTTACAGCCTTAAATCATGAGAAAATTGAACCCTAAGCTCTGATACCACTGTAGGATTTCATGTTTAATTATACATATATATTTTCGAATTTTTTTATGTATAATAAGGATCAATTTTCAATTTTCTATAATTTATTTCATGCATGCATCAATTTGTTTCAATATCTAGTTTAAAAACTTTATTAAAACAAATATGGGCTCCGAAATTCATACCTAGAAGTTCTCTAAAACTTCTTGAAGATTCGGAGACGTTGGGGACGCTCCTCGCTGTGCCGGATGCCTCAGAGTATTCACCAAACTCTAAACAAGATCGGAGAGAGGGAAGCTAGTCTCTCAATCTCCGATAGGGTTTAGAATCCAATTACTAACCACACTTTAATTATCTTGAGAAGATGATCTCTTAAGAACTAAAACTAAACTTAAGAATTAAGGGATTTTCGTGGAGAATTATGGAGAGAGAATTTTTGCACAAGAAATAATGAATTAGATTAATTGGGTAATGAAATAAGCTTGTATTTATAAACTCTCTCCAAATTACCTATTCATGTGCAACCCCTTGCCCATGATCTCATGCAAAATTCCATCTAACCATCCATTATTTAATAATAAATAATATTAGCCACGAATTAAATCAATTATGGACCAATTCCATGCATGATCTAATTAATTCTTAAATTTATTCTACTGAAAACCGTCTGGACCGGTCGACCGTTTCAAGGTTCGGTTGACCGCTCGAACCTAGTTTCGGTCGACCGTTCGATAAATCGATCGACCGTTCGTAACAGGAATTATTCCATCGCAATGTTCGGTCGACCGACCGATCACATTCGGTCGACCGTTCGAACAGATGAAAATTCCTTGTTATCGGTCGAGACACGTCCGGTCGACCATGCCCGATCGGTCGACCGTTTACTGCTAACTGGTCGACCGTTTGAGCACTATTCTGCAGACTTGTCAAATTTCGGTTTAACTCCTACAAAATTTGACATTTCGGGATTAGTAGTAAATTCACAACTTATGTAACATATTATCCTATGTAATGATCAATCATTACACCCCATAATATTTACATCACATATGAATTTAATTTAGATTCTAATTATGTTATTAATCACAACATAATTTTGATTTTGCTTGTTCACCCCATGTGTCATATTTTTCTACATGAAACCCGACACATCTTATGAACTCAAAATCCCCATTTCTTGTTTCCCAGTTTTGTGGTGTGACCTATGGGAGGATCTAAACTAAGTTGACAGTGATATTAAGAGCTTAATATCACAAGCTATAAGCGGTATCTAGCTACACATTATAGCTCCCAATTAGTTAGATGTCTTAATTCCACTCGAACCAAAACCCGATCCATTTAGTGATGGAGTGCACCACTTGTGTCCGTCCCTTGCCTCATGATATTAAGAATACACACAAAGTAGTATTGTGTCATCTTTGTATTAGTATTCATTTCTTGATCTATTTAAGCTAGTTATAAATATGTGACTTAACTCAAATCACATTGTGCACATTACAACTTTACTTTATCAAGGGGTCCACTAATATCATCACTAAATTAAGAGGGGCAATGATAATCTTTTGATTAACTATCTTCTCCAACGAAAGTTATACTTAACCAACTAACGCCTTTACACTACACTTATTGATAGCTTAAGACATTAGTCTAATTAAGCATTCCTTAAGCGATCGGATATAAGTCTCATATCAAAGGACCAAGGACACAGTAAAATATTAATGACACAGAAACACATTTCTATAATATTTTACTTGTTAGGTCAATTCGGTATACAAAAGTAATATCTTCCTCTTTTGTGTACCCGTGTTGTCACTCACTTGTAGAGCTACAATGATCTATGACCAACAAGACAATCTTAACTCGGTAATTAATGTCCCATGTTAATTACCATGATTGTGAATATCTTTTCTTTTATGTAGACCAATTTCTTTTAGAGCTCTACGGTTAAGGACCAAGAGCCTATTCCTTAACACTTCTAAAAGACGAATAACATAAACAAGGAACAAAATGATTTCTCATTCAATTCATAATAATTGACATTTAAAAGCAAAACTTTTAGAACACATTCCCTTCAGTGGGATGGGCGCTGAGCATGATCGGTTTATGCGTTAGCACCCACCGAGTTTTGATGGCAGGAGTGCTCTAGAGGTAGCGGAGGACTGGGTCTTCAAGATGGAGAAGATCTTCCGAGTAATTGGAGTTGCACCTGAGAGGAGGGTGGATCTGGCCACCTATGTATTTGATGGTGAGGCAGCCAACTGCTGGAGGACCACGTCTACAGTTTTGTTTGAGAACCGTGAGGACGTCAGCTGGGAGGCGTTTCTGGAGGCGTTTCATGAGCAGTACTTTCCCCAGCACATCAGGGATTGGAAGAGGGAGGAGTTCATGTCGTTGGAGCAGAAGGAGATGACTCTGGCGAGTTACATCAGCAGATTCAACGCTTTGAAGCGTTACTGCCCAGAGATTTGTGTGACCTAGAGCAGCGGGCGAGGAAGTTCGTGAAGGGACTGAGATAGCCGCTCCGATCACGTGTGATCAATAGTATGTCGCGGACCCTTGTAGATGTGGTGAAGCACACTACTATTATTGAGCATGACCAGAGGGAGTGTCTTCAGGAGGCGAGGAAGGCACCAGTGAGCACTGGTAGCGGACCAGTCGGTCGTGGAGCAGGGAACCCGGGCAAGAGGCCCAAGTTTGATGGAGGAGGAGCACGTCAGTCTGGAGTGTGCACTTTCTGTGGGAGGTTTCACCCAGGTCAGGAGTGCTTCAGGCGCACTGGAGCTTGCATGGGGTGCAGGTAGTTGGCCACTTCATTCGGGAGTGCCCGACTAGGCAAGGCGAGCCTAGCAGGAGGTCTTGGCCACCAGTAGCAGGGAGGAGTGGAGGTAGTCGATCCATTGTGTCACTAGGGTAGGGCAGGAAGACCGGGGGAGTCTTCACTATTCAGGCTGAGGAGGTGAGGGACTCCAACACCGTGGTGGAAGGTACACTTTATGTTTCTGGTTCGGCAACGCGTGTGTCGTTCGATTGCGGCGCCACTCACTCCTTCATTTCGGAGAAGTTTGCTGGCGAGTTGGGTCGGACCCCTGTGATGCCGACTGATGTTTTGGAGGTCAGCACACCCATGGGTGAGGTGGGCACTGTGGGGAGCTATTTCCCCGACACCACAGTTGTTTCGGGAGACCATGATGTTTCGGCACATCTGGTCTTGTTACCGATGGAGGACTTCGACGTCATACTGGGGATGGACTGGCTGTCACAGTACGACTTGCGGGTCTTTTGCCGTGAGAAGAAGAACCTGATTGTGATGGAGGGTTTGCCAGATGTTTTGATCAGAGGTACGAGGACCAGAGGAGGTCGTCTGATTGTGTGTGCAGTTAAGGCACATACGCTGATACAGCAGGGATGCAGAGCGTTTGTTGCCACGCTGGTTGTTCGTGATCCTGACACGAGGAGATTGGAGGATATCCAGGTGGTATAGGAGTTCCCAGATGTGTTTCGATCAGAGATTCCATCGTTACCGCTGCACCGAAAGATGGAGTTTGGCATCGAGTTGGTTGCAGGTACGACACCTCAGTCGAAGGCTCCGTATCGTATGACACCTTCTGAGTTGACAGAGCTAAAGAAGCAGTTGCAGGAGTTGATGGAATCCAGGTTTATTCGACCGAGTGTTTCTCCATGGGGAGCGTTTGTGCTCTTCGTGAAGAAGAATGATGGATCGTTACGGATGTGCATCGACTATAGGATGTTGAATAAGGTTACCGTCAGGAACCGATACCCTTTGCCCAGGATTGATAACTTGTTTGATCAGTTGCAGACGGCGAGAGTGTTCTCGAAAATTGATCTGCGTTCGCGTGATCACTAGTTGCGGAACAGAGAGGCAGATGTTCAGAAGACAACCTTCAGGACGCGGTACGGGCACTACGAGTTCTTGGTGATGCTGTTTGGACTCACGAATGCACTTGCAACATTCATGGACCTGATTAATAAGACCTTTCAGCCGTACCTTGACAAATTTTTCATGGTGTTCGTGGACGACTGTTGAACGTTTTAATTAAACCGCAAGTGCACGGCCGCGATGAAACGGTGGCAAGTACGGGTCGTCCTCAGGGAGGTGAGCAGCCTCTTGCTTGTACGAAATCAAGTGGCAAAAAATAGGGGGAAGAAAGTTGTTTATGCTAATCTAGACTATGCTACACTAAGAAGTATGATATGTGGAAGAAGCAAACAAACGATGAAATAAGAACTAAGATAAGAACAAAACAAGAATGCTGGAATTTCAGGAATGGAAAAACCCCTAAGGGGTGGAGTGAGTGCACACATGCAAAGAGGTGGGTGTAGAATACATTCTTTAAGCACATGAAGGTGGTGTTTATCAAGCATAGGAAGTGTCTAAATGTTATGGCAAAACCTATCAATCTATTCACCAACTTAGTTGATTAACATTTACATATCCAAGGTGTTTATTTCAGAACCTAAACAAGCATGAGAGGTGTCTAATCATTTTGGCAAAACTCATCAAGTTATAAATTCTATCCTAAACAAGCAAGCATACATTCATGTTTAATCAACACATTGAAATTAAAGCATTCATCCCATTCTCTAATGCATGTATGTACATCTACTCCACCCCCCAAAGGGGATGAAACTACTCACTAAACATTACACTAATTATTAAACTAAACAAAGAAAGCATATTAACTAAGCTAATAAAACTAATGAAATGAGATTAAGCAAAGCAAAACAAGAAACATAAAACAAACAACATAATAAAGAAAACGTGTATTAAAATGACTCACATTGAAAGTAGCATCCTCCTACTTTAGTGTGTGCTTCAAGGCCTCACTTCTAGTAGGAAGAATATCCACTTAAAATATGGAGTGATTACAATAGGAGGTGAAGAGTTCTATTTATAGTCATGGAAAAAGCTAATCTGGGACAATCCCCTGATGTGGGACTAAACAGATACCACAAATAGCCTAAACATCCTCTAATACATGTGCGGGAGAAATTTGAGCGCATTTGGGCCAAAAGTGACCGCCAATTAGCGGTCTACAGTGTCCGGATCGCTCTGGAATTTCTTGTGGGCTTTTCTGGAAGGCTTTGTTGGTATTTGATGCATCTATTTTGCATGTTGGAGCTCCGACCCGAATAGAATTGCCAAAATACTCCCCATGATGGTGAGGAGTATTCTGTTTTTCTCTTAGGTCCCTCTGTCTTACGATCAGGTCCTTCTCCTTTGCATCTTGGTCCCCAGATCTCACAATCCAGTCCTTTTTCCCAGCTTTTGGGTCCTTTTATGCTTCATCTCTTCAAACCTAATTATTCCTGAAAACTAAACATAAAACTCATAACATAGCATTGTTTAGGTGAAAGATAATGGATATAAGATACAAATATGAGCATGAAATGATGTCAATCAAATACCCCCACACCTAACTTTTGCTAGTCCCGAGCAAAACAAAGAAAGAGAAAAGCATGCGAAAACCAGGAAATCCTAACTCACTTTCGTAGGAATCACGGTTGCACTTAGCACGTGCAACAAGCCGTTAAACCTCCTTGTCGCCAAGGAGGAGGACTGTTGTCTCCTGAGGGTTTTCAGCGGATATACCCACAAAATCCGAACAAGATGCATTAATCACTCTAGCTACACGACTCGTTGGACTTATTTTGTCGATCATGGGACGCGGTAATACTACGGGTCGACTCTATATATGTAATCAGTCCACACACCTAGCCTAATGAGTTATTCGTGAGAGTTAACTAAGGAATTAAGTGAAAGACATGGGCAACCTTAACTTCTTAATGTGATACAATGTGTAAAGTCAATTTTGGTTCTTATTTGACTCTTTTTTTTTTCTTTTTTTTCTTCTTTTTTTTTTGAAGCATTTATTGGTTGGTGTTTGATTCTCCCAGGGTCAGGTTTCGTGCATCATTGCCTATGAGGACTTACATTATCACGTACACCTTCCCCCAAATCTCCACATAGGGCGATCCCTACCACCCGTGTAACGGGAGTTCGGTCGGTGCATCCCAAGTCAGATGACTCAAAAGCACCAGGCACAAAGTCCCCTCAGACCTACTTTCCCGAGTGATAGGAGCCGTGCGAGAAGAGAGAACACCACTTATTCTTCTACATGGGAACCAAAACCCCTACACTTAAGTTTCACAAAAAGAGATTAAGGGCCCTTGACTACGACAAACTTCCTTATACTAACAGACACGAATTATTTACTCACTAGGTTCAGGGTGGACTTATTTAAATGTTTGAGTACTGAAACCCTATGATTACACGCCCCCCCGAGGGAAAACCGGGGTGCATCCTCACGACTCGATAAGACCTAAAGCCAGTAAACTAGAAATCCAAATGCATCAAGTTCAAGACAATTTTGGGAGCTTTCTTTTTACTTTGCCTCTCAACGGTTTTGCACATGGTAAACACACGCAAAACCCACAAAAACATTTTCTTTCGCAAACACATGAAGATTTTGAAAGAAATGTGAAAATTTTAAAGCACTCGGCAAGCAAAAGAAGACAAGTCACCCAAGGATCATGGCAAGCAGATATATCGATATTAAATGCGGCACACTAACATGACCCTAACGATGCAAACAAAAGAAAATAAAACCAAAGGAAAAAGACTCGACTATGTACACACGTAAAACACCCCCCCACACCTACTTCATGCATTGTCCTCAATGAATGTGAACAAGATACTACATGGATACATGCATGAAAAAGGAAAGATCTCACCAACATGAAGTACAAAGGGACTTTCAGGGTCATGTTGATGGACACAAACCCAAATTCCCTCAAAACCTGTGAGAAGCTGAAGAAGGGAGATAAATACGTGAAGAAATTGGGCCCAAGTACACAAGGGTTGGGGCCCACAACAATCGATGCTCACTGAAGGAGTCTTTTATTACACACTTTTTTTTTTGTTTTTTTTGTTGTTTTTGTTGTTTTTACAAGATATACACATCACCCAAGATATTCTCATAATCATTTGGTCAAGGAACATCAAATGAGAACATCAAGTCATGAGGACCAGAGACTTGCCGAGATGGGCAAACTCCACTGGTACTCTGAGGTGTCATGAGGGGTGAACGGTCAAAGCTGAAAGGCTCGAACCCCTCATGATATTGGTTGGGTGTGGGCAACAAAGAATGAAGTTGTGTTGCCTCACTAGGGTTTAATTGCTCATCGAAGAAAACCCTCCAACCAATAGGCGGGTGCATCGGAATGAGTTCCTCAGGCTCATTCGATGGATGCAGCATACCTGCATCACTAAGAATGGGGCTTCTCCCCAAGTCATCCAACAAGGACCTCCCACCATCATTTAGATCATAAAGCATAAGCTCGGTCATAGGTGGGTCCTTGTTGGAGTCAATATGAAGCTCAAATGGCTCAATGGCCATGGGACATGAGGTAGAGACACCTTCTGGTATAGGCATATGATGAGGTGTCTCACTCTCACTAGTACTCTCAACTGAATCATGCAACGAACACTCCCTTTGGACATTCATGTTCGAGGCCAGCTCACTCTGTTGCATTGCGAAGACAGGCAATGAGTTTTCGCTGGGCCCACGAACATTCTCAATGGGTTGCATTGGGGTTAGGGGTGTTCGTTGATTTTGTGGTGCTTTCTCCAATTGGCGGATGAGATTTAGATTTAAAGGTTCATCCATGGGTTCCTGTTGCTTACCAGAGTTGAACACATGAAACTCGGCACTCATGTTACCGAATGAGAGCTTCATGATACCATTTCTACAATTAATCAAGGCATTGGAGGTTGCCAGAAATGGTCTACCCAAAATCAAAGGTATTTGAGAGTGGGTGTTCGCAACAGGATTGGTATCGAGGACAACAAAATCGACTGGAAATATAAAATCTCCAACTTTGATAAGCACGTCCTCGATAATCCCCATGGGAATACGAATGGATCTATCCGCTAATTGGAGGGTGATCTTAGTTGGTTTCAATTCTCCCAAGTTCAACTGTTGATAAACAGAGAATGGGAGGAGGTTGACCGCTGATCCTAAATCAAGCAAAACATTGCTCAGTCTAGTGTCCCCCATCGTACACTGAATAGTAGGACACCCAGGGTCCTTGTATTTTGTGTAGGTGGGATTGGACAAAAGTGAGCTGATATTTGCAGCCAAGAATGCTTTCTTAGGAACATTGGTCTTCCTCTTGGTTGTGCAGAGATCCTTCAACACTTTGGCATATTGAGGTATTTGTTGGATGACATCCAACAAGGGGATGTTAACCTTTACCTGCTTAAACACCTCTACTATCTTGTCCATGTTGTCACTCTGCTTTTTGGTTAACCTAGTTGGATAGGGAGCTTTTGGCAGGTAGGTTTTCTGCGGTGCCTGAGAAGAAAGAAGCGTTGGTGTATTACCCTCACCCTCGGCTTCTTCTTCACCACCATTCTCACTGAGGGGCTGCATAGATGGTGGTGGGTGTGGCAAGGAAATGTGATTGTCAACCTGTTTTCCATTCCTTAAGGTCACAATGGAATTGACATGGTGAACAGGTTCCTCCACATGGTTCACTTGCCTCCCCCGAGGTACCACATTCTCATTTTGCATTTGTTGTTGTTGGTACATGCGGGGGTTAGCCTCAGGCTGGCTAGGAAAAGACCTTCTCTCTCTCTCATGTACAGACTGAGCCAATTGGCCCATCTGAAGCTCTAGAGATTTGATGGTCTGCTGATTTGAAGTGAGAACTTGACTCGTGGTTGACATAAAAATTTTCATTGAGTTTTCAAGTCCACGAGTCAAGGTCTCAAGCGAATTGAATCGGGTTTCCATATTATTGGAATTTGGGAAACCCGATTGATTGGTGGTTTGCGCTTGGGGTGGCTGATAGGATTGCGCATGCATGGGAGGTTGGTGTGATTGGTAAGGTGGTCTAGAGGAGTTTGGAGGACCACCCGGGGCATTAGTTTGGTTCCATGAAAAATTGGGGTGGTTCCTCCATCCAGGATTATAAGATGATGAGTATGGGTCATTCCTAGCTCTGTCATAGATGGCGTTGACACGCTCCATCTCAAGAGGAATGGACTCACACTCGCTCTCTACATGACCTATCCTACCACATGAATGACAAGGAACTGGACCAGATGCGGACATGTGAGGTGCACTTTGTTGGTTTTGGAGCTCAATCGAATCCATACGGCGCATTAAGGCCGCCATGCGTGCCTCGGTGGCCGTAGTGGTATCGATTGCAAATGCGGCACCCGATCTAGTCGAGTTTGCATTCGCGATCCTCGCTCCTATACTAGATGATGCAGGTGGTTCCCTCACACTCTCCCACTGCATGGTTTTCTCAGCGAGATCTTCTAGGAAGGCCCATGCCTCCCTTTCATCCTTTCCCAAGAACTCTCCTTGACACATGGACTCAAGGAGCGTTCTTGACGGGATGTGAAGACCCTCGTACACAATCTGACAAAGGCGCCACAACTCAATGCCATGGTGAGGGCATGAGGATAGTAGCTCCTTGAACCTCTCTAGATATGCATGAAATGTCTCGGCCTCAAGTTGATAGAACGAATTGATTTCGTTCCTCAATTTTTGAGTCTGATGATTTGGGAAGTACTTCTTAAGGAAGGCAGATTGAAACTCATCCCAAGTCCTAAAGGCATTCGCCTGGTTGCTGTACAACCACTTCTTAGCGTCATCCTTTAGTGCAAAAGGAACGAGCCTAAGATGGATGGAGTCTGTGCTAAGTTGTTGCAGCTTGAACATAGCACAGACCTCCTCAAATTCCCTGAGAAAGATATAGGGGTCACCTTTCCCAGTGAAATGAGGGAGCATGGAAATGAATTGAGGCTTAACCTCAAAATGGTTCCCATTAGCCTCTGGTAATACGATGCATGAGGGTAGAGCTGTACGGCTCGGGTAGCATCGATCACGAAGAGGTATGGGAACGACAACTGGAAGCACAGGTGGAACAGGCGGGTCCAGCAACTGCTCCTCCTCACGGAAATTAGCAGCCATTGGACCCGAACTACGTGCGACACGAGAGGAGGGAGGTGTCGAGAAATCGATGACCGAAGCCGGATTGACAACGCCCTTCGTCAAACGACCACTCTCGTCTCGTGTCCACGAAAGCATGCACAAAGGTGCACACCCACACAAAACAAATTTTTTTTTTAACAAAGAATGTGCGTAGAGGAGAAGACGGGGAAACACAGGAGAGAAAGAATGACTCAGGAGAGAAGGGAAGAAGTCCTTAAGCTACGGCGGATGGGTACAGGTAGAAGCACACAAGCAAGCAAGGCTCAAGCAATCCTAAGGTCGCTATAGGTCCTTACAGCTAGACGACGCCTAACTGCGAGGTCACACGGCCTCAACACGCCTCACCTCCCTACAACGAGGACCACAAAGCCCAGCAAGTGAGCCAAGATCCGGGGATCTCGTCTCTCCTACTATCGACAAAGTGGGCAACGCCGATCAGGTCATGACGGTCGGGACCGGATCACTCTCCTAATGCGTCCGAATTCCTTAAGGCCAATGTCTACTTGATTTTAAAATTAGGCTCTTGATTAGTGTGGTTTTTGGGGCAAAGGAAAGGGTGATGAAATCCCCCACCTTATCTTTTATGGGACAACCCCTCCTTAGTATCGTTTTGGAGTCCTAATCTAACAATCAACTCTCCAAACAAAACGCTCAACTCACACTAGTTTCAATGCACTTCCTACTAACTAATGCATGTTCATATGAAATGCATGAATGAGAGTAGAAGGTGTGTACCTCACGCCAGCTCTCAGCAACAGAAAATAAAGCTAAGATAAAAGACAATCTAAGTGCCTAAGTCACATACATGATGCATGGCCTAAACAAAAAGAATGCCTAATCTTTTGCTTTGAGTTTTAGGGTCCAAGTTGCTTAAGGGAAGTTGATTATTAATCTGGGAGCAATCTAAGAGTCAGAACATGCACAAATGGAGTCCCAGATTACTATATCAGTTAGGCTAACAACAACAAAAAACTATTCCCCGGCAACGGCGCCAAAAACTTGTTGAACGTTTTAATTAAACCGCAAGTGCACGGCCGCGATGAAGCGGTGGCAAGTACGGGTCGTCCTCAGGGAGGTGAGCAGCCTCTTGCTTGTACGAAATCAAGTGGCAAAAAATAGGGGGAAGAAAGTTGTTTATGCTAATCTAGACTACGCTACACTAAGAAGTATGAAATGTGGAAGAAGCAAACAAACGATGAAATAAGAACTAAGATAAGAACAAAACAAGAATGCTGGAATTTCAGGAATGGAAAAACCCCTAAGGGGTGGAGTGAGTGCACACATGCAAAGAGGTGGGTGTAGAATACATTCTTTAAGCACATGAAGGTGGTGTTTATCAAGCATAGGAAGTGTCTAAATGTTATGGCAAAACCTATCAATCTATTCACCAACTTAGTTGATTAACATTTACATATCCAAGGTGTTTATTTCAGAACCTAAACAAGCATGAGAGGTGTCTAATCATTTTGGCAAAACTCATCAAGTTATAAATTCTATCCTAAACAAGCAAGCATACATTCATGTTTAATCAACACATTGAAATTAAAGCATTCATCCCATTCTCTAATGCATGTATGTACATCTACTCCACCCCCCAAAGGGGATGAAACTACTCACTAAACATTACACTAATTATTAAACTAAACAAAGAAAGCATATTAACTAAGCTAATAAAACTAATGAAATGAGATTAAGCAAAGCAAAACAAGAAACATAAAACAAACAACATAATAAAGAAAACTTGTATTAAAATGACTCACATTGAAAGTAGCATCCTCCTACTTTAGTGTGTGCTTCAAGGCCTCACTTCTAGTAGGAAGAATAGCCACTTAAAATATGGAGTGATTACAATAGGAGGTGAAGAGTTCTATTTATAGTCATGGAAAAAGCTAATCCGGGACAATCCCCCGATGTGGGACTAAACAGATACCACAAATAGCCTAAACATCCTCTAATACATGTGCGGGAGAAATTTGAGCGCATTTGGGCCAAAAGTGACCGCCAATTAGCGGTCTACAGTGTCCGGATCGCTGTGGAATTTCTTGTGGGCTTTTCTGGAAGGCTTTGTTGGTATTTGATGCATCTATTTTGCATGTTGGAGCTCCGACCCGAATAGAATTGCCAAAATACTCCCCATGATGGTGAGGAGTATTCTGTTTTTCTCTTAGGTCCCTCTGTCTTACGATCAGGTCCTTCTCCTTTGCATCTTGGTCCCCAGATCTCACAATCCAGTCCTTTTTCCCAGCTTTTGGGTCCTTTTATGCTTCATCTCTTCAAACCTAATTATTCCTGAAAACTAAACATAAAACTCATAACATAGCATTGTTTAGGTGAAAGATAATGGATATAAGATACAAATATGAGCATGAAATGATGTCAATCAACGACATTTTGGTGTACTCGCCTGACAGGGAGCAGCATCGAGAGCACCTGAGGATTGTGCTTGGCATCTTGAGGGATCAACAGCTCTATGCCAAGTACACGAAGTACGAGTTTTGGTTGGATCAGGTGGCTTTTCTGGGGCATATTGTGTCAGCAAATGGGATTTCGGTGGATCCAGCGAAGGTCGAGGTTGTGACTCAATGGAGAGCCCCGACGAGCGTGACAGAGATCAGGAGCTTCGTAGGACTGGCAGGGTATTACAGACGGTTCATTCAGGATTTCTCCAGACTTGCGTCGCCGCTGACAGCGTTGACGCAGAAGGGCGTCAAGTTTGTTTGGTCCCAGAAGTGCGAGGACAATTTTCAGGAGCTGAAGAGGCGACTGACGACAGCGCCGATTCTGACGCTACTGAGTGGCAGTGGTGGCTACGTGATTTACAGTGATGCGTGAGGGGTTGCCTTGGGTTGTGTTTTGATGTAGCACGGGAAGGTCGTGCATATGCTTCGAGGCAGCTGAAGGTGCACGAGAAAAACTACCCTACTCATGATCTGTAGTTAGCAGCGGTGGTTCACGCATTGAAGACCTGGCGGCATTATCTTTATGGCGAGCAGTTCGAGGTCTTCACGGATCGTCAGAGTCTGAAGTATCTATTCTCACAGAAGGAGCTGAATATGAGGCAACGCAGATGACTTGAGTTCATTAAGGACTACGACTTCACCATCTCCTTTCATCCGGGGAAGGCAAATTCGGTTGCAGATGCGCTGAGCAGGAAAGTGGAGGTTTCGGTTGTGAGTTTATGCATTCAGGAGTGGAGGCTACTCGAGACGTTGTCAGAGTGGAGGCCGTCACAAAGGGTTCAGAGGGAGCACTGATTGTTGGGCTTCGAGTGGAGCCACACACTGTCTCACGGGTGGTGCAGGCTCAGCATGGGGATGATGAGTTAGCTGGTGTACTACGGTTGGCTTCCAGAGATGATTCAGACTTCAGTGTGGGGTCGATCGACTGACCAAGTCGGCACACTTCTTAGCGATCAGAACCACATTTCCTTTGGAGGGTCTAGGTAGGTTGTACGTGGAGGAGATAGTCAGGTTGCATGGAGTGCCAGTGATCATCATCTCCGATCGAGATCCTCGTTTCACTTCCAGATTTTGGGGGAGTCTGCATCAGGCATTGGGGACGCGTCTGAGATTCAGTACGACGTTCCATCCTCAGACAGATGGCCAGTCAGAGAGGACGATTTAGACCTTGGAGGATATGTTGAGGGCATGCACACTGGATTGGCCAGGACATTGGGATGAGCACTTGCCGCTAATAGAGTTCGCCTACAACAACAACTACCATTCGAGTATTGGGATGACACCGTACGAGGCGTTGTACGGGAGGCCTTGCAGATCACCGGTATGCTGGAGTGACGTGGACGAGAGCTAGTTAGTGGGTCCAGAGATTGTGCAGATGTATGCAGAGAAGATTGATGTGATCTGGAGGAGACTAGCCACAACACATAGCAGGCAGAAGAGTTATGCTGATCGACGCAGACGGGTGTTGAGTTTCGAGGTGGGTGATCATGTGTTTCTGAAGATTTCCCCAGCCCAAGGAGTGATGAGGTTTGGGAAGAAGGGGAAGCACAGTTTGTGGTATGTTGGGTCGTTCGAGATCCTCGACCGAGTTGGAGAGGTTGCCTACCGGATTGCGTTTCCACCGCAGTTTTCGGGTCTTCACAACGTCTTCCATGTGTCGATGTTGAGGAAGTACGTTGCAGATCCAGCTAATGTGATTGAGATTGCAGTGCCAGAGATCCAGCAGGACTTGTCGCTCGAGGAGAGACCAGTCGAGATCGTGGATCGCATGGATCATCAGCTCAGGAGGAGGACCATTCCGATGGTGAAGGTCAAGTGGCAGCATCACAGCGAGCGCGAGGCTACTTGGGAGATCAAAGAGGAAGTCCGAAGGTAGTATCCAGAGCTTTTTGGTGAGTAGTTTGCTTTGATTTCGGGACGAAATCCTTTTAAGTTGGGTGGATTGTTAGAACCCATAACCCGATTAGGGGTTAATGGGTGTTAAGAGGAGAGATGGTGATTAGGAGAAGGATTAGCTTCGGGAAGAGGTGTTGTGCAGTGTTGCTTGGGGAATAGGAGGGGCGTGAACAGTGGACGAGGTAGAGGTGATGGGTTGGGTTGTGTAGGTTACTATTGACGTGAGTTTGGTTTATTTATGGAGAAATCTGTTTCTCTCTCTCATTTTGATCTCTCTCACTCCCTTTCCCTTCTTTCCGTCGATCAGAAGACTTGAAGGCTCTAGCGTGAGGCGTGCGGAGGTCGTTGCGAAGAGGCAGGCGTGCGAGGCGATCCCCGGAGGCGACGTGCGTGAGCGAGGCTCCGGCGGGTTTTCGTCATCTTGAGAGGTATGCCGGTTCTTAGTGTGTTTTGTTGTTGCTCACCCTCGTGTTTTGTTGTTGCTCACCCTCGTGGGAGGGTGTTGTTGGTCGGTCGGGGGAGGTCGGAGACCTCCCCGACGGCGAGAACGACGTAAATCCTCGGCTGGTGCGAGGTTGAATACGACCAACGGTCAACGGGGTCCCTTCGAGCGGTCGACCGAATGTAGCGTTTTTTGCCGATTTCACCATCACCGGTAGAACGACGCCTTGTGGTGGTCGACCGGTCGTGCATTTTGCTGGTGGATTGGATTGCCTGTTTGTTTTCGGTCAATCGGTTCCTTGGGGTCGGTCGACCAGAACATAAGTGTACAAGATTTTTTATGCTTGTTTGCGGTCGATCGTTATATGACTTAGAATTACTAGGATGCCCTGGTAGTTTTCGGTCGACCGAGACCCCGGAGTCGATCGACCGATAGCTTGAATTGATGTTGACCGGATTCCGGATTTTGACCTCGTTTCGGTCGACCGTTGGGACTTAAGTTTTGCGCAAAGAGTTGGACCGTTTGCAGACTTTTGGTCGACTAATTCCCTTGAGGAAGCGGTCGACTGGGTTGCCTCTTTCGGTCGACCGTTTTTGTGCAGGACTGAATTCCCGGTCCTGTGTAGGATGCCAACTCTGTCCAGGGACGGCCGTGTGGAAGAGTGTGGGTGTTCGGGACGCGTCACCTCCATGTATGGATCGTGACTAATATGATGCGTCAGATTCAATCGTGACATCAGAGTATAGACGTTGTCTGTACGTAACATCCTACGTCTATAGGTCTTAAAGAAATTGAACAATTACATTTTCTATCATTCATTCTAGACAAAACCTAACCAAACCCTAGTTGTTCCGCAACCGAACCCTCCTCCGCGACCGATCTCCGACCAATCTGCAGCAATCTCCGGCACTGCAGTGACATCCCAACCTCTCCTCCCGTTCTCCGACCCTCTCCTCCTATCCTCTGTTCTCTCCTCAACACTTCTTCTTAAAGTAACACTTCTTCTTCTTGGACTTTGTTTTTTTAAACAAAACATGGTTTTAGGTTGTTTGATCTCGTTTCTTAGAAATCAATACATTTGGGTAACCAAAGGTTTTGGAAATTTGATTTCACAAGTTGTCATTCAATTTGAATAATGTATCTTTTTTTATTTGAAAATGACGATTTTGGATGAAAATTGTGGTTTTGTTAAACCTTTAAGGATGAAGCAGAGACAATGTAACTCATTTTTTGAAAAATGTATTTTCAATAATAACTATCATTTTTGTTAATGTTTAGATTGAAATGGATCGAGAGTGGATTCTTCAAACAGATTGAGTGATGAGTATGAGAACTGAGTGAATATGTTCTTAGAGGTTGCCAAAAAACATTAAAAAAACGAATGACAGTGACATGGCATATTAACAAGTTTACGTGTATTACAAACATACAATTTTGTACCTTAATATAATCGCCTCCTGTGTTTGGTGATGAATCAAGGAATGTACAACTTGAACTTTGTACGAACGGAATGAATCCTTTCGGTAGTTTGAGTAGCATTCATAGTTTTTGGTCTGTTCTGCTTGTCATTTACAATCTACCCCCATGGTTATGCATAAAACGCAAATATATTATGTTGTCCTTAATGATTTCTGGTCCATAACAACCTCGAAATGACATCGATGTGTATTTAAGACCTTTAATTGATGACCTAAAGAGATAGTGGGATGACGGAGAGTCAGTCTTTTATTCTTATCGTCATGAGTCGTTCGTAATGCGGGCAATGATATTTTGCACGATTAATGGTTTTCCAGCTTATGGTAATCTATCTGGATATTCATTCAAAGGTCATAAAGCTTGTCCAATTTGAGAAGAAAATACATGCTCTTTGCAACTAGTTAATGGTTCTAAGACAGTCTATCTTCGTCATCAGAGATTTTTGCCGAACTCCCACCCTTATCGTAGGTTTAAGAAGGCATTTAACGGAAAACTTGAGTTTCAGAATCACCAGTTGAAATCAGCATCGAAAAGGTGTACGAACTTGTAATGAACGTTCAATGTAAATTTGGAAAAACGTACAAATGAGCAAATGACAAAAATAGTTGGAAAAAAAATCCATATTTTTGATCTCCCTTACGGGAAAACTTTAGAAGTTAGACATTGTATTGATGTGATGCACATAGAGAAAAACGTTTGTGATAGTCTTGTTGGCACTTTGTTGAACATACATGGTAAAACCAAAGATGGATATAATGCAAGACTTGATCTTGTTGACCTTGGTATACGAGCAATGTTGGCACCAGAGAAGAAAGGAGACCAGAATTACTTACCTACAACTACTTATACATTGTCTAGAAAGGAGAAAAGAATTCTCTATCAGTGTTTGCACGATGTCAGGGTTCCACAAGGTTATTCTTCAAATATAAGTAGTCTTGTTGTTATGAAGGATTTGAAACTTGTGGGGATGAAGACTCACAATTGTCACACTTTAATGCAGCAGTTGTTACCTGTAGCACTGAAATTCATATTACCGAAAGATGTTATACGTGCAATAATAAGATTTGAAGTAAAGTGGTTGATCCCGCATAGTTAGATAAGTTGCAGAATGAAATTGTGGTGACATTATGTCAGTTGGAGATGTTCTTTTGACCTTCTTTTTTCGACATTATGATTCATCCAGTTATTCATTTGGTTAGAGAACTTAAATTGTGTGGACCAATTTTTTAAGGTGGATGTATCATTTCTAGCGTTTTATGAAAGTGCTGAAAGGTTATTGTAAAAATCGTCAAATGCCAGATGCAGTATTGTTGAAGGATACATAGCTGAGGAGGTAATCGAGTTTTGCACTGGATACCTAGCAAACACCAAAACTTTTGGACTTCCGAAGAATCGTCATGATAAACGTGCTGATGGTAAAGGGACACGTGGGATGAAAATGTTAAATCTGAATGGCAAGGACTTAATGACAATATATTTTTATGTGTTGTGCAATTCTAATGAAGTTCAACCTCACCTAAATGAACACATGAAGTTTCTAAAGGAAAAAAATTCATTGTGGAGTAATCAACAAGTAATAAATGTGGCTTACAAGCATGATGTTTCTGAGACAATGCAGTGGTTGGCCTATGGTCCGCATTCTGTTGTTATAATTTACAGTGGTTATGATATCAATGGATATTCTTTCTACACAGTCTGTGAAGATGCCAAAAGTGTTGTTCAGAACAGTGGCGTCACCTTAATAGCAGAGTCATTGCATGTGTCTAGTTCTAAAAACAAGAATCTTGTATACGTCGATATGTCCTATTATGGTGTAATTGAACATATATGGGAGCTAGACTTTGTTAAATTCAAAGTACCTGTATTTAGATGCAAGTGGGCTGATAATAAAAGTGGAGTTCGAGTGGATGACAATGGGTTCACTTTGATTGATTTTCAAAAAAAAGGGTATAAATAAGAACCTTTTATTCTCGCTTCCCAAGCGAAACAAGTCTTCTATGTGGCTCATCCATGTGATAAGAAATGGGAAGTAATTCTGGAAGGGAAGAAAAAAATTGTATCAAATGATATTCTGATCGAGTGTGAAAAACACCACCTTTCTCTAAGCAAGCACCTGAGTTGAACTCAGTAGACGAAGAAATAAATGTTGAGACTTGTAAGTTTAGAGATGACCACGGTGAAGGTATATGGATTGAAAATCCATTAAGGAAAAAAACAGTAAATGTGCAAATTTTCTTGTAATACATTGTAATAACCATTTAATGTCTTGATTTTTTATTTTTTAATGCCTTGAGTTTACCTTTTATAGTATCATGGATCCAAAAAAGAAACCCACTCCATCAAAGTCTAAAGGCTCGAAGACATACAGTTCACAAGGTCCTTGTCTCATGAAAGAATTTGTGGGGAGAAGAAATAGAGACGGTAGAGTTCCAATCCAGTTTGATGACCATCTTGAGCCGATAGGCATGCTGTTTGATAATTGGAAAAGTTATCTGGGAAGCTTAGTGAGGGCCAAAGTTGACATTTGTATGTCGAGTTGGGCCGATGTAGATGAGAAGTTGAAGGACACAATATGGGATAACGTGTAGGTAATGATTCCATTATAGATTTCTATAGTTTTAGTCGAACTTTTGAGATATATAAAGTTAACGTGTTGTAGGAATCGTTCGAGTTCTAATCCATGGACAAGTTGAAGAAAAAGTGGATGATATACATATCGATTCGTTGGAGGGATTTCAAAAATAATTAACGAACAAGAACATATTCGGTGACTACAAGGATAGAAATCTATGCGATGTCTATAACTTTATCACTCAAAATCAATGGGATCAATTCTGAAAATCCAGAGATAGCCCGAAGTTTGAGGTAACTGAGTTTAATTTAGAATATGAACTTATTAAGTTATGTTTTAAATGATAATCTAATAAACTTAGTTTTAGGCCATCTGAGCAAAAAATCAAAAAATTAGGTCTTCTAACAAGTATACGCATCATATGTCTCGAGCGGGGGTACCAAAAGTTAGAAGCACAAATGATGGCTGAAAAAATTGCTCTTAAGAAACAAGAGGCAATTGACTCCGGTATGAGTGAAGAGCAAGCAAGTAACCTATCTCCTCCTTCTCCCGTAGCTCGTTGTGATTCTTGGAAGAGAGCGAGAGTAAACTCCAGAGGGGAGTATGTCACAGACGAGTCGCAAGTTATCGGCTCGAAGATAGTAAGTTGTATCACTTGTATATGTTATAAATTCATATTCAGTAATTTTATATTTTTCAATTGTTGGTAAATATTTTTTCAACTTTAGGACTCTCTGAAGTTGAGAGAATCTCAAGGCGAATTTGCCTCCGATGGTCAGAATGATATTCTACGCAAGGCCTTGGGAAACGACGAACACCCCGGTCGTGTGCGGGGGGTAGGGAGTAGAGTCGGATTGCAACAATATTATTGAAAGACTCAACGGTCTACTTCGTCGACAGGTCATACCCAATTTCAGCGAGAGATCACAGATTTGAAGAATACGTTGCAACTTGTTTTAGAGAGATTGGATCATGATTTGCCTACTTCTCCTACCCGTCGTAGGACCAGTTCTTCCCCGGAGACCACTCCTCCAGTGGAGCCAGTGTTCAACCCCGATTGACAATATGATTTCGTGGCTCATTCTCGAGAATTGGCCCTCGTCGACGGTCCCTCGTTTGGAATATTCAAGGATGGATCTAGATGTGCTTTATTTGTCGAAGACCCTGATCGAAGATTGGTGGGACACGGGAAAGTTTATAACATCTCCAGACACCACTTCACAGAGATGGGAGAGGGAGAAGTGAAGATTGCAGTGGGGAGTTGCTTAGATGTTAGTGCTTTGGTGCCATTTCCGGAAGAAGAGATTGTTACCCTCGGCGATGCTATTGGTGGGTTTGTGAGGTGACCTAGTTATTTAGTAGAGCCAATCGACAAACATGAGGTATACTTTAATTTTGAAAGACTTTAAATTTCAACTTTCTTAACTATTGTATTTTTAACGGTTGTATATATATTTGTAAGGTGTCAAGCCCCCAGAGCAAAGGGTCAAACAACCAATCTCCGATCAACATTAATTTGCTTCCAAGTAGGTAAGGAATCACAATCCTTAAGTAGCTGGGATTCGGAGGAGGGGGATAAACGGTTGCCTTCGGCTTTGTACCTCACCAAAGATGATATCATGGAGTTCTCGGCGATGGATTAATTGTGTATCATGATTATCGACGTGCAAGTGAAATGTTTTCTTTGGTATAAAATGAAATGAATTGAATAATTTTATCGTAACTGTAATAAAGTGTAATTTTTACTCTTGTAGACATCTTTATGACGCCAGAAGGTCAATCTTTCCCGACGATCATGTATTTGGATTTATCAATCCATCTACATATATATACGAGAATGATGATAAATCGGGTCAGCTTGAGACACTCATAAAAAAAGAAGACAAAAGATATTATCTGCTCCCTTATCATGAGAGGTAAACTTTGTAATTCAAAGTGGAATTTTATTTTGTAATAAGCTTCTAATTGTATATATAACAGGGCTCATTAAATGCTTTTCGTTGTATAACCCACGACTAATTTGGCATATTGGTTTGATCCGTTGGGGTCGAATAAACCAAGGGACTCAATAAAGAAACTTCTAAATCTGTAAGTTCATTTTAGTCATCGTATTTGTAATTTGTGGATTTTTATTAGTATTATTGAATGAAGGTTTTCAATAACTTATGCTACTCAGGGCAATTAAGGTTTACAGAGCGTTAGGTGGCAGGAGAACAACCACAAAAGCGGGAATAACATGGCATGGAATGAGAGTACGTTCTCTCCCATTTTTGTTAATTAAGTTAGGAATATATATTTAGCGAATTTCTATGTTTGTAGTACCGGAAGCATGTTGGAAATAGGGAATGTGGTTACTACGTGATGAGATACATGGAGGAAATGTAAGACCCACTCTCCGGTACCTTATTAAGTCTTATTCATCCTTATGCCCGAGTTTGTGTTTTCTTGATGAATGATGTTAGTTGTGTGATTTTATGCTTTGCTTTGGAAAAGCTTCATTTCAGAGAAATGTTTCCTTTTTGGGCGAGTTAATGCGACTTGTGGACGGGTTCGACCCGTCGGGCAGTTTTCCAGTTGGTTGACTTAATCGGGTCGATCGGGTGCAATTCGTGTGTGTGGTTTGACTTGTGCTTTGAGGACGCATTTAGGGCTGAGGTGTGAGGGCTGGGTGACGTGGATGCCACATCAGCAAGAGCAAATCTCTTGAGATTTGCAAACTTTTGAATTGGGAGTTTTTTGGCAAGTTTTGATTGGCCTTCAATTGCAATCACTACGGTTTCCTTGAGACAAACACAACACTAACCAGCCGTCCCATACCTCCCCTCCCCTCTCTTCTCCATGCCATCCACCTCAGACCACCTCCACTTCATCTCAGGCGAGCTACTGGACTGATATCCGGCAAGATTGGTAGAGCAAGCTAGTGGGCATCATTTGTGCGGCTAGAAGAGGAGTGGTGATCTCCGGCTAAGCTCTGTCTTTTCCTTGCTGATCAGGTATGCCTCTATCCCTTAGCATAGGATATAGTGGTGGGTGTTGGGCGGAATGCTTCTCAATACCAGTGGTTGGTCTGTCATGAGGACTAGGGTTTGCATAACAAGAGTGCCACCGATCGGGTGGACTGTGGTGCAAATCAGGTCTTCAGTTGCTGACCATGCATCCCTTCCCTCTAGCACGTTTTCTTCTCCATGTCTCCTGGGTGGTTGATGGAGAAATCAGTAGGGATGAGACGGGGGCTGTGGGGAGTATGTCGGGTGGGGTTGTACTTGCATCTCGCGTGAGGTACAACTCTACGCGTATGGTCTGATTTTTTAGATTCTTTGATGGTTTGTTGATATGTTTATCATGATGTAGCATAATCCTTCTCCTGGTCATATTATTGATTAGTGATTCCACTTATTGGCATGATTTCATGACTCTTTATGTACATATATGTCATAAATCATCATTAGTTTCAGATCTCGTGTTATGTGTGATTTGTCAAAACTGTCCAGATTTTCATGCAAGAGGAGCTTGATAATATTTGTTCTGATACTCATGTTTTGATTCATGATTTCATTCAGACTTTAGCATATACCTTGTTACCGATTTCAGATTGTTACTCATGCATTAATTACTACTCTGCTCGGATAGTATGTCAATAAGTCCTTGCTGATTTCAGATCATACATAGTCATGCGTAACTAATGATTACATTCTGCTAACAAACCATGATAGTGTGCGGAAATGAGATCATATGTGTTCGTTATTATTTAGTAACCTTATTCTGATAATATCCTATACTTGGATACTTATTTTGGATTTCATACGCATGTATTATTCGTGCCATACATAGATGATTCTGTCACGATCGGTTGCTGACCCTAGGTCATGTAATCGTGCATCATTTCTTTAACCTATTGTATAACCTTTCATGACTTGTTTACAGATCATAGTAAACATGTTCATGCATTAACTATGTTTTACATTCATATAGAGCCTATTATGGTATGGGATTCTAGGTTCCTAACATACATGTGCTCCGAAATGCATGCTGTAGAATACCGATTGCATGCATATATGCCAGCAGATACCCATAGCATTGCTGATGCTATATGCATGTTTTGTCATGTGGTTCTACTTGTATTTATTTAATTTCGTATGTTTATAAACTCTGATCATATTATAAGGTTTTGGTACAGTCACATGCACGCTCTGAAATCGACGAATGTATGTCTTCAATTATTATTGCATTCGACTATGGCATGTTTTGTTGTCTTGCATCATCCCATTGTTTCTTTCATGTTGATGCATTACTGATGTGATGTGTGATGTTGTGCTGGGGTATGACCCTTAGGATAACGGACCTTATAACATCCTTATCATGACCCGTAGATGACTCGATTAGTTGTTATCTTGATTTGCCGATCCGATTATGATTGCTTGCTGTTGTGAGTTTCGTTTCATTCCTGATTGGGATGTTCCGATCCTGATTTGTTTAGGGCTGTTAGGAGGGTATTCGGATACTCTTTCTTGAGCTGGTTCTGTATACTGTAGCTACATTAGATCTTAGATGCTTAAGTAGCTTGCATTGCATTTAATCTGATTAATAATTCTGGGCACGCTCTGTTTTCTGTGCCAACGGGGCACGAGTGGGTCCTCTAGCTTTAGAGGCCATTCGCATAAGACCTTCACGTTGGGAGGCCAGGCGTAAGATAAGTCCTAGGCAGGCGTGCTGCCATTCTGTCTTAGGGTAGATGTTCCCAAGTTTGTGATGACACCATGTAGGTTTATTTCGACGAATTGGGACATTTATCCGGTGCACCGCTTTGTGCCGAACGATGGGTCACTGTCGAGTGACCACTTCTGACCAGCGAGGTTGGTGTTCTGGTTCCTTGCGAGGAACGTGTTGGGTCCGCCCGGCTGGCATGGCTTGTGGAGTCATAGCCTTCTTATGAATTATGTGCGTTTCTATTCTGTTATGTTTTGATGCTTGTCTAGTTAGACTTCATGCATAGTTCTGTTATTGTTTGGTTGGGGCATACTGGGTTTTCTTTATAGAAAATTCACGCATGTGTTGATGCTGTACTTGCAGGTACTTAGTTTTCAATAGGGCAGACTGGACGAGTGTTGAAGATTCTGTACACAAGGGACACGTCGACCAAAGTCTTCAATTGTCTTTTTCTTCCGCTTTATTGATGTATTTCCTTCTTGAAACTCGAGTTTTGTAATGAATCTTTCATACATGGATATTCAGTTATTTCAGTTACTTTTATTCGTCAACTATCCATGTATGTCTTCATATATTGTCGAGTTGGTCAGTCTTGTCAGTCTTTCTTTGTAACTCCTGCGGTCGTCGCGATGTCTTTGATCGTGACACTTGAGTTGGTTCCTAGTGTGCGTACCCACGAGATCGGGGGCCGTTAGATTAAATCCTCGAATTGGCAACTCAAGACGTATGCCTATCCGAGGTAATATAGATCGTTATTCATTTCTATATTTCTAGTTTCAATATTTAGATATTAAATTTTTTACTTGTATTTTCATAGGTATTCCCAAAAAGTAGTGATCCATTCTTGCAACAGCAGCTCGATGATACTCACGACCGATGAGCTCGCTATTTTATCAGAAACATGTTGATGAACTAAGAGGTTCTCCTGTCCATAACATTTTTTTGTAATTTAGTTAACAAGTTCACTTGTATTACAAACATACAATTTATCCCTTAATATAATCGACTCAATTTTAGAATGAATGTCAAGTGTTTATGTATGAATTAATTCAAGGTGTGTTGAATGATTGTGTATACTTGTATGTATGTGTTTGTGCATGTATGCCTCTATGTTTGTGTTTGTGCATCTATGTTTGTGCATGGATGCTTGTATGTACATGTGGATGAAAGTGTGTATGTATTTGTGAACAAATTTGGTGCAGGATGTATGTACATGTGGATGAAAGTGTGTTTGATATTTATTTATTTTTGTCCCGGTTTAGGAATAGACATCGGATGTCTGTATTAGCCAACGTTTATTCCTCTGAAAAAAGGTATAGACGTCGGATGTACGTATCAAGCGACGTCTATTCCTAAAAAAATAGATGTATGTTGTTATTTAACCAACATGTCTACTTAAAGAATAGACGTCGGTCCTGTCTAAGAGTCGACGTCTATGCTTTCAGTATAGACGTCGGCTGATACATACATCCGACGCCTATTCGTTAGGTATAGAAGTCGGATTTTGCACGACTGACGTCTATGTATAGACGACGTACACATAGATGTCGGATATGGGAGTGCTTATAGTCGACATATATACCCTCGTATATCCGATGTATATTCCCTTTTCTGCAGTAGTGAAATCAAATACAATTAAATTACAAGATTTATCCCACAAAATATCCAATTATTACTCAACTAACATTAATAATATGCAAATTACCCAAACCTTCTCCCCAACCGATCCAGCACCTTCCCCGCAGTCGACCCTCTGGCCCTGCGTCGCCCCACTCGCGGCCACATGCCCCTGGTTTCCGTGGCTCCAACATCATCCCAACTCGCGTCCACAATTCTAGTTGCACCCCTACAACCTCAACTCCGGTAGTAAATCGCAACCCCATGTCCGACCGTACTCCAGCAGCCACCAAAGCCATCTCCAGTGACCCAACATTTCCCTCTAGACCCCATGGAACCAAAACCGGAGGCGGGAGGCGTACCTTCCAAATGAGCTCGTCAGAGAAGGGGATGCCTTCCCCTCCACCCCACATGCAGATCGCATCGCCATCGTCGATCCTCGCCGTCGCCTTTGCCGTCGTCCGAGTGTAGTGAGAGGGAAGGGAGGAGGATAAGGGAGAGAGAGATGTGGGTTTGGGGAAAATAGGTTAGGGATTTTGGGGTATCTTCGGGGTAGGGGGTTAACAATCACCCCACCAAAAAGAGATTTTGTCCGCAAAATAGAAGCAAGCTACACGTCGACAAGCTCTGGGTACTTCTTTCGCATATCTGCCTCGATCTCCTATGTATCCTCTCGTAGTGAGTGATACTGCCATCACACCTTAACCATCAGAACGACCATCTTACGCAACTGTTAATCAATCAGATCGACTATCTAGACGGGTCATCCCTCTAATGACAAATCATGCTTCACCCTGGTATATCCGCCTCCAACACGTGCAAAGTGTCGACAACATACTCCCTCAGCATCGAGAAAATGAAATACATTGTGCATCCCAAAAACTCTGGCATAAAGGCAATCCAATAAACAACTAAACCAACTCGGTCCAAAACCTCAAACGGTCCTACGTATCTCGCACTCAGCTTCCTCTGTGCCCAAACGTCATAACTCTCTTTGTGGGAGAGATCCTCAAGAACACAATCTCCCAATGCGAAAGCCAACTCTCGTCGGTGTTGATCTACATAACTCTTCTATCTACTCTGCACTACGACCAATCTTTGCCTCCTAACATCCCACTATCTCTACGCACTGCTAGACGATCTCTAATCTAACTAGTTGTATGTCGTACACCTTATCCTAATGCAATGGCGATCTACACGGTCGTCCATATAATGCCTCACAGGATGTCATCCTTATACTACCATGGAAATTGCCATTATATGCGAACTTAATCAGCGGTAGATGCTCGTCCCAGACACCTGCCCAGTCCAAGGCACACACTCTCAACATATCCTCGAGTGTTTGGTCCTCTCTGAGTGACCATCCGTCTGAGGGTAAAAAGTTGTACTGAAGTTCACCTTCGTCACTAGTGCCCTCTGTAGTGACCCATAGAATCTTCATGTGAACCGTGTGTCTTGGTCTGAGATGGTTGACACTGGTACTTCATGCAACCTGACTATCCCATCAACATATATCTGTGCCAAGCTGCTCAACGGCCACATCATCTGTATCGTCAAAAAGTGCACCGACTTGGTCAATCAGTTCACAATCACTCAGATCGTGTCGTCGAACGTCTCGTCTTGGGTAGTCACAAAATGAAATTGATTGGCATCATTTCATGTTTATGTTTGTAATCTTATATCCATTATCTTTCACCTAAACAATGCTATGTTACGAGTTTTATGTTTAGTTTTCAGGAATAAATAGGTTTGAAGAGAAGAGCCACGAAAGGACCCAAAAGCAGGAAAAAAAGGACTTAATTGTGAGACCTAGGGACTGAGATGCAATGGAGAAGGACCTAATCGTAAGACCGAAGGACCTAAGAGCAAAACAGGAAACTCCACACCATCATGGGGAGTATTTTGTCAATTCGATTCGGGTCGGAGCTCCAACAAACTAAGTAGATGCATCCAAGACCAACAAATCCATCAAGCAAAGCCCACAACCAAAAGCAACTCGATCTGAAGTTTATAGACCGCCAATTGGCGGTCTTGGACCGCTAATTGGCGGTCCATATAGCCCCAGATCTGCTAAGCTTTCTCCTGGACTTGTATTATTATGTGTTTAGGCTATTTTTGGTATTGGTTTAGTCCCACATCGGGGGATTGTCCCCGATTAGCTTTTTCCATGCTTATAAATAGAACTCTTCACCTTCCATTGTAATTACCCATTGCTTGGTGGCATTCTCTACTAAGGAGTGAGCCTTGAAGCAAAAACTCAAGGTGGAGAAGAATGCTACCTTCAATTTGAGTCATTTGTTAATAAAATAATTCTTCTAATTTCTTTTAATCTTGTCTTTTAATTTGTGCACGTTTGTTTAGTCTTTCCTTTCCTTTTATGTTTCTTTAATACTTCTTGCCTTCTTATTTAACTTTCATTTCAGTATTATGCTTTCTTTTGTTAATTTAGTTAGTGTAATGAGTAGTGAGTAGTTCCATCCCCATTTGGGGGTGGAGAAATATGTGATATAATCATGTAGTGTATTAAGTGTGTTATCTTTATCCCTTGAGCTTTATATGATTTCCATAACCATCTAATGGGTTTTCACTCTTATCTTTGATATGCTAATGCTCTTGAATGAAGCTTAGCTTATGCTTTGATTAGTGGACCTATTTTATGGGGAATGATAAGGTTAGGATATGGATGAAGTTAATATTGGAAACACAATTTGTAGTGTATGTGCTCTTGTTGCCTTTACCTTAGCTAATGTCTTGTATGTTTTAATGATATAGTCTTATCTTAATTCATGTGGAGGCATAGTAGGGTATAGTCTTTATACTTGAGTTCATGTAGCTTCATTCCGATTATTGTCTTGTATGTTTTAATGATGTAGTCTTATCTTAATTCATGTGGAGGCAAAGTTGGATGTAGTTTTATGATTTCATGCACTACATGTTGTGAGGAGCTTAATGAACACACACACACTTCTTTATGTTCACATTATTTCTCTACCCCCTTTGGGGTTTAGTTTTCTTACTTTTCTTCCATTTCCTTTTTGCATCTTAGTGTAGTTTAGTGTAACCAACCTTTCTCTCCTTCTTTTTACCTCTCGCCTTCGAACAAACCAAGTGTCGACACACCTCCCAGTGGACGACCCGTATTTGCCACCACTTCAACGCGGCCGTGCACTTGTGGTTAAATATAAAACGATCAATCAAGTTTTTGGCGCCGTTGCCGGGGAGGTGCTCTGTCCAGACGTTGGTTTGGACGATTCAATGGGTTTTTAATTTTTTTCAGTTTTTCTTAGTTTCAGGGATCCTAGAGCTCTCGGGGAGGCTACTGGAGGAGTTGGAGAACCCAAGCTCCAAAACGGACCGCCAATCAGCGGTCTCAGACCGCCAATTGGCGGCCTGGTGAGGGTTTCTGACTCTCAGTTTTCTTCTGGTAGTTTATTTGTTCATTATTGTTATCTTGGAGCACTATTTTGCATGCTATGACCTCTAGTTTGCTCCCAGATCATTAATTACTCCCCCATTAATCAACTTGGCCATAAAATCCAAAGCAAAAGACTAGACGTTCTTACTTGTTTAGGTCACGCATCATGTATTGACTTAGGCATATAGTTGTCTTTTCTTTTAGCTTTATTTTCAGTTGTTGAGTGCTGGCGTGAGGTATGCAATTTCGTACACTCATTCATTCATCTCATATGCTCATGCATTAGTTAGTAAGAATTGCATTAGGACAAGAGTGAGCGAGTGTTTGATTGGAGCGATTGATTGCTAGATTTAGGATCAAAACGCTACTAAGGAGGGGCTGTCCCATAAAAGATAAGGTCGGGGATTTCATCACCCTTTCCTTGGCCCCAAAAATCACTCTTAATAAAGCCTTAACTAAAAGCAAGTAGACATTCGCCCTAAGGAATTCTGACGCACTAGGAGAGTAATCTAGTCGAGACCGTCATGACCAGATCGGCGTTGCCTGCCTTGTCGATAGTAGGAGGTACTGGATCTCCGGATCTGGTATCACTTGCTGGGCATTATGGTCCTCGTTGTAGGGAGGTGAGGCGTGTCGAGGCTAGTGACCTCAAAGTTAGGCGTCGTCTAGCCAAAGGACCCATTGCCTTACATTGTTTGTGTCGTGCTTGCTAGTTAGGCTTCTACCTGATCCCTTCACCCACGCTAGCTTTAGGGATTCTTCCCTTCTCCTCTTAGTCATCTTCTTCTCACCAACTTCTACGTTTTAGTCTCCTCCCCTTTACACTCTCTGGTAGCGTTTTAGGGTCGAGTCGAGCACTTTTTGCGAGCTTAGTCTCGTGGTGGTGAGAGTGGTCGACTCGAGAGTTGTTTGTTGAGATGGATGGTTACATGGGCGACCATCCATATGATTGTTGGGACCAGGACAATTCGTCCTGGTATTTTGGACCCATGCAACCTGGGGTGGCTCAGACTAACACCCCGTATGGTTGGGACAATCTTAATTCTGTGACTGAGCAATCTTCATATTAGGGTAGTATGAGAGAGGCACCGACTGCTAGACCACCATCTAGTTACGTCGGATCATATGGTTGTCATCAATTTGAGACATTACAAGAACCTTTGGCCTCTTTCATGCATGTGGTAGATGACATGGGTGCACTGGTGGCTCCAGTAGCCGTACCATGTGACTGTTGTGGGTTGAGTGGTCATGTTATAGGGGAATGTCCTTATATTGCCCCTGAGCCTGAGTATGAGCACACATTTTCCCAAAATGCTCATTATGACCACTACGCTTCCGCGTACAACCCGAGAGGGATGGATTCGTGGGGAGACAATTCGTATTCAAATTCTTATACATCATTTCCACCCTAGTATCCTCCTCCCGAATACCAAGAATTCTACCAACACCCCACTTCAAATCATTGGTCTCATTCTCAGCCCATCAACACCCATCCCAAAATTTCCCAAGCTCTGACTTGGACCTCATAGTTGACCGAATACCTGATTACTTGAAACAAACTTTCCTTACGTTCATGGAAACCACTCAACAGTCCATACAAAATATGGCACTGCAAGTGAGTCAAATGTCGCAGCAATTACGTGAACGTGAGGAGAGTGACATTTCATGTCAACATGAGGATTCTTCTTTTGATATCGAACCACCACCACATCCACAAATTCAAAACACAACCTTTCAAAGTCAAACTCCTAGTCCGTCTGAGGGACTTGGGGTTTCAATTCACAATCACTTAGTGGAGGATTCGATTCAAATTGAGAATAACTTGGACCAGCTTCTTTATGAGTCGGCACAGGATTGTGCCTTATCTTCTTGTCGAGTGGCCCTTGAGCCACATGATCTTATTGTTGTACCTCCTAAGGACTCACCTCTGGTGGAGCAAGAGCTCCCTAGTACCCTCAATTTCAAACAACCTGATGAGAGTTTGCCTCTCACTATTGTTCTTGATCATCTTGGAAATGATGGAACATCAAACAACTACATTGCTCGTGAGGGTATTAGGAGTTCCTTGGAGGATACCTTGGGTATGAGACCCACTTCCTGTTCTCCTGGTGAGTTGGACATGCACAACGAGGTGCTTGACCTCGTTCCTACCCACCAGCCTGTTGGTTGGAGAGTTTGGATTGATGATCATAACTTCAGTTCCGCAACGGGAGAGATTCTTCTTCCGTTGCCCCTTATTTCCCAAACTCTCGAGAGGTTCAAGCTCTTTCAGTTTGATCCTTTGAATAAGACGCCTTTGCGTCCAATTCATGAACCTCTCATTTCTTCTGGTGCTCTTTGTGAAGGGGGCCCACACATGCGTATTCTGGCCCCGCGTGGTGTCATGTTCCCTTTCCAAGTGCATTGACTCACTCTTGAGATTCCCATTTGATGTCTTTGAAAAATGAAGATGGGAACTTATGTTTGTACATAGTTATATATAAAAAACAAAAAAAACAAAAAAGTACAATAAAAGACTCCTTCAGTGAGCATCGATTGTTGTGGGCTCCAACCCTTGTGTATTTGGGCCCCAGTTCATTCACGTATTTGTATCCCTTCTTTAGCTTCTCACAGGTTTTGAGGGAATTTGGGTTGTCTTCATCAACACAGCCGAAACTTCCCTTTGTACGTCACGTTGGTGAGATCTATTCTTTTTCATGCATAACTCCATATAGTATCTTGCTCACATTCATTGAGGACAATGCATGAACTAGGTGTGGGGGGGGTGTTTTACGTATGTACATAGTTGAGTCTTTTTCCTTTGATTTTGTTTTCTTTTGTTTGCATTTTTAGGGTCATGTTAGTGTGCTGCATTTAATATCGATATATCTGCTTGCCATGATCCTTGGGTGACTTGTCTTCTTTTGCTTGCCTAGTGCTTTAAAATTTTCACATTTCTTTCAAAATCTTCATGTATTTGCGAAACAAAATGTTTTGTGGGTTTTGCGTGTGTTTAGCATGTGCAAAACCGTTGAGAGGCAAAGTAAAAAGAAAGCTCCCAAAATTATCTTGAACTTGATGCATTAGGATATCTAGTACTGTGGCTTTAGGATTTATCGAGTCGTTGGATGCACCCTAGTTTTCCCTTAGGGTGAGTAATCATAGGGTTTCAATGCTTAAACATTTAAAGAAGTCCACCCAGAACCTAGTGAGTCAATAATTCGTGTCTGTTAAACTTAAGGAAGTTTGTTGTAGTCAAGGACCCTTTAAATCTTGTTGTGAGACATTAAGTGTAGGGGTTTTGGTTCATGTGTAGATAAGAAATAAGTGAGTATGTGTTCTCTCTTCTCGCACGGCTCCTATCACTCGGGAAGGTAGGTCTGAAGGGACTTTGTGCCTGGTGCTTTCAAGTCATCTGACTTGGGATGCACCGACCGAACTCCCGTTACACGGGTGGTAGGGATTGCCCTATGTGGAGATTTGGGGAAGGGGGAAGTGATAGTGTAAGTCCTCATGGGCAATGATGCACGAAACCTGACCATGGGAGAATGAAGCTCCAACTAATAAAAAAAATGATGAAAAGAAACAAAAAGAAAAAAATGGTAATGCAAATAAGAACCTTAATGGACTTTACACTTTGTAACATTTGAGGATCTTGAGGTTGTCCATGTCTTTCACTTAATTCCTTATTTAACTGGCACGAATGGTTCATTAGGCTAGGTGTGGACTGATTACCTTTATAGAGTCGGCCCGTAGGATTACCGCGTCCATTGATCGACAAAAATTTGTCTAACGAGTCGAGGTCTAGATTGAATAATGCATCTTGTTCGGATTTTGTGGGTATATCCGCTGAAAACCCGCAGGAGACAACACTCCTCCTCCTTGGCAACAAGGAGGTTTAACGGCTTGTTGCACGTGCTAAGTGCAACCGTGATTCCTACGAAAGTGAGTTAGGATTTCTTGTTTCTCATGTGCTTTTCTCTTTCTTTGTTTTGCTCGAGACTAGCAAAAACTTAGGTGTGGGGGTATTTGATTGGCATCATTTCATGTTTATATTTGTATCTTATATCCATTATCTTTCACCTAAACAATGCTATGTTACGAGTTTTATGTTTACTTTTCAGGAATAAATAGGTTTCAAGAGAAAAGCCATGAAAGGACCCAAAAGCAGGAAAACAAGGACTTAATTGTGAGACTTAGGGACTGAGATGCAATGGAGTAGGACCAGATCGTAAGACCGAAGGACCTAAGAGCAAAACAGGAAACTTCACACCATCATGGGGAGTATTTTGGCAATTCGATTCGGGTCGGAGCTCCAACAAACTAAGTAGATGCATCCAAGACCAACAAATCCATCAAGCAAAGCCCACAACCAAAAGCAACTCGATCTGAAGTTTATAGACCGCCAATTGGCGGTCTTGGACCGCTAATTGGCGGTCCATATAGCCCCAGATCCGCTAAGCTTTCTCCTGGACTTGTATTATTATGTGTTTAGGCTATTTTTGGTATTGGTTTAGTCCCACATCGGGGGATTGTCCCCGATTAGCTTTTTCCATGCTTATAAATAGAACTCTTCACCTTCCATTGTAATTACCCATTGCTTGGTGGCATTCTCTACTAAGGAGTGAGCCTTGAAGCAAAAAGTCAAGGTGGAGAAGAATGCTACCTTCAATTTGAGTCATTTGTTAATAAAATAATTCTTCTAATTTCTTTTAATCTTGTCTTTTAATTTGTGCACGTTTGTTTAGTCTTTCCTTTCCTTTTATGTTTCTTTAATACTTCTTGCCTTCTTAGTTAACTTTCATTTCAGTATTATGCTTTCTTTTGTTAATTTAGTTAGTGTAATGAGTAGTGAGTAGTTCCATCCCCATTTGGGGGTGGAGAAATATGTGATATAATCATGTAGTGTATTAAGTGTGTTATCTTTATCCCTTGAGCTTTATATGATTTCCATAACCATCTAATGGGTTTTCACTCTTATCTTTGATATGCTAATGCTCTTGAATGAAGCTTAGCTTATGCTTTGATTAGTGGACCTATTTTATGGGGAATGATAAGGTTAGGATATGGATGAAGTTAATATTGGAAACACAATTTGTAGTGTATGTGCTCTTGTTGCCTTTACCTTAGCTAATGTCTTGTATGTTTTAATGATATAGTCTTATCTTAATTCATGTGGAGGCATAGTAGGGTATAGTCTTTATACTTGAGTTCATGTAGCTTCATTCCGATTATTGTCTTGTATGTTTTAATGATGTAGTCTTATCTTAATTCATGTGGAGGCAAAGTTGGATGTAGTTTTATGATTTCATGCACTACATGTTGTGAGGAGCTTAATGAACACACACACACACACTTCTTTATGTTCACATTATTTCTCTACCCCCTTTGGGGTTTAGTTTTCTTGCTTTTCTTCCATTTCCTTTTTGCATCTTAGTGTAGTTTAGTGTAACCAACCTTTCTCTCCTTCTTTTTACCTCTCGCCTTCGAACAAACCAAGTGTCGACACACCTCCCAGTGGACGACCCGTATTTGCCACCGCTTCGACGCGGTCGTGCACTTGCGGTTAAATATAAAATGATCAATCAGAAATCCATGGTCACGTGCTCTCACTTTCACCCTGGGAACTCAATCTTCTGCAACTCGATCTTCACCTGCCGACAAACCAAACACCGGGTCATGAACTTTGCGATGTCCCTCTTCATGCCCCGCGACCAATAATGTGTATGGAAATCCTTATACATCTTCATGATCCCACGATGGATCGTGTATCGAGCACAATTAGCCTCCTCCATGACTTCACTCTGAGGATTTGCTTTCACTAGCACTCATAGCCTACTCCAGAAACTAAAGAGCCCCATGGAGCAATTCTGAAATCTATCCCCTCGGTCTCCACTGACTACATCAAAACGGCCCTCTCTGGTTCCTCTGCCTTTGCACGAACAATGCGCTCCACTATGTATGGCTCGACCTGTAAACTACAAGCATAACCTCACTGTTTGCTGCTGCAAACGGCCTCCAGTGAACCAGATCCTTCAGATCGTCAATGCATACACCACTACTACCAACTCCGGATCACGAGTGAGATAACACTGCTCGTGAACCTTCAACTATCTCGACGAAAATGGTGCCACTTTTCCATGCTACATCAGCACACACCCCAGACCTGTACCAGACGAGTCGATGTAGATCACAAAACCACCACTACATCACTGCCTCAATCTTCACTGGGTCCACTGAGATCCCGTCCCTAGGTGTAGAGCTTCTTGATTTGCTCATTGATCCTTTTGGTTTTACATTCGGGTCCTTCTCTCTTTCATCTCAGTCCATAAGTCTTGCAACTTAGTCATTTTCCTTCCTTTTGCGCCCTTTTTGAATCTCTTCTTCTCAAACCAATTTATTCCTGAAACTTAAACATAAACTCATTACATAGCATTGCTTAGGCTAAAAATAGAGGATATAAGACACAAATATATGCATGATATGATGTTAATCAAATACCCCCACACCTAACTTTTGCTAGTCCCGAGGAAAACAAAGAAAGAGAATAACAAAAGAAAGAAAAAAGCATACGTAAAACAGGGAAATCCTAACTCACTGTCGTAGGAATCACGGTAGCACGTGCAATAAGCCGTTAAACCTCCTTGTCGCCAAGGAGGCAGAGTGTTGTCTCCTGAGGGTTTTCAGCGGACATTCCCACAAAATCCGAACATTGATGTATTAATCAACCGAGAAACAAAACTTGATGGACTCATTTTCGTCGATCATTGGACGCGATAATTCTACGGGCCAACGCTATATATGTAATTAGTCCACACACCTAGCCTAATGAATCATTCATGAAAGTTAATTAAGGACTTAAGTGAAAGACATGGGCAACCTTAACTTCTTAAAGTGATACATTGTGTAAAGTCCATTCAGGTTCTTATTTGACTCTCTTTTTCTTTTCTTCATTCATCATTTTTTTCTTTGGAGCATTACATTGGTTGGTGTTTGATTCTCCCAGGGTCGGGTTTCGTGCATCACTGCCTGTGACCACCCGTGTTCCGGGAGTTCGGTCGGTGCATCCCAAGTCAGATGACTCGAAAGCACCAGGCACTAAGTCCCCTCGAACCTAATTTCTCGAGTGGTACGAGCCGTACGAGAAGAGAGAACACCACTTATTTATTAATTTATTTATTGACATGGGAACCAAAACCCCTACACATAAAGTTTCACAACAAGATTTAATGGTCCCTGACTACGACAAACTTCCTTATACTAACAGACACGAATTATTTGACTCACTAGGTTCAGGGTGGACTTCTTTAGTTGTTTGAGTACTGAAACCCTATGATTACTCGCCCCCCGAGGGAAAACTGGGGTGCATCCTTACAACTATATAAGACCTAAAGTCGGTATACTAGATATCCTAATGCATCATGTTCAAGACAATTTTGGGAGCTTTATTTTTACTTTGCCTCTCAATGGTTTTGCACATGCTAAACAAACGCAAAACCCACAAAACATTTTCTTTCACAAACACATGAAGATTTTGAAAGAAATGTGAAAATTTTAAAGCATTAGGCAAGCAAAAGAAGACAAGTCACCCAAGGATCATGGCAGATAGATATATGAATATTAAATGCAACACACTATCATGACCCCAACAATACAAACAAAAGAAAACGAAAAGCAAAATGAAAAAGACTCGACTCCACATATATACATATGTAATTTACCCCCCACTCCACACACTTACTTCATGCATTGTCCTCAATGAATGTGAGTACGATACTATATGGATTCATGCATGAAAAAGAAAACATCTCACCAACGTGAAGCATAAAGGGAAGTTCATGGTTATGTTGATGGACATAAACCCAAATTTCCAAAAACCTATGTAATACTTAAGAAGTGATACAAATACGTAAAAGAAATAGATCTCAAATACTCAAGTGTTTGGGGCACAACAACCAATGCTCACTTGTGGAGTCTTTTGTATTTGTTTTGTTTCTTCTTCTTTTTTATTTTCTAAACAAGATATATACATCAACAAGGATATTATCATATTCATTTGTTCAAGGAACATCAAATGAGAATATCGAGTCATGCGTGTAGGATCGTGTGGGTTTATGGGTCCACAATTAATGCTAATCACCTAATTACCTACTTGTATAAGCAATCAAAGAAATGCAGCGGAATTTAAACTAAAACAAGCAAGTGTAGGAATATGCAAACCACAAATCGACTCGGCGTTTTTATAGAGGTTCGGCACCCCACCCGGGTCCTAGTCCTCTCTTGCAAGCTCCGCTCGGATCACCGAGCTCCGCTCACGACTTCACTAACCACTCCCCGTTCGGGGCCGGGAGAGAACGCCTTTACAACCGTCGAACTCGCGAACAACCCTCACCGAGCTTGGAATCTTCTTCTCACAATCCGAGAAGGATGCTTCGGGCTTTCACCGGAGCCTTTACTCTTTTGACAACAAATGAGAACTTGAGTGGAGCAACACTCTCTAAATCTTGAGCACACTTGAGTAGGATTAAGAAATGATCACTAAGTGTGGAAGGTTTGTAGCTTTGAGTGTTTGGGATTCTCTCTAAAGTTTGGGACAAGTTTGTAGTGGGAGAGTTGTGTTAAAATGTGTTTTACAACTCTATTTATAAGTCTTAGAGAGAATAGAGCCGTTGGGGTTGATTGGGTGTGAGTTGATGTGTGATACACAAAACAGAAATCTGCAGGACCCAATTCTGCCTAAAAATGGTCGACCGAATTGGGTATTCCGTTCGACCGTTTGGTCAAATTTCAGCTTTGACTTAAGTTAACGGTCGAACGGGCTCAGGAGATCGGTCGACCGAATTAGTCCAGGCACTTCTGGGAGACCAAATTGTGTTGGTTCGGTCGACCGTTAGGAAAGTTTCGGTCGACCGGATGTTTGGAAATTTGGGGTGTTTGGGAATAATATGAATACGACCGTTGGGTATAATACGACAAAACAAACGGTCTGAAAAAATGTGTAAACGGTCGAACGGAAAGGTTAAAACGGTCGACCGTTTTGGACAATTTTGTTTAGGTGTTTTCCGGTTCTAGTTTGGATGGTCTATTGAAGTCCAAATTACGTGAAATTTTGTGTGTGACTTCTATAGGGAACCTAGTGTGTGGTTGAGTAGTTTTTAGCTCAAGTATGCTCAATTACACAAGGTTCCTAAAGACTCAAAAGAAATCAAGATTACATGTCTTCGATTTAGCTTTAATTACATGTCTTGACTTCATTTCCTTCTTTCTTGAGTCTTGATCACCTGTAGAGGTTAGCACAATACAATATATATGCAATGCATAGTGTGTGCTACTCTAATTAAGATTCGGTTGATTAAATCATCAAAACATAAGATTAAGGCCAAAAAGCCAACAATGCGGACCAGAGATTTGCCAAGATGGGCCCGCTTCATTGGTACTGTGAGGTATCGTGCGTGGTGAAAGGTCAAAACTGAAAGGCTCGAACCCCTCAAGATATTGGTTGGGTGTAGGAAACATGAATGAGTTGAGTTGTGTTTCCTCACTAGGGTTTAGTTGCTCAACGAACAAAACCCTCCAACCAATAGGTGGGTGCATCGGAATCAGTTCCTTGGGCTCACTATGAATGGGGCTTCTCCCCAAGTCATCCAAAAGAACCACCCAACCTCCTTTGTATTATCAAGCATAAGCTCGATCACAGGTGGGTCCTTGTTGGAGTCATGATTAAGCACAAAAGGCTCAACAGCCGTGGGACATGGGGAAGAGACACCTTCTGGTATGGGCATATGCTGAGGTTTGTCCCCCTTACTAATAGTCTCAACTAAATCGTCCAACAAACACTCACTTTGAATATTCATGTTTGATGTCAGCTCACTTTGTTGCATCGCAAAGACAAGCAATGAGTTTTCGCTGGGTCCACTAACAATCTCAACGGTTGCATTGGTGTTAGAGGTGTTTATTGATTTTGTGGTGCTTTCTCTCATTGGCGGATGAGGTTGACGTTTAAAGGTTTGTTCAAGGGTTCTTGTTGCCTACCAGAGTTGAACACATGAAACTCGACACTCATGTTACCGAATGATAGCTTCATGAGACCATTTCTACAATTAATTAAGGCGTTAGAGGTTGTCAGAAATGGTCTACCCAAAAGCAAAGCTATTTGAGAGTGGTTGTTCGTAACAACGTTGGTATCGAGGATGACAAAATTTCCTAGAAATATAAAATATCCCACTTTGATGAGCACGTCCTCAATAATCTCCTTTGGGACACGAATGGATTTATCCGCCAATTGGAGGGTGATCTTAGTTAGTTTCAGTTCTCTCAAGTTCAACTATTGATAAACAGAAAATGGGAGGAGGTTGACCGCTGATCCTAAATAAAGCAATATGTTACTCATGCTAGTGTCCCCTGTCGTACATTGAATAGTAGGACACCCGGGGTCCTTGTACTTTGTGTATGTGGGATTGGACAAAAGTGAGCTTACACTTGCAGCTAAGAATGCTTTCTTAGGAACATTGGTCTTCCTCTTGGTTGTGCAGAGATCTTTCAACACTTTGGCATATTGAGGTATTTTTTGGATGATATCCAACAAGGGGATGTTAACCTTCACTTGCCTAAAGACCTTTAATATCTTATCCATTGTGTCACTCTGCTTTTTGGTTAACCTACTAGGATATGGAACTATTGGTAGGTAGGTTTTTTGCGGTGCCTGAGAAGGAGGCGTTGGTGTATTACCCTCACCATCAGCCTCTTCTTCACCACCATTCCCACTGAGGGGCTGCACATATGGTGGTGGTGGTGGAAAGGAAATGTGATTGTCAACCTGCTTTCCATTCCATTAGGTTACAATGGCATTGACATGGTGAATAGGTTCCTCCACATGGTTCACTTGCCGCCCCCGAGTTATCAAACTCTCATTTTGCATGTGTTGATGCTGGTACATGCGGGGGTTAGCCTCAAGCTTGCTTGGCAGAGTCCCTCTCTCTCTTTCATGTACAGACTGAGCCAATTGGCCCCATCTAAAGCTCTAGAGATTTGATGGTCTGCTGATTTGAAGGGAGAACTTGACTTGTGGATGACATAAAGTTTTTTATTGAGTTATCGAGTCCACGAGTCAAGGTCTCAAGCTAATTGATCGGGTTTCCATATTGTTGGAATTCAGGAAACCCGATTGATTGGTGATTTGAGTTTGGGGTGGCTGAAAAATTGTGCATGCATGGGAGGTTGGTGTGGTTGGTTAGGTGGTCGAGAGAACTTTGAAGGACCACCCGGGGCATTGTTTTGGTTCCATGAAAAGTTAGGGTGGTTCCTCCATCCAGGGTTGTATGATGATGAGTATGGGTCATCCCTGGATCTATCATAGATGTCATTGACATGATCCATCTTAGGAGGAATGGATGCACACTCACCTCCTATATGACCTATCCTACCACATAGATGACAGGGAACTAGACAAGATGAAGACATATGTGACACACCTCTCTAGTTTGGTAGCTCAATCGAATCCATACGGCGCATTAAGACCGTCATGCGTGCCTCGGTGGCCGTATTGGTATCGACAGCAAATGAAACACCCGATCTAGTCGAGTTTGCGTTTGCGATCCTCGCTCCCATGCTAGATGATGGTGATGGTTCCCTCACACTCTCCCACTGCATGGTCTTCTCGGCGAGGTCTTCTTGGAAAGCCCATGCCTCCCTTTCATCCATTCCTAAGAACTCTCCTTGAAACATGGACTCAAGGAGAGTTCGGGACGGGATGTGAATACCCTCATAGACAATCTAACAAAGGCACCACAACTCGATGCCATGATGAGGGAATGAGGATAGTAGCTCCTTCAACCTCTCCAAGTATGCATGAAATGATTCGGTCTCATGTTGATAAAACAAATTGATTTCATTCCTCAATTTTTGAGTCTGATGATTTGGAAAGTACTCTGGAGGAAAGTATTGGTTGTTGTACAACCACTTCTTGGCATCATCCTTTAGTGCAAAGGGGATAAGCCTAAGATAAATGGAGTTTGTGCTAAGTTGCTGCACCTTGAACATTGCACAAACCTCGTCAAATTCCCTGAGAAAGATATAGGGATCACCATTCCCAGTGAAGTGATGGAGAATGGAGATAAACTGAGGCTTAACTTCAAAGTGGTTCACATTCACCTCTGACAATACGATGCACGAAGGTATAGCAGTACGTCTCGGGTAGCATCGATCACGTAGAGAAACAGGAACAAGAACAGGTCGAACAGGTGGGTCCAGCAACTGCTGCTCCTCGCGGTAATGAGCAGCCATTGAACCGGAATGTGTGCGACATGAGAAGAGGAAGGCGTAGAGAAATAAACTACCAACGAAAGATTGACGGCACGCCTCGTCAAACGGCCACTCTCGTCTCGTGCCCACACAAGCATTTACAAAGGTGCACACACACAAACCAAATTTTTTTAAACAACTAAAACAGAATGTGCGTAGAGGAGAAGACGAGAGGAAATAGAAGATAGAGGATGATTCAGGAGAGAAGGGAAGACATCCTTATGCTATGATGGGTAGGTACCAGTAGAAGCAAATAGGAAAACATAGCTCAAACAACCGAAGTTCGATATAGGTCCTTACAACTAGACGACGCCTAACTGCGAGGTCACACGGCCACAACACGCCTCACCTCCCTACAACGAGGACCACAAATCCCAGCAAGTGAGCCAAGATCCGGAGAGCTTGTCTCTCCTACTATCGACAGAGTGGGCAACGCTAATCAGGCCATGACGGTCGCGACCGAATCACTCTCCTAATGCACCCGAGATCCTTAAGGCAAATGTCTACTTGATTTTACAATTAGGCTCTTGATTAGTGTGGTTTTTGGGGTGAAGGAAAGGGTGATGAAATCCCCCACCTTATCTTATATGTTACAACCCCTCCTTAGTAGTGTTTTGGAGTCCTAATCTAGAAATCAACTCTCAAAACAAACGCTCACTCACACTTGTTGCAATGTAATTCCTACTAACTAACGCATGGTCATACCAAATACATGAATAGGTGTAGGAGATGCGTACCTCACGCAAGTGCTCAACAACTGAAAGTAAAGCTAAAACAAAAGACAAACTACGTGCCTAAGTCAACTACAAGATGCATGACCTAAACAAGCAAGAATGCCTAATCTTTTGCTTTGGATTTTAGGGTCCAAGTTGCTTAAAAAGGTATTGATTATTGATCTGGGGGCAAACTACATGTCAAAACATGCCAAATTTAGCCCTAGACCACTATGTTGAAACACAAAACGACCAGGAGAAAGTAGAGGGCAAGCAAAGCTCACCAGGCCGCCAGTTGGCGGTCCACAACCACTGATTGGCGGTCTGTTTGCTTCAGGTGACATCCAAATTTCTTCTGGTGCATTCCCTTGATCTTTAGAGCCTCCTGAAACAAAGTAAAACTACAAATTACAAATTAAATCCACTCGAATTGTCCAAACCAGAGTCTGGACCGACACCTCCCCGACAATGGTGCCAAAAACTTGTTTAAACGTTTTAAATACAGCAATTGCACGACCGCGATGAAGCGGTGGCAAGTATGGGTCGATCCACGGGGAGGTGAGTATCCTCTGGTTGTCAGAAATCAAGTGGCGAATAAAGGGAGAAAATATGTGACTATGCTAAAGCTAAACTACACTAAACTAGTTAGTAAGAAATGCGAAAGAAAGCAACGAAAGATTGGAAATCAAGAAGAGAAACCCCTAAGGGGTGGAGTGTGTGCACATATGAAGTGAAATTAGTGATGAACGATGCATGTAAGCATGTGTATGTCGTGTGTGTGTTGTCATGCATAGGAAGTGTCTAAAGATGTCGCAAAACCTATCAATCCATTCACACAATGTATCAACAATTACTACTTGATTATCATAAGATTAGGCTCAGCATGAGAAGTGTCTAAAGATATGGCAAGACTCATCAAAAACCATAAACTCATGTGAAGAACAAAGCTAACCATAAGAGGTGTCTAAATCTTATGGCAAAAACCATCAAAACAAAGTTTCTTCAATCAATTAAGCAAGCAACCACAAATACAAACACATAACTAACATGTAACATATTTAACAGGAAATTTTAGTCAACAAACATGAGGAAACTAAACAGGGGAAGTGTATAAATCTTATGGAAAACCCATCAAAATCCCCCAAAATGTAGATGGTTAACATACTCCCAATGAACATACAAACATGCAAGTCTACACAATCAAAAATTCATCAAATATCCAAACTTCACGACATATATGTACTTCATCTCCACCCCCAAAGAGGGATGGAACTACTCACTAATCATTAAGAAAACAAAACAAAACGAAATTAAACTAAGCATGTAGGAATTGAAAGAGACAATAGGAAACTAACTAAAAAATTATTTTATTAACATGACTGACATCTCAAGTAGCATTCTTTTGCTTCATGGCTTTACTCGAGGTAGAGAGAATACCACCAAGTAATGGGTTAATACAAATGAGGAGGAAGAGTTTTATTTATAAGTATGAGAAAAGGTAACCGGGGACAATCCCCCGTTATGGGACTAAATGCATACTATAAATAGACATAAAACAACATAATACACGACCTGACTCAACCATGTCGCATTTGGACACATTTGGACCACTGATTGGCGGTCTATATGTGTCTGATCGGTCTGGAATTTGGTTGCTCGGTTCTGGCTTGATTTCTTTCTGTTTGTTGAACCTGATTTGGTTGTTGATGGTTGGGCCCGGATTTAATTGCCAAAACACTCCTCATTAAGGTGTGGAGCTTCTTGATTTGCTCATTGATCCTTTTGGTTTTACATCTGGGTCCTTCTCTCTTTCATCTCAGTCCATAAGTCTTGCAACTTAGTCTTTTTCCTTGCTTTTAAGTCCTTTTTGAATCTTTTTTTCTCAAACCTATTTATTCCTGAAACTTAAACACAAACTCGTTACATAGTATTGCTTTGGCTAAAAATATAGGATATAAGACACAAATATATGCATGATATGATGTCAATCACTGAGCGTGCACCCTTGACAATACCGCGCATCCAGCCTACAAGGCAACACTCTCTAATGGCCCCACTCCCACACACACGTGTCACACAAACCACTTACCATTTGCTGACCCATGCGGCTGCTCGTACAACTTTATTATTTTTTTAATTGAGGTCTCGACTTGATTATTGTGAGTTAATGTCTTTTTTTGCCTGTTATAGTTGTGATTGATTGTTGTGTCCCGTTGTGAGTTAGGGGCGTTCCACAAGATCCATTGACCTAGCTTAACAACAATTATTGACCTAGTCATCCCAATGCAGATCTTTTGCTCAATTTCAAATTAAAAATTGAATATATTTTAGATTCTGAACATGATTTGTTGCAATTTTATTGCCAATCATGACTTATCTGTGCAGTTTTAACCAAATCTGACATCAAATTTACAATTCGGGCATAGCAATGAAATTATATTTTTTAAATTTGTGACAACTAGCCTAGTTGCTAAGTATTTTATCCACCACGTAGTCTAATTTTCCCATAATTGTTGCACGATTGGGGCTTCAATTATAGGAAAGTGTTTTTTTTATGTTGTTTGACTTCAGATCGACTCTAGACAAACTCTACAGAATTATCTAGGAATCCCGGACTGAGAAATGTAGAATAAGAGGACTGTGATCATTGATGATATTTTGTGCTTCTTTTTACGGAAACAAACATGCCGTGTTGTCTAGCAATTAAAAAATAATAGAAAATAATAGATGTGGGATGCATGTAGATTTTCAAACCACTCAGAAGCGGGCATTAAAATGTTTTAGGACTCGCAGACTTTATTAAATAGGAATTATATAGTGGTGGCCGATGTCTTGAAGATACCAATAGCAATGTTGTAAAGTTAATAGATATCAAATAATTTACTTCATTTTTTAAGTTGAGATCAAGCTATGACGCTTTGCTTAAAATATTTTGATTGGTTTGCAAGAAAATGACTTGACGTGGGGAATTAAACTTTTAGATTGAGTTCTGGTGATTGATTTCCAGAAACACTTAATGAAATTCTAGACGTTTAGTTGCAAGAATTCCACAATTTTATAAATGTAATGGAATTCTTGAAATTTTGTCCGAAAGGACTCTCGTTAGTGGCCCAAATTTGGATATGCAAATCAACCATTTGAAAACTAAGGGAGAGCCTCGGTTCCTTGCGATTACCATAAATGTCTTCGTTAGCGTTGTGAATAGACTTCCTCGTATTTAAGTCAATAACTTCTTGACATAATGAAGTTGTACTAATACAACCTAATTTTTGGTATTACAAAGACCACTTTCTAATTGGTCAGCTTAATTTCAGTTATACCGTTCTCTTGGTTGAATTGTCACGATATCCTTCAATATGCTTAACGTTTTTAACTCAAGTTTAATGAAGCTTTACTGTGTTAATTAACAAAAAAATATTTCACAATTTTTTCTAATTCGCATTAGCGTAGAGTAGGGATCTCAATGAATGTTTAAATTCCAAGAATCTGTACGCATTCATTCATTATATTCGAGCTTCCTATATACCATATTCGTGCATAGAACGGACTTGTGGAGCGAATACGAATTCAAGATTGAACCATTCCTCATAATACCCTATTTGGGATTGAATCTCATTTTTTAAATATTTTGTACGCATTCATTCATTATATATATATATATATATATATTAGCCTATAATACTTATATATTATTTTATGGTAATATTTTACTTTGATACTATTTTTGATATTACAATTTCACCAATATTATTTGTCACTATATATTACATACTACATACATCAGCTATTGAATTACGTTGTTATTTTTGGTTTAACTCTTTTTAATATTTAATACCTTAAAGTGAAATCTAACATTTATAAAAATGGTAAATTTTACTTTACCTCCCCAAGTTTCAGAAATGCGTGATGAGGATGCGATGCGGCGAGACACCACATTCGACATATGCGTTATGCGGATACGATGTGGGTGTATATGCAGTTTGTAATTTAATAATTTAATAATATAATAGAGATATATTAATTATAAATTATATACATCTACCTAAAAATTTAGTTAATTTTTTTAATAATTTGTATGATCAATAAGTTAATATTAAACAGATCAGAAAAAAAACCAAAAAAACAAAAAATAGTTATTCTGAAATGCGGCCGTATTGGGAAGATGTGATGCGTCTCTCCCCTGCATCCGCATGTGCAGCTAAATCGGCTTGCATTTCAGAACAAAGGTGTCTTTGATTCCGTTGCACTTTATACCATTAACCTTTGGAAATAGGCAGCCTAGACATGGGTGCTGAGCATGGCCCAATCTCGGCAGAACGAGCCCGGCCCGTGATAGGTCTCCAACGAGGAATCTTGTCTTAATTGTCCACAAGACCACCAACGATGGTGGAACAAGATCGGGTGAGCAACTTGGTACTCAAGGAAACACGACGATGAAGAATCTGGGTTCTTCCAGTCTACAATTGGAAAAAAATGATAGAAATCCTAAGCTAGGACTCTAGAGTTGGGTTGTAAATTTAATCCCCATTTCTATTATTTCTCTACTATTTATATGGGGAAACTCCTCCAGTGTGAAGGAGATGAAAAACCCCCACCCTAACTAACTACGACGATTTAACGTTAATTACATTCACATTTAACACTAAACCATGATTCTTGATTAACAGAAGAAACACTGAAAATCTAATTGAAATTGGAAAAGACGTGAAGAGGAAGAAGAACTGTGCAACCAGGTTAATCGGTAACTCTGACTGATAACCAAATAATCAAGACCGTTAAATCCACAAGTCAGCTGCTTTGTCCCGTTCGATCTTCTCACCCAGCTTCACTGGTCCCACCACCAACAAACGCAACTAACTTGTTGGATTTTTGGCTAATAATCGCTAATTCATTTTAATGATTAACTAACATATCAATAAACACATGTAATCCATTAATATTATCGCATGCATATATTGTATTTCTAACTTTTCAGGAAACAAGTATGGATCAAGACAAGAAATCAAGAATGAAGAGTAGATATATTTACATTTCTTGTTCTTAGGCTATAATGTAACTTGACACTTTTAATCCTTGATGAATTGCATTGCATGACCCTTAGGGAACCTATAGAAGTCTCACAATTAAGTCCATATCAAATTGACTTCAATAGGACATCGAAGAAACATAGAAATTCCCTTAGAACAAGATTTATGAGGCAATTCGGTCGACCGGTATGCCATCTAGTTCGACTGAAATGCAACAGACATTTTTTCTTTTCGCAAACGGTCACCAGACTTTGCTTGATTTCGACCGATTCTATAATGTGCTTTCACAGTCTTAATCGGTCGACCAAATCCTTTTCCCATTCGACTGTGTCTTTATTGCAACTAATATTACCCAGTTCGACCGATACAAATCTCACTCACCTATCCTATCTTGACACGTGTCCGGGTTAGTGTGGAAACCGGTCAACTGAAAGTCTATTTGGTTCGACTATTTGTATTTCTGATTTTGTCTTTAATATGATCATTAGTAAAAAATACTCCACCAAACCCTCTTTTAGATTTGGTCTACCGGTCGACCAAGACCTTTCCAACGGTCGACCGGTTCATGAAACTCTTCAGCTCCTAAACTTAATGGACGTTTTCGGTCAAATCAAATCACCTTTTTGTTCGACCGTTATCTCATTTGTACAGTTTCATCTTGACGAAATTCCCTAAATGGTCGACCGAACCTGTTTATCGGGTCGACTGTTCACTTATGCACCTTTGTTCGAACGATTACTCATTTTTCACAATCCGATCGACCGTTTGTGTCCAGATTTGTGTCCTCGCCTTAACTATTTTTGTGTATTCTTACACAACTCATTACCAATTTAATCCCAACGGCTAGATTAAGTTTAGTTCATATAAATAGAGCTTTGAACACATTTCTAAGACTACCAATCTTTCTCCAAGCTCAAATCATCTTACTACTCTCAAATTTGCTCTAAACGTCATTATGCTCACATCTTCCCACTTGAAAAAAGTTCATTGCTTTCATCATTCATTTCAAGTGCCCAAGCTTGGGTTGCTAAAGTTTTTTACAAGAGTTGTACAAGCTTCCGGAATGAAGCTCTTCTCGGATTGTGAGAAGTGTTAGGATCTATGACCCTCTAATCACTAGATAATTGTGGAATTAAAAATACTAATTGAAAGATTAAGGGATGAGACAATTGCAAACCACAAATTCGTCGACACCGGAGTTTATATAGGTTCGGCACCGCACCCTGGTCCTATTCCTGTTGCAAGCCTCGCTAGATCCCCCGAGCCTCGCTTACAGTTCCACTAACCAATTTTCATTTCGGGAGATCAATGTCGTTTACAACCACCGAGCGTCGCGAATAACATTGCCTCGCTCGTGCCACTCCTCTTACAACCCGCGAGGGAGCTCCTCAAAGCTTTACAACTCTTTGGTGATTCTTAAATTTGGAGATGAAATCACAATCTAACTAACACTCTATACTTGAGCACAATTGGATATTGATATGGAATTGGATATGGAAGTGGTGAAGTTTTGGCTTGAGTGTTAAGGATTGATTATAAACAAATATACAATTATGTATGCAATGAATGTAATTGTGTTTGCTCACTTTGATTGATTAACATTAGTTTGACTAATCATCAAAATTAATATAGATTAAGGCCGAAAAGTCAACAAGAAGGTGGTCCAAGCTAGACGAGGTTGTTCGCAAAGCATGTGGTGTAAATGCTTGGTCTCGGCCCGCAACGGAGATCGGATTAGTGGAGGATACGAAGTTGTTCTAGGAAGAGCAATTTGTAAGAGAGGACTAGGATCCGGTGGTTGTATCCAAACCTCTATACATCTGTGTTGTGGTTTGCACTTTCTATCTCTCTTTTAATTGTTCTAGCTTGTAATTTGCTATAGTTGTTTGAAGAACCAATTAGTTTATTCACCACCCCCCTTTAGACTAATCCTATGGCCTAGTAGATCCTACATTTGGTATCAGAGCCTTGTGGATTGCATATAAATAAATTCACATTAGTAGCAATGGCCCAACAACGAGAGGGATTCCACACCGGTAGACCTTTGTTTGATTGACCTAACTAAGCATATTGGAAGAAATGCATGATAACTTTCATATAATCACATGATGTTAAATTATGGTGTTCTTTCAAATACCATACGTTCATAATAAACAACTTGAACTCTTGAACGATGATGAATTAGCCATGGTTCAAATGAATGCTAAACTCGTGATCATTCTTATGTATGGTTTAACCGAAGAAGAATATGGAAGGATCAATGCATGTGATTCAGCATTTGAGGCATGACATATATTAGAGAGTCACTTTGAATGTCGATTATCCATTAAGGAGACTAGGATAGATTCCTTTATACAAAAATATGAAATGTTTGCTATGAAGCCTAATGAAACCATAAGCGAGATGCATGATTGATTCGTTTTATATTAAACCGCAAGTGCACGACTGCGTTGAAGCGGTGGCAAATACGGGTCGATCCACAGGGAGGTGTGTCGACTTTTTGTTTGTTCGTAGGCGAGTGGTAAAGAAAGGAGAGAAAGATTGATTACACTAAACTACACTAAGATGCAAAAAGGAAATGGAAGAAAAGCAAGAAAACTAAACCCCAAAAGGGGTAGAGAAATAATGTGAACATAAAGAAGTGTGTGTGTGTTCATTAAGCTCCTCACAACATGTAGTGCATGAAATCATAAAACTACATCCAACTTTGCCTCCACATGAATTAACATAAGACTACATCATTAAAACATACAAGACAATAATCGGAATGAAGCTACATGAACTCAAGTATAAAGACTATACCCTACTATGCCTCCACATGAATTAAGATAAGACTATATCATTAAAACATACAAGACATTAGCTAAGGTAAACGCAACAAGAGCACATACACTACAAATTGTGTTTCCAATATTAATTCCATCCATATCCTAACCTTATCATTCCCCATAAAATAGGTCCACTAATCAAAGCATAAGCTAAGCTTCATTCAAGAGTATTAGCATATCAAAGATAAGAGTAAAAACCCATTAGATGGTTATGGAAATCATATAAAGCTCAAGGGATTAAGATAACACACACTTAATACACTACATGATCATATCACATATTTCTCCACCCCCCAAATGGGGATGGAACTACTCACTACTCATTACACTAACTATATTAACAAAATGAAGCATAATACTGAAATGAAACTACACTAAGGAAGCAAGAAATACTAAATAAACTTAAAAGGAAAGGAAAGACTAAACAAGCATGCACAAATTAAAAGACAAGATTAAAAGAAACTAGAACAATTATTTTATTAACAATGACTCACATTGAAGGTAGCATTCTTCTCCACCTTGAGTTTTTGCTTCAAGGCTCACTCCTTAGTAGAGAGAATGCCACCAAGCAATGGGTAGTTTACAATAGAAGGTGAAGAGTTCTATTTATAGCCAAAGAAAAAGGCAATCCGAGACAATCCCCCGATGTGGGACTAAACAAATACCATAAATGGACTAAATACACACTAATACGCGACCCACCAAAATCTTAGCGGATTTGGGCCAAAACAGACCGCCAATTGGCGGTCTATATTGTCTGGATCACGCAGGATTTTATTCTAGGCTTTTCTGGATGTCTTTGTTGGTCTTTGATGCATCTACTTCACTTGTTGGAGCTCCGACCCGAATAGAATTGCAAAACTACTCCCCATGATGGTGTGGAGTTTTCTGTTTTGCTCTTTGGTCCTTCGGTCATACGTTCAAGTCCTTCTCCGTTGCATCTTAGTCCCCAGGTCTCACAATTAAGTCCTTTTTCCCTGCTTTTGGGTCCTTTCATGCTTCATCTCTTGAAACCTATTTATTTATGAAATTCAAACATAAAACTCGTCATGTAGCATTGCTTAGGTGTAAAATACAATTATAAGCATGAAATGATGTCAATCAAATACCCCACACCTAAGTTTTTGCTACTCCCGAGCAAAACAAAGAAAGAGAAAAACAAACGAGAAACAAGAAATCCTAACTCACTTTCGTAGGAATCACGGTTGCACTTAGCACGTGCAACAAGCCGTTAAACCTCCTTGTTGCCAAGGAGGAGGAGTGTTGTCTCCTGATGGTTTTCAGCGGATATACCCACAAAATCCGAACAAGATGCATTATTCAATCTATACATTCGACTCGTTGGACATATGTTGTCGATCATTGGACGTGGTAATCCTACGGGCCGACTCTATATAGGTAATCAGTCCACGGACCTAACCTAATGAATCATTCGTGCAAGTTAAATAAGGAATTAAGTGAAAGACATGGACAACCTCAACATCCTCAAGTGATACAAAGTGTAAGGTCCATTAAGGTTCTTATTTGCATTACCATTTTTTTCTTTTTGTTTCTTTTCTCATTTTTTTTCTTTTCTTTTTATTAGTTGGAGGTTTATTCTCTCAGGATCAGGTTTCGTGCATCATTGCCCATGAGGACTTATCACGTACACCTTTCCCCAAATCTCCACATAGGGCAATCTCCACAAAGTTTTATGATTTGATGCACTACATGTTGTGAGGAGCTTAATGGACACACACACACACTTCTTTATGTTCACATTATTTCTCTACCCCCTTTGGGGTTTAGTTTTCTTGCTTTTCTTCCATTTCCTTTTTGCATCTTAGTGTAGTTTAGTGTATCCAACCTTTCTCTCCTTCTTTTTACCTCTCGCCTTCGAACAAACCAATCGTCGACACACCTCCCAGTGGATGACCCGTATTTGCTACCGCTTCAACGCGGCCGTTCACTTGCGGTTTAAATAAAATGTTCAATCAACTACTCACATGAAGGATACAATTTTGTTGCACTATTATTTTGGTCACATAAACGAAAAATGCATCAGGAAATTGCAAGAAGCCAACCTTCTTGGTCAACTTGATTTGAAATCATTGGAGACATGCGAACCTTGCCTAATGGGAAAATGACCAAGATACCTTTCAAGAAGAAAGGTCCAAGAGCAAGTAACTTATTAGATTTGATACATTCCGATGTATGTGGTCCAATGAGTACGAGTGCAAGAGACGGTTTTAGGTACTTCATTACGTTGATGGATGACTATAGTCGTTATGGCTATATTTATCTAATAAGAAACAAAAGTGAGTCCTTTGACAATTTCAAAGAATTCAAGAATGAGTAGAGAACCAACTCAACAAGAAAATCAAGTCTCTACGAACCAATCGTGGAGGTGAGCACTTAAGTGCTGAATTTGATTCACTCTTGAAGGAGTGTGGTATTGTACAACAACTCACCCCTCCCGGTACACCTCAATGGAATGGGGTATCCAAAAGGAGGAATAGGACATTGCTCGACATGGTTCGGTCAATGATGAGTCAAGCTGAATCAACGCTTTAGTTTTGGGGTTATGCACTAGAAGTTGCGGTTTACACACTAAATAATGTTTCATCTAAATCCGTGGAGGAAATGCCTTATGAGCTATGGAGTGGCAAAATACCTAAGATAAATTTTCTCAAGATTTGGGGTTGTGAGCCTACGTAAAGAGATTGATGCCGACCAAACTTCAACCAAAAGCGGATAAGTGCTTCTTTATAGGTTATCCTCGTAAGACAAGAGGATACTACTTTTGGAATATAACCTCCAATCGAGTGATTCTAGAGAGGGATGCCGTATTTCTAGAAAAAGAATTTGTGGAAAGAATAAAAAGTAGTGGGAGTAGAATTGTGCTTGAGGAAACTCAAGATATTCTACAAGATCATGACATGAATGGAAACATTCAAGATCATGAAGGTCCAACCGAGATTCTTTTGGTTAGCGGGAGCACGAGTTAGAGACCCTCACAAGCAATTGTGAGAGAAACTCGATCAACTCCACCTAGTGTACATTCGAGAATCGAACACGATCCGATTCCTCAAGAAATTGTGGAAGAAGTTCGAGAAGTACACGTAGAACCAAAAGTACTTAGAAGGTCAACGAGGGAAAGAAACATACCTGATATGTATTTCGGACTTCATGAGATCATGGTACTTCATACGAATGATCCCTCGACCTTTCAAGAAGCAATAGAAAGAGAGGACTCCAAACTATAGTTTATAGCCATGGAATCCGAATAGAATCCATGTATGGTATTAAAATGTGGAACTTGGTTGACCTTCCACAAGGGAAGAAAGTCATTCAAAATAAATGGGTTTTCAAGAGGCATATGGATGTGGTTGGGAACTTGACAACCTACAAAGCGATGCTTGTAGCAAAAGGTTTTACTCAAGTTCAAGGAATTGACTATGTTGAAACTTTTTTTCACTGGTTCTCATGTGGAAGTCTATTCGGATTATGCTTGCTATTGCCGCATTTCATGATTATGAGATATGTAAAATGAATGTCAAAACGGAGTTCCTTAATAGGAACTTGGAGGAGGATGTGTACATGGTACAATCTCAAGGTTTTGAAGATCCAAAGAATAGCGAGAAAGTATGCAAACGTTGTGAAGTAAGCATCAAGGATTGAAGTAAGCATCAAGGAGTTGGAACAAACGTTGTGATGAAGAAGTCAAAAAGATTCGCTTCGTCCAAAGTAAGGAAGAGTCTTGTATATACAAGAAGGTTAGTAGGAGCCACATAGTGTTTTTGATATTATATGTCGATGACTTACTCCTCATAGGAAATCATATACATTTGCTTGAGCAAATGAGAAGTTCATTGATATCTGCATTTTCAATGAAAGACATGGGTGAGGCTCAATACATCTTGGGAATCAAGATATAAAGCGATAGATCCCGTAGACTCATTGGCCTAAGTCAACGTACATACATTGACAATGTCTTGGAAAGGTTCAGCATGAACAACTCCAAAAAGGGCAATGTGCCAATGAGTGTGGGTGTGCAACTCAAGAAGTCTCAACGTGCTAAATCATGTAAAGACTTGGAGTACATGAAAGATATTCCTTATGCTTCGGCAATAGGATCAATCTTGTACTCCATGACTTGCACAAGACCCGATGTCTCATATGCTATAAGCATGAGAAGTCATCACCAATCCAACGCAGGTCCTGAGCAGGTCCTTAACCAGACCAAAGATAAGTTTCTTGTTTATCGAGGAAAAAGGGAGCTAATAGCTGAGGGCTATTCGGATGTGAATTTCATGAGTGATCCCGGCAATAGAAGGTTGCAATCAGGATATGTCTTCCTTCTGAATGGTGGAGTTTTGAGTTGGCGTAGTTGGTAGCAAACCACTACGACCGACTCGACCATCGCCTCCGAAGTAATGGTTGTCGCTGAAGCGAGCAAGGAAGCAATGTGGATTAAGAAGTTCCTTGATGATCTTGGAGTAGTTCCGTCGTACGAGGGAACAATAGAGCTATTTTGCGATAATAGTGCATCTATCTCGCAAATCAAGGATCCTAAATCACACCACAAAATGAAGTACATGGATAGCAAGTACTTTGTCACACGTGACTTCATTGACGAAGGAAAAATAAATTTGTTATGAGTGGACATAAACAACAACACAACTAATCCATTCACCAAACCATTATCCCAAGCCAAGGTCGAAATGCATTTTGAGTCCATGGGTCTCTGAGGAACCATGTGGATTGGCTTGATGAGTGATTAAAGAGGGTTACCCTAGTTATTATTGTTTTATACATTGAGAATTTATGTGAAAGAAAACTTTGATAACAAGTGGGAGATTAAAAGGAATGTGTTCTACAAGTTTTACTTTTATATGTCAATTATTATGAATTGGATGTGCAAACATTTTGTTCCTTGATTAATGTTTTCGTATTTTGGAAGTGTTAAGGAAGAGACGCTTGGTCCTTAACCGTAGAGCTCAAAAGATAATGGTCTACATAAATCAAAAGTTATTCACAATCATGGTAATCAACCTAGAGCATTAATTACCGAGATAAGATTGTCATGTTGGCCATCGATTATTGTAGCTCTACAAATATTTGACGCCACAAGTATATAAAAGAGGAAAATATTACTTTTAAATATTGAATAGACCTAACAAGTAAAACATTATGGAATTGTGTTCTTTGTCATTAATATTTTACTGTGTCTTGGATCCTAAGATATGAGACTTATATCTTTTCACTTAAGAAGTGCTTAATTTGATTATTGTCAAAAGCTATCAATGTGTATAGTGATAAAGACAATAGTTGGTTGAACATGACTTGTGCTGGAAAAGATAACTAATCAAAATATTATCATTGTCCCTCTTAATTGAGTGATGATATTAGTGGGCCCCTTGATAAAGCAAAATTATAATGTGCACGATGTAACTTGAGTTAAGTTACATAGTTATTATTAGCTTATGAGATCAAGAAATGAATATAATACAAAGTTGACACATTTCTACTTTGTATATATTCTTAATATCATGAGGCAAAGGACGGACACAAGTGAAGCACCTACTTCACTAAATGGACTGTGTTTGGTTCGAGTGCAACAAGACATCTATGCTAATTGGGTAACTATAATGTGTAGCTAGATACCGCTTATAGTTTGAGATATTGAGTGTCCAATATTGTTGCCAATTTAGCTTAGATACTCCTATAGGTCACACCACAAAACTAGGAAACAATAAGCTTGATTTTGAGTTGATATGATGTGTCGGGTTTCATGTGAAAAGGGACACATGTGGTGAATCAATAAAATCAATATCTCATGAGAATTGACATAATTAGAATCATGAATAAATTCATATGAGATGTATATATTATGGGGTGTAATAGTTAATACTACCTAGAATTATATATTACATGAGATATGAGTTCGCTAAAACCCCAAAAGATCAAATTTTGTTGGAAGTAAATCCAAAATTTGATAAAGGCAAAAATCGGACAAAACGATTTAACGTTTTGTTGGAGACCGGTCGACCATTCCTGTTGATAAATGCTCATGAGGCTTGGGTCAAAGAATTACCGATCACTCCCTTCATCCCTTGCCGTAAGGTTGAGGTAGCTGATTTTATCTATTTCTCTCTTAGAGCACATTTAGATGCGAATAAGCTCACTTATAGTCAAACTCGATCAGCATCTAAACCTTACTACCCATTCCTCGTGCAACAATTCTATTGCAATTTGAGAAAAGATCCAAATCGCCATATACTTACTACTATGATAAATGGGACTCAATATAAGATTACGCCCAAATTGATTGCCTCCACTCTAGGTCTAGAGTCATTTGGAACTCATATCCACTTAGACAAACAACAAGTCGCACTACCCGGTACACAAGTTGAGGAAATGGTAAATGAATTATATGTCATTCCACCAAAATGGATAAATGGAAGATTTAAACACAATGCCTCTCTTTTTCATCCCCTACCCCGAATCTTAGCACAAATTATCTCATACAACCTTTACCCTAAGTTTTGCCACCATAATGAGATATCAAATATCAAGCTTATTTTCATTTACTGGCTCTATAAGAAGATTCTGGTAGATTGGCCTCTCTTCATATTTTTTATTTGTGGCATCGGAAAGGGAGGTATCTTCCTTATCCTATATGTCAATCGACTCTCTTTGCGCAATTGAAAATCAATGTCTCTGCATTCGCTTTGGTGATCTAAAATTACCCCATTGATAAGAGTACTTTGGCCAAGATAAAGACGATCGCCTCTTCTTCTCCACAACCTTCCTCTGACAAAGCATGAAGAAGACAATGAAGAAGAAGAAGAAGAAGATGCGGTTCCCACTGACCCACGTTGGGTGCCACATCATTCTCCACGGGAGATGAGTGACTCGTGGGGCGAGGGAGATAAAGATGCATGGACTCGTGGTGCAAATTGGTCGGCTTCTAGCTCATTCGACGCTTATGCTTATCAGCAACTTTCTGACTGAGTTGATGCATTCGAGACCTCCACTTTGGCTCGTTTTCATCAACTCAAAGGCTCCAACAATGCTCTTTTTTCTCACATTGAAGCTCACATTGATGTTCGTTTTGACTCAATGATGAGTGGGATCGATTGTCTTTCTGCACTTTTTCGTAATCAGCACCTTGACTGATTTGATGATTTTTTGTGGTTTATTTGTGTTTTGTTTGTTGTTTTGAACCTTTGTGCAAATGTCCATACCTTACACCTTTGGGTGTCTATGTTGCATTGACTATCTCTGATGAGAATTAAATTAATATCGCAAGTGCACGACGTCAATGAAGACGTGACAAGTACGGGTCGAACACAAGGAGGGAGAGATATTGTTATTTTTGTGATTTTCGATTAAGGAAAGAAAGAAAGAGAAATAAGGTTGGTTTGAGATTTTTGGATTTTTAATTTCTAAAGCAAGAACAACAAGAAACAAATTAAGAATAAAGCAAATATGGATGAGAGTCCAGCGGGTTGAGGTTTAGATATCGGGTTTTGATTAGAGAATTCTGAAACTTATAATAAATCACATTAGTTATAAAGCATTACATGATAGATGACTCAACATAAACTCAAGTAATCAAAATATACTAACACGAAATTAAAATAATAACATCATTGTTCTTCTCATCACCCTAAATCCGTCACCCCCACCCTTTGGAGAGAGTTAGAAACTCATGGATGGAGGGAAGGAGAAGGGGTCCTAGAGAAACTACAAAAGAAAACTAAAAACACAAAATAAAAGAACAGAATTTTATTGCTAAAAAGAAGAGGAGGAGAGAAGCCCCTTTCAATACATGATTCGGCCTTATTTATAGCCTCAACCGGGTATCCTAATACATAAACGGAACGTACACGCGTCAATACAGCATTTGTAAAAATTGGAGCGCACGGATCGACTTTTGTGCGGCGGAAACGCCGCATTTTGTACATGAGGTGCGGCGGAATCGTCACCTTTTTGGCTCGGAATCAATCCGGATTTTTCCTATGTGTTTATGGTATGTTTTAGCTGTCCTTTGCGCGTCTGAATTAATTATTGCATATCTTTGGAGATCCGAGTTAATTTCTTCATATATTTGGAGATCCAAATTGATTTTTCTTTAGAACTTCTCCAAAATAATCTTTTGGTACTCGTAATTTGCAGTCAGGTCCTCAGCTTTTGCAATTAAGTCCTTGACCTTTTTGTAATTAGGTCTTTGAATGCTTTTACGCTTGGATGGACTTCAATTTGAATCCCGATAATCTTGAACTTGGTCTTTATGACATAAATGAGTCTCTTGCATGCGTTTATGCTCGGGATATTGGTAATTTGCATTGAGATCCCTATATTCTGTAAATAAGACTAAACACATACCTTAGTAGCATTTATTGATATAAAATTAATCTAAATGAAAGACATATTATGCAATGTATGCAATGCATCAAATACCCCACACCTAGATTTTGCTAGTCCCTAGCAATACAGAATATAAGAAAAATGAAAACAGGGAAATCCTAAGCCACTTTCGTAGGAATCACAGTTGCACTTAGCTTGTGCAACAAGCCTTTAAACCCTTGAGTTTCCTTAGAGGACAAGTTTTGTCTCGTGAGGGTTTTCAGTTGACACACCCACAAAGTCTTAATTCAACATTTCATTCATAACTCTCAATATTTCCACCTCAACCTTATACATCTTACTTAGAATTCTTGCATGCTCATTATATAAATCTAACTCATAAAAAATATGACTTGGTCTTTGTTCCTCCAACATTCACACCACTAACCCTTCTATACATGTTATCACTTAAATTATTTTGCACGCCTCCTCTGGTGGTGAAGTATCATTCGGATCAACCATGGCATGGATCATTCTTTTAGCTTTGGGCCTTGAGTATCTTAAAGTATTTTTTTCCGTGAGTCAACACATTTGCTTTTTCTGACACTTTTACCATTTTTGCATTCATGTAGCAAGTTTGGTCGATAATCCCGAGCTGGTAGACTCAAGTTACCGGGTTTCAAGATACCCCTACGGACCAGTGACTCGAAGGCTTGGGTTTTGTAATCATTTTGCAAAATGTGCTTTCCTCACTTTATTCCTTTATTTTATTTTTTTTATTTTACTTTTATTTTCCTCAATGCTTAATTGCTATTAGAAGTCCACACTTCCCGGTATATTTTCCTCAACCTCTGCTTTTTATCAACTACTTCAAAGATTTGATTCATCCAATTTAAGTGCATACATATCTTAAAGGGTAATGGGTTGTCTTTGGAACTTAGATTTATGTCATAATTTCTACGAGCAGAACTATATAATAAGGAACAAAAACTCAATGCATTTTGTACACGGGTTTTGGTAGTTCAATCTTAAGCTATGTTATGGAATATTGATTTTTTTTAAAGAACAGAAAATATAGATAGATACACACCCCCCACACCTAAATCATGCATTGTCCTCAATGTATGCAAAGATAACGCAAATGCACTTATTACCTGAGTCAACTTGCGGTTGAGGGATTGAATTAGCTCAGCGTGAACCATAGTCAGAACTGGATTGAATGACACCATGTTGGTGCATGTATCCAGTTGAATTGTTCCCCATGTTGCACTGAGAGTCCTGGGGCACAGATTCCACACCCCTCACCTGTATTGGTTCTCTTATTTGCTCGAGTGATGGTGGGTGGGTAGATGAATTTCTCCCCCTTTTCTAACTTTCTTTTTGAGTTTGTTATGATTTATTTGATTCTGAAATCTTATAGATACGCGATCTCATCACAATATCACTTTGATTGCATACTATTTCTGGTTCATTATCAACATGAAAGATATTAAATTCAATCTTTAAGTTCCCAAAAGATAGTTGCATGAGCCCATTTCGACAATTTATCAAAGCTTCAGAAGTGGCTAAAAAGGGTCTGTCTAGTATTACAGGGATTTGTCTCTTAGGATCGATAACAGGTTCAGTGTCGAGAACGACAAAATCCACTGGGTAAATGAAGTCACCAACCTTAATCAAAACATCCTCTACTATACCTCTTGGTTTCTTAACAGATCAATCAGCAAATTGAAAGGTTGTCTTAGCGGTTTTTAGTGGACCAAGGTTTAGTTGCTCATAGATAGAGAACGGGAGAAGGTTAACACTAGCACCAAGGTCTAGAAGAGCTTTGTTGATAAAAGTATCTCCTATCGCACATGAAATTGTGGGACACCCAGGGTCCTTATACTTTATAGGAGATGAGTTGGACAGAATAGAGCTTATGTTTGCAGTTAATAATGTCTTCCTTGGTACGTTCGTTTTTCTCTTCTTAGTGCACAGATCCTTTAAGAATTTAGCATAAGCAGGTATTTGTTGAATCATATCTAGGAGTGGAATATTCACCTTAACTTGCTTAAATACTTCCAAGATTTTCTCCATTTGTGCACTTGAGTTCTTCTTGACTCTATTGGGGAATGGGGCTTTAGGAACATAGACTCGCTCAGGTTGAGCTCTAGGTTCAGGTTGAGTAGGTGGGTTGGGCTTTTCACATTGGACTTCAGGTTCAACGGTTAGATCACATGTGGGTGTTTGACGGCTAGATTGATTAGGAGCTCTAGGATTGACCACATTGTTATCAACTTGTTTTCCAGACCGTAATGAGATAACTCCATTTATTTGTTGGAACGGTCCCTCCTCATGAACCATTTGAACCGGCCTGGGGTTCTTACTTCCTAGAGGTGGTTGATAGGGCTGATATTGATTATTAGGTCTTGGATTCACCTCAGGTTGACTTGGAAACTGACCCTTTTCTCTTTCACCTACTATTTGTGCTAGTTGGTTGACTTGTGTTTCTAGCCTTTGGAAGGATTGGTTGGTTGTTTCCATAAAAGTCTTAACCAAATTTTCCAAGCTTGTCAATCTAACATCATAATCTCCATTGTTACTAAACCCAGATGATGTATTGTTTTGGTTATAAGGGTTGGGTTGTTGTCTAGGAGGTTGACCATGTTGGTTCCATGAAAGAGTGGGATGATTACGCCAACTCGGGTTATAGGTTGATGCGTATGGGTCATTTCAAGAATGGTTAAATGCGGCATTAACTTGTTCCAAGTCCGCACAATCCTTCAGTGTATGACAAGTTTGACCACATCTACAACAAGGGATAGAAGATGCTTGATTCACTAGGGGTCGGGATTTTAGCTCTAGACTTTCCATTCTCCGCATAAGGGTAGCTAGTTTTGCTTCAGCAGCTACAGTAGCATCTACAGCTAAGACACCTGGTTTAGGTTGAGTTGCTATTCTAGATCCAATACTCGTGTTAATCGGTGTTCTAGCATTGTCCTATTGCATACTATTTTCGGCTAAATCCTCAAGAAAAATCCAAGCATCATTCTCACTTTTGGACATAAAGCTTCTTTGGCTTACAAATTCTAGCATAACCCTAGATGTAGGTGTCAATCCCTCATAGATAATTTGGCACAATTGCCATCTTGGAATTCCATGATGAGGGCATTGGGTCAACAGACTCTTAAATCTTTCTAAATAGGAATAGAACGGCTCGCTCTCAGATTGAACGAATGCAACAATTTCATTCCTAATCCTAATAGTCTTATGGTTGGGGAAATATTTCTTTAAGAATACTTGAACAAACTCGGCCCAACTCCTAATAGATCTTTCGGCTAGACTATATAGCCATTTCTTAGCGTCGTCCGTCAGTGCTAGAGGCACGAATTTAAGACACACTGCCTCCTCAGAGATATGCTGGTATTGCATAAGGGAGCAGATTTCGTCAAATTCTCGAAGGAAGAGATATGGGTCTTCCCTAGAGGTGAACTTGGGCAACATACTCATGGATTGTGCCTTCAGTTCGAAGTCGCGACCCGGTATGGTGGGCATTACGATGCAAGATGGCTGAGCAGCCATCGTTGGGTAGCACCGATCCCTCAGAGTCATAGGTGGTGCAACAGGTGGGTCCACTACATTCTCACCCATTGGATCCGGGTGAGGTGGTGCAACAGGTGGATTGAGGCTAAGTTCCAGACAGGAATCTAGATGAACTCGTAAGAGTCGATTGCTCAAGTCCCGAACCGAAATCTGAGTGCACAGGTTTGAATCAATTTTTGAATTCAAATTGGAAATTTAAATTCCAAAATCAAATTCAAGAATCAATTGATTTTTTTTTTAAAATGGATACAAACAATAGAAGGGGGAAAGATGAGAAAGGAATCCTAATCTAGAGAATTGAGATGAGAAGAGAAAGAAGACTTAGATGAGAAGGGAAACTTTAACTCTAAAAGATAGATAAGAGGGTCGGTCAGAAGTTTCCTAAACAAGCATGGTTCAAAGAATCCTAGACCTAAGGGAGCCTAATTCTAGACGACTCCTAATTGGTTGAGTCGAATTGGCTCGCTTGATTCACCTCCCTCACTAATCAAACCAACTTGGCCAGGCAGTGTATAGCTAGTGGGGGCGCTTCCGACAGAGTCGGTGCCAATTAGACAACCACTTCGCTTGGAAGACTTACATCAACACAAAAACACTTTCTAGACACCAAATTAAATTCGATCAGCTTCAGGTCATAACAAGTCAAACCAATCTTCTCCTTAATTGAGTCTGAATCCTTAGGGGCCAATGTCTAATTGATTTTAATTTAAGGCTTGGGTGACACTTTAGGATTGTGATTTGTGGGCCACGGAAGGGTGATGAAATCCCCACCGTATCTTTTCCTACGGAGTTGCCCTTAAGATAGTTTAACTGAAATCTAGCAAAGATAGTCAAACATTGGTCTTTTTAGTGGGGGCAATTGCAAGGTTGTATGCAAACTAGATTATATGCTTAAATGCAATCGATCAAAAAAACTACGCACGTACCTTGACTCCAGCATTCTTCAACAAGAATTAATTTGCAAGAATTTAGCAAGAATAATGCAAACAAAACACTATATGATGCATGCACTAAGTCCTTCTAATTTTGCCAATTTTTAGGTCAGAGTTGAATTACTGCCAATTATGGAATTTTGCCCTAACACGTGCAGTTCTACGAAAAGGAACTTTTTGAAAATTAAGATTTTACGAGAAAGGCAAGAAAAGTTACCTCCGCAATGCTCAGACGGGTTCGCCGCCCGCTCTCGAAAATTCCCAGATACTCTACGCGTCCACCCAGAGATGGAGACGACCTCAGAAAAAATTGAAGCCCAGATGCTTCAAATGTGCGGTGAATCCGCCGCAGGTTCTTCTTGGTGTTCGGCGATTCCGCCACCCTTCTTGCTCCAACTGTGCCTGGATTTCACCGAGCACTCTGTTGTCTCCTGAAACGCAAACCCAAATAGTTAGATCCCGCACACGATAAACAGGATAGAATCGAAATCACAAAAAATAAACAAAATCTTCGTCGCCTCCCCGACAACGGCGCCAAAAACTTGATAAGAATTAAATTTATACCGCAAGTGCACGACGTCAATGAAGACGTGGCAAGTACGGGTCGAACACAAGGAGGGCGAGATATTGTTATTTTTGTGATTTTCGATTAAGGAAAGAAAGAAAGAGAAATAAGGTTTGTTTGAGATTTTTGGATTTTTAATTTCTAAAGCAACAACAACAAGAAACAAATTAAGAATAAAGCAAATATGGATGAGAGTCCAGCGGGTTGAGGTTTAGATATCGGGTTTTGATTAGAGAATTCTGAAACTTATAATAAATCACATTAGTTATAAAGCATTACATGATAAATGACTCAACATAAACTCAAGTAATCAAACTATACTAACACGAAATTAAAATAATAACATCATTCTTCTTCTCATCACCCTAAATCCGTCACCCCCACCCTTTGGAGAGAGTTAGAAACTCATGGATGGAGGGAAGGAGAAGGGGTCCTAGAGAAACTACAAAAGAAAACTAAAACACAAAATAAAAGAACAGAATTTATTGCTAAAAAGAAGAGGAGGAGAGGAGCCCCTTTCAATACATGATTCGACCTTATTTATAGCCTCGACCGGGTATCCTAATAGATAAAATGAACGTACACGCGTCAATACAGCATTGGTAAAAATTGGAGCGCACAGATCGACTTTTGTGCGGCGGAATCGCCGCATTTTATACATGAGGTGTGATGCATTGCATACATTGCATCATATGTCTTTCATTTAGATTACTTTTACATCAATAAATGCTACTAAGGTATGTGTTTAGTCTTATTTACAGAATACAGGGACCTGAATGCAATTTACCCACATTCCGAGCATAAACGTGTGCAAAAGATTCATTTCTATCATAAAGACCGAATTCAAGTTTATCGGGTTTCAATTGGAAATGCATCCAAGCATAAAAGCATTCAAGGAGCTAATCACAAAAAGGTCAAGGGCTTAATTGCAAAAATGCCAAGGACCTAATTGCAAAAGAAAAGGATCAAGATATTTTGTTGGAAAAGTCAAAAGAAAAATCAACTATAAATCTCCAACAATGGAAGGAATTAATCCGGAGCTCAAGACAATGGAAAGAAATCATCCAGACACGCAAATAAAGATCCAATCATACCATAAACGCGTGACAAAAATCCTGATTAAATCCGACCAACGTGGGAGGCGAATCCGCCGCACAATACACATGATGTGCGGCGATTCCGCCGCCCATTGGTTGATCCGTGTGTCCCAATTTCGTCCACTCGTGTATGGACACGTGTACTATCCAATTCTATACCTAAGTCCCTTGTAGCAACTATAAATAGACCCGAGAACGATGTAAATAGGGTCCTTGGTTGTTGTTCTTATTTGTGTACCTTAGTTTTATTAATAAAATTCTGTTCTTTTAATTCTTGTTTTAGTTTTCTTTTAATGTCTCAAGGACCTCTTCTTCTTCCTCCCTCCATGAGTTTCTAACTCTCTCCAAAGGGTGGAGGTGATGGAATTAGGGTTAGAGAATGATGAATGCATGTTATTATTTTAAGTTCATGATTAGTGTATTTTGATTACTTGAGTTTATGTTAAGTCATTTATCTTGTAATGCTTCATAACTAACATGATTTACAATAAGTTTCAGTAATTCTCTACTCTAAACCTAAGTCTAAACCTCCACCCCACGGATTTCTCTATTTGTTCTTGTTTTAATTTTAATTGCTTTTGTTTCGTACTTTAGATAATTAAAACCCAAAAATCTCAAAAACCCAATTTATTCTTCTCTCCTTCTTTCCCCCAATCGAAATCACACTAACAACGAAATCTCTCCCTCCTTGTGTTCGACCCGTACTTGCCACCGCTTCATCGCGGCCGTGCACTTGCGGTATAAATATAATTTTCAACAAGTTTTTGGCGCCGTTGCCGGGGAGGCGACGCAGATTTTGTTTATTTTTGTGTTTTCGATTTTATTCTGTTTATCTTGTGCGCGATCTAAGTATTTGGATTTGTGTTTCAGGAGACAACAGAGTGCGCGGCGAAATCCGAGCACATTTGGAGCTAAACGAGCGGCGAAATCGCCGCACCTATTGAGCAATTTGCGGCGAATCCGCCGCACACCTGAAGCTTCTGGGCTTCAACCTCTTCGGGGACGCAACTCATCTCTGGGTGGACGCGTAGAGCTACTGAAATTTCGAGAGCGGGCGGCGAACCCGACTGAGCATTGCATAGGTAACCTTTGTTGCCTCTTTTCCTCGTAATTTCTATTTTCAAAAAAATTCCCTTTTATTAGAATTGCACGTGTTAGGGCAAAAATTCCATAATTGGCAATAATTCAACTCTGACCTAAAATTGGCAAGATTAGAAAGACCTTAGTGCATGCATCATATAATGTTTTGTTTGCATTACTCTTGCTAAATTATTGCAAATTATTTTTGTTGAAGAGTGCTGGAGGCAAGGTACGTATCGCAGTTTTTATCGATTGCATTAAGCATATAATTTAGTTGCATACAACCTTGCAATTGCCCCCATTAAAAAGACCATTGTTTGACTATCTTTGCTAGATCTAAGTTAAACTACTTTAAGGGCAACTCCGTAGGAAAAGATACGGTGGGGATTTCATCACCCTCCCGTGGCCCACAAACCACAATCCTAAAGTGTCACCTAAGCCTAAATTTAAAATCAATTAGACATTGGCCCCTAAGGACTCGGACTCAATTAAGGAGGAGATTGGTTTGACTTGCTATGACCTGAAGCTAATTGAATTCAATTTGGTGTCTAGAAAGTGTTTTTGTGTCGACGAAAGTCTTCCAAGCGACGTGGTTGTCTAATTGGCACCGACTCTGTCGGAAGCGCCCCCACTAGCTATACACTAACTGGCCAACTTGGTTTGATTGGTGAGGGAGGTGAATCAAGCAAATCAATTCGACTCAACCAGTTAGGAGTCGTCTAGATCTAAGCGACACTAGGTCTAGGATTGTTTGAACCGTGCTTTCTTAGGAAACCTCTGACCGACCCTCTTTTCTATCTTTAGAGTTAAGTTTCCCTTCTCTTCTGAGTCATCTTCTTCTCACCTACTTATACGTTCTAGTCTCCTCCCCTTTACATTCTCTATTAGCATTTTAGGGTCGAGTCGAGAACTTGTGCTTGCTTAGCCTCATGAGGGTAAGAGTACTTGACTCAAGAGTGTTGTGATGGATGGTTACATGAGCAACCATTCATATCATTGTTGGGACCAGGACAATGCTTCCTGGTATTCTAAAACCATGCAACATGGGGTGGCTCAGACCAACACCCCATATGGGTGGGACAATCCTAATTGTATGACTGAGCAATCTTCATATTGGGGTAACATGAGAGAGGAACCGACTGCTAGACCACAATCTAGTTATATCGGATCATATGCTGGTCAACAAACTGAGAATTTACAACAAGCTTTTGCCTCTTTTATGAGTAGGACAGACAACATGAGTGCACCGGTGGCTCCAGTAGCCGTACCATGCGACTGTTGTGGGTTGAGTGGTCATGTTATCGGGGAATGCCCTTATGTTCCCCCAGAGCCTGAGTATGAGCATACTTTTTCCCAAAACGCTCAAAATGACTATTACGCATCCGCGTACAACCCGAGAGTGATGGATTCGTGGAGAAACAATTCCTATCCAAATTCTTATACTTCATTTTCACCTCAGTATCCTCCTCCCGAATACCCAGAATTCTACCCACTCCCCACGTCAAATCATTATTCTCAGCCCAACAACACCCAATCCCATAATTTCACAAGCTCAAACTTGGACCTCATAGCTGATCACGTACCTAATTCCTTGGAACAAACTTTCCTTACGTACATGGAATCCACTCAACGATCCGTACAAAATATAACATCGCATTTGAGTCAAATGATACAACAATTAGGTGAACGTAAGGAGAGTAACTTTTCGTGTCAACATAAGGATCCACCTTTTGATATCGAACCACCACCACATCCACAAATTCAAAGCACAATCTGTCAAAGCCAAACTCCTAGTCAGTCTGAAGGACTTGGGGTTTCAATTCACGATCACTTAGTGGAGGATTCGATACACATTGACCAATTTCATCATGAGTCGGCCCAGGATTGTGCCTTATCTTCGTGCCCCGTGGCCCTTGAGCCACATGATCTTCATGTTGTGCCTCTTAAGGACTCACTTCCGGTGGAGCAAGAGCTCCCTAGCACCCTCAATTTCAAACAACCTGATGAGAGTTTGCCTCTCACTATCGTTCCTGATCATCTTGGAAATGATGGAACATCAAACGACTACAGTGCTCATGAGGGTATTAGGAGTTCCTTGGAGGATACATTGGGTATGAGACCCATTTTATGTTTACCTGTTGAGTCGGACTTGCCTAACGAGGCTCCTGACCTCGCTCCGACGCACCAGCCAGTTGGTTGGAGAGTTTGGATTGACGATCATAACTTCAGCACCGTAACGGGAGAAACTCTTCTTCCGTTGCCCCCTATTTCCCAAACTCTCGAGAGGTTCAAGCTCTTTCAGTTTGGTCCTTTGTATGAGACGCCTTTGCGTCCAATTCATGAACATCTCATTTCTTCTTGTGCTCTTTGTGAAGGGGGCCCACGCATGAATATTCTGGCCCCACGTGGTGTCATGTTCCCTTTTGAGGTCTTTTGACAAATGAAGATGGGAACTTATGTTTGTACATAGTTATATTTGTATAACAATAAGTAAAAAAAAAAAAAAAAAAATTTTTTTTATCCCTTCTTTAGCATCTCACAGGTTTTTGAGGGAATTCGGGTTTTTGTCCATCAACAGAGCTATGAACTTTCCTTTGTACTTCACGTTGGTGAGATCTTTCCTTTTTCATGCATAAATCCATGTAGTATCTTGCTCGCATACATTGAGGACAATGCATGATTTAGGTGTGGGGGGGTTTATATATGTACATATCTATCTATTTGATTTTCTGCTCTGCTTTATTTTAAATAAAAAAAAATAATAATAATAAAAAAAATAAAAAAAAAATTTCAATATTCTATGACATAGCTTAAGATTGAACTGCCAAAACCCGTGTACAAATTGCATTGAGTTTTTGTTCCTTATTATATAGTTCTGCTTGTAGAAATTATGACATAAATCTAAGTTCCAAAGAAATAACCCATGACCCTTGTAAGACATGTATGCACTTAAATTGGATGAATCAAATCTTTGAAGTGGTTGATAAAAAGCAGAGGTTGAGGAAAATATACCGGGAAGTGTGGACTTCTAATAGCAATTAAGCCTTGAGGAAAATAAAAGTAAAAAAAAAATTAATAATAAAAATAAAGTGAGGAAAGCACATTTTGCAAAATGATTACAAAAGCCCAAGCCTTCGAGTCACTGGTCCGTAGGGGTATCTTGAAACCCGGTAACTTGAGTCTTCCAGCTCGGGATTATCGACCAAACTCGCTACACGAATGCAAAAAGGGTATAAGTGTCAAAAAGGAAAAGCAAATGTGTTGAATCACGGAAAAGAAAAAATACTTTAAGATACTCAAGGCCCAAAGCTAAAAGAATGATCCATGCCATGGTTGATCCAAATGATACTTCACCACCAGGGGAGGCGTGCAAAATAATTTAAGTAATAACATGTTTAGAAGGGTTAGTGGTGTGAATGTTGGAGGAACAAAGACCAAGTCATATTTTTAATGAGTTAGATTCATATAATGAGCATGCAAAAATTCTTAGTGAGATGTATAAGGTTGAGGTAGGGATATTGAGAACTATTAATGAAATGTTGATTCAGACTTTGTGGGTATATCTGCTGAAAACCCTCAGGAGACAACACTCCTCCCCCTTGGCAACAAGGAGGTTTAACGGCTTGTTGCACATGCTAAGTGCAACCGTGATTCCTACGAAAGTGAGTTAGGATTTCCCTGCTTTCATTTTCTTATATTTTGCTTTGCTAGGGACTAGCAAAATCTAGGTGTGGGGGTATTTGATGCATTGCATACATTGCATCATATGTCTTTCATTTAGATTACTTTTACATCAATAAATGCTACTAAGGTATGTGTTTAGTCTTATTTACAGAATACAGGGACCTGAATGCAATTTACCCACATTCCGAGCATAAACGTGTGCAAAAGATTCATTTCTATCATAAAGACCGAATTCAAGTTTATCGGGTTTCAATTGGAAATGCATCCAAGCATAAAAGCATTCAAGGAGCTAATCACAAAAAGGTCAAGGGCTTAATTGCAAAAATGCCAAGGACCTAATTGCAAAAGAAAAGGATCAAGATATTTTGTTGGAAAAGTCAAAAGAAAAATCAACTATAAATCTCCAACAATGGAAGGAATTAATCCGGAGCTCAAGACAATGGAAAGAAATCATCCAGACACGCAAATAAAGATCCAATCATACCATAAACGCGTGACAAAAATCCTGATTAAATCCGACCAACGTGGGAGGCGAATCCGCCGCACAATACACATGATGTGCGGCGATTCCGCCGCCCATTGGTTGATCCGTGTGTCCCAATTTCGTCCACTCGTGTATGGACACGTGTACTATCCAATTCTATACCTAAGTCCCTTGTAGCAACTATAAATAGACCCGAGAACGATGTAAATAGGGTCCTTGGTTGTTGTTCTTATTTGTGTACCTTAGTTTTATTAATAAAATTCTGTTCTTTTAATTCTTGTTTTAGTTTTCTTTTAATGTCTCAAGGACCTCTTCTTCTTCCTCCCTCCATGAGTTTCTAACTCTCTCCAAAGGGTGGAGGTGATGGAATTAGGGTTAGAGAATGATGAATGCATGTTATTATTTTAAGTTCATGATTAGTGTATTTTGATTACTTGAGTTTATGTTAAGTCATTTATCTTGTAATGCTTCATAACTAACATGATTTACAATAAGTTTCAGTAATTCTCTACTCTAAACCTAAGTCTAAACCTCCACCCCACGGATTTCTCTATTTGTTCTTGTTTTAATTTTAATTGCTTTTGTTTCGTACTTTAGATAATTAAAACCCAAAAATCTCAAAAACCCAATTTATTCTTCTCTCCTTCTTTCCCCCAATCGAAATCACACTAACAACGAAATCTCTCCCTCCTTGTGTTCGACCCGTACTTGCCACCGCTTCATCGCGGCCGTGCACTTGCGGTATAAATATAATTTTCAACAAGGTGCGGCGGAATCGCCACCTTTTTGGCTTGGAATCGATCCGGATTTTTCCTGTGTGTTTATGGTATGTTTTAGCTTTTTTTTGCGCGTTCGAATTAATTATTGCATATCTTTGGAGATCCGAGTTAATTTCTTCATAAATTTGGAGATCCAAATTGATTTTTCCTTAGAACTTCTCCAAAATAATCTTTTGGTACTCGTAATTTGTAGTCGGGTCCTCAGCTCTTGCAATTAAGTCCCTGACCTTTTTGTAATTAGGTCTTCGAATGCTTTTATGCTTGGATGGACTTCAATTTGAATCCCGATAATCTTGAACTTGGTCTTTATGACAGAAATGAGTCTCTTGCAAGCGTTTATGCTCGGGATATGGGTAATTTGCATTCAGGTCCCTGTATTCTGTAAATAAGACTAAACACATACCTTAGTAGCATTTATTGATAAAAAATTAATCTAAATGAAAGACATATGATGCAATGTATGCAATGCATCAATCTCCTAGTTGTTTACTTTGGATATTTGGATGTTTTGAATGACTAAGTGTTTTCGGAGATTACTTTGATATGCTTCGATACTGTTGTTTCTTTTTGGCATATTATATTTCCACCCCCGTTGTGTCATCATGCCAAGCTTCCATATCTACCACTATCTTTTCATGAGTATATTCTTTTTTATTATGCCAAAGGGAGAGAAATAAATACATGCATCATAGATAAGGGGAGCTTTAAGATATGGGGAGCTTAGTGATGATAGAACTTGATAATAACATGTATTTAGATTGTTAGGTTGTCATCATGAAAAAGGGGGAGATTGTTGGTTTTTTGGCTAATAATTGCTAATCTGTTTTGATGATTAACTAACATATCAATAAAAACATGTAATCCATTAATATCATCGCATGCATATATTGTATTTGTAACTTTTCAGGAAACGAGTATGGATCAAGACAAGAAATCAAGAATGAAGAGTAGATAGGTTTACATTTCTTGTTCTTAGGCTATAATGTGACTTGGCACTTGAAATCCTTGATGAATTGTATGCATGACCCTTAGGGAACCTATAGAAGTCTCACAAGTTAGTCCATCTAGAATTGAATTCAATAAGACATCGACGAAACATAGAAATTCCCGTTGGGTCAATGCGGTCGATCGTTATACCATCTAGTACGACCGATATGCAACAAATAATTTTTCTTTTCCCAAACGGTCGACCAAACTTTGCTTGAGTTCGACTGATTCTATAATGTGCTTTCATAGTCTTAATCGGTCGACTGAATCCTTTACATGTTCGACCATTTCTTTATGTCAACCGATATTACCCAGTTCGACCGATACAAATGTTACTCACCTATCCTATCTTGACATGTGTCCTAGTTAGTGTGGAAACCGGTCGACTGAAAGTCTATTTGGTTAGACCATTTGTATTTCCGATTTTGTCTTGAATATGATCGTTGGTAAAAAATACTCCACCTAACACTCTTTTAGATTTGGTCTACTGGTCATCCAAGACGTTTCAAGAGGTTGACCGGTTCATGAAACTCTCCAGCTCCTAAACTTAGTCGACATTTTTGGTCGAACAATTCACCTTTTTTTCGATCGTTATCTGATTTGCACAGTTTCATCTTGACCAAATTCCCCAACAGGAAACATGTACTCTGAGCAGGAAAAGCAAGTTTGTAGGCCACTGTCCCAATTTTCTGAATCACTGGGAACGGGCCATAATTTTGCAGGTAGCTTATGATTTGGTCTGAGAATGAGAGACCCTTGACAACAGGGTTGGAGTTTGAGATAGACCATGTCACCTTCTTTAAATTCACTCTCAGTATTTCAAATCAGCTTGCTTTGTCATTCTCTTCTGAGCTTGTGTGAGATTGTGTTTCAGTTCTTTGAGAATGAGATCCCTATATTTCAGATCTTGAGCCATATTCTCCACATGAGTTGTACCATCAATGTAGGTGAGGAGAGTGGGTGGTGGTCGACCATACACAACCTCAACAGGTGTAACCAGAGTAGAAGTGTGGAAGTTGGTGTTATGCCAATATTCTGCCCATGGAAGCCACTTAACCCATTCCTTCGGTTGGTTATGATAGAAGCACCTAGGATACGATTCAAGACACCTATTAACAATCTCAGTTTGCCCGTCTGATTGAGGATGATAAGCAGTACTCAAGTTAAGTCGAGTGCCCTGGAGTTTGAATATTTCTTGCCAAAACAGACTTGTGAATACTGAATCCCTGTCACTGACTATTGATTTAGTAATTCCATGAAGTTTGATCACTGAAGTGGCAAATTCATGTGCTACTTAAGCTGCTGAGTAAGTGTTATATCCTAAACCTTTATTAATTGAGTTAATTGCTTTTAGGTGGTTAATTGGTGGATTAGGATGGAGGGCTGGGATTGTTTTGGGGGTGTTGAGGTGGATGGTGGAGATGAGAGGAGAGGTATATGAGTTGGTGAGTTTCTCTCCCTCTCTCTCTCGTTATTCTCCCTCCCACTCAAAATCTCTCTCTCTCTCCTGATCTGCAGCTCTAGGAGGCGAGGTGGAGCTCAGACGTTCTCCGGGATGAGTAGATCGAGATTCGCTTGGTTGTTGCCAGAGTGAGGAGAGCGTGTTCGTGAAGTTTACTGAAGAAGGAGCGCATGGAGAAGCTCGTCGTGGTTCTTCAAAGGCTTCTTCAAGCCTTGAGGTATGCCAAACTTGCTTTTACACTCACCTATTATTAGTGTGGGGGTGGGAGTGGTCGACAGTAGGCCGAATGGCTCGTCGGACCTGCACAACTGTTTTTCAGCACTATAACGGTCGACTGGTGTTTTGGGTTCGGTCGACCGGTTATAGTGTATTTTGGGCAATATCCCTCGCACCGGTCGAACGATATCTTGGGGTGGTCGACCGGTTGTGCAATTTGAGCGAGAGATGGCGGCTCTGGGTATTTTCGATCGAACGGGACCCCTTTACCGGTCAACCGAAAGTACTGTCGTAGGTCAGTTGGGGCGTTGACAATCTAAATGGTTGACCGCCTGTTTGACTCATCTGACCGACGACTTAAGTTAACTTAATGGCTGGTCGACCGGTAGTGTTGTTTTAGTCGACCGTGTAGTGTGGATTGTTAGCGAGTTTTACTGGTGATCTTCGGTCGACCGATAGTGTTTGGTTGTTCGACCGTGTGATCGTGGTTTGCAAAAATGTTTTCTTACTAGTGCTTTTCATTCGAACGGGTCCCCTTTGCCGTTCGACCGATTGGCGGGTTTTTCGGTTGGGTCAGTCCTCTAGGTGGGGATTCGGTTGACCGGTAAGCTACTTTTGTTCGACCATTTCTGCCTGTTTTTGGTGGATTCGTGGTTTTGTGTGTACGCTTGAAGGCGCCTCGTCACTCCGGCCCCCTTGGACAACAGCACAGACTGCCGCCCGATAGTGGTGTGTGTGATTGATTGAAGGCGGCTCGTCTCTCCAGCCCCCTTTGGCAACGGCACGGACTGTCGGCCTGATATCTTGTGGTTGTGAGTTCTTGTTGTTTGATGTGGTGGTTGTGGACCATGATTTGGACCGGTGGTGCCTTGTGTGCATGTGTGTTGGTGGGGCTGGGGTGAGAGGACCCTTGAGACCCTGTTGTGAAGTCGTGGCTCCGGCGAATGAGGCAAAGTCGTGGCTCCGACGAATGATGCAAAACCGTGGTTTCGGTAACACTGAGGCAAGTGTTGTAGGATTTTTTGTTTAATTGTGCATATATATTTTTCGAATTTTTATGCATAATAAGGATCAATTACAATTTTCTACGATTTATTTCATGCGTGCATCGGTTGGTTTTAATAAGTAGTTTCAAAACTTATTAAAACAAACACAAGGGACTCCGGAATTCATACCTAGAAGTTCTCTAAAACTTCTTGATGTTCCAGAGACGTTGAGGAAGACTATCGTCGCTTCTCGTTACGCCGGATGCCTCCGAGTGTTCACCGAAACCCTAAACAAGGTTGGAGAGAAAGGAGCTAGCCAATCAATCTCCAAACTAGCTTAGAATCTAGCTACAAACCCCTTCCTTAATCTCTTAAAGATTTCTCCTTCCAAAGACTTAGAAACTTAAGATAATTTTCGTTGCTTTTTTGGTGAATTAGGAGAGAAAAGAATTAGCAAAAACATGTGTGTCAATTAATGAGAATAAGGACCTATTTATAGGCTCCAATCTTTCTCTTAATCATGGTTATTCTTAAGACATGTTCTCTTGACATTTTCTCTCATAAACTAATTCCAAAATGCATTATATGCACCCACAAAACATTTGACCAAGTTTGGAGCTAATCCAACCATTGATCAAATTAATCTCTTAATTATCAAAGGCAGAAAATCGATCGGGACTCGGTCTACCGAGACATACTCGATTAACCGAATGTGTCATGTTCGGATTTATGTGCACTTGATGGATGACTGATTCTTAAGGAGAAAAATTCTTAACCGTTCGGAAGAATTCGCGTCTTTCACCGAGTGCAATTCGGTTAACCGAAAATATCGGAACTGGACATTGTTCAATCGACCGTTTCTAGTTCGGTACACCGATCCAGAGTTCCAGGCATTTTGGTCAAGTTCGGTCAATCAACTTGACCATCCGTTCCACGTTCGGTGGACCGATCAACAGATCCTTTGGTCGACCGAACCATAACGGATTACCAAACTTCTACCCGATTTTGCCTTTTCAAATTTTGGATTTATTTCCAACAAAATTTGAACTTTTGGGGGTTTTAGCAAATTCACAACTTATGCAATATATTATCCTATGCAATAATAAATTATTGCACCCTATAATATATGCATCTCATATGAATTTATCATGATTCTAATTATGTTATATACAACATAATTGATTTTTCTTGTTCACCACATGTGTCATATTTTCTATAAGAAACTCGACGCATCATATGAACCAAAAATCAAGCTTCTTGTTTCCCGGTTTTGGCGGTGTGACCTATGGGAGGATCTAGACTAAGTTGGCAGTGATATTAAGAGCTTAATATCACAAGCTATAAGCGGTATCTAGCTACACATTATAGCTCCCAATTAGTTAGATGTCTTAATTCCACTCGAACCAAAACCCGATCCATTAAGTGATGGAGTGCACCACTTGTGTCCATCCCTTGCCTCATGATATTAAGAAGACACACAAAGTAGTATTGTGTCATCTTTGTATTAGTATTCATTTCTTGATCTCTTTAAGCTAGTTATAAATATATGACTTAACTCAAATCACATTGTGCACATTATAACTTTGCTTTATCAAGGGGCCCACTAATATCATCACTCAATTAAGAGGGGCAATGATAATCTTTTGACTAACTATCTTCTCCAACAAAAGTCATACTTAACCAACCAATGCCTTTACACTACACTCATCGATAGCTCAAGACAGTAGTCTAATTAAGCAATTCTCAAGTGATCGGATATAAGTCTCATATCAAAGGACCAAAGACACAGTAAAACATTAATGACACATAAAACAAAATTCCATAATGTTTCACTTATTATGTCTATTCAGTATACAAAAGTAATATTTTCCTCTTTTGTGTACCCGTGTTGTCATTCACTTGTAGAGCTACAGTGATCTATGACCAACACGACAATCTTAACTCGGTAATTGATGTCCCATGTTAATTACCATGATTGTGAATATCTTTTGTTTTATGTAAACCAATATCTTTTAGAGCTCTACGGTTAAGGGCCAAGAGCATCTTCCTTAACACTTCTAAAAGACGAATAACATAAACAAGGAACAAAATGATTTCTCATTCAATTAATAATAATTGGCATTTAAAAGTAAAACTTTTAGAACACATTCCCTTCAATCTCCCACTTGTTATTAAAGTTTTCTTTCACATACATACTCAATGTATAAAACAATAAGAACTAGGGTAAACCCCATTACATATCAATCATCAAGCCAATCTACATGGTTCCTCAATCCCATGGACTCGAAATGCATTTCGCCCTTGGCTTGGGATAAGGGTTTTGTGAATGGATCAGTTGTGTTGTTGTTGGTGTCCACCCATAATAGATTTATTTTGCCTTCGTCGATGAGGTCACGCGTCACGAAGTACTTACGATCCATGTACTTCACTTTGTGGTGTGATCTATGATCCTTGATTTGCAAGATAGATGCACTATTATCGCAAAATAGCTAAATGGGTCCCTCGCTCGTGGGAACTACTCCAAGCTCTTCAAGGAACTTCTTGATCCACACTCCTTCCTTTCTCGCTTCAGCGACAACCATTACTTCGGAAGCGGTGGTTGAATCGGTTGTAGTGGTTTGCTTCCAACTACGCCAACTCACAGCTCCACCATTCAGAAGAAAGATGTATCCTGATTGGGACCTTCTATCATCTGGATCACTCATGAAACTCGCATCCGAGTACCCTTCGGCTATCAACTCCCTTTCTGCTCAATAAACAAGAATCTTATCCTTAGTCCAGTTAAGGTACTTCAGGATATTCTTGACCGCAGTCCAATGCTTAGGATCTGCGTTGGATTGGTGACGACTTGTCACGCTTAGAGCATACAAGACATCGGGTCTTGTACAAGTCATCGCGTACATGATCGACCCAATTGCCGAAGCATAAGGGACATCCTTCATGTACTCTAAGTCCTTACGTGATTGCGCACGTTGAGACTTCTTGAGTTGCACACCCATACTCATTGGCACACTGCCCTTTTGGGAGTTGTTCATCTTGAACATTTCCAAGACCTTGTCAATGTATGCACGTTGACTTAGGCCAATAAGTCTACGAGATCTATCTCGATATATCTTGATTCCCAAGATGTATTGAGCATCACCTATATCTTTCATTGAAAATGCAGATTTCAATGAACTTCTCGTTTGCTCAAGCAAAGGAATATGATTGCCCATAAGAAATATGTCATCGACATATAAGATTAGGAATACTACATAGCTCCCACTAACCTTCTTGTATATACAAGCTTCCTTACTTTGAATGAAGTGAAGCTTCTTCACTTCCTCGTCAAAGCGTTTGTTCCAACTCCTTGATGCTTGCTTCAATCTATAAATAGATCTTTGAAGCTTGCATACCTTCTCGCTATTCTTCGGATCTTCAAAACCTCGAGGTTGTACCATGTACACATCCTCTTCCAAGTTCCCATTAAGGAACGGCATTTTGACATCCATTTGCGATATTTCATAATCATGAAATGCAGCAATAGCGAGCATTATCCGAATAGACTTGAACATGGCAACTGGTGAAAAAGTCTCATCATAGTCAATTCCTTGAACTTGAGTGAAACCCTTTGCTACAAGCCTCACTTTGTAGGTTGTCAAGTTCCCATCCATGTCCATCTTCCTCTTGAAAATCCATTTATTCTGAATGGCCTTTTTCCCTTGAGCAAGGTCAACCAAGCTCCATACATGGATTCTATTTCGGATTCCATGGCCTTAAGCCATAGTTTGGAGTCTTCCTTTTCCATTGCTTCTTGAAAGGTCAAGGGATCGTTGGTATCAAGTACCTTGATTTCATGAAGTCCCAGATACAAGTCGGGTTTCTTCCTTTCCCTCGTTGACCTTCTTAGTTCTTTTGGTTCTTCTCGTGTCTCTCGAACTTCTTCCACAATTTCTTGAGGAGTGGGTTCACGTTCAACTCTTGCACGTACACTAGGTGGGGATGATTGAGATTCTCTCACAATTTCTTGTGAGGGTCTCTCACTCATGCTCCCACTAACCAAAGGAATCTCGGTTGGGCCTTCACGATCTTGAATGTCATCATTTATGTCATGATCCTGTAGAGTATCTTGAGTTTCCTCAAGCAAAACCCTACTCCCACTACTTTTTACCCTTTCCAGAAATTTGGCATCCCTCTCTACAATTACTCGATTGGAGGTGATATGCCAAAAGTAGTATCCTCTTGTCTCACGAGGATAACCTATAAAGAAGCACTTATCCGCTTTTGGTTGAAGTTTGGTCAACATCAATTTCTTGACGTAAGCCTCACAACCACAAATCTTGAGAAAGTTGAGCTTGTGTGTTTTACCACTCCACATCTCATAAGGAGTTTTCTCCACGGATTTGGATGGAACATTATTTAGTGTGTAAGCCGCAGTTTGTAGTGCATAACTCCAAAAGTAAAGAGGTAATTCCACATGACTCATCATTGATCGAACCATGTCGAGCAATGTCCTATTCCTCCTTTCGGATACCCCATTCCACTGAGGTGTACCGGGAGGGGTGAGTTGAGGTACAATACCAAACTCCTTTAGGTATGAGTCAAATTCAGCACTTAAGTACTCACCTCCACGATCCGTTCGTAGAGACTTGATTTTCTTGTCGAGTTGGTTCTCTACTTCATTCTTGAATTCTTTGAACTTGTCAAAGGATTCACTTTTGTTTCTCATTAGGTAAACATAGCTATAACGACTATAATCATCCGTGAACGTAATGAAGTACCTAAAACCATCTCGTGCACTAGTACTCATTGGACCACATACATCGGAATGTATCAAATCCAACAAGCCACTCGCCCTTGGACCTTTCTTCTTGAAAGGCTTTTTGGTCATTTTTCCCATTATACATGGTTGGCACGTCTCCAATGATTTAAAATCAAGTAGACCAAGAAGGTTAGCTTCTTGCAATTTCTTGATGCGTTTTTCATTTATTTGACCAAGACGATAGTGCCACAAGAGAGTATCATTCTCGTGAGTGGTCTTAAGTCTTTTGTTATTGATATTAAAGATTTGTTTATTATTCAATTCAAGCAAATAGAGACCATTCCTTATGAATGCATTTGCATAGAAAACACCATTCTTCGATATAGACAAGCAAGAATTTGAAATATTTATATTGAAATTATCCATATCTACGCATGATACAGAAATAATATTCTTGCTAATCGAAGACACATAATAAACATTCTTTAGACATAAATTTAAACCACTACATAATTGAAGCACCACAGAACCTTGTGCAACCGCAGAAACGCTCGCACCATTTCCGACCTTCAATTCTACCTCGTTCCTCACGAGTTCCTTCCTATCCACGAGTAGTTGCACATTAGAAACTATGTGAGCACAAGATCCGATATCAATTACCCAATCCTGGACAGAGGTGGCTAAATTTATTTCAATAACAAATATACCTTTGGCCTTTTTGGGGCGCCGACGTACAATCACTCCGTTTGTCAAGGTCTTCCTTGTACTTGGGGCAATTTGGCCGGATGTGTCCTTTTTCACCGGAGTGAAAGCACTCCGTGTTGGGAGTTGGAGATTTCTGAGATTTCCCCCTCGAGGCACTCTTATGAGCACCTCCTACTCCCTTGCTCTTGATTGAACCACTTTTGGTAGATTTGCCCTTTCCTTTACCAATCTTTTGGCTCCTCCCATGGACGGCAAGGACATGCTTGTTGATTGACATCATTTCATGCTTATATTTGTACCTTATATCCATTATCTTACACCTAAGCAATGCTACGTGACGAGTTTTATGTTTAGTTTTCAGGAATAAATAGGTTTGAAGAGATGAAGCATAAAAGGACCAAAAAGCTGGGAAAAATGACTGAATTGTGAGATCTAGGGACCAGGATGCAAGGGAGAAGGACCTGAATGTAAGGCATAAGGACCTAAGAGCAAAACAGGAAACTCCACACCATCATGGGGAGTATTTTGTCAATTCGATTCGGGTCGGAGCTCCACTAAACAGGTTAGATGCATCCAAGACCAAGAAACAATCCAAGGAATGCCCACAACAAATTCCAACGCGATCCGACGTTTTTGGACCGCCAATTGGCGGTCTTGGACCGCTAAGTGGCGGTCCATATTACTCAGGATCCGCCCAAATTTCTCCTGGACTTGTATTAATGTTCGTTTAGGCTATTTTTGGTATTGGTTTAGTCCCACATCGGGGGATTGTCCCCGATTAGCTTTTTCCATGCTTATAAATAAAACTCTTCACCTTCCATTGTAATTACCCATTGCTTGGTGGCATTCTCTCTACTAAGGAGTGAGCCTTGAAGCAAAAACTCAAGGTGGAGAAGAATGCTACCTTCAATGTGAGTCGTTGTTAATAAAATAATTCGTCTAGTTTCTTTTAATCTTGTCTTTTAATTTGTGCATGCTTGTTTAATCTTTCCTTTCCTTTTAAGCTTCTTTAATATTTCTTGCTTGCTTAGATTAATTTCATTTCAGTATTATGTTTCATTTTGTTAATGTAGTTAGTGTAATGAGCAGTGAGTAGTTCCATCCCCATTTGGGGGGTGGAGAAATATGTGATATAATCATGTAGTGTATTAAGTGTGTGTTATCTTTATCCCTTGAGCTTTATATGATTTCCATAACCATCTAATGGGTTTTCACTCTTATCTTTGATATGCTAATGCTCTTGAATGAAGCTTAGCTTATGCTTTAATTAGTGGACCTATTTTATGGGGAATGATAAGGTTAGGATATGGATGAAGTTAATGTTGGAAACACAATTTGTAGTGTATGTGCTCTTGTTGCCTTTACCTTAGCTAATGTCTTGTATGTTTTAATGATGTAGTCTTATCTTAATTCATGTGGAGGCATAGTAGGGTCTAGTCTTTATACTTGAGTTTATTTAGCTTCATTCCAATTATTGTCTTGTATGTTTTAATGATGTAGTCTTATCTTAATTCATGTAGAGAAAAAGTTGGATGTAGTTTTATGATTTCATGCACTACATATTGTGAGGAGCTTAATGAACACACACACACTCTTTTATGTTCACATTATTTCTCTACCCCCTTTGGGGTTTAGTTTTATCGTTTCTTCTCCATTTCATTTCAGCTTTGTAGTTTAGATTAGTGTAATACATCTTTCTCTCCTTCTTTTACCTCTCGCCTTCGAACAAACCAAACGTCGACACACCTACCAGTGGACGACCCGTATTTGCCACCGCTTCAACGCGGCCGTGCACTTGCGGTTAATATAAAACGAGATCAATCAAGTTTTTGGCGTCGTTGCCGAGGAGGTGCTCTGTCCAGACGATGGTTTGGACGATTCGAGGGGTTTTTAATTTTTTGTTTCCAGTTTTTCTTAGTCTCAGGGATCCTAGAGTGCACGGGGAGGCTTCTGGAAGAGTTGGAGCACCAACACTTCAAAAGGGACCGCCAATCAGCGGTCTGGGACCGCCAATTGGCGGCCTGGTGAGGTCTTCCTGCTTTTTTTTCTTGTGGTGGTTTATTGCTTCACTTTTGCTATCTGGGAGCCCTATTTTGCATGCTGTGACTTCTAGTTTGCTCCCAGATCATTAATTTCAATCCCAATTAATCAACTTCGCCCTAAAATCCAAAGCAAAAGACTAAACGTTCTTACTTGTTTAGGTCACGCATCATGTATTGACTTAGGCATATAGTTGTCTTTTCTTTTAGCTTTATTTTCAGTTGTTGAGCGCTGGCGTGAGGTACGCAAATTCCTACACTCATTCATGCATCTCGTATGCCCATGCATTAGTTAGTAGGAATTGCATCAGGACAAGAGTGAGAGAGCGTTTGATTGGAGCGATTGATTGCTAGATCTAGGATCAAAACGCTACTAAGGAGGGGTTGTCCCATAAAAGATAAGGTGGGGGATTTCATCACCCTTTCCTTGGCCCCAAAAATCACTCTTAATAAAGCCTTAACTAAAAGCAAGTAGACATTGGCCCTAGGATTGCGGGCGCACTAGGAGAGTAATCTAGTTGAGACCGTCATGACCTGATCGGCGTTGCCTACCTTGTCGATAGTAGGAGGTACTGGATCTCCGGATCTGGTATCACTTGTTGGGCATTGTGGTCCTCGTTGTAGGGAGGTGAGGCGTGTCGAGGCTAGTGACCTCGAAGTTAGGCATCGTCTAGCCTAAGGACCCATTGCCTTACATTGTTTGAGTCGTGCTTGGTAGTTAGGCTTCTACCTCATCCCTTCACCCACGCTAGCTTTAGGGATTCTTCCCTTCTACTCTGAGTCTTCTTCTTCTCACCTTCTTCTACGTTATAGTCTCCTCCCCTTTACACTCTCTGGTAGCGTTTTAGGGTCGAGTCGAGCACTTTTTTTTGCGAGTTTAACCTCGTAGTGGTGAGAGTGGTCGACTCTAGAGTTCTCTGTTGTGATGGATGGTTACATGGACGACCATCAATATCATTGTTGGGACCAGGACGATTCTCCCTGGTACACCCGACCCATGCTTCCTGGGGTGGCTCAGACTAACACCCCGTATGGTTGGGACAATCTTCATTGTGTGACTGAGCAATCTTCATATTAGGGTAGTATGAGAGAGGCACCGACTGCTAGACCACCATCTAGTTACGTCGGATCATATGCTGGTCAACAAACTGAGACATTACAACAAACTTTGGCCTCTTTCATGCGTATGGCAGACGACATGAGTGCACCAGTGGCTCCAGTAATCGTACCGTGCGACTGTTGTGGGTTGAGTGGTCATGTTATCAGGGAATGTCCTTATGTTCCCCCTGAGCCTGAGTATGAGCATACCTTTTCCCAAAATGCTCAATATGACCATTACACATCCGCGTACAACCCGAGAGGGATGGATTCGTGGGGAGAAAATTCGTATTCAAATTCTTATACATCATTTCCACCCTAGTATCCTCCTCCCGAATACCCAGAATTCTACCAACACCCCACTTCAAATCATTGGACTCATTCTCAGCCCATCAACACCCAACCCCAAAATTTCCCAAGCTCTGACTTGACCTCATAGTTGAACACATACCTGATTCCTCGAAACCAACTTTCCTTACGTTCATGGAAACCATTCAACAGTCCATACAAAATATGGCACTGCAAGTGAGTCAAATGTCGCAGCAATTACGTGAACGTGAGGAGAGTAACTTTTCTTGTCAACATGAGGATTCATCTTTTGATATCGAACCGCCACCACCACATCCACAAATTCAAAGCACAATCTTTCAAAGTCAAACTCCTAGTCAGTCTGAGGGACTTGGGGTTTCAATTCACGATCACTTGGTGGACGATTCGATCCCTATTGAGAAGAACATGGACCAGCTTCATTACGAGTCGGCACATGATTGTGCCTTATCTTCTTTTCTCGTGGCCCTTGAGCCACATGAACTTATTGTTGTACCTCCTAAGGAATCACCTATGGTGGAGCAAGAGCTCCCTAGTCCCCTCAATTTCAAACAACCTGATGAGAGTTTGCCTCTCACTATTGTTCCTGATCATCTTGGAAATGATGGAACATCAAACAACTACATTGCTCATGAGGGTATTAGGAGTTCCTTGGAGGATACCTTGGGTATGAGACCCACTGTTTGTTCGCCTGGTGTGTCGGACATGCCTAACGAGGTTCTTGACCTCGTTCCGACGCACCAGCCTGTTGGTTGGAGAGTTTGGATTGACGATCATAACTTCAGCAGCGCAATGGGAGAAACTCTTCTTCTGTTGCCCCTCATTTCCCAAACTCTTGAGAGGTTCAAGCTCTTTCAGTTTGATCCTTTGAATGAGACGCCTTTGCGTCCAATTCACGAACCTCTCATTTCATCTGGTGCTCTTTGTGAAGGGGCCCACACATGAGTATTCTGGCCCCGCGTGGTGTCATGTTCCCTTTCCAAGTGCATTGACCCACTCTTGAGGTTCCCATTTGATGCCTTTTGACAAATGAAGATGGGAACTTATGTTTGTACATAGTTATATATAAAAGAAAATAAAAAAAAGTACAGTAAAAGACTCCTTCAGTGAGCATCGATTGTTGTGAGCCCCAACCCTTGTGTATTTGGGCTCCATTTCTTTCACGTATTTGCATCCTTTATTTAGCATCTCACAGGTTTTGAGGGAATTTGGGTTTGTGTCCATCAACATGACCTTGAACTTCCCTTTGTACTTCATGTTGGTGAGATCTCTCCTTTTTCATGCATAAATCCATGTAGTATCTTGCTCACATTCATTGAGGACAATGCATGAAGTAGGTGTGGGGGGTGTTTTACGTGTGTACATAGTCGAGTCGTTTCTTTTGATTTTGTTTTCTTTTGTTTGCATTTTTAGTGTCATGTTAGTGTGCTGCATTTAATATCGATATATCTGCTTGCCATGATCCTTGGGTGACTTGTCTTCTTTTGCTTGCCTAGTGCTTTAAAATTTCCACATTTCTTTCAAAATCTTCATGTGTTTGCGAAAGAAAATGTTTTGTGGGTTTTGCGTGTGTTTAGCATGTGCAAAACCGTTGAGAGGCAAAGTAAAAAGAAAGCCCCCAAAATTGTATTGAACTTGATGCATTAGGATATCTAGTACAGTGACTTTAGGATTTATCGAGTCGTTAGGATGCACCCCAGTTTTCCCTTGGGGGTGAGTAATCATAGGGTTTCAGTGCTCAAACATTTAATGAAGTCCACCCTGAACCTAGTGAGTCAATAATTCGTGTCTGTTAACTTAAGGAAGTTTGTTGTAGTCAAGGACCATCTAAATCCTGTTGTGAGACATTAGTGTAGGGGTTTTGGTTCGTCTGTAGATAAGAAATAAGTGAGTAGGTGTTCTCTCTTCTCGCACGGCTCCTATCACTCGGGAAAGTAGGTCTGAAGGGACTTTGTGCCTGGTGCTTTCGAGTCTTCTGACTTGGGATGCGCCGACCGAACTCCCGTTACACGGGTGGTAGGGATTGCCCTATGTGGAGATTTGGGGAAAGGTATACGTGATAGTGTAAGTCCTCATGGGCAATGATGCACGAAACCTGACCCTGGGAGAATGAAGCTCCAACTAATAAAAAGAAAAAGAAGAAAAAAATGTGAAAAGAAACAAAAAGAACAAAAAAATATGATAATGCAAATAAGAACCTTAATGGACTTTACACTTTGTAGCACTTGAGGATGTTGAGGTTGTCCATGTCTTGCACTTAATTCCTTATTTAACTTGCACGAATTGTTCATTGGGCTAGGTGTGGACTGATTACCTATATAGAGTCGGCCCGTAGGATTACCGCATCCAATGATCGACAAAATATCTCCAGCGAGTCGAGTGTCTAGATTGTATATGCATCTTGTTCGGATTTTGTGGGTATATCCGCGGAAAACCCTCAGGAGACAACACTCCTCCTCCTTGGCAACAAAGAGGTTTAACGGCTTGTTGCACGTGCTAAGTGCAACCGTAATTCCTACGAAAGTGAGTTAGGATTTCTTGTTTCTCGTTTGTTTTTCTTTTTCTTTGTTTTGCTCGAGACTAGCAAAAACTTAGGTGTGGGGGTATTTGATTGACATCATTTCATGCTTATATTTGTACCTTATATCCATTATCTTACACCTAAGCAATGCTACGTGACGAGTTTTATGTTTAGTTTTCAGGAATAAATAGGTTTGAAGAGATGAAGCATAAAAGGACCAAAAAGCTGGGAAAAATGACTGAATTGTGAGATCTAGGGACCAAGATGCAAGGGAGAATGACCTGAATGTAAGGCAGAAGTACCTAAGAGCAAAACAGGAAACTCCACACCATCATGGGGAGTATTTTGTCAATTCGATTCGGGGCGGAGCTCCACTAAAGAAGTTAGATGCATCCAAGACCAAGAAACAATCCAAGGAAAGCCCACAACAAATTCCAACGCGATCCGACGTTTTTGGACCGCCAATTGGCGGTTTTGGACCACTAATTGGCGGTCCATATTACTCAGGATCCGCCCAAATTTCTCCTGGACTTGTATTAATGTTCGTTTAGGCTATTTTTGGTATTGGTTTAGTCTCACATCGGGGGATTGTCCCCGATTAGCTTTTTCCATGCTTATAAATAGAACTTTTCACCTTCCATTGTAATTACCCATTGCTTGGTGGCATTCTCCTTACTAAGGAGTGAGCCTTGAAGCAAAAACTTAAGGTGGACAAGAATGCTACCTTCAATGTGAGTCATTGTTAATAAAATAATTCTTCTAGTTTCTTTTAATCTTGTCTTTTAATTTGTGCATGCTTGTTTAATCTTTCCTTTCCTTTTAAGCTTCTTTAATATTTCTTGCTTGCTTAAATTAATTTCATTTCAGTATTATGTTTAATTTTGTTAATGTAGTTAGTGTAATGAGTAGTGAGTAGTTCCATCCCCATTTGGGGGGTGGAGAAATATGTGATATAATCATGTAGTGTATTAAGGGTGTGTTATCTTTATCCCTTGAGCTTTATATGATTTCCATAACCATCTAATGAGTTTTCACTCTTATCTTTGATATGCTAATGCTCTTGAATGAAGCTTATCTTATGCTTTGATTAGTGGACCTATTTTATGGGGAATGATAAGGTTAGGATATGGATGAAGTTAATGTTGGAAACACAATTTGTAGTGTATGTGCTCTTGTTGCCTTTACCTTAGCTAATGTCTTGTATGTTTTAATGATGTAGTCTTATCTTAATTCATGTGGAGGCATAGTAAGGTCTAGTCTTTATACTTGAGTTCATTTAGCTTCATTCCAATTATTGTCTTGTATGTTTTAATGATGTAGTCTTATCTTAATTCATGTAGAGGCAAAGTTGGATGTAGTTTTATGATTTCATGCACTACATATTGTGAGGAGCTTAATGAACACACACACACTCTTTTATGTTCACATTATTTCTCTACCCCCTTTGGGGTTTAGTTTTATAGTTTCTTCTCCATTTCATTTCAGCTTTGTAGTTTAGATTAGTGTAATACATCTTTCTCTCCTTCTTTTACCTCTCGCCTTCGAACAAACCAAACGTCGACACACCTCCCAGTGGACGACCCGTATTTGCCACCGCTTCAACGCGGCCGTGCACTTGCGGTTAATATAAAACGAGATCAATCACTTGTCCCTACCCTTGCCCATGTCAACTTCAGCAGTTTTGAGAGCGTTGTGCAGCTCCTCAATACTAATCCCTTTTTCATGGACATGGTAGTGCATCACAAAGTCCTTAAAGGACGGGGCTAGAGAGCCAAGAATCATATCTTCAGCAATGTCCTCGGGCATTGGTGAAGAGAGCTTTGCCAACTTCTCAAGGTACCCTTGCATAGTGAGAAAATGCATGGATACCGATGTTCCCTCCGCCATATCGCACCTTGTGAGTGCGATGGTGGTCTTATAGCGTTCGTTTCGGGCACTATCCACGAACAACTTAGATAAAGCCTCCATGGTCTTCTTGGGTTTTGAATCCAAGTATTTCGCTGGAAGCGAGTCATCCATGGATGTTAGCATAAGACCGTGAACTTGGTTCTCTTGGTCTTCCCACTTGGCCTTAGCCTCTTTCTCTTCATCGGTTAATCTCTCATTCCATTTTGGGATTGTACCTTCCAAAATGTGAGATAGTTTCTCGAACTTTAACAGGATGTTGAGCTTGAGTTGCCAACTAATGAAGTTTGAGCCATCATTTGCTAAAGGGTGTTTTTCTATCATGGATCGTACGATTGGTTGGATGTTCGACATTTTTCTACAAAATAAATCATACAGGTTTTAATGCCACTTTTATGTTTTAAAACACATACATATATATCGAATATAAATGAAAATACTGCAAATAGAATTTTGCCCGTTAATGCAGTAAACCAAGATCCTATCAATTGTAATATAGACTAGCTAAGGGCTATCGAATACATCACAATATCAAGGTAAAAAAAACTCTTTCTAATCACAACCTTTTTGAATTTTAGGAATATTGGCATCTTCAAACTCTTGTGATTCTTGTCGTTTTAATTATGAGGGAATATGACCTATCCTCGTAAAAAAAACTTTTTCCCAAAACCGAGCGAGGACTCTAGGTAATGTTAAGAAAACTTATTTTCATTTGATACGAGATACGTTTATCCATTGTATTCACAACTAAACATACTTAGGGTTCACTAGGGTGAAACACACCTTCTATATTTAATTGTGGCACAACAATAGACAACCATTATATCTCCCACTATTCCCAAAGATGGAGGGAGCTATCGCCCGCTAAGGGCGAGCAGAGTATCCCTCGATCAATGGCTGCTAGTGGATAAAATAAGAAGAAAAATTACTCTTAATTTTTGTTGCACAATTTCATATATTAGCATGTCATTCAGAATTTTAGGTTATCGTGCATATTATTATTCATACACATCCTAACATTCAACACATTCATCACATGCATAGCAAGATTATAAAACAGAAATTAAACCATTCACACAATCCACATCGCGTGAGTTTATATATTCCCTTCAATCCTTGATCCTCGATCCCTGATATTTGATCCTCGATCGATGAGCTACAGCGGCGACTTCGTCTTGCACCGGAGATGTAGATTTTACAGAAAATAAACATGCTCCTCACATTCGATAAAAAACCGGCTAGTGCAAGTCCTACGTAAAACCTCTCATATGCAAATGCAATTATCTAAAAGACGGAAAGAGAGAATTTTGGCTTTTACATATAAATAAGCCCTTGTATAATAATTATCACATACATTCATAGTTGCTGATTTGGAACATATAAACTCACAATTCCTGCAAAACAACTCGAGCATCCATGCACGCAATATCGCTATAAACTATACAACCTAGTTTATCAATCATCTAGAATTCCAAAAAATTCTTTGAAAAACATTTTGAAATCCATTCAAAACGTTTTTCATCCATCCATAGTTCAAAAATTAATTTGGAACCGCTGTCCATCCAATTTCCAATGGAAAGATGAACCGCAGTTTTTTCGGTTTTGTTGATTCTCTTACAAAATAATCATTTCTTTATAATTACATGGCATGTTTTAAAATACTTAAAACATTTAAAATGAATTATTATAGAGAATTATATCAACAAAACATTCATAGACCGAAAAACCGGTAAACCGAATTGTTTAAATCCTATATGGTAAACTAAATTTGTTTACAGCCTTAAATCATAATAAAATTGAACCATAAGCTCTGATACCACTGTAGGATTTCATGTTTAATTGTGCATATATAGTTTTCGAATTTTTATGCATAATAAGGATCAATTACAATTTTCTACGATTTATTTCATGCATGCATCGGTTTGTTTTAATAACTAGTTTCAAAACTTATTAAAACAAACACAAGGGACTCCAAAATTCATACCTAGAAGTTCTCTAAAACTTCTTGATGTTCCAGAGACGTTGAGGAAGACTATCGTCGCTTCTCGTTGCGCCGGATGCCTCCGAGTGTTCACCGAAATCCTAAACAAGGTTGGAGTGAAAGGAGCTAGCCAATCAATCTCCAAACTAGCTTAGAATCTAGCTACAAACCCCTTCCTTAATCTCTGAGATTTCTCCTTCCAAAGACTTAGAAATTTAAGATAATTTTCGTGGCTTTTGTGGTGAATTAGGAGAGAAAAGAATGTGCAAAAACATGTGTGTCAATTAATGAGAATAAGGACCTATTTATAGGCTCCAATCTTACTCTTAATCGTGGCTATTCTTAAGCCATCTTCTCTTGACATTTTCTCTCATAAACTAATTCCAAAATGCATTATATGCACCCACAAAACGTTTGACCAAGTTTGGAGCTAATCCAACCATTGATCAAATTAATCTCTTAATTATCAAAGGCAGAAAATCGATCGGGACTCGGTCTCCCGACACATACTCGGTTAACCGAATGTGTCATGTTCGGATTTCCGTGCACTTGACGGATGATCGATTCTTAAGGTGAAAATTTCTTCTTAACCGTTCAGACGAATTCGCGTCTTTGACCGAGTGCCATTCGGTTAACCGAAAATATCGGAACTGGACATTGTTCGGTCGACCGTTTCTAGTTCGGTACACCGATCCAGAGTTCCAAGCACTTTGGTCAAGTTCGGTCAATCAACTTGACCATCCGTTCCACGTTCGGTTGACCGATCCACTGATCCTTCGGTCGACCGAACCATAATGGATTACCGAACTTCTACCCGATTTTGCCTTTTCAAATTTTGGATTTATTTCCAACAAAATTTGAACTTTTGGGGTTTTTAGCAAATTCACAACTTAGGCAATATATTATCCTACGCAATAATAAATTATTGCACCCTAAAATATATGCATCTCATATGAATTTATCATGATTCTAATTATGTTATATACAACATAATTGATTTTTCTCGTTCACCACATGTGTCATATTTTCTATAAGAAACCCGACGCATCATATGACCAAAAATCAAGCTTCTTGTTTCCCGGTTTTTGCAGTGTGACCTTTGGGAGGATCTAGACTAAGTTGGCAGTGATATTAAAATCTTAATATCACAAGCTCTAAGCGGTATCTAGCTACACATTATAGCTCCCAATTAGTTAGATGTCTTAATTCCACTCGAACCAAAACCCGATCCATTTAGTGATGGAGTGCACCACTTGTGTCCGTCCCTTACCTCATGATATTAAGAATACACACAAAGTAGTATTGTGTCATCTTTGTATTAGTATTTATTTCTTGATCTCCTTAAGCTAGTTATAAATATGTGACTTAACTCAAATCACATTGTGCACATTATAACTTTGCTTTATCAAGGGGCCCACTAATATACACTCAATTAAGAGGGGCAATGATAATCTTTTGACTAACTATCTTCTCCAACAAAAGTCATACTTAACCAACTAACGCCTTTACACTACACTCATCGATAGCTCAAGACACTAGTCTAATTAAGCAATTCTCAAGTCATCGGATATAAGTCTCATATCAAAGGACCAAAGACACAGTAAAACATTAATGACAGAAAACACAATTCTATAATATTTCACTTATTAGGTCTATTCAGTATACAAAAGTAATATTTTCCTCTTTTGTGTACCCGTGTTGTCATTCACTTGTAGAGCTACAATGATCTATGACCAACACGACAATGTTAACTCGGTAATTGATGTCCCATGTTAATTACCATGATTGTGAATATCTTTTGTTTTATGTAAACCAATATCTTTTAGAGCTCTACGGTTAAGGACCAAGAGCATCTTCCTTAACACTTCTAAAAGACGAATAACATAAACAAGGAACAAAATGATTTCTCATTCAATTCATAATTGGCATTTAAAAGTAAAACTTTTAGAACATATTCCCTTCAAGTGTGTGGGTGTTTGGCCGTTATTTGGGCCGGCGGTGCCTTGTGTGCACAAGTGTTGGTGGGGTTGGGATGAGAGGACCCTTGAGACCCAGGTTGTTGGATCAGCTTTGGTCGGGAGAGAGGTCTCGGGAACTTAGCTGACGTCTGTTGCACCGATTTTTTGTTCATGCCATGTTTCTTTCTGGTTGTCTTGTTCATTTATGTGTTAGGGTTTGGCATATGGGGGTTCCTTCTGGAAACTCAGGCATAGTTATGTTTGCTTTTCAGGTCGTGAGCGGCATTAGAGGGTGGTGCCTGCGGAGGAGAGCTGCTGGGACCAGATCCTGCTTTTCCCTCGTTTGACGTTGTTGTGATTACATATGTATATTGTACCTTGTAGCTTTTGATGTAATCACCCTTTTGTAGTAAACTCAAATCTATATATTTGATATATATGTTGGTGCACCTCGTGTTTATCTTTGGTAATGTCCTCAGTGATGTGTTCTGGTCTGTTGGTTTTACTCCTTAAAAAGTTTTAAATTTTCCGTTGTTTCGAGGACGTTACAGTAAGGGTGCTTCAAGGCTATGAAATGTGCATACTTAGTAAGACGGTCGATTACCACTAAAATACAATTTTTGTGGTGGGAAGGTGGCAACCTTTCTATGAAATCCATAGAAACGTCTTCCCACACCACGTTAGGGATTGGTAGAGGTTGTAATAACCCTGTAGGAGATGCGATTTCACTTTTGCATTTTTGACAAATGTCATAACTTTTAATGTAATCTTTAACATCTTGACACATGCCTCTCCAACAAAACAATTGTCGAAGTCGGTGAATGGTCTTCAAGTATCCTGAATGCTCTGCCAAGGCAGTGTTATGAAACTGAAAAGGCAACTTAGGAATAATTGGGGAGCCTCTGAACAAGAATATCTTGCCCGTATAGTGCATATGATTGACATCATATAATGCATATATTCGTGTCTTATATCCTCTATTTTGAACCTAAGCAATGCTACGTAACGAGTTTAATGTTTAAGTTTCAGGAATAAACAGATTTGATAAGAAGAAACACAAAAAAGACTGAATTGTGAGATTTATGGACTGATATGCAAGAGGGAAGGACCCAGATGTAAACCAAAAGGACCAATAAGCAAATCGAAAAAGTCCACACCATCATCAGGAGTCTTTTGGCAATTAGATCTGGGCCTAAACTTCAACAACTAATTCGGGTGCACTACACATGAAGAAATCAATCTAGCAAAGTGTCATCCAAGCTAGGGTTGGATCCAAGCAATCCAGACCACCAATTGGCAGTTCCCGACCGTTCCAGATCCGATAAGGTTTAGCCAGGTGTTGTATTAGTGTGTTTATGTCCATTTATGGTATGTCATTAGTCCCACATCGGGGGATTGTCCCCGATTACCTTTTTCATGCCTATAAATAGAATTCTTCTTCCTCCTTTGTAAATTACTACATGCTTAGTGGCCCCTCCCTCTACTTAGAGTAAAACCTTAGAGCAAAAACTCAAGTGGAGAGATGCTACTTTTAATGTGAGTCTGAAATAAAATAAATCTTTTTTTAGTTACATGTTGCCTCTTTTACTTCTTGCATGTTTAGCTTAATCTTGTTTCATTAATCTTAGTATAAATTAGTTAGAATGTTTTCTTCTCTTAACATAATTACTAGCTTAATGATTACTGAGTAATTCCACCTCCCTTTGGGGGTGGACATGATGTTTATACATGTAATAAGGATGAAAATGAATTCTTTATCATGAAATGTGTTGATGAATGTGAATGTATGCTTGCTTGTTTTGAATAGAACACTTAACATGATGGGTTTTGCCACAACTATTAGACACCTCACATGCTTGTTTAGGATCTTAATAATCAACTTGTGTATGCTAATGTTAATCAACTAGGTTCGTGATTAGATTGATAGGTTTTGGCATAATCATTAGACACTTCTTATGCATGAAAATACAACCTACGTTTGTGCCTATTGAATGCATTCTTCACCATCTTATTATATGTGTACACTCCACCCCTTAGGGGTTTCTCTTCCTGAATTCTAGCCTCTTTGTTAAGACTTTAGTTTAGTTTTTGTCAATCTTTAGTTGCTGTCTTTTGCATTTGTTAACTACTAGTTTAGTTTGATTTGTTTAGTGTAATCAACTTCTTCTCCCCTATTTCGCCACTTGATTTCTGAAAAACCAGAGACTACACACCTCCCTGCGGATCGACCCGTACTTTCCCTGTCTTCACCAACGGTTGTGCACTTGCGGTCTAAACTTTAATTAATCAAACAACATAATTCCTCCTTTCAGCTAATAAGTAAGATGATCCACCTCTCTCCTCTGCCATCTTTCGACCAATTCCCTGAGGAATGGGTCAGTTGCATACAGCGACTTGAGTTCAATGAACCAAATGGCTTCTATATAAGTCATAGTAGACACTAAGGAATGTTCAGAAGTTGGGAGAGAGCATCGTGTCACGGACCTAATTCTCAAGTAGGAAACGTGCGGCCCAAATCACTAACTCCCTTGAGTTGCTTGGATTTGGCAACCTCTTCACTCTCTCCCTCTCTTAGCTAAATGTTCAACAGAACAATTGCACACACATTCACTGAAGGGACACTAGAGAGGTTTGCTCAATATGCGATTATATTATCCACAAAGATTGAGTTACAATGCTAAAGGACACACACACATGAGTGCCTTCGAAAAGAGTGGAGGGATCCCCTTTATATAGGAGGGGATTACCCTTAGTACACAAGAGGAGTTTGTATTCCTCCTTTATTTACAACCCAACACTTGTCTTGGATACAAGGCAACACTCAAGTACCCAAAACGGGTTTGGTCTTCAAGCTAGAGAATACCTAGCTTCCAGGAAGCTTCCCCAAAGCTTCACCAAGAGGAGAGTTTCTTTCAGAGTTCTCTTCTTAAGAAGTCAAGTTCAACTTGACTTCTTCCTCTTTTGATCTTTTCTTGGGAGAGCAATGTACCAATTTGCTTCCTTCTTGTTGGGGCGTTTCATTCTCCCCCACTTAATCTGGAGACGCCCTCGTCGATATGTAAGTTTGGATTGCGTCCCTGAACTGCCAAAGACTCTCTTTATCTTCCCAAGTGGCTTCGCTTGTTGGTAGCTTCTTCCATTGCACAAGATAGTGTGTTTTTGGGTGAACTCCGCGTTTCCTCACTATTTTGTGGTCTAGAATTCTATCCACTTCTTTTTCATGGGATGTGATTACAACAGGTGGGGTTCTGTCTGATATCCCTCGCTTCGGGTCTTCTTTGTCTTCATGATAATCTTTTAGATTGCTTACATGAAAGACATGATGTATTTTCATTGTGGGAGCAAGGTTCAATTTGTAGGAAACTCGTCCTACTTTTCCTATCACCTCAAAGGGGCCTTCATATTTGCGGATCAATCCTTTATGCACTTTCCGAAAGGCTTTAAACTGTCGAGGTAGTAGTTTCACCATTACCTTATCTCCCACCTGATATGCTTTGGGTCTTCTCTTCTCATCATCCCATTTCTTCATTTTCTTTGAAGCTTTGTGAAGATAGGCCCTTGCAAGCTCAGTTTGTTCATTCCATCCCTTGGCCATCTGATAGGCTCCCGGACTTACCCCTTTGTAGGAGGTTGCCAGCCCAATAGGAGTCGTTGGTTGGGTGCCAAGGACTATTTCGAAGGGACTCCTTCCTGTGGCTTCACTTCGTTGGAGGTTGTAGGAGAACTGAGCTATGTCCATTAGCTTAGCCCAATCTTTCTGACTGGCTCCCACAAAATGCCGCAAATAGCCTTCCAACAAGGCATTGATCCTCTCAGTCTGCCCATCAGTTTGGGGGTGGAAGCTTGTTGAGAAGCGTAACTCAGTACCCATCATAGAAAACAACTCCTTCCATAGCTTCCCAGTAAACCTTGGATCACGATCACTTATAATGGATGTAGGAAGTCCCCAGAACTTTACCACATTTTTGAAGAAGAGTCTGGCTGTTTCTTCTGCTGTGCAATCCTTTGGGGCAGGGATGAAGGTTCCATACTTGGAAAATCGATCGACTACTACTAAGATTGATCCAGCTCCCTCAGATTTCGGCAGAGCTGAGATGAAGTCCAAGGAAACACTTTCCCAAGGACGAGAGGGGATTGGGAGGGGTTCAAGCAACCCATAGGGCAATTGTTGTTCCCCTTTATCCTGTTGGCATACCAAACAGGTTTTTACATAGAGTTCTACATCTTCCCTCATCTTCGGCCAGTAGTATGATCCTTCAAGCAGTGCCATCGTCCTCCTTTGACCGGGATGCCCAGCCCATCTGGTATCGTGGCACTCCTTGATAATCCTTCTCCGTAAGAGATTCCATTTTGGTACCAACATCCTTCTCCCACTAGTGTAGAGAACGTCATTCTCTATCCAAAACTTCGTAGTTTTGCCTTCATTTACTAGGCTCACCAGTTGCTTGGCTAGGGGGTCATGCATTGTTCCTTCTCTGATCTCCCCTATGAGATCATCTTGAATTTTGGAGAGGGACCATAGCTCGGCCCTTCTACTCAGGGCATCGGCTACAATGTTTGCTTTCCCTGGTTTGTACTCCATCTTGAAGTCAAACTCAGCTAAGAAGTCCTGCCATCGGGCTTGCTTTGGACTCAGCTTCTTCTGGGTTTGGAAGTAGCTTGTAGCTATGTTATCGGTTCGAATCACAAAATGTGATCCTAGGAGAGTGCCTCCAAGTTCTGAGGCAATGTACCACCGCAGTCATCTCCTTCTCTTGGACGGTGTATTTTCTCTCCGTCTCATTTAGCTTTCGACTCTCAAAAGCTATTGGATGACCATCTTGCATGAGTACACCACCGATTGCAAAGTCGGAAGCATCAGTTTGGACCTCAAACTCTTTGACAAAATCTGGCAAGATTAGAACTGGCTCCTTCACCACCTTCTTCTTTAGGTTCAGGAAGGCATCTTTACATTCCTTCGTCCATTCCCAGTCCATCTTTTTTTTCAAGAGCTCGGTCAAGGGGCTGGCTATGGCGGAATACTCTTTTATGAACTTCCGATAGTAGTTCACCAGTCCTAAGAAGGAACGGAGTTCGGTAACTTTGGTTGGGGCCTCCCATTCTTGGATGGCTTCAATCTTGGAGCTATCCATCCCCAACTTACCTTGTCTGATGATATGGCCCAAGAAAGACACTTCTTCTTGGCCAAAGGAGCATTTCTCCTCCTTTACAAATAGCTTATTGTCCCTGAGTATTTGGAACACCTGCCTTAGGTGCTGAACATGTTCTTCCATGGATTTGCTATAGATTACAATATCATCGAGATAGACTACAACAAACTGATCTAGATAAGGATGAAATATCTTATTCATCAATGTACAGAAAGTTGCAAGAGCATTTGTTAGGCCGAATGGCATGACCAACCATTCAAAGGAACCATATCTGGTCACGTTTGTGGTCTTTGGCTCATCCCCCTTTGCGATTCTCACTTGGTAATACCCAGATCTCAAGTCCATCTTTGTAAAATACTTGGCCTGCCCAAGTCGATCAAACAAGTCTGCGATCAATGGTATTGGGTATCTGTTTTTGATAGTTACCTTGTTTAGGGCGTGATAGTCTATGCACATCTGAAGGCTACCATCGTGTTTCTTCTGAAACAACACCGGGGCTCCATATGGGGCTTTAGAGGGTCTAATCTGACCAGCTTTCAAAAGGCTATCAAGCTGCCTTCTTAGTTCTTCCAACTCTGGAGGTGGCATTCGGTAAGGTCCCATAGAAGGGGGTCTAGCTCCTGGCTCAAGCTCGATTTCATGGTCTACCTCTCTTCTTGGAGGTAACTCCCTAGGTAGCTCTGGAGGCATCATGTCTTGATTCTCCTTCAGTACCTTTTGGATAACTTGAAGAACTTCGTCTCTCTTTGGCGTGCCATCCTCTTTCATGGTGGCCAAGTATGTTTCATTTCCTTTCTTGAATCCTTTCACCAGTTGCATGGCAGACATGGTGGGGATTGTGATGGGCGTTAAGGATGTTTGTACCAGATGCGTCTTGCCTTTCTCCATAATGCACAGGGCGTTGGAGGAAGGGAGTACTAGGGTGTTGATACTTCTCAAGAATTCTAATCCTAGTACCATCTTGTGATCATCCATAGGAACGACAGAGAAACATACCTTTCCCTTCCAAGTTCCTAGTTCCACATCAGTTGCTCGTACCACCCCATCAATAGGCTTGGCACAAGCATTCACTGTCTTGAGTCTCCCCTTTGCCTCAGATAGGGGGAGCCTCAATCTTTTTGCTTCTGAAGGCGTCATGAAGTTGTGACTTGCACCAGTGTCCACCAGCATCCTAGTTGGTTGGCCTCCAACTTTGGCCTCTACATATAGTAGGGTTGTTTCTTCAAGGGACTTTGGGGGGCAAGGCTTGGCGTTTAAGGCTCCTAGGAGTTGTAGAGACCCAATGCGCCCTTCTTCTTCTGGTTGCTTTTCTTCACTTTGGCTCGTCATGGCAGATAAAGAGCCAAACCTCGGACAATCCTTCATTTGGTGAGGGCTTTTGCAGACAAAGCACCCACCCTTTGGTACAAAAGGCTTCTTACCATCCTGGTAGGAGTTCTTTTCAGAACCTTTCTTTGGGAATTTCTCTTTTGAGTACTTTTCTTTAGAAGTTCCTGATTTTTGGTCATGCCCATATTTGTTCTTGGAGTCCTTTTGTTTTCCCGGGTCCTTTCGTTCATACTCTATCAAGGATTCAGCCATTATAATGGCCTCATCTAAGTTGTTCACAACTCTTCGTTGTAGTTCCCTTCTGGCCCATTCTTGGAGACCATTCATGAAGTTAAACAACTTGTCATCTGGGTCCAGACCAGGAATTTGAAGAACAATAGTTGTAAACTCCTTAATATACTCTCTGATAGAAGATTTATGTTTAAGCTCTACAAGCTTCCTTCTAGCTTCATAAACCACATTTGTGGGGTAGAAATGCTTTTTAAGATCTTTCTTAAATTCTTCCCACGTTTGAAGTGGTTTACATATGCTGTTATTAACATCCTCTATTTTTCTTTGCCACCACAAGGAGGCAATATCAGAGAGATAGTAAGAAGCAAAGCTAACCTTTTGTATTCCATCTTGTATATTGGTCCCAGCAAAGTATTGCTCCATGGACCACAAGAAGTTGTCCACTTCTTTGGCATCCCTTTGGCCACTTAATTTGTTTGGACGAGGGATGTCCATCCTTGGCGCTTCCCTTGTTCCACCACCACTTGCCAAAACTTTCTTGCAAATGGTTAGCTCATCTCTGAGCTCTTCTCTGGATACTTCAAGGAACTCAATCCTTTCTCTCAGTACATCAAGGGGTTGCCTCAGATTGAATCGAATTTCTTCATCAACAGAATCCAAGCGTTCCTCCACACTTGTGAGGGTGGAACCCATGGTTAGAATTGTCTCATGACAAATCGATACCTTCTCCTCCAAGGATTCCATGCTCCCTCCTGGACCCCTGCTCTGGTCCCTCCGGCTCTTGGACTTTTCTCCCCCAGTAGGGACGTCCCTACCACGAGCTTCCTCACCGGCAGCGCCTTTCTGGCTTTCAGGATTCTTTCCCATGTTTGCCCTTTCACCCACTTGGTTACAGACTCTGATACCACTTGTCACGGACCTAATTCTCAAGTAGGAAACGTGCGGCCCAAATCACTAACTCCCTTGAGTTGCTTGGATTTGGCAGCCTCTTCACTCTCTCCCTCTCTTAGCTAAATGTTCAACAGAACAATTGCACACACATTCACTGAAGGGACACTAGAGAGGTTTGCTCAATATGCGATTATATTATCCACAAAGATTGAGTTACAATGCTAAAGGACACACACACATGAGTGCCTTCGAAAAGAGAGGAGGGATCCCCTTTATATAGGAGAGGATTACCCTTAGTACACAAGAGGAGTTTGTATTCCTCCTTTATTTACAACCCAACACTTGTCTTGGATACAAGGCAACACTCAAGTACCCAAAACGGGTTTGGTCTTCAAGCTAGAGAATACCTAGCTTCCAGGAAGCTTCCCCAAAGCTTCACCAAGAGGAGAGTTTCTTTCAGTGTTCTCTTCTTAAGAAGTCAAGTTCAACTTGACTTCTTCCTCTTTTGATCTTTTCTTGGGAGAGCAATGTACCAATTTGCTTCCTTCTTGTTGGGGCGTTTCAATCGGCAGCCTTGTCATGCTTGCCTTGCTTGTATTCAACTACAAAGTCCAATCCCACAAGCTTAACTAGACATTTATGGTGAGAAGGATGTTGAATGTGCTGCTCTAGGAGATACTTCAAAGATTGGTGGTCAGTCTTGATAATGAAATGATTCCCTAGCAAATAATACTTCCATTTCAACACAGCTATCACCAAAGCTTCTAATTCATTTTCATAAGTTGAAAGGAGTAAATTTTTTCCCTTTAAACTCTTACTCATGTAAGCTAATGGTTGCCCATCTTGCATTAGTACTTCTCCCACTCCAACACCACAAGCATCACATTCAATTTCAAATGGTTTTTAAAAGTTAGGAGTGCCTAACACAGGTGCTTGAGCCATAGCATGCTTCAACTCTTCAGAGGCTACTTAGGCTGAGTCACTCCAATGAAAATTATCTTTCTTTAATAATTGAGTAAGTGGCTGAGCTATAACCCCATATAATTTGATGAATTTGCGATAGTAACCTATGACACCAAGGAACCCTCTCAAAGCTTTCAAGGATTTTGGTACAGGACAAGACTTCATAACTTCCACCTTGGTAGGCTCAACTGCCACACCTTGTAGAGAAATGACATGCCCGAGATACCCTACTTTGGTCTGACCAAATGCACATTCGGAGATTTTCACAAAAAGTGGGTTTTCCTTAGTAATTCAAACACAATAGACAAATTAGATAAATGTTGTATCCAGTTTGAACTGTAAACCAAAATGTCATCAAAAATACTAAAATAAACTGTCGCAAGTGCTTCATGATACTCGTAGAGTCCATCATGTGTTCATGAGACTCTTCCACTCGGTCAACCACCATGTGGTAGAGCTTGCTAGAAGCACATATGTCGCCATCATGCCACTTGTCATCACAATAGTAGCACATCCCACGCCTCTTTCTATCATCAAGTTGATTCCTAGAGTAGTGTCTAGTGGGAATACTGGAGTTTCTTTCAACAAGCTTGTTTCTTGGGATTCAGTTCACAGTAGAGGTGAACTTCTTCATCTGAGTAGCGCTTGAGATTCTCAAACAGTCTTTCAAATATCTCAGTTTTTTTTTCTTGCAACACAGATAGTGATAAGGCTCTTGTAAGAGTCTCATGGCCATATCATTCAACTTCTGCTCTCAAGTCAGGTTTCAGACCCCCTAAATAAAGTCCAATTTGATCCCTTTCCACTAAGCTGCATTTCACTTAACCGTTTAAATTCTTTCTGGTATTCATCTAGAGTCCCAGTTTGCATTAACTGTTTGATTGCAATGGCAACATTCTCATTGGCACATCTAATTTTTTTCCAATTCAGAACAAAACAATGTCCAGTCAATTTCATCGTAGTTCTTAATTAACCACCAGAACCACTCTAAGGCATCCCCATCAAGGAAACTAGAAGCTTGATAAACTTTCATGTTAGGAGTAACCAAATTCACTGCAAAATACCTCTCGCAATGATATAAACACTTGTTTGGATCCGGAGAACCATCAAAATCTTACATTCGAGTCCTTCCCAAATCCACATAACCAGATCTAGTATTTTGGCGCTCGCCTTGATAAGTAGGAGTGAAGTTTTGATTCATACATACAGAGGGAGATCCAGTACCCGGTCTGATTTCGAGTGCTTCTAACCTCTGCGCCAGCATGAGCACATTTCCATCGACTTATTGAGCCAATGTCCCGATCTTGTCGTCGAGACCCTTGAAACGCTCCTCAATCTGCTTCTCCTGAGTTTCTAACTTTTGGAAAAACACAGTAGCGAAGAAAATCTTCAATCCATCTAGATTTACACTTCCCTGTATCACAATGCCTTCACTCAACATCCCGGTAGGCTCTGATACCACTTTGATCAGTCTCCGATGAGGATTCCAATCTAAACCGTCCACAAGACCGCTGGTGGTAGTGGAACAAGATTGGGTGAGCAGTTTGGCACTCAAGGAAACACCACGATGAAGAATTTGTATTCTTCCAGTCTACAATTAGAAAAGAATTGATAGAAATCCTAAACTACGAGTCCAAAGTTGGGTTGTAAATTTGATATCCATTTTTATTATTTCTCGGCAATTTATATGGGGGAAAACCTCTTCCAGTGTGAAGGAGATGAAAAAAACACACCCTAACAAACTACAACGATTTAACGTTAATTACATTCACATTTAATACTAAACCATGATTCCTGATTAACAGAAAAAAACACTGAAAATGTAATTGAAAATGGAAAAGACGTGCAGCTAGGTTAATCCGTAACTCTGATTGATAACCAAATAATCTGGACCGTTGAATCCACAAGTCAGCTGCTTTGTCCCGTTCGATCTTCCCACCCAGCTTCACTGGTCTGACTGCCAACTAACGCAACTAACTGACCTGTCTTGAGCCCCACCATTTTACTAACCAGGCAACGGTTACTTCCCTATTCCTTACCTCAATCACAACCATTCATCTAACATCCGATGGCTATTGAACGTTCCACTCTTAAAAACCCGATACCCATGTCTTGACCTCCATGAGACGATGACTGTTATTATCTTTGCAATTCGCCCTTTCTCCAATTTTTCTTTCCAAATGTTCCGTAATATTACAAGATCATGTTCTATTCTTCATCATTTATATTCATTTCATTTCCTAAGTAAAAGATTATGTATATTATATCCACAGGTAATCAATATTCATATCATTAACCGATAAGAATACATATATAAAAATATCTAAATTAGAGTTATACAACTATCTCAATTAAGTGTACATATACTTGAGATGAATTATTGAATAAACATTGACTTGTGCAATCATATAAATAGATAGTCTCTCTTCCCCAACATAATAAATTAAACATTTCCAGCAAAACCACTTCATCGTCAATATCTCCCATTTCCTCTGATAAACTCAATCGTTTTCCTCTTTCCGAACCAGCAAATTAAGGTACGAAGTCTTGGTTATTTCTTGTACATCGACCATCCTTTGTTTCTTCCTTTTCTCCTATTTTATTAGGTTTTTGTATTTTTATGATGCTTGCATAATATAGAAAATTTGAGTTTGTGGGTTATGTGAAGAGCGTATGGAATTATAATCGATTTGCCACCACTATTTTGTGAAACCTCTATAATGAACCTAATTAAGCTCTGATGCAATAGATTAGGTGTAAAATTTGTTTGTGGCCATATCAAACTGTTAGAAAATAAACATTAACAAGATCCACTCCAAAAGGTCAAATTACATATTGTGTTCTGAATCCACGAATTAGTAGTGGTTATAATGTCGAAGATTGACTATAAAGTTGTGTTGGGAGATGATCAAGGTGTCCGTGGGCATTGTCCAAACATCATCTTACAAAAAAATTCAGTGTGTACACATCTTAACGCATTCGCTATTTGTGAATGTGGGGACGACCTACCAAACTACGAAATTAGCTGATCAAGCAAATAGGTTTCATGCCAAATTAATATGTTCCCAGGAAACAAAAGTAAAGCAAAGCAAAGAGTAGTTATGAAACTGAGCAGGGAGATTGGTGTTACCATCTTTTTTTTGTTTATGTTATGTTTATAGGAAAGCAGATTTTCCGAACGAATTAATTAATAATTTTCTTTTTGCCTCAAAAAAAAGAAAGTCGATTTTGTTCGAAAATATTAATTATATAAATTCGCTAGTGTATTAATAACACATGTTTATGAACGGTCATTCCCATCCCGCTACGATCTCTTATGGTGTGTTTCGATAGAAAGTAAAGAGAAAAGAGAAACGATGAGAAAATACTTCGTTTCTCGGCAATCCAAGCATACCATTAAACGCCAACAAACATCATATATTTAATATTTTTTGTTTCTTTAGAACTATTGTTCGAGTTATGCTCAAGCTGCTCGAATTTTAATAAGAATCCATTCCTAGTTTTTCAAATGGTCTAAAACTATAAAAGAAGCAGCAGCAACGTACACTACATCTTATAATTAAGAACTCTTGTACAGTCGGAGTTGTTCAATGCAAATTCTAATTTATGGATCTAATAATATTTCAAGAATTTGTAAAGAAATGCAAATTCTAGGAATAATTGATCTTCCAATTCTCTTTGAATCATTCATACGGGCAAGGATTGGGTCCGTCGTTTCCTCTTCTCGAGAGATTATTAAAGGTGAAATTAGAAATATCAATGTTAATTCTTTTCGTTTATTTTGGTTGTCCATTTCACTACTCAATTTTCTAGCAAACTAAGTCATGAAATTAGAAAATATATCTCTGCAACGATTGGTACATGTTATCTGGTGTCTCTTAAATTATGATTTACGTTCTATCAGAAGAAAATAATATGGATCTTGGGGAAGATGTATTTCAAACTTCAGGACCAGTGCATCTCGCAAACGTTGACTGGTAAGTACTTTTTATTTTTTTCAACTTAATATTTACTATACATATGATGTTACCACATGGATACAAATAGGGGCCAACGACGCTATGCGTCACTTATAGTTATCTTGACCATGACACTTTATTTTTAGCTACGTTTATGTGTTATTTTTTATGTAATAATATGGCAAACCAAATGGATTATATATTATTGATCTTGATCAGGCTTAAGGCATTTCAAATTAAGAAAATTTTAGTCGTTCGAATTCGGTCATCTTAGATCAACGGTAATATCAACTGAGATTGACCTAAAAATTTAGCATGTTCAGTATACATGTGATTTAGTTTGACTTTAATGTCGCTAAAAACACCATAGTCAAGATGGTTATAAGTGACTCAGATATAACCACATTTTTTCATATATAATATGTACGATAATGTTGCATTCTACCAAGACTTCTCATTGGAAGACTTTTTTTTGAAATCCATGTTATGCATACTTTAGATAATAGTGTGATGGGCGGTTCAATTTGTTTTGAATTTAGTAAGATTTAACACCAATTCGATACAATTTCAAAAAAATATGACCTATGATTTGATCTAAAATAAACTCGAAAATTAGGATTAGGAGTATGTTTGATAAACAACACAAAAAAAAATCAAAAAATAACAATGAATATGTTGAAAAATAGCGGATTCTCAAGGTTCACAAAGGTAAATGTTATAAAATAAAAGTATAACCGAGACGATTGACACGTTTTAAAGTTTAAGAGGCAATGTGATATCGTGTCATTGTTCAGTAGGTAAACTATATATAGTTTACACAAAAAACAAATATCATTTTTTTTAAGAATTTGATGTTTTTTGCGTTTACGTACAAGTTACAAACTTTAGGAAAATCATATCTCCCTCCAACCAAGCTATTCAACAAAAAAAAACTACTTTCTTCGCTTATTGTATGGGATATTCTAGGCTATTGGTAATATTTTTGTTGTAGGAATACATATAATTATCATGAAACTCAGCCAAGTTCAAGTGAATATCAAGGCTATACCATCTCAATATAATCATACATCTCCTGTAAAGTATGTATGATTGTTGAAATCAACAATCACTGGTCCTAACAAGTTATATTCTTGTAAAGTTTGTATGATTGTTGAAATCAATCAATTAGGTAAAGTAGCTTTTGAAGTTAATTGATTAACTGACGGACTACGAATTTACACGAGTCTATACATCGAAGCATGATTATAAAACGAGTTGCGCCCGCTCATATATATTGAAGTATATATAAGTATGACATGTCCATCCGATTAATTTAGTTATTAACATAGAGAAAAATGTATGGTATTCAGGTTTGATTCATTTCCTTCAGGAATTGCTCCCATAACCGAAGATCCGTTGCTGCTAGCTTGGTTCAAGCAACTTACATTTTAGCAAAACAACCTCGAGACAAATACTTGGCGGTAGCTCGACCTTGGTGGGAATTCTTCAACTTTCAATTAATAAGGAACCTCATTGATGACAATGATGGATCTATATTTGGAGCGATTTTTGAACACATCCCCTCGAATCACGACCCAAATCCTTCGTCTCAAAACGCCCCTCGATTCATCATCGCCTTTCGGGGAACCCTAACCGATTCACACACGATGACACGAGACTTGATGTTGGATTTTTGTGTCTTTCACAACCAAGTCCATAACACCTCTAGATCGAAGTTGGCCGTAGAAACTGTGAAGGAGGTTGCCTCTAACTTCGGGGTTTCGAAAATTTGGTTGGTCGGCCACTCACTGGGGGCGACAATCGCAACAATTGCCGGTAGAGAAATGGCTAGGAATGGTTCTTTCTTAGACACTTTTCTCTTCAACCCTCCCTTCATTTCGGCACTAATGACGAGTATCGCGACCATGAGAACCCCAGGAATCCTTGATGTCACGACTAGCTTTATGTCAATTATGAACATAGGAGTGAATGTTCCAAGAACGCCAATCCCAAATTTATTCGGCTCGCCCAACACTTTATCCAGGTGGCTCCCAAATTTATTCGTTCACCCTCGCGATCCGATATGCTCGGATTACATCGGTCACTTCAGGACAGGAGCGATTGGATTGCTACGATCGCAATGGTCAATGGGGGATATGGTACTCGGGGTGTTCGGAGCGCGACCAAATCTGGCCCATCACCTCCCATCGGGTTGTTTAACAGTAAACACAACTGAATTACCGGGAATAAACCCCCACGCACTTCGGCAGTGGTGGAGGCCAGATTTGAACTTGCAGTGCGAGCGATATCAGTAAAATTGGAAAATATTTTTCACATACATTCCCATGCAAAAGACAATTATTATGTCAAGTGTGTATTGTGTTTTATGATTATTCATGTTATCATGTATCCTATTACTGTGGATTTCAAAAACGTATCCTAAAATGGCTCAAGTGCGTTTTGATATTGTTACTTGATTTGAAAAGTTTGTGTGCATAAGTTATGGCCTAATCCATTGGCTAAAGAAGTTGAGAGTTATGATTGATTCCATAGGTAGATGAAGTGTAGTACGAATTTTCAAATGTGATAACAGAAACTTCCTAATGGACTTTCGGTCATAAATATTTGGACAGGATTCCGTTTTTTTCTCGATGGTTAAGTTTCTCGATATAATTTTGATTTTTAATATAGCTGAAAATCCAAATCATACATTTTGATGTATAAAATAAATTTTCCATGTACTTTGAAAATCATAAATTATATATATATTTTCACTAACATCAAGACAATATAAAAATGACCGCACTATGTTTGTCGAATTTTTTATCATATATTCAGATATATGAAATGATTGTCAAACTTTAAGATTTTTAACGTGCATGAATAACTCACATCATAACTCAAAATATACCGTTTAAATTTTCAATTTTTCCGAAAATAAAAAAATGAATTGAAAGAACTTGACATCCAAGTAAATGGAGGGAATCCAAGTCCACAAAATTTAGTTACTTAGATGTCCAATGTGGAAGTTAATGGGAAAATAATTAATATCCTTGGTGTAGGTACTCATTTAAATTGCATTTGAATATTGCTATCATTGTTTAATATCCCACCAAATTGAATCTTGAAATCGATTTATGTCTCCAAGTATAGCTTTCTAAGACCCTCTGGCAAATTCGCCTAGCCCTGTATAGGTTCTAATTTATTTTTTTCAAAGGAAGTGAGTCATGTATACTTCAGTTGGTTTCTAAATTTATTTGAAGAAACTTAAATCCATCGGTTCTGCAAAATTACCATTACATATTCATTTGTAAACTTAAAAAGTCATGAAATTAATGTTCCAACTAGAACTCCATAACTCACAAGTTTGTATTTCTAGTAACTTCTTCAAATTTCACTCGAAAATGACAATATGTTAGGGAGTGGAGTTGAGGTTTCCTTCTACTCCTTGCAACTCAATCATACCATTAGAAAATGATTCAGTATATAAAAGCGTAAGCATTATCATACCAGTAAAATTATGGAAACCAACTGAATGTTGTCATACCAAAATTATAATCAGTAAAATCATGGAACTCTCTACGAACCGTAAACAAGAAGGTTTAATAGATATTATGTGTGAATTAGAGAGTTCGATAACTTACAAGTTCAATATCTAACTAACATGTTGATGCATAACATATAGTTCCCAAAGACCAGAAAGTTTCACATTTATTACTGTTATAAATATACGAAAAATATTTTTTGTATTATTTGTAAACAAAGATTTATTTGGATATATATTAATGTCGATTAAACCATCCACCATCTAACCCCAAAATCCTCCAAAAAATTCACATTTTCTCTCTCCTCTACGTCATTGCGTCTTTTCTGCACCATTTTATCCATCCAACACCAACCTTTTTTCACTACTCTCCCCACCTTTTCAACACTTTTTCCTCAACGTCATTTCTTTTTACCTTTTTTTATTCTTTCACAATAATCAACAAACTATATAATAAATTATATTTGCAATTACTTAATCTAATTTAATAACAAGTATTACAATTAAAACCACACAAATATATTTTACAATGTATAGTAATATTAACAAAAAAATTATGATTAACAAAAATCAAATTTTAACAAATTAAAACAAACTAAAAAAACTTAACCGAAATTAAAAATAAAAAAATTACAAAAAAATTTAATAAATGAAAAACATAAACCAACCAGTTGGCCCATCCGGGGCGTGCCCATTTTTCCGACAACGTTAAAAGGACCGATTAAAGCTCTTTCGTCGAGTGCGCGATCATTACAGGACTCGAGGAAGAAGCCTCGGCTAACTCCATGCCAGCAGTAGTAAGACAGGGGGCAAGTGTTCTTTGGATTGACTAGGCGTAAAGGGCACGTAGGTGGTTCATCGGGTTGAAAGTGAGAGTCGCCAAAAAGTGGCAGAATTCTCTATCAACCATGAACTTGAGTGAGACAGAGGAGAGTGGAATTTTGTGTGTAAGGGTGAAATCCTTAGATCCACGAAAGAAGGCCAAAAGTGAAGATAGCTCTCTGGGTCCCTACCGATGCTGAGGTGCGAAAGCATGGGGAGAAAACAGGATTAGATACCCTGGTAGTCCATGTCGTAAACGATGAGTCTTCGCCATTGGTCCACGTAGATCAGGGGCCCAGCTAACATGTTCAAGACTCTGCCTGGGGAGTATAGTCGCAAGACCAAAACTCAAAGGAATTGACAGGGGGGCACTGGTGGAGCATGTGCTTTAATTCGATACAACACGTAAAACCTTACCAGCCCTTATGGGACTGCCGGTGGTATACTGGAGGAAGGTGGGGATGACGTCAAGTACGCATGGCCCTTATGGGCTGGGCCACACACGTGCTACAATGGCAATGCCAATGGGAAGAAAGGTTGTAAGGCGAAGTGAATCCAGAAAGATTGCCTCAGTTCGGATTGTTCTCTGTAACTTGGGAACATGAAGTTGGAATCGCTATTAATCGCGGATCAGCATGCCGCGGTGAATATGTACCTGGGCCTGTATACATCCCCCATCACACCCTGGGAATAGGTTTCACTTGAAGCATTGGACAAAGGAGCAACCATGACTTATGTGTACCACGGGGGCGTAAAGGCTTTTGGTCATCTTATTGGCGCATACAACAGTGGGGTATGCGACTATGGTGAAGTTGTAACAAGGTATCCATATGGGAACCTATGGCTAGATTGAATCTTTCGTGACCTACACGTACTCCCAACAAGCAAGGGACTTCTGCGAGTGAGTGCTTTGGCTAACACCTACACGCCTTCGTTAACAAGCAGCACTGCTATCAGTTGTTTGCAACACTTGCTTTGGCTAATGCCTACACTCATTGCATAGGAGTGGCACTTGCTGGTGTCGAATTTTCCATTTTCCTTCTTGTTCATCAATCTCCAATCATGACAAAATGGGCACTAGGGTTCGACGTGAAAACACCATATCCCATTCCGAACTCGATATGTGGAATCGTCTTGCGCCATATGTACTGAAATTGTTTGGGAGACATGGTACCAAGCCCGCTGAACAAATCAGAAGTGGAATAGGATTACCTTGCTTGTCCAATTTAGGAAGGAGCCAAGTCAGAGAAGGTAAAGGGCTCCTACAATTGTTTCACGAGGCAACCGGAGCAAGAAAACAAATGTGCAACGAGTGTAGGCATTAGCCGAAGCACTCACTCGATTCCCTTGCTTGCTCACGGACGAGGCCCGCCGCCGAAGATAGATCTACGAAGACAGTTAGAGTGAGCGAGTGTAGGTAATGAAACGAGGCCGTCACAAAGGCCAGAAGCGAAGTTCGCTCGGTCGCACTGCTTGTCCCTTGATCTAAACATTATTAAGTATTATCATTCCTTGGACACTGAAAACTTGCCCAATCTCAATGCAAATAAAGGGAACTAGCGCGCAAGCAGGAAGACATGGATAACTAAGAAGCTTTGAAAGCCAGTTCGTAAGCAAAGGGAAGCTCGATTGGAAAGGTCAAAAGAAAAGACTTTAGAGTAGTCTATCCAAGATCTTTGATGACTTATTAAGCAAACAATCCATTGAGTTAACCGAGAAGTCAGAGAAAGGAAGCTCTGAAAGCAAGGTCGATCACAATTCATGGAATGTCTAACGTACTCTCACACAATCCATTACGTGAAGTCGGAGACACCTTATGGTTGGTTCCAGTTAGAGAGGAGATAGTTCGTTGATCAAGAGACATTGATAGTGAAGAAAGAAGCCTAGGATAAGCCAGGGTCAGGTCACCCCCGAATAAGTATTGCTTAGAAAGCAAGTCCTTCTATTAAAGGAAGCCAAAAGCGAGAACAAGGAAGGAAGCCCTAGAAGCTCTGAAAGGAAGCTATGAATGCCAGACGAGTTTAACAAGCCAGTCATAGTGACGGAAAGGAAGCACCGTTCATGAATGAATGTTGTTTTGAGATCGCAGACACTTGGAGGCTATAAGCAATGGGGACACAACGTCATTTGATGTTTGCCGATGATTTGATGTTGCCAAGGCCATCCGGAGCAATGCATGGGTGATCAAGAGCATAGTGGAAGACTTTTCAGCAAACTCGGGCTTGCACTTCAATGTGGATCAAAGTCTGATTTTTTTGGAGGCGGATCTGTGACCACCTTGGAATGAAAGAGGAGGCGCTACCTGGGCTTGCCTCCTCCTTGGCACCCCAGGTGTCATCATCGCACTGTGGCTCGAGGACTATCACTCGTGAATAGTATCCTAATTATACTAGCCTCGACGCTCTTTAGGACAGTGAACTCTACCACAAGATTTTGGATCTGGGCCTTGATCACCTCAACGGGTGCTCTTCATATCACTGCCCAACCCAGAACATTCTTCCACCAAGTCTTGGAAAGACTTCAAAGAGGTATTCATTCTTGCTCCCAAGTCATCATTGATCTCTAAAGAGCTTTCTTCGTCACCCTCAACTCGAGCCTATAAGCGAAGTGGGTGACTCTTTCCCGAGTACCGCTGTGAGTTGTGTGCTCTCCAATAGTAGTCACACCCTCAGATGCCCCTATCCTACAGGACTAGAAACTCAATCTCCGAGACAATTGAGTCATATGAGCTCAATCTTTCATTGGCGCCAAGAGCGTTCTTTTGAACTCTTGTCAGGACTACCATTGCATATGGAACCAAACGAAAGGAAAACTGCAAAAAAAGTTTGATGATGCTATTGGTTGTGATGTGGCTTGGGCGCTTCCTCTACTCTCGTTTATGCCCTAGGTGGATCTGACACTGGATATCGATTTTAATAATTTGATGTTATTAATCGACTTATGAAGAATTATGACTAATTGTGCTACTATGCATACAAGTGGGATTTCCAAAACAATATCCAGCACTAGATTAATAATTCAAGAATCCTGAAGTATAGTAACATGTCACAAAGATATATTACAATTAAATGACACTCAAAGTAGACAATGATAATGGTACAAAAAATATTTACTTTAAATAGGGTATTACAACAATTCTTTTATTTGATGAAACGACTTGGTCATAAATCTGGAAAATGACAACCCAAGCAAATCTAATTAAAGTATTCCAAAATACTCGTTCAAATCTGCCAGGGTGCGACTAGAATACAACACGATTCTCATTGACTCAATTCTATGAACTCACAGGTAGATTTATTAACACACGATTCTCATTAACTCAGTTCTATGAACTCACAGGTAGATTTATTAACAATATGAAGAATTTCTCAAACTTTAAACGTTACTTAAATTGGTTAAAAGAAAGGAAAGACAAGTCCATCAAAATTCGTGCTTTGAATCTACTATAGAGATGTCAAAAATACGTTTTAAGCTTAGCACAAGGAGTACAAAATAATTGAAAATTGAGATGGCAACTGACACCACGTGCATGTTACCAGCCATCAATATGTTAAGTGGAATATGACATGGCGTTTTTCTTGAATAATACAATGCAACGAAATAGGCTAAAACCATAAAAGATTTCAAAACCAAAATCAACTCCAAACTCCAGACCTAGCATGGACTAACGATTAAAGTATTGCAACCACATGTCACCATGAGGGTCATGGGAACATATGGATATGCATCTCCAGAAAGTGTCATGACAGGTGTGTTTACTCAAGGATCAATATACATCATGCATGCATAAGAAAATCATACAAGTACATAAATATGCTAAAAGTTAAGATTAATACTAACATCCACCAACTAGATGCAACTAATGTGTAGCTCCTAAAACTTTTCCTATTTCTAAAGAGGTTTTAAAATTAAAAACGAGACCTAATGTACCTGCAATATGCAACATATCAACCACTGAATCACGAGTCTAATGGCAAGTTGAGAACTAGATATCTAACATTAGTACATTGATATTACCTTAACTTCTAAATACATATGCAAACTCGTAGAATTGGTAATAATAAACGACCTAAGTCAGCTTGTCTCTCCAAAACAACTAATTAATTAGTCCATATAACCTCCCATTCAAACCCAACAAGGCTGCCACGTACAACTGGATGAAACATTAGGAAACTAAAGAAACACAAGAAGGACCCCACATTTGTTGCCATGAAATCATCTTATCATCAACTTGACATATACAACTTAACAATCCCTTTTTAACCCTCAACCATCTTCCCTTCACTTCCTAATTCTATAAAAAGAATCGAGGATGAAAGTCATCGTAGTAGGGAAAATAAGATGCCGAAGGTGGTTAAACCCTCAAATTTTAGGACCTTGAGAACGTTGAGATTAAATCTACCCAAGGCATACCTTGAGAGGACCTAACCAATCATCCCTAAAATGCAGCACGAGGGTTCGGGGATGCTCCTATGCAATTATGGTAATGCTCCAGTGAGATCCGACAACTACGATGAGGTCTCCGGTGTGGTCTCCTCCTCTCCAAGCTCCTCTCACACTAACCAACTATAATAGGGCAAAACTAGTGTAACGCCCCCGATCTCGCGGTACACACACTGCGAAAGACTACAAGTGTCGCGATCAGAGACCTCCGTGACGACCGAAGGAGTTACAAAAGATAGACCAAACAAATGACTCGACAATACGTAGAGAGATCATACATGGATAGACTAACATAAAACATAACTAAAAAGTTAGAGACTATCCATATATAGCAATAAGGTCAAATACATTACATCGAGTTCAAAAGGGAAATACATCATAAATAAAGCGGAAGCAATGACGAATTGAAGAATCTGGTCGAGGTGTCCCTCGTGTACAAAATCTTCAACACTCGTCCAGTCTGCCCTGTGGGAACCTAAGTACCTACAAGCACCGCATTCACAAATGTGTGAGTTTTCAATTAAGAAAACTCAGTATGCTCCTGGCCAAAACAATATTTTACAAAATTATGCATGGAGTCTATTTAAGACAAAAGCATCCAAAACAGAACAGAAAACACCAAGTGCAACAAAAGTCTCCGACTCCATAAGCCACGCCGGTCGGGCGTACCCGAACCCATTCCTAGAGAGGAACCATAACACCAGCCTCACTGGTCAAAGGTGGTCACTCGGCAGTGACCCACTGATTGATTCGTTTTATATTAAACCGCAAGTGCACGGCCGCGTTGAAGCGGTGGCAAATACGGGTTGATCCATAGGGAGGTGTGTCGACTTTTGGTTTGTGCGAAGGCGAGTGGGAAAGAAAGGAGAGAAAGGTTGGTTACACTAAACTACACTACAATGCAAAAAGGAAATAGAAGATAAGCAATAAAACTAAACCCCATAGGGGGTAGAGAAATAATGTGAATATAAAGATGTGTGTGTGTTCAATTATGCTCCTCACAACATGTAGTGCATGAAATCATAAAACTAAATCCAACTTTAACTCCACATGAAATAAGAAAAGACTATATCGTTAAAACATACAAGACGATAATTGGAATGAAGCTAAATGAACTCATGTGTTAAGACTAGACCCTACTATGCCTCCACATGAAATAAGATAACCCAATATCGTTAAAACATACAAGGCATTAACCAAGGTAAAGGCAACAAGAGTACATACACTACAAATTGTGTTTCCAATATTAATTTTATCCATATCCTCACCTTATCATTCCCCATAAAATAAGTTCACTAATCTAAGCATAAGCTAAGCTTCATTCAAGAACATTAGCATATCAAAGATAATAGTGAAATCCCATTAGATGGTTATGGAAATCATATAAGGCTCAAGGGATTAAGATAACACACACCTAATACACTACATGATCATATCACATATTTCTCCACGCCCCAAATGGGGATGGAACTACTCACAATCATTACACTACCTACATTAACAAAATGAAACATTATACTTAAAGGAAATTTAACTAAGCAAGATATGAGCATTAAAGAAGCTTAAAAGGAAAGGAAAGACTAAACAAGCATGCACAAATTAAAAGACAAGATTAAAAGAAACTAGAATAAGTATTTTATTAACAATGACTCACATTGAAGGTAGCATCTTCTCCACCTTGAGTTTTGCTTGAAGGCTTACTCCTTAGAAGAGAGAATGCCACCAAGCAATGAGTAGTTACAATAGAAGGTGAAGAGTTCTATTTATAGCCAAAGAAAAAGGCAATCCGGGACAATCCCCCAATGTGGGACTAAACAAATATCATTAATAGACTAAATATACACTAATACGCGACCCACCAAAATCTTAGCGGATTTGGTGCAAAATAGACCGCTACTTAGCGGTCTTGGACCACCAATTGGCGGTCTATATGGTCCGGATCACGCTAGATTTTATTCTGGGCTTTTCTGGATGTCTTTGTTGGTCTTTGATGCATCTATTTCACTAGTTGGAGCTCCGACCCGAATAGAATTGCGAAAATACTCCCCATGATGGTGTGGAGTTTTTTTTTGCTCTTTGGTCCTTCGGTCCAACGTTCAGGTCCTTCTCCCTTGCATCTTAGTCCCCAGGTCTCACAATTAAGTCATTTTCCCTGCTTTTGGGTCATTTTATGCTTCATCTCTTCAAACCTATTTATTTCTAAAATTCAAACATAAAACTCGTCTCGTAGCATTGCTAAGGTGTAAGATAATGGATATAAGATGCAAATATAAGCATGAAATGATGTCAATCAAATACCCCCACACCTAAGTTTTTGCTAGTCCCGAGCAAAACAAAGAAAGAGAAAAGCAAACGAGAAACAAGAAATCCTAACTCACTTTCGTAGGAAACACGGTTGCACTTAACACGTGCAACAAGCCGTTAAACCTCCTTGTTGCCAAGGAGGAGTGTTGTCTCCTGAGGGTTTTCAGCGGATATACCCACAAAATCCGAACAAGATGCATTACTCAATCTAGACACTCGACTCGTTGGAAATATTTTGTCGATCATTGGACGCGGTAATCCTATGGGCCGACTCTATATAGGTAATCAGTCCACACCTAGCCTAATGAACCATTCGTGCAAGTTAAATAAGGAATTAAGTGAAAGACATGGACAACCTCAACATCCTCAAGTGATACAAAGTGTAAGGTCCATTAAGGTTCTTATTTGCATTACCATTTTTTTTCTTTTTGTTTCTTTTCTCAAAAAAAATTCTTTTCTTTTTATTAGTTGGAGCTTCATTCTCCCACCTTTCCCCAAATCTCCACATAGGGCAATCCCTACCACCCGTGTAACGGCGGTTGGTGCATCCCAAGTTAGATAACTCGAAAGCACCAGGCACCAAGTCCCCTCAGACCTACTTTCCCGAGTGATAGGAGCCGTGCGAGAAGAGAGAACACCTACTCACTTATTTCTTATCTACACATGAACCAAAACCCCTACACTTAATGTCTCACAACAAGATTTAAAGGGTCATTGACTACAACAAACTTCCTTAAGTTAACAGACACGAATTATTGACTCACTAGGTTTAGGGTGGACTTCTTTAAATGTTTGAGCACTGAAACCCTATGATTACTCACCCCAAGGGAAAACTGGGATGCATCCTAACGACTAGATAAATCCTAAAGCCACTGTACTAGATATCCTAATGCATCAAGTTCAAGACAATTTTGGGAGCTTTCTTTTTACTTTGCGTCTCAATGGTTTTGCACATGCTAAACACACACAAAACCCACAAAACATTTTCTTTTGCAAACACATGAAGATTTTGAAAGAAATGTGAAAATTTTAAGGCACTAGGCAAGCAAAAGAAGACAAGTCACCCAAGGATCATGGCAAACAGATATATCGATTTTAAATGCAGCACACTAACATGACCCTAACAATGCAAACAAAAGAAAACAAGATCAAAAGAAAAGACTCGACTATGTACACATGTAAAACACCCCCCACACCTACTTCATGCATTGTCCTCAATGAATGCGAGCAAGATACTTCATGGAATTATGCAATGAAATCGGGAAGATCTCACCAACGTGAAGCACAAAAGGAAGTTCGTGGTTATGTTGATGGACACAACCCAAATTCCCCTCAAAACTTGTGAGATACTTAAAAAGGGAGACAAAAATACGTGAAAGAAAAGGGGCCCAAATACACAAGGGTTGGAGCCCACAACAATGGATGCTCACTGAAGGAGTCTTTTATTGTACTTTTTTCCCCTCGTTTTTTGAATATAACTATGTACAAACATAAGTTTCCATCTTCATTTGTGAAAAGACATCAAATGGGAACCTCAAAAGTGGGTCAATGCACTTGGAAAGGGAACATGACACCATGCAGGGCCAAAATACTCATGCGTGGGCCCCCTTCACAAAGAGCACAAGATGAAATGAGAGGTTCTTGAATTGGACGCAAATGCATCTCATTCAAATGATCAAACTGAAAGAGTTTGAACCTCTCAAGAGTTTGGGAAATAAATGGCAACGGAAGAAGAATTTATCCCGTTGTGTTATTTTTGTTAATGTCGTTTTTTCACTTGTCTATAGTTTGTGATTGACTGTTGTGTTCCGAGTGCGGATTAAGAGCATTACAATAATGATGTTACGATCAAGTGGGGTTAAGGTTTACTCCTTCCTAGCAACTCACCAAATTATTAGTTGAAGTTTGTAATGACATGACTGGGGATCCCGGAATGGCAATCATGTATTTTTTTGTCTACGGAGATTACTTAAAAATTTAGGATCAGTTCCCAGTGAGGTGTTGGAATGCCGAACTAAAAACCTTTTAAGGGATCGAATCACTTCACAATCTACGATGCTGCCTTTGTTGGCCATGTAGCTTGGGCTGGCATGATGGTTCTGACGATCACACCGAATAGACCAAGTGCGCTACCAAAGATCTCGATCACCAAAATCGAGTAATGTTCTGGGTATCAAACATGCCGGTTGCAATTGCTGCCAATAATTCCCACACAAAGCCTATAGGACAAGAACAAGGTTTTCACAACAAAAAATCATGGGAACCACAGGGAAGAGAAGAGTATGACATACCTGCAAACTAGATTGACAGAACCCACGATTATCCCTGATGCAAAATAGCATAACAAGCTCTAAAAGACTCTGTGTTACGCTCCAAACTGAGGACAAGTGCTTACCCGCCCGAAGTCTGTACGTTATTACGATCCACGATCCAATCCACTGCGCACTCTGATTTTTAATCAATTTGATAGGCCCATAAATAATCTGAAAAATATAATCAATAATTTGTGAACTTGACAGCCCATAAGTACCAACTATCAATCAAACAGAATCATAATCATGTGGAAAATACAGAATAGGACATTCAATTAATGAGCACAATCAAGAGACATATATCACAAATAATATACACATAACAATATGGAACCCCCATTCGGATTCGATATCATCCTGTGTTTCTAAATCTATCAATCAGTCAGATGCACATCTCGTAGCTCCACACTAACGACAGGTAGCCTTTTCTCTCTCGAGTAGCTCCACGCTATCCGCTAAGTAGCTCTTTCCTAAGTGGCTGAGTTAGAAACATACACACAGGACATGTCAACCGGAATACAACACTACTAGAAATATAGGTTTCACCAACAGATATATATATATATATATATATATATCCGTCGGAGCACTATCCGTCAATGTACTGTTACATACACCGACAGATAGCGGTACCCATCGGTGTAAACCTCCACTGATGGAACGACACTGTCGGCAAATGTTTTCAAAGTATTCGTCATAGCAGAAACATACATCGATGAATTTATCCGTTGATGCAAATATCGAATGCATGACACAGTGGAATTTTTTCGCGGAAACCTACACCGACATATGTTATAACCATCACTAACAGATATTATCTATCGGTGAATAGTTTGAATCCTGATCCAATTAATTTTTTCACAGAAATACAAGCACCGACGACCAGGAAATCGACACCGATGGATATATCCGTCGGTGGGTGTTATATACATCGACAGATAGCATACGTCGATGTAGAATTCGAAAAATACCCCTTGAACTTAGTAAGTTTACATACGATGATTGATGATGTAACAAACACCAACACAAATCGTCCTTTGGTGTAGGTTTTATGAGGAGCCAAATCGGGCTTCCCCTTTCACTTTTCCTTTTCTAAAATCATAACCCTAACCATCGCCCCTTTCCCCTTGCCTCCGCTTCCCTGCATCGTCAATCCCTCCCACTGTAAGCATCTATCTCCTGTTCCCTGAACTCGAACCCTCCTTCTTGTCTCCTCCACCTCGTGCTATCTCCTCCACCGATCTCTTCAAACCCCAAACCCTAACCCTCCCCTTTGATGCCACCAACGAACCTCCCACGCCGCCTTCCTCCCACGTGACCTCAACACCCAAACCAACCCCTCCCGACCTTGTCCAATCCAAACCCTCCCAAACAGCTTCCCTGACCCCTCCTTCTTCCCAAACTCGTTCCCAAACACGACCCCAGTCCCAAACCTATCCCTAAACATGACCCTTAGCCCCAAACCCGTCCCAAACGCGACCCCCAGCCCCAAACCTGGCCCCAAACAAGTATTTAGTTTATAATTAATTTGGATGTTTTGAATTTATATTTTCTTGATAAATTAATCTATATGGTTTTAGATTAACAATAAAATGTTATTGTTAAGATAAATTCAGATTATTTATTTTGGTTTGAATGTAGTTTCAATTTGATTATTTTTGATTGTTTTAATGTAATTCGAATGTAAATTTAAATATAGTTGTAATATAATTGAAATATATTATGAATGTCGTTTAGAAAATGCTTTATATGAATGTTTGAATGTAAATGTTAATGTAGTTTATAAAATACTTTATAAAATACTTTATATGATAGTTTATAATATAGTTTAATGTGAATGTGAAATTCAATGTTTATATACATTGTTGAATCCTTTTTGTGTCTACAAAGATTTACAAAAATAATTATTGTCTATTTATAGGGGAGGTTCTGTAGAAATTTTAAAAAAATCAGCAGAAAAATGTAATCAATAACACGTTATTGATTCCATATAAAATTAAACAGAGTTTTAACTCAAACAAGTATTTCCATTTTGTAGGAACAAACATTCTGTCGTGTTGGATTAAACGGAATTGATACAATTTTTAGTCAAACAAGTTTAATTCTGAATTGTAATCAAACATAATTAAATGATAGTTGGGGTTGGTATATTATATTTTGGATTTAGGATTGTATTTTGTATTCAAAATTGTATTTTGAATTTTAGATTTAGTAATAGTTTTTGGATTGTTTTTTGGATTTAAAATTTAGGATTACATGTACGCTGATTAGTAGCATGTCATACATTACATTGATGCCATATATCTTTTATGTTACCCCATTTTTGTGCTACTCGAGTGTTTATTTGATGTGTTTCAAGGTTTAGGTAATAAAGAAGAGAAAGGAAGAGAAAATTACCTAACCCAAGAAGAATGGGCTGATTTTGAAGGTTCAGACATGTTTGTAATGCCAAGGACTGGATTGTAACTCAGGAAAGACCCAACTGAAAACCAAGAGGGAATTAAGTGTAAAGAAAAATATGTTGGTTGCAAAAGTCTAGAAACTCATGAACCAGAGGAGTAATTCAACAATTAAAATTATGTGATGTATTAGTGTGTATTATTCCTACCTTTGAACCTCACATGAGTTTCATAACCATCTAATGAGATTTTTATTCTTATCTTTGATTTGTTAGTGCTCTTGAGTGAAGCTTAGCACATACTTAGATTAGTGGACATATTTTATGGGTAATGATGAGGTGAGGATGAGGATGAAGTGGAAGAAGAAAACATGACATGTGGTAGCGTGTGCTCTTGTTGACCTCACCTTAATTAATGTCTTGTATGTTTTAATGATTGTGTAAATCTTATTTCTTGTAGAGACATAGTGGGGTTTGGTCTTTATGCATGAGTTCATTTAGCTTCATTTCATTTATTGTCTTGTATGTTTTAATGATAATGTTTTATCTTATTTTATGTGGAGGCAAAGTTGGATTTGGTTTTATGGTTTTCATGTACTACTTATTGTGACGAGCACAAATGAACACAGACATATTTTTGTATTTGCTTTCTTTCTCTACCCCCTAAGGGGTTTAGTTTTATTGTTTGTTTTCTGATTTCGTTGCATCGTAGTGTAATTCTGACCTCATTCCTCTCTTCTTTCCCCACTCGAGTATTGTGAATCCGACTTGTACACCCTCCCTGTCGACCGACCCATGCTTGCCACCGCTTTAACGCGGCCGTGCACTTGTGGTATTTTAAATGATTGGATTTAAATTTTAGAATTATATTTTGGATTACTTGGAGGTGCTTGTGAATGCATGATATGAAACTTTTCAATGCAAGATTTCAAAATTTTAAATTTATGAAAATATAGGGGACGTGATGCCAAAATTTATAAAAAATAGTTACTTTTGATTCATGGCTTAGTTATATTGATTTGGATTATGTGGAATGAGCTAGTGTGATTTGGCTTAGTTATATTGTTAGATTGAGTTTATTTGAATTGATTTGGATAAGTTGCGTGTGATAAATAGATTAAGTTTGAATTTGGTTTATTTGATAACACAAATATTAGGTTTATTTGAATTGAATTGGATAAGTTGGATGTGATAATTAGATTAACTTTGAATTGGGTTTATTGGATAGTACAAATATGGGGTTTATTTGAATTGATTTGGATAAGTTGGATATAATTGGATGTGACAATTTGAAATTGTTGATTTGATGATGGTAGAGGTTGAATAATTTATATTGGATTTGGTTATGCTTAACATGTTTTGTTTTACATCAATAGAATTATGAGTTGAGGTTGGATGTATGAGAAGAGAATTACTCAGAAATTCAGAAAAATCTTAAGTCATTCTTGAATCTCACCTTTGGTCCTCACAACCAATGTATTCATGATGGGAATAAAATCTTATGCCCATGTAAGAAGTGTTGTAACAATAAGTGAGTGACTTGAGGCAACGTCGTCGATGATATCATCGTAAATGGCTTTGTTGGTAATTACAAGAAATTGATTTTTCATGATAAAAGTATTACCAGTTCGAATGCACAAGTCATCATGACAATCACAACACAACCAACAAAGATTGAGTCAGAAGAGGATGAAGCAGATGACATAGAGGGTATGATACACGATGTGGTCGAATGTGGTAATGTCAGAACCGATTTGTCGTGACCAGGGATTACAAATTATGATCAGAAGTTTTCTTGCTTACATAAAGGACGAAGATCAACCGTTATATCCCGAGTACAAACTAGAATTGACAGGATTATTCACCATCAAAGCATTTCACATGAAGGGCACAAGTAGATGGATGTACACATCGTTTCTGAAACTAGAAGAACATTTGTACTGGCATCTCAAGTAGAGCAAGTACTTAATGTTGCAGAGCTTAAAGAAAGACAAAACGACGACCAATGGTTGGTCATTGTGTGAATGTTGTCGAGAGATTTATATAGCATGGAGGATGAAGCATCCGAAGTCCTTGAGTACGGGCAAGGAAATCTTGTCCAAGATCGAGTCAAATTAGATGATATTAATTTGGTCCATTTTGTTAGACCAGATTTAGAAACTGATGCTTGAGTTGAACACCTTGAGCGACATGCACAATATATGTATGAATAGATTTGAAGTTGTAATGACAAACCTAATATATGTATGAATAGATTTGAAATTTATAAATTTTATTATGCAGTTGATGATAAATTATATAACATCATAATTTAGGCATGTAGAGACATCAATCTTCACCATTGTACCTTGTGGGAGACCGTGATAGGCGTAGACGTCGACGTCGACGACGTCAAGCGGACGATACCCCATGGATAGCTGATAATGCAGCTGATAGTGACGATGTTCCTAGCGAGGAGGACACAGGTACAACGAGTACGAGTAGAGGTCATGGGTCTACACAAGTTCTAGATGTTTGGAGCTTTACCATTAAAAATGAGATAGAGTTCACTAAGAAGGCGTGCCAAAGGGAAAGAATGTCAAACGATTCTAGAATTTAATCCGCACGATAGCCAGGAAGACACAAGTACTGCCTTCTTGTTATTCAGATTGAATATTGGTGCCAAAAAAAGGACAATGATGTGGCATGGGCAGAATTAATGGTAATATTACACACATTCTTAAGTTACATTAGTATTGATTTAAAATTTAAACTAATTTGAATTTATTTCACAGTCACACTGAACAACTCCTGAGGGGTTCAAAGGAAAAATTATTAAGTCTCTGAACACTACATTTGGAGACTAGAGAGGCATGATTTGCGGCTAGACTACCACATATTTCAGGGAGGATTGGGCTACCCTGCTTGACTATTGGTCTAGCGAGACGTTTAAGGTAAATTTGTAAAAAAATTAGTTAAATTATTATCACTGACTAAAAATGAAGTATTTGGTTTGTTGTTGTTGCAGAAGAAGAGCGAGACTAACAAGAAGAACCAGGCAAATATGGTAACCCCACAAAAGTGTGGTACCAAATTTGTGGTGTGACAGAGAGAAAATGGTGAGACATTATTTAAAATTTTAAAATTATTATAGATTCATTACTGTTTTTATTTCTTATTGTTAGATCCTAATCCTTACTTTGGACTAATCTTATTTTGGTTTGATTAGTGGATGTTTATGCAGTGGAGTTGGTGAGATGGACGACTGGGATCGGGTTGTGTTGACGTAAGTCGGTTTTAAAGAGTTTAACCCATCTTTTCCTCATTCCCCCCCTTCTCTCATTCGAATCTTCTCTCCCTCAGCTCATCTCCTTCCCTAACTCCGGCGTGGTGCGTTTGACGCTGAGGAAGCGGTGATCGACGTGTGTTGGTCGTGTTGCGAGGTGAGTCGGTTCTCAAGCCAACCCATCTCATTTACTTTTCTACTTTCCATCTCTCTCTCAAATCCACCTATCTCTCAGTTTTTGTGGTTGGTGTGGTAATTGACAAAGGTAAAGAGGTTTTTGTGGATCAACAAGGTGGTGCGATAGTCGATCTAGAGAGAAGTGCGTCGGAAAATGGGTTTTGGAGAGAAGTGACAGTGGAAGCGTCGTCAAGGTTCTTCAAAGGTTTCTTCAAACCTTCTAGATATGTATAATTCTTAGTTTTAGCTCACTAATATTGTATGAGTATTTGGGAAGTTGATGGTAGGCCGAAAGGCTCGTCGTAGGTAGACGTGTAGCAGAATTGTCTGCTGGACCGGTCGACTGGTCGGTGCAACGGTCGACCATGTCTAGTGAGATTTCAGGTTTCTGCTTCGTGCCACCGCAACAGGGTCAGAGGACTGGATGAGTCTTTACCATCCAGGCAGATGAGGCGAGGAACGCCAACACTATAGTGGAAGGTACACGTTTTGTTGCTGGTTTGGTTGCCATAGTACGTTTTAACTGTGGGGCCACACACTCGTTCATCTAAGAGCGATTTGCGAGCATGTTGGGCCGTACCCCTACGATGTTGATTGTCACTTTTGAAGTCAGCACACCTTTGGGTCTTGTCGACACTGTAGGGAGCTTCCTCCCCGGCGCCACGATTGTTTCGGAAGATCAGAAGTTTCCAGCTGACCTGGTCTTATTGCCGATGGAGGACTTCGATGTCATACTTGGGATGGATTGACTATGTCAGTACGATGTGCGAGTCTTGTTCTGGGAGAAGAAGATTCTGATCTCGAGGAAGGGTCTACCTGATGTGCTGATCATGGGGACGAAGAACAGAGGAGGCAGAGTTCTTGTATCAGCAGTGAGGGTACAAAAGTCGATGCAGCAAGGTTGCAGAGCTTTTGTGGCGACCCTAGTAGTTCCAGATCCATAGGCAAGGAGGTTGGAAGATATAGAGGTTGTCTGGGATTTCTCAGATTTCTTTTCAGATGACATCACTGGTCTGCAGCCACACAAAGAGATAGAGTTCCGCATTGATCTGGTGGCTGGGACCACGCCACAGTCAAAGGTGTCGTACAGGATGTCACCAGCTTAATTGGCTGAGATGAAGAAGCAGTTGCAGGATCTGATATATACTCGGTTTATCCAACCTAGTGTCTCACCTTGGGGAGTGCTGGTACTCTTCATGAAGAAGAAGGATGGATCGCTGTGGATGTGTATTGATTATAGGATGCTGAACAAGGTTACCATTAGGAATCAGTATGCTTTACCCAGGATCGAGGACCTGTTTGACCAGTTGCAGTCAGCGAAGGGGTTCTTGAAGATTGATCTGCGATCCGGTTACCATCAGTTGAGGATCAGAGAGGCAAATGTGCAGAAGACATCTTTCAGGACGAGGTACGAGCACTACGAGTTTCTGGTGAAGCATTTTGGGTTGACGAACACTCCTACAACTTTCATGGATTTGATGAATAGGACGTTTAGTCAGTACCTCGACCATTTTGTGATTGTCTTCGTGGATGACATTTTGGTCTACTCTCCAGATGTGGAGCAGCATCGGGAGCACCTGAGAGTAGTACTTGGTATTTTGAGAGATCAACAGTTGTATGCCAAGTATTCAAAGTGCGAGTTCTAGCTGGGCAGTGTTACATTTCTGGGGCACATAGTATCGGGAGCTGGCATATCAGTAGATCCAGCGAAGGTTGAGGCTATGACACAGTGGAGAGCTATGACTAGAGTGACGGAGATCAGGAGTTTTGTGTGTCTGCCAGGTTACTATCGTCGTTTCATTCAGTATTTCTCCAGACTTGCTTCACCTCTGACGACTTTGATGCAAAAAGGCGTCAAGTTTGTTTGGTCCAAGAAGTACAAGGACAGTTTTCTGGAACTATTGAGTCATTTGACAACTGCTCCAGTTTTGACACTTCCCAGTGGAAGTGGGGGATTTGTGATTTACAGTGACGCGTCAGGCATTGGTTTGGGATTGCGTATGCTTCGATACAGCTGAAGGTGCACGAGAGGAACTACCCGACTGATGATTTGGACTTGGGAGTAGTGGTGTACGCATTGAAGACCTGAAAACATTATCTTTATGGCGAGCAGTTCGAGGTCTTCACAGATCATCAGAGCCTGAAGTACCTATTTTCCCAAAAGGAGCTGAATATGAGGCAGTGTTGATGGCTCGAGCTCATCAAGGATTATGATTTCACCATCTCGTATCATCCAGGGAAGGCGAACTCCGTCGCAGATGCTTTGAGCCGGAAGGTGGAGGTGACTACATTAGGTCTTTGTATCCAGGAGTGGAAGCTACTTGTGGCATTGGTGGAGTGGAAGCCGTTCGCTGATGGATCACGGGGCGCAGTGATTGCTGGTCTGAGGGTGGAGCCTCAGATGGTCTCGAGTATCGTCCAGGCTCAGAGTTCTGATGAGGAGTTAGCTGAGTTGTTGGAGTTGGCTGCCAGAGATTGATCAAAATTCTGCATAGGAGTCGATGGAGGGCTGAGATTCAGAGGTCATGTTTGGGTGCCAAAGGGAGGAGATATGAAGAATGAAATCTTAGAGGAGGCACACAGATCCCGTTATTGTATCCACCCGGGAAACACGAAGATGTATAAGGATCTTTAGAGAAATTTCTGGTGGAAGAGGATGAAAACAGAGATAGCAAAGTTTGTTGACATATGTCTGGTTTGTCAATAGGTGAAGAGTAAGCATCAGAGACCCACGGGGCCAATGTGTAGGATCGAGCTTCCAGAGTGGAAGCGGCAGCATGTGACTATGAATTTTGTCACAGGGCTGTCGAAGACGAGGGGATTCCATGACACGATTTGGGTTATAGTTGATCGACTGACCAACTGGGCACACTTCTTAGCTATCTGGACCACTTTACCTCTGGAGGGTTTAGCTAAGTTGTATATTGAGGAGATCATCAGACTTCATGGAGTGTCAGTTAGTATCATTTTAGATCGAGATCTCAGGTTCACTTCCAGATTTTGGGGACACATCTGAAGTTCAGTACGACGTTCCACCCATAGACAGATGGTCAGTCTGAGAGGACGATTCAGACGCTAGTGGATATGTTGAGAGCTTGTTCCATGGATTGGGTAGGACACTGATGAGAATTTTATTTATACCGTTAGTGCACGACGTCAATGAAGACGTGGCAAGTACGGGTCGAACACAAGAAGGGAGAGATATTGTTATTTTTGTGATTTTTGAGTAAGGAAGAAAGAGAGCAAAATATGGTTGGTTTGAGATTTTTGGTTTTTAATTTTCTAAATCAATAACAATAAAAGAAAATTAAGGAAAAATCAAATATGAATGGGAGTCCAGTGGGTGGAGGTTTAGGTGTCGGGTTTTGATTAGAGAATTCTGAAACTTATAATAAATCACATTAGTTATAAAGCATTACATGATAAATGATTTAGCATAAACTCAAGTAATCAAAATATACTAACATGAAATTAAAATAATAACGTAATTCTTCTTCTCATCACCCTAAATCCGTCACCCCCACCCTTTGGAGAGAGTTAGAAACTCATGGATGGAGGGAAGGAGAAGGGGTCCTAGAGAAACTACAAAAGAAAACTAAAAAAAACACAAAATAAAAGAACAAAATTTTATTACTAAAGTATGGAACAAAAACTAAGGACTAGGACCCTTTACAACAACGTTTCGGGGCTATTTATAGCCGATACAAGGGATCCCAATACATAAAAGGAAAGTACACGCGTCAATACAACATTGGTCAAAATTTGAGCACACGGATCAACTTTTGTGCGGCGGAATCGCCGCAATTTGTACATGAGGTGCGGCGGAATCACCACCTTTTTGGCTCAGAATCAACCCGGATTTTTCCTGTGTGTTTATGGTATGTTTTAGTTGTCATTTGCGCGTCCGGATTAATTATTGCATATCTTCGGAGATCCGAGTTAATTTCTTCATATATTTGGAGATCCAAATTGATTTTTCTCTAGAACTTCTCCAAAATAATCTTTTGGTACTCGTAATTTGCAGTCGGGTCCTCGGCTTTTGCATTTAAGTCCCTGACTACTTTTGTGCTTAAGTCCCTGGCCTTTGTAATTAGGTATTTGAATGCTTTTATGCTTGGATGAACTTCAATTTGAATCCCGATAATCTTGAACTTGGTCTTTATGATAGAAATGAGTCTCTTGCATGCGTTTATGCTCGGGATATGGGTAATTTGCATTCAGGTCCTTATATTCCGTAAATAAGACTAAACACATACCTTAGTAGCATTTATTGATATAAAATTAATCTAAATGAAAGACATATGATGCAATGTATGCAATGCATCAAATACCCAACACCTAGATTTTGCTGGTCCCTAGCAAAACAGAATATAAGAAAAATGAAAACAGGGAAATCCTAACTCACTTTCGTAGGAATCACGGTTGCACTTAGCATGTGCAACAAACCTTTAAACCCCAAGTTTCCTTAGAGGACGAGTTTTGTCTCGTGAGGGTTTTCAGTTGACACACCCACAAAGTCTTAATCCAACATTTCATACATAACTCTAAATATCTCCGCCTCAACCTTATACATCTCACTTAGAATTCTTGCATGCTCATTATATAAATCTAACTCATAAAGAATCTAACTTGGTCTTTGGTCCTCCAATATTCACACCACTAACCCTTCTACACATGTTATCACTTAAACTATTTTTCACGCCTCCTCTTGTGGTGAAGTATCATTCGGATCAACCATGGCATGGATCATTCTTTTAGCTTTGGGCCTTGAGTATCTTAAAGTTTTTTTCTTTTTCCGTGATTCAACACATTTGCTTTTTCTGACACTTTTACCCTTTTTGCATTCGTGTAGTGAGTTTCGTCGATAATCCCAAGCTGGCAGACTCAAGTTACCGGGTTTCAAGATACCCCTACGAACCAGTGACTCAAAGGCTTAGGCTTTCGTAATCATTTTGCAAATATGCTTTCCTCACTTTATTCCTTTATTTTTACTTTTATTTTCCTCAAGGCTTAATTGCTATTAGAAGTCCACACTTCCCGGTATATTTTCCTCAACCTCTGCTTTTTATCAACCAATTCAAAGATTTGATTCATCCAATTTAAGTGCATACATGTCTTAAAGGGTAATGGGTTATTTCTTTGGAACTTAGATTTATGTCATATTTCTACAAGCAGAACTATATAATAAGGAACAAAAACTCAATGCAATTTGTACTCGGGTTTTGGTGGTTCAATCTTAAGCTATGTCATGGAATATTGAATAATAATAATTATTTTTTTATTTTTTTATTTTATTTTTAACAAACAGAATATAAAGATAGATAAACACCCACCCACACCTAAATCATGCATTGTCCTCAATGTATGCAAAGATAAAGCAAATGCACTTATTACCTGAGTCAACTGTGGTGGAGGGATTGAATTTTCTCAGAGTCAACCATAGTCAGAACTGGATTGAATGACAACATGTTGGTGCATGTATCCAGTTGAATTGTTCCCCATGTTGCACTGAGAGTCCTGATGCATAGATTCCACACCCCTCACATGTATTGGTTCTCTTATTTGCTTGAGTGATGGTGGGTGTGTCGAAGAATTACTCCCCTTTTTCTCCTTTCCTTTTTGATTTTGTGATGATTTATTTGATTCAGAAATCTTATAAATACGCGATCTTATCACCACATCACTTTGATTGCATACTATTTCTGGCTCATTATCAACCTGAAAGATATTAAATTCAGCTTTTAAGTTTCCAAAAGATTGTTGCATGAGCCCATTTCAGCAATTTATCAACGACAAGTTCAGTAACTAGAACGACAAAATCCACTGGGTAAATGAAGTCACCAACCTTAATCAAAACATCCTCTACTACACCTCTTGGTTTCTTAATAGAGCAATCAGAAAATTCAAGGGTTGTCTTAGAGGGTTTTAGTGGACCAAGGTTGAGTTGCTCGTAGACAGAGAACGGAAGTAAGTTAACACTAGCACCAAGGTCTAGAAGGGCTTTGTTGATAAAAGTATCTCCTATCGCACATGAAATTGTGGGACACCTAGTGTCCTTATACTTTATAGGAGACGAATTTGAACGAATAGAGCTTATGTTTGCAGTTAAGAATGTCTTCTTTGGTACGTTTGTTTTTCTTTTCTTAGTGCACAGATCCTTTAAGAATTTAGCATAAGCAGGTATTTGTTGAATCATATCTAAGAGTGGAATATTCACCTTAACTTGCTTAAATACTTTCAAGATTTTCTCCATTTGTTCACTTGAGTTCTTCTTGAGTCTATTGGGGAATGGGGCTTTAGGAACATAGACTCGCTCAGGTTCAGGTGGAGTAGGTGGGTTGGGCTTTTCAATTTGGACTTCAGGTTCAATGGTCAGCTCATATGTGGGTGCTTGACGGCTAGATTGATTAGGAGTTCTAGGATTTACCACATTGTTATCAACTTGTTTTCCAGACCGTAATGATACAACTGCGTTTATTTGTTGGAACGGTCCTTCCTCATGTACCATTTGAACCGGCCTAGGGTTGTTATTTCCTGAAGGTGGTTGATAGGGCTGATATTGATTATTAGATCTTGGGTTCACCTCAGGTTGACTTGGAAACTGACCCTTTTCAATTTCACCTACTATTTGTGCTAGTTGGATGACTTGTGTTTCTAGCCTTTGGAAGGATTGGTTGGTTGTTTGCATAAAAGTTTTAACCAAATATTCCAAGCTCGTCAATCTAACATCATAATCTCCATTGTTACTAAACCCAGATGATGTATTATTTTGGTTATACAGGTTTGGTTGTTGTCTAGGAGGTTGACCTTGTTGGATCCATGAAAGATTGGGATGATTACGCCAATCCGGGTTATAGGTTGATGTGTATGGGTCATTTCTAGAATGGTTAAAGGTGACATTAACTTGTTCCAAGTCCGCACACTCCTCCATTATATGACCAGTCTGACCACATCTAGAGCAAGGGATAGAAAATGCTTGATTCACTAGGGGTCGGGTGTTTAGCTCTAGACTTTCCATTCTACGCATAAGGGTAGCTAGTTTTTCTTCAGCAGCTACGGTAGCATCTACAGCTAAGACACCTGGTTTGGGTTGACTTGCTATTCTAGATCCAATACTCGTGTTAATCGGTGCTCTAGCATTGTCCCATTGCATGCTGTTTTCAGCTAAATCCTCAAGAAAAATTCAAGCATCATTCTCATTTTTGGACATAAAGCTTCCTTGACTTACAGATTCTAGCATAACCCTAGATGTGGGTGTCAATCCCTCATAGATAATTTGGCACAATTGCCATCTTGGAATTCCATGATGAGGGCATTGGGTCAACAGACTTTTAAATCTTTCTAAATAGGAATAGAACGGCTCGCTCTCAGATTGATCGAATGCAACAATTTCATTCCTAATCCTAATAGTCTTATGGTTGGGGAAATATTTCTTTAAGAAAACTTGAACAAACTCGGCTCAACTCCTAATAGATCTTTCGGCTAGACTATATAGCCATTTCTTAGCGTCGTCCTTCAGTGCCAGAGACACGAATTTCAGACGCACTGCCTCCTCAAAGATATGCTCGTATTGCATAAGAGAGTATATTTCCTCAAATTCTCTAAGGAAGAGATAAGGGTCTTCCTTATAGGTGAACTTGGGCAACATACTCATGTATTGTGCCTTCAGTTCGAAGTCGCGACCCGGTATGACGGGCATAACGATGCACGATGGCTGAGCAGTCATAGTTGGGTAGCATCGATCCCTTAAAGTCCTAGGCGGGTCCACTGCATTCTCACCCATTGGATCCGGGTGAGGTGGTGCAACAGGTGGATTGGGGCTAAGCTCCAGACTGGAATCTAGATGAACTCGTGAGAGTCGACTGCTCAAGTCCCAAATACAAATCTGAGCGCACCGGTTTGAATCAATTTTTGAATTCAAATTCGAAATTTAAATTCCAAATTCAAATTCAAGAATCAATTGATTTTTTATTTTTTTAAATTTTTTTTTCAAAAATGGAAACAAACAATAGAAGGGGGAAAGATGAGAAAGGAATCCTAATCTAGAGAATTGAGGTGAGAAGAGAAAGAAGACTCAAATAAGAAGGGAAACTTAACTCTAAAGATAGAAAAGAGGGTCGGTCAGAAATTTCCTAAGCAAGCACGGTTCAAACAATCCTAGACCTAGTGTCGCTTAGATCTAGACGACTCCTAACTGGTTGAGTCGAATTGATTTGCTTGATTCACCTCCCTCACTAATCAAACCAAATTGGTCAGGCAGTGTATAGCTAGTGGGGGCGCTTCCGACAGAGTCGGTGCCAATTAGACAACCACTTCGCTTGGAAGACTTACGTCAACACAAAAACACTTCCTAGACACCAAATTAATTCGATTAGCTTCAAGTCATAGCAAGTCAAACCAATCTTCTCCTTAATTGAGTCTGAATCCTTAGGGGCCATTGTCTAATTGATTTTAATTTTAAGGCTTGGGTAACATTTAAGGATTGTGATTTGTGGGCCACGGAAGGGTGATGAAATCCCCACCGTATCTTTTCCTACGGAGTTGCCCTTAAGATAGTTTAACTTAAATCTAGCAAAGATAGTCAAACATTGGTGTTTAAATGGGGGCGATTGCATGGTGTATGCAAACTAAATTATATGCTTAAATGCAAATGATAAAACTGTGCACGTACCTTGCCTCCAACACTTTTCAACAAAAATTAATTTGCAAGAATTTAGCAAGAATAATGCATACAAAACACTAAATGGTGCATGCACTAAGGCCTTTCTAATTTTGCCAATTTTTAGGTCAGAGTTGAATTATTGCCAATTATGGAATTTTACCCTAACACGTGCAATTCTACTAAAAGGAAATTTTTCGAAACTAGAAATTACGAGGAAAAAGGCAACAAAGGTTACCTACGTACGCTCAATCGGGTTCGCCGCCCGCTATCGAAAATTTCCAGATGCTCTACGCGTCCACCCAGAGATGGAGACAACCTCAGAAAAATTTGAAGCTGAGATGCTCCAGTTGTGCGGCGGATCCGCCGCAAGTTCTTCTTTGGATGCGGCGATTTCACCGCCCTTGTTGCTCAGAATGTGCCCGAATTTCGCCACGCACTCTATTGTCTCCTGAAACGCAAACCCAAATAGTTAAATCGCGCACACGATAAACAGAATAGAATCGAAATTACAAAAAATAAACAAAATCTTCGTCGCTTCCCCGGCAACGACGCCAAAAACTTGATGAGAATTTTATTTATACCGCAAGTGCACGGCGTCAATGAAGACGTGGCAAGTACGGGTCGAACACAAGGAGGGAGAGATATTGTTATTTTTGTGATTTTCGAGTAAGGAAGAAAGAGAGAAAAATATTGTTGGTTTGAGATTTTTGGTTTTTAATTTTCTAAATCAATAACAACAAAAGAAAATTAAGGAAAAATCAAATATGGATGGGAGTCCAGTGGGTGGAGGTTTAGGTGTCGGGTTTTGATTAGAGAATTCTGAAACTTATAATAAATCACATTAGTTATAAAGCATTACATGATAAATGATTTAGCATAAACTCAAGTAATCAAAATATACTAACATGAAATTAAAATAATAACGTAATTCTTCTTCTCATCACCCTAAATCCGTCACCCCCACCCTTTGGAGAGAGTTAGAAACTCATGGATGGAGGGAAGGAGAAGGGGTCCTAGAGAAACTACAAAAGAAAACTAAAAAAAACACAAAATAAAAGAACAAAATTTTATTACTAAAGTATGGAACAAAAACTAAGGACTAGGACCCTTTACAACAACGTTTCGGGGCTATTTATAGCCGATACAAGGGATCCCAATACATAAAAGGAAAGTACACGCGTCAATACAACATTGGTCAAAATTTGAGCACACGGATCAACTTTTGTGCGGCGGAATCGCCGCAATTTGTACATGAGGTGCGGCGGAATCACCACCTTTTTGGCTCAGAATCGACCAGGATTTTTCCTGTGTGTTTATGGTATGTTTTAGCTGTCATTTGCGCGTCCGGATTAATTATTGCATATCTTCGGAGATCCGAGTTAATTTCTTCATATATTTGGAGATCCAAATTGATTTTTCTCTAGAACTTCTCCAAAATAATCTTTTGGTACTCGTAATTTGCAGTCGGGTCCTCGGCTTTTGCATTTAAGTCCCTGACTACTTTTGTGCTTAAGTCCCTGACCTTTTTGTAATTAGGTATTTGAATGCTTTTATGCTTGGATGAACTTCAATTTGATTCCCGATAATCTTGAACTTGGTCTTTATGATAGAAATGAGTCTCTTGCATGCGTTTATGCTCGGGATATGGGTAATTTGCTTTCAGGTCCCTCTATTCTGTAAATAAGACTAAACACATACCTTAGTAGCATTTATTGATATAAAATTAATCTAAATGAAAGACATATGATGCAATGTATGCAATGCATCAGACACTGGGATGAGCATTTGCCGTTGATAGAGTTCGCCTACAACAACAACTACCATTCGAGTATTGGGATGACACCATATGAGGCTTTGTATAGGATACCTTGTAGGTCACCGGTGTGCTGGAGTGATGTATGCGAGAGGCAAGTGGTTGGGCCTGCGATTGTGCAGATGTATGTTGAGAAGGTCAACGTGATCAGGCAGAGACTAGCGACAACTCAGAGCCGATAGAAGAGATACGCGGATAGGCGTAGGCATGTGTTGATATTTGAGGTAGGCGATCACGTTTTCCTGGAGATTTCACCATCTCGTGGAGTGATGAGATTCGGGAAGAAGGGAAGCTCAATCCAAGGTTTGTCAGGCCCTTTGAGATTCTCCATCGTATTGGAGATGTTGCCTACAGGGTTGCACTGCCATCGCAGTTTTCGGGTCTTCAGAACGTCTTCCACATTTCGATGCTAAGGTAGTACGTAGCAGATCCTTCTCATGTGATTCAGTTAGAGGTTCCAGAGACCCATCAGGATTTGTCTCTCGAGGATAGACCTGTAGATATTGTGGATGAGATGGAGCATCATCTCAAGAGGAGGACCATTCCGATGGTGAAAGTCAGGTGGCAGCACCACAATGGAAACTTGGGAGATTAAGGAGGAGGCCCGGAAGAAGTTCCCGGAGCTGTTTGATGAGTTCCTATTCTAATTGCGAGGACGAAATTCCTTTAAGGAGGGTGGATTGTTAGATCCTAATCCTTACTTTGGACTAATCTTATTTTGATTTGATTAGTGGATGTTTACGGAGGAAGTGGAGTTGGTGAGATGGACGGCTGGGATCGGGTGTGTTGAGGTGAGTAGGTTTTAAAGAGTTTAACCCATCTTTTCCTCATTCCCCTCCTTCTCTCATTCGAATCTTCTCTCCCTCAGCTCATCTCCTTCCCCGAGTCCGGCGTGGTGCGTTTGACGGTGAGGAAGCGGCGATCAACGTGTATTGGTTGTGTTGCGAGGTGAGTCGGTTCTCAAGCCAACCCGTCTCATTTACTTTTTTATTTTCCATCTCTCTCTCAAATCCGTTTATATCTCAGTTGTTGTGGTTGGTGTGGGAATTGACGTAGGCAAAGAGGTTGTTGTGGATTGACGAGGTGGTGTGATCGTCGATCGGGAGAGAAGTTCGTCGGTGAACGAGTTTTGGAGAGAAGTGTCAGTGGAAGCGTCGTCAAGGTTCTTGAAAGGTTTCTTCAAACCTTCTCGGTATGTCAAACTCGTAGTTTTAGCTCACTTATGTTGTGTGAGTATTTGGGAAGTCGACGGTACGCCGAAAGGCTCGTTGTAGGTAGACGTGTAGCAGAATTTTCTGTTGGAACGGTCGACCATGTCTAGTGAGATTTCGGGTTGCTGCTCCACGTCGGTCGAACGATGCCTCCGGGCGGTCGACCAGTGGTGCGTTAGAGGCAAGCCCTAGTAGTGTTCGGTCGAACGGGCCCCTTTGCCGTTCGACAGAGTGCACTGTTGTAGATCGGTTGGAGGCGTTGACCATCCAAACGGTCGACTGCCCGTTGACCTGTTCGATCGATCGTACGTGTAGCTAAGTCGGTTGGAGCCTAAACCATCTAAACGGTCGACCTATTGTTGATCGTTTTTGGCCGATGACTTATGCTGACTTAAACCTCGTTCGACCGGTGCAATGTGGTTCGACCGGTGCGACTTGGTGAGTTGGTAGGAGTCCCTGTATGTTTTCGGTCGACTGTGCTCCCTTTGGTGTTCGACCGTTCGGACATGTATATTCTTGGTGTTGTGGCGTAGACCCTTTTAGCGGTCGACCGCCTAAGGTTTTTGGTTCGACCGATTGGTCGGTTTTTTGGTTGAACCTGGGAGGTGACCTTCTAAATGGTCGTCCGGTCCCTGACTTTGGTTCGACCGTTCTTGCCCAATTTTGCACATGTGAGGTGTGTTTGTTGTTGTTGTCCTTGTGAGGTTAGTTGTGGTGCCGATGTTCTTCTGACAGGTGTGCTTGGTGAGCACGGGTGTGCGGTGGTTGGGTGAAAAAGCTCTGGAGCCCCGTAACTATTTGTGTGAAGCTGCGGTTGGGTGAAAAAGCCCTAGAGCACCGTAGTGCATTCGGATTAGGTGAAAGAGCCCTAGAGTCCGAGCAAGGACCTCGTGATAAGGGTTGGGTGAAAAAGCCCTGGAGTCTTGGTTTGTCGTGGTAGCTGAGGTTGGGTGAAAAAGCCCTGAAGCCTAGCATGGTGTTTATGCGTTTCTTTGTGGTTAGAAATGCATGTTAGATATCCTTTCAGTTTCATATATGTGTTAGGGGTTTGGCATACGGGGTTTTCTTTTGGAAACTCAGGGATTGTTGCATGTTTACCTTTTAGGTCGTGACCGACATTAGGGGGTGTGGACCGAGGAGAGGCGCATCGCTACCAGATCCTGCTTTCTCTCATTTTGAGGTCGGAGTGATTACTTGTATTTTGTATAGCCTTTTGATGTAATCTCACTTTTTAAATACTCGGATATATATTATATATGTTGGTGCACCTGTTTCCTTGTATCTTGAGTAATATCCTCTTGTTGATTGTATGTTTAAAAAGTTTAAAATTTATGCTTTTTGAGGATGTTACACTTATATATTCAACGATATTGAAGATTGCAAAAATCCAGACGCTGTTGATCCTTATCATTCCGACGATATGTACATCCGGCTTCATGACAAGACCCTCCCAGAAGCTGCGGTCGTTACTGTAAGTTTAAGTTAATTATTAATTTTCAATTACTTAATGTGGTTTGATACATTCTTTGTGAATTTATAGTGTTTTCTTATTTTAGGAACAATTGGAGTCTTTGCGATGACTAGGCGAGATGAACTCCCAGGGGTCTATCAATACAACGATTGGCTCCCAGGATCTAGTCAAAACTATTCTCAGCGATGGACATGGACGTGTGAGGATGTACTCGAGTCTCGTCACCCCAACTGACATGTTAGGCCTACATGGCACGCCATCTCAAGCTGAGAGTAGCGTCAGAGTGGAGGTTGGAAATGTGAGGAGATGAAGAAGATGTTAAGCCATCTAATGGAGACGCAAAACAACTTAGTGAATATGCAAAACGACCTCAAGAGGTATCAGTCGATGGTCGACTTTTTTATGGAGAGGATAGGTTATAATCCCGAGGTATTGTATTTATAATTTAGTAAATTATATTATATTTACTTAGTTAATTTATGTACATTACAATTTTTTAAGTGATGTTTTAATCATGCAGAGTTTTTGAATGCCAAATCAGCAGCTACGTCGAGATAATGATGATAATCGACCTGGCAGAGCCGACACGAGAGGTTTAGTAACTTAGCATTTTACTTTTTCTGTCAGTTTTTTTATTAACCGTTATTGTAGTACTTATTGAATTGACATGGTAATTGAAATGAAATTATAACTTGATTGTTTGAATTGTTTTTAGATAAGTTATATATATAGCTTTTGTGTTTAGATTATTTGTATTATTATTGAAAGAGTTGCATGTCTATGAATGGTTGTTGTTGAATGATGATTCAATTGGATGTGTATGAATGCTTATTGAATGATGTGTATGAATGTTTGACAAATGAATAGAGAAATCTAGAACTCGAAAGAGCAAAGATGCTCTTTAGGGTTCTGGAAAATAAAAACACAGACGAACAATATCCATCGGTAATACTATTGACGTTTGCAGACATACACCGACGGAATGATATCTGTCAGTGTATGTAACCGATAATAAGCTCTGACAGCACCTATTTGTCAGTGTAGGTTCTGCAACCATCGGAGGACGTATTGGTGGGTGGAATCTACACCGGCGGATTGATTCGTCAGTGTTTTACACCGACAGAAGTTCCATCGGTGAAAGGCCGTTTGTGTTTGACGATACGACGAAAGCAAGTGAAAATTTTTGGCAGTAATTGTCGTTCCAAAAGTACCACCGACGGCATATATATGTCAGTCCGTTTGTCGAAATATATATACACTGACACATTTAACATCGATGGAGTCATATCCGTCAGTGTATAGGAACATCGACGGAAGCCTATAAGCACTGACATATACCTTCCATCGGTGAAGCCCTGTATTGTTGTCGTCCCACCATGCAATTATATTCAATATCGATACTCAGCATGCATGCAATTACAAATATCGAGAGAGAGAGAGAGAGAGAGAGAGAGAGAGATGACATGAAATATCCAGTGTTTATAATGTTTGAGGTAATAATTAAATCACAAGTTACTCATAAACATCTTAGCAACAAGATCAATGATATAAAATTCAATATTCATTGCCCATCATGAACGGTGATTAAACCTGTAAATGTAGATGAAGTGGTTAAAGTATGTAGTTGAACTCATGTTTTGAGGTCAAAATTTCTATTTAGAGGGATAGGTTGTAATATCTGAATTTCTACCCAGAATATAAATGATATGATATGAAAGGATTGGATGTATTATAAAAATCAATGCATCATTAGGTGTTGTAATGGATTTAGGAAAACTTGGGGTGGATTTGCCAATTTCCAGATATTTTAATGAAAAATGAGTTGTTGGACAATTGGAAGCAATTTGGTCTTAATAGTTGTTTGCTTCTTAAACAAGTTTGGTTGCCACAAAATGAGAACTTTGAGACTTAAATCAATATTTTCCATGGGATGTTTAGCACACTTGGCTAAATTCCTTAATTGGAGTCAATAGAATTACTCACTGCCTTGCATAACTAGATGATGGTGGATTCAGATGGTACTCCAACTTAAGGGATGAAAGCTAATCTAGGTAATATGTCTTGCCGGGTGCCCACTGGTTTGTTGACGTGGTATTAATTAGTTGGAATCATAGTGAATATATCTTTGGTGTATTGAAGTTAAAGACCTTTTAAAAGAAACATATTAGTTCTAGGTTGTCTTTTCATCAGTTTGGACTTCTCAGAAATTATTGTCATAGTACGTCAACTATGCAAATTTTTGTTGGTCTACTAAAGAAGGTGAATTGCTCATGTGTTGGGACTTGCATTGTTTAACCTCATTAAAGTTGTGTATTAGTTGATGGTTATTATTAATGTCCTCATCATTCGGTTGAATGCATGCTCACCTGATGAATTTCTATTTTTGCAAGTTGACTACACATGACTTAGTAGTGTTTACAAGTGCCTGACTGTCTTATTTGATTACTACACAGTAGATATTTTCATGCAACTATCTCATGTCTTATATGATTGTTTCCGAAAGAAAGTGTATTGAATTGAATATCTTAATAGCATATGGTGGTCATCACTAGATTCTAATGACTTTGAGTGTGACCGAGTGCAATGGGTTTTTTGCGGCCTTTTTTCAAAATGCTTATTCCAATCATCATGTTTAGATGACTATTTTATTAAGACATATGGATGGGATGCCACTTTTTGCTGTCAGAGGCGTACGTGGTAGCGATTGTTGCTGGTGTGTTATGCACCGTCGACAAGAGAAGGCTGGATAAGCAAAGAACCTCATTGGCTAATTTAAAAGGTTTTGTTGGGCGGGCCGTTGATGTAGTCCTTTGGAAAATTAAAGATGGTCCCCCCAACTCCCTGGTAAGGACGCCACACTCGAACCCATACCCTCTTCATCTAGCAAGCGGCAGCGAAAGTGGAAGCGAAATAATGTGTTGTTTAAAGAACACATGGGGCTTCCCTATAAGGTTTAAATTGCTTTTAGTTTTCGACCTCAAACGTAGAGAATGAAAAGGAAAAGTCTGCATGGATTCCAAGGAGTGCACCTAAATCCAGTTCTTTATATCTTTTAAAGGACACTTAGGTATGTTCTCAAGGAAAAGTGGATATGGATTCCCATTTATAACACGGATGTGAGATCTCCTTTCTAAGGTAACATGTAAGAATTTACCACAGTACAACCTATGATTGTAGATCATGTAATGAAAGGTTGTTTCCTCTCATAACGAAACCAAAAAGGATTTTTATAGTTGTTTAACACTAATCCATAAGATTTTCTATCGGTTTTTGATATTTTTCCTTTCTCAACATTTATGGTCGGAAAAGGAAAATGATGTAAACCTTATAGGTATGTGGTCGCCCAAACCACGTTTAGTCAACTGAATTCCCTAAATAGAATCACTAGTTGGGACAATCGAAATGTGTTGGGTCAATATAAGACATGCTTGGGAAATATTGTGCTAGGAATTAGGATGGTCAATTTAAGACAAGACATGATTATACAATAAGAAGTTAAAGAATAAAATGTATTTTTAGCAAAGGAAGAAATTTATAGCCATAGAAAAAGGTAATCCGGGACAATCCCCCGGTATGAGACTAAACAAATACCAAAAATAGACTAAACATACTCTAATACACGTGCCCCAGAAATCTTAGCAGACCCGGGCCAACCCGAACCGCCAATTAGCGGTCCCAGACCACCAATTGGCAGTCTTCAGGATCCGGATCCATCTGGTTTTCATTTTGGGGTTTTCTTGATGTATTTGTTGGTCTTGGATGCATCTACTTCGCTTGTTGAAACTCCGACCCGAATAGAATTGCCAAAATACTCCCCATGATGGTGTGGAGTATTCTTGTTTGCTCATTGGTCCTTCTATCTTGCATTCAGGTCCTTTGATCTTGCATCTTAGTCCTTGAGTCTTTCAACTCAGTACTTTTTCCTGCTTTTTGGTCCTTTTATGCTTCTTCTCTTCAAACCTCTTTATTTCTGAAATTCAAACAAAAAACTCGTCACGTAGCATTGCCTAGATGTAAGATAATGGATATAAGATACAAATATAAGCATGAAATGATGTCAATCACTTGGCGAGAATCTTCAACCACATGAATTTGGTTATTGATTTCCTTGACGAAATTTGATATCGTCAACTGGAAAGCATGGAAATCATAGGTGAGCTCCTTTATTGCTTTGTAGTTGCGATGTACTAGTCCACGAACTTCTTGGATCTCATTGCAATTCCTGTCCACAATCCTCTCAAGCGGATAAGCCCATGAGGGTTGATTCCATTGAGCATCCAAACTAGTTGGCCATTCCAGTCGAGTGTAGTGCCGAGGACCATAAGTCGATTTCAGATTCCATCTTGGGTCAATCGCGAGTTCGGTTGGAGTGGGAGACAAAGATTGTGCGTCGATCATTTCTTCATCGTTCAGGGATTGGTCATAATTGGTAGAGTCATCTTCTTCATTTCCCTAAGGTGCTTCAGCAGTGGCTTTTCTCTCCTTAATTTTCATCTGTTTGAGCGTGTATTTGTCAATGATTGTTCGGGATGATTTGAACAAATTTGAGTCAGAGCCTACTTTGAAGTGTTCGTCAATGAGGAAGATGATGATTGGAAAAGGAAGAAAATTAATTCTGCAGTGAGAGATATAACACATGTGATTAACGATGAGGAGAGCAATTTTTGCGAGTCCTGGTGCAAAGATTGAATAAGCATTTAATCATTTGATGTCCGAGTACATCTTGATGACCATTGCAAATGAAAAGATTGTAGGAGATGAATCGGGAAAGGACTTTACCAATGATTGGTAGATGAGTGGTAGATATCTTTTGTTGTGGTGGCACCATTAGTTTTGTGACATCAACAAATTCATTGATGGAACCACATACCCCCTCCCAAACCAAATCGTAGATGTCATCTCCGTTGCTTGAGAGACTGTTGATCTCCCCAAGTAGTTCTTGTTCCAAGTAAGTGAATTAATGGCTAAGGTCGGGTCTAGGCCAAGAAGAATATGGTAGAGGGATTTGACTGAGAAAGTGTGAATAGATTTGAAATTCCAAATAAGGGAAGCAGTGGCAGCATTAGAGATAGATCATGAATTTATCAAATTCAAAAGAGAGCAAAATTGAGATGATTCTAGGTCCGTGACGGGCCGAGAGAACGATAGTTTTTAAACCAGTGACGAATCTGGCCAAGTCAAGAGATCAACAACCCACACCTCCTTATCCACCACGACATGTAGAGTAGGGGAAAAGAGACCAATTTCCCCAAAATCTAATATTCATCACATATCCCACACCACACCTCATTCTCTGTTGTGCCACATCTTCCCCTTCAAGAATACCACTCCACAAACCTCTTATACTTTTGATATGTTTTGGGAACCATTCAATAGAGCTATGGTAGTATTTATCACGATTACACGTTTCCACAAAGGTAAATCAGGATCTAGCGATCCAGACAACCTCCAAACCCATTTTCCCACTAAGGCTTGTTTATCAATTAATATATAGAATCCCCAACCCTCCCCTACATTTTTGTTGACACACTATCTTCCATGGGACAAGAGGGTAGCCCAAGTATTTCTCACCTTTTCCTCCTTTCCAAAGGAAATTTCTTTGTAAAGGAACCATTTTATTTGCTACACTTGTTAGGACATTAAAGATTGACATAAAATATATAGGTAAGTTAGACAAAACAAATTGGATTATTGTCAATCTACCCTCCACCCCCATGATAGAAATTTACCTTTCTATCCTGTAAGTCTAAGATCCATTCTTTCCAAAATTGGGTCACAATCTTCTCTTCAATATTTTTTGGTGAGAGAGGTAGCCCCATATATTTTTATACAGGAATATCTCAACTCTATATCGAAGCATGTTTGACCGATCAAATATATCTTCAACCTGTATATTTATGTCTATCACAAAAGCTTTTTTCCATTTAACAAAAAGTTCTGAAACCCATTCTAAAATCATGAGAAGACAAAATAAAGTTTTGGTCAAATTTTATTACCATTACAAAACAACAAAGTTTCATCTACATATTGGAGAAAATGGACTTCTTGTCCATTTCTTCCCACCTTAAAACCATCCCACATGCTATGTTGTTTGAGTACCTCTACCAACCCCAAGGATTGCTCCGAAAAGGTTAATAGTAGTGGAGAAATTGGGTCCCCTTGTCTAATCCCTCTTGAGCTCATTAAAAACCACAAGGTGAGCCATTTGCAATGATAGAGAAATTGGTTGTAGACACAATGGTGTTTATCTAACCCCTCCATTTATTTCGTAATTTGCATCACCTTATCAAGGACTTCCCAATCCACACAATCATATTCCTTTTCTAGATCCATTTTAGCAGTAACCTGGGCTTTTTGGAGCGAGATCTAGCCTCTACACATTCTTGATCCAGTAGGAAACCATCAGTAATCGTTTTATACTCAACAAACGTAGACTAGTAGCAAGAAGATAGTTTGGGTAGTACAGTTTTGAGCCTTGCTGACATGATTTTGGAGAAGATTTTAAGACAACAATCGAGTAGGCTAATAGGTTTGAAGTCAATCAAGGTGATCGCCCCAGCCAATTTTGGAATTAGGGAAATGAAAGTTCACTTGGTTGAGGAAAGATCAAACCCATCAAAACAATCCTTAATTAAACCCTCAACCTCAGGATCCACAATTTGCCAACACTTTTGATAAAACATAATAGGAAAAACGTCAAGTCCAGGAGCACCATCAGCCCACATTTGAAAAATAGTTTCCTTGATTTCTTGTTTAGTAATTGCAGCCTCAAGTCTCATACGATCCTCATAATTAAGAGATTTGAAATTTACATTATTTGCCCACGGGAAAGATCCACTTCTTTTCTCAGAGAGTTTTTTTGAAAAAATCTATTATCTCTTCACAAAGACCATCTTTATTCGACACAATCCCGATGTCATTTTGTAAATTTTGAATACCACTTAATCATTTTCGACCATTTGCATTTGAATGGAAGAACTTTGTATTTCAACCTTTTAACTCAAGATCGTTGTTTCCAAAAAAAATCTTCATTTTTCATCATTTGTTCCTACTCAATTTTTTAGTTTCCCACGACAAATTTGTTGATCCACGGAAAGTGGATGCTCCTCTTCCAGAACATCTAAGATATGAAGTTCCTTATGATCCTATCTTTATTAGCATTGACATACCCGAATTTGCCTTTGTTCCAAATTCTAATTTGACCTTTAACTTCTTTTAACTTAACGATTAAGGTCAGACTATTATTTTCTTGGAGGGGCACCATTTTCCACAAAACATGAATTTTCTTAATAAGGTATGCTTTTTCAAACCACATTTTTTTGAATCGAAAAGGAACATGATCCCAATTAGGACACTTAGTGTCAAGGCAGATAGGCACATGGTCAGAAATGTCACGAGGTAAACCCACAACCCCAGAAAAAGGGAACACTCGGTTCCAATCGGTACTCACCAAGAATTTGTCCCATTTTGAAAGTGCAGGATCATCTCTAAAATTAGACCATATAAACTTTTGGTTGGACAATGGAAGGTTGATTAAACCTAGGCAATTTAAAAGTTTTGACAAATTTGACATAGATTTCCCATGTTTACTAATTAGTAGCATATCATTCATCATATGCATGCTATATATCCTTAATTTTACCTACATATTGTGCTACTCAAGTGTTTATTGTTATATTTTAGGTATTAGGTAATAAAGAAGAGAATGGAAGAGAAAAGGGACTGGAAAATAAGAAGAAAAGACATAAATGAACCAAAATGGACCTCTCGGTCATACACAAGAACTCATCTCCAAGAGGGAAGGACCTAGATGTAAGCCTGAATGGACCAAATAGCAAACCAAGAAACTCCAAACTATCATGAGGAGTATTTGGGCAATTAATTTCGGGCCCAGACTCCAATTACTGATCCGAGTGCATCCCACATGACTAATTGAAGTACTAAAGAAGATATCTGAAAATGGGTCCGATCTGACAAAAAGTGACCGCCAATTGGCGGCCCAAGACCCGATTGGCGGTCCTTTTTTCTCATAATCCGACTTGATTTCACGTGAATATGGGTTATGTGTTTATGTCTATTCTGTGAATGTTTCATTAGTCCCACATCGGGGGATTGTCTCTAGTTCCCTTTTTTCATGCCTATAAATAGAACTCTTCTTCCTCCTTTGTAATCCACCCACTGTTCGGTGGTCATTCTCTCTACTTAGAGTAAGTCTTAGAGCAAAACTCAAGTGGAGAAGAATGCTACTTATAATGTGAGTCAAGTAAATAAAATAATTCTTAGTGGTTTTTTAATGTTGTCTTTTTTTAATGCTTGCATGTTTAGCTTAGTTTGTTTTCTTTATCTTAGTATAATTAGTAGAAGGTCTTTCTTCCTTAAATACAATTGTTAGTTTAATGAGTGGAGAGTAGATCCACCTCATTTGGGGTGCATGTGATGTAGATTATTGATAGTGATGAGTTCTTTTATTTGTGACATTTCGTGTGCTTAAAGTAGATCTATACTCGTAGCATGCTTAAGCTTGTATTAGATGGGATAGTGATGAGTTTATCTTGTTGCTTATAATGGTTTGAGGGAAATGACTTGTTATGTATGGATTCATGCTTGGTGCACATTCACATGAATGATTTAGGTTGTATGTAGGATTAATTGATTCTCTAATGGCCACACTAGGTACTTATCGCATGCTTGACAATCTAAAATCAACGTCAACTTTATGTGAGATATATGTGTGCTCATGGTTTCTCATGTAGTGTTGTGTATCCTACACTTAGATTCTACACTAGCTTCTATTTGTATACCACACAAACTACACTTATGCCTAATTGAAATGAAGACTCACTCTCACACACACATACCTACACACCTCTACTCCATGGGGTTTAGTTTAATTGTTATTTCATTCGTAGTTTAGTGTATTTAGTGTAATCAAACGTCTTCTCCCCTTGTTTTCCACTTGACTTCGAAAGAAACAGAGTTGACACACCTTCCTGTGGACTCGACCCATATTTACCACGTCCTCACCGATGTCGTGCACTTGAGGTATTTAAAACGAGCTCCTTTCGAAAGTAAACCTTACATTGTTAAAGTCACCCCAATTACGCAAGGTTTAGTAAATTGGGTACCCAATTGGTTGAGCTTGGCAAAAAAAACTCTCCACAATAATCGTCTCAAGGGGCATAAATATTGGTGAAAACAAACTCGAAATCCGAGGACACACATCCAAAATGAAGAGAAATGGAAAACTACCCAACCCATTGGTTAATCAAATCAAGCTTGTTATTATTCCATAAGATAATTAAACCACTAGAGGCCCCAGTATCAACAAATCAAGCATGTTAATATTTCGTATTCGCACCTGTATCAACAAATCGGATACTTCTATGCCTCCCAATAAGAATAGCAATTCTAAGGTCACCCGTTTGAAATTTTGTTTCCTGAATTGCCATGATCCAAGTGCTATATTTCACCCAAAACTCCTTAATTGATTTGCTTTTATCGTGATCCCCGAAACCTCTTACATTCCAAGATATTAAGTTCATTTGGGAACGTCATTGTTCCCACTCTTTTTCGATTTTCTACCCCTTGTAGTTGTGTGATCTAATATTGGTCCAATCTCATAAAGTTCCCTAAGTCCCCCCAGGTTTGTTCTTACGGGGTCTGTCTTGCCTATGTAAGCCTTTTTCACTTCCTTAGAGCTAACATACGATAAATTTCTAGGTTAATTCTCAATATATGTCAACAGGGACCCCGAGTAGGTGAGAAACAGATGTTAGAGAGTTAATTCATTCCAGTTTGTCATTCGCACCAATCACCGATGGGTTAACATCTGAATCCAGAAAAACTACCGCTAATGGCTCCCCATGGTTCACCTCTTCATTTTTCTGAGCAGCATCTATCTCTACTAGTGGAAAGTTCCCCCTTACACCACTCGAATGTCCCTTCTCCTAACTTATTCATTCGATTGCAGTTTCCTTACTAACCACCCAATCGATACCCCCTACACTTAATATTTTCTTATGTGTCTTACTGACCCCATCCCATTGCAAACCTACCCTAGCATCGGTTATAACCACATCCAACAATTCTCTAGAATATTATTCCCCTACTCCATCCACCATATCCTCTGATGTGGGTTGAAAATTCTGACCATGGACATTGTCACTGATTGACATCATTTCATGCTTATATTTGTATCTTATATCCATTATCTTACACCTAAGCAATGCTACGTGACGAGTTTTATGTTTAGTTTTCAGAAATAAAGAGGTTTGAAGAGAAGAGCCATGAAAGGACCCAAAAGCAGGAAAAAGGACTTAATTGGGAGACCTGGGGACCAAGATGCAAGACAGAAGGACATGATCGTAAGACAGAAGGACCTAAGAGCAAAACAGGAAACTCCACACCATCATGGGGAGTATTTTGTCAATTCGATTCGGGTCGGAGCTCCACTAAACAAGTTAGATGCATCCAAGACCAAGAAACTCTCCAAGCAAAGCCCAAAACAAAAACCAAGCAGATCTGAAGTTTATAGACCGCTAATTGGCGGTCCATATGGCCCCAAATCCGCCAAGCTTTCTCCTGGACTTGTATTATCATGTGGTTAGGCTATTTTTGGTATTGGTTTAGTCCCACATCGGGGGATTGTCCCGGATTAGCTTTTTCCATGCTTATAAATAGAACTCTTCACCTCCCATTGTATCCATCTCTCTCTTTGGTGGCCACCTTCCCTACTAAGAGTGAAGCCTTGAAGCAAAACTCTGGTCGAGGAAGAGCTACTTGTAATTGAGTGAGTTAATAATAGAAGTTTTCTTTTAATTGTGTTGTTTCTCTCTTAGTTTAATTTCCTTCCATATGCATGTTTGCTTGTTTGTTTTGTTTTATGCTTCTTTAATATTTCTTGCTTGATTAGTATAAATTTAATTTCAGTATTATGCTTGCTTTTGTTAATATAGTTAGTGTAATGAGTAGTGAGTAGTTCCATCCCCATTTGGGGGGTGGAGAAATATGTGATATAATCAGGTAGTGTATTAAGTGTGTGTTATCTTAATCCCTTGAGCTTTAAATGATTTCCATAACCATCTAATGGGTCTCCACTCTTATCTTTGATATGCTAATGCTCTTGAATGAAGCTTAGCTTATGCTTGGATTAGTGGATCTATTTTATGGGGAATGATAAGGTTAGGATATGGATAGGAATTAATATTGGAAACACAAGTTGTAGTGTATGAACTCTTGTTGCCTTTACCTTAGCTAATGTCTTGTATGTTTTAATGATGTAGTCTTATCTTAATTCATGTGGAGGCATAGTAGGGTCTAGTCTTTATACTTGAGTTCATTTAGCTTCATTCCAATTATTGTCTTGTATGTTTTAATGATGTAGTAAAATCTTAATTCATGTGGAGGCAAAGTTGGATGTAGTTTTATGATTTCATGCACTACATGTTGTGAGGAGCTTAATTACACACACACACCACACACACATCTTTATGTTCACATCATTTCTCTACCCCTTTGGGGTTTAGTTTTTCTTGCTTCTTTTCCATTTCCATTTGCATCTTAGTGTAGTTTAGTGTAACGAACCTTTCTTCCCTTTCTTTACCTCTCGCCTTCGCACAAACCAAGTGTCGACACACCTCTCAGTGCACGATCCGTATTTGCCACTGCTTCAACGCGGCCGTGCACTTGCGGTTAAATATAAAATGAGATCAATCAGTCACCAATAAGGGGAGAGGACACAACCGAAAGAGTATTCAGAAGTAAAAGAAGTGCTAACAAGGGGTTAGAAGAAACAATAGAAGGGAAAATAAATAGGAGTTGGGAGGAGCCCAAGTGCCCATACCATCGTTGATTTGAACCAAAACTTACCACCAATGTTTTCCCCAAACATGAATTGCTTCCATGGAAATTAGTAGGGGATGTTCGGTCGACTGAGTGATGTTCGGTCGACCGGTTTATTTCGGGAAAAAAAATTAAAATAAAATAAAAAACGGGTTCGCCCGAAAATTCGGGTTTTTGATTTTCCCAACCCGACCCGACCCGAACCCCTCCCCAACCCGACCCGACCAGTCGGGTTCGGGTTGGGTTTCGGGTTGAACCCAACCCATGTGCACCCCTAGAAATTAGGATCAGAAGGTGTAGAAGATGGCAACTAAAGAGTCGACAATACAAGGATGGGAAGTGACATTTTTGCTGTCGGCAAGGAGAGGAAACAGGTGTTCCTGGCTGAGCTAGTTGGTCGAGTTGTCCAGATTGATGTGTTCGTTTTAATACCGCAAGTGCGCGATGTCAGTGAAGACGTGGCAAATACGAGTCGATCCACAGGGAGGTCTTTCAAAGTGAAGTGGTAAAATAGTGGAGGAGAGTTGTGATTACACTAGGTAAACTACACTTTACTAGAAAGCACAAGAAAAGAAAACGAAAGCGAGGGAAATCGAAAGCAACATAAAATTTAGGAAAAGAAACCCCTAAGGGGTGGAGTGTGTGCACATATGAAGTGAAATAAGTGATGAATGACGCATGTAAGAATGTATGTGTGTGTCATGTGTGTGTCTTCATGCATAGGACGTGTCTAAAGATGTGGCAAAAACCTATCAATCCATTCATACAACGTATCGACAATTACTACTTGATTAGCATAAGACAAGGCTAAACATGAAACGTGTCTAAAGATATGGCAAGACTCATCAAAAACCAGGAACTCATGTGAAGAACAAAGCTAAGCATGGGAAGTGACTAAATGTTTTGGCAAAACCATCAAAATGAAGTTTCTTCCATCAATCAAGCAAGCAAACTAACATATAGCATATTCAACAGGAAATTTCAGTCAATAAACATGAGCAAACTAAGCAAGGGAAGCGTATAAATCTTATGGCAAAACCCGTAAAAAATCCCCCAACATTTAGATGATTAAAATACCCTCAATGAACATACAAACATGCAAGTCTACGCAATCAAAAATTCATCAAACATCCAAACTTCACAACATATATGTACATCATCTCCACACCCCAAAGGGTGATGGAACTACTCACTACTCATTAAGAAAAGAAAACAAAATGAAATTAAACTAAGCATGCAATAATTAAAAGAGAAGACAATATTAAAACAAACTAAGAAAATTTATTTTATTTACATGACTCACATTACTAGTAGCATTCTTCTCTACTTGAGTTTTGATGCATTGCATACATTGCATCATATGTCTTTCGTTTAGATTACTTTTACATCAATAAATGCTACTTAGGTATGTGTTTAGTCTTATTTACAGAATACAGGGACCTGAATGCAAATTACACACATCCCGAGCATAAACGCGTGCAAAAGACTCATTTCTATCATAAAGACCAAGTTCAAGATTATCGGGTTACGAATGGAAATGTATCCAAGCATAAAAGCATTCAAGTCCTAATTGCAAAAAGAACAAGGACTTAAGCACAAAAGTAGCCGAGGACTTAACTGCAAAAAGTCAAGGACCTAATTGCAAATCACGAGTAGCTTTTATTCTCTTGGAGAAAATATATAGAAAAATCAATGTATATCTCCAAATATGTGAAGGAATTAATCCGGAGCTCAAAAGAATGGAAAGAATCAATCCAGACGCGTAAAGGAGGATCAAATCATACCATAAACATTCAACCAAAATCTGGACCAAATCAGAGCATGATGTGCGGCGATTCCGCCGCAGATCACACACACCATGCGGCGATTCCGCCGCCCCCTAGTTGATCCGTGTGCTCCAATTTCGTCCAGTCGTGTCTGGACACGTGTACTTTCCAATATTATACCTAGATCCCTTGTAGCAACTATAAATAGACCCGAGAACGATGTTACAAGGGTCCTTAGTCTTTGGTGTTAGTTTTTATTCTTAATCTTAGTTTTGTATTCTTCTTTTCATTAATAAAATTCTGTCTTTTATTTCTTACTTTTAGTTTTCTTTTGTAATGTCTCAAGGACCCCTTCTTCCTCCCTCTATGAGTTTCTAACTCCTTCCAAAGGGTGGAGGTGACGGATTAGGGTGAAGATAAGATGAATGAATGTTATTATTTTAATTTCGTGTTAGTATATTTTGATTACTTGAGTTTATGTTAAATCATTTATCATGTAATGCTTTATAACTAATATGATTTATCATAAGTTTCTAAATTCTCTAATCTAAACCTTAAATCTAAACCTCCACCCGACGGAATTCACATCTTTGTTCTCGTTTTAATTTTAATTGTTCTTGTTTCTCGCTTTAGATAATTAAAAATCAAAAATCTCAAAACCCAATTATTTCTTCTCTCCTTCTTTCTCCTTAATCGAAAATCACACTAAAAACAGAATCTCTCCCTCCTTGTGTTCGACCCGTACTTGCCACGTCTTCATAGACGCCGTGCACTTGCGGTATAAATTTAATTCTCATCAAGTTTTTGGCGCCGTTGCCGGGGAGGCGACGCAGATTTTGTTTTTTGTTGATTTCGATTTTATTCTGTTTATCTTGTGCGCGATCTAACTATTTGGATTTGCGTTTCAGGAGACAACAGAGCGCGCGGCGAAATCTGAGCGCAGTCTGAGCAACAAGGGCGGCGGAATCGCCGCACATCAAGAGTAACCTGCGGCGGAATCGCCGCACAAGTGAAGCATCTGGGCTTCAAATTTTTCTGGGGTTAGCACCATCTCTGGGTGGACGCGTGGAGCTACTGAAATTTCGAGAGCGGGCGGCGAACCCGACTGAGCATTGCGTAGGTAACCTTTGTTGCCTTTTTTCCTCGTAATTTCTAGTTTCAGAAAACTTCCTTTTATTAGAATTGCACGTGTTAAGCTTAAATTCCATAATTGGCAATAATTCAACTCTGACCTAAAAATTGGAAAAACTAGAAGAACTTAGTGCATGCATCATATAATGTTTTGTTTGCATTATTCTTGCTAAATTCTTGCAAATTATTTTTATTGTTGAAGAGTGCTGGAGGCAAGGTACGTATCGCGTTTTAACGATTGCATTTAAGCATATAATTTAGTTTGCATACAATCTTGCAATTGCCCCCCACTAAAGACCATTGTTGGACTATCTTTGCTAGATCTAAGTTAAACTATCTTAAGGGCAACTCCATAGGCAAAGATACGGTGGGGATTTCATCACCCTTCCGTGGCCCACAAATCACAATCCTAAAGTGTCACCTAAGCCTTAAATTTAAAATCAATTAGACATTGGCCCCTAAGGACTCGGACTCATTTAAGTAGAAGAATTGGTTTGACTTGCTATGACCTGAAGCCGATTGAATTTAATTTGGTGTCTAGAAAGTGTTTTTGTGTTGACGTAAGTCTTCCAAGCGAAGTGGTCGTCTAATTGGCACCGACTCTGTCGGAAGCGCCCCCACTAGCTATACACGGCCTGGCCAAGTTGGTTTGATTAGTGAGGGAGGTGAATCAAGCGAACCAATTCGACTCAACCAGTTAGGAGTCGTCTAGATCTAAGCGACACTAGGTCTAGGATTGTTTGAACCGTGATTTCTTAGGAATTTTCTGACCAACCCTCTTTCTATCTTTAGAGTTAGGTTTCCCTTCTCATCTGAGTCTTCTTTCTCTTCTCACCTAAATTCTCTAGATTAGGATTCATTTCTCATTTTTCCCCATTCTATTGTTTGTTTCCCTTTTTGAAGAAAAAAACATAAAAAAACATATATATATATATATATATATATTAAAAAAACGAAAATATAAAAAAAATTAATTAATTCTTGAAATTAAATTTGGAATTTAAATTCCGAATTTGAATTCAAAAATTGATTCAACCCGGTGCACTCAGATTTGGATTCGGGACTTGAGTAATCGACTCTCACGAGTTCATCTAGATTCCAGTCTGGAACTTAGCCCCAATCCACCTGTGGCACCACCTCACCCGGATCCAATGGGTGAGAACGTAGTGGACCCACCTGTTGTGCAACCCATAACTCTGAGGGATCGATGCTATCCAGCGATGGCTGCTCAGCCATCGTGCATCGTTATGCCCACCATACCTGGTCGCGACTTCGAACTTAAGGCACAATACATGAGTATGTTGCCTAAGTTCACCTCTAGGGAAGACCCATATCTCTTCCTTAGAGAATTTGAGGAAATCTGCTCTCTTATGCAATACCAGCATATTCCTGAGGAGGCAGTGCGTCTGAAATTCGTGCCTCTAGCACTGAAGGATGACGCTAAAAATGGCTATATAGTCTAGCCGAAAGATCTATTAGAAGTTGGGCTGAGTTTGTTCAAGTTTTCCTAAAAAAATATTTCCCCAACCATAAGACTATGAGGATTAGGAATGAAATTGTTGCATTCGTTCAGTCTGAGAGCGAGCCGTTCTATTCCTATCTAGAAAGATTCAAAAGTGTTCTGACCCAATGCCCTCATCATGGAATTCCGAGATGGCAATTATGTCAAATTATTTATGAGGGATTGACACCCACATCTAGGGTTATGGTAGAATCCGTAAGCCAAGGGAACTTTATGTCGAAAAATGAAAATGATGCCTAGACTTTCCTTGAGGAATTAGCTGAAAATAGTATGCAATGGGACAATGCTAGAACACCGCTTAACCCGAGTATTGGATCTAGAATAGCAAGTCAACCCAGACCAGGTGTCTTAGCTGTAGATGCGAACATAGCGGCTGAAGCAAAACTAGCTACCCTTATGCGCAGAATGGAAAGTTTAGAGCTACAAACCCAAAACCGAGTGAATCAAGCCTCGTCTATCCCTTGCTCTAGATGTGATCAGACTGGTCATGTAATGGAGGATTGTGCGGAATGGGACCAAGTTAATGCCATGTATAACCATGCTAGAAATGACCCATACGCATCAACCTATAACTCGGGTTGGCGTAATAATTCCAATTTCTCATCAAACCAACAGGGTCAACCTCCTAGACAACAACTGAACCCGTATAACCAAAATAATACATCATCTGGGTTTAGTAACAATAACGATCATGAGGTTAGGTTGACAAGCTTGGAAAATTTGATGAAAACTTTTATACAAACAACCAACCAGACCTTCCAAAGGCTAGAGACACAAGTCAGCCAACTAGCACAAATAGTAGGTGAAAGAGAAAATGGTCGGTTTCCAAGTCAACCTGAGGTGAACCCTAGATCTAATAATTCAAATCAATCCTATCAACCACCTTCAGGAAATAACAACCCTAGACCGGTTCAAATGGTTAATGAAGAAGGACCGTTCCAACAAATAAATGTTGTAGTATCATTACGGTCCGGAAGACAGATTGATAATAATGTGGTAAATCCTAGAACGTCTAATCAATCTAGCCATCAAACGGCCACATATGACCTAACCATTGAACCCGACGTCCAATCTGAAACGCCCACCCCACCTACTCAATCTGAACCCATAGCTCAACCTGAACCTGAGCGAGTCTATGTCCCTAAAGCCCCATTTCCCAATAGACTCAAAAAGAACTCAAGTGCACAAATAGAGAAAATCTTAGAAGTATTTAAGCAAGTTAAGGTGAACATTCCACTCTTAGACATGATTCAACAAATACCTGCTTATGCTAAATTCTTAAAAGATTTGTGCACTAAAAAGAGAAAAACAAACGTACCAAAGAAGGCATTCTTAACTGCAAACATAAGTTCTATTTTGTCCAACACATCTCCTATAAAATATAAGGATCCTGGATGTCCCATAATTTCATGTGCAATAGGAGATACTTTTATCAACAAAGCCCTTCTAGACCTTGGTGCTAGTGTTAACCTACTCCCATACTCTGTCTATGAGCAAATGAACCTTGGTCCACTAAAACCCTCTAAGACAACCCTTTAATTTGCTGATTGCTCTATTAAGAAACCAAGAGGTATAGTAGAGAATGTTTTGATCAAGGTTGGTGACTTCATTTACCCAGTGGATTTTGTCGTACTAGATACCGCACCTGTTGTAAATCGTAACCGACAAATCCTTGTAATTCTAGGCAGACCCTTTTTAGCCACTTCGGAAGCATTAATAAACTGTCGAAATGGGCTCATGCAATTATCTTTTGGGAACTTAAAAGCTGAATTTAATATCTTTCATATTGATAGTGAGCCAGAAATAATATGCAATCAAAGTGACGTTGTGATGAAATCGCGTATCTATAAGATTTCTGAATCATCACAAAATCAAAAAGGAAGTAAGAAAAAGGGGAGAAATTCATCTACACACCCACCATCACTCGAGCAAATAAGAGAACCTATTTATGTGAGGGGTGTGGAATCTGTGACTTAGAACTCTCATTGCAACATGGGGAACAATTCAACTGGACACATGCACCAATATGGTGTCATTCAATCCAGTTCTCACTATGGTTGACTTTGAGCAAATTCCACCCTTCCACCGCAGTTCATCAAGGTAATAAGTGCATTTGCTTTATATTTGCATACATTGAGGACAATGCATGATTTAGGTGTGGGGGGTGTTTATGTATATATTTATCTATAGATCTGTCTTTTATTTCTTAAAAAAAATAAAAAAAAATCAATGTTTCATGACATAGCTTAAGATTGAACTGTCAAAACCCGTGTACAAATTGCATTGAGTTTTTGTTCCTTATTATATAGTTCTGCTTGTAGAAATTATGACATAAATCTAAGTTCCAAAGAAATAACTCATTGCCCTTTAAGACATGTATGCACTTAAATTGGATGAATCAAATCTTTGAAGTGGTTGATAAAAAAACAGAGGTTGAGGAAAATATACCGGGAAGTGTGGACTTCTAATAGCAATTAAGCCTTGAGGAAAATAAAAATAAAAATAAAGGAATAAAGTGAAGAAAACACATTTTGCAAAATGATTACAAAAGCCCAAGCCTTTGAGTCACTGGTCCGTAGGGGTATCTTGAAACCCGGTAACTTGAGTCTACCAGCTCGGGATTATCGACCAAACTCGCTACACGAATGCAAAAAGGGTAAAAGTGTCAAAAAGCAAATGTGTTGAATCACGGAAGAAAAGAAAAAATAATAATAATACTCAAGGCCCAAAACTAAAAGAATGATTCATGCCATGGTTGATCCGAATGATACTTCACCACCAGAGGAGGTGTGCAAAATAATTCAAGTGATAAACATGTGTAGAAGGGTTAGTGGTGTGAATGTTGGAGGAACAAAGACCAAGTCATATTTTTAATGAGTTAGATTTATATAATGAGCATGCAAAAATTCTTAGTGAAATGTATAAGGTTGAGGTAGGGATATTGAGAACTATTAATGAAACGTTGATTTAGGATTTTGTGGGTATATCCGCTGAAAACCCTCAGGAGACAACACTCCTCCTCCTAGGAAACTTGGAGGTTTAAAGGCTTGTTGCACATGCTAAGTGTAACCGTGATTCCTACGAAAGTGAGTTAGGATTTCCCTGTTTTTATTTTTCGTATCTTCTGTTTTGCCAGGGACTAGCAAAATCTAGGTGTTGGGGTATTTGATGCATTGCATACATTGCATCATATGTCTTTCGTTTAGATTACTTTTACATCAATAAATGCTACTTAGGTATGTGTTTAGTCTTATTTACAGAATACAGGGACCTGAATGCAAATTAACCACATCCCGAGCATAAACGCGTGCAAAAGACTCATTTCTATCATAAAGACCAAGTTCAAGATTATCGGGTTACGAATGGAAATGTATCCAAGCATAAAAGCATTCAAGTCCTAATTGCAAAAAGAACAAGGACTTAAGCACAAAAGTAGCCGGGGACTTAACTTCAAAAAGTCAAGGACCTAATTGCAAATCACGAGTAGCTTTTATTCTCTTGGAGAAAATATATAGAAAAATCAATGTATATCTCCAAATATGTGAAGGAATTAATCCGGAGCTCAAAAGAATGGAAAGAATCAATCCAGACGCGTAAAGGAGGATCAAATCATACCATAAACATTCAACCAAAATCTGGACCAAATCAGCGCATGATGTGCGGCGATTCCGCCGCAGATCACACACACCATGCGGCGATTCCGCCGCCCCCTAGTTGATCCATGTGCTCCAATTTCGTCCAGTCGTGTCTGGACACGTGTACTTTCCAATATTATACCTAGATCCCTTGTAGCAACTATAAATAGACCCGAGAACGATGTTACAAGGGTCCTTAGTCTTTGGTGTTAGTTTTTATTCTTAATCTTAGTTTTGTATTCTTCTTTTCATTAATAAAATTCTGTCTTTTATTTCTTACTTTTAGTTTTCTTTTGTAATGTCTCAATGACCCCTTCTTCCTCCCTCTATGAGTTTCTAACTCCTTCCAAAGGGTGGAGGTGACGGATTAGGGTGAAGAGAAGATGAATGAATGTTATTATTTTAATTTCGTGTTAGTATATTTTGATTACTTGAGTTTATGTTAAATCATTTATCATGTAATGCTTTATAACTAATATGATTTATTATAAGTTTCTAAATTCTCTAATCTAAACCTTAAATCTAAACCTCCACCCGACGGAATTCACATCTTTGTTCTCGTTTTAATTTTAATTGTTCTTGTTTCTTGCTTTAGATAATTAAAAGTCAAAAATCTCAAAACCCAATTATTTCTTCTCTCCTTCTTTCTCCTTAATCGAAAATCACACTAAAAACAGAATCTCTCCCTCCTTGTGTTCGACCCATACTTGCTACGTCTTCATAGACGTCGTGCACTTGCGGTATAAATTTAATTCTCATCAAGTTTTGCTCCAAAGCTTACTCTAAGTAGAGAGAATACCACCAAGAAATGGGTGAATACAAAGGAGGATGAAGAGTTCTATTTATAGTCATAGAAAAATGTAATAAGGGACAATCCCCTATATCGGACCAAACACATACTATAAATGGACATAAAACAACATAATCGAACACCCAACTAAACCATGAACCATTTGGAGTGATTTGGACCGCCAATTGGCGGTTTTGAACAGCCAATTGGCGGTCTGGATTAGTTGGATCGAGTCGGGATTTGAATGACTTATTTCTGGATTGATTTCTTGATGTTTGGTGAACCCGATGTGGTTGTTGGTGTTTAGTCCCGAATCTAATTGCCAAAATACTCCTCATGATGGTGTGGAGCTTCTTAATTTGCTCATTGGTCCTTTTGGTTCACATCCGGGTCATTCTCTCTTGCATCTCAGTCCGTAAGTCTTGCAACTTAGTCCTTTTCCTTGCTTTTAGGTCCTTTTTGTGTCTCTTCTTCTCACTTGTTTTATTCCTGAAACTTAAAATAAAACTAACGTAGCATTATTTAGGTTAAGAATAATGATATAAGACACAATTATATGCATGATTTGATGTCAATCAAATCCCCCCACACTTAACTTTTTCTAGTCTCGAGCAAAACAAAGAAAGAGAAAATTGAAAGAAATGAAAAATTGTTTGTAAAATAGGGAAATCCTAACTCACTTTCGTAGGAATCACAATTGCACTTAGCACGTGCAACAAGCCATTAAATCTCCTTGTCTCCAAGGAGGAGGAGTGTTGTCTCGTGAGGGTTTTCAACGGATACACCTACAAAATCTGAACATAGATGCATTATTCAACCTAGCAACACGACTCGATGGACTCATTTTCGTCGATCATCGGACACAGTAATTAGACGGGTCGACTCTATATATGTAATCAGTCCACACACCTTGCCTAATGAACCATCCATGCAAGTTAGTAAAGTACTTAAGTGACACACATGGGCAACCTTAACATCCTCAAGTGATACAAAGTGTAAAGTCCATTAAGGTTCTTATTTGTCTTCTCTTTTTTCCTTCTTTTTGGAGCATTATGATTTACACTAGTTGGTGTTTGATTCTCCCGAGGTCGGGTGTTGTGCATCATTTCTTGTGAGGACTTACACTATAACATACACCTTCCCCTAAATCTCGACATAGGGCGATCCCTACCACCCATGTAAACGGAGTTCGGTCGGTGTATCCCGAGTTAGATGACTCAAAAGCACCGGGCACTAAGTTCCCTCAGACCTAATTTCCCAAGTGATAGGAGTCGTACGAGAAGAGAGGACACCACTTATTTATTTATTATCTACATGAGAAGCAAAACTCATACACTTAAAGTTTCACAAGAAGATTTTAAGGGTCCCTAACTACGACAAACTTCATTATACTAACAGACACGAATTATTTGACTTACTAGGTTTAGGGTGGACTTCTTTAATTGTTTGAGTACTGAAACCCTATGATTAGACGCCCCCATCCCACCCCAGGGAAGATTGGGGTGCATCCTAACGACATGATAAGACCTAATGCCAATATACTAGATATCCTAATGCATCATGTTCAAGTCAATTCTGGGAGCTTCTCTTTTGATTGCCTCAAAACGGTTTTGCACATGCTAAATACACGCAAATCCCACAAAACATTTTCTTTCACAAACACATGAAGATTTTTGAAAGAAATGAAAATTTTAAAGCACTAGACAAGTAAAAGAAGAAAAGTCACCCAAGGATCATGGCAATCAGATATATCGATATTAAATGCAACACACTAACATAACCTTATCAATACAAACAAAAGAAAACAAAACAAAAGGAGAAAGACTCGACTATGTACACAAGATAAACACCCCCACACTTATTTCATGCATTGTCCTCAATGAATGTGAGCATGATAAAGTATGGATACAAGCATGAAAAAGAAAAGATCTCACCAACGTGAAGCACAAAGGGAAGTTCATGGTTATGATGATGGAAACAAACCCGAATTCACCTCAAAACCTATGAATTACTAAAAAAGAGATACAAATACATGAAACAAATGAGACCCAAATACACAAGGGTTGGAGCCCCCAACAATCAGTGCTTACTGGTGGAGTCTTTTATTTTATTTTTTCAAATATAACTATGTACAAAAATAAGTTCCCATCTTCATTTGTCAAACGACATCAAATGGATACACTTGGAATGGAAACATGACACCACGTGGGGCAAGACTAATCATGCATGGGCCCCCTCACAAAGAGCATAAGATATAACAAGAGGTTCATGAATAAGATGCAAAAGCATCTCATTCAAAGGATCAAACTGGAAGAGTTTTAACCTCCCAAGAGTTTGGGACATATTGTGCAACGGAAGAAGAGTTTCTCATGTCGTAGAACTGAAGTTATGTTCGTCAATCCAACCTCTCCAACCAATAGGCTGGTGGGTCAGAACGAGGTGAAGAACCTCGTTATGAATGTTCGACTCACCAGGCGAACAGAAAGTGGGTCTCTTACCCAAGGTATCCTCTAAGGAACTCCAAATACCATCATTGGCAATGTAGTTGTTTGATGTCCCATCATTTACAAGATGAGCATGAACAATAGTGAGAGACAAACTCTCATCAGGTCGTATGAAATTTACTAGGGAGCTCTTGCTCCAGCACAGGTGAGTCCTTAAGAGGCACAACAATAAGATCATGTGGCTCAAGGGTCATGGGACAAAAAGATAAGGCACAATCCTGTGCCGACTCATAATGAAATTGGTACATGTCACTCTCAATTTGGATTGAATCCTCCACAGTGATCATGAATTGAAATCCCAAGTCCCTCAAACTGACTAGGAGTTTGACATTGAAAGATTGTGCTTTAAATTTGTGGATATGGTGGTGATTCGATATCAGAAGATAAATCCTCATGTTGTGTTATGGTATGAATATACCATATCAGTCACCCAGGAGTATTTAGCCTTACAAGGTGGTCCTTGCTGATTCCACGTGCCCCCATGCTACTTGGGTCAGAGAGTAAGTTAGTGATGCTTTCGGCTACTAGATTTGACTCACATGCTACACGGGTCAGAGCGTGCCCCATGATTCACAAGAAAAGTTACCCTTCTCACGTTCACGTAATTGTTGTGTGATTTGACTCACTTGCATTGTCATATTTTGCATGGACTGTTGAATGGTTTCCATGAACGTAAGGAGAGTTTGTTTCAAGGACTCAGGTATGTGGTCAACTGTGAGGCTCAAGTTAGAGCTTGGTAAATTTTTGAGTTGGGTATTTATGGGGTGAGAATGAGTCCAATGATTGGGATAGGGTGTTGGTAGAATTCTTGGTATTCGGAAGGAGGATACTCGGGTGGGAATGATGCATAAGAATTTTCTCTCCACAAATCCATCCCTCTCGGGTTGTACGTGGATGCGTAAAGGTCACAATGAGCATTTTGAGAAAATGTGTACTCGTACTCAGACCCTGGGGGAACATAAGGACATTCCTTGAAAACATGACTACTCTACCTGCAATAATCACACGAAACAACTACTGGAGCTACCGATGCACTCATGTCATCTACCACATGCATGAAAGAGGCCAAAGGGTCTTGTAATGTCTCAGTTTGTTGATCAACATATGATGCGACATAACTGGATGGTGGTCTAGCAGTCATTGTCTCTCTCAAATTAGCCCAATTTGAAGACTGCTCAGTCACAGAGTTAAGATTGTCCCAACCATAGGGGTGTTTGTCTGAGGTACCCCAGGATGCATGGGTCCGGAATACCAGGAGAATAGTCTTGGTGCCAACAATAAAATGGATAGTCACCCATGTAACCACCCATCTTGACAAAGAACTCTCGAGTCGACCACTTTCACCACCACGAGGCCGAGCTCACAAAAAGTGCTCGACTCGACCGTAAAATGCCTACAAAGAGTGTAAAGGGGAGGAGACTAGAACATAGAAGTAGGTGAGAATAAGAATACTCAGAGGAGAAGGGAAGAATCCTTAGATTTAGCGTGGGTAGAGGGAGAAGGTAGAAGCCTATCTAGCAAACAAATCTCACACGACCTACGATCACTATAGGTCCTTAAAGCTATACGACACCTAACTACGAGGTCACACGGCCTCAACACGCCTCACCTCCCTGCGATGAAGACCACAGAGCCTAGCAAGTGAGCCAATATCCGGAGATCTCATCTCTCCTACTAATGACAAAGTGGGCGACACCGATCAGGCAATGACGGTCGTGACCGGATCACTCTCCTAATGTGTCCGAGTCCTAGTGGCCAATGTCTACTTGCTTTTAGATTTAAGGCTTTTGATTAGGAGTGATTTTTGGGGCTAAGGAAATTGTGATGAAGTCCCCCACCTTATCTTGTAATGGACAACTCCCCTTAGTAATGTTTTGCACTTAAGCTAGGAATAAACTCTCCAATCAATCACTCACCCCACTCTTGTCCCGATGCACCTTAGTAACTAATGCATCCTTTAACCATGCATTAATGAGAGAACGTGTGCACGTACCTCAAGCCAGCAATCGACAATGAGAAATTAAAGCAAAGGAAAGACAAGATGCGTGCAAGGTCTACAGATGATGCATGACCTACATGGCAAATAATCTAGTCTTTTGCTTTAAGTTTTAGAGTCCAAGTTGTCTAAAAATGGGGATTGATTATTGATCTGGGGGCAAACTACAAGTCACAACATGACAAATTGAGCCCCATAACATGCTAGTGAATGTAGAAACAACCAAAAAAAGCAGAGGGAAAACTGAGTTCAATAGGGCGCTAGTTGGCGGTCCACCACCGCTGATTGGCAGTCTGATCACCTTTGTTCCCCTCCAAACTTCTCCTGGTGACGTCTTTTGATTTGGAGAGCCTCCTGAAACAAGAAAAACTACAAACAAAAAATTAAAACCACTCGAATCGTCCAAACCAAAGTCTGGACTAAGCACCTCCCCGGAAAAGGCGTCAAAACTTGATGTGATCGTTTTAATACCACAAGTGCACGGCGTCGGTGAAGACATAGAAAATACGTGTTGATACACGAGGTGTGTCGACTCTGGTTCTTTCAAAGGCAAGTGGGAAAAGAGGGGCGGAAAGTTGTGATTACACTAGGTAAACTACACTAAACTAGCAAACACAAACAAGGAAAATGAAAGTGAGGGAAATAGAAAGCATGATAAATTCAGGAAAAGAAACCCCTAAGGGGTGGAGTGTGTGCATATATGAAGTGAAATAAGTGATGAATGACGCATGTAAGCATGTATGTGTCTGTTATGTGTGTGTCTTCATGCATAGGAAGTTAAAACCTATCAATCCATTCACACAACATATCGAGAATTACTACTTGATTAGCATAAGACTAGGCTCAGCATGAGAGGTGTCTAAAAATATGGCAAGACTCATCAAAAACTAGGAACTCATGTGAAGAACAAATCTAAGCATGGGAGTTGTCTAAATATTATGGCAAAACCATCAAAATGAAGTTTCTTCAATCAATCAAGCAAGCAAACACAAATACAAACACATAACTAACATGTAGCATATTCAACACGAAATTTCAGTCAATAAACATGAGGAAACTAAGCATGGGAAGTGTCTAAATCTGATGACAAAACCCATAAAAATCCCCCAACATGTAGATGATTAAAACTACCCTCAATGAACATACAAATATGCAAGTCTACACAATCAAAAATTCATCAAACATCTAAACTTCACAACACATATGTACATCATCTACACCCCCCCCCCAAAGGTGACGGAACTACTCATTAAGAAAAGAAAACAAAATGGAATTAAACTAAGCATGCAAGAATCAAAAGAGAAGACAACATTAAAACAAACTAAGAAAAATTATTTTATTTACATGACTCACATTACAAGTACATTCTTCTACACTTGAGTTTTGCTCCAAAGCTTACCCTAAGTAGAGAGAATGTCACAAAGAAATGGGTGAATACAAAGGAGGAGGAAGAGTTATATTTATAGTCATAGAAAAAGGTAATCGGGGATAATCCTCAGAATGAGACCAAACGCATACTATAAATTGACATAAAACAACATAATCGAACACCCGACTAAACCATGAACTATTTGGAGTGATTTGGACTGCCAATTGGTGGTCTGGATTGGTTGGATCGAGTCTGGATTTGATTTGCTTATTTCTGGCTTGATTTCTTGATGTTTGGTGAACCCAAAAATTTGGTTGTTGATGTTTAGGCCCGAATATAATTGTCCAAATACTCCTCATGATGGTGTAGAGCTTCTTGATTTGCTCATTGGTCCTTTTTTTACATCCGGGTCCTTCTCTCTTGCATCTCGGTACATAAGTCTTGCAACTTAGTCATTTTCCTTGCTTTTAGGTCCTTTTTGTGTCTCTTCTTCTCACTTGTTTTATTCCTGAAACTTAAACATAAAACTCGTTACGTAGCATTACTTAGGTTAAGAATAAAGGATATAAGACACAATTATATGCATGATATGATGTCAATCATAAATGTCGGCAGACGGTGAACATGTTCAGGCTCAAATGGGTCTGGTCCAGGAGGCAAAGTTGTCTTCATCAGATGGCCAAGGTTGAATTTGTTGAACCGAAAATGGGATGGACTCAATGGCCCGAAACTATAGCTAGTTCTTCAATACAAGTACTTAGGTATTCAAATCCACAAATAATCTGATGAACCAAAGGAGTGTAGGAACTTGTAACTAGGGTTCCCAGGTTGCCATCATTGTCCCCAAGAACAACATGAAACTGCGACTTCACCCCCCAAACGTCTCCTCGCCTTCTGTCAACACATTGATGCACGAATTAATTTCTATGTTGATAATAAGTAGCATATCATACATTGCATTCATGTTATATATCCTTTATTTTAGTCCAATTTTGTGCTACTCGAGTGTTTGTTCGAAGTATTTCACGTTTTAGGCAATAAAGAAGAAAAATGAAGAAAAAAAGACCTAAATGCAAGAAGAAAGAACTCATTTGGAAGCCATCTGGACATGTTTCTAATGATCAAGGACAAGATTGAAAATCAGGATGGACCCAAGTGAAAATCCAGAGGGACCTAAGTGTAAAGAAAAATATGTTGGGTACAAAAGAACATAATGTCATGAACCTGAGGAGTAATTCAACAACTAAAATCAAATAGGTTCAAACCAACGGCTCCGGGTGCACCCCACGTGCTAAAATGGTAAATTTAAGCTACTAGTGAAATTAGATGTCAATCCGACCCAAATGATCTGCCACTGGAGGATTAAAATCTGCTAGTGTGGATCTGGTTAGTTGATTTTACCCCAAATATCTCTGGTGGGTCAGGTTGTCAGGTGAAAGCATTATGCAATATCCTGATCTGATTTACAATCGTCCAATCACACCAAAATTCATCCTAACCCTCTAATCTTCTATAAATACACTTGTAATCTTTGTGAACTTCTTCTTCTTTCCTCTCTTCATTAGGTTTTATTTTCTTGTTTAGTAGAGTAAGTTTATTTCTTGCTTAGTAGTGTAGTATAGGAAAAGAGAAACACATTTTGTAATTTTTCTATATTAATCAAGTTTTTGTTTCTTGTTTTTATGTTCTTGTCTTTCATTTGATGCAATTTTTATTGCATTTTTCTTTTAGATCTAGTTTTTTTTACTTGTTCATGTGTTGTTTTTATATTGCTGCTTTCTTTGGTTAATATGTTGATTAGTGAGTAATCCATTCCCATTGTCGGGTGGAGAATAATGTGAAGTGTAAATGTTGTGAGATTGGTGTGTGTTTTAATCTTAATCTTGGAGCTTCACGTGAATTCCACAACCATTTTGTTTGATTTGGCACTCTTGCCTTTGATGTGTTAATGGCCTTAATTGATGCTTAGCACATGCTTTGGCTAGTGTACCCATTTTATGGGAATGATGAAATGAGGATAAGGTTGGAGTGGGTAAAGAGATAAGGATGTCATGTGGGAGCATATGCTCTTGATGGTCTCATCTTAATTAATGTTTTCTATGTTTTAATGATAATGTTAAATCTTAATTCATGTGGAGACATAGTTGGGTTTTGGTCATTATGAATTCCATGTTATGCATGTCATGAGCATTAAATTGTATACACACACGACTTACACATCTATACTTTTATATTCATTCTCCACCTCCTACGAGACTCATTTTCGATTGATTGTGTTTCATTCTTGTGGCATTCATTACATAGTTCAGATACCATCAATCTCTCTCTCATCCCCCCCTCGAGTATGGTTGATGAAGACCCACACTCACTCCTCATGGACATGACTCATACTTGCCACCGCTTCAATCCGGTCGTGCACTTGCAGTTTTGAACTGATAATCTCAATCAAGTTTTTGGCGTCGTTGCCAGGGAGCAAGTTTTGGTTGTCGCATTTACCATTTTGGAGGGTTTTATTTCTTTTTTTTTGTTTTTGATTTGGATTGTTATGTAGGCGATTATGGTGAAAATGGGAAACACATGATTAAAGGAGCATTCTATACAAACCGCATAGCCAGAAATACCATTTCATCCGCTAGTAACGGATTTTCATCCATCGTTGGCAAATCAGGTGTGTGGTCTGCCTTTGAGTTTTCAGTATTTGCTTCCAATTGTGCTTAGTTACATTTTTATGTTCCTTTTCACACAATACATGCTCCATACTTATGCCAACCTATTAATTGTGCATGATTCCCCTTTTAAGACAACTTGGCCTGTAAAATTCAAAGCAAAGATTATATTGATTGTCATCTAGGTTATGCATCATTTGTATACCTTGCACTCATTCATCTTTTCTTTACTTCTTTTTTGTTGTCGATCACTGGCGTGAGGTACATGCATTCTTCTCTTTTACATGCATGGTAAAAGCGTGCAGTAGTTAATAAAGTGCATCAGGAGAAGTGTTAGGTGAGCATTTAAGACTCAACACTATACTAAAGAGGGTTGTCCTATATAAGATAAGTTAGGGGATTTCATCACCCCTTCCTTGGCCTCAAAAATCACACTTAATCAGAAGCCTTAATCTACAATCAAGTAGACATTGGCTCCTAGGATTCGGGCGCATTTAGGAGACTAACCCATTCTCGACGTCGTAGCCTGAACATCGTTGTTTTCTTAGCTATTTGGGATATTTTGGACCTCTCGGTTATGACTCTCTCAAGACAGTTTAGTGACCTATGATCGAGGGAGGTGAGGTGTTCGGGAGTGCGAAGAGTCGCGGTTAGACGTCGTCTAGTCTAAGGAGCCATAGTCAGCTTAAGTGTGTTTCCTAGATTAGGCTTCTGCCCTCACCCTTACCCATGTTAGCTCCTAAGGCTTCTTTTATTCTCACCCGAGTCATCTTCTCCTCTACTTCAATTGTTTAGTCTCCTCTCCTTAACCTTCTCTTAGTGTTTTAGGGTCGAATTAATCACTTTTTTGCGAGCTTGATCTCGTGGTGGTGAGGGTAGTCGATTTGAGAGTGTTATTGTCGAGATGGATAGTTACATGGGCAATTTTTCATTTAATTGTTTGGACAAGGACTTCTCTCCCTGGTATACCGAACCCATGCATCCAGGGGTGCGTCAGACAAATATCCAAGGGGATTGGGACAATTTTAGTTTTGTAGCTGAGTAGTCTTTAGAATGGGGTGATATGAGAGAGACATCAACTGCTAGACCATCATCTAGTTATGTTGGATTATACATTGGTGAACAAACTAAGTCATTACAAGAATCTTTGGCCACTTTGGTTCATGCGGTAGTGGGTATAACTGGATTAGTGGTTTTAGAAGCCACATTAGATGAACAGAGTGGATTAAGTGGTCAGGTGTCCGAAGAGTGTTTGTATGTTCCTCCCAAACCCAAATATCATGGTGATTTCCTCAAAGTACTCATTATGACCCTTATGCATTCGTGTATAACCTAGGGAGGACATATTCATTTAGAAACCATAGAAATACTCAGTATCAAACATCATGCCCGCCCCAGTATCTTCCTCCCGAATATCCAGAATTCTACCAACACCCAACTACCAATCAATGAACTCATTCTCAACCCATGAACACAAGTGAAATGACAATAATTAAATGAACGTGAGGAGGGTGGTCTTTCTTGTTAATGCATTGCATACATTGCATCATATGTCTTTCATTTAGATTAATTTTATATCAATAAATGCTACTAAGGTATGTGTTTAGTCTTATTTATAGAATACAGAGACCTGAATGCAAATTACTCATATCCCGAGCATAAACGCGTGCAAGAGACTCATTTCTATCATAAAGACCAAGTCAAGATTATCGGGAGTCAAATGGAAGTCCATCCAAGCATAAAAGCATTCAAAGACCTAATTACAAAAATGGCAAGGACTTAAGCACAAAAGTAGCCAGGGACTTAATTGCAAAAAGCTGAGGACCCGACTGCAAATTAAAGGACCAAAATATTATTTTGGAGAAGTTCTAAAGAAAAATCAATTTGGATCTCCAAATATATGAAGAAATAAATTCGGAGCTCAAAAGAAAAGGAAAGAAATCAATCCAGACGCGCAAAGGACAATTAAATCATAGCATAAACACACAGGAAAAATCCAGATCCAATCAGAGCAAATATTGCGGCGAAATCGCCGCACCTTACATGTATTATGCGGTGGAAACGCTGCACCCCTTGCGATCTGTGGCCCCAGATTTTGTCCAGTCGTGTCTTGACGCGTGTACTTTCCTATTTTATACTTGGGTCCCTTGTATCGGCTATAAATAGCCCCGAAACGATGTTGTGAGACTCTTAGTTTTTGTTCCATATTTTAGTAATAAAAATCTGTTCTTTTATTTCTTGTTTTTAGTTTTCTTTTGTAGTTTCTCTAGGACCCCTTCTCTTTCCTCCATCCATGAGTTTCTAACTCTCTCCAAAGGGTGAGGGTGACGGATTTAGGGTGATGAGAAGAAAATAATGTTATTATTTTAATTTCGTGTTAGTATATTTTGATTACTTGAGTTTATGTTGAGTCATTTATCATGTAATGCTTTATAACTAATGTGATTTATTATAAGTTTCATAATTCTCTAATCTAAAGCCGATATCTAAACCTCCACCCGCTGGACTCTCATCCATCTTTGCTTTATTTTCTTTATAGTTTTTGTTGTTCTTGCTTTAGATAATTAAAAACCAAAAATCTCAAACAAACCTTATTTCTCTTTCTTTCTTTTCCTAATCGAAAATCACAAAAATAACAATATCTCTCCCTCCTTGTGTTCGACCCGTACTTGTCACGTCTTCATTGACGTTGTGCACTTGCGGTATATAAATAAAATTCTCATCACTTGTCAACATGAGGAATCATCTTTTGATATCAAACCACCACCACATCCATAAATTGAAAGCAGAATCTTTCAAAGTCAAACTCCCAGTCAATCTGATAGACTTGGGGTTTCAATTCATAATCACTTGGTGGAAGATTCGATCGAAATTGCAAATAACATGGACTAGTTTGATTTTCAATTCGCACAGGATTGTGCCTTATCCTTTGTCCTGTAGCCCTTGAGTCACTTGATCTTAATGTTGTACCCCGCAAGGACTCATCTTTGGTGGAGCATCAACTCCCTCGTACTCTTATCTTCATAAGAACTGATCATGGTATTGGGATGTCCTTAAATGATATCTTCGGTGAAAAACCCATTTTTTGTTCGCTTGGTATGTTGGATAAGCATAACTAGATTCTTGACCACGTTCCGACACACCAGCCTATTGGTCGGAGAGTTTGGATTTATAATCATGATGTTAATACTGCAACGAGGGAAACTCTTCTTCTGTTGAGCAATTGTTACCAAACTCTAGAGAGATTCGAGCTCTTTCAGTTTCATCCTTTAATTAAGATGCTTTTGCGTCCCATTCATGAACCTCTCTCAATATCTTCCACAGGGAGGCCAAACATGAGTTTTTTGGCCCACGTGGTGTCATGTTCCCATTCTAGGTACATTGATCCACTATGTGGCTCCATTTTGTTATCCTTTGACAAAGGACAATGAGAGCTTCTTTTTGTACATAGTTATATAACAAAAAAAGTTCTTGTGACTTCCACTCCTTGAGGATGTAGGCTCCATTTGTTAATGTATTTGTATTACCTTTTTTAGTATCTCACATGTTTTGGGGAATTCGGGTTTATGTCCATCAACATACCTATGAACCTCCATTTGCACTTCACGTTAGCGAGATCTTTACTTGTTCATGAATAAATCAATGTAGTAGCATAATCACATTCATTGAGGACAATAAATGAAGTAAGTGTGGGGGTACTTTACGTGTGTACATAGTCGAGTCCTTTTCCTTTTCTATGGTTTGTTTTGTTTGTATTGTTAGGGTCATGATAGTGTGTTGCATTTTACATTGATATATCTTGCTATCCCATGATCCTTGGGTGACTTGTTTTATTTTGCTTGCCTAGTGTTTTAATTCTTCCATTTCTATCAAACTCTTCATATGTTTGTGAAAGAAAATGTTTTTTGGGTTTTTGCGTGTATTTAGCATTTGCAAAACTGTTGAGAGCAAAGTAAAAAGGAAGCTCCCAGACTTGACTTGAACATGATGCATTAGGATATTGATGAGAATTTTATTTATACTACAAGTGCACGGCGTCAATGAAGACGTGGCAAGTACGGGTCGAACACAAGAAGGGAGAGATATTGTTATTTTTGTGATTTTCGATTAAGGAAGAAAGAGAGAGAAATATGTTTGGTTTGAGATTTTTGGTTTTTAATTTTCTAAAGCAAGAACAACAAAAGAAAAACTAAAAAGAAAACAAATATGGATGAGAGTCCAACGGGTGGGGGTTTAGATATCGGGTGTTGTTTAGAGAAATCAGAAACTTATAATAAATCACATTAGTTATAAAGCATTACATGATAAATGATTCAACATAAACTCAAGTAATCAAAATATACTAACACAAAATTACAATAATAACTTCATTCTTCTTCTCATCACCCTAAATCCATCACCCCCACCCTTTGGAGAGAGTTAGAAACTCATGGATGGAAGGAAGGAGAAGGGGTCCTAGAGAAACTACGAAGGAAAACTAAAAACACAAAATAAACGAACAGAATTGTAAAGGATGGAATAAAACAAGTCTTTTTCTTTTTACAACATCGTTTTGGGGCTATTTATAGCTGATACAAGGGACCCAAGTATAAAATAGGAAAATACACGCGTCATGACATGACTGGACAAAATCCGGGGCCACAGATCGAAAGGGGTGCGGCATTTTCGCCGCAAGTTGTATGTGATGTGTGGCGGAAACACCGCAATTTTAGCTCTGATTGGATCTGGATTTTTCCTGAGTGTTTATGGTATGATTTAAATGTCCTTTGTGCGTCTGGATTGATTTCTTTCCTTTCTTTTGAGCTCCAAATTTATTTCTTCATATATTGGAGATCCAAATTGATTTTTCTTTAGAACTTCTCCAAAATAATATTTTGGTACTTGTAATTTGCAGTCGGGTCCTCGCCCTTTTGCAATTAAGTCCCTGGCTACTTTTGTGCTTAGGTCCTTGGCCTTTTTGCTTGGATGGACTTCAATTTGAACCCCGATAATCTTGAACTTGGTCTCCATGACAGAAATGAATCTCTTGCACGCGTTTATGCTCAGGATATCGGTAATTTACATTCAGATCCCTGTATACTGTAAATAAGACTAAACACATACCTTAGTAGCATTTATTGATATAAATTAATCTAAATGAAAGACATATGATGCAATGTATGCAATGCATCAAATACCCCACACCTAGATTTTGCTAGTCCCTAGCAAAACAGAATATAAGAAAAATGAAAACAGGGAAATCCTAACTCACTTTCGTAGGAATCACGGTTGCACTTAGCATGTGCAACAAGCCTTTAAACCCCTAAGTTTCCTTAGAGGACGAGTTTTGTCTCGTGAGGGTTTTCAGTTGACACACCAACAAAGTCTTAATTCAACATTTCATTAATAACTCTCAATATCTCAACCTTATACATCTCACTTAGAATTCTTGCATGCTCATTATATAAGTCTAACTCATAAAAATTCTGACTTGGTCTTTGTTCCTCCAACATTCACACCACTAACCCTTCTACACATGTTATCACCTAAATTATTTTGCACGCCTCCTCTGGTGGTGAAGTATCATTCGGATCAACCATGGCATGGATCATTCTTTTAACTTTGGGTCTTGAGTATCTTAAAGTATATTTTTTTTCCGTGATTCAACACATTCGCTCTTTTTTTACACTTTTACCCTTTTTGCATTCGTGTAGCGAGTTTGGTCGATAATCTTGAGCTGGCAGACTCAAGTTATCGGGTTTCAAGATACCCCTACGGACCAGTGACTCGAAGGCTTGGGTTTTGTAATTATTTTGCAAAATGTGCTTTCCTCACTTTATTCCTTTTTTTACTTTTATTTTTCTCAAGGCTTAAAGGCTATTAGAAGTTCACACTTCCCGGTATATTTTCCTCAACCTCTGCTTTTTATCAACCACTTCAAAGATTTGATTCATCCAATTTAAGTGCATACATGTCTTAAAGGATAATGGGTTATTTCTTTGGAACTTAGATTTATGTCATAATTTCTACAAGCAGAACTATATAATAGGGAACAAAAACTCAATGCAATTTGTGCACGGGTTTTGGCAGTTCAATCTCAAGCTATGTCATGGAGCATTGATTTTTTTTGAAGAATATATATATATAGATAGATAGATAGATAGATAGATAGATAAACACCCCCCCCCCCACACACACACACACACACCTAAATCATGCATTGTCCTTAATGTACGCAAAGATAAAGCAAATGCACTTATTACCTGAGTCGACGCGGTGGAGGGATTGAATTTGCTCAGAGTCAACCATAGTCAGAACTGGATTGAATGTCACCATGTTGGTGCATGTATCCAGTTGAATTATTCCCCATGTTGCCCTGAGGTAAAGGTTCCACACCCCTCACATGTGTTGGTTCTCTTATTTGCTCGAGTGATGGTGGTTGGGTAGATGAATTACTCCCCTTATTCTCACTTTCTTTTTGATTTTGTGATGATTTATTTGATTCAGAAATCTTATAGATACGCGATCTCATCACAACATCACTTTGATTGCATACTATTTCTGGTTCACTATCAACATGAAAGATATTAAATTCAGCTTTTAAGTTTCCAAAAGATAGTTGTATGAGCCCATTTTGACAATTTATCAAAGCTTCAGAAGTGGCTAAAAAGGGTCTGCCTAGTATGACAGGGATTTGTCTCTTAGGATTGACAATAGGTTCAGTGTCTAGAACGACAAAATCCACTGGGTAAATGAAGTCACCAACCTTGATCAAAACATCCTCTATTATACCTCTTGGTTTCTTAACAGAGCAATCAGCAAATTGAAGGGTTGTCTTAGAGGGTTTTAGTGGACCAAGGTTTAGTTGCTCATAGACAGAGAACGGGAGTAAGTTAACACTAGCACCAAGGTCTAGAAGGGCTTTGTTGATAAACGTATCTCCTATCACACATGAAATTGTGGGACACCCAGGGTCCTTATACTTTATAGGAGACGAGTTGGACAGAATAGAGCTTATGTTTGCAGTTAGGAATGTCTTCTTTGGTACGTTCGTTTTTTCCTTTTTAGTGCACATATCTTTTAAGAATTTAGCGTAAGAAGGTATTTGTTGAATCATATCTAGGAGTGGAATACTCACCTTAACTGCTTAAATACTACCAAGATTTTCCCCCATTTGTGCACTTGAGCTCTTCTTGAGTCTATTGGGGAATGAGGCTTTAGGAACATAGACTCGCTCAGGTTGAGCCATAGGTTCAGATTGAGTAGGTGGGTTGGGCTTTTCAAATTGGACTTCATGTTCAATGGTCGGGGCATATGTGGGTGCTTGACGGCTAGATTGATTAGTAGCCCTAGGATTTATCACATTGTTGTCAACTTGTTTTCCGGACCGTAATGATACTACTGCATTTATTTGTTGGAATGGTCCTTCCTCATTAACCATTTGAACTGGTCTAGGGTTGTTACTTCCTAGAGGTGGTTGATAGGGCTGATATTGATTATTAGATCTTGGCTTCACCTCAGGTTGACTTGAAAACTGACCATTTTCTCTTTCACCTACTATTTGTGCTAGTTGGCTGACTTGTGTTTCTAGCCTTTGGAAGGATTGGGTGGTTGTTTGCATAAAAGTCTTAACCATATTTTCCAAGCTTGTCAACCTAACATCATAGTCTCCATTGTTACTAACCCCAGATGATGTATTATTTTGGTTATACGGGTTTGGTTGTTGTCTAGGAGGTTGACCTTGTTGGTTCCATGAAAGATTGGGATGATTACGCCAACCCGGGTTATAGGTTGATGCGTATGGGTCATTTCTAGAATGGTTAAAGGTGGCATTAACTTGTTCTAAGTCCGCACAATCCTCCATTATATGACCAGTTTGACCACATCTAGAGCAAGGGATAGAAGAGGCTTGATTCACTAGGGGTCGGGTTTTTAGCTCTAGACTTTCCATTCTACGCATAAGGGTAGCTAGTTTTGTTTCAGCAGCTACAGTGGCATCTACAGCTAAGACATCTGGTTTGGGTTGACTTGCTATTCTAGATCCAATACTCGGGTTATTTGGTGCTCTAGCATTGTCCCATTGCATACTATTTTTGGCTAAATCCTCAAGAAAAGTCCAAGCATCATTCTCATTTTTGGACATGAAGTTTCCTTGGCTTACAGATTCTACCATAACCATAGATGTAGGTGTCAATCCCTCATAAATAATTTGGCATAATTGTCATCTTGGAATTCCATGATGAGGGCATTGGGTCAATAGACTTTTAAATCTTTCTAAATAGGAATAGAACAGCTCGCTCTCAGATAGAACGAATGCAACAATTTCATTCCTAATCCTAATAGTCTTATGGTTGGGGAAAAATTTATTTAAGAACACTTGAACAAACTCGGCCCAACTCCTAATAGATCTTTCGGCTAGAGTATATAGCCATTTCTTAGCGTCGTCCTTCAGTGCTAGAGGCACGAATTTAAGATGCACTGTCTCCTCAGAGATATGCTGATATTGCATAAGGGAGCAGATTTCCTCAAATTCTCTTAGGAAGAGATATGGATCTTCCTTAGAGGTGAACTTGGGCAACATACTCATGTATTGTGCCTTTAGTTCGAAGTCGCGACCCGGTATGGTGGGCATAACGATGCACGATGGCTAAGGAGTCATCGTTGGGCAGCACTGATGAGAATTAAATTTATACCGCAAGTGCACGGCGTCAATGAAGACGTGGCAAGTACGGGTCGAACACAAGGAGGGAGAGATCTTGTTATTTTTGTGATTTTCGATTAAGGGAAAGAAGGAGACAAAAATTATTTTTGGTTTGAGATTTTTGGGTTTTAATTATCTAAAGCAAGAAACATAAACGATTAAAACTAAAACAAGAACAAAGATGGTGAATTCCGTTGGGTGGAGGTTTAGATATAGGGTTTAGATTAGAGAATTCAGAAACTTATAATAAATCATATTAGTTATGAAGCATTACATGATAAATGATTTAACATAAACTCAAGTAATCAAAATATACTAATCACGAAATTAAAATAATAACTTTATTCTCTTCTCATCACCCTAAATCCGTCACCTCCACCCTTTGTAAAGAGTTAGAAACTCATAGAGGGAGGAAGAAGGGGTCCTAGAGGAATTACAAAAGAAAACTAAAACAAGAAATAAAAGACAGAATTTTATTACTAAAAAGAAGAATACAAAACTAAGACTAAGAATTAAAAACTACCAGCTAGGACCTCTATAACATCGTTCTTGGGGCTATTTATAGTTGTTACAAAAGACCTAAGTATAGAATTGGAAAGTACACGTGTCCAGACATGACTGGACAAAATTTGAGCACACGGATCGCCTAGGGGGCGGCGGAATCGCCGCACATTGTGTGTGTTGTGCGGCGGAAACACAACACAATCGAGTCGGATTAAATCTGGATTTTGGCTGAATGTTTATGGTATGATTTGATCCTCCTTTGCGCGTCTGGATTGATTATTTCCATTCTTTTGAGCTCCGAATTAATTCCTTTATATATTTGGAGATCCACATTGATTTTTCTTTAGATTTTCTCCATAATAATGAAAACTACTCGTGATTTGCAATTAGGTCCTTGGCTTCTTGCAATTATGTCCCCGGCTACTTTTGTGCTTAAGTCCTTGTTCTTTTTGTAATTAGATCTTAAATGCTTTTATGCTTGGATACATTTCCATTTGAAACCCGATAATCTTGAGCTTGGTCTTTATGATAGAAATGAGTCTTTTGCATGCGTTTATGCTCGGGATGTGGGTAATTTGCATTCAGGTCCCTGTATTCTGTAAATAGGACTAAACACATACCTTAGTAGCATTTATTGATATAAAACTAATCTAAATGAAAGACATATGATGCAATGTATGCAATACATCAAATACCCCCACACCTAGATTTTGCTAGTCCCTAGCAAAACAGAATATAAAAAAAATAAAAACAGGGAAATCCTAACTCACTTTCGTAGGAATCACGGTTGCACTTAGCATGTGCAACAAGTCTTTAAACCTCCAAGTTTCCTTAGAGGACTAGTTTTGTCTCGTGTGGGTTTTCAGTTGACACACCCACAAAGTCTTAAATCAAAATTTCATTAATAGTTCTCAGTATCCCTACCTCAACCTTATACATCTCACTGAGAATTCTTGCATGCTTATTATATAAGTCTAACTCATAAATTTTTTGACTTGGTCTTTGTTCCTCCAACACTCACACCACTAACCCTTCTACACATGTTATCACTTAAATTATTTTGCACGCCTCCTCTGGTGGTGAAGTATCATTCGGATCAACCATGGCATGGATCATTCTTTTAGCTTTGGGCCTTGAGTATCTTAAAGTTTTTTTCTTTTTCCGTGATTCAACACATTTGCTTTTTCTGACACTTTTACCCTTTTTGCATTCGTGTAGTGAGTTTCGTCGATAATCCCAAGCTGGCAGACTCAAGTTACCGGGTTTCAAGATACCCCTACGGACCAGTGACTCAAAGGCTTGGGCTTTCGTAATCATTTTGCAAAATATGCTTTCCTCAATTTATTCCTTTATTTTTACTTTTATTTTCCTCAAGGCTTAATTGCTATTAGAAGTCCACACTTCTCGGTATATTTTCCTCAACCTCTACTTTTTATCAACCAATTCAAAGACTTGATTCATCCAATTTAAGTGCATACATGTCTTAAAGGGTAATGGGTTATTTCTTTTGAACTTAGATTTATGTCATAATTTCTACAAGCAGAACTATATAATAGGGAACAAAAACTCAATTCAATTTGTGCACGGGTTTTGGCAGTTCAATCTCAAGCTATGTCATGGAGCATTGAATTTTTTTTTGAAGAATATATATATAGATAGATAGATAGATACAAAAAACTCAATGCAATTTGTACTCGGGTTTTGGTAGTTCAATCTTAAGCTATGTCATGAAACATTGAATTTTTTTTTAGAACATAATTTACGTAGATATATATAAACACCCCCACCTAAATCATGCATTGTCCTCAATGTATGCAAATATAAAGCAAATGCACTTATTACCTGGGTGAACTGCGGTGGAGGGATGGAATTTGCTCAAAGTCAACCATAGTCAGAACTGCATTGAATGACACCATATTGGTGCATGTATCCAGTTGAATTGTTCCCCATGTTGCAATGAGAGTCCTAAGTCACAGGTTCCACACCTCTCACATAAATTGGTTCTCTTATTTGCTCGAGTGATGGTGGGTGTGTAGATGAATTCCTCCCCTTTTTCTTGCTTCCTTTTTGATTTTGTGATGATTTATTTAATTCAGAAATCTTATAGATACGTGATTTCATCACAACATCACTTTGATTGCATATTATTTCGGGCTCACTATCAACATGAAAGATATTAAATTCAGCTTTTAAGTTCCCAAAAGATAATTGCATGAGCCCATTTCGACAGTTTATCAGTGCTTCAAAAGTGGCTAAAGAGGGTCTGCCTAGTATTACAGGTATTTGTCGATTAGGGTTTACAACAGGTGCGGTATCTAGTACGACAAAATACACTGGGTAAATGAAGTCACCTACCTTGATCAAAACGTCCTCGACTATACCTCTTGGTTTCTTAATAGAGCAGTCAGCAAATTGAAGGGTTGTCTTAGAGGGTTTTAATGGACCAAGGTTGAGTTTCTCGTAGACAGAGAATGGGAGTAGGTTAACACTAGCACCAAGGTCTAGAAGGACTTTGTTGATAAAAGTATCTCCTATTGCACATGAAATTGTGGGACACCCAGGGTCCTTATATTTTATAGGAGACGAATTTGACAGAATAGAGCTTATGTTTGCAGTTAAGAATGTCTTCTTTGGTACGTTCGTTTTTCTCTTTTTAGTGCACAGATCTTTTAAGAATTTAGCATAAGCAGGTATTTGTTGAATCATGTCTAAGAGTGGATGTTCACCTTAACTTGCTTAAATACTTCCAAGATATTCTCCATTTGTGCACTTGAGTTCTTTTTGAGTCTATTAGGGAATGGGGCTTTAGGAACATAGACTCGCTCAGGTTCAGGTTGAGCTATGGGTTCAGGTTGAGTAGGTGGGTTGGGCGTTTCAGAATGGACATCAGGTTCAATGGTTAAGTCATATGTGGTTGCTTGATGGCTAGATTGATTAGAAGTTCTAGGATTTACCACATTATTATCAATTTGTCTTCCGGACCGTAATGATACTACTGCATTTATTTGTTGGAACGATCCTTCCTCATTAACCATTTGAACTGGTCTGGGGTTATTATTTCCTGAAGGTGGTTGATAGCACTGATATTGAATATTAGATCTTGGGTTCACTTCTGGTTGACTTGGAAATTGACCCTTTTCTCTTTCACCTACTCTTTGTGCTAGTTGGTTGACTTGTGTTTCTAGCCTGTGAAAGGATTGGTTGGTTGTTTGTATAAAGTTTTTCATCAAATTTTCCAGGCTTGTCAACCTATCCTCATGATCGCCATTGTTATTAAACCCAGATGATGTATTATTTTGGTTATACAGGTTTGGTTGTTGTCTAGGAGGTTGACCTTGTTGGCTTGATGAGAAATTGTAATTATTACGGCAACCCGAGTTATAGGTTCATGCGTATGGGTCATTTCTAGCATGGTTATACATGACATTAACTTGTTCCCAGTCCGCACAATCCTCCATTAAATGACCAGTCTGACCACATCTAGAGCAAGGGTTAGACGAGGCTTGATTCATTCGGGTCGGGTTTGTAGCTCTAGACTTTCCATTCTGCGCATAAGGGTAGGTAATTTTGCTTCAGCCGCTATGTTGGCATCTACAGCTAAGACACCAGGTTTGGGTTGACTTGTTATTCTAGATCAAATACTTGTGTCAAGCGGTGCTCTAGCATTGTCCCATTGCATACTGTTTTGAGCTAAATCCTCAAGAAAAGTCCAGGCATCATTTTCATTTTTCGACATGAAGTTCCCTTGGCTTACAGATTCTAACATAACCCTAGATGTGGGTGTCAATCCCTCATAAATAATTTGGCATAATTGCCATCTTGGAATTCCGTGATGAGGGCATTGGGTCAATACACTTTTAAATCTTTCTAGATAGGAATAGAACGGCTCGCTCTCAGACTGAACGAATGCAACAATTTCATTCCTAATCCTCATAGTCTTATGGTTGGGGAAATATTTTTTTAGGAATACTTGAACAAACTGAGCCCAACTTCTAATGGATCTTTCAGCTAGACTATAAAGCCATTTCTTAGCGTCGTCCTTCAGTGCTAGAGGCACGAATTTCAGACGCACTGCCTCCTCAGGGATATGCTGGTATTGCATAAGAGAGCAGATTTCCTCAAATTCTCTAAGGAAGAGATATGGGTCTTCCCTAGAGGTGAACTTAGGCAACATACTCATGTATTGTGCCTTAAGTTCGAAGTCGCGACCCTGTATGGTGGGCATAACGATGCATGATGGCTGAGCAGCCATCGCTGGGAATCATCGATCCCTCAGAGTTATAGGTTGTGCAACAGGTGGGTCCACTACGTTCTCACCCATTGGATCTGGGTGAGGTGGTGCAGCAGATGGATTGGGGCTAAGTTCTAGACTGGAATCTAGATGAACTCGTGAGAGTCGATTACTCAAGTCCCGAATCCAAATCTGAGTGCATCGAGTTGAATCAATTTTTGAATTCAAATTCCAAATTTAAATTCCAAATTTAATTTCAAGAATTAATTACAAATTTTTTTTCGATTTTTTTTAATTTTTTTTTTATGTTTTTTTTCAAACGGAAAACAAACAATAGAATAGGGAAAGATGAGAAAGGAATCCTAATCTAGAGAATTGAGGTGAGAAGAGAAAGAAGACTCAGATGAGAAGGGAAACTTAACTCTAAAGATAGAAAAGAGGGTCGGTCAGAAATTTCCTAAGAAAGCACGGTGCAAACAATCCTAGACCTAGTGTCGCTTAAATCTAGACGACTCCTAACTGGTTGAGTCGAATTGATTTGCTTGATTCACCTCCCTCACTAATCAAACCAACTTGGTCAGGCCGTGTATAGCTAGTGGGGGCGCTTCCGACAGAGTCGGTGCCAATTAGACAACCACTTCGCTTGGAAGACTTACGTCAACACAAAAACACTTTCTAGACACCAAATTAAATTCAATCAGCTTCAGGCCATAGCAAGTCAAACCAATCTTCTCCTTAATTGAGTCTGAAACCTTAGGGGCCAATGTCAAATTGATTTTAATTTTAAGGCCTAGGTGACACTTTAGGATTGTGATTTGTGGGCCACGGAAGGGTGATGAAATCCCCACCGTATCTTTGCCTACGGAGTTGCCCTTAAGATAGTTTAACATAGATCTAGCAAAGATAGTCAAACAATGGTCTTTAGAGGGGGCAATTGCAAGGTTGTATGCAACTAAATTATATGCTTAAATGCAATCGTTAAAACGCGTGCACGTACCTTGACTCCAGCACTCTTCAACAAAAATTAATTTGCGAAAATTTAGCAAGAATTATGCAAACAAAACACTAAATGATGCATGCACTAAGGCCTTTCTAATTTTGCCAATTTTAGGTTAGAGTTGAATTATTGCCAATTATGAAATTTTGCCCTAACACGTGCAATTCTAATAAAAGGAAATTTCCGAAACTAGAAAGTACGAGGAAAAAGGCAACAAAGGATACCTACGCAATGCTTAGTCGGGTTCACCGCCCGCTCTCGAACTTTCCAGATGCTCTACGCGTCCACCCAGAGATGGAGACGACCCCAGAAAAATTTGAAGCCCAGAAGCCTCTGTTGTGCGGCGATTCCGCCGCAAGTCCTTCTTGATATGCGGCGATTCCGCCGCCTTTGTTGCTCAAACAGCGTTCAGATTTCGCCGCGCGCTCTGTTGTCTCCTGAAACACAAATTCAAATACTTAGATCGCGCACAAGATAAACAAAATAGAATCGAAATCAACAAAAAACAAAATCTGCGTCGCCTCCCCGGCAACAGCGCCAAAAACTTGATGAGAATTAAGTTTATACCGCAAGTGCACGGCGTCAATGAAGACGTGGCAAGTACGGGTCGAACACAAGGAGGGAGAGATCTTGTTATTTTTGTGATTTTTGATTAAGGGAAAGAAGGAGAGAAAAATTATTTTTGGTTTGAGATTTTTGGGTTTTAATTATCTAAAGCAAGAAACATAAACGATTAAAACTAAAACAAGAACAAAGATGGTGAATTCCGTTGGGTGGAGGTTTAGATATAGGGTTTAGATTAGAGAATTCAGAAACTTATAATAAATCATATTAGTTATGAAGAATTACATGATAAATGATTTAACATAAACTCAAGTAATCAAAATATACTAATCACGAAATTAAAATAATAACTTTATTCTCTTCTCATCACCCTAAATCCGTCACCTCCACCCTTTGGAAAGAGTTAGAAACTCATAGAGGGAGGAAGAAGGGATCCTAGAGTAATTACAAAAGAAAACTAAAACAAGAAATAAAAGACAGAAATTTATTACTAAAAAGAAGAATACAAAACTAAGACTAAGAATTAAGAACTACCAACTAGGACCTCTATAACATCATTCTTGGGGCTATTTATAGTTGTTACAAGAGACCTAAGTATAGAATTGGAAAGTACACGTGTCCAGACATGACTGGACAAAATTTGAGCACACGGATCGCCTAGGGGGCGGCGGAATTGCCTCACATTGTGTGTGTTGTGCGGCGGAAACGCCGCACAATCGAGTCGGATTAAATCTGGATTTTGGCTGAATGTTTATGGTATGATTTGATCATCTTTTGCACGTCTGGATTGATTCTTTCCATTCTTTTGAGCTCCGAATTAATTCCTTTATATATTTGGATTTTCTCCATAATAATAAAAACTACTCGTGATTTGCAATTAGGTCCTTGGCTTCTTGCAATTATGTCCCCGGCTACTTTTGTGCTTAAATCCTTGTTCTTTTTGTAATTAGATCTTGAATGCTTTTATGCTTGGATACATTTCCATTTGAAACCCGATAATCTTGAGCTTGGTCTTTATGATAGAAATGAGTCTTTTGCACGCGTTTATGCTCGGGATGTGGGTAATTTCCATTCAGGTCCCTGTATTCTGTAAATAGGACTAAACACATACCTTAGTAGCATTTATTGATATAAAATTAATCTAAATGAAAGACATATGATGCAATGCATCAAGCACCGATCCCTCAGAGTCATAGGCGGGTCCACTACATTCTCACCCATTGGATCCGGGTGAGGTGGTGCAATAGGTGGATTGGGGCTAAGCTCTAGACTGGAGTCTAGATGAACTCGTGAGAGTCGATTGGTCAAGTCCCGAACCCAAATCTGAGTGCACCGGTTTGAATCAATTTTTGAATTCAAATTTGAAATTTTAAATTCCAAATTCAATTTCAAGAATCAATTACTCTTTTTTATTTTTATTTTAAATTTTTTTAATTATTTTTTTTTTTTAAAAATGGAAACAAACAATAGAAGGGGGAATGATGAGAAAGGAATCCTAATCTAGAGAATTGAGGTGAGAAGAGAAAGAAGACTCAGATGAGAAGGGAAACTTAACTCTAAAAGATAGATGAGAGGGTTGGTCCGAAGTTTCCTAAACAAGCACGGTTCAAACAATCCTAGACCTAATGTCGCTTAAATCTACGACTCCTAACTGGTTGAGTCGAATTGGTTCGCTTGATTCACCTTCCTCACTAATCAAACCAAATTGGCCAGGCAGTGTATAGCTAGTGGGGGCGCTTCCGACAGAGTCGGTGCCAATTAGACAACCACTTCGCTTGGAAGACTTACGTCAACACAAAAACACTTTCTAGACACAAAATTAAATTCAATCAGCTTTAAGTCATAGCAAGTCAAACAAATCTTTTCCTTAATTGATTCCGAGTCCTTAGGGACCAATGTCTAATTGATTTTTAATTTTTAAGGCTTGGGTGACACTTTAGGATTATGATTTGTGAGCCACGGAAGGGTGATGAAATCCCCACCGTATCTTTTCCTACGGAGTTGCCCTTAAGATAGTTTAACTTAAATCTAGCAAAGATAGTCACACATTGGTCTTTAATTGGGGTACAATTGCAAGGGTTGTATGCAAACTAATTTATATGCTTAAATGTAATCGATAAAAACCGCGCACGTACCTTGCCTCCAACACTCTTCAACAAAAAATAATTTGCAAGAATTTAGCAAGAATAATGCAAACAAAACACTATATGATGCATGCACTAAGTCTTTCTAATTTTGCCAATTTTTAGGTCAGAGTTGAATTATTGCCAATTATGGAATTTGAGCCTAACACGTGCTGTTCTACAAAAAGGAAAGTTTCCGAAAATAGAAATTACGAGGAAAAAGGCAACAAAGGTTAGCTACGCACGCTCAGTCGGGTTCGCCGCCCACTCTCGAAACTTTCTAGTTGCTCTACGCGTCCACCCAGAAATGGAGACGACCCAAGAAAATTTTGAAGCCCAGATGCTTCAGACGTGCGGCGAATCCGCCGTAGATTGTTCTTCACGTGCGGCGATTTCGCCACCCTTCTTGCTCCAACTGTGCCCAGAATCCGCCGCGCACTCCGTTGTCTCCTGAAATGCAAACCCAAATAGTTAGATCGTGTACACGATAAACAGAATAGAATCGAAATCACTAAAAATAAACAAAATCTTCGTCGCCTCCCCGGCAACGGGGTCAAAAACTTGATGAGAATTTTATTTATACCGCAAGTGCACGGCGTCATGACACCACTGGAAAAAATCCGGGGCCACAGATCGAAAGGGGTGCGGTGTTTTTGCCTCATGTTGTATGTGATGTGCGGCGGAAACGCCGCAATTTTAGCTCTGATTGGATCCGGATTCTTCCTGTGTTTTTATGGTATGATTTCAATGTCCTTTGCGCGTCTGGATTGATTTCTTTCCTTTCTTTTGAGCTCCGAATTTATTTCTTCATATATTTGGAGATCCAAATTGATTTGTCTTTAGAACTTCTCCAAAATATTATTTTGGTACTTGTAATTTGCAGTCAGGTCCTCGGCTTTTTGCAATTAAGTCCCTGGCTACTTTTATGCTTAGGTCCTTGTCCTTTTTGCTTGGATGGACTTCAATTTGAATCCCGATAATCTTGAACTTCGTTTTCATGACAGAAATGAATCTCTACACGTTTATGCTCGAGATATGGGTAATTTGCATTCAGGTCCCTGTATTTTGTAAATAAGACTAAACACATACCTTAGTAGCATTTATTGATATAAAATTAATATAAATGAAAGACATATGATGCAATGTATGCAATGCATCAGATATCTAGTACACCTACTTTAGGTCTTATCTAATCGTAAGGATACACCCCGGTCTTCCCTCGGGAGGAGAATAATCATAGGATTTCAGTACTCAAACAAATAAAGAAGTCCACCATAAACCTAGTGAGCCGAATAATTCGTGTCTGTTAGTATAAGGAAGTTTGTCCTAGTCAGGGGCCCTTAAACTCCTGTAGTGAAATTTTAAGTTTAGGGGTTTTGGTTCATATGTAAATTAGAAACAAGTTAGGAGGGTATTCTCTCTTCTCGCACGACTTCTATCACTCGAGAAATTAGGTCTGATGGGACTTATTACCTGGTGCTTTCGAGTCATCTGACTTGGGATGCACCGACCAAACTCCCGTTACACGGGTGGTAGGGATTGCCCTAGGGGGAGATTTGGGGGAAGGTATACAGGATAGTGTAAGTCCTCACAGGAAATGATGCACGAAACAGGACCCTAGGAGAATTAAACACCAACTAATTTTAATTCCTTGTTCTTTAAAAAAATTAAAAAATTGAATGAATGAGAAAAAGAAAAAAATATAAATAAGAGTCTTAATGGACTTTACACCTCGTATCATTCCAGATATTAAGGTTGTCTTTGTCTTTTACTTAAGTCCTAATTAACTTGCACGAATGGCTCCTTAGACTAAGTATTTGGACAAGATACATATATATATATTAGGGCTGTAAATTGATTGCGTAAAAACCGTTTAACCATTCTAACCGAACCGACGGGTAGGGTTACAGTTTGTAAAAATCATAACCATTTAATAAATGGACGGATAAGGGTTGTGAAAATCATAACGGTTTAATAAATAGGTGGATAAGGTTACATGATTTAACCTGTCTGTTTAACCGCAAACACAATGAATATATATAATATTTTATTATATATACTATATACATATAATTTTTGAATTATTAATGTCATTATGTGTGGATGTTTGACGTTGTTTTATATGAATTTGTGGATGTTTAGATTGTGAATTTTTTGAGGTTTTGATTATAAAATTACGGATGTTATGATGTTTTTAACAAGTTTAACAAGTTTTTATCCATTTAAGTATTTACCCAATTCTTATATCGATTTTAGTATCTATTAAGATATAACCATATAACCATTTAACCGTCGAAAACCGTTTAAATTAAATTAAACGGGTAGGTTCATGGGTAGAGGTAAAAATATACAGATTTCAAACCGAACCGTGAACCATTTAATTAGACGGGTAGGTTGATGGGTAAGCCCTATAACCGCTCACAAATCGCCCATTTACAACCCTAATATCTATAGTCGCCCTATAGGATTACTGTGTCCAATGATCAACAATGGTAAGTCCATCGAGTCATGTTGCTAGTTTGAGTAATGCATCATTCAGATTTTGTGGGTATACCTGCAAAAACCCTCATGGGACATCACTCCTCTGAAAGGAATGTGTTCAAAAAGTTTTACTTTTATATGTCAATTATTATGAATTGAATGTGTAAACATTTTGTTCCTTGATTATGGTATTCGTCTGTTGGAAGTGTTAAGGAAGAGGCGTTTGGTCCTTAACCGTAGAGGTCTAAAAGATAATGGTTTACATAAATCAAAAAGTTGTTCACAATCATGGTAATTAACATGGAACATTAATTACCGAGATAAGATTGTCGTGTTGGTCATCAATTGTTGTAGCTCTACAAATAATTGACGACACAAGTATATAAAAGAGGAAAATATTACTTTTATATATTGAATAGACCTAACAAGTAAGACATTATGGAATTGTGTTTCGTGTCATTAATGTTTTACTGTGTCTTGGATCCTAAGATATGAGACTTATATCTTTTCACTCAAGAAGTGCTTAATTTGATTATTGTCAAAAGCTATCAATGAGTGTAGTGATAAAGACAATAGTTGGTTGAGCATGACTTGTGGTGGAAAAGATAGCTAGTCAAACGATTATCATTGCCCCTCTTAATTGAGTGATGATATAAGTGGGCCCCTTGATAAAGCAAAATTATAATGTGCACAATGTAACCTGAGTTAAGTTACATAGTTATAATTAGCTTAAAGATATCAAGAAATGAATATAATATAAAGATGACACATTTCTACTTTGTATATATTCTTAATATCATGAGGCAAGGGACGAACACAAGTGGTGCACTTACATCACTAAATGGATCGTGTGTTTAGTTCGGGTGGAACAAAGACATCTATGCTAATTGGGTGACTATAATGTGTAGCTAGATACCGCTTATAGTCTGAGATATTAAATGTTTAATATCACTGCCAATTGGACTTAGATCCTCCACTAGGTCACACCACAAAACTGGGAAACAAGAGGTTTGATTTTAAGTTCATATGATGTGTCGGGTTTCATATGAAAATGGGACACATGTGGTTAATGAATAAAATCAATATGTCATGAGAATTGACATAATTAGAATCATAATAAATTCATATGAGATGTATATATTATGGGGTGTAATAATTTAATATTACATAGGATAATATTACATAAGATGTGAATTTGCTAAAAACCCAAAAAGATCAAATTTTGTTGGAAATAAATCCAAAATTTGACAAATGCAAAATCGGGGTCAAAGACGGTGAACCGTTCAGGGTTCGGTCGACCGATGGATCTTCGGATCGATTAACTGAATGGGGAACGGGTAAGCACAATCGATTAACCGAGATTGTCTAGAGTGCCTGGACAATTGGGTTCGGTTAACCGATTGGAAACGGCCAACCGAGAATTAGTATTCTCGGTAGACCGAAGGTAACCCGGTCATCCGATGACTATGTCCCAGGTGCGATTCTGGTGCGTCAACGGTAGACCGATTTAAAGATGTGGTTCGTCTGAATTCTTCCAGGGAATTTTTCTCACAAGGAATCGGTCGACCGTCTAGCTAGCGGTGCACCGAACACGTGTTATAACCGAATGGTTCGGTTGACTGAATAATACTCGGTCTACCGAGAAGAACGATTCTGCCAGAATTATTAAGAGATTAATTAGATCATGGATGGATTAATTCCAGATTTAATTAAAATATTTTTTGTGGGTGATTATGTGCAATTTAGAGATTAATTTTAGGAGAGAAAAACAAGAGGTCGTGGCTAAATAATAGCTCTTGATAAGGGTGTTTTGGGAGCCTATAAAAGAGCACATATTCCTACTTGTTTTAAATTAATGCAAAATCTTTCTCTCATTAATCTTTCACTAATCACCACGAAATTTCTCTTAGTAAAATTAAATTTGGAGATTAGAATCTCAGGAGACTTAAAAAGGAGTTATTAGCTAGATTCTAAACCCTATTAGAGATTGATTGGCTAGCTCCTTTCTCTCTAATCTTGTTTAGAGTTTGGTGAATACCCGGAGGCAATTCTGTGGGCGCCACAACGTGCAACGCGACTCCAGATCATCAAGAAGGTTTAGAGAACCTTTAGGTATGATTCTATCTTTGTGGATTATTTTAATAAATGTAGGATAACATGTTATTAGAATAAAACACAAATAGATGTACGTAAAATTGCTGAAATATATGAAAACGATCTTGTATGATGTATTAAAATTTTTAAAATATATGCATACATAGGGACACGAAATCCTACAGTGGTATCAGAGCATTTAGTTCATATTTTCAACAATTAGACTATATAATTAATTTTAGTTTACCATTTACAATCAAAACAATTCATGTTTATTTCTTTTTCGAGTTTTCGATAGTTTTGTTGATTTAATTCTAATTAATTCTTTTGATAGTTTTAAATGTTTTAAAACACATCATGTGAATGTTAGAATTAAGATTTAGACTTATGTCTAATTTATAGAATTTTTGTTTTTAATTAAATGATTATTTTATAAGGACTCAAGAAAACGAAAAAGGCATATGTTTATGTTTCTATAAATGTTTACTTTTAGAAATTGGATAAACAACGGTTCAAACATTTTATGAATTGAACTATGGATGCATAACATCATTTTTATTGGATTTCAAATGATTTTAGAATTGTTTGATTAAGAGATGCATGATAAACTAAATCGAGTAATATATAGTATATGTACATGCGTTGCTCGAGTTCTCTAATGCAGGAATATGTGAGTTTATATGTTCCATCGAAGCCATGTGTGAATGAATGAATGAATGAATGTGTATGTTATTATTATTTAGTCACAGGGGCTTATGTATGTAAAAGCCAAATTTTATTTCTATGTATATGCATGCATATGAGAGGATTTTTACATAGGACTTGCACTAGACAATTTTCAAAATTGAGAGATGCATGTTTATATTTTTGCAATATCAACATCCATGGTGCAAGAGGAAGACGCTGAAGAAGCGTAATGATCAAGGACGCGTGAACATATAAACTCAAACGATGTTTGTGTGAATGGATTTATTTATGTTTGTGTGCTTGATATATATGTGATTGTATGGATGAATGTTAGGATGTGTATAGATGATAAATATGCATGATCACCTAAATTCTAAAATCAAAATGTTTAAAATTGTCCAACCAAATATTAAGAGTATTTTTCTTTCTTATTTCATCCACTAGCAGCCATCGATCGAGGGATATTATGCTCGCCCTTAGCGGGAGATAGCTTCCTCCATCTTTGGGAATAGTGGGAGATATAAGGTTGTCTATTGTTGTTCCACGAATAGATGCACGAGGTGCGATTCAGCCTTAGTGGACACCGAGTATATTTGTTTGTGAATACAATGGAGAAATGTATCTCGTATCAAATGAAATTAGTTTTCTTAACAAGACCCGGAGCCCTAGCTCGGTTTTGGGAAAGAGAGTTTTTCTTATAAGGATTGGTCATATTCCCTCCTAATTAAAACTATAAGAGTCATAAGAGTTTGAAAATGCAAATATTTTGATATTTCGAAATGGTTAAGATTAGAAAATGTTTTCTTACCTTGATTTTATAATATATCCGATAGCCCTTAGCAAGTTTATCTTATAATTGATAGATGTTGGATTGCTGCATTTATGGACAATTTTTTTTATTTGCGGTATTGTTTTTAAAACATAAAATTGACATTAAATCCCATATAATTTATTTTGTAGAAATGTCGAATATTCAACCTATTGTGCGATCTATGATTGAAAACATCCTTTGGCAAATGATGGCTCAAACTTCATAAGCTGACAACTCAAGCTCAATATCGTGTTAAAGTTTGAGAAACTGTCTCATATTTTGGATGGTGAAATCCCAAAATTAAATGAGAGGGCAACCGATAGCGAGAGAGAGGCAAAAGCCAAGTGGGAAGACCAAGAGAACCAGGTTCACTGTCTAATGTTGGCCTCCATGGGTGACTCGCTTCAAGCAAAATACTTGGATTCAAAACCCAAGAAGACCATGGAATCTTTAACAAAGATGTTCATGGATAGTGCAAGAAAAGAGCGCTATAAGACCATCATCGCACTCACAAGGTGCCACATGGCGGAGGTAACATCGGTATCCATGAATTTTCTCACGATGCAAGGATACCTTGAGAAGTTGTCGAAGCTCTCTTCCCCGATGCCCGATGATTGCGGAAGATTTGATTCTTGGCTCTCTAGCCCCGTCCTACAAGGACTTCATTATGCACTATCATGTGCGTGAGAAAGGGGTGAGTCTTGAGGAACTTCACAATGCTCTCAAAACGGCTGAAGTTGACATGGGCAAGGGTCGAGACAAGCACGTCCTAGCCGTCCATGGAGGGAGCAAGAAGATCACCAAAGGTAAAGGCAAATTCACCCAAAATACGTCAATAAAGAGAAAGGGAGTAGGAGGTGCTCATGGGAGTGCCTCAAGGGGGAAATCTTTGAAATCTTCGACTCCCAACACGGAGTGCTTTCACTGCGGTGAAAAAGGACACATCCGGCCAAATTGCCCCAAGTACAAGGAAGACCTTGACAATGGAGTGATTGAACGTAAGCGCCCCAAAAATCCAAAGGTATATTTGTTATTGACATAAATTTAGCCACCTTTGTCCATGATTGGGTAATTGATACCGGATCTTTTGCTCACATAATTTCTAATGTGCAGCTACTAAAGGATGGGAAGGAACTCGTAAAGAACGAGATGATTTTGAAGGTCGAAAATGGTGCGAGCGTTGCTGCGATTGCACAAGATTCTGTGGAGCTTCAATTATCTAGTGGTTTAAATTTATGTTTAAAGAATGTTTAGTATTCTCGGTAGACCGAAGGTGACCCGGTCGTCCGATGACTATGTCCCAGGAGAGATTCTGGTGCGTCAACGGTAGACCGATTGAAAGACGTGGTTCGTTTGAATTCTTCCAGGGATTTTTTTCTCACAAGGAATCGGTCGACCGTCTAGCTAACGGTGCACCGAACAAGTGTTATAACCGAATGGTTCGGTTGACCGAATAATACTCGGTCTACCGAGAAGAACGATTCTGCCAGAATTATTAAGAGATTAATTAGATCATGGATGGATTAATTTCAGATTTAATTAAAACGTTTTTTGTGGGTGATTATGTGGAATTTAGAGATTAATTTTAGGAGAGAAAAACAAGAGGTCATGGCAAAATAATAGCTCTTGATAAGGGTGTTTTGGGAGCCTATAAAAGAGCACCTATTCCTACTTGTTTTAAATTAATGCAAAAAATCTTTCTCTCATTAGTCTTTCCCTAATCACCACGAAATTTCTCTTAGTAAAATTAAGTTTGGAGATTAGAATCTCAGGAGACTTAAAGAGGGGTTATTAGCTAGATTCTAAACCCTATTAGAGATTGATTGATTGGCTAGCTCCTTTCTCTCTTATCTTGTTTAGAGTTTGGTGAACACTCGGAGACAATTCCGTGGGCAACACAACGTGCAACGCGACTCCGGATCATTAAAAAGGTTTTAGAGAACCTTTAGGTATGATTCTATCTTTGTGGATTATTTTAATAAATGTAGGATTACATGTTATTAGAATAAAACACAAATAGATGTAAGTAAAATTGCTAAAAATATGAAAACGATCTTGTATGATGTATTAAAAAATTAAAAATATATACATACATAGGGATACGAAATCCTACATCCTCCTCTTTGGCGAGAATGGGGTTTAACAGCTTGTTGTGTGCTAAGTTCAATTGTGATTTCTATGAAAGTGAGTTAGGTTTTTTGTTTTTTGTATGTTTTTCCTTTCTTTCATATTTCTTTTTCTTTGTTTTGCTAGGAACTAGCAAAATGTAAGTGTGGGGTTATTTGATTAGTAGCACATTATACATTGCATTCATGCTATATATCCTTTATTTTATCCCCCAATGTGTTACTCGAGTGTTTGTTTGAAGTGTTTCAGGTTTTAGGCAATAAAGAAGAGAAAGGGATACACAAAGGACCTAAATGCAAGAAAAAATGACTCATTTGGAAGCCTTCTAGACATGTTTCTAATGATCACGGACAAGACTGAAAATCAGGAGGGACCAAAGTGAAAACCTGGAGCGGACCTAAGTGTAAAGAAAAATATGTTGGGTACAAAAAACCTTAATGTCATGAACCTGATGAGTAATTCAACAATTAAAATCAAGGCTTTCAAACCCAAGGCTTCGGGTGCACAACACGTGCTACAATGGTAAATTTAAGATAATGGTGAAATTAGATTTCAATCCGACCCTAAATTTCTCTGGTGGGTCTGGTTGTCGGGTCATTGCAATACGCAATATTCAGATTTGATTTATAGTCATCCAATCGCACCCAGATTCATCCATACCCTCTAATCTTCTATAAATACACTTGTAATCCTTCCCTTTTTCTTTTTCCTTCCTCTGCTCATTAGGTTAGCTTTATTTTCTTGTTAGTGGTGCCAAAAACTTGATTGAATTACTTATAATAAACTGTAAGTGCACGACGTCAATGAAGACGCGACAAGTACGGGTCGTGTCCACGAGGAGTTGTGTGTGTTGTTGTTACTACCCTACTCGAGTGGGCAAGGAGAGGAGAATGAAGAGATTATGCTAAACAAACTACTAAATGATGAATTAATAAACAATTAAACTAAACCCCTTGAAGTGGAGGTGCAATGGTGAGGTGTGTGTGCATGATTGGGTCTTCATTTCATTAAGTACAAGTGTGTAAAGTAGGTGACATCAACTAGAAACTAATGTGGAGTCTAAATAACATCAACTACATTTACATGAATTCATGACTAATATAGTTAGACATGAAGTTAAGATGCACTTTGGGTTCTCAAGAATGAACTAAGTACCTATTGTGGCCATTAGGACATCAATTAACCATCCATACAACTTGATACATTCATGCATTCTCTACTAATCGAGCATTCATACATAACAAACCACTTCCATACAAAGATAAACCATACAAGCAATAAGATAAACTTTAGATCCAGTATGAGATAAGTACCTATTTTCACCATTATCTCATCTCATACAAAATTTAGCAAGTTACAAGTATAAATCTACATTAAGCACATGAAATGACACAAGCTAAGAAGAACCCATCATGCACTTCATCATCAACTACATTCCTCCACTCCAAATGGGGTGGATCTACTCACTAATCATAATAACAAGCATGAAATCAAGAGATTAAGACTAAACATGGCATAAAACTCTAACTAGAAAACTAACCGACAAAATCAAAAACGAATTGCATAGAAAGAAAATTAATGACAAGAGGAACATGAATACAACCTTATATTAAAGAAAAAGTGAGATTACAATCTTCATCAACCTTCCTCTACTTGCATCCAAATTGGGTAAAAACTAACCAACTCTAATGGTGGAAGTGGAGAAGAACGGAAAGGAAGAAGAAACAATGCTATTTATAGAAGAAACAAAGGCCATGTCAGTCAAGGGAAAGCTAATTTGAATTTTTATATGCATCAAAACCAGCTCACTTCAATCCATCCCAGTCTTTACACTCATTCGGGTGAAGATCCGCAACCGGTTGCACGATAAAATTGTTTTGTTGTGATGGAATTTAGGTATAACAACAATGCACTAGTTAATTTCATACACAACACTATGACTACAACAACTTGCTATGAAATGGATAGCAAGAGACACAAGTTCTGAACTTATACCAAAAAATATTTTGTTTCCATGCCTTTACATCTGCAAAATCAATATAATTTGTCTCACTGAAACTGTTAAGACCCTAACCTTGATTATGGACTAATCCCGTGATTAGTAGTTGCTTAGCATGGGAAATGGGAGAGAGAACAGTGATGGTGATGGTAGGGGCCGGTTTCTGAAGCGGGGAGTGGGTTGTGTTAGGTTTAAAAGCACCCATCAATCTCTCTCTCTCTCTCAGTTGCTCACTCATCTCTTACCCTTTCTCTCTTCTCTTCCGGCGACCAGGGGGCGTGGAGGTTGCTCCAGCGTGAGGCGTGAAGGTCGGTGTGTGAGGAGGCGCACGTGCGATCGCGGATCGGAGGTGGTTTCGTGGGTTCTCCAGCGGGCGTCGTTGATCGCTTTGTTGAGGTATGCCGACTTACTAGTGTGGTTTTATTGTTCCCCACGTTGGTGGGAAGTTGAGGTCGGTCGCGGGAGGTCGGAGACCTCGCCGGCGATGAGAAACGGTGTAAAATCCTTGGCTGGCGCAAGGTTGCTGTCAACCAACGATCGACCAGTGCCTTCGTGCGGTCGACTGGTTTTACATTTTTGCCCGACTTTAACCAACACCGGTCGAACGATGCCAATGTGGCGGTCGTCCGGTTGCATATGTGTTGGTGGGTTGGAGGCTTGTTGTCGAAGTAAGGTCGACCGTCCCTTGTTTTTGGGTCAACCGTCCCTTGTTTTTGGGTCGACCGGTACTTAAGTGTACTTGATGATTATGCATGTTGTTCGTCCGATTTATATATATTGTTCGACCGTTATATGACGTAGACTATTAGGATGACCCTGGTAGTTTTCGGTCGACAGGGACCCCTGAGTCGGTCGACCGAATAGTCTTGTGGATTTTGACCAACTCTGGATTTTGACCTCGTGTTCGGTCGACCGGTTTTAGACTGCTGTTCGACTGTTTGGACTTAAGTGACGCGCAGAATAGTTTGACCATTGTAGACTTTCGGTCGACCAAACCTATTGGGGACGGTCGACCGGTTAAGCTTTTTCGGTCGACCGTTTGTGTGCCGAACTGAATTCCTGGTCCTGTGCAGTGCCAACTTCGTCCACGAAAACCCGTGTCCTCACTTAGAGCGTTAGCCAGTAGGTGACGGTGGGTACGTGCTCGTGCCTGCCCAGGGACCTCCGTGTGGAAGAGTGTGGACACTTGGGTCTCTCCACCCCCGTGTTGGACCGTGCTGTGACGTATTGTTGCCTTACTCTTTGTTTAGTAGTACACCTGAGGGATCGCGGATACCAATGCATGTTGACGCAAGGCTCGTGCAGCATGATGACCCTGCAGACTACGGTCTGGACCCGTCCGATGTTATGATGGCAATGTCGTCGAGGTTTTGCCGGCGATGATGGTGCCAACGATGTTCCGGCTTGTGGTTGTGTCGGACGTATGTTGTACCGCAGATTTTGTGTCGGCGATACTGCCGATGTTGTTCCTGTGATGATCCCTGATTGGGCACCTATCTTGGAATGTTGACCGACCGGGCTACGGCTCGGTCGAAGGTGGTGTAGACCACGTGGTTCTTTGCGCGGAAGTACGGACGCTCCTCACCGATCCCTTTGGCTCGAGTAGTCACGTGTGGGGGTTGCGTCGCGTACTGTCTGTAAGACCGTACGTGCCTACGGTAGGTTTCCGAGGGAGACCTGTTGTTGTTGCTGGACTGATGTCCTTGTGGACCCTGTTGAGGGTCATTGTTGTTGTTGGACTGAGGTCCCGTTTACCATTGGAGGGATTTGATGCATTGCAGATGTGTTATGACATGCTACTAGTATGATTGGTTCACTTACCATACGGTTGCATTCATATAGGCGAGCTTGGCATATGGGGTTTCCTAATGGGAAACTCATGCATCATTGTTTGATTCATGTTTCAGGACTGCAGTAGGTTCTGTCGGGTGGTGACAGGGGGCGCACACATTTTGGGGCCAGGATCCTGTTCAGACTCTTCGAGGTCGCCGTGACTGCTTGTACTTGTCTTTCATTGTATTGTTGTAATCACGTCTTTTGACACACTCTGTTGTATTTTGGTGCACCGACTGTTGATTTATTTGAATAAAATTCTCGTTGATGATTTTATCCGATAATCTCTTGATTGTTTAAATTTTATAAATTTCCGCTGTTTCGGGATGTTACAACTTGGTATCAGAGCGGTCGGTCTCTATGTGTGGCTCCAAAAGAAATCACCCCAGTGTAGTAGTGTAGGTTGCATTTTACATTTAGCATGCATTCATGGTTGATCTTGAGTTGTTTCTTGTGCCAGATGCCTCCGAGACGTGTGAGGAACATCGTGAATGAGCGCACAGCTAGTGATGCCACTAAGGGCGCTACCGGTGATAGGTTGGCGAGTTCCTCGAGCGTCAGGCGGCGAAAGCAGAGCAGACAGGGACAGGTGCGGAGCATGATCACTTCATAAGGCAGCTCCCGCCTAGTTTTGACGGCAGGAGTGACCCTGAGGCTGCAGAGGACTGGGTCTTTAAGATCCAGAGGATTTTCCAGGCTATTGGCTGTGTACCGGAGCAGATGGTGGGTATGGCCACCTATGTCCTGGATGGAGAGGCAGCGAACTGGTGGAGGACCACATCTGCAGTGGTTTTTGCTGACCGAGATGACGTGAGTTGGGAGGAATTCCTTGAGGAGTTCAACCAGCAGTTCTTTCCGCAGCACGTCAGAGATAGGAAGAAGGAGGCGTTCTTGGCCCTCGAGCAGAAGGAGATGTCCTTGGCTGGTTACATCAACAAGTTTAATGCCCTGGAGTGTTATTGTTCTGAGACTTACGTGACGCCCGAGCAGCGTGCACGGAAGGTCATCAAGGGGCTGAGGAAGCAGCTCGGGTCGCGTGTGATCACCAACATGCCGCAGACCCTGGCGGATGCGGTGAAGTATGCGACTATCATTGATCAGGACTACCAGGAGAATTACCAGGAGGCGCGGAGGCCGCCAGTGAGCACGGGAGGGCGTGCAGTTGGACGTTCCACTAGGAACACAGGCAAGAGTCCCCGGGTTAAGGGAGGAGGATCACGTCAGTCTGGTGCGTGCGGTACTTGCGGGAGATCTCATCCGGGCCAGGAGTGCCCCCGACGTACAAGTGCATGCTTGGGATGCGGTCAGATGAGCCATTTTATCTGGGACTGCCCGAGTAGGCAGGGCGAGACGAGCAGGAGCCTAGCAGCACCGGTCTCAAGGAGGAGCGGAGGCAGCAGGTCCGTTGTTCCACAGAGCCAGACCAGGAGAGCAGGTCGAGTCTTCACCGTCCGGGCTGAGGAGGCAAAGGACTCCAACACTGTCGTGGAAGGTACCATTGTCATTTCAGGTTTGGTTGCTCGTGTTTTATTTGATTGCGGTGCCACACACTCCTTCATTTCGAAGAAGTTTGCTGGCGAGTTGGATCGGACTCCTGACCTACTGACTGATTTGTTGGAAGTCAGTATGCCCATGGGTGAGGAGGGCACTGTGGGGAGCATTCTCCCCGGCACCACAGTTGTTTCGGGAGACTATGATTTTCCGGCAGATCTGGTCTTGCTACCAATGGAGGACTTCGACGTCATACTGGGGATGGACTGGCTATCATAGTACGATGTGCGAGTCTTTTGTCGTGAGAAGAAGATTCTTATTCCGAGGAAGGACGTGCACGACAGTGTTGGAGTCCTTCGCCTCCTCAGCCCGGACGGTGAAGACTCGACCTGCTCTCCTGGTCTGGCTCTATGGAACAACGGACCTGCTGCCTCCGCTCCTCCTTGAGACCGGTGCTGCTAGGCTCCTGCTCGTCTCGCCCTGCCTACTCGGGCAGTCCCAGATAAAATGGCTCATCTGACCGCATCCCAATTCTTATTCAGAGGGACGAGGAGTAGAGGAGGTCGTCTGATTGTGTCTGCAGTTAAGGCACAGAGGCTGATGCATCAGGGTTGCAGAGCGTTTGTGGCGACTTTGGTTGTTCCTGATCCTGAGACGAGGAGGCTGGAGGACATAGAGGTTGTACAGGAGTTCCGTGATATGTTTCCTGCAGAGATTCCTCGTTTGCCGCCGCATTGAGAGATCGAGTTCGGCATTGAGTTGGTGGCTGTTACGACACCCCAGTTGAAGGCACCGTATTGGATGGCACCTGCTGAGTTGACATAGCTGAAGAAGCAGTTGCAGGAGTTGATGGACTCTGGGTTTATCCGACCGAGTGTCTCGCCGTGGGGAGCGCCTGTGTTGTTCGTGAAGAAGAAGGATGGGTCGTTGCGGATGTGCATCGACTACAGGTTGCTGAATAAGGTTACCGTCAGGAACCAGTACCCTTTGCCCAGGATTGATGATCTGTTTGATCAGTTGCAGACGGCAAGAGTGTTCTCGAAGATTGATCTGCGTTCAGGTTATTACCAGTTGCGGATCAGAGAGGCAGATGTTCAGAAGACAGCCTGCAGGACACAGTACGGGCACTACGAGTTCTTGGTGATGCCGTTTGGACTGACGAATGCTCCTGCAGCATTCATGGACCTGATGAATAGGAAATTTCAGTCGTACCTCGACAGTTTTGTTATCATATTCGTGGATGACATCTTAGTATACTCGCATGACAGGGAGCAGCATCGAGAGCACCTGAGGATTGTGTTTGGCATCTTGAGGGATCAGCAGCTTTATGCCAAGTACATGAAGTGCGAGTTTTGGTTGGATCAGGTGGCATTTCTGGGGCATATTGTGTCAGCAGATGGGATTTCAGTGGATCCGGCGAAGGTTGAGGCTATGACTCAGTGGAGAGCCCCGACGAGCGTAACTGAGATCAGGAGCTTCGTGGGACTAGTTGGGTATTACAAACGTTTCATTCAGGACTTCTCCCGACTTGCTTCGTCGTTGACAGCGTTGATGCAGAAAGGCGTCAAGTTCGTTTGGTCCCAGAAGTGCGAGGACAGTTTCCAGGAGCTGAAGAGGCAACTAACGACTGCGTCGATTCTGACGCTACCAATTGGCAGGGGAGGCTACGTGATTTACAGTGATGCGTCAGGGGTTGGCTTGCGCTGCGTTCTGATGCAGCACGGGAAGGTGGTGGCGTACGCTTCGAGGCAGCTGAAGGTGCATGAGAAGAACTACCCTACTCATGATCTGGAGTTAACGGTGGTGTTTCACGCGTTGAAGACCTTGCGACATTATCTTTATGGAGAGAAGTTTGAGGTCTTCACAGATCATCAGAGCCTGAAGTATCTATTCTCGCAGAAGGAGCTGAATATGAGGCAGCGCAGATGGCTCCAGTTCATTAAGGACTATGACTTCACCATCTCTTATCATCCGGGGAAGGCGAATTCGGTTGCGGATGCACTGAGCAGGAAGGTTGAGGTGTCAGTTGCTAGTTTGTGCATTCAGGAGTGGAGGCTACTCGAGACGTTGTCAGAGTGGAGGTCGTTCACAGGGGGCTCTGAGAGAGCAATGTTAGTTGGGCTTCGGGTAGAGCCGCAGACCGTCTCGCAAGTGGTACAGGCTCAGCGGGATGATGAGGAGTTAACTTGTCTGCTATAGTTCGCTGCCAGAGATAGATCAGACTTCAGTGTGGGGGTTGATGGTGGTTTGAGGTTCAGGAGTCGGATCTGGGTGCCGAAGGTTGATGGGCTGAGAGATGACATCATGGAGGAGGCACACCGAGCAAGATATACCATCCACCCTGGGAGTACGAAGATGTATAAGGACCTGCAGCGTAACTTCTGGTGGAAGAGCATGAACAGAGATATTGCGGAGTTTGTGGGCCGATGCTTAGTCTGTCAGCAAGTGAAGATTGAGCATCAGCGACCAGCAGGTCCGATGCAGTGTATTGAGCTTCCTGAGTGGAAGTAGGAGCACGTGGAGATGGATTTTGTCACGGGGTTGCCAAAAACGAGGAGATTCCATGACGCGATTTGGGTGATAGTCGATCGACTGACCAAGTCGGTGCATTTCTTAGCGATCAGGACCACGTTGCCTCTGGAGGGCCTAGCTAAGTTGTACATGGAGGAGATAGTCAGGCTGCACGGAGTACCAGTGAGCATCATCTCTGATCGAGATCCCAGGTTTACATCCAGGTTTTGGGGGAGTCTGCAGCAGGCTTTGGTGACGCGATTGAGGTTCAGTATAGCGTTTCACCCACAAACAGATGGTCAGTCAGAGAGGACGATCCAGACCCTGGAGGATATGCTGAGAGCATGCGCACTGGATTGGGCAGGACACTGGGATGAACACCTACCGTTGACAGAATTCGCCTATAACAACAACTATCATTTGAATATTGGGATGGCACCATACGAGGCATTGTACGGGAGGCCATGCAGATCGCCGGTATGCTGATGTGATGTGGGCGAGAGGCAGTTGGTGGGGATAGAGCTCATGAAGATGTATGCGGAGAAGGTGGGTGTCATCAGGAGGAGATTGGCCACAGCACAGAGCAGGGAGAAGAGTTATGCTGACAGACGCATGCGAGCGTTAAACTTTGAGGTTGGCGACCATGTGTTCCTGAAGATCTCCCCCAGCACGGGGAGTGATGAGGTTTGGGAAGAAAGGGAAACCCAGTCCGAGGTATGTCAGGCCGTTTGAGATCCTCGACTGAGTTGGAGAGGTTGCCTACAGGATTGCTTTACCACCGCAGTTTTCCGGTATTCACGACGTCTTCCATGTATCGATGTTGAGGAAGTACGTTTCAGATCCAGCTCATGTGATTGAGATTGCAGTGTCAGAGATCCAGCAGGACTTGTTGCTCGAGGAGAGACCAGTCGAGATCGTGGATCGTATGGATCATCAGCTCAGGAGGAAGACCATTACAATGGTCAAGGTCAGGTGGCAGCATCACAGTGAGTGTGAGGCCACTTGGGAGATCGAAGAGGAAGTTCGGAAGCAATACCCAGAGCTTTTCGGTGAGTTGTTTGTTTGATTTCGGGACGAAATCCTTTTAAGGTTGGTGGATTGTTAAGACCCTAACCTTGATGGTGGTTTCTTAGCATGGGAAATGGGAGAGAGAACAATGATGGTGATGGTAGGGGCCCGTTACTGTAGCGGGGAGTGGGTTGTGTTGGGTTTAAAAGCACCCATCAATCTCTCTCTCTCTCAGTTGCTCACTCATCTCTCACCCTTTCTCTCTTCTCTTCCGGACACCAGGGGGTGTGGAGGTTGCTCTGGCGTGAGGCGCGGAGGTCGGTTTGCGAGGAGGCGCGCGTGCGATCGCGGATCAAAGGTGATTTCGTGGGTTCTCCGGCGGGCGTCGTTGATCACTTTGTTGAGGTATGCCAACTTACTAGTGTGGTTTTATTGTGCCCCACGTTGGTGGGAAGTTGAGGTCGGTCGTGGGAGGTCGGAGACCTCGCCGGCGATGAGAAACAACGTAAAATCCTTGGTTGGTGAAAGGTTGTTGTCGACCAACGGTCAACCGGTACCTTCGGGCGGTCGACTGATTTTACATTTTTGCCCGACTTTAACCAACACCAGTCGAACGATGCCAATGTGGCGGTCGACCGGTTGCATATGTGTTGGTGGGTTGGAAGCTTGCTGTCGAAGTTTGGTCGACCGTCCCTTGTTTTTGGGTCAACCGGAACATAAGTGTACTTGATGATTATGCATGTTGTTCGACCGATTTATATATATTGTTCGATCGTTATATGACGTAAACTCTTAGGATGACCCTGGTAGTTTTCGGTCGACCGGGACCCCTGAGTCGGTCGACCGAATAGTTTTGTGGATTTTGACCAACTTCGGAATTTGACCTCATGTTCGGTCGACCGGTTTTAGACTATTGTTCGACTGTTTGGACTTCAGTGACGCGCAGAATAGTTCAACCGTTGTAGACTTTCAGTCGACCGAACCTGTTGGAGACGGTCGACCGATTAAGCTTTTTCGCTCAACCGTTTGTTTGCAGAACTAAATTCCTGGTCTTGTGTTGTGCCAACTCTGTCCACAGAAACCCGTGTCCTCGCTTAGAGCGTGAGCCGGCAGGTGACGGCGGGTACGTGCTCGTGCCTGCCCTGGGACCACCGTGTGAAAGAGTGTGGACACTTGGGTCGCACCATCCCCGTGTTGGACCGTGGTGTGACGTATTGTTGCATTACTCTTTGTTGAGTAGCAGACCTGAGGGATCGTGGATCCCAATGCGTGTTGACGCAAGGCTCGTGGAGCATGATGACCCTGCAGACTATGGTCTGGACCCATCCGATGTTGTGCCGGACGTATGTTGTACCGCCGATGTTGTGTCGGCGATGCCGCCGAGGTTTTGCCGGCGATGATGGTGCCGATGATGTTTTGCTTTGTGGTTGTGCCTTTCGATGTTGTGCCGGACGTATGTTGTACCGCCGATGTTCCGGTTATGATCCCCGATTGGGCACCTATCTTGGGATGTTGACCGACCGGGCTAAGGCTCCGTCGAAGGTGGTGTAGACCATGTGGTTCTTTACGCGGAAGTACAGATGCTCCTCACCGATCCCTTTGGCTCGAGTAGTCACGTGTGGGGGTTGCGTCGCGTACTGTCTGTAAGACCGTACGTGCCTACGGTAGGTTTCCGATTGAGACCCGTTGTTATTGCTGGACTGATGTCCTTGTGGACCCTGTTGAGGGTCATTGCTGTTGTTGGACTGAGGTCTCATTTACCCTTGGAGGGATTTGATGTATTGCAGATGTGTTATGACATGCTACTATTATGATAGGTTCATTTACCGTAGTGTTGCATTCATATAGGCGAGCTTGGCATACATGGTTTCCTATTGGGAAACTCAGGCATCGTTGTTTCATTCATGTTTTAGGACCATAGTAGGTTCTGTCGAGTGGTGACAGCGGGCACACACATTTTGGGGCCAGGATCCTCTTCGGACTCTTCATGGTCGTCGTGATTCCTTGTACTTGTCTTTCATTGTATTATTGTAATCACGTCTTTTGACAAACTCTGTTGTATTTTGGTGCACCGATTGTTGATTTATTTGAGTAACATTCCCGTTGATGAGATTATCTGATAATCTCTTGATTGTTTAAATTTTTTTAAATTTCCGCTGTTTCGGGATGTTACAGAAGCAACTCTGAGTTTCATTATTGTGGACAATCCATCTTTTTTTTTGGACCTTATGCTTAACATCATATTAAGATACAAAATGATAATTTTGTGTTTCTATTCTAATTTAATATCTACTGATCCAATATTATTTGATGGACTAATGAGTTCCTTTTCGATAGATTGCATTCAACCACAAAGTCTTCCAAAGCACGGTGGATTGCGAACTTGCGATTGGAATTGATTCAGCTATTCGATTGACTAATCTATTCTAATTTTGTACTATAATAGTCTTATTTTTACATGACAAACTAAACTTACACGGTGTTACTTGTTGCCTTGTTGTGGATGATGATTGGATGCCTACATGTTATGATTTTGGAGATCAAACGAAGGTTACATTTACAAGTTTATGTTTTATTTTTAGATTTGATGAATGTATTTACAAGTTCAGGGAAATTGTTTACTTCATGTGAAAAATTGTGTATTGTTTTCGTGTTAATCGTGTACAGGTTTTGTGTAAATCGTGTACTTGATATGTGTATATTTGTATATCATGTCGTGTCATGTCGTCATTACACGATTTGTACACGAATAATTTTGTGTACGTATCATGTATACATGGTTAATTTTGTGTCATTTTCGTGTAAGGAAAGGCAGACACGAAAAGTAACTGTGTTGTATCCTTGTTTAGCAAAAATATATAGTATACACGAAATTACACGACACGAAATTACATCCACGATCGGAATTTTCCAAAACCTTCTGTGTACAATGAGCCTCTACCAATTATATATATTTAATTGTATATGTACCAAATCCTCCTAATAAATGTCCACTTGTCTCTCTCTTCTGTTTTCTTTTTTCTCTTTTTACATTTTTTTCTCAGTTCTCTCTCTAGATTCCTTTCATCTCTTTTCCCTCATTAAAAATATTGTTGTGAAATTCATTTCATAAAAGCTATGTTTAATTTGTCAGTATTTAACTAAACTATTGTTTTAAAAAAAATTATCCTTCCAAAAAAATAAAAAAATAAATTTAGTCATATTTTTATAATAATCTTTAATATTTTTAATATCTTTTAAATTTTAATTAAGAAAAAAAGTTTTGTAGTTCAAATAATCGATGGGATTATATGAATATATTGTACATAATGTATGAGATAATATTATACACAATAGCCAGGATTTTTTTGCAAAAGAGGGAGTAAAAGACGTGAATGAGGATTAACAAGGCAAAAAGAACCGATAAGCGAATATTTAAGAGGAGAATTTTACAGAGTTTACAATTAATAAGAGATAACTGGTAATCGTTAGATTATTCATGATAGGTTTTACATGATTTGGATTAAATATTAATTTAGCTTATAAAGTTAACTAGTTAACAGAAGAAGAAAAATCTTCAGAAAATTGGCAATAGAGTTACCGTACAGCGGTTAAACAAGATATATTTTAATTTTATTTGCTTGTCCAGCGGTTAAACAATAAATTAAGCACCCCATTATCTATGTTATGAAATCCAAAGGTCTATGGATGATTCACATTCCTTAATCCCCACAATTCAAGTAGATTTTTACTCTTATTAATATGGTGTAATTCCATTTATTTGGTTGTTACCCCTACTACCTTCTCATCCTATATATAATGTACATTTTCTGGCATCAGGGGGAGAAGCTAGAAGCTTAAAGAATGTCAAAGTTCATAAGACAATATAAGTATGGTTGAACCTGAAGTTCATAAAATCATTATCTTGCAATATCTAGGAAGTAATTATCATACGTTTTTATTGATAACAAAAGAGTGACTAAGTCTCATGATATCGTGATTTTCCCAAACCTATGTTATTTCATTTCCACAAATAATATATGTTATGGTCCACGCTTCTGGCGTTGGTTGAGCTCAATTATATTTTATCATGTGGAAGCATTCCAATAATAGTATAGAATCAAAGTGGAGATCTCCACATGATAAAATATATTTGAGCTCAACCAACGCCAGAAGCGTGGACCATAACATATATTATTTGTGGAAATGAAATAAAAGTTATTCACTCTCATTGCACCTCCTGAATAGGTTATTCCTGAAGAATATAAACCCGTAAAAATAAATGCAGCTACTAAACAAAAGATTAAAGAAATTACGGGGATACAAAACGATCAAATCCTAAAGTTTTGGTAAACGATGAGTGATTGATCGTTTTATTTTAACCGCAAGTGCACGGCCGCGTTGAAGCGGTGGCAAATACGGGTCGTCCACTGGGAGGTGTGTCAACCTTTGGTTTGTACGAAGGCAAGTGATAAAGAAATGAGGGAAAGGTCGGTTACACTAAACTACGCTAGAAAGCAAAAGGAAACGAAAGATAAGCAATAAAAACTAAACCCCATAGCGGGTAGAGAAATAATGTGAATATAAAGATGTGTGTGTGTTCAATTAAGCTCCTCACAACATGTAGTGCATGAAATCATAAAACTACATCCAACTTTGCCTCCACATGAATTAAGATAAGACTGCATCATTAAAACATACAAGAGAATAATTGGAATGAAGCTAAATAAACTCATGTATAAAGACTAGACCCTACTATGCCTCCACATGAATTAAGATAAGACTACATCATTAAAACATATAAGACATTAACTAAGGTAAAGGTAACAAGAGTACATACACTACAAATTGTGTTTCCAATATTAATTCCATCCATATCCTAACCTTATCATTCCCCATAAAATATGTCCACTAATCAAAGCATAAGCTAAGCTTCATTCAAGAGCATTGGCATATCAAAGATAAGAGTGAAAACTCATTAGATGGTTATAGAAATCATATAAAGCTCAAGGGATTAAGATAACACACGCTTAATACACTACATGATCATATCACATATTTCTCCACCCCCAAGTGGGGATGGAACTACTCACTACTCATTACACTAACTATATTAACAAAATGAGGTATAATAATGAAATGTAATTACCCTAAGAAAGCAAGAAATATTAAAGAATCTTAAAAGGAAAGGAAAGACTAAACAAGCATGCACAAATTAAAAGACAAGATTAAAAGAAACTAGAAGAATTATTTTATTAACAAATGACTCACATTGAAGGTAGCATTCTTCTCCACCTTGAGTTTGTGCTTCAAGGCTCACTCCTTAGTAGAGAGAATGCCACAAAGCAATGGGTGACTACAATGGAAGGTGAAGAGTTCTATTTATAGGCATGGATAAAGCTAATCCGGGAGAATCCCCCAATATTGGACTAAACCAATACCACAAATGGACTAAGAATGCACTAATAAACGTGCCCCACAAATCTGAGAGGATCCAGAATGATTTGGACCGCCAATTAGCGGTCCAAGACCGCCAATTGGCGGTCTATTGGATCTGGATTCATCTGGGATTTGTTGTGGGTTTTGCTGGTGGTCTTTGTTGGTCTTTGATGCATCTACTTTGTTTATTGGAGCTCCAACCCGAATCGAATTGCCAAAATACTCCCCATGATGGTGTGGAGTTTCCTGTTTTGCTCTTAGGTCCTTCGGTTTTACGATCAGGTCCTTCTCCCTTGCGTCTCAGTCCCTAGGTCTCACAATTAAGTCTTTTTTCCTGTTTTTGGGTCCTTTCATGGCTTTTCTCTTCAAACCTCTTTATTCCTGAAAACTAAACATAAATCTCGGCACGTAACACTGCTTAGGTGTAAGATAATGGATATAAGATACAAATATGATCATGAAATGATGTCAATCAATGAGGATTTGATTATTATTGGCGTAAAACTTGCAATCAACTATATATGTTGATACGAGAGATATTAAATAATTATTAAAAGCATGTTATACTAAGAAAAGAAAAATGGATCCAAAACCTATGATATTATAAGAATGCCAGAAGCATTCGTATTTGATATAAACAAAAGAAGAAGAACAATATATAATAAACTCGCTGAATAAATATATTATTTGGACCTCTAGTCCTGATTTCTGATATTATATCCCTGAAGGATACAAATAGAAATCACAATAACAATGTAATACATTATAAAGAGAGAAGTAATATAAGAGTATTCGTAGGACCCAACATTCATCGTGATCTTACTCATTCTCTCGTAATATTGATAATACGTTTTGTTACATGATCAATATGATATCCATATAAGATATGTTGTGACTTTAAAGTTTTATAAGTCACTTAATATTGGTACTTATACGAGAGTCCCTAAAGGACTAATATGACAAAGTTTATTATATGATGACAAGAATCAAAAGATGTACTATACAAAATTTGAAAAGATCACTATATGAAGAAACAAGTAAGAGTGTGCATATAACCTCTTCAATCAATGTCATCACGAAAAATAATACGAAGTTGATCTTAGTCGTCCATATGCTTCACCCAATAATAAAATTTACTATTATTTATTATATGCATATCACTTGATGTCATAGGACCTCCAAGAGAGTTTTTTGAAAACCTGTGAAATATTTAAATGACGGATTTTTAAATAAATGACTAGAGATAAACCAATTGTTTTTCGACCTGAAGTTCGAACATTCTCCAGAAGAGAATTGGTACAATGATTCAAATGTAGAAAAGGAATATTAAAGAAAAATATTCTACTAAATGCTCGCCTTGAAAGCACATTAACAAAGGGCATCTATTGTATATCGACAAAGATCCAATTCTTATAGGACCTGAAGTTCCTTATCATGTTCAAATTAAATGTTTTTTTGAAAACATTTAGATGACGTTCAAGGATCTACCAATTTCTAGTCATGCGATAAAGATTTATATTAGTGATGTTTCCTACATGTCCAATACACATCGATTATTATCATAAACTATTTGGTGTCATTACGTGGAGTCATTACAACTTTATGCAAGTTGGTGAATCAGTTATTGATTTTTACATTCTCATATTGTTAAGACATCAATATAAATATGAGACATCTTGAAATTGTCCATAAGTAATACCTTTTGAGATACATATTCATATTTTGCAAAAGTTACGACAGTGTGTGTTACTCCTAGTATATCATTTGAGAAAAATTGCACAAACACATTTCACAATCCTATTATCTAAGTGAAATATAGTAAATATCCATTAAATTCATTAAACTGTGATGTATTTATTTATCAAATCCCCATGCACTTTTATGTTTAAAAACTTTGTAAATAATATTCGTAAGTTTGGTAAACTACGAATCAAGGGGAGCGGATTTGTATTTATCATTCCTGAAGGACGGATATCCCTGAAGGATAAAGCCCGGAAGACTTGTAGTTGCACTTTTTTTCCTTTTTTCCAAATTTTGTCCTAAAAGGTTATATTGGTTAAAGGTTTTTAATGAGGCAACTTGTGTAATTTTGTTCGCGTATGTTATGCACTCTTTTCCTTAGCATTTTTTCCCACAAAATTTTGTAGCAAGGTTTTTAACGAGTCATAAACATAACGCATATTATCTAAGGAAGTGTTATAAATGTATGTTGAATTGAGGGGGTGAATTATACAATGCACTCTTTTTCCTTCATCAAGTTTTTTTCCCACAGGGTTTTACTTGGCAAAGTTTTTAATGAGGTAGATCAATCAAGTGACAACTGATCAGTCCAATCAAGCGAGAATTTGGTGGATTTATTTACAAAGTCATTGCCCACCAAAGTCTTTAAGAAGCTTGTCTTTAAAATTGATGTTCGTCGTTTGAAGAATGTATGTTGAAGTGAGGGGATCATCATACGCACTGCACTTTTTTTTCATTCACCATGTTTTTATCCCATCGGGTATTTTTGGTAAGATTTTTAATGAGGCAGCATCTCTAGCGTATAAAGGTAATCATCCAAGGGGAAGTGTTATGAAATCCAAATGTCTTATGGATGATTCACATTCCTTAACCCCCACCATTCAAGTAGATTTTTACTCTTATTAATATGGTGTAATTATATTTATTTGGTTGAAACTCCTACTACCTCCTCATCCTATATATAGAGGGTTATTGTACACATTTGTAAAGACAAGAAAAGAAAATACATATCTGTCCCCTCCCGAACCTTTTCTTCTTTAGATTGTTTGTTTTACAACAATCTCTACATTTCTCTGTCAAATTCGAGACAAAGTTAATAGCTCAGCCCACGGTAAGGAGATCAAGGAGATCCACAAATCCACAGGTGAATCTTTTCCCTACAAGATTTTGTCCAACTAAAACCAACATAATTTTACGGTATGACTTTCCTGAATTATGAGTCCAAATCATTTAACACCCTAAACTTTTAAAGTCTTACCCAACCTCCTAAACTTTGGATCCGTAACACTTTATAGTCATGAACTTTTTAAATCGTTATATCTTAAATCTTAGCCATTATTTTTTTATTTTTTCGTATTGTTTGTCTAAATCTAACGTTAAGGGGATTAAGTGTTAACTTTGAAAGTTTATATGATTAAATAATTTAGACCAATAGTTTAAGGAGGTTATATGTAATTTACCTTAATTTTTATACTCATTTTCTTCTCTCCTTGATTTGTTATCCAAACATAACATAATTCGTGAGCAGCAATCGAAAACTTTAAGGCCAATATGATATTTTCTTCGAATACATGACTTTTGTTGTAGAATTTTTAGATTTTATGTCAACAGAAATGTCGTGAATATAGATTGTCACACAGAAACATCGATTTTTCAATTCAAAATTTAAAACACGAGTTGGATTCATCAAAGATTTTCTTTCGGTGGGATAACACTGAAATGTTGACATAATAACTGCAAAAACTTTGAAATAGTAACAAAAAAATTAGAATGAAACAAATGCAAGCAATGAAATTTCTATTATTTTTCCAATAGCCGACGGGGCCATATACAACACCAGTATTTCACGACAGGCACACCCAACCGAGATCTTTAGATTATGAGACTACAAATTTCTTTCTACAAAATCCCAAATCCTCTCTTCCATATAAATACGGTCACACAACCGACGAGGCATGTGCCGCTCGTCGGGAAACATAAGTAGCTCATAAGGCTTGCCAGCTGCAATCAACGCATTTATAAGCCTTGCTGTATGACGAAAATGCACATTCTCATCTATCATTCCATGCACCAGCAATAATTTGCCTTTGATGTCGTGGACGTGATGCATGACCGAACTGTGCTCATACGCGGTGTGGTTTTCGGAGGGCAGACCCAAGTATTTCTCGGTGTAAAATGTGTCGTAGCCGTCAAAAGAAGTCACTGGAGCACCGGATATCGCACATCTGAATGTCTCAGGGAATCTTGCTAGTGCCATGGCTGATAGATAGCCACCATAGCTCCAGCCATATACACCAATATGGTCGGCCATAGCGAGCCCTTCCTTTACAAGCCATTTGGCACCAGTGAGCTGATCTTCAGCATCGATAACTCCGACATTATTCTTAAGGAAGCTCTCAAACTTCAGTCCACGTCTTGATGTTCCTCTGTTATCCAACTGCCACAGCAACAACATAAATACAAATATAAGATAAGCTCGCTTGAAGATGCATCAGTGGTAAAAAAATTGCACAAGTTCAAAATGCTCAAGTACACCGTTGTCAGATTCAATTTATGTCCTGCAAAATAAGAAATCACAAGATAGCATCTAAAACAATGCAACCAAGATTCAATTGCCTTATAGAATATCGGTAAGTTTTATATTTTAGGCTTTTCTGAGCTTCCTATGAAAAAGCTCTAGCCACTGTTTGGCATAATGTAACGTCAGAAGAAAGGAAAGAACTCAATCCGAGTTGACAAATGACAGTAACATCTTCAAATAGAATCCACGTTGACGGTCTCCACCCTACAATTACTATAATGAGTGTGAAATATAAGTTACCATCTATGTTCATACTTAATGTCCGAATTGAATATCAATATCGCACAATTTTGTGCCAAGTCATTACCTACTGATACTGATGGAAAACAATTTTCACCTACATGATAAGACAAGCTGAGCGGTTCTAGTACTACAAAATGAGGAACTAATGGTAGATATCGACATCAAATGCACACTAGGAGATACCTTCCACACCAAGATGCCCTTGCTTCTTAGGTATTGTGCCCTCATGTCAACCGTGTTTATCCATGAGTCAGAGACAAGCTGGACGGTGGGACCACCATAAACATGAATCAACGTTTTATAAGGAGGTGGACCAAACCGTTTTGCATCAGGTTTGTACAATGCACCATAAAGCACAGTTCCATCACTTGCTTTTACTTGGACAATCTCAGGGGCTACAAGTTGAGGGCTTTTGCATCTTGATATACTTAGTTGTGGTTCAAAAAGTGTCATTATTACACTCCCATCATACAAGGAACGCAGCAATATCCTTGGGGGGGTGTTCAACGAATCATGAACATCAACAAATTTATGCATTTGATGATCCAAAATGACCGCATGCCTCCCATCTTCCAGTGTTAGCCTCTTTGGTGTTGGCAAGGGAATGCTCCAGTCAGGAACGAGGCTTGTACAGTACAAATTGCATTGTAGAGGTCCATCCATAGTCCCAGTGAAGTAGACAAGCCCAGTATTTTCATTAATACCAGCAATATGTTCAACCATCCACTCACCCTGAGTGATTGGTCCCAAGCAAGATCCATTGCTATCATGAAGATAAATATGTCTAAAACCAGTTTTCTCGCTTGCCCAAATGAAATTACCACCAACTTTGTTTGTTCTCTTATCCAAAGATGCAAAGCAATCATGCAAGTTGATCCATGAATCTTGTTCTTCGACCAGCGAGACCGCTCTTTGTCCAGTAAAAATGTTGAATCTGAGAAGTTTTAATTTGGTCTGGAGTCTGTTAAGAACCTGAGCTGTTAAAGTAGAGTCATGCATCCAATTCACTCTAGCAAGATATTCTTCATCACCATCACCCTGATCATGTCGCCCACAAAGAACATCCATCCATGTAATGCCACCACCAGATAAATCCACAACTCCTAGCCGGACTTTTGCATTGGAGGCCCCGGCAAAGGGATACCCATGGTCCTCTTGGGCATCTGGACCAACAGAACATTTGCCCTGATGCATAATTCTAAAAAGAGGAATGTCTGAACAATCAACTTCGGTAAATGCAATATATCTACTGTCAGGTGACCACCAAAATCCATTTTTCCTGTCCATCTCCTCCTATTGGTGTTCATCGGGAAAAAAAAAAGACAAGATCAAGCTAAAACCAATCTAAGACAATTTAGGCTTTTCTATTCATTAATTACGAGAGAGAGAGAGAGAGAGAGAGAGATTACCTGTGCTATATACTCCGCAAGCCCATGAGTCTGCACATGCAAAAAAAAACACATTAAATTTATAACATTGAAGTTTAAACTTTGTAATCAAAGTTTGTATTTGCATTTATCAGCTTAATGCAGTTGCCAGATGCTTTGGACATAAATAGCTAAATCTAAAAACAGTTCTTGTCAGTAAAAGTAAAACTGGATGAAATATCATACAGCAGTAACAATTTATTGTTATTAATGACATACAGTGATGGACAAATACAATTTTTTTTCACATTTTAGATGATTGTAACAATTAATAGCGCTTCTGATACAGAAGACAACTAAAATATTATTTGGTGCAGATTGGAACAAGAAAATATTCAAATAACCAATTTTGCAGTTCCCCAAAGACAACGAAAAGAACATTCACGATGGCTGCTTGAACTTTTTTTAACTTATATTCGCTTTAAAATGAGATGCTATATCAGGTACACTTCACAAATGCAGAATAGGGGTGGGTCAATAGCACAACCAGTATGCAGACCAACAATGATTTTAGTTGAAGACAATCAAGGTACAAGACTACTGCACTGTCGACATGTCCTAATAAATCATAAAAATACCAGTACTTTCAGTGGCTCAGCCAAACAACTTGGGTTTGGGAACTTCCTTCTGGAATTGCCTTACATTTGAAATTATATTGATACTCCAGTGGGTGAAAAAGATACAAAATGTACAGCATGAAATAGTAACCAAAAAGCCACAATTACAATCACATAGGCAATCACATTGCTGAATCAAGTGCATTAACAGTAATAATGCAAAGACAAACATAAATGCAGCTAAAAATGCAGAAACCACGAACAAATCAATAGAATTTCTTTGGCTATGCATTTTTAAAAATAGGACATTTGCAAGGAAGAAAAACTAGTATACCTTTGCGTTTCCTTTGGCACCAAAAGTTAATTGTTTAGCTATTCCAGTTGACAAACTCATCACATAAAGTTCATGATCTCTCACATACGCAAGCATACTACCATCTGGAGATAAATGTGGATCAATAACAGGTGAATCAGCACTTGGGAGTTTAAGTTCTGGCCCAGAAGAATATAATTTCTGAACATAAACCTGCCATTGGAAAATGATTCATATAAATGCTAGGAGCTGACATGCATTTGACTGAAAAGGTAAAAGTATCACATATTATAAATAAATGCTCAACCAAGGGGTAATAAGCCTATTTTAGCAACCGCAGTTACAAATAAAAACGTTATCAAATTAACATAGACCGGCACCCATTATACATCGATTTCACAAAATTCAGATTATGGTAATATGATTGATGTCATCATAAACTAAAATTTTAATTTAAGCATTAGCATGGCCAAATTAATAGCATGCATCCCATGCAGCAGGTATTATGTTTGAGGCATAAAGAGTAGCACAGCTATCACCAACAAGTAAACTGTTTAGAGCCCCTGTAGCATTTACACTCTAATAACACACAATATCAACCATGAAGAACCAAACCGTGGACAAGCTGGAACTAACCAGTACTATCACATTAAAATTGTCTAAAACACGGGCATGCCTAATAATAGAAAACATCAACATAATGATCATAGAAACACAAATTAGGAATTTTAAACTACCATCAGACAGATAACGAACCCCAGAAGGCAGCGGCACCATGATCTCAAAGTTTCCAAAACACAAATGCTGGGGCACCCACTCATATGACGTGACACCAAGCCCTCTCTCTCTTGACCTCTCTCTCCTGAGCTTCTCCTCCATCGACAAAGTGCTCTCATCTAATCCCCCTCCATCAGCAGGGCTAAAGACCACATCCTGTCTTTTCTTTGAGAGGTCAAATGCAAAAACTTTTCGGTACAAAGACCCATCAGTGCTGAACAAATAAGTGATCAGTCGATCATCAGGGCTGAAACTGATGGTTGAGGGTGCAACCAACCCTGGAAGAGGGTACTTCACAATCTCCTCCACAGGAAAAAGAAAAGATTCATCGTTAGCATCGGTAGATGGCATCGCCTGCAATCTGTTCTGCCTCTTCTGCACCTTTTTCTTCTTGTTCCTCTTGTCTTCTTCAAACCTGCCGTCTCCAGAGAGCATAATCCAGAGAAAATTGCCGATCAAACAGAACAGAACTGAGTAGCACTACAGAAACCCTGCAGACTTTCCCATTTAAAAACACACTAGTGTAAAATTTGAATATTTATGTGAACAACAATTAAACTTTTTATTGAAAACTGTCTTCTAGCAAAAGAACAAGGGAAAGGTGAAACTACATAATGTGAACTGAACGAGTATGAAATCAGCACCAAGGAAGTTTAACAAATTCATCCAATTACACTATCTAAGATTATTTTGATATGCAGGAAAGCATCAGATTAGACTTCAGACATATTTTTCCTTCAAAAAAACATAAACAAAAAATACGTGATTAGCGCCATAAAATCTCACAAAAACAAATTCGTTACCATCAAATTCCATTACAATGTAATACTTACGCTGTAACGTACCCGAAAACAGCGGAAATTTTTAAACAATAATACAGACCGTCAACGGTCAACACGGGCACGTCACTGGAAATCAAACCAACATATATATATAATATATAAGGTACAGACCCACGTGGAAGTCAAACTATACATAAGAGTCAACTGTGATTACAACAAAATGAATGTACATGTAATCACTACCTCAACAAAAGAAGATAAAAGAGGACACAGGATCTGATCTCGGGGGCACCGTCCTCAGTCACCACCTCAAACCCTAACCCTGCTCGCTACCTGAAATGCAAACAAACAAACATGCCTGAGTTCCCTATAGGAACCCCGTATACCAAACCTCCTAAAATATAAAAAGGAATTAAATACAATGCAATGCTATGCACATGATCATCCGCCTCGGGCCCACAATAATGCCCTCACCGCCTCCGCGGCACTGAACCACTCCTGCCACTAGGGTCAAGTCAGTCCACCGCTGCCTCACAAGGGTCAGTCGACACCACTGCTCCCCAAAAAGTGCAGGAAGGAACCCCTGGTACACGCCGCACCCAAGGAGCGAGTCAGCCCGCCGAATACACAACTCGGGTCAGACGACAGCCACTGCTCCCCCAAGAGTCGTCTAGCGCGCACCCTGCCGGAACATCCTCGGCCTACCGCTAAACCCTCGCAAACTGCCCAAGGTTTACGGTACACATCCCTCACACCCCGCTCGGTAAGAGAGGAAAAAGGTACAACAATAATACGCCTTCGTCGAAGGTGAAATCCGTAGCTCTCAAAGCCGGTAATCAACCGTCGCCTCGGAGCCGGTAGTCGACCTGACATCGACGGATCGCGTGTGGATAAATCCACCAACCTGCGGCAGATCGGTCGACCGCTACAAGCACACCGGTCGACCGGTCCCCCACACAGTACACAGTACTGTACAAACAGATCTACCGGTCGAACCACGCCAACCGAATTACCGACCAATCGGTCGAACAAAAGTCATCTAGCGGTCGACCGTTTGGATGGTCTACGCTATACAATTTTATATAATATATATATCCGACCGGTCGAACCAAGGGGTCGTTCGACCGATAACAGGGATTTCAATAATTTGCTCAAGTCTCGTTCGGTCGACCGGAACTGAAATACAGTTCGACCGAAACAACACAAGCACTCTACCGCATAATTAAATGCTCAGTCGGTCGACCGAAAGTTAAAGAGCGGTCGACCGTTTTGATGGTCAAAGCTCCCAACCGACTTAGCATCGAATGGATCGGTCGAACAAGGTAAAGGACGTTCGACCGTTTAATAAGTCAAAATCCCCAACCGACCCATTCTCATCGTTATTCGGTCGACCGGCTGAGTGGTCCCGTTCGACCGATAACAGCATATCCCCTTTTTCCCGCACAAATCTGGCATAACGGTCGACCGTCTAACGACATCGTTCGACCGTTCGCGGGTAAATAACAATATAATAATAGGATCGGTCGACTGCCCACAGGCACCGGTCGACCGATCGTCGTCTTCAACCTCTGAATTGGTTGAATTCCGACGGGGAATTCGACACCAACGTCGATCCCCAACACTCACAAGGCACAAGTGAGTTATATTGAAGATTTGGCATACCTTTTTGACGGTTGAAGAAGCCTCCCGAGCTTGAGTATCTTCACTCCTCTTCTTCTTCCTTCTTCTCCTTCTTCTCCTCTTCTTCTTCTTCACCTTCTTCTTCTTCTTCTCTCTAAACTCTTCTCTCACTCTCTGATAAATCAAGAATTGAAGAAGAACGTTTTTACCAAACAAACTTATCTCAATCTTATCTTCACTATATATATTTACCTCAAAACTCAACACCTCTAAATCATCCAATCCAATCCCAACACCTCATTTCTCAACCTTATCCAATTCTCCACCTCATCCTTCACTAAACATGGTTTAATTAAGTTAATTAGGTTTAGGTTTAGTTAATTAAGGGATTTAGATTAGGTTATTACAATCTACCCTCCTTAAAAGAATTTCGTCCGCGAAATTCGAAACAACTGACTTACCGAAACAACTCTGGATACTGCTTCCTGACATCCTCCTCGATCTCCCAGGTAGCCTCTCTGTCAGTGTGATGCTGCCACCTGACCTTCACCATCGGAATCGCTCTCCTCCTGAGCTGATGTACCATCTGATCCACAATCTCAACTGGTCTCTCATCTAATGACAAATCCTGCTGGATCTCCGGTACTGATATCTCTATCACATGAGCTGGATCGGCCACGTACTTCCTCAGCATAGAAACATGGAAGACGTTGTGAAGTCCTGCAAACTGTGGCGGTAGTGCAATCCTATATGCCACCTCACCGACCCGATCCAATATCTCAAAAGGTCCAACATATCTCGGACTCAGCTTCCCCTTCTTCCCGAATCTCATCACCCCTCTGGAAGGCGAGATCTTCAGGAAGACATGATCTCCTACCTCAAAAGTCAGCTCACGCCTCCGCGTATCAGCATAACTCTTCTGCCTGCTCTGCGCCGTAGCTAGTCGTCTCCGAATCACGTCGACCTTCTCTGAATACAACTGGATAATGTCAGGTCCAACTAGCTGTCTCTCGCCCACATCACTCCAGCATACCGGTGATCTACACGGTCTCCCGTATAATGCCTCATAGGGTGCCATCCCAATACTCGAGTGGTAGCTGTTGTTGTAGGCGAACTCGATCAACGGCAAATGCTCATCCCAATGTCCTGCCCAGTCAAGTGTACACGCTCTCAGCATGTCCTCCAGAGTCTGTATCGTCCGCTCTGACTGGCCATCTGTCTGTGGGTGGAAAGCTGTGCTAAACTTCAGACGTGTCCCCAGTGCTCTGTGTAGACTCTCCCAAAATCTCGAAGTGAATCTGGGATCTCTGTCTGAAATGATACTGACTGGTACGCCATGAAGTCTGACAATCTCCTCAATATATAACTTAGCTAGACCCTCCAGAGCAAGAGTGGTCTTAATAGCTAAGAAATGCGCCGACTTGGTCAGTCGATCGACTATAACCCAAATCGCGTCGTGGAATCTCCGTGTCTTCGGTAGCCCCGTAACAAAATCCATCGTCACGTGCTCCCACTTCCACTCGGGCAACTCAATCCTCTGCATCTGCCCTGCTGGTCTCTGGTGCTCGATCTTCACCTGCTGACAGACCAAACACCTCGACACGAAGTCTGCAACGTCCTTCTTCATGCCTCGCCACCAGAAGTTCCGCTGCAGGTCTTTGTACATCTTGGTGCTCCCTGGATGAATGGAATATCTCGATCTGTGTGCCTCCTCCATGATATCATGTCTCAGGTCCTCTGTCTTCGGCACCCAGATACGGTCTCTGAATCTCAGACCTCCATCCACTCCAACTCTGAAGTCTGACCCATCTCTGGCAGCTAACTGTAACAAACTGCTCAACTCCTCATCTGTAGTCTGAGCATGAATCACTGCTGATACTGTCTGAGGCTCTACTCTCAATCCGGCAATCACTGCACCCTCAGAGCTATCTGCAAATGGCCTCCACTCTGCTAGAGACTCCAGCAGTCTCCACTCCTGAATGCATAGGCCTGCTACTGATACCTCCACCTTCCGGCTCAAAGCGTCTGCAACTGTGTTCGCCTTCCCCGGATGGTAAGAGATAGTGAAGTCATAGTCCTTAATGAACTCAAGCCATCTGCGCTGCCTCATGTTCAGCTCCTTCTGCGAGAACAGGTACTTCAGACTCTGATGATCTGTAAACACCTCGAACTGCTCGCCATAAAGATAGTGTCTCCAGGTCTTCAGTGCGTGAACCACTGCTGCCAACTCCAAATCATGTGTCGGGTAATTCCTCTCATGGACCTTCAGCTGTCTGGATGCGTACGCGATCACCCTCCCGTGCTGCATAAGTACACATCCTAAGCCAATACCTGAAGCGTCGCTATAAATCACGAACCCACCCGTGCCACTCGGCAATGACAAAACTGGTGCTGTGGTCAACAGTCTCTTCAGCTCCTGAAAGCTGTCCTCGCACTTCTGCGACCAAACAAAAGTGACTCCCTTCTGCGTCAGAGCCGTCAGTGGTGCTGCCAATCTCGAGAAGTCCTTGATGAAGCGACGGTAATAACCCGCCAGTCCAACAAAGCTCCTAATCTCTGTCACGCTCGTAGGGGTCCTCCACTGTGTCACCGCCTCTACCTTCGCCGGATCCACTGATATCCCCTCTGCCGATACAATGTGTCCGAGGAACGCCACTCTGTCCAACCAAAACTCGCACTTTGAGAACTTAGCATATAACTGCTGAGCCCTCAAGATGCTGAGTACAATCCTCAAATGCTCTCTGTGCTGCTCCATATCTGATGAATAGATCAGAATGTCATCCACGAAGACAATCACAAATATATCAATATACTGCCTGAACGTCCGGTGCATCAGATCCATGAACGCTGCCGGAGCATTCGTCAATCCAAATGGCATCACCAAGAACTCATAGTGTCCATATCTCGTCCTGAAGGCTGTCTTCTGGATGTCCTCATCTCGGATCCTCAACTGGTGATATCCTGAACGCAGGTCAATCTTCGAGAAAACCTTCGCTGACTGCAGCTGGTCAAAGAGGTCCTCGATCCTAGGTAAGGGATACCTATTCTTCACCGTCACCTGGTTCAGCATCCTGTAGTCTATGCACATCCTCAAGGATCCGTCCTTCTTCTTCACAAACAAAACTGGTGCACCCCAAGGCGAGACGCTCGGTCTGATAAATCCAGAGTCCATCAACTCCTGCAACTGCTTCTTCAACTCTGTCAACTCAGCAGGTGCCATCCGGTATGGAGCCTTCGACTGTGGTGTAGTGCCGGCTACCAACTCAATGCCGAACTCCAACTCTCGGTGTGGTGGTAAACCTGGAATCTCCGCTGGAAAAACATCCGCGAACTCCTGCACCACCTCAATGTCCTCTAGCCTCTGGGACTCTGCCTCCGCAACCACAAGCGTCGCCAGAAATGCTGCACATCCCTGCTGTAACAGTCTCTGAGCTCTCACAGCAGATACAATAATGCGACCCCCTCTGCTTCTGATCCCTCTAATCAGAATATCAGGCAAACCCTTCCTCGGGATCAAAATCTTCTTCTCACGGCACAAGACTCGAACATCATATTGGGACAGCCAATCCATCCCAAGTATGACATCAAAGTCCTCCATCGGTAGTAAGACCAGGTCTGCCGGAAACTCCTGATCTCCCGAAACAACCGTGGCGCCGGGGACAAATCTCCCCACAGTGCCCACCAGACCCAGGGGTGTGCTGACCTCCAAAGTGGCAGTCAACATCGCAAGGGTACAGCCCAACACTCCCGCAAATCGCTCTGAGATGAACGAGTGTGTCGCGCCACAATCAAATAACACCCTAGCTACTGAACCTGCGATAAGAAGTGTACCTTCCACGACAGCGCCTCCATCCCGAGCCTCCTCTGCCTGGATGGTGAAAACTCTGCCAGTGCGCTGCCCCTGCTGTGGTCTGAAAGGTGGTCTACCTCCGCCTCCTCCTCTGCCTGGTGCGGGTAAACCCGGTGGTCTGCTCGGCCCAGCTCCTCGGCTCGGACAGCTCCTGATAAAATGACCCATCTGGCCACAACCATGACACGCTCCGGGGGTGAAGCACGGCCCGGAGTGAAACCTCCCACAAGTACCACAAGGCTCAGGTCGTGGTACTGCAACTCCTGCTCCCTCGTATCTGGGCCTCTTGCCCGGATTCCCTCCAGTCTGACCTCCCGGCCGCCCAGAGAATCTACCCGATGGCCTCCTCTCATCCTGGTAGTTCTCTCTGTAGTCACGATCAAGAACAGTAGCACTCTTCACCGCATCAGCTAATGTGCGTGGCATGTGTGTCAGCACCTTCGTCCTCAACTGCTTCCGGAGCCCTCGGACGAACTTCCCTGCTCTCTGCTCCTGCGTAACGTACATCTCGGGACAGTAACGCTCAAGGGCGTTGAACTTCCCGATGTAGCCTGCCAGGGTCATGTCTCCCTGCTGAAGACTCAGAAACTCCTCTCTCTTCTCGTCCTGAACATGCTGCGGAAAATACTGCTCGTTGAACTCGCCAACGAACTCCTCCCAGGCTATATCATCTCTGTCCGCAAACACCACTGCAGATGTGGACCTCCACCAGTTGGACGCAGCACCGCCCAAAACATAAGTAGCCAGGCCCACTCTCGCCTCTGGAGGACAACCAATAGCACTGAAGATCTTCTGCATCGTGAAGATCCACTCCTCCGCAGCCTCCGCGTCGTACTGCCCCAGAAAGGTAGGCGGATGCTGGCGCATAAACCGGTCATGCATAGCGCCAGTCCCCGTCTGCCCAGTCTGTGCCGTCTGCTGCTGTAGCATCTCTGTCAGACGTCCGACCGTATCGAACAACGTCCGACGCTCATCCTCCCAAGCCTCATCCCTCGCAGTCTCACTCTCACCGCGAGTATGGGCAACCGCCTTCTCCCGTCTAGGAGGCATCTGCCAAAGGAAACAAGACAATATTAATATAATCTGTGCATGCATGATCCTCTAGACCTAACTCCTAACTCAAAGGTGGTTTCTTTGGACAAGTACGCCGAGATCAACGCTCTGATACCAAATTGTAACGTACCCGAAAACAGCGGAAATTTTTAAACAATAATACAGACCGTCAACGGTCAACACGGGCACGTCACTGGAAATCAAACCAACATATATATATAATATATAAGGTACAGACCCACGTGGAAGTCAAACTATACATAAGAGTCAACTGTGATTACAACAAAATGAATGTACATGTAATCACTACCTCAACAAAAGAAGATAAAAGAGGACACAGGATCTGATCTCGGGGGCACCGTCCTCAGTCACCACCTCAAACCCTAACCCTGCTCGCTACCTGAAATGCAAACAAACAAACATGCCTGAGTTCCCTATAGGAACCCCGTATACCAAACCTCCTAAAATATAAAAAGGAATTAAATACAATGCAATGCTATGCACATGATCATCCGCCTCGGGCCCACAATAATGCCCTCACCGCCTCCGCGGCACTGAACCACTCCTGCCACTAGGGTCAAGTCAGTCCACCGCTGCCTCACAAGGGTCAGTCGACACCACTGCTCCCCAAAAAGTGCAGGAAGGAACCCCTGGTACACGCCGCACCCAAGGAGCGAGTCAGCCCGCCGAATACACAACTCGGGTCAGACGACAGCCACTGCTCCCCCAAGAGTCGTCTAGCGCGCACCCTGCCGGAACATCCTCGGCCTACCGCTAAACCCTCGCAAACTGCCCAAGGTTTACGGTACACATCCCTCACACCCCGCTCGGTAAGAGAGGAAAAAGGTACAACAATAATACGCCTTCGTCGAAGGTGAAATCCGTAGCTCTCAAAGCCGGTAATCAACCGTCGCCTCGGAGCCGGTAGTCGACCTGACATCGACGGATCGCGTGTGGATAAATCCACCAACCTGCGGCAGATCGGTCGACCGCTACAAGCACACCGGTCGACCGGTCCCCCACACAGTACACAGTACTGTACAAACAGATCTACCGGTCGAACCACGCCAACCGAATTACCGACCAATCGGTCGAACAAAAGTCATCTAGCGGTCGACCGTTTGGATGGTCTACGCTATACAATTTTATATAATATATATATCCGACCGGTCGAACCAAGGGGTCGTTCGACCGATAACAGGGATTTCAATAATTTGCTCAAGTCTCGTTCGGTCGACCGGAACTGAAATACAGTTCGACCGAAACAACACAAGCACTCTACCGCATAATTAAATGCTCAGTCGGTCGACCGAAAGTTAAAGAGCGGTCGACCGTTTTGATGGTCAAAGCTCCCAACCGACTTAGCATCGAATGGATCGGTCGAACAAGGTAAAGGACGTTCGACCGTTTAATAAGTCAAAATCCCCAACCGACCCATTCTCATCGTTATTCGGTCGACCGGCTGAGTGGTCCCGTTCGACCGATAACAGCATATCCCCTTTTTCCCGCACAAATCTGGCATAACGGTCGACCGTCTAACGACATCGTTCGACCGTTCGCGGGTAAATAACAATATAATAATAGGATCGGTCGACTGCCCACAGGCACCGGTCGACCGATCGTCGTCTTCAACCTCTGAATTGGTTGAATTCCGACGGGGAATTCGACACCAACGTCGATCCCCAACACTCACAAGGCACAAGTGAGTTATATTGAAGATTTGGCATACCTTTTTGACGGTTGAAGAAGCCTCCCGAGCTTGAGTATCTTCACTCCTCTTCTTCTTCCTTCTTCTCCTTCTTCTCCTCTTCTTCTTCTTCACCTTCTTCTTCTTCTTCTCTCTAAACTCTTCTCTCACTCTCTGATAAATCAAGAATTGAAGAAGAACGTTTTTACCAAACAAACTTATCTCAATCTTATCTTCACTATATATATTTACCTCAAAACTCAACACCTCTAAATCATCCAATCCAATCCCAACACCTCATTTCTCAACCTTATCCAATTCTCCACCTCATCCTTCACTAAACATGGTTTAATTAAGTTAATTAGGTTTAGGTTTAGTTAATTAAGGGATTTAGATTAGGTTATTACATACGCAGTACCATTTTTCAACTTCTTTTTGTTAGAGAAACGCAAACCGAACACGGTCAATACAACAATGATAAAACCCGCCAACGCATTTTACCACGAAAACACAAAAAATACCAGAAAATCGTAGAAAGTGATAAAAAACAAAAGAAAACAGCAACATAAAAATCCTACAAGAGCAAGATTAATCCATCAAAACCTTAAAAATAACTTCAAAAAACTAACTTTTGATGCTCCCAACCTAAACCAAAACAACTGCCACGAGCATTGGATCCGTCCGCCGAAAAAGCTAAACGACTACAAAACCTTCACTAAAGAAAACCCAACAAACTAAAGCCAAAGTAAGACTTTTCACAACTCTAAATCATAAGAAACCAAAAAAAAACTGAAACTACCAACCAAAAAAACCTGGAAATCAAGTATTTAACAACCAAAAACCAAACCTTGACTCCAAAATATCGCGATCTCCACTGTCTCTAAACGTGAAAAAGAAAAGTTGAAAAATCGGATCTTTGAGCAAAAACGAAGAAAATTGCGATTTCCGCCGATTCTTAGCCTGAAAGATCCGGAAAGATCGGATCTTTGCGCCGGAAAGGCGAGAAGGGAGAGGGAAGTGGAGTTTTGTGATGGCTTTTATGAGGACATTTTGGAGACCGAACAAAGTGAATATGAGTTATTCTTGCCTTGTTGGGTGTTTCTTTTGGTTTGTCAAATGAGAAGGATTTGACGTCTCGTGTTAATGTTGTTTACTATCAATTTATTGTACATTCTTTATAATAGGTAAATGGTTTGCATGCGATTAAAAAAAGGAAATTTTTTCAAAATAATATTTTTTTTAAAAAAAATTCTCAAAATAAACCTCAAACAAAAGTATTTCTCAAACTAGACCCGCTGCCACCACGTGGTGACACGTGGCGGCGGCGGGTTTTGTTTTTTTGTGCATAGAGAACTCGGCATCACCAGTGCCGAGTTCTCCCAGAGAGAACTCGGCACTGGTGATGCCGAGTTCTCCCAGAGAACTCGTCACTGGTGATGCCGAGTTTTCTTTGGACGAACTCGGCACTGGTGATGCCGAGTTCTACTTGATATATAAAAATTATGTTATAAGAATTTGAATAGTATCTCGAATCCGAATTCGATTTTGTTTCAAATTTTATACAAAATTGAATAGTTATAAAAGAATCTGTTGAATTTGATGTTCTTATTTGAAATTCGGATTCATATTCGGATACAAACTATATCCGATTAGTCATCATCCGATTGCATCCCTGGTCAAATCAGTTCATATATAGATTTAAACAAGCTGATTATTGTTAACTCTCAACTTTAGATAATAAGCACTTTACATTAGGAAATTTTTTCAAAATAATATTTTTTTTAAAAAAATTTGCCAAAATAAACCTCCACTAAAAATAATTATCAAACTAGACCCGCTGCCACCACGTGGTGACACGTGGCGGCGGCGGGTTTTGTTTTTTTGTGCATAAAGAACTCGGCATCACCAGTGCCGAGTTCTTCTTGGAATAACTCGGCACTGGTGATGCCGAGTTCATTCTGGGAATTCCGGGCTAGTTCCCAGATCAAACTCGGCATCACCAGTGCCGAGTTATTACAAGACGAACTCGGCACTGGTGATGCCGAGTTCAACTTGGTTTTTTATTGGCCAACACTTGACAATTTTTACTGATGTGATTCAAATAGAACTCGGCACTGAGAGTGCCGAGTTCTATATAAGAAACTGTTCTCCTGGCGCTCAGATCGTGCATGAGACGATTGACGCGCCAGGAGAACAGTTACTTAAATAGAACTCGGCACTGAGAGTGCCGAGTTCTAAAGGCAAAACTCGTCGTTACTAACGCCGAGTTCACTTAAAAAAAAGTGAACTCGGCGTTTCCAACGCCGAGTTCCGTCGGGCTATAAAAGCAGCCCGACGCCCCCAACTCTCCCCTTCCGCCGAGTTCTCGAGTTTTGAGGTTAGGGTTTCGAATTTTTTTCGTTTTTCACCGTTTTCTTGCATTTTTTATGTATTAGGATGATATACATTGTTGTTTTAGGTATGATTGTGGTGTTTTTGTTGGTTTAGGAACCCGTTTTGGTGCAAAATCGAAATCGAATTTGGGTTTTTAGGCAAAACGTTTTATTTTTTCTTTTTTAGTTGATTATTGAATTTAGTTTTGTTGATCATAGTTCTACGGTAGTCATCTTAAAAAAAGTTCAAATTAAGTATGATTATTGTGATTAAAATTAGATTTTTTGTTGTTATTTATGTTTGAATGTATGTTAAATTGAATGAATGTAAACCTAAAAGTGCTTTATTTGTGTTTAAATGTATGTGACTTTGAATGTATGTGAGTATTGAAGTTTGTAGTCTTGTTAGTTTTCCCAATTTACCAATATGAAAAATATAGGGGATGTTCTGTCAAATTTTTTAAAAATTCTCTGACATGATTCGTAACGTTGTTTATTGTAGTTGATTTTATTGGAGAGATTGTTCGACGTTTACAGTCATTTGCTTCTACACTCGATTGAGGTAATTCTCAACTTTTAAAGTCATTTAAACTCGGCATTCTCAACTTTTTAAGTAGTAAGTAATGAAGAACAACCATCTCATTTTTTAACGTGTTATGTACAGATGGAGGTTGGTGGTTCCAGTACTGGTTCAGTTAGAGGTAGCTACGCTTCACAGGGTCCGGTAGACAGATCAGTGTTGGTTTTGCAGGCCAACCACAAGTCAGACTTGTTCAAAGATTTTGTAAGTATTTTACATTTTCAAATTAAATATTTGCGCGTGAGTTTCAATATTCTGAAAGTTATCTAAATTTATGCAGAAGGATGTTGATGGTGTAAAATGCGTTGAGCATGGATCGAAGCTCAACGCATGGCAGATCACTGATGAGAGGATGTTGTTCCTGCTAGATATGGCAGGGTTTGACACAGTAACTCGGTTGGGCAGAGTTCAGTTGGATCATACGTTGCTGGGGGCGATGGTCGAGCGTTGGAGACCGGAGACTCATTCATTTCACCTGCGACATGGGCCAAACAATTGTAAGACGAATGAATGTAATGTATTTTTTAGGACCGCAAATTTGCCTACTTAAGCCTATTGAATTGGACTTCTGCCTATGAAACTCGGCATCTAGAATGCCGAGTTCTATTGTAGACATGGGCCACCTGGCCGTCACCCATTTTCACACAAGATTTGAGTGCCAGGAGAACAGGACCAAATAGAACTCGGCATCCCCAATGTCGAGTTCTATCTGAATCACTGTTCTCCTGGCAACTCAATTCGACTGGAATGTCAAGTGTTGGGCGATAAAAAATCAAATCGAACTCGGTATCACCAGTGCCGAGTTCTTCCAAAGCGAACTCGGTATCACCCGTGCCGAGTTCTATCTGGGAGAACTCGGCATCACCAGTGCCGAGTTCTATTTGAATCACCTCAGAAAACGTCAAGTGTTGGGCAATAAAAAATCAAGTAGAACTCGGCATCACCAGTGCCGAGTTCGTCCAAAGAAAACTCGGCATCACCAGTGACGAGTTCTCTGGGAGAACTCGGCATCACCAGTGCCGAGTTCTCTCTGGGAGAACTCGGCACTGGTGATGCCGAGTTCTCTATGCACAAAAAAACAAAACCCGCCGCCGCCACGTGTCACCACGTGGTGGCAGCGGGTCTAGTTTGAGAAATACTTTTGTTTGAGGTTTATTTTGAGAATTTTTTTTAAAAAAAATATTATTTTGAAAAAATTTCCTTAAAAAAAAACAAATTGTTTCACTGTTTTTTTATAATGACGACAAAATCATATATTTACACTTATGTTGTTAAAAAACATGTTTATTTGTATTTATTTAGTTTCATTAATTTTACAACTAACATCGTTAATATAAATTAATTTTTCATTATAATTTTTGCATAATTGATCTTTAGCAATCCAACAATTAAACAAAAGCTTTTTTAATTAATATTGAATTACAAATTTACAAAATAAACCCCAAACAATCTAAAAATATCATTTAACTATTATTCTTTTCTCATTTTCTTACTTTTCTCTCTGTTTTCATCACATTTCTGGTACTCATGTTCATGGATCTTCTCTTTTTTCTATATTTGTCTGGCTTCTCATTTCTTCTAAATGACTTCTCTCTCTTGTCTCGTCTCTTCCCCACTTCTCTCGTCTCTTCCTTGCAAAATTTAAATATTGAAAATCCAATAAAAATAATTAAACGTTTGCAAGTAAGAGAAAAGTTAAGGAGAAAATAGAGAGAAACAGGAAAAAGACATGATGAGAGAAGAGAGAAAGAAGAGATAGGAAGAGAGATTAAAAGAAAAAGAGATTAAAAGAGAGGAAATAAAGAAAGGAGAGAGATGTAGAGCGAAAATAAAGAAGACAAATAGGAGAACCTGAGTGGAGAGAGACAATGAGAAAATAATAGAGGTTGATTATGAATGTGTTTCTAGTTGTGTGATTGCTAAATGTCAATTTTGCAAAATTTGAATTAAAAATTAATTTATATTAACGACATTTAGTATAAAGTTAATTGAATGACATTTTGAAAAAATAATGGCATAAACACAAATAAATAATGTTTTTAGTTGCATAAGTACAATTATATGACTTTGTAGTGGACACGCAAGAAATATTGATACAACAATGGCAGAAAAACAATTTCATTGTTTTCAGTGGCACAAAACCAATTTTCCCTTATAAATAATCATGCATTTAGTATTTTCGTATGCATGATATTATTATTAGGTGAAGTACGTTGAAAATGCCTTCATTGTATGTTCATTTACTAACGTTACAATGCTTATTCATTTATGCAATTTTTAATTTATCTACTCTAATACATCATCTCATTCTAAATCTCAACATTCCAAACATGTGAATGACACCGCTGGGTTTCAAGACTTGGTATCGACCGTCTCACGACGAGAGATCTCTCAACTAAGCTACCCCAAGTTGACATATGCAATGTCTTGGAAAAAAACCCTTAATTTCTGCGAAATGTAGTCCCACATCGGGGGATTGTCCATGATTACATTTTTATATGACTATAAATAGAACTCTTCCTCCTCCCTTGTAACCATCTCCACTCTTGGTGGTCATTCGCTCCACTTGAAGTGAAGCCTTGGAGCAAAACTCTAGTGGAGATATGCTACTTGTAACGTGAGTGAGCAATAAAGAATGTTTTGTCAGTTTCTTGTTGTTTCTTTTAATTCTTGCATTCCTAGTTTAATTCTGTCTTGTCTTCTTTTCTTAATGAGTAGTGAGTAGTTTCATCTCCCCTTACGGGGTGGAGATGATGTACATATATGTTGTGAAGTTTGGATGTATGATAAATTTTTGATTGTGAAGACCAACATGTTTATATGTCCATCGGGGGTGTTTTAATCATCTGCATGTTGGGGGATTTTTGATGGGTTTTGGCATAAGATTTAGACACTTCCCATGCTTAGTTTCCTCATGTTTATTGACTGAAATTTCCTGTTGAATATGCTACATGTTAGTTATGTGTTTGTATTTGTGTTTGCTTGCTTGATTGATTAAAGAAACTTTGTTTTGACGGGTTGTTCCATAAGATTTAGACACCCCTCATGCATAGCTTTGTTCTTCACATGAGTTCATGGTTTTTTATGAGTCTTGTCATATCTTTAGACACTTCTCATGTTGAGTCTAGTCTTATGTTCATCAAGTAGTAATTGTCGATACGTTCTCTGAATGGATTGATAGATTTTACCACATCTTTAGACACTTCTTATGCATGAAGACACACACACGACACACACACATACATGCATACATTCATCATTCATCACTTATTTCATTTCATATGTGCACACACTCCACCCCTTAGGGGTTTCCATTCATGAATTCCAGTTTGTTCTCTTAGTTAGTTTAGATTCGTTGTTGCGTCCTTTCATTTCCTTGTTTGTGCTTACTAGTTTAGTTCAGTCTAGTTTAGCGTAATCAATTCCTTCTCTCCTCTTTTCCCACCCGATTTCTGAAGAACCAAAGTTGACACACCTCCTCATGGACACAACCCGTATTTGTCACGTTTTCACCGACGTCGTGCACTTGCGGTAATATAAACAATCAATCAGGGGTTGAATAGACTAATTATGTTCTTTAAAATATTATGCAATATGAAGAAAAAACAATTTAATCTAAAGAGAAACGAGAAGCAAACCACAATACGAGTGTATAGAGGTTTGGATCCAACTACCAGATCCTAGTCCTGTCTTACGAATTGCTCCTCCTTGAGCAACTTCGCGTCCTCCACTAATCCGATCTTCGTTCCAGGTCGAGATTAAGCCTTTACACTTCAGGCTTTGCAAACACCATCGCTAAGCTTGGACCACCGTCTCAGAATCCGAGAAGAGCTTCACACTAGAAGTGTTGAAAATTTTAATAATACCGCAAGTGCACGGCGTCGGTGAAGACGTGGCAAATACAGGTCGATCCACGGGGAGGAGAGACCACTCTGGTTTTTCAGAAATCAAGTGGCAACAAAAGGGGAGAAGAGTTTGTCTATGCTAATCTACACTACACTAAACTACTAAGAAGAAAAATACAAAGTAAAACAACTAAAGATTACTTCAAACGAAACTAAAAGAACTTAATACAACGATGGGAAATCAGAAAGAGAAAGACCCCTAGGGGTGGAGTGTATGCACACATGTAAAAAGATGGTGAAGAATGCATTCCATAGGCACAAGTGTAAGTAGTGTTTTCATGCATAGGAAGTGTCTAAAGGTTATGGCAAAACCTATCAATCCATTCACTAACCTAGTTGATTAACATTCGTATACACAAACTGGTTATTTCAGAACCTAAGCAAGCATGGGAGGTGTCTAAGATGTGTGCAAAACCCATCAAGTGTAGTATTCTACTCTAACAAGCAAGCATACATTCACATTTATCAACACAATCAAAATATAAAGCATTCATATACATTCTTTAATGCATGTATGAACATCATCTCTACCCCAAAGGAGGATGGATCTACTCACTACACATTATTCTAACAATTAAACTAAAGAAGAAAGGAAACATTCTAACTACTTTAGCCTACAATCAAAGAAATAAAACTAAGCTAAGTATGCATAGAAAAACAACATAAGAACAAAACAATGGAAAAATTATTTTATTAGATGACTCACATTGAGGGTAGCATTCTTCTCCACCTTGAGATTTTGCTCCAAGGCTTACTCCAAGTAGAGAGAATTCCACCAAGCAATGGGTAATTACAATAGAAGGTGAAGAGTTCTATTTATAGCCATAGAAAAAGGTAATCCGGGACAATCCCCCGGTATGGGACTAAACAAATACCAGAAATGGACTAACTACACACTAATACGCGACAAACCAAAATCTTAGCGGATTCAGGCCAAAACAGACCGCCAATTAGCGGTCTATATGGTTCGGATCATGCTGGCGTTTCTTCTGAGCTTTTCTGGATGACTTTGTTGGTCTTTGATGCATCTACTTCACTTGTTGGAGCTTTGACCCGAATAGAATTGCGAAAATACTCCCCATGATGGTGTGAAGTATTCTTGTTTGCTTATTGGTCCTTTGATCTTACATTCAGGTCCTTCAATCTTGCATCTTAGTCATTGAATCTCTCAACTCAGTCCTTTTTCAGGCTTTTAGGTCCTTTTATGCCTCTTCTCTTCAAACATATTTATTTCTGAAATTCAAACATAAAACTCGTCACGTAGCATTTTTTAGGTGAAAGATAACGGATATAAGACACAAATGTATGCATGAAAAGATGTCAATCAAAGCTTGTACAACACTTTGTTGGAAGACTTGAGTAACCTTATCTTGAGAACTTGAATGAATGATGAAATCAATGAATTGATTCAAGTGGAAGGATGTGAGCACAAAGGATGTTTTGAGCAAAAGGATTGGTTCTATTGTAAGGTTATTCTGAGCTTTATTTATAAGCTCCAAACATAATATAGTCGTTGGGATTAATTAGAAGAAATTTGAGTGAAATTAATAAAAGCAGGAAGTTCAGAACACAAATCAAGACACAAACGGTCGACCAGATTGGGCTAAATGGTCGACCGATTTCATGTAAATGAGTAAACGATTGATATAAAGAGTATATCGGACAATCCACCCAGGCAGTAACTCAAGTGAACGGTCGAACCATATAAAGGATCGGTCGACCGTTAAAGGAGAATTGACCAAAATAATATTTAACAATTTGATGTAACGGTCGAACCAAACAAGGATTCAGTTCGACTGAAAATAACGAGAAGTTTGGGATTTCTAATTGTGATAGATCCTGTCGACCATCGTCTTAGCACTGTTCCACCGATGGCCAAATTTACGAGTTGGGCTGGTAGAAGTATGTGTGTACGATCGTTGTATAATATGACAAGTATAACGGTCAGATTCAAGTAAAATACGAAGTGTTAAACGGTCGAACCAAAGTGTAGTTTCGATCGACTCATTAAGGGACACGTGTCATAATATAATTGGTGCAACATGGATGAAACGGTCGAACTAGGAATTCTCGGTTTACATATAGAATCGATTGAACGGGTATTGAGATTCGGTCGACTGATTGGGATTGTGAGAAGACCTATAAGAATCGATCGAACCAGAAGTGTTGTTGGTCGACCGAATGGGAAAGGAATTAGGAGTTTGTTAAATCTGGTCGAGCCAGATGGTCTACCAGTCGACCGGTTGAAGCAAAATTCCTATTCTAAATAGAATTTCTAAGTTTTGTCAATCTCCTAATGAAGTCAGTATGATATGGAATTAAGTGTGAGACTTCTATGAGTTTCTAAGAGTCATGCAATGCATTACATCTTGATTCAAGTGCTCAAGTTACATATTAATCATAAGAACAAGAAATATAAAATCTATCTACTCTTCAACTTAATTTCTTGTCTTGAGCCACACTTGTCTCTTGAAATGTTAGTAAATACAATATATGTATTCATATGCACGCTATGATATGATAGATGTACATGTGTTTAATGATATATTGCTTAGTTGTCAAAATGGATTAACGATTATTAGTCAAAAAGCCAACAATCTCCATTTTTTTATGATGACAACCTATGAATCTAAATATATATTATTATATCATAAAGCTGCCCTATCTTATAGCTCCCCCTATCTATTATGGATATTTTCATGTATTTATTTCTCCCTCTTTGGCATGATCAAAACAATGACACTCATGAATATAATTTGACATTTGGAAAGCATGTCATGAGATTATATAACCGAAGCATAAATATTGATGCCAAAAAGAAACAACAATAAGCTAACTAATGCATTCAAAATAATATCCAAAACCACTTGTCATCCATATAACCAAACATCAAAGGTTCAAAATAAAGCACCAATAGTCAGTCAAAACAAATACATCAAACAACCAAAGTTTGAAAGTAAATGCAACAAATAAGCAAAGTTCAAAGCAAATACTACAAGCACAATAACAAACCACGTTCTAAGCATGACAACAATACCACAACATTAGTCAAGACGTTGATTACAAAAATGTGAAGAAAGGGAATCAATCCCACTCGTCATTGAGTCAAAACGAGCATCAATGTGGGCTTCAAGTTGATCAAAACGAGCAGAAGTTGAGGTTTCGAGTTGATCAAAACGAACCAAAGTGGAGGCCTCGAATGCATCTACTAAGTCAAAAGATTGTTGATAAAGATGGGATCGTACAAGCTAGAAGTCGACTAATTTCCACCATAAGTCCATGCATCTTCATCGCCCTCACCCCAAGAACCACTCGAGTCCCTCAGAGCTTGGCTGGGCCGCCAACGCAGGTCAATAGGAGCCTCTTCTTCTTCTTCAGTTTCCTCGTTAGAAGATGATTAGTTAGCTGCGGAGGCAATCATTTTCATCTTAGACTACCTTGTAGATAGAATATTTGTAAACCGCCAAAGGAAAGGCGGAGACCTTGATCTTTAGTTGCTCAAAGATATGGGTAAGCCACATTGGATAAGGTATCTTCCTTTCCGAAACCACATGTTGAGAAAGATGAACAGCGGCCAGTTGACCGAGATCTTCTTGAAAAGACAATAGATGCAAATCAACTCAATCATGGATATTTCATTGTGGTGGCCTTGTTTGGTATGCAAGTATACGAGCTAGTGAATGAATTAACAAGGTGTTGTGAACTACCTTGCCCTTGTTAGTGTTTGGTGTTGTTGCATAGAGTTCCTCAACCCTTTAGGTGGTGTTTACATTAGGAATGGAATTCCAAGGTCGGTCGGTGTAAACATGAACTCTGGCATACTCTAAATTTAATGTAGATGCAATAAGGTCGGGTACAATCTCATATTTTACCCCATTAATCATGGTTTCAAAGATATGGCGATTAGGATCGTTTATTAAGTTGCAATAGAATTGTTGAACTAAGAACAAATAACATGGTTTAGGTAATAAACTAGTCATGCAATGAAGGAGCCAATTTGCACGTAAATGCTCTTTTACACAAAGATTAGTAAAGTCCGATACCTCAACCTTTCTACACGAATGAAAGGTGCAACCGATAAATGCTTTTCCCAAGAGGCTTGAGCATCATTGTCGATGGCGTAGAAGGGATGCATCAGAGGAGCGGAAGGATGGCGAATATTGGGCTCGGTAGGGGGTTATTCGTGTGCCTTCTTCTTCGGACGTTCTGTGGCAACCACCTCCGGTTCGGGGTGTTTCTTGCGACAAGCCATCTTCTTTCTACTAGACATGGTGAAGGATGGAGAAGATGAATAAAGGTATGGTGGAATGGGTAGATGAGGATGAGATGGAGCGAAAAATGTCTTCAAAACCGACACCCACTGGTCGGACGGAGAGGAATCAGTCGGGAGAAGGGGAGTGCCAGCAATTAGGGTAAAAAGGTGAAAGAGGGGAAGTGAAAAATAGAGGTGAAATTTTACCTTTTATGCAGCAGAAAGTGCCAAATGGTCGATCGATCAGGTATATTCGGTCAACCAGAAGAAGAAATTTGGGGCAAAAATCGCGTCGATTTGGGATAAGGTCGAACGAACAAAGAGGCACGTGGTACCTGTTAATTTCGATCAAAAAAAATAGGCAATGGTTGACTGAAACAAAAATCACAAAAAACCTGAAAATTTTGGTCGAACACAATGAGGCAATTAATCGACCGAATGAAGCCCAAAAAGTGTCTGGAAAAAAATCGATCGAACGAACAAAGGAGACGGTCGAACAACTCAAGAAACGAAAATAGCCAGAAATGAAATCTTTCGAACAAGGGATACATCGGTCGAGCTAGAACGGTCGACCAAAGACACTAGGTTTGACCGATCATTTAAGTGAACATAAGGATCAGATCGATCAAGACTGAACCGATCGAATGGAAAGCCTATACCGGTCGACCGAAATGAGCCTGAAATAGAGAATTTCAGCCCAAACACACTTCTAACACAACAAACAAAGGGAAAACACAAATAATAACTCAATCAAAATGCAATTTTCGAAAATATGACATAATGTTACATATTTATGTATCATTTAAGTTGCATATGCCTAGATTGAGTTTGATATGATTGAATTGATCAACATTTAAATGTTTTGTGAAGATATCCGCTAATTGACCATTTGTAGGAACAAATAAAGTTTGATGTCATCTTTAGCTTCATGATCTCTAAGGAAATGATGTCTTACTTCAATATGTTTGGTTCTTGAATACAAAATTGGATTTTTCAAAATATTTATGAGGCTAGTATTATCACAAAGAATGTGAGTAGTTTGAAACTCAAGTTTCAAGTCTTTGAGAGTTTGCCTGATCCATAAGACATGTGCACAAGCAAAACCGGCGGCAATATATTCGGCCTCGGTTGTAGACTGATGAGAATTAAATTAATACCACAAGTGCACGACGTCAATGAAGACGTGGCAAGTACGGCTCGAACACAAGGAAGGAGAGATATTGTTATTTTGGTGATTTTCGAATTAAGGAAAGAGAGGGAGAGAAAATAAGTTTGGTTTGAGATTTTTGGTTTTTTTTTAATTAATTTCTAAAGCAAGAACAACAAAAACAAATTAAAGATAAAGCAAAGATGGATGGGAGTCCAGTGGGTGGAGGTTTAGATATCGGGTTTAGATTAGACAATTCTGAAACTTATAATAAATCACATTAGTTATAAAGCATTACATGATAAATGATTCAACATAAACTCAAGTAATCAAAATATACTAACACGAAATTAAAATAATAACGTAATTCTTCTTCTCATCACCCTAAATCTGTCACCCCCACCCTTTCGAGAGAGTTAGAAACTCATAGATGGAGGGAAGGAGAAGGGGTCCTAGAGAAACTACAAAAGAAAACTAAAAACAAGAAATAAAAGAACAGAATTTTATTACTAAAATATGGAACAAAAACTAAGACTAGGACTCTACAACATCGTTTCGGGGCTATTTATAGCTGATACAAGGGATCCCAATATATAAAAGGAAAGTACACGCGTCAATACAACATTGGTAAAAATTTGAGCGCACGGATCAACTTTTGTGCGGCGGAATCGCCGCAATTTGTACATGAGGTGCGGAGGAATCGCCACCTTTTTGGCTCATAATCGACCCGGATTTTTCCTGTGTGTTTATGGTATGTTTTAGTTGTCATTTGCGCGTCCGGATTAATTATTGCATATCTTTGGAGATCCGAGTTAATTTCTTCATATATTTGGAGATCCAAATTGATTTTTCTCTAGAACTTCTCCAAAATAATCTTTTGGTACTCGTAATTTGCAGTCGGGTCCTCGGCTTTTGCAATTAAGTCCCTGACTACTTTTGTGCTTAAGTCCCTGGCCTTTTTGTAATTAGGTATTTGAATGCTTTTATGCTTGGATGAACTTCCATTTGAATCCCGATAATCTTGACTTGGTATTTATGATAGAAATGAGTCTCTTGCACGCATTTATGCTCGAGATATGGGTAATTTGCATTCAGGTCCCTGTATTATGTAAATAAGACTAAACACATACCTTAGTAGCATTTATTGATATAAAATTAATCTAAATGAAAGACATATGATGCAATGTATGCAATGCATCAAATACCCCCACACCTAGATTTTGCTAGTCCCTGGCAAAACAAAATATAAGAAAAATGAAAATAGGGAAATCATAACTCACTTTCGTAGGAATCACGGTTGCACTTAGCATGTGCAACAAGCCTTTAAACCCCTGAGTTTCCTTAGAGGACGAGTTTTGTCTCGTGAGGGTTTTCAGTTGACACACCCACAAAGTCTTAATTCAACATTTCATTAATAACTCTAAATATCTCCACCTCAACCTTATACATCTCACTTAGAATTCTTGCATGCTCATTATATAAATCTAACTTATAAAGAATCTGACTTGGTCTGTGTTCCACCAACATTCACACCACTAACCCTTCTACACATGTTATCACTTAAATTATTTTGCACGCCTCCTCTGGTGGTGAAGTATCATTCGGATCAACCATGGCATGGATCATTCTTTTAGCTTTGGGCCTTGAGTATCTTAAAGTATTTTTTTCCCGTGATTCAACACATTTGCTAGTTTTGACACTTTTACCCTTTTGCATTCGTGTAGCGAGTTTGGTAGATAATCCCGAGCCGGCAGATTCAAGTTACCGGGTTTTAAGATACCCCTACGGACCAGTGACTCGAAAGCTTGGGCTTTTGTAATCATTTTGCAAAATGTGTTTTCCTCACTTTATTCCTTTATTATTTTTCTACTTTTATTTTCCTGAAGGCTTAATTGCTATTAGACGTCCACACTTCCCTGTATATTTTCCTCAACCTCTGCTTTTTATCAACCACTTCAAAGATTTGATTCATCCAATTTAAGTGCATACATGTCTTAAAGGGTAATGAGTTATTTCTTTGGAACATAGATTTATGTCATAGTTTCTACAAGCATAACTATATAATAAGGAACAAAAACTCAATGCAATTTGTACTCGGGTTTTGGTGGTTCAATCTTAAGCTATGTCATGGAACATTAAAAAATATATTATATATATATATATATATATTTAAAAAAAATAGAATATATAAATAGATAAACACCCCCCACACCTAAATCATGCATTGTCCTCAATGATTTGAGCAAGATACTACATGGATTTATGCATGAAAAAGGAAAGATCTCACCAACGTGAAGTACAAAGGAAAGTTCATGGCTCTGTTGATGCACAAAAACCCGAATTCCCTCAAAACCTGTGAGATGCTACAGAAGGGATTCAAATACGTGGAAAAAATGGGGCCCAAATACTCTTGGAGCCACATAAACGATGCTCACCGAAGGAGTCTTTTATTGTATTTTTTTTAATATAATTATGTACAAACATAAGTTCTCATCTTCATTTGTCAAAGGACATCAAATGGGAACCTCAAAAGTGGGTCAATGCACTTGGAAAGGAAACATGACACCACGCAGGGCCAGAATACGCATGTGTGGGCCCCCTTCACAAAGAGCACCTGATGAAATGAGAGGTTCATGAATTGGACGCAAAGGCGTCTCATTCAAAGGATCAAACTGAAAGAGCTTGAACCTCTAGAGAGTTTGGGAAATAAGGGGCAACGGAAGAAGAGTTTCTCCCGTTGCGGCGTTGGAGTTATGATCGTCAATCCAAACTCTCCAACCAACTGGCTAGTGCGTCGGAGCGAGGTCAAAAACATTGTTAGGCAAGTCCAACTCACCAGGCGAAAAGAAAATGCGTCTCATACCCAAGGTATCCTCCAAGGAACTCCTAATACCCTCATGAGCTATGTAGTTGTTTGATGTTCCATCATTTCCAAGATGATCAGGAACAATGGTGAGAGGCAGACTCTCATCAGGTTGTTTGAAATTGAGGGTACTAGGGAGATCTTGCTCCAACAGAGGTGAGTCCTTAAGAGGCACAACATGAAGATCATGTGGCTCAAGGGCCACGGGACAAGAAGATAAGGCACAATCCTGTGCCGACTCATGATGAAATTGGTCCATGTTATTCTCAATGTGAATCGAATCCTCCACTAAGTGATCGTGAATTGAAACCCCAAGTCCCTCAGACTGACTAGGAGTTTGAGTTTGAAAGATTGTGTTTTGAATTTGGGGATGTGGTGGTCGTTCGATATCAAAAGGTGAATCCTCATGTTGACAAGAAAAGTTACTCTCCTCACATTTACGTAATTGCTGCGACATTTGACTCAATTGCAGTACCATATTTTGTGTGGACTGTTGAGCGGTTTTCATGAACGTAAGGAAAGTTTTTTCCAAGGAATCAGGTATGCGGTCAACTATGAGGTTCAAGTCAGAGCTTGGGAAGTTTTGAGGTTGGGTGTTGGTGGGCTGAGAATAAGTCCAATGATTTGAAGTGGGGTGTTGGTAGAATTCTGGGTATTCGGGAGGAGGGTACTAGGGTGAAAATGAAGTATAAGAATTTGGATATGAATTGTCTCCCCACGAATCCATCACTCTCGGGTTGTACGCGGATGCGTAATGGTCATATTGAGCATTTGATCCGACATAACTAGATTGTGGTCTAGCAGTCGGTGCCTCTCTTATGTTACCCCAATATGAAGATTGCTCAGTCACACAATGAGGATTATCCCAACCATACGAAGTGTTCGACTGAGCCACCCCAGGTTGCATGGGTCCGGAATACTAGGACGAATTGTCCTGGTCCCAACAATGATATGGATGGTCGCCCATGTAACCATCCATCTTCACAAAGAACTCGAGAGTCGACCACTCTCACCACCACGAGGCTAAACTCGTAAAAAGTGCTCAACTCGACCCTAAAAACGCTACCAGAGAGTGTAAAGGGGAGGAGACTATAACATAGAAGAAGGTGAGAAGAAGATGACTCAGAGGAGAAGGGAAACTTAACTCTAAAAGATAGATGAGAGGGTTGGTCAGAAGTTTCCTAAACAAGCACGGTTCAAACAATCCTAGACCTAAGGGAGCCTAATTCTAGACGACTCCTAACTGGTTGAGTCGAATTGACTCGCTTGATTCACCTCCCTCACTAATCAAACCAACTGGGTCAGGCAGTGTATAGCTAGTGGGGGCGCTTCCGACAGAGTCAGTGCCAATTAGACAACCACTTCGCTTGGAAGACTTATGTCAACACAAAAACACTTTCTAGACACCAAATCAAATTCGATCATCTTCAAGTCATAACAAGTCAAACCAATCTTCTCTTTAATTGAGTCTGAGTCCTTAGGGGCCAATGTCTAATTGATTTTAATTTTAAGGCTTGGGTGACACTTTAGGATTGTGATTTGTGGGTCACGGAAGGGTGATGAAATCCCCACCGTATCTTTTCCTACGGAGTTGTCCTTAAAATAGTTTAACTTAAATCAAGCAAAGATAGTCAAACATTGGTCTTTTTAGTGGGGGGAAATTGCAAGGTTGTATGCAAACTAGATTATATGCTTAAATGCAATCGAAAAAAAACTGCGCACGTACCTTGCCTCCAGCACTCTTCAACAAAAACTAATTTGCAAGAATTTAGCAAGAATAATGCAAACAACACACTATATGATGCATGCACTAAGTCCTTCTAATTTTGCCAATTTTTAGGTCAGAGTTGAATTATTGCCAATTATGGAATTTTGCCCTAACACGTGCAGTTCAACGAAAAGGAACTTTTCAAAAATTAAGATTTTACGAGAAAGGCAAGAAAAGTTACCTCCGCAATGCTCAGACGAGTTCGCCGCCCGCTCTCGAAACTTCCCAAATGCTCTACACGTCCACCCAGAGATGGAGACGACCTCAGAAAAAAATGAAGCCAAGATGCTTCAAATGTGCGGCGGATCCGCCGCAGGTTGTACTTGAGATGCGGCGATTTCGCCGCCCTAATAGCTCCGAATGTGCCCGGATTTCGCCGCGCACTCTGTTGTCTCTTGAAACGCAAACCCAAATAGCTAGATCGCGCACACGATAAATAGAATAGAATCGAAATCACTAAAAATAAACAAAATCTTCGTCGCCTCCCCGGCAACGGCGCCACAAACTTGATGAGAATTAAATTTATACCGCAAGTGCACGTCGTCAATGAAGACATGGCAAGTACGGGTCGAACACAAGGAGGGAGAGATATTGTTATTTTTGTGATTTTCGAATTAAGGAAAGAGAGGGAGAGAAAATATGTTTGGTTTGAGATTTTTGGTTTTTTTAAATGAATTTCTAAAGCAAGAACAACAAAAACAAATTAAAGATAAAGCAAAGAGGGATGGGAGTCCCGTGGGTGGAGGTTTAGATATCGGGTTTAGATTAGAGAATTCTGAAACCTATAATAAATCAAATTAGTTATAAAGCATTACATGATAAATGATTCAAAATAAACTCAAGTAATCAAAATATACTAACACGAAATTAAAATAATAACGTAATTCTTCTTCTCATTACCCTAAATCGGTCACCCCCACCCTTTCGAGAGAGTTAGAAACTCATGGATGGAGGGAAGGAGAAGAGGTCCTAGAGAAACTACAAAAGAAAACTAAAAACAAGAAATAAAAGAACAGAATTTTATTACTAAAATATGGAACAAAAACTAAGACTAGGACTCTACAACATCGTTTCGGGGCTATTTATAGCCGATACAAGGGATCCCAATATATAAAAGGAAAGTACACGCGTCAAAACAGCATTGGTAAAAATTTGAGCGCATGGATCAACTTTTGTGCGGCGGAATCGCCGCAATTTGTACATGAGGTGCGGCGGAATCGCCACCTTTTTGGCTCATAATCGACCCGGATTTTTCCTGTGTGTTTATGGTATGTTTTAGCTATCATTTGCGTGTCCGGATTAATTATTGCATATCTTTGGAGATCCGAGTTAATTTCTTCATATATTTGGAGATCCAAATTGATTTTTCTCTAGAACTTCTCCAAAATAATCTTTTGGTACTCGTAATTTGCAGTCGTATCCTCGGTTTTTGCAATTAATTCCCTGACTACTTTTGTTTTTAAGTCCCTGCCTTTTTGTAATTAGGTATTTGAATGCTTTTATGCTTGGATGAACTTCCATTTGAATCCTGATAATCTTGACTTGGTCTTTATGATAAAAATGAGTCTCTTGCACGCATTTATGCTCGGGATATGGGTAATTTGCATTCAGGTCCCTGTATTATGTAAATAAGACTAAACACATACCTTAGTAGCATTTATTGATATAAAATTAATCTAAATGAAAGACATATGATGCCATGTATGCAATGCATCATAGATAATGTAACATTTTTTCCAACACTCAATATTAACTTGATATGAGATCGATATGTTACGTGACTAAAATGACACGATAATTGAGGGCATTTTTGACGGTTCAGTTACCTTCTCTCCAAACGTAGCGTCTATCATTAAGATAGTTTAAAACACTCTTCCCTCCTTTTGCATTACACCATTACACTTCTCTTACCTATGCCTTCTTCCCTCAACCACATTCCAGTCCCAGAATGATGTGCAATGACAACATCGTCGAGGTTTCGCCCATCGATGACATCCTCTGCTTGTGCGGTTACCTCGCAGGATGAGTGTGTGTCGTGTCTTCAACAAGGCCAGTGCAAGTGAATTGGCGTTGTGGGGGCCCGCGATGCCAGAGATGTACATTTTACGTGCATGATGCCATGTCTCTAGTACAACCACCCCTGGAACCACTGGAGAGGTCAAGCAACCCCTGGTGGAACTCTGGCACATGATTGCCGACATGGAGAGTCGTTTGGCCGTCACACAAGACACGGTGGTAGATCTCCTTATCGGTAGTGGTAGGTTTTATAATCGTCTCTTTCTTAATTTTTTAGTTACTTGTGGTTATAAGTTAACGTCTACTGATATTCCATTATTTGGTTTGTGTAGTTTCCACCCCCACGACACCAACCCCAACACCCCCTTCCTAGACCACACGCCCTCCCCACTGCTTGAGGTTCCTCCTGGCTTGGAAGAACACACCAGGTGGACCAGGAAATGGTAAAGTTATTTTAGTTGATGTTTTAGTCAATGATATTTTTGGTTTCTGTTTTGTGTATATGTTAGTTGCCAGCTTTGACAACCCTATTTGCTCATTAATGTGTAGTAAATATATAAGCAGTTATGTTGTTTACTTTTTTTGTTAATATTCGGATGTTGTGAATGACGTGTCTATATCGAGGACCGTTGAGCTGCCATCATGCTCAATCGAGTACACAACCAAAACAGAAGATAACGAACTCAACGTTGTTACAATAACAAATATCGAGCAATATAGAGCATCCATCGAGCCGTATTTAGGGCATCATTAAACAAAATCTAAATAATAGATTTATAGTCTAACTTTAAATCCCCTCTTATCGAGGACCGCCAAGCAGCCATTGCACCCGATCGAGTAGACAAACAATACAGAAGATAACAAACTCAACGTACTTACAATAAAAACATCAAGCTATATCGAGCGTCCATCGAGCTGTAACAAGTGCATCATTAAAATAGATCTAAACAATAGCTTTACAGTATAACGTTACATCCCCTCTTATTGTGTCCACTACCACCGCATCTACTATAGTTGTGCGACAGGACCACAACTTCCCCTAGAGATGGTAGATGTTTTCTCTTTATCTTTCCTACTTTTATCTTCTTTGGATGACCGGCTGAATTTCTTTCAACATGCACTTTCACTTCCATATTTTTTAAGTTATCAAGCGCAGTCCATTTATCCTCATTACCATAAGGGCAATGTTTCTTTATATATCTCCCTCCACAACTCATTGTCGTAAAATGGGGAACAAAATGTGTATATATTGACCCCACGATCAAGAGTTGCAGCAACCGCATGAATACAAGGTATTCCAATAATCTAAAACATGCCACATGAACACTCGTTTGTCAGTCTGAAACATGCCACAAGAACACTCATTTGTCATCAAATTAACCTCGCCGTCTCCATCCCTATGTAACATATGAAAGTTAAACTAATTAAGTGCTGAACGTTTTAATTAAATCGCAAGTGCACGACGTCAGTGAAGACGTGGCAAATACGGGTCGTCCACAGGGTTTGATTAAACAGCCTCTTGTTTATCAGAAATAAAGTTAGGTGTGGGGGTATTTGATTGACATCATTTCATGCTTATATTTGTATCTTATATCCATTATCTTTCACCTAAACAATGCTATGTTACGAGTTTTATGTTTGAATTTCAGAAATAAATAGGTTTGAAGAGATGAAGCATAAAAGGCCCCAAAAGCTGGGAAAAAGGACTGAATTGTGAGATCAGGGGACTAAGATGCAAGGGAGAAGGACCTGAACGTAAGACCAAAGGACCAAAGAGCAAAATAGAAAACTCCACACCATCTTGGGGAGTATTTTTGCAATTATATTCGGGTCGGAGCTCCAATAAACAAAGTAGATGCATCAAAGACCGATAAAGGAATCCAGAAAAGCAAACAAGTGTCGGGTCTTGTTTTAATTAAGCAGCCTCTTGTTTATCAGAATTCAAGTGGCGAAAAATGGAGAAGAGAGTTTGATTATCCTACTCTACGCTACACTACACTACGAAATACGAATTGCGAACGAAAGCAATAAACGATGAACTACCAAACTAAACTAAGAACTAAAGAAGTGCTGGAATTCAGAAATAGAAAACCCCTAAGGGGTGGAGTGAGTGCACACATGCAAAGAGGTGGGTGTTGAACACATTCATTAAGCACAAATAAATGTGGTGTTATCATGCATAGGAAGTGTCTAAATGTTATGGCAAAACCTATCAATCCATTGACCAACCTAGTTGATTAACATTTACATATACAAGTTGTTTATTTCAGAACCTAAACAAGCATGAGAGGTGTCTAATCATTTTGGCAAAACTCATCAAGTTATAAATTCTATCCTAAACAAGCAAGCATACATTCATGTTTTATCAACACATTGTAAATAAAACATTCATTCCATTCTCATTTGCATGTATGAACATCTACTCCCCCCAAAGGGGATGGAACTACTCACTACACATTAGACTAATGATTAAACTAAGCAAGGAAAGCATATTAACTAAGCTACTAAAACTAATGAAATGAAATTAAATAAAGTAAAACAAGCAACATAAAAGAAATAACAAAATAAAGAAACTTTTATTAAAATGACTCACAATTCAAGTAGCATCCTCCTACTTTAGTGTGTGCTTCAAGGCCTTACTTCTAGTAGGAAGAATAACCACTCAAAATGTGAAGTGATTATAATAGAAGGTGAAGAGTTCTATTTATAGCCAAAGAAAAAGGCAATCCGGGACAATCCCCCGACGTGGGACTAAAAAATACCAAAAATAGCCTACACATCCTCTAATACATGTGTTGGAGAAATTTGAGTGGATCCAGACCGCCAATTAGCAGTCCAAGACCGCTAATTGGTTGTCCATAAGATCTGGATCCGGCTAAATTTCATTCTGGGCTTTTCTGGATTCCTTTGTCGGTCTTTGACGCATCTACTTTGTTTATTGGAGCTCCGACCCGAATCTAATTGCAAAAATACTCCCCAAGATGGTGTGGAGTTTTCTATTTTGCTCTTTGGTCCTTTGGTCTTACGTTCAGGTCCTTCTCCCTTGCATCTTAGTACCCAGATCTCACAATTCAGTCCTTTTTCCCAGCGTTTGGGGCCTTTTATGCTTCATCTCTTCAAACCTATTTATTTCTGAAATTCAAACATAAAACACGTAACATAGTATTGTTTTGGTGAAAGATAATGGATATAAGATACAAATATAAGCATGAAATGATGTCAATCAAATACCCCCACACCTAACTTTTGGTAGTCCCGAGCAAAACAAAGAAAGGAAAAAGCATACGAAAAACAAGAAATCCTTACTCACTTTCGTAGGAATCACGGTTGCACTTAGCACGTGCAACAAGCTGTTAAACCTCCTTGTCGCCAAGGAGGAGGAGTATTGTCTCCTGAGGGTTTTCAGCGGATATACCCACAAAATCCGAACAAGATGCATTAATCAATCTAGCTACACGACTCGTTGACTTATTTTGTCGGTCATGGGACGCGGTATACCACGGGTCGACTATATATATATAATCGGTCCACACACCTAGCCTAATGAATTATTCGTGAAAGTTAGTTAAGGACTTAAGTGAAATACATGGGCAACCTTAACTTCTAAATGTAATACAATATGTAAAGTCCATTTTGGTTCTTATTTGACTTTTTTTTTCTTTTTCTTTGGAGCAGTTTATTGGTTGGTGTTTGATTCTCCCAGGGTCAGGTTTCGTGCATCATCGCCTATGAGGCCTTACACTATCATGTACACCTTCCCCCAAATCTCCACATAGGGCGATCCCTACCACCCATGTAACGGGAGTTCGGTCGGTGCATCCCAAGTCAGATGACTCGAAAGCACCAGGCACAAAGTCCCCTCAGACCTACTTTCCCAAGTGATATGAGGTGTGCGAGAAGAGAGAACACCACTTATTTATTTATCTACATGGGAACCAAAACCCCTAAACTTAAGTTTCACAAAAAGAGATTAAGGGCCCTTGACTACGACAAACTTCCTTATACTAACAGACACGAATTATTTGACTCACTAGGTTCAAGGTGGACTTCTTTAAATGTTTGAGTGCTGAAACCCTATGATTACACGCCCCCGTGGGAAAGCTGGGGTGCATCCTAACGACTCGATAAGACCTAAAGCCAGTAAACTAGAAATCCTAATGCATCAAGTTCAAGACAATTTTGGGAGCTTTCTTTTTACTTTGCCTCTCAACGGTTTTGCACATGCTAAACACACGCAAAACCCACAAAAACATTTTCTTTCGCAAACACATGAAGATTTTGAAAGAAATGTGAAAATTGTAAAGCACTAGGCAAGCAAAAGAAGACAATTCACCCAAGGATCACGACAAACAGATATATCGATATTAAATGCAGCACACTAACATGACCCTATCAATACACACAAAAGAAAACAAAATCAAAGGAAAAAGACTCGACTATGTACACACGCAAAACACCCCCACACCTACTTCATGCATTGTCCTCAATGAATGTGAGCAAGATACTACATGAATTTATGCATGAAAAATGGAAGATATCACCAACATTAAGCGCAACACCAAGTTCATGGTTATAGTGATGGACACACACCCGAATTCCCTCAAAACCTGTGAGATACTGAAGAGGGGAGACAAATACGTGAAAAAATGGGGCCCAAGTACACAAGGGTTGGAGCCCACAACCATCAATGCTCGCTCATGAAGTATTTTATTACACTTTTTACTTTTTTTAACATGATAAGTACAACAACAACGATATTCTCATAATCATTTGGTCAAGGAACATCAAATGAGAACATCAAGTCATGAGGATCAGAGACTTGCCGAGATGGGCAAACTTCAGCAGTACTCTGAGGTGTTCTGAGGGGTGAAAGGTCAAATCTGAAAGGCTCGAACCCCTCATGATATTGGTTGGGTGTGGGCAACATGAATGAATGAAATTGTGTTGCCTCACTAGGGTTTAGTTGCTCATCGAACAAAACCCTCCAACCAATAGGTGGGTGCATCGGAATGAGTTCCTCAAGCTCATTCGATGGATGCAGCAGACCTGCATCACTAAGAATGGGGCTTCTCCCCAAGTCATCCAACAAGGACCTCCCACCATCATTTATATCATCAAGCATAAGCTCGGTCGTAGGTGGGTCCTTGTTGGAGTCAAGATGAAGCTCAAATGGCTCAATGGCCATGGGACATGAGGTAGAGACACCTTATGGTATAGGCATATGATGAGGTGTCTCACTCTCACTAGTAATCTCAACTGAATCATGCAACGAACACTCCTTTTGGACATTCATGTTTGATGCCAGCTCACTATGTTACATTGCAAAGACAGGCAATGAGTTTTCGCTGGCCCCACAAACATTCTCAATAGGTTGCATTGGTGTTAGGGGTGTTCGTTGATTTTACGATACTTTCTCTAATTGGCGGATGAGATTTAGATTTAAAGGTTGATCCATGGGCTCCTGTTGCCTACCAGAGTTGAACACATGAAACTCGACACTCATGTTACCGAATGAGAGCTTCATGAGACCATTTCTATAGTTAATTAAGGCGTCGGAAGTTGCCAGAAATTGTCTACCCAAAATCAAAGCTATTTGAGATTGGGTGTTCGCAACAAGATTGGTATCGAGGACAACAAAATCGACTGGAAATATAAAATCTTCAACTTTGATAAGCACGTCCTCGATAATCCCCTTTGGAATAAGATTGGATCTATCCGCCAATTGGAGGGTGATCTTAGTTGGTTTCAATTCTCCCAAATTTAACTGTTGCTAAACAGAAAATGGGAGGAGGTTGACCGCTGATCCTAAATCAAGCAAAACATTACTCATGCTAGTGTCCCCTATCGTACACTGAATAGTAGGACACCCAGGGTCCTTGTATTTTGTGTAGGCAGGATTGGACAAAAGTGAGCTTACATTCGCAGCCAAGAATGCTTTCTTAGGAACATTGGTCTTCCTCTTGGTTGTGCAGAGATCCTTCAACACTTTGGCATATTGAGGTATTTGTTGGATGACATCCAACAAGGGGATGTTAACCTTAACTTGCTTAAACACCTCTAATATATTGTCCATTGTGCCACTCTGCTTTATGGTTAACCTACTTGGATATGGAGCTTTTGGCTGGTAGGTTTTCTGCGGTGCCTGAGAAGGAGGCGTTGGTGTATTACCCTCACCCTCAGCCTCTTCTTCACCACCATTCCCACTGAGGGGCTGCATAGATGGTGGTGGTGGTGGCAAGGAAATGTGATTGTCAACCTGCTTTCCATTCCTTATGGTTACAATGGAATTGACATGGTGAACAGGTTCCTCCACATGGTTCACTTGCCGCCCCCGAGGTACCACATTCTCATTTTGCATGTGTTGTTGTTGGTACATGCGGGGGTTAGCATCAGGCTGTCTAGGCAAAGACCCTCTCTCTCTTTCATGTACAGACTGAGCAAATTGGCCCATCTGAAGCTCTAGAGATTTGATGGTCTGCTGATTTGAAGTGAGAACTTGACTTGTGGATGACATAAAAATTTTCATTGAGTTTTCAAGTCCACGAGTCAAGGTCTTAAGCGAATTGAATCGGGTTTCCATATTATTGGAATTTCGGAAACCCGATTGATTGGTGATTTGAGCTTGGGGTGCCTGATAAGATTGTGCATGCATGGGAGGTTGGTATGATTGGTTAGGTGGTCGAGTGGAGTTTGAAGGACCACCCGGGGCATTATTTTGGTTCCATGAAAAATTGGGGTGGTTCCTCCATCAAGGATTATAAGATGATGAGTACGGGTCATTCCTAGCTCTGTCATAGATGGCGTTGACATGTTCCATCTCAGGAGGAACGGACGCACACTCTCTTTCTACATGACCTATCCTACCACATGAATGATAGGGAACTGGAGCAGATGTGGACATGTGAGGTGCGCCTTGTTTGTTTTGGAGCTCAATCGAATCCATACGGCGCATTAAGGCCGCCATGCGGGCCTCGGTGGCCGTAGTGGTATCGATAGCAAATGCGGCACCCGATCTAGTCGAGTTTGCATTCACGATCCTCACTCCTATGCTAGATGATGCAGGTGGTTCTCTCACACTCTCACATTGCGTGGTTTTTTCAGCGAGATCTTCTAGGAAAGCCCATGCCTCCCTTTCATCATTTCCTAAGAACTCTCCTTGACACATGGACTCAAGGAGTGTCCGGGACGGGATGTGAAGACCCTCGTAAACAATCTGACAAAGTCGCCACAACTCAATGCCATGGTGAGGGCATGATGATAGTAGCTCCTTGAACCTCTCTAGGTATGCATGAAATGTTTCGGTCTCAAGTTGATAGAACGAATTGATTTTGTTCCTCAATTTTTGAGTCTGATGATTTGGAAAGTATTTCTTGAGGAATGCATATTGAAACTCATCCCAAGTCCTAAAGGCATTCGCCTGGTTGCTGTACAACCACTTCTTGGCATCATCTGTCAGCGCAAAGGGGACAAGCCTAAGATGGATGGAGTCTATGCTAAGTTGTTGCAGCTTGAACATAGCACAAACCTCCTCAAATTCCCTGAGAAAGATATAGGGGTCACCTTTCCCAGTGAAGTGAGGGAGCATGGAAATAAACTGAGGCTTAACCTCAAAATGGTTCTCATTTGCCTCTGGCAATACGATGCATGAGGGTAGAGCAGTACGGCTCGGGTAGCATCGATCACGTAGAGGTATGAGAGCGACAACATGAAGAACAAATGGAATAGGTGGGTCCAGCGACTGCTCCTCCTCGCGGAAATTAGCAGCCATTGAACCCGGACTGTGTGTGACACGAGAGGAGGGAGGCGTTGAGAAATCGACTACCGAAGCAGGGTTGACGACACACCTCGTGAAATAGTCACTCTCGTCTCGTGCCCACACAAGCATGCACAAATGTGCACATACAAACCAAAACTTTTTTTTAACAAAGAATGTGTGAAGAAGAGAAGACGGGAGGACACAGAAGATGGAGAATGACTCAGGAGAGAAGGGAAGAAGTCCTTATGCTACGACGGGTGGGTACAGGTAGAAGCACACAAGCAAACAAGGCTCAAACAATCCTAAGGTCGCTATAGGTCCTGACAGCTAGACGACGCCTAACTGCGAGTTCACACGGCCTCAACACGCCTCACCTCCCTACGACGAGGACCACAAAGCCCAACAAGTGAGCCAAGATCCAGAGATCTCGTCTCTCCTACTATCAACAAAGTAGGCAACGCCGATCAGGTCATGACGGTCGTGACCGGATCACTCTCCTAATGCGTCCGAGATCCTTAGGGCCAATGTCTACTTGATTTTAAAATTAGGCTCTTGATTAGTGTGGTTTTTGGGGCGAAGGAAAGGGTGATGAAATCCCCCACCTTATCTTATATGGGACAACCCCTCCTTAGTAACTTTTTGGAGTCCTAAATCTAACAATCAACTCTCCAAACAAATGCTCAACTCACACTTGTTTCAATGCACTTCCTACTACCTAATACATGTTCATACGAAATGCATGAATGAGAGTAGAAGGTGCGTACCTCAGGCTCAACAACTGAAAATAAAGCTAAAATAAAAGACAATCTACATGCCTAAGTCACATACATGATGCATGAGCTAAACAAGAAAGAACGCCTAATCTTTTGCTTTGGGATTTAGGGTCCAAGTTGCTTAAAGGAGGTTTGATTATTGATCTAGGAATAAACTATAAGTCAAAACATGTCAAATCAAGTCCCAGATCACTACATCAATTATGAAAACACGCCAAAGAAAGAAGAGAGTAAACGGAGCTCACCAGACCGCCAATTAGCGGTCTATAGTGCCCAGGTTGCCTCAAAACTTCTTCACCTGTTCCTCCAGGCGACTCCAAGTCTCCTGAGACGAGGAAAAACTACACAACACAAAATAAATCCACTCAAATCATCCAAACAAGAGTCTGGACTGACACCTCCCCGACAACGGTGCCAAAAACTTGTTGAACGTTTTAACTAAACCGCAAGTGCACGGCGTCAGTGAAGACGTGGTAAATACGGGTCATCCACAGGGAGGTGAGCAGCCTCTTGTTTATCATAAATCAAGTGGCAAAAAATGGAGAAGAGACTTTGATTATCCTACTCTACACTACACTACGAAATACGAAATGCGAACAAAAGCAATAAACGATGAACTACCAAACTAAACTAAGAACTAAATAAGTGCTGGAATTCAGAAATAGAAAACCCCTAAGGGGTGGAGTGAGTGCACACATGCAAAGAGGTGGGTGTTGAACACATTTTTTAAGCACAAATAAATGTGGTGTTATCATGCATAGGAAGTGTCTAAATGTTATGGCAAAACCTATCAATCCATTGACCAACCTAGTTGATTAACATTTACATATACAAGTTGTTTATTTCAGAATCTAAACAAAGATGAGAGGTAGGACTGAGCATCGGTCCGGTCCGGACCGGACCGGAAAAAAAATTCAGGTCCGGTCCGGTCCATAAACCCGATTTTTTACCTTAATTTTTAAAAAAAATAAAAAAATTGGACCGGACCGGATCCAAATTTTTTGTTTCGGTCTGGACCGGAACCCGGACCGGTTGGTTCCGGTCCGGACCGAACACGGACCGACCGGTCCGGTCCAAAACCCCGGACCGGACCGGGTTTTGCTCACCCCTAATGAGAAGTGTCTAATCATTTTGGCAAAACTCATGAAGTTATAAATTCTATCATAAACAAGCAAGCATACATTCTTATTTTATCAACACATTGTAAATAAAACATTCATTCCAATCTCATTTGCATGTATGAACATCTACTCCCCCCAAAGGGGATGGAACTACTCACTACACATTAGACTAATGATTAAACTAAGCAAGGAAAGCATATTAACTAAGCTACTAAAACTAATGAAATGAAATTAAATAAAGTAAAACAAGCAACATAAAAGAAACAACAAAATAAAGAAACTTTTATTAAAATGACTCACAATTCAAGTAGCATCCTCCAACTTTAGTGTGTGCTTCAAGACCTTACTTCTAGTAGGAAGAATAACCACTCAAAATGTTAAGTGATTATAATAGAAGGTGAAGAGTTCTATTTATAGCCAAAGAAAAAGGCAATCCGGGACAATCCCCCGACGTGGGACTAAAAAATACCAAAAATAGCCTACACATCCTCTAATACATGTGTTGGAGAAATTTGAGTGGATCCAGACCGCCAATTAGCAGTCCAAGACCGCTAATTGGTGGTCCATAAGATCTAGATCTGGCTAAATTTCATTCTGGGCTTTTCTGGATTCCTTTGTCGGTCTTTGATGCATCTACTTTGTTTATTGGAGCTCCGACCCGAATCTAATTGGAAAAATACTCCCCAAGATGGTGTGGAGTTTTCTATTTTGCTCTTTGGTCCTTTGGTCTTACGTTCAGGTCTTTCTCCCTTGCATCTTAGTCCCCAGATCTCACAATTCAGTCATTTTTCCCAGCTTTTGGGGCCTTTTATGCTTCATCTCTTCAAACATATTTATTTCTGAAATTCAAACATAAAACTCGTAACATAGCATTGTTTAAGTGAAAGATAATGGATATAAGATAAAATATAAGCATGAAATGATGTCAATCATTAAGATTGTGGACGATCCAGTGGGGGTCCGATGGACTCAGTCGGGGACGATATCAACTCAATATTACCTACTCTTTGTTGGATATGGTCTTCACTGCCAACTGAAAAATCTGAGTTGGATGCGTTTGAAAGAGAGAAAGAGTGAGAGAGAAAGATAGAGAAAGAGTAGTACCAAAGGGAGTTCACCTACGATTTAGGTAGGGGTATTTTGGGGAGAAGTGGAAAGATAAGGATATTTTTCAGAGAGAGTCAATGTGTGGGTTTTTTTCAAAGGTTGGGCCACTTGGAGTATAGAGAGTCAAATGTTTCATAATCTTGCTAAGGGTGTGTTTGGTGAACCCAACTGTTCACCACTTTTGTCGCTCCCAAACATCTGCCCCAAACACGTTTCTGCTATTCCGATTTTCATCCAAAAATCCCAGATTTTACACCCTCACACGTGAACTGGAGATGATAAGTTGCTCACCCCCAGCTTCCTGCAGCTTTTCTTCACTTGCCTTCAACATTCCCCCTCCAAATTGTGAAATTTACAGGTCTTACAATTTCCTTTAATCACGAAATTGCCACTCCAACTACTCCATTGTGCACAACGAATCCACTTCTCTTCAAATTCCATCTCTCTGCCTATTGTCGTGCCTCCTTCACCTGGTCTTCGACCTCCGTCGTGGCCAGGCCGCCCCAATCACCAATACCAGGTAGTTTACCATTCTCTCCTTCCTCGCTCTAACTTAGAGGTAGGTTTGTTTTGGATTTCCAATTTTTCCCCTTAGTTTTTGTGTTGTTAGGGTGTATTGTATGAATCATTTTTTTTAATTTTTAAGGCCGTCCTATTATCGGTCCAAACGTCATCGGCGGTTCCCATACTTTGGCCATCGGTCCTCCAATCTACCTCTTCACCACCAGGTTCGCTTTGGTTGTTCTCCCTTTCCATTTTCCGTAAATCATTTTTATTTGTTTTTTTATTTTTGTTGTTGTTTTGATATATGGTTCTCACGTATTCTTCAAAATCACTGCATTAAAAGTCAAGATGCTAATCGGAAAGCCGTAACATTTGAAGGAATCAAATTTATAAGCTTCTCACATCTTTTATTTTGATTTTATTTCCTGCTTTAGCTAGGAATCCAATTGCTAAGGTGATATTACTGAACGTGAGATTATGTGGAAGATGATAATACTTTATAGGATCTTCCATTCTGTCGGGCATGAAAAATGTAATTGAGAAAATTATCCAACTTTTGAACGATAGTCAAAATTCTATTGCACATGTAGTGTGACATGATCAATAGTCAAAATTCTATTGCACATGTAGTGTGACATGATCAATAGATTTGCACTGTTGAATCAGATGAATATTGATTCTAATAATATTTGGTATGATCGATTGGGTCAATGTGATCAAATATGAAGACTAATATTGTTGAAATTACATATCACGAAGAACGTAATAGCATATTTCTAATCTACTTGTAATCTACTTTTCTAATCTACTTGATACTTGATAGCATATTTCTTTGATAAAGCAGGTCAACCATGGAGGCAATATGATGTCTATCATTATATTATTTACAATCTTACTATAATGCGATTTTGTATTCATCATTTAACAATGAATTTTCTATAAGAGTTTCATTTTATTATGAATGTGCATGTCATACGAAAGAGTTTGACCTACGTATCTAAGCATGCATTTAACCAATTAATAATGTAAGTTGGAAGCAGGATGCCTGAATTGATAGACATGGTTGACAGTAAAGGTTAGATTTGGCCCAGTTAAAGTCAAGCATTGAAGCGACCCAACAACAAACTTCTATAAGGAGAAACGAGTGACAACTGTATGTTTATCCACCCTAACAACCATAGGGCTACATACAATTTTGACAGAATCCAAATGAATGCATGGATGTCCTAGAATGGAGGATGCAGAATGTGGTTGAGTGACAAATAAAAGAACCTTGAGAAATTTTAGTGTCCTGTTACCTGATAATTAGTAATAAGTGACACAAAGTTCCTAAGTTTAGCATGGAAAAATAAGATACAACAGTGTGAAAAAGATGATTTATTGAAAAAGAATTTGCACCGGTTGATATTTTGTCAACAAAGTTGATAGTAAAGTAAGTAGGTTGTGACATAAGACCGTAAATGGGTAGGGTAAAAATTATTTAACCATTCTAACTGCAATGACAAGTACGGTTATGGGTGGAAAAATCATAACCATTTAATAAACATAGTGGGTATATATATGAATTTTTTAATTATTTTATAAAGGGAGCAGTTAAGGATATGTAATTTTATCCACTCATTTAACCGCTTAACAATGAAATTTAAATAATATATATAATTACGTGGTACATTTATGTATTTTATGTCATTTGTGAATGTTTGATTATCAAAATATGAATGTTTGATGTTAAATGTCGTAGGAATTACAATTTTTTAGCTATTTATTTATTTATCCATTTGATAAATCTAATTACCAATTTATGAAGTCTATTTATCAATTTTAGTATCTATTAAGTTTTATCCATAATCATTTATCTACCTGAAACCGTTTACTTAAATGAGGTGAATGTGGTTGGTTATGGGTAGAGGTAAGAAAAGGATGGTTTTTCTAACCGAACCGTGAACCAATAAGTAGACGGTTTTGAGTTTGGATAAGTCACTAACTGTCCATAAACCATCTATTTACAATCCTACCAAAAAGTGAATGTGAGACAAGGAGAGAATTATCAACATGTCTATTGATAATTATAAAACCCTAAGGAGCAAGGGAAAATACTTTCTAAGGGCCTGTTTGAAGTCATAATGAGCTTCATTGAGCTTTCAGACATAAGTTGGATGTTGTGGATCTTGGAAGCCTAGAACTTGACTCATGTAACTAAACGTCTTTTGAAATAGAGTCGTGAAGGAAAACATTTTTTTACATCATGTTGTTGCCTAATGCAAGATTTAGAACAAATGCATATGGTAGTAGGTTCCAAACATGTGAAGAGGTTTAAGTTTATGCCTTTAACTTTCTGCCTACTAGTCTAACCTTAAGCTTATCAGGAACGCCATTAAGTTTGGGTGATTTACTTTCTAGCTAGGCACACAACAGTGAAGCCGACACATCTAAGATAGCTTAGAAAGGGGACAACATGCTCAAACAACTTGGTGGGACACAAGTGTCCGATGAAATGACCAAAGGAGATCCAACTACGAATCCTTCTCTTGTGCACATATAGACAAGGTGTTGGACTATCCTCACCAAGGCGAGAAGTTTGTTGTTGCTAAAAATGATCTTCATCTTGAGCATGTGACACAAGCATCCATCCACAATGGACACTAGTGTTACGTACTACTCAATATAGAATTTTGGGCAATCAACACAACAGGCTTGAGTTTCTTATTTTATTAGGTTACGAACAAGATTATGTTGTTTTATTTAATCTAGTTAAGGTTGGAATATTGAATATTGGGGTTAAACCCAATTAATATTAAATTAAAATCCAATGTTGAGTTGTAAATGTTGTAAAACAAACAAACCAAAGATTAAAAGATTGGGGGAGGGAGAGAGGTATATATTTCTTCTCTTGAATCCAAATATATACAATAGTCCCCTATATATATAGGGTGAGGATGTAGTACGGGTTACAACCAAAATAAATAGAATTACACCATATTATTACGAGTAAAAACCTACTTAAATTGTGGGGATTAAGGAAGGTGAATCATCCATAAGACCTTTGGATTTCATAACACTCTCCCTTGAATTATCACCTTTAGACGCTAGGGATACTGCCTCGTTAAAAATCTTACCAAGAAAAGCCCGATGGGATAAAAACTTGGTGAAGGAAAAAAGAGTGCAGCGCGTAAGATGTTTCCCCTCACTTCAACATATATTCTTCAAACGACGAACATCAATCTTGTGAACAAGTTGCTCAAAAACTGTTGTAGGCAATGACTTTTGAATAAATATACTAAATTCTCGCTTGATTGGATCTGACGGACATCTATCTCACCATCCTTTTGTAAATCATGCGTCGAGAAAAACTTTGGTGAAATATGTTTAGTCTTGTCGCCTTTGATGTATCATTCTTTTATTTGAGCAATGCATGCAATATTGTCTTCATATAAAATTATCGGATGGTCTTTGATTTTGTCGAGTCCACATTCTTCTTGTATGCTTTGTATCATTGATCTCAACCATACAGATTCTTGACTAGCCTCATATAATGCAATCAACTCTGCATAATTGGAAGATGTTAGTGTTTGTTTCGTTGATCGCCATGAAATTTCCGTGCCACCATATATAAACATATATCCTATTTGTGATTTAGCTTTATGTGGATCTGACAAATATCCAACATCGGCATATCCAATTAATTTGGGCTCCAAATTCTTTAGGAAAAATAACCCTATATCATGCGTTCCACAAAGGTAACGGAATACATGTTTAATTTTGTTCCAATGTCTACATGTTGGTTCAGAATTATATCTAGCCAATACATTTACTGAAAATGCAATATCAGGTCTTGTATTATTAGTCAGGTACATTAAAGCCCCGATAGCACTTAGATATGGTACTTCTGGACCAAGAATATCTTCATCATTCTCTCGAGGACGGAAAGGGTCCTTTTCAGCGCTAAGAGAACGAACAACCATTGGAGAACTTAATGGATGAGCTTTATCCATATTAAAACGTTTTAATGTCTTCTCTATATAATTTGATTGATGAATGAAAACTCTATTTTGTAAGTGCTTGATCTGCAGGCCGAGAAAAAATTTAGTTACGCCAAGGTCTTTCATTTCAAATTTATTCTTCAAATATTTAGCAGTTCTTTCAATCTCTTTAGGGTTCCCAATGATATTCAAGTCATAAACATATACAACATTTTATAATTACAAAGACAGATGTTGATTTTCTAATAAAAAGACATGGACTAATGGGATTATTTTTAAACCCTTCTTTGAGAAGACTTTCACTAAGACAATTGTACCACATTCGTTCGGATTGTTTTTATCCGTATAAAGACCTTTTCAATTTTATAGAATACATCTCTCGAGATTTTGTATTACATGTGCTTGGTAGTTTTAATCCTTCAGGGATTTTTATGAAAATGTCGTTATCTAGTTATCCATATAGATAAGCCGTAACTACATCCATAAGTCACATTTCAAGTTTTTCTCCAATTGCTAGGCTAATAAAAAATCTAAGAGTTGTTGCATCCACTACAGGTGAATACGTTTCTTCATAGTCAACTCCCGGTATTTGTGTAAAACCTTGCGCTACAAGTCTTGTCTTGTATCTTACAATTTCATTTTTCTCATTTTTTAATTACAAATACCCACTTGTATCCTACTGGTTTTACATTATTTGGTGTTGGAACTACAGGTCCAAACACATGACGTTTATCAAGTGAGTTCAATTCTTCTTGAATTGCATTTTTCCATTGTGGCCAACCATTTCTGTGTCGACACTCTTCAATTGATTTTGGCTCACAATATTCAACATTCATCACATCATTTGCTATAGCGTATATGAAATTTTCATCAATAATGGTTCTATTTCGGTTCCATCTTTTTCCATTGTGCATATAATTGATAGAGATCTCATCATCATTTTCCTTGTCGAGTACATGTACCACTTTCGGAAATTTATCCTTGTCCATTTGTTGTTGCCTTATCACCTCTACAGGGGTTTCAATAATTTTAATATCACCAACTGCGTTATTTTTTCTTTCTTTTTCGGTGGATTTGCATCTTTGGAACAAATTGGTCTTCCACGTTTTCGACGTATAATATATTCACTTGTAACATTAGGAATATCAATCCGAGCTGGTGCATTTAGAGCAGGTATATGCGACTTTGTGACTCTTTTAGTATCAGTGAATGTATCAGGCAACTCATTTGCAATTCTTTGTAAATGTATAATCTTTTAAACTTCAAGTTCACATTGACCTGTTCGAGGGTCTGGAATTGATGATGCATTCCAAGTCACTTCTTTGTTTTCTAATTTTTGTTTTTCTCCCCCTAAGATGGGAATTCATTCTCATTAAATTGACAATCAACAAATCGTGCTGTGAAAATATAACTGGTTAACGACTCTAAATATTTTATGATTGATGGAGATTCAAAGCCAATATATATTCCCAATCTTCTTTGAGGACACATCTTTGTACATTGCGGTGGTGCAATTGGCACATAAACGCCACAACCAAAAACCTTTAGATGAGACAGATTTGGTTCTCTACCGGAGACCAATTGTAAAGGGGAGTATTTATGATAAGCAGTTGGTTTTATTCTTGTAAGTGCAACAACATGTAAAATGGCATGTCCCCAAGCATATGATGGTAATTTAGATCTCATTACCAATGGTCTAGCAATTATTTGTAATATCTTAATCAAGGATTCAACTAGACCATTTTGTGTATGGACATGAGCTACAGGATGCTCAATTGTGATCCCAACATTCATGCAATAATCGTTAAACGTTTGGGATGTAAATTCTCCAGCACTATCAAGTTGAATTTTCTTAATTGGATAATCTGGGAAATGTGCTCTCAAATTGATTAATTCTGCTAGAAGTCTAGCAAATGCGATATTTCAAGTTGATAAAAGGCAAACGTGTGACCATCGGGTAGATGCATCTATCAATACCATAAAATAACGAAATGTTCCACACAGAGGAGTAATGGGTCCACAAATATCTCCTTGGATTCGCTCTAAAAATGTAGGCATTTCATTTTCAATTTTATTTGTTGAAGGTCATATTATCATTTTTTCAAGGGAGCATGCTGCACATGAAAAATTCTTTGATGAAAGAATCTTCAGGTTCCTCATTGTGTGCCCACTTGAATTTTCAATAATCTTCGCATCATTATGGCACCTGGGTGACCCAATCTGTCATGCCAAATTTCAAATTTTGGATCAACAAACTTCTGGTTAGTGATCATATTTGATTCAATAGGATTTATGAATGTGCTATATATAACCCAGAAGAGAGGGCTTGCATTTTTTCCAACACAATTGTCTTTCCAGACACATTAGATGTAATATGGAGATACTCAATATTATCTTCATTCGCAGTCTCAATGTGATAACCATTAAGACGTATATCCTTAAAACTTAGTATATTTCTTCTGGATCTACTAGAGTATAGTGCATCACTTATTATCAATTTTGTATTGTTAGATAACAAAACACAAGCTCTTCCGGAGCCTTCAATAAAATTGCTAGTGCCAGAAATTGTGTTGACATTTGTTTTTGCTAAACGTAATTGGGAAAAGTATTTTGTACTTTTCAAGATGGTGTTTGTTGTTCCACTGTCTACTGGACATTAGTCTCCAACATTTAGCAGAGCATTAGTCATATCTTTGTCTTTCTACAGGAAACAAAAGAAAAATATAATAAATTTGACTTTATTGTAGCAGTATATTATATAAGAATTAGAGTTAAAAGACCTAATTATTGATAAAGTCAAAAGAAAATATTCAAGGTTCAAGCAATACATATAGAGGAAGATAAAAGACCAAAATTCTAAGTGAACGGAAATCAAACAATAACAAAAACTACATATTGTGGTGGACATTTCCATTATCGATAAAGGTTTCGGTATTTTCATCATTTAGAAGAAAATCAGAAACATCCAAGTGTGTATCCATGAGCATTCCATGTTGATTATTCTCAATAAAGTTCATTTCAGCACTTTCTTTCTTCTTGAGTGATGCTTGATAGAGCTCAACAAGATGTTTAGGCGTACGACGTATACGCGACCAATGATTTGTCATGCCACATTTGAGGCAAGCATTTTCAGATTTCTTTGGAGGATGTTGCATTCCATTTCCTTTAGCATTTCTCCCATTATTATTTGCTTTGAAATCATGACCACCACGATTATTACGACTACGTCCACGCCCACGTCCACGTTTGTGGTTAAATGATGTCGCATTCGCTTCAGGAATGACTCACGTTTGTGTCCATGATTAGCCTCATTCACTTCGGGGAATGGAACAGAACCGATGGGTAAAGATTGATGATTTGTCATCAAGAGTTCATTGTTTTGCTCGGCAACTAAAAGGCATGATATTAGTTCATAATATCTCTTAAAACCACGTTCTCGATATTGCTGTTGCAGGAACATATTCAAGGCATGAAATGTAGAGAATGTTTTCTCTAACATATCATTATCAGTAATTATTTCTCCACATAATTTAAGTTCGGATGTGATCCGAAATATTGCTGAATTATACTCTCTTACATATTTAAAATCTTGTAATCTCAAATGTATCCATTCATAGCGAGCTTTTGTGAGAATCACTTGTTTTTGGTGGTCATACCTTCTTTCAGATTTTTCCATAGTTCTAACGGATCTTTCACCATTAAATAATCAGCTTGTCGGCCCTCATGAAGGTGATGTTGGAGAAAAATCATTTATTTGGCACGCTCCTGCGGGGAGGTCTTATTTGCTTCTTTGATTCTCCAAGATTGTTTGTTGTGAGATGAATCTCAGCATCGAGGGTCCAAGGGAGATAATTCTTTCCCGAAATATCAAGGGTAACAAATTCAAGCTTGGTAAGGTTTTCCATGTAAGTAACTACAAAGAGATGTATCGAGATGTGAACCGTCGAAAATAGATAATAATAAAAACAGTAATAAGCTAGATTAAATATTGAAAGGAAAAAGGAAAAGTAAACTACAACTATCTGGATCCAGGACCTCAACTAGAGTTTGCACAATGATTTTCAAGCATTAAAGATGTTGTGAATATATTAATTTGCATTATGGATAAGATACAGAACGTATCTATGCTTCCAATGTGAAAAGTTTTAGATCAAGAACTGAATAATGGTTCCCTTCCGTTGAGGAAGAACTAAAGAGAATTATATTTATGGTAGAGTAAATTACACATGCGGGACTACACACAACCAGATCATGATATGTCTCACTAACAAACTTATAATCCTTTCTTCATAACAGATATATACAATATCACGTTTCATAATTAAAATAGACACTAACAAGTGTAGTTCTATAAATATATGAACTTCTTACAAATTATTTTGTCTTGACAAAGTTAAAATGGTCATGACATGTCATTGATCACCAAATTAGTATATTCCAAGATTTTCCGAAGTAATCAAATAAAAACAATATGAACCCCTTTTTTGTTGTTGAAACAATCCTTGTTTTTCCCCTCCAAAATACGGCACTAAATTAAGTATCTACAATTTTTCATTTTGAAAAGAAAAATTCCCCAAAAGTTATCCACATAAGCACATTAATATATCGACAAAAATGACAGAAGAAATACCCAAAAAATCATCACGTCACTAAATATCTTATAAATCAAGCACACTCATATGGATGAGTAAGTGGTCTCCATTATGAAAACTTATAAATCGTGATTCCCTTTTTTTGTAAAGCACTAGGATATACCATCGTCCAGGAGTCACACGTCCAAAATGCTTATTATTATTATTATATGTACATGTAAATCTCTCAGTTGAATGAACATGTTTTTTTAATCATGCAAGATGGAATCACTTTTCTAACCTCTTTTTTATGATAAAAACAAACATATTTTGACAAGTAAATGGGGGAAAATATGTATATCCCCATGTGAATCAAACACATGTATTTGTTAACAGTAGAACCTTCGTGTTTATAACGTGTTGTAACACAAACAAACCAACGATGAAAAGATTGGGGGAGGGAGACAGGTATATATTTTTTCTTTTGTATCCAAATATGTACAATAGTCCCCTATATATAGGGTGAGGATGTAGTAGAGGTTACATCAAAATAAATTGAATTACACCATATTATTAAGAGTAAAAACCTACTTAAATTGTTGGGGTTAAGGAAGGTGAATCATTCATAAGACCTTTGCATTTCATAACAGTAAAGAAAATTTTCTGTTGGTGATTGCAAATTTTGTAGAGCCACTAAGACCATGTTCTCAACTATCTAATGTTGAGTTGTAAAGAAAATATATATTTGGTAGTTGCAAATTTTATGGAACCACTAAGACCATGTTCTCAATTATTCAGACGGTTAGGAATTGTGTATATATATATTTGATGGCCCTACAGATTGAGAGATAGATAATATATATAATATAGAATACAACAATCATCCTCCAGCTCTCCAGTATTTGAATGTGATCGTCGTGTGGGTCAAGATTTGCTCTCTTGGTTCGTCGGAGTTGTAGTGTAATGACAAAGACGTTGCAACTGAACTATTATGGGAGAAATTGTTTGCACTCATCGCATCGATGCGTGGGGACGATAATTTATCTAATGAGAGTCTGAAAAGGCAGCTCGGTTGAGGTGTTCTATGCACTTAATTTTGTTTTTGTTGTTTTACCTACTTGAATTTGTTAGTTGACTTTATTTGAATTGTAACGAACTTGATAATTGACGTGTATACTCCATTATTATGCATATTATTATTTTATGTTAACAGATAATTGGTTGAAATTCTTGAGTGGATGAATAGAGCAGAACAATCGATAGAGGGGGTTCACAAGTTTGGCAACCAAGAAGCATATGGATGGTTATGCGGTTGAATAAAAAATTTGCAGAGGCAATTATGCACATGTATACCGTCTGATGTGGAGCAAATACCATAAGAATTTATAGAGAAGTAGGAAAAAATCAATTAAATTCCACAAGTATTGGATCAGTTCCAACCGATTCAAACAAAAGTCATGATGAATTCTACTTATTAGGGCCGAGTTGAGCCCATGATTGGTGTCCAGCAAAGTCGAATTGTAACGCCCCAAAACAACGGAAAATTTTAATCTTTGATATATATATATATATATATATATATATATCAATAGATCAAGTCATCAGGGATGCTACGAAAACCATATATATATAACAGGTTGTGCACCATACAATACAGAGGGTCAAAAGTATGATTACATCATCAAAAGATATACAATATATACAAGTGTAATCAAATCAACCTCAAAATACACGATAGTAGGATCTGGTTTGGGTGCGCTCACCCTTAGCCACCACCTCCTATTGACGCTCACGTCCTGAAATACAAACATAAAACTATGCCTGAGTTTCCAATAAGGAAACCCCGTATGCCAAACTCCTAACATGCATGAATCAAACGACAGATATAACATTATATGAATTGTAACATAAAACCAACCTCGTCGTCAAACTGGGCTTTAGGGACCTCTCTCCCAATCACAACATACATGATCCAACACGGGTCTCAAGGGTCCTCTCACCCCAACCCCCAAACACATGTGCACATAAGGCACCGCCGGAAAATCATCGTCCAACAACCACACGTGCACAAAGGAACCCACTCAGTAGAGCCACAACCACTGATCGCTATCAAGCCGGAATGTCATTCTCGTTGCTCCAAAAGAGTCGGTGAACCCGTAGCCCTCTAGACCGATCACAACAACAAGCAACATATTCAAAACTAGGCAGAAACGGTCAACCAAACCAAACTCGCGGTCGACCGAAACCCCACACAAAGGCCTATTCCAACCAAAATAACTTCCAACCGGTCGAACGACAAAGAGGACCCGTTCGACCAAAATTATCTAGTAATTCCTTATCTCTCTCAAAGTGCTCAATCGGTCAAACCACCTTGGAAATCGGTCGATCGAATAAGACTAGGGAATTCAAACCTCGAATCAAAGCTATACCGATGGAACGAAGCAATAATTGGTCGAACGAACTTTAAGTTATCTTAAGTCATCGATCAAATGAAATCTCGGGACGGTCGACCATTTTGAAGTCTACAACCCCAACAGACTTAAAATAGTGCATTCGGTCGAACGACAAATGGGACATGTTCGACTGAAAACACCCAGAGTCATCTTCTTCTTTGCAAATTACACTACGACCAGTCGACCGAGTCAAGCACTGGTCGACCGATATAGTGCATAAATCTTCTGCACAAACCTTCGACGAGCCAAACGGCTACCGTCGACTAAAACCACTACTCACACACCTCGGGTGAGTCTTAAATTGAAGTTTGGCATACCTTTATGGCTTGTAGAAGCCTTTGAAGACCAACGTCGATCTATCCACACGATTGCCTTCTTCTCCGGCGAACTTCTCGCTCGACGACGATCACGCACACTCGTATTTACTGCAGGCTTCCTCTCCTTGTCGTCGTCAACGCCACCAGAAAACCAAGAGTCTGAGAGGGAGAGAGGTGCGTTGAGAGGAAATGTGGAAAAGAGAAGGAGAGAGAAGAAAATAAGAGTTAAGGCTTATAAAGCTTCTCACCTCTTCCACAACCACTCACAAACAACCACCTCACCAACAACAAAACCTTCTCTAACCCCCTTTAGCCTCCTAAACACAATTAAGCACCCAAACAAGGATTAGGATATGACAAATGTAATAAAGATGCCTTAGAAGAATTAATTAGAGTTTTCTTGCATTAGTAGTTGTAAAAAATGAAAAAAAGGTAACAAGAAGCCTTTCGATAATTTCCCAAATGTGTTTTAGACTTTCAAATGCCTCAAGTACCTTTTTGCACCTTATGAATCAAGTTCTTAAATCTTTCATGCTTCGGTCTCTTTGTGCTCGTGTTTTTTTATGACATTTTGATCTATAAAGCGGAGTAGTGTGAGCATCTCCACCAACTTCGTCAAGCATATGTTATCCATGCTCCAATTAAGATCATCATTAGTTGCCTATCCACATAGCAAAGTGTCAATTCCTAACATCAAAGTTGTTTTATGTGATTAAACCAAAGTCGCGGTCGGTAACGTTGTTAGTTACCTCGCGCACAGAAATTACGGGGTTCAAAGACTAATATGTGAGCTCTATCCCGTAGATGTTCACTTTGTGGATTTGTTGAAGAAATATTTGCACCACATAGATACCAGATGAGACTTCTACGTTTTTTAAGATGATCTTTTTTAGGAAATCTTTCGTGTCTCCCTTGAACATCTCTTGCCGACTCTGGTTAGTATTTTGGAGGATTTAACATAGATTTGTGCTAGGTTTGTCACACACGCAATGAAGTGTCGATTCTATCTTTGTGGTAATTGATAGCTTCTCTAATCAAAATGTCTCACTTCATGCCTTGTAAGAGTACCTGCATTGCCTACCAATTTTTTTATACAGGAGATCATGCGTCTTCATGACACGAATTGTAACGTCACATTCTCCACAACAAAGTGGAAGCTGATTATTACAAAAGAGAAATATATTTTGCGGGAAAGGCACATTCAATTCACAAGCAATGATTTTCAATAAACGATAAAAGCGGAAATGGAGTTCAATTAAAGTAACGATCAGAATTGAAAGCAAGAGTTTGATCACCATGAGATAATCACCTCTATACCGAATGAGTTTACAAGAGTTTCAAAAAGAAAACAAGTATGACTGAACCTATATTTCTCGTGTATATGAGACAACAACAAAAACAATATCACCACCATATAACTACATGCCAAAATGTTTGCTAAGCCATCACCACCTAATTTTGGCGGCTTCCGGCCACAATAATGTGAGTTTATACAACTCAATATGCCAAATGTCCACTCTGGAACCCAAAACAATTGGTTAAATGATTCAACGAAATATATCATCAATAACCTTCGGGAAATGTAAATGTTACTAAACAAAAAATAAGCTGAAAATAATCCTGCACACAATTCGAGCAATTGCCATTGGCAATCAAGATATACTATCCAACATTTATTCAATAAACATAGTTCAAATAAAACATTATAACCAAGAAGTATACAATTTCTATCAATTCAGGTACAATTTTATTTTGGTTCAAATCTTTTTTTCCTCATCAGTGACACATAAAATGTATCGAGAATTTTGAATAATTCTCACCGCTAGCACATGCGGTCTTCCGGTTAATGTGTCGCTCGTCCCCACCCTTAGTCAATAAATCATTTTAAATTTTTGTGGGGTTTCATACACCAACTTGTGTCAATACGATAGATAACATATCTCTATTTGTGGTCCTACAACCGCCAATTGCCCCGTCGGGCCCAATACTCCGAAGAATTACAATAGTGCCAAAACCCATAATTTACCATATACAATACTTTAATACCGGTCATTGTAAATTTGTGGTACAATCTTAAACACATTTTGGAATCATCAAGAAAACTTAAACATTCAAAATTGTAGTAAGGTAGCAAACCAGTACTCATGATCCAAAAATCACCTATTTTAAACATCACTTAAATGGATCGAGAAAGGAAAAGCAAGTTCATCGAAGTTCATGCTTTGAAGCCACTATAAAAATGTTAAAAATATACGATTGTGAGATAACCATATAAAGTACAAAATAATTGAAATTTAAGATGACAAATGGTACTAGGTGCAATGTTGAAGTAGAGAAATGACCAGTTTTAGTTCATGTGAATCATTGTTGAGTTACCTTCACTTGGGAGCACTTTAACTACAATTTCGTTCTACAAAAAATAATATATATTTCTAATCAAAAGAAAATAAATCAATGCAAGTGCAACTTTTGTAACTTAATCATTTAAAGACCTATTTACCATTTTTTGTCGTGATGTTTTTGCACGAAGTCAAGAATGGCAGATTAAAATAGGTTCCATGTGGACATGAGTTTGGTCATTATTCACACATTCTATTGGATTGTGTTACATGAAGGCAAAACAAGTTACCTTAGTTTGAGGATGAAATGTTGTGCTAAATTTTAACTTAGATCCCAATGTTTTTTGTAAACTTTCCCAAAATCTGGCAGTAAAATGAGAGTTTGTCTGATACAATAGAAATAGGCACACCATGCAATCTGACGATCTCCTTAATGTACAACTTTGCTAGACTTTCCAATGGAAAATTAATTCGCATGGCTAGGAAGTGAGTTGACATGGTCAAGCAGTCAACAATGATCCAAACTGCATCATGCTTTTACTCAGTCCTTGGTAACCCAATCACAAAATCCATAGTGACATGTTCCCATTTCCACTCTGGTAGCTTAATTTTCTGCATCATTCCAGCTGGTCTTTGATGTTCAATTTTCACTTGTTGGCAAACTAGACATTTAGATACAAATTCGACAATATCTTTCTTCATGCCTTTCCACCAAAAATTCATTTGAAGATCCTTAAACATCTTGGTACTACTTGGATGAATGGTGTACCAAGACCTATGAGCCTCATCTATAATTTAATTCCTTAACTCATCAACATTCGGTACCCACAATCTATTCCTGAAGTAAACCTCTGTCACATGCCACTTTAAAATCTGGATTCTCTTTCAATGAAACTTGGAGCAATTCAGAAAATTTTGGACCTTCCCCTTGTTTCTGCACAATCTTCTCAATGACGCTTGATTCTACTCTCAAGCTAACTACCAAAATATTTTCATTTTCTTGAATGAAAGGTTTCTATTGTATAAGATCCTCAATTAATTTCCATTCTTGTACCACCATATTTGCAACAAAACATTCCTATTTGCTACGAAGAGCATCAACTATAAAATTTGCCTTCCCTGGTTGGCAAGAAATATTGAAGTCATAATCCTTCCAAAACTCCAACCACTTTCATTGCCGCATATTCAGTTCTTTTTGGGAGAAGAGGTACTCAGGCTCTTGTGATTAGTGAATACTTAAATTTCTCACTATACAAATATTGTCTCCAAATCTTTAGAACAAACACCACCGCTGCTAATTCCAAATCAAAAGTTGGATAGTTTCTTTCATGAGTATTTAGTTATCTCGATGCATAAGCCACAACTTTCTCATGTTGCATAAGCACACAACCAAGTCCGGTTCTTGAGGCATCACTGTATATCACATAACCTCCACTTTCCAATGGAAGTGTTAACACGAGAGCGGATGTCAATCTTCTTTTCAACTCCTGAAAACTATCCTCACATTTCAAAGTCCAGTCAAACTTCACACCCTTTCGAGTTAAAGTTGTCAAAGGAATTGCTATCTTAGAAAAGTCTTAAATAAATCTTCAATAAGAACTAGCAAGTCCCATGAAACTTCTAATCCAGAAGACATTCTTTGGACTACTCCATGGCATCACTAGTTCTACCTTTGCTGGGTCAACTGATATCTCATCTTTCGACACGATATGTCCAAGAAACATCACTAGGTCTAACCAAAATTCACATTTTGAGAACTTAACATAAAGCTTATTTTGTCTCAAAGTCTTTAGTACAATTTCTAATTCCTTGTGTTGTTCTCGATTGGCGGAGTATATCAAAATGTCATCAACAAAGACAATGACAAATTGATCAAAATATTGCTTGAACACTCTATTCACCAAATCCATGAACCTAGCTGGGGCATTAGCTAACCCAAAAGGCATCACTAAAAATTCATAATGACCATATCTAGTCCTGAAGGCAGTTTTTGGCACATCCTCATCTTTGATTCTCAACTAATGATAACCAAACCGCAAATCAATCTTTGAGAATACTGAAGTCGTTTGCAGTTGGTCAAATAAATTGTTAATTCAGGGCAAAGGGTATTTATTCTTCACTGTAACCTTGTTTTGCATCCAGTAATGAATGCATAATCTCAGAGATCCATCTTTTTTTGTTCATCAAGTCGTGCTTCACCTTTGCCATCATCTCTTCTATTAGCGCAGTTCCTCACAAAGTGTCCTTTTTGGCCACAAACCATGGATTCTCTAGTGGCAAAATTGTTGGCTTTCAGGTCTTAATCTATATTAATTTTGATGATTAATCAAACTAATCTTAATCAATCAACCAAATCAATCAAAGTGAACAAACACTATTATATGCATTGCATACATACTTGTATATTTGCAATCATCTTAATAGGTTGATAAAGATTATCAAAGAAAATGAGCATTGGAACAAAGACATCAAGACTCAAGACTTGTAATCAAAGCTTTGGACTAAGATTTGTAATTTTCATTTTATTGAGTCCGTACGAAAATATGTAAACTTTAGCACTAAGATTCTTTCACAACCAAGTTCGGTCTACCAAACCCCAAATGGTCAACTGAAAATTTTCAACAATAGACCTTTAGGTTGCTCTCTGGAATTGTCCAGTCGGACGACAGAAGCACCTTCGGTAGACCGAAGTGTCTCAGACCGTTTTTGGACTTTGCTCCAACAGTCGCATTTGAATCAAGCTTTAAAGCCCAATTGACTTGTCCAATTACAGACGACTGAATGCCTATCAGTCAATCAATCTCTTGTTGGCGTTAGGCTCCCAATGACTATTTTCAAGTGGCACATGACCGTTGTACTCAACGACTATTTGAGTCATAACTGTCCGCGTAAAATCCACACAAACTTTGGTCATCTAAAGTATAAACTATCAATTGAACATGTATAAACAGAGCCCGACCTAATCTCACTGTCCATCTTGAAACGGTGAACCGAAGTTAAATAGATAAAAATTAGAAAAAGTTATTGAAAGTTGGTGAATGGTGATCCGAATCCTATTTGGTCAACCAAATGCTTCATTTAGACAATTCCATCTATCATGTTTCGGACAACCATTCTATACAGGGTTGACCGAATATTCTTAGAATCTGCCTGAACGTCAAGCAAACTCTTGCTTATCATTGGTCCAAATCTCACCAACTCTCAAACGGCTAATAGAGATTGAAGGCTTATATATAGGGTCTCACATCTTAGTATTAAAGAACTAGAACACTCTCTATTGATCCATACTCTAGTGCCAAATCCTCTACATCTTCAAGCTCTTATCTTCCTACACTCAAAGCCAAACTTCACCACTTGTATATCCATTCTAACCTTATATTCAAGTGTGCTCAAGTTAGAGTGTTTAGTTAGATTGTGATTCCATTTCTATATTCAAGAATCACCGAGTTGTAAAACTTCAGGGAAGCTCCCTCTCGGATTGTGAGAGGAGACACAAGCGAGGGGTGGTTGTTCGCGAGGCTCGGTGTTGTAGAAGGTGTTGATCTCGACCCAGAACGAAGATCGGAGAGTGGAACCGTAAGCGGGGCTCAGAGGATCGAACAGGGCTTGTGAGGAAGACTAGGACAAGGTCAGTGTCGAACCTCTCTAACTCTCTGGTGTCATTTTGTGGTTTACTTGTTTTATCTCTTAATCTTCTTACTTAACGTTTTAGTTCCCGCATTTAGCTTATAGATTATAGGGTCATCGATCCTAATAAAAATAACACTCTCTGCTTGGGTGCCAACGACCACAACTATTGCATGCCTCCTTCTTAAAGGTTCTAAAAGATTTCACATTTGTTTTCTACCTCTTGTTTTGATGCCCCTTAAATTTATTACCGTTGTTACTTGCACCTTTATGAGGCATGTTCTGGTCTTGGACATTGTCCAAATAGTCCCTTTCAATCTTTATAGCACATTCAATTGCTTCCTCCAATGTCTTGGTCAGCTACTGATGACCCTTGACTTCAATTGCCTTTTCAGTCCCTTGATAAATTTCTTCGCTCTTTGCTTTGGGGTCACATACGTGTGTGGACAGTAGCACTCGAGCATCATAAACTTGTTGATATATTCCTCCAGAGACAACTCCTTTTGTTCAATGCTTAGGAACTCTTCTCTTTTCCGATCCTTCACATGTTTAGGAAAGTACTTCTTCGCGAACTCTTCTAGAAACTCTTCACAACTTATGTCTTTATGGTCTTCAAACAACAGAGTCGAGGCATTTCCCCACCAGTTCGTTGCTTGCTCTCAAAACTGGTATGTGGCAGTTCACCTTCTCCTCCTCTGAGCAATTGAAAGCCTCAAAGATATGCTCTACAGTAAAGACCCAATCTTCAGTAACTTCTAGATCAATCTTTTCTGGGAAGGTAGGAGGGTGCTGCGTCATAAACCTCTCTAGTAGCTCAGTAGATGTGTTCCTCTCAAGTAAGAATGACTTGATCTTCCATCAAACCCGACAGAATTGACTAGCAAAGTCCATTGTGGGACCCAATCTACAGTAAAGACCCAATCTTCCAAACAAATACCACCACGAGGGACTCGTGGAGCTCAAGGAGCTTGTGGGATTGCTCCCACGTGTCCACCCCTTCCACGGTCAGTCCCCACACGGCCACCTCTCACTCGTGGAGGCATCTGGCACAATCAATATACGATGACAATAACAATCAAGATCGATCAACGCGATTTCACTTTTCAACAATGTATACAATAAAACCATGCAATGATATGCTTGATGCAATTTCCTAAGGTGATGATTTTTCATTTCTGTCTCTATACACTAAGGAAACATTCGGCTCTGATACAAAATTATAATGTCACATTCCGTACGACAAAGCAGAAGTTGAATATCACAAAAAAAAGAAATTTCACCGGAAAAGGACATTAGATCGCAACACTACTGCAGAATGCACAATAGACGTCATTGAATAGACGTCGGATATAAAAACATCTGACGTCTATAGGTATAGACGTCGGATATTTGTTCATCCGACGTCTATAGGTTTGTATAGACGTCGGATATTTGGTCATCTGACGTCTATACCTCCTAAAAGAAACAAAATAATTTTTTTGTTTATTTTTTGGGATTTATTTCGTAAAAGAATTTATGTGGATTTATTTTTTGGGATTTATTTCGTGTAAGAATTTATGTGGATTTATTTTTTGGGATTTATTTCATGTAAGAATTTATGTTGATTTATTTTGTATAAGAATAATGTGAATTATTTGGATTGTTTTAAAAATAGTTAAACATCAATATAACTGTCACATGCATGTGTGTTGTATACATGTGTGTGTGGTCATATGTCTTGAAGTTTAGTCCCACATTGGAGAAAGTTTTTTGTTGGTGGAGTTGTACTCCACCACTCATTTACTTCTAAATGGTAGTTTGGTTCTACACTATAAAACACAAGTGAGACATATATATATATATATATATATATATATATATATATATATATATATATATATATTAATGGTCAAAAGATTGGCACTTGGGGCACTTCGGCTACTTGGGCCTAAGATGGTTGTAATTTTTTTACTATTTAATCGTGGCCTAAGATGGTCTAAGTCGGTCACCCCATATATCTAACATCTATAGGTCGTAAAAGTTTAGTACCACGTCGACCATTTTTTTTGCTGCTGTGGTTGAAGTACTCCACCACTCCTACACAGGTGAATGCGAATGAATTTGGTCACTTGGGCGACTTGGGCTTGCTCGACGTTGTTATTGGTCAAAGATGGGTACTTGGGGCACTTGGGTGACTTGGGCTTGATTACTGTAGAGGTTGGGTGCCTGTTATAGGCCATATAACAAGCGTAATTTTTTTGTTCGTAAATGAAAGGTATGATAGACATCGGCTATATAGGACCGACGTCTATACACTATACATTGTATAGACGTCGGTCGTATATAGCCGACGTCTATACACAAGGGTATAGACGTTGGTGGAATATACGTCAGACACTTCGATGGCAAAAATCCGTCGTTTATACCACTGTATATCCGACGTATATGACACTTTTTCAACTAGTACAAGCAATGATTTCCAATAAACAATAAAATAGGAAATGGAGCTCCATTTAAGTAACGATTAGAATTGAAAACAAGAATTCGATCACCATGAGATAATCACCTCTATACCGAATGAGTTTACAAGAGTTTCAAAAAGGAAACAAGTATGACCGAACCTATATTTCTCGTGTATACGAGACAACAAAAACAATAATACCACCATGTAACTACATGCAAAATTGTTTGTTAAGTCATAACCACCTAATCCTGGCAGTTTCCGTCCACAACTCATGGTTGGCAAATGTTCACTCTAGAACCATTTATTGGCAAATTGTTTAAACATTTTTGCCAACAATTTTCCTCATCAGTGACACATAAAATGTAAAGGTCATCCCATGGATTCCAACATCATTACCTCACTTGTGTATTTAGTTGATAAGAAAATTGACCACCAAAACTAAGTATTCATTTTATTGAGCTAGAATCCACTCTCAACTTGAAATCCATGGTATAAGAACTTCCAAAGCTTCTTTAACTCCTATAAGATCTAATATTGCTTTGAATCAAGAAACCAAGAAGAGATTGACTCTAGTGAGACCAAGGCATACCTTAGAAGAGAACCCAACAAACTCCTCTCCAAGTTTGATACGAACTCCGATGAAACTTCCAAATGAGTTCTGGGGGCCAACGGCTAGCTCCAGTAAGGTTCCTTCAGGCTCCAATGAGGATCCAATGAGATATTTTCTCTCCCCCACTCACACTAGCTCTCTTCATCACTAAAAGGGGGCAAAAACCTAGGGTTAGAGTACTCCCAATCAAATTAAGCCAACGGGGGAAAATATCAAAAAGACCCTCAAAGTTAAAAGGAAAATGTCAATACTTTACTTTAATCCAACGTCCATAATGTCGGAGCGTGAGACGCAATTTGTTGAACTTTTTTAGATGACCTCTTGATGGAGTCATTTGATACAAACATATATGTAAAACACAGCTCAATGGTGCACCCTCAGAGCGAAGGACAAACCGAAGTTATGAGAAACCTAGCTACTTCATGGCATTTGTATTCCAACAACCGACGTCTATATGTCGACGTCTATACCCTATAGACATCGGTTATACTGGGTATTGTAATAGCCGACATCTATATGACCATATTGACGTCGTCCATAATAACAACCTACGTCTATTCGGTCATCTCCCTACTAGACGTCGGCCTTTATAACAGCCGATGTCTATTTGGCGACGAGTAAACCCTATTCTGCACTAGTGCCTATAACAGTACAATCCACTAGATTTTTCTCCTTTCAGCGTGGACGTTCTTTAATAGTTGAGGTCGGTGACTTAGTAATGGTAGATTAATTAATTAATGATTCATGTGCCTACTTTCAGTGTCGGGTTCGCACCACAAACTCTCTCCTAAGAAGTATGGTCCACTTCAAGTCTTACGCAAGATTAATCAGTGATTGATGTCCCTCCGATCGTCATTAGTCATTTCAAGTATCATGCACATGCTTTACACCGCTATATATATACAAATCCGAACTCGAGGACGAGTTCTTTCGAAGAGGGAGGGAGGGACTGATGCGAAGCTAATATGGGGAGAATTTCTAAAGAAACTAATGAAATTACACAAGGAGATCGTTCGAGCCGATTGAAACAGAAGTACTCGTGATGGATTCTACTTACTAGGACTGAGTTGAGCCCATGACTGGTGTCACTAGCGCATAATAGACTTTACTAGTCACATGTGTTCAACAAACAATAATGCAGTAAGAGCATTTTACTACCGGGTGGACGATCTGGTCATCACTGTAGACGTATGCGTTAAATTTAGTTTTTGTTTTGATTTTTTTAAAATTAGTTTTATTTTTTAATATTTTTTTGAAAATACATTTTCTAAATTTTTTGATTTTTTTAAATTTTTTTAATTTTTTTCCAAGATCGACTCCGAAATGACGTGGATGAGAAAATAGGTTGTGGTGCGTTGTGGTTAAGAGGTGACTAGTATAAGAAAGAGAAGAAAGTGGGTTGGGGATAGAGAAAACTCATGCAGATGAGAGAGAAAGTTGATGTGCAAAGAGATAGAAGAGAGAGAAAAATCGTGACCAGGTCATGGTAACAATGATCCAAGGATGCCTTAGAAAAGGTAGGTAGAGATTTTGTTGTAACATAATGATGTGACCACGTAAATTGTGCGATGCATGCATGGGTGTGGCATTTGATCAGTGTGAGTCTTGTATAAATAAATGAGATTTTTGCTTGGGTACACTTGGGAACAGTACTTATTGGAGCTTTGCTCTCCTATAATATTATATTAGCCATGTGCACTTGCAAATCAAAGATTTTTCTTTTATACACTTACTTGGTTTTACCATTAAACCCAACATGACGCCGTACGTTAAAAATCACGCCTGTTTTGTTTTACGATTAAACCTCCCTAAATCAGAGAATTAACCTTCTTAAACCCCTCATCTCCTTCCTACAACAAAAACCCCTCTTCTCCTTCCCCCGACCATCCTCTCCTTCCCGAACCCCTCCACATCTTCTTCCCGATCCCGACTATCCTCCTCTCGATCTCTCAATCCCCAACACCAACCCGATCTCTCAATCCTAAACCCGATCGTCCTTCCAGAACCCCACACCTACCTCTCCTAGCTGCGTCCTCATATTGTCCTCTTCCCTAACCCACATCCACCTCTCCCACACATTTTTCTTCAACCCACGTATTTGCTAATCCAGCCCAAATATTGGATGTCGTCTTCCGGTGACCGCCCATTCATTCCTCTCTTTCCTATTTTGGTTTTCAATTGCTAGTAAATCTAGATCAATGTAAGTTAATGTGTTCTTCCTCAAACTTTCAGATTCATCTATTTCTTTGTTCTCTGATTCTTCTTTCCTTGCGTACTATGAGAAGTTTTCATTGTCTTCTCCTTGTAAGCAATCTTTTTCCTAACACTTCACTGCTGGAAGCTAATAATTTAATCTTCAGAATCTTTTCGGATTGCTGATTATTTGTTAATTATAGTTCAGATTTTAATTTTTTTATATTTATTTTGAACTTATCTACATATACGTTCGCGTTTAATTGTTATTTTTTTGTAGAGTTCCGATTCGTGTGCATTTTTTAGGTGGTTCGATGACGACACGAAGAAACCCGTGATGGAAAATTTTACTTTGATTAATGATAAGATGGAGTATTGCTTGGACAAGCTTCTCAATCTCAATGTTCGGGTCGGGGAGATGCATGCGTTGCTTCGTGAAGTGAAACAAAATGTAGACGAGGTGAATGTGGTCGCGAAGAAGGCCGACGTGTTTTTCTTGGTGCTCGGTGTTGTAGTCCTTGCTCTGTTCTTGAAGTTGGTTGTTTAGAATAATGTCTATGTAGGTTTCAAGGTTTGGTATGTGTGTTATGTGTCAAAACAAGTTATATTGCCGTTAGTTCCAGATATGTTTTATTCATGAACTAATCAGGTTATGGATGAGTAGGAGAAAAAATTCTTGCATCTTCATTGATTTCTCATTTCTACAACTGAAGCTGAATTTACGGGTAAGTCACACTTTGTTTTAAGAAAAACTGTTATTTAATCTGAACAAAATATTATTCCACATGTCAAAGTCTAGTTCAGACTTATCTGCTTTCATCATCAATAACAAACCAAGCAAAATCTAAATATAATAATAGTATAATACAAAACATGAAATATCACCAAGTACTAATCAAGAGTTCCTGGGAATAGCGGCAAGGGTACAACACATTCAGAATTTCAGAGTATTCTTGTCACTGTCATGAAGATATAGCTCTTGTAACCAACAGGAAACTCTTACCAAGTTTATACTTGTCACGTGTTGGATGCTGAAAGGTCCACTATAAAAGAAAACACAAATCCAGTCACACATCACTACAACTTCACCCATTTAAGGCTAATTAAACTGAGTAATTTCCAACTACTTTTTTTACTCAAACAGAGGAACAACGGTAACACATCAACAACGACAGTAAAAGACTCAGAGTAATGTCAAATTACATAGCAAATCCATACTGCAGCACAATTATAAAAAAACTAAACTGAACTGAAATGCATGGGTTGAAGAAAAATGTGTGGGAGAGATGGGAGAGGTGGATGTGGGTTAGGGAAGACGACAATCTGAGGACGCGAGTGGGAGAGATGGGAGAGGTGGATGTGGGTTAGGGAAGAGGACAATCTGAGGACGCGGCTGGGAGAGGTGGGTGTGGGGTTCGGGAAGAGGATGGTCGGGTTTAGGATTGAGAGATTGGGTTGGTGTTGGGGATTGAGAGATCGAGAGGAGGATGGTCAGGATCGGGAAGAAGAGGTGGAGGGGTTCGGGAAGGAGAGGATGGTCGAGGGAAGGAGAAGAGGGGTTTAAGAAGGTTAATTCTCTGATTTGGGGAGGTTTAATCGTAAAACCAAACGGGACGTGATTTTTGATGTACGGTGTCAGGTTGGGTTTAACGGTAAAACCAAGTAAGTGTATAAAAACAAAATCTTTGATTTGTAAGTGCACAAGACTAATATAATATTATAGGAGAGCAAAACTCCAATAAGAGTTGTTCCCAAGTGTACGCAAGCAAAAATCCCATAAATATATAGAAGGGAAACAAAGAATGAACAAAAGGGTAACGTGAAGCTCTTCTCGATCGTGTATTCTGGTAACCATGTGATTTCCCGGCGCATAGAATGGAGTTCTCGACTCTCGCTTACCTCACCATCCTTGAAAAATTGTATGTTTAAAGATGAATGGTCTTTTTTTCTCTTTCTCATTCTCTCTAGGATTCTCTCTCATTAAGGACTTTTTTTTGGGTCTCTTTTTTATTTCTTCCTATAGAAATTACTTCTTTCGCCTTCAAGAATTCTCTTTCTTAACAATGTAAATTTTAGTGTAAATCAAATTTTAGCATATACTTCTAGTTTTGTTTTCTAGTTGGGCTGATTTGCAATTTCCTTGGAAATTAATTTAAAACTTAATATATTTTTATATAAGACCAGGTACCACTAGGATAGAGGTGTACTCAAGCGAATATAACACGCACATCCAAGTAAATATGATGGGGTGAACGTGTGTCTAATCAATTTACCAATTTTAATGGACAAAGGTCCAATATTGTTGTTTTCAGTTATTGCTCAAGTACGAATTAAAATTATTGAAAAAATAAGATTTTTTAGGGTCAATTGTTTGTGTTACTGACGAATATCGTAATTGACTTTATGTCATTTGAAAGTAACTATTTGACTTTGTCATATAAAAACCAAAATACTTATTCCAGTGTCATTCTGCTAACTTCTCCGTTAACATCCGTTAAGTATATTAATATTTAATAAAAAAATTGAAGAATCACCCCGAATAAACTTAGAATTCAATATATTTGTTGTAAAACTTGCAAAAAATTAATCAAATAATTTATCTACACTCTCTGTCATCTTTATCTTTCATATCTTCTTTTTCTCTCTATCTTACGATGTAATGATAACTATTAAAATGGAAGTGGACATCAATATCCGTCATTTGAATTTCAAGTAAATTGCCTACTACAACATTTTTCAAAGTACCCACATTTGAATCAAATATTAATGATAAAAACTTTAACAACAAAACACCAGCAAAAAAGGTGGGCCTTGATTGCAAAATAGACGGCTTCTAGTTGGTATTTGTTCAGTTTCTGCATGTCCACGATGAAGTGGATCTTAGTGAGGGGTGGAGTTCAAGTTCATTTTGAGGATAAGGACAATCAAAATATTCTAGGATAGCCATTAGAATTGTGCAAACTGATACATTCAATGTGGAGAAAGTATTTGAAGATTTCATGCCGACACCAATGCAACTCGATCTCAATCAACATTATAACTCGAGGATGAGTTTCTTGAAGTGGGAGAGACTGATGCAGGACCGAAAGTGAAGATCAAAATGTTGCGTTTCCGAATTAATATTTTGTTTTCCTAATATTTTGCATTAATATATATAAGGTTGTTTATGTTTTATCAAAAACTTATATCGTTGTTTATGCAATATTATGTAGTTTAGGAGATTGAGAGTGTAACTCTACGTAAATAGCTGAATGAATGTGAATGACAACTCTTGATTCCAACAAAATCTCTCGTGTTTTATATGCTATTTCTGATGGATTCTGGTTTGTCTCTTGGTAGATTTGGGCTTAGCCACTTCGACTTCGCGATGAAGTTTGCAAACCAGAGCGAAATTTGGTAGCTTACGCTTCCATTATGTGTCAAACTCTCGTATATAATTTCGTAGTAGAATGAAAGGTATTGGAGTAACACTTCATAACCATAATATTTATAAATTTGATCTTTTCATACTTAATTAACTTCTCTGGGTGAAGTAGCTCTACCAAAATTAGTCATATGAGTCATGTACATAGGTTATATTGATCATAGGAATAGACTAAGCATACGTGTTGTAACATCCCGCAACAACAGAAAATTTAAAATTGATAATCAAAGACACAAGAGACAGATCATCAAAAAACGGGATTGTTATTCCAAAAAACATTCAAACGGTGCAACGTATTACATCAGAGTTTGTCAAAACCTACATGATTACATCGGATATAACAAAAGACAGAACAAGTAATCATGACGGCCTCAATGGTTCGAAAGAGTGGATCCCGGTCCCAAAATGCGCTCGCTCGCAGTCACCACCCAACTGAACCTACTGGGGTCCTGAAATAAAACATACAACAACAATGTCTGAGTTTCCATAAGGAAACCCCATATGCCAAGCTCACTTATATGAATGCAGTAGTACAAATGATCATATCATACTAGTAGCATGTTATGTCATCAACAGTAAGGAAAACAGTTCCCCCGAAAGATAAAACAGGACATCAGTCCGACAAGCATCATCGGGTCTCCCTCGGAGACCTATCGTAGGCACATACGGTCTTACGAAACAATACGCGACGCTCCCCACACGTAGCTATACTAATCATGGGGTTCGGTAAGGGACGCCCGCAAGGTCCGAGTTGTGAGAAACATATTTGCATCTATAGTGGTCAAACCACACCAACGGAGCCGTCACTCGGTCGGTCCATCAATCATCTCAGCAGGTGCCCAACTGAGGAATCATAGCCGGAACAACATCGACAACATCATAGACGGAACAACATCGGCCAATCATTGCCGGAACAACATCGGCGGCATCACCAGCACAACATCGATGGTCCAACGTACGTCCGGCACAACATCAGACGGTTCCGGACCGAAGTCCGCTAGGTCATCAGGCTCCACGAGCCGCACATCATCATAAATTGGGATTCGCTATCCCTCAGGTCTGCTACTCTACTTACGAGTCCATAAATCCATCACATTACTCCACGATCCATACACGGAGGTGGCACATCCCAAATACCCATACTCTTCCACACGACGGTCCCTGGGCAGGCACGTGTATCCTACCCGCCGTGACCTCCCGACTCATGCACTAGGCGGGGATACGGGTTTCCGTGGACAGAGTTGGCACTCAACCAGGACAAGGAATTCGGTTATGCGAAGAAACGGTTCACCGAAATAGGCAATCCGGTCGACTGTTCCCATGGGGTCCGGTCGACCGAAAGTCTGCAACGATCGAACTCTCTGCGCCTAATCTAAGTCCCAACGGTCGAACAAGAGTCTAAAACCTGTCGACCGATACGTGGTCAAAATCTGGAGTATGGTCAAAATCATACAAGTCTAATCGGTCGACCGACTCAGGAGTCCCGGTCGACCGAATACTACCAGGGGCTTCCTAGTAGTCTAGGTCATCAACCGGTCGAAAAGTGCATAAAAACGGTCAAACAACACATAACCCAACTTATGTTCCGGTCGAACCAACAATAGAAATGGTCGACCGAAAACCAATAGGAAATCCTCCGACCCACCAGCTCACGCACGACCAGTCGACCGCCACAAGAAATCGTTCGACCGGTGTTGGTTAAAGTCGGGCAAATACACTAAACCGGTTGATCGCCCGAAGGAACCGGTCGATAGCAACCCCGCGCCAGCCGATGATTTTACACCGTTTCTCGCCGCCGATGAGGTCTCTGATCTCCCACGACAGACCACTACTTCAACCCTACATGGGTGAGAAACAAAACACACTAATGAACCGACATACCATTCGAAGACGTCGAAACTCGTCGGAGCCTCACTCGCACTAACCACCCCCCCCCCCCCCCCCCCCCCCCCCCCCGATCAGCAACCACTCACACGACTGCCTCCTCGCGCAACGACCTCTGCACGCCTCATGTCGATGCAGCCTCTTCCGTCGGAGCTCGATCAACTGGGGAAAGGAGTGCTTGTGTGCAAGAAGAAAACGAAGGAGAAGAAGAAGGTGGTAGAGGAGATGATCTTGGTTTTAAAGCAAAATCCTCACCTACGAGACAACCCAGCCATTCCCCTCCTCACGCACAACCCCACCATACCATGTCCCATCAGCCCATGCCTTCACGAAAGACCATGTCAAAACCCCAATAACACCCGAAATAGGTTTCGGGATTTTACACGTGTTCTGCTAGAAAATATGCATTATTGCACCAATATTCTCCTTTAATAGTTGTTTACATTTCCTACGTTTTATTTTTAATCAGGAAACAACATGATTTACCTACTAATTGAGAAATTAATACCAGATTAAGTAGTTGTCTTAGAATTCATATACGAAAATCTAACTTGTGTTTCATAGGCTGATAGCCATCCACACAAAATCTAACATTTCATAATTGGTCAAATTTTTTCGAGAAAATCGATCGAATTCTGTTAGTTCAATCTTAGATTTATCGCCACTTTTGACATTAAATTCACTAATTAATTAGATATTACACCAACTTTTGGTAAATTCCACTATAAGTCCCTTTTCATTTAAAAGAAAACGTATTACTCAACGCACGAGTTTGTCTGTAATATATATCAAAACAAGTATTTAGGCTTTAAGTTATACACATTCAAATGTATTAAATAAGCAGTAGTAGCTAATAGCATTGTACTAATTTTAAAAGCATAAATCTTATAACATTCAAAATAACCATTATATATTTATAATAATGATGATGAATAATTATGTAACACGTCTACTTTGGATTAGAAGCATTCACTAATTCAATCTTATTATTAACTAACCTCTAATGCCTAGATGACATGTTCCGCCTCAATAGACACTTTTCTGAAGCTCACATCCCATTCATGATCTAAGACTTCTTTGAGGTGTTCATTCCACTCGAGCAACCTTTCTCCAAAGTCTTCGTATTGGTTGAGTCCACTAAGTCCGACCATCAACTCATTTGACAAGGCATTAATGGCGATCTCCAAGTTACCGACATTATCACCTTCTATGTTTGAGCTACCTTCCAATGTCAACTCATTCTTAACCTCCTCAATGGCTCGAATGTCTTCCTCGTTGGTGCTTGCTGAAACCGTACGCTTCTTTTTGCTGCTCTTGATCTGCTTAACTTGTTCCGTTCGACGTATGATTTGTTGCACGAACGTAGGCTTACCAAGAGCTCTCACTAGGAATGACATTGTTTGATGTTGTTTGGTAAGTGTGTTAAGCTTCTTTTCAATTGCCAACAATTGTTTTCTCAGTTGTGAGTTCTCTTGTGCGAGCATTTTTCGCTCATTCTTGAGTTTGTGGAGTTTCAATGTTTGCTCCGATTGGACGAGTTCCACAAAAGATACATCATTTTCTTGTCGTGATTGCATATGAGATTGTGATTGTTGTTTTTTCTTCATTAGTTTTTCTTGGTACTTCTTCCTTTGGATGCTATTCAGCAGATGCTTTTGACCAGCTAGGAAGTACTCGTGTGCGAACTCCCAAGCTCCACCGATCTTTCTGAAACCCTGCGACCATTTTGGAAAATGTAAATGTATAATTGCAACAGTATTCATCATTTAGGAGACAATTAACATGTGGGGTGACAATACCAAACCTCTCAAGTCATGACTAGTCATCTAAAATTTGACCATTAATGATTTCGTTCACATTTTTAGCATAATAACACGTCTACTTTTGATAAGAACATAACAATTAACGAAATAAAATGCATTAAATAAATCCAAAATTAAAGCAGAAATGAGAATGCAGTCAAATGACTCACGTATATACGATAAAAAGTTTAAATTGTTAAGGCCACAAAAATGAATGGTGCTTTTGAGAGAAACCAACGACATGAAAAATAGATGTTATAAATTTAATAGACGTCGCTGATAAACCAAAACATCTTAAAAGTACGTTATGTTAATATTCCTAGTTTAATTAGCACAACAGCGCTTAATTTTTTCCAAGAACTGAAGACATAAAAACTGCGGAACTCATCGAAAGGGAATAGAAATAAGAAGTGAAAAGCAAACAACCCCCATGTACATATATACATCGTTTTTTAAGCTTCAAACAACAAAAAGAAAATGTTTATATCATAAGAAATAAAAGTGAAACTAAGATGTAAAATAACATAACACAATTAACCATCAAATATAGAGAACATAAGCTGGAAATTTTTTGAGTAAAATGGTAATTCAGAAGAACTTACATAGAAATTGAGCTGACGAATGAAGCTGGAGAAGTGATCGTGTTTGAAGTACCTCGGCAATATATCACTAGCCAACATGTGAGCATCCCAGACAATGAAGCTATTCCTACCAGAACTCCACGATACGACGTCGTTGGTCATCTGGTCATCCACCATTTCGTAGGTTTTCGCAAGAAAGAGAGGTGTTTTCATCTCTTGAAGGCAATGAAGAGGCTGAGGAAATTCCATTTGTTCTTCCTCCTTCAGCTCTGTCTATGAGTAATTAAGTTTCTGAGATCAAGTGAAGATGAAGTTTGAGATTGATAAATGAGGTTTTTATAGATGGCTCGGAGTTATTCCTTGGTCAGCCCTCATGTGAGCCGGAATGCAAATCTAGGCATGATGTCTGATGAAATTGCAGTAGTTATTAACGCATAGTCAATTTAAGAAAATTTCATCATGTGCAAACTTCTGGTTAAATTCGCTCATCCAAAATGGCTTTCTTTTATCATGTGGTCTTGACAGGCTCAAATAAGCCCAAAAGAATCGAGAAAGAATAATATGAAGACAAGAGAAGAGAATGTGAGAATGTAGGCACAGTAGTAATGGTATTTAGCATAACTTTTTTTTTTAACATTTGTTGAAATATTTTGTAAATTTTATAATTGGCTAATAATATATCAAAACCATTTCTATGGAGCTACCACCCACCACCTTGTAAAGAGAGGTTCCAGTTTGGAACTTCCAACAGTGGCCTGGAAAGAAAATGTCAGAAAATGGAGGCCAAGAAACCACCAATGGACAAAAAGACAAGTTCGATCGTCAGCAATTTGGCGGTGCTTGTTTATTGGAAACTAAAAATAATCGTAAATCGAATTGGATTTTTTTTGCTTGATGTAATTCCAAAATAGTTATATTGGATATTTATCTTGGTGTGACATGTGGGTCCCACTTTCCTTAAGAAAGATGTAACATTTTAAAAAAAATAATACGAAATTTGCATCCAAAGTCAAACAATAAATTATATTAAATTTACAATTGTAAAGTTTATGAGATCTTCCCTGAATAATTTAATAAATATTATTCTTTTTATTTTTTATTCCGAAAATATATTATAAGGTCATTGACTGTGGTCTGTCTATTTGAGGGTCATCAAACTTTTTTTGGCCTTAAAAAGAATACCAAATGTCACATTTACACTTATTATTTTTGTCATAATTACAAATCATATTATTCTTTTTCCCAACATCCATATTTCTACCAACTCTCTCCCAACACATTTCTCCCTTAAATCTTATAACATCACTCTAACCATCATACCTAATACACCATAGTACAAAAATCGATTTCCACCATGTAAGCTTTATTTTGGTCTTTTTCGATTTTAACACAAAATGGATCGAACGAGCCGAACGACCTGAGTCGTTTCGATCAAATGAGCTGGGTCGTTTTCGCCGAACGAGCTGGGATGTTTTCACCAAAAGAGTCTGGTTGATCGACGAAACGAGTTGTGTCGTTTTATTCATAACATCTACAACCAAATACGAAATTTGATGATTCAAGATCTGTTGGAAAGACAATTGAAAGGAGAACATATTTGTTAAAATTACGATGATACGATGGTGAAAGATATGTCTCAAGACATATCGTATTTGGAAGCTGGACAATCGACAGATCTTGAATAATCTTTGCATAACTCTCTCCTTTAATATCCAAATAAGGCGACTCAAGACTCATTACAAAAAAACGAGAAGCAAAACTTTGATATTTTACATAGTTTTGTTATTAGAACTGAATGAACTCATAAAGAGCGTGGAGGCCAACTGATTTGAGAGAACTAGAAAAAAGGGAGTCGTTCGACCAATCGAGCTGCGTCGTTTTATTCATAACGTTCACATTCAAATATGAAATTTAATGATTCTAGATCCATTAGAAAGACAATTGAAAGACAAACATATTCATTTCTTACAACTTGACAAATTTTGATGATACGAGGATGAAACATGTGTTAAGACAGACCATATTCGTTAACTTGACAATAACATATCATCAATAATGTGTGCATACCTCTCTCCTCCGGTATCCAAATAAGATGATTCAAGAATTATTACAAAGATGATTTTGAGAAGCAAAACTTTCATATTTTACATATTTTCAAATTATGAACCTAATGGGCTCATAAATGACGTTGAAGGAGCACTAGTCCCGCTAGAGACGCATCACTTTTTTTTACTCATGATATCCACATCCACCTATAGAATTTGATCATTCCAGATCCGTTGGTAAGGTAATTGATAAGATCACATATTAGTTTCTCTTACGACTTACCAAATTCTGATAATACGAAGGTAAAAATGTCTGTCAAGACATACTGTATTTGGAAACTAGACAATCGACACACTCAATAATTGTGCATAACTTTCTCTTCCAATATCCAAATAAAACAATTCAAGACTCGTTACAAAGACGATTTCAAGACGTAAATTTTTTATATTTAACATATTTCCAAATTACAAAAAATCTCATATATGGCGTGGAAGACGCACCAGTTCCGCTCAGGAGGCAAGTATCCCGCTCGGGACGCAACTGTGTCCCGCTCAAGGCGCAGCAGTCCTACGCGGGACACACCACTTGTTATATTCATAACATCCACATCTAAATACGGATTTGGATGATTCTAAATACGTTGGAAAGACAACTGAAAGGAGCACATATTCGTTTCTCTTAAGATTTGACAAATTCCAATGACAAGGGTGAAAAAAGTGCCTCAAGACAGATCATATCTGGAAATTGGAAAATCGACAAATGATCAATAATTTGTGCATGACTCTCTCCTACGATATCCAAATAAAACGTTTTGAGAGTCGTTACAAAGACCATTTCTAAACTTAAAACGTTTGTATTTAACATATATCCAAAGGGAAATGTTTTATGAACGCAGCGCGTCACGGACGCGCTCTACGTGGATATCCATGTCAGCCCTTACGTGGCCAAAGCATGAATGTTTTTTTGTTTTTTCTTCCTGATGTCCACTCAAATCACATTAAATGCGTTTCAACTCAGCACGTTCTCTCTCTCCACCCAAATACAAATATGATGACACTCTTTCTTTCTTCTTCATTCTTTCTCTCCAGAATAAATCACCATTTCTAGCAAGATATTATGTCGAAGAAGCGTCTGATGCCGACTCCCAGGATTCTTCACAACGTAAGCAGCATGAATGGGACGGTGCGAAGACTTCCCGATGTTCTTGTCAGCGTTAGCATCGTGAATGTGACGATCCGGTGGTGAAGACTTCGCACCACAACATCTTTGCTGCATTGTTGGAGTGCCCATGACAGAAAAAGAAGGAAGAAGAAAGAAAGAGTGTCATCGACCGCCCCATTCACGCTGCTTACGTTGTGAAGAACCCTGGGAGTCGGCATCAGACGCTTCTCGAAATAATATCTTGCTCGAAATGGTGATTTATTCCGGAGAGAGGTACAACGCTCCGTGGTGAAGATTTACGTCTGTTCGGTTTATGTCGTACATCTCTCCGTAATAAATCACCATTTCGAGTAAGATATTACGTCGAAGAAGCGTTTGATGTCGACTCCCAAGGTTCTTCACAACGTAAGCAGCGTGAATGAGACGATCATGTTTAAGTCTTACATCTTCTTTCCGATTTACTGGGAAAATATATATTATCTTTGTAATTTGTGTGTGTTTGTATTGTTTGTTTGTGTGTGATTTACTGGGAGAAGATATATTATTTTTGTAATTTTTGTGTGTTTGTGTTTGTGCTTGTATTGTTTGTTTGTCTTTGTGCTCTCATTGTATCTTATTGTGTAATAGTTATCATCAATAATATGTACCATCAATATCTCATTGTGCTCTCATTGTATCTACATAAACAGGACAAACTTTCTACATAAACTGGACAAACATTCTACATAAACAAGACAAACTTTCTACATAAACAGGACAAACTTTGTACATAAACAGTACAAACTTTCTACATAAACTGGACAAACATTCTACATAAACAGGACAAACTTTCTACATAAACAGGACAAAACAGGACAAGCTTTCTACATAAACATAACAAAACAGGACAAACTTTCTACATAAACAGGACAAACTTTCTACATAAACAGGACAAACTTTCTACATAAACAGGACAAACTTTCTACATAAACAGGACAAAACAGGACAAACTTTCTACATAAACAGGACAAACTTTCTACATAAACAGGACAAAACAGGACAAACTTTCTACATAAACAGGACAAACTTTCTACATAAACAGGACAAAACAGGACAAACTTTCTACATAAACAGGACAAACTTTCTACATAAACTGGACAAAACAGGACAAACTTTCTACATAAACTGAACAAAACAGGACAAACTTTCTACATAAACAGGACAAACTTTCTTCCTAAACCGGACAGGAACTACACTTATTCCGGACAGCAAATACACTTATTCCGGACAAACTTTCTGTTCCGTTTCTGAACACACTTTCTTCTTATTCTGGACAACTACACTTATTCCGGACTGCAAATACACTTATTCCGGACAACAAATACACTTATTGCGATTCCGGACAGCAAATACACTTATTCCGGACAGCAAATACACTTATTCCGGACAAACTTTATGTTCCGTTTCTGGACACACTTTATTCTTAAACCGGACAACAAATACACTTATTCCGGACAAGAAATACACTTATTCCGGACTGCAAATACACTTATTCCGGACAGCAAATACACTTATTCCGGACAAACTTTATGTTCCGTTTCTGGACACCCTTTATTCTTAAACCGGACAACAAATACACTTATTCCGGACAACAAATACACTTATTCCGGACTGAAAATACACTTATTCCGGACAGACACATAACGTAAACAGGACAAACACATAATGTACACTGCACACACACTTTCTTCTTATTCTGGACAACTACACTTATTCCGGACTGCAAATACATTTATTCCGGACAACAAATACACTTATTCCGATTCCGGACAGCAAATACACTTATTCCGGACAGCAAATACACTTATTCCGGACAAACTTTATGTTCCGTTTCTGGACACATTTTATTCTTAAACCGGACAACAAATACACTTATTCCGGACAACAAATACACTTATTCCGGACTGCAAATACACTAATTCCGGACAGCAAATAAACTTATTCCGGACAAACTTTATGTTCCGTTTCTGGACACACTTTATTCTTAATCCGGACAACAAATACACTTATTCTGGACAACAAATACATTTATTCCGGACTGCAAATACACTTATTCCGGACAGACACATTACGTAAACAGGACAAACACATAATGTAAACTGCACACACACATAAAGTAAGCTAGACAAATTAAGTTGATCCAACGTAAAACTTAAAAACAAATATTTTATTATGATAAGTGTGGGCTCTGCACGAATAATGAGACTGCACGATGTCCTAGGGTCTGCACACTGTCTTATCTGTGTATTGGGAAATGAATCATTCAACTTAAAGAACCGGCGTTTTTTAAAAAGACCAAAATGCGCGAAGAGAAATTTCGCTGACTGGACGCTGACTCAAAGAAAATATCTGAGCTGTACAGATCCTCGTAAGGCGCGTCCGTGACGCCTGCGTCCGTCTATCACGGCTCATATCCAAATTGGAAGCTAGTGGACTCATAAATGGCGTGAAAGATGCTCTATTCCCACGTGGGACAAATCACTTGTTTTTACTCATAACAACCACATCCGAATATAGAATTTGATGAATCCAGATCTATTGGAAATATAATTGAAAAGAATACATATTAGTTTGGCTTACGACTTGCCAAATTTTGATGATACGAGGATAAAAAAAGTGTGTCAAGACAGACCATATTTAGAAATTGGACAATATTCAACACATGATCAATAATTTGTGCATAACTCTCTCCACCGATATCCAAATAAAGTGTTTCATGACTCGTTAGAAAGATGATTTCGAAACAAAAACGTTTGTATTTAACATTTTACCAAATTTGGAACGTAATGGTCTCATAAGTGGGGTGGAATACGCATCAGTTCCGCTCAGGACGTAAATGTGTCTCGCTCGGGACGTAATAGTCCCACGCGGGATGCAACACTTCTTTTATTCAGAACATCCACATCCAAATACGGAACTGTCTTGCGTGGGATGCAACAGTTGATTCTAAATCCATTAGAAGGACAATTGAGAGGAGCACATAATCATTTTTCCTAGACTTGGAAAATTTCGCTTATACAATGGTGAAAACGTGTCTGAAGACAGATCATATTTTAAAACTAGATGATCAACAACAGATCATCAATAATTTGTGCATAACTCTCTCCTCCAATATCCAAATAATGTCATTTAGGACTCTTTGGAAGATAATTTGGAGACACAAAACGTTGGTATTTAACATATTTCCAAATTACGAATCTACTGGGCTCATAAATGGCGTGGAAGACGCACCATTCCCGCTCATGATACACTTGTCCCACGCGGGACACCACTTGTTTTTTACTCATAACATCCACATATAGCATTTGATGATTCCAGATCCATTAAAAAGATAATTAAAATTAGCACATATTAGTTTCTCTTACGAGTTGCCAAATTCCAATGATACAATGGTGAAAAATGTGTGTGAAGACAGACCATATTTGGAAACTGGACAATTGACACATGATCAATAATTTGTGCGTAAATCTCTCCTCTGATATCCAAATAAAACATTTCAAGAGTCGTTACAAAGACGATTTTCAAATGCAAAATGTTTGTATCTAACATATTTCCACATTAGGAACGTAATGGTTCGTAAAGGGCATGGAAGATGCACCAGTTCCACTCGATACGCAAGTGTACTAGTGCAGAAAAGGGCATATACGTCGGATATATGGGGTATATACGTCGGATATACGGCTCCCCTAAACCGACGTCTATCTATGTGTTGTATATACCTAGATGTCGGTCGCAATCAAAGATTCCTACATAACAAACACGTTCAACCTACACAAGAAAAACATTCATCCTTCATAACAAATTTATTCAAAAACACAAATACATACACATATTCATCCACAAACATAATCATTCAACTACAAGCATACATACACAAACATTTGACATTCATTCACAAAGATATTTGATTATATTAAAGACCAGATTGTATGTTGGTAACACAAGTAAACATGTACACAGAAAGTGTTATTGAGATAAGAACCTCTTAATTCATTAACATGTTTCTGGTAAAATAGTGAGTCCATTGGTCACGAGTATCATCGAGCTCCTGTTGCGAGTAGGAATCACTATTCTTTTGGAAGACCTATAAAAATACAAGTAAAAATATTAATATCTAAATAATGAAACTATAATCATACAACTGAATATCGATCTATATTACCTCAGATAGGGATATGTTTTGAGGTGCACTTTCGAAGATTTCCTCCATGTATCTTATCACGTAGTAACACATTCCGTATTTCCAGTCTGCCTGCGGTACTACAAAATTATAAATTCGCTAAATTTATGTTCTATTACTTAACTTAATTAACAAAAATGGGAGAACGAACTTAAGAACTTACTCCCATTCCATGCCATGTTACTCCCGTTTTTTGTGGAAAGAACATCTCCAACTGACAAAATGTCACCACAATTTCATTCTGCAACTTATCTAACTGCATAGGATCGACCACTCTACTACAAAACTTGATGAAAAATGAACACAACTTTATTATTGCATGTCTTTACATGTTTCGGTAAAATGGATCTCAGTTCTACAGGTAACAACCGCTGCATTAATGTTTGACAGTCGTGAGACTTCATCTCCACAAGTTTCAAATCATTCATAACAACACTACTGATATTTGAATAATAACCTTGTGGAACCATTATATCATGCTAACACTAACAGAGAATGCTTTTCTCCTTTCTACACAATGTATAACTAGCAGGAGGTAAGTAGTTCTGGTCACCTTTCTTCTCTGGTGCCAACATTCCTCATATACCATGGTCAACAAGATCAAGTCTAGCATTATATCCATCTTTTGTCTTACCAGGTATGTTCAACAGAGTACCATCAAGACTATCACAAACATTTTTCTCCACATGCATTACATCAATACAATATCTAACTTCTCAAGTTTTCCAGTAAAGGAGTTCAAAAAAATATTGTTCTTTTTTTCCAAGAACTTTTGTCATATCCTCGTTTGTACGATTTTTTAAATTCACATTCAACTTTCCTTACAAGTCCATACACCTTTTCGACACTAATTTCAACTGGTGGATTCTAAAACTCTTGTTTTCCGTTCAATGCCTTCTTCAACCTACGATAAGGATGGGAGTTTGGTAAAAATCTTCGATGACCGAGATAGACTGTCTTTGAACCATTAACCAATTGCGAGGAGCATGTATTCTCTTCGCAAATTGGACAAGCCTTATGACCTTTGATAGAATATTGATTAACATCATTTCATGCTCATATTTGTTTCTTATATCCATTATCTTTCACCTAAACTATGTTATTTTACGAGTTTTATGTTTAGTTTTCAGGAATAAATAGGTTTGAAGAGATGAAGCATAAAATGACCCAAAAGCTGGGAAAAAAGACTGAATTGTGAGATCTGGGGACTGAGATGCAAGGGAGAAGGACTTGAACGTAAGACAGAAGGACTTAAGAGCAAAACAGAATACTCCACACCATCATGGGGAGTTTTTTAGCAATTCGATTCAGGTCGGAGCTCCAACAAACCAATTAAATGCATCCAAGACCAGCAAATATACCAAGAAAAGCCCACAACAAAAATGAGCAGGATCTGAACCATATAGACCGCCAATTGGCGGTCCACGACCGCTAATTGGCGGTCCATTTTGGCCCAAATCCGCTAAAATTTCTCCAGCACATGTATTAGAGGATGTTTAGGCTAGTTTTGGTATTTGTTTAGTCCCACATCGGGGGATTGTCCCGGTTTGCCTTTTTCCATGGCTATAAATAGAACTCTTCACCTTCCATTGTAATCAATCCATATTTTAAGTGGTTATTCTTCCTACTAGAAGTGAGGCCTTGAAGCACACACTAAAGTAGGAGGATGCTACTTTTAATGTGAGTCATTTTAATACAAGTTTTATTTATTATGTTGTTTGTTTTATGTTTCTTGTTTTGCTTTGCTTAATCTCATTTCATTAGTTTTATTAGCTTAGTTAATATGCTTTCTTTGTTTAGTTTAATAATTAGTGTAATGTTTAGTGAGTAGTTCCATCCCCTTTGGGGGTGGAGTAGATGTACATACATGCAAATGAGAATGGATTGAATGCTTTAATTCCAATGTGTTGATAAAACATGAATGTATGCTTGCTTGTTTAGGATAGAATTTATAACTTGACGAGTTTTGCCAAAATGATTAGACACCTCTCATGCTTGTTTAGGTTCTGAAATAAACATCTTGCATATGTAAATGTTAATCAACTAAGTTGGTGAATAGATTGATAGGTTTTGCCACAACATTTAGACACTTCCTATGCATGATAACACCACCTTTATTTGTGCTTAAAGAATGTGTTAAAAACCCACCTCTCTGCTTGTGTGCACTCACTCCACCCCTTAGGGGTTTTTCCCATATCTGTATTCTAGCATTCTTCTTTTGTTCTTAGCTTTGTTGTCATTTCATTGTTTGTTTCTTTCGTTCGCATTTCATACTTCTTAGCGTAGTTTAGTGTAGAGTAGCATAATCAATCTTTCTCCCCCAATTTTGGCCACCTCTCTGAGGATGACCCGTACTTGCCACCGCTTCATCGCGGCCGTGCACTTGCGGTTTAGTTAAAACGTTCAACAAGTTTTTGGCACCGTTGCCGGGGAGGTGTCAGTCCATACTCTTGTTTGGACGATTCGAATGAATTTAATTTTTTTTCTTGAAGTTTTCTTTGTGTCAGGAGACTCACATTGAGAAGGGGAAGCATCTGGTGAAGTTTGGAGGCGGTCTGAGAGAGTAAGACCGCCAATCAGCGGTCTACAACCACCAACTAGCGGTCTGGTTGTTTCATTTCACCTCTAAATTTCTGTGGAGTATTTCTTTATCTGATATAGTGATCTGGGACTCGATTTGGCATGTTTTGACTTATAGTTTGTCCCCAGATCAATAATCAAACCTCCTTTAAGCAACTTGGACCCTAAAACTCAAAGCAAAAGATTAGGCATTCTTGTTGTTTAGGTCATGCATCATGTATGTGACTTAGGCATTTAGATTGTCTTTTATCTTAGCTTTATTTTCTGTTGCTGAGAGATGGCGTGAGGTACGCACCTTCTACTCTCATTCATGCATTTCGTATGAACATGCATTAGTTAGTAGGAAGTGCATTGAAACAAGTGTGAGTTGAGCGTTTGTTTGGAGAGTTGATTGCTAGATTAGGACTCCAAAACGCTACTAAGGAGGGTTGTCCCATAAAAGATAAGGTGGGGGATTTCATCACCCTTTCCTTCGCCCCAAAAACCACACTAATCAAGATCCTAATTTTAAAATCAAGTAGACATTGACCTTAAGGATTTCGGGCGCATTAGGAGAGTGATCTGGTCCCGACCGTCATGACCTGATCGGCATTGCCAACTTTGTCGATAGTAGGAGAGACGAGATCTCCGGATCTTGGCTCAGTTGCTGGGCTTTGTGGTCCTCGTTGTAGGGAGGTGAGGCGTGTTGAGGCTGTGTGACCTCGCAGTTAGGCGTCGTCTTGTTGTAAGGACATATAGCGACCTTAGGATTGCTTGAGCCTTGTTTGCTTGTGTGCTTCTACCTATACCCATCCACCGTAGCATAAGGACTTCCCTTCTCGCCTGAGTCATTCTTTCTCTCCTGTGTTCCCTAGTCTTCTCCTCTACGCACATTCTTTGAAAAAAAAGAAAAAAAGGTTTTGGTTTGTGTGCGTGCACCTTTGTGTATGCTTTCGTGGACACGAGACGAGAGTGGTCGTTTGACGAGGAGCGCTGTCAATCCGGCTTCGGTCATCGATTTCTCGACACCTTCCTCCTCTCGTGTCGCACGCAGTTCGTGTTCAATGGCTGCTAATTTCCGTGAGGAGAAGCAGTTGCTGGACCCACCTGCTCCACCAGTGCTTCCAGTTGTCGTTCCCATACCTCTACGTGATCGATGCTACCCGAGCCGTACAGCTCTACCCTGATGCATCGTATTACCAGAGGCTAATGGGAACCATTTTGAGGTTAAGCCTCAGTTTATTTCCATGCTCTCTTACTTCACTGGGAAAGGTGACCCCTATATCTTTCTCAGGGAATTTGAGGAGGTCTGTGCTATGTTCAAGCTGCAACAACTTAGCACAGACTCCATCCATCTTAGTCTTGTCCCCTTTGCGCTAAAGGATGATGCCAAGAAGTGGTTTTACAGAAACTGGGTGAATGCCTTTAGGACTTGGGATGAGTTTCAATCTGCAGTCCTCAAGAAGTACTTCCCAAATCATCGGACTCAAAAATTGAGGAACGAAATCAATTCGTTCTATCAACATGAGACCGAACCATTCCATGCATACTTAGAGAGGTTCAAGGAGCTACTATCCTCATGCCCTCACCATGGCATCGAGTTGTGGCGCCTTTGTCAGATTGTTTACGAGGGTCTTCACATCCTGTCCTGAACGCTCCTTGAGTCCATGTGTCAAGGAGAGTTCTTGGGAAAGGATGAAAGTGAGGCATGGGCTTTCCTAGAAGACCTTGCTGAGAAAACAATGCAATGGGAGTGTGTAAGGGAACCACCTGCATCATCTAGTATAGGAGCGAGGATCGCAAATGAAAACTCGACTAGATCGGGTACCGCATTTGCTATCGATACCACTACGGCCACCGAGGCGCGCATGGCGGCCTTAATGCGCCGTATGGATTCGATTGAGCTCCAAAACCAACAAGGTGCACCTCACATGTCCACATCTGGTCCAGTTCCCTGTCATTCATGTGGTAGGGTAGGTCATGTAGAAAGCGAGTGTGTGTCTATTCCTCCTGAGATGGAGCGTGTCAACGCCATCTATGACAGAGCTAGGAATGACCCATACTCATCATCTTATAATCCTGGATGGAGGACCCACCCCAATTTTTCATGGAACCAAACTAATACCCCGGGTGGTCCTTCAAACTCCTCTAGACCACATTACCAATCACACCAACCTCCCATGCATGCACATTCCTATCAGCCACCCTAAGCGCAAACCACCAATCAATCGGGTTTCCCAAATTCCAATAATATGGAAACCCGATTCAATTCGCTTGAGACCTTGACTCGTGGACTTGAAAACTCAATGAAATTTTTTATGTCAACCACAAGTCAAATTCTCACTTCAAATCAGCAGATCATCAAATCTCTAGAGCTTCAGATGGGCCAATTGGCTCAGTCTGTACATGAAAGAGAGAGAGGGTCTTTTCCTAGCCAGTCTGAGGCTAACCCCCGAATGTACCAACAACAACACATGCAAAATGAGAATGTGGTACCTCGGGGGAGGCAAGTGAATCATGTGGAAGAACCTGTTCACCATGTCAATTCCATTGTGACCTTAAGGAATGGGAAACAGGTTGACAATCACATTTCCTTGCAACAACAACCACCATCTATGCAGCCCCTCAGTGGGAATGGTGGTGAAGAAGAGGCTGAGGGTGAGGGTAATACACGAACGCTTCCTTCTTCTCAGGCACCGCAGAAAACCTACCTGCCAAAAGCTCCCTATTCAAGTAGGTTAACCAAAAAACGGAGTGACACCATGGATAAGATATTAGAGGTATTTAAGCAAGTAAAGGTTAACATCCCCTTGTTAGATGTTATCCAACAAATACCTCAATATGCCAAAGTGTTGAAGGATCTCTGCACAACCAAGAGGAAGACCAATGTTCCTAAGAAAGCATTCTTGGTTGCAAATATCAGCTCACTTTTGTCCAATCCCACCTACACAAAATACAAGGACCCTGGGTGTCCTACTATTCAGTGTACGATAGGGGACACTAGAATGAGCAATGTTTTGCTTGATTTAGGATCAGTGGTCAACCTCCTCCCAATCTCTGTTTATCAACAGTTGAAATTGGGAGAATTGAAACCAACTAAGATCACCCTCCAATTGGCGGATAGATCCATTCGTATTCCCATGGGGATTATCGAGGACGTGCTTATCAAAGTTGGAGATTTTATATTTCCATTCGATTTTGTTGTCCTCGATACCAATCCTGTTGCGAACACCCACTCTCAAATACCTTTGATTTTGGGTAGACCATTTCTGGCCACCTCCAATGCCTTGATTAATTGTAGAAATGGTCTCATGAAGCTCTCATTCGGTAACATGAGTGCCGAGTTTCATGTGTTCAACTCTGGTAGGCAACATGAACCCATGGATGAACCTTTAAATCTAAATCTCATCCGCCAACTGGAGAAAGCACCACAAAATCAACGAACACCCTCAACCCCAATGCAACCCATTGAGAATGTTTGTGGGGCCAGCGAAAACTCATTGTCTGTCTTTGCAATGCAACAGAGTGAGCTGGCATCAAACATAAATGTCCAAAAGGAGTGTTCGTTGCCTGATTCAGTTGAGAGTACTAGTGAGAGTGAGACACCTCATCATATGCTATACCAGAAGGTGTCTCTACCTCATGTCCCATGGCCATTGAGCCATTTGAGCTTCATATTGACTCCAATAAGGACCCACCTATGCCCGAACGTTTGCTTGATGATCTAAATGATGGTGGGAGGTCCTTGTTGGATGACTTGGGGAGAAGCCCCATTCTTAGTGATGCAGGTCTGCTGCATCCATCGAATGAGCTTGAGGAACTCATTCCGATGCCCCCACCTATTGGTTGGAGGGTTTTGTTCGATGAGCAACCAAACCCTAGTGAGGCAACACAACTTCATTCTTTGTTGCCCACACCCAACCAATATCATGAGGGGTTCAAGCCTTTCAGCTTTGACCTTTCACCCCTCATGACACCTCAGAGTACCGGTGAAGTTTGCCCATCTCGGCAAGTCTCAGGTCCTCATGACTTGATGTTCTCATTTTATGTTCCTTGACCAAATGATTATGAGAATATCATTGTTGCTGTATATACCATGTAAAAAAATGAAAAAAAGAAAAAAAGAAAAGAAAAAAAGAGAGAGCGAGTAACAAAAGACACCATGAGCGAGCATTGATTGTTGTGGGCCCCAACCCTTGTGTACTTGGGCCCATTTCTTCACGTATTTGTCTCCCTTCTTCAGTATCTCACAGGTTTTGAGGGAATTTGGGTTTGTGTCATTCAACATGACCCTGAACGTCCCTTTGTACTTCATGTTGGTGAGATCTTTCCTTTTTCATGTATTTATCCATGTAGTATCTTGTTCACATTCATTGAGGACAATGCATGAAGTAGGTGTGGGGGGTGTTTTACGTGTGTACATAGTCGAGTCTTTTTCCTTTGATTTTGTTTTCTTTTGTGTGTACTGATTGTTCGTTTTATATTAACCGCAAGTGCAAGGCCACGTTGAAGCGGTGGCAAATACGGGTCGTCCACTGGGAGGTGTGTCGACAATTGGTTTGTTCGAAGGCGAGAGGTAAAAGAAGGAGAGAGAGGTTGGTTACACTAAACTACACTAAGATGCAAAAGGAAATGAAGATAAGCAATAAAACTAAACCCCATAGGGGGTAGAGAAATAATGTGAATATAAAGAAGTGTGTGTGTGTGTGTTCAATTAAGCTCCTCACAACATGTAGTGCATGAAATCATAAAACTACATCCAACTTTTCCTCCACATGAATTAAGATAAGACTACATCATTAAAACATACAAGACAATAATTGGAATGAAGCTAAATGAACTCAAGTATAAAGACTAGACCCTACTATGCCTCCACATGAATTAAGATAAGACTACATCATTAAAACATACAAGACATTAGCTAAGGTAAAGGCAACAAGAGCACATACACTACAATTTGTGTTTCCAATATTAACTTCATCCATATCCTAACCTTATCATTCCCCATAAAATAGATCCACTAATCAAAGCATAAGCTAAGCTTCATTCAAGAGCATTAGCATATCAAAGATAAGAGTGAAAACCCATTAGATGGTTATGGAAATCATATAAAGCTCAAGGGATAAAGATAACACACACTTAGTACACTACATGATTATAACACATATTTCTCCACCCCCCAAATGGGGATGGAACTACTCACACATATTTAAACTAACTACTCTAACAAAATGAATCATTAAACTGAAATGAAACTATACTAAGTAAGCAAGAAATACTAAAGAAACTTAAAAGGAAAGGAAAGACTAAGCAAGCATGCACAAATTAAAAGACAAGATTAAAAGAAACTAGAACAATTATTTTATTAACAATGACTCACATTGAAGGTAGCATTCATCTCCACCTTGAGTTTTTGCTTCAAGGCTCACTCCTTAGTAGAGAGAATGCCACCAAGCAATGGGTAATTACAATGGAAGGTGAAGACTTCTATTTATAAGCATGGAAAAAGCTAATCCGGGACAATCCCCCGATGTGGGACTAAACCAATACCACAAATAGCCTAAACACATGTTAATACAAGTCCAGGAGAAAGCTTAGCGGATTTGGGGCCATATGGACCGCCAATTAGCGGTCCAAGACCGCCAATTGGCGGTCTATAAACTTCAGATCGCGTTGCTTTTGGTTGTGGGCTTTGCTTGATGGATTTGTTGGTCTTGGATGCATCTAATTGGTTTGTTGGAGCTCCGACCCGAATCGAATTGACAAAATACTCCCCATGAAGGTGTGGAGTTTCCTGTTTTGCTCTTAGGTCCTTCTGTCTTACGTTCGGGTCCTTCTCCCTTGCATCTTGGTCCTCAGGTCTCACAATTAAGTCCTTTTTCCTGCTTTTGGGTCCTTTCATGGCTCTTCTCTTCAAACCTCTTTATTTCTGAAATTCAAACATAAAACTCGTCACATAGCATTGCTTAGATGTAAGATAATAGATATAAGATACAAATATGAGCATGAAATGATGCCAATCATGTACTGATAGGGTCATGTTAGTGTGCTGCATTTAACATTGATATATCTGCTTGCCATGATCCTTGGGTGACTTGTCTTCTTTTGCTTGCCTACTGCTTTAAAATTTTCACATTTCTTTCAAAGTCTTCATGTGTTTGCGAAAGAAAATGTTTTTGTAGGTTTTGTGTGTTTAGCATGTGCAAAACCGTTGAGAGGCAAAGTAAAAAGAAAGCTCCCAAAATTGTCTTGAACTTGATGCATTAGGATATCTAGTTTACTGACTTTAGGTCTTATCGAGTCGTTAGGATGCACCCCGGTTGTCACTCATCAAATATCAAGTAAATCGGGCTTCGACGAAAACTTTTCAGCTATATCCTGAATCATTTCCTTAAAGTGATCTCCCGCACTAACATTGTCCTTGTCATTCTTGGAACAACTAAAATACTCATTGTCGTCGTGCCATATCCACCGTTTGTAACTTGGGTTAAAACATTTTGAAACAAATGATCTTTTATGTTTCAAAAAGTCAGAACTGTCATCTTATGACACTTACTGTATGGACAATATGCATGTCTCTGTCATTCGTATTCTTTGAATAACTTTTGGCAACCTCTAAGGACATATTCACTCCATTCTCATACTCATCACTCAATCAGTTTGATAGAATCCACTCCCAATCCATTTCAATCTAAACATTAAAAAATGATAGTTATTATTGAAGACAATAAATAAAATTTCAATTTAAAAAAAGGTGTTCCTTGATGAGAAGATCCGGAGACATGAAGATTAGAAAAGAATGACTCAGGAGAGGGGAGATGAAGTCTTTAATCTAGCGTGAGAATAAGGAAGGTTAGAAACCTAACTAAGCAATCAAGACCAAAGCAAGCCTAAAGTCCACTATAGGTCCTTAGTACTACTGACGCCTAACTTCGAGGTCCCACCGAGGACCACTAGTCTATAGGAAATCAAGAACCCGGAGGTTCCTAAAATTTCAGGGAGGCTAGATGGGCAATGACGTTCAGGCCCAAATGGTCTTAAACATCAAGGACCACTAGTATGTAGGAAATCAAGAACCTGGAGGTTCCTAAAATCTCAAGGAGACTAGATGGGCAACGACGTTCAGGCCAGAACGGTCTTAAACAGTTTCATCTCCTTAATACGTCAGGAAATCCTAAGGGCCAACGTCTAAATTAATTTTATTAATGCTCTTTTATTAAGTTGTTTTTGGGCCAAGGAAAGGGTTATGAAATCCCTCACCTCATCTCCTATAGGTGACTGTCACCTAGGTGTTTTTATAACTTAATCTAACAAACAACACACCAAACATACACTCACCTCACTCTTTTTCCAATGCAAGTCCTACTAACTAATGCGTACTTTCTAATGAATGATGAGTGAGAGATACTGTAGGATTTCGTGTCCCTATGTATGTATATATTTTAAAAAAATTAATACAACATACAAGATCGATTTCATATTTTCAATAATTTTTATGTACATTGCTTTGTGTTTATTCTAATAACATGCAACCCTACATTTATTAAAATAAATCACAAAGAGAGATCATACCTAAAAGGTTCTCTAAAACCTTTTCCAAGATCCGGAGTCGCGTTGCCCGGAGAATCGTCCACCGATTTCCCTCCGAGTGTTCACCAAACTCTAAACAAGATTAGAGAGAAATGAGCTAGTCAATCAATCTCTAATACGGCTTAGAATCTAGAAAATAACCCATCTTTGAGCTCCTGTGATTTCTATCTCCTAAACTCAAAATTACTAAGAGAATTTCATGGTGATTAAGGGAGAGATTAATGAGACAAAGAATTTTGCAGTCAAATAATGTATGTTGTTTGCAAGTAGGAGGAGGGTCCTATTTATAGGCTCCCTAAACCTCCTTATCATGAACTATTCTTTTGTCATGATCTCTTGCTTATTCTCTCCTGAAATTAAACTTTAATTGCCACATAAGCACCCACAAAAACGTTTAATTAAATCTGGAATTAATCCAATACATTATCTAATTAATCTCTTAATAATTCAAGCAGAATCGTTCTGTTCGGTTGACCGAGTATTATTCGGTCAACCGAACCATTCGGTTTTAACACGTGTTCAGTGCACCGTAAGCTAGACAGTCGACCGATTCCGCATGAGAAAAATTCCCAGGAAAAATTCGGACGAAACACGTCTTTTACTCGGTCGACCATTGACCCACCAGAATTTCTCCTGGGACATAGTCTACGGATGACCGTGTCACCTTCGGTCTACCAAAAATACGTCTTCTCGGTTGACCATTTCCAATCGGTTAACCGAACCCGATTGTCCAGGCACTCTAGACAATCTCGGTCAATCAATTGTGCTTATCCGTTCCCCATTTTGTTAACCGATCCGAAGATTCCTCGATCGACCGAACCCCGAACGGTTCACCGTGTTTGACCCCGATTTCGCCTTTGTCAAATTTTGGATTTATTTCCAACAAAATTTGATTTTTTGGGGTTTTTAGCAAATTCACATCTTATATAATATACTATCCTATGTAATATTAAATTATTACACCCCATAATATATATATATCTCATATAAATTTATTATGATTTTAATTATGTCAATTCTCATGACATATTGATTTTATTAATTCAGCACATGTGTCCCATTTTCACATGAAACCCGACACATCATATGAACTTAAAATCAAGTCTGTTGTTTCCCAATTTTGTGGTGTGACCTATAGGAGGATCCAAGCCAAATTGGCGGAGATATTAAACACTAAATATCTCAAACTATAAGCGGTATCTAGCTACACATTATAGTTACCCAATTAGCGTAGATGTCTTTCTTCCACCCGAACCAAAACACGATCCATTTAGTGATGTAAGTGCACCACTTGTGTCCGTCCCTTGCCTCATGATATTAACAATACATACAAAGTAGAAATGTGTCATCTTTGTATTATATTCATTTCTTGATCTCTTTAAGTTAATTATAACTATGTAACTTAACTTAAGTTACATTGTGCACATTATAATTTTGCTTTATCAAGGGGCTCACTAATATCATCACTCAATTAAGAGGGGCAATTATAATTGTTTGACTAGCTATCTTTTCCAGCACAAGTCATGTTCAACCAACTATTTCCTTTATCACTACACTCATTGATAGCTTTTGACAATAATCAAATTAAGCACTTCTTGAGTGAAAAGATATAAGTCTCATATCTTAGGATCCAAGACACAGTAAAACATTAATGACACAAAACACAATTCCATAATGTTTTACTTGTTAGGTCTATTTAATATATAAAAGTAATCTTTTCCTCTTTTATATATTCGTGTCATCAATTATTTGTAGAGTTACAACAATCGATGACCAACACGACAATCTTATCTCGGTAATTAATGTTTCATGTTAATTACCATGATTGTGAACAACTTTTGATCTATGTAAACCATTATATTTTAGACCTCTACGGTTAAGGACCAAGCGCCTCTACCTTAACACTTCCAAAAGACGAATACCATAATCAAGGAACAAAATGTTTGCACATTCAATTCATAATAATTGGCATATAAAAGTAAAACTTTTAGAACACATTCCTTTCAATCTCCCACTTGTTATCAAAGTTTTCTTTCACATACATTCTCAATGTATAAAACAATAATAACTAGGGTAACCCTCTCTAATCACTTATCAAGCCAATCCACATGGTTCCTCAGACCCATGGACTCAAAATGCATTTCGCCCTTGTCTTGGGATAAGGGTTTGGTGAATGGATCAGATGTGTAACTATTTGTGTCCACCCATAATAAATTTATTTTGCCTTTGTAGGTGGTTGAGTCAGCGTAGTGATTTGACCCCAACTACGCTAGCTCATGGCTCCACCTTCGAGAATAATGACATATCATTATTGTGACCTTCTATCGTCGGGATCACTCATGAAACTCGCATCCAAATAGCCCTCGGATATTAATTCCCTTTGTCCTCCATAAACAAGAAACTTATCTTTGGTCCGGTTAAGGTACCTCAGAATATTCTTGACCGCAATCCAATGCTCAGGACCTGCGTTGGATTGGTGACGACTTGTCACACTTAGAGCATACGAGACATCGGGTCCTGTGCAAGTCATCGCGTACATGATTGATCCTATTGCCAAAGCATAATGGATATCCTTCATGTACTCCAAGTCTTTACGTGATTCAGCACGTTGACACTTCTTGAGTTGCACACCCATACTCATTGGCACACTGCCCTTTTTGGAGTTGTTCATGCTGAACCTTTCCAAGACCTTGTCAATGTAGGTATGTCGACGTAGGCCAATGAGTCTACGGGATCTATCTTTATATATCTTGATTCCCAAGATGTATTGAGCCTCACCCATATCTTTCATCGAAAATGCAGATTTCAATGAACTTTTCGTTTGCTCAAGCAAAGGTATATGATTTCCAATGAGGAGTATATGATCGACATATAAGATCAAGAACACTATGTGGCTCCCACTAACCTTCTTGTATATACAAGGCTCTTCCTTACTTTGGACGAAGTGAATCTTTTTGACTTCTTCGTCAAAGCGTTTGTTCCAACTCCTTGATGCTTGCTTCAATCCATAAATGGATCTTTGAAGCTTGCATACTTTCTCACTATTCTTTGGATCTTCAAAACCTTGTGGTTGTACCATGTACACATCCTCCTCTAAGTTACCATTAAGGAATGTCATTTTGACATCCATTTTCCATATCTCATAATCATGAAATACGGAAATAGCGAGCATAATCCGAATAGACTTGAACATGGCAACCAGCGAAAAAGTTTCATCATTGTCAATTCCTTGAACTTGAGTGAAACCTTTTGCTACAAGCCTTGCTTTGTAGGTTGTCATGTTCCCATCCATGTCCATCTTCCTCTTGAAAACCCATTTATTTTGAATGGCTTTTTTCCTTTGAGGAATGTCAACCAAGTTCCATACTTGATTATCATACTTGGATTCTATTTCGGATTCTATGGCCTTAAACCATAGTTTGGAGTCCTTCATTTCCATTTCTTCTTGAAAGGTAGAGGGATCATCGGTATCTAGTACTATGATCTCATGAAGCCCCAAATACATATCGGGTTTCTTCCTTTTCCTCGTTGACCATCTAAGTTCTTTTGGTTCTACGTGCACTTCTCGAAATTCTTCCCTAATTTCTTGCAGAATTGGTTCGTGTTCGATTCTCGAACGTACACTAGGTGGGGAAGATTGAGTTTCTCTCACAATTTTTTGCGAGGGTCTCTCACTCACGCTTCCACTAACCAAAGGAACCTTGGTTGGGCCTTCATGATCATGAATGTCTCCATTCATATCATGATCTTGTAGAGTATCTTGAGTCTCCTCAAGCACAACTCTACTCCCACTACTTTTTATTCTTTCTAGAAATTCCTTTTCAAGAAATACGGCATCCCTCTCTACAATCACTCGATTGGAGGTTATGTGCCAAAAGTAGTATCCTCTTGTCTCACGAGGATAACCTATAAAGAAGCATTTATCCGCTTTTTGTTGAAGTTTGGTCGACATCAATCTCTTGACGTAGGCCTCACAACCCCAAATCTTGAGAAAATTGAGCTTAGGTGTTTTACCACTCCATAGCTCATAAGGCGTCTTCTCCACGGATTTGGATGAAACATTATTTAGTGTGTAAACCGCAGCTTCTAGTGCACAACTCCAAAAGTAAAGCGGCAATTCAGCTTGACTCATCATTGATTGAACCATGTCGAGTATTATCCTATTCCTCCTTTCAGATACCCCATTCCACTGAGGTGTACCGGGAGGGGGGAGTTGTGGTACAATACCACATTACTTTAGGAATGAGTCAAATTCGGTACTTAAGTACTCACCTCCACGATACGTTCGTAGAGACTTGATTTTCTTGTTGAGTTGGTTCTCTACTTCATTCTTGAATTCCTTGAACTTGTCAAGGGATTCACTTTTGTTTCTCATTAGATAAATATAGCCATAACGACTATAGTTATTTGTGAACGTAATGAAGTACCTGAAACCGTCTCTTGCACTAGTATTCATCGGACCACATACATCGGAATGTATCTAATCCAACAAGTCATTCGCTCTCGGTCCTTTCTTCTTGAAAGGCCTCTTGGTCATTTTGCCTATTAGGCAAGGTTCGCACGTCTCCAATGATTTAAAATCAAGTCGACCAAGAAGGTTCGTTTCTTGCAATTTTTTGATGCGTTTTTCATTTATGTGACCAAGACGATAGTGCCACAATAGTGTATCATTAACATGAGTAGTTTTAAGTCTTTTGTTATTGATGTTTAAGATTTGTTTATTATTCAATTCAAGCAAATAGAGACCATTCCTCATGAATGCATTTGCATAGAAAATACCATTCTTCGATATAGACAAGCAAGAATTTGAAATATTTATATTAAAATTATCCATATCCAAACATCATATAGAAATAATGTTCTTGCCAATCGAAGGCACATAATAAAGATTCTTTAAACATAAATTTAAACCACTAGATAATTGAAGCTCCAAGGAACCTTGTGCAATCGCAGCAACGCTTCCACCATTTCCGACCTTCAAAATCACCTCGTTCTTCACGAGTTCCTTCCTATCCTTTAGTAGTTGCACATTTGAAACTATGTGAGCACAAGATCCGGTATCAATTACCCAATCATGGATAGAGGTGGCTAAATTTTTCTCAATAACAAATATACCTTTGGCCTTTTTTGGGCGCTTACGTTCAATCACACCATTGTCAAGGTCTTCCTTGTACTTGGGGCACTTCTTGAGTGAAAAGATATAAGTCTCATATCTTAGGATCCAAGACACAGTAAAACATTAATGACACGAAACACAATTCTATAATGTTTTACTTGTTAGGTCTATTCAATATATAAAAGTAATCTTTTCCTCTTTTATATACTCGTGTCGTCAATTAATTGTAGAGCTACAACAATCGATGACCAACACGACAATCTTATCTCGGTGATTAATGTTCCATGTTAATTACAATGATTGTGAACAACTTTTGATTTATGTAAACCATTATCTTTTAGAGCTCTACGGTTAAGGACCAAGCGTCTCTTTCTTAACACTTCCAAAAGACGAATACCATAATCAAGGAACAAAATGTTTGCACATTCAATTCATAATAATTGGCATATAAAAGTAAAACTTTTAGAACACATTCCTTTCAGATATTACGTATCTTATGCTAACAATCTATGACAAAAATCGTAAAATAAAAATAAATACGATGAATGGAAAGTCCTATATGATGAATGACTTAGAAAATATTGTCTAATCTTTTGTTATAGGTTATTAAAGGCCAAATTGCTTAAGGGGGTCGATGAGTTAAACATTATAACAATTCTAAATAAAAGGATTTCCAAAACATAAATAAACATTTCAAATTTAGAAACGAAACATAAATAAACATTAACTAAATAAAACATAAATAAACATGTTATAACAATGAAAAAGATGACTTCAAGTTATATGCAGAGATTTGTGGAATGAGAACAAAATTAACATAAAACCAACCAACGAAAATGTCTATTAAAAAGATTGTGGAATTAGATATTGAGATTGGCAATTATATGAATATTAGACATCAATTCTCACAGGACAAATCTTTGTTCACATTTCAGCAACAAAATTACGCACCTCATGACATTTGGAAACAGTAGAAGATACTCCCTAAAAGACACGGAAAATGCAAAAATGGACTAACAAGTATATTGAAAATCCAACTTCTTTCGAAAACAACGATAACACACTCGACAAACCCAACAAAAAATATTTATCATTTAAAAATCCAACGAAAATGAATATAGTCTTCAGTTAAAAAATCCAGAAAACCCAACTAAGCTTTCATATGCACACGTAATAATTATACTTTAATCGGGCAAACAACAAGTAAACTCTAACTGAAGAAGATGATTAGTCATTTCTTTTATTCATTGGAGTACAAGTTAAGATTTGTATTCATTGTATACATAAGAACAATAACATATTTGGATTTTGCATATATAAATAGACGTCATTTGTATACATAGGAACATCAACAAAATATTTTTGCATATTTGGATTTTCCATCATACGGCAAAAATACTCGTGGTGACAAAGCATGAAGTATGAACAATAACATATTTGCGACTGGACCAAAATTTTCCATGTCAACAATGTGGTTACCGAAGGTCACGTGGCACGGTTGTGGTAGCGAAGGACATCACTACGGTGCTGGAGGAGGTTGTTGTGGTGTCGAAGGTCGCTGCGGACGTCGTGGAGGCTCGGTCGGAGATCGGTCGTGGAGGAGGTCGGGTTTGACGCTAGGGTTTGGTTGGGGTTTTTGTCTAGAATAAATGAAAAAAATGTAACTGTACGATTTCTCTAAGACCTATAGACGTCCGACATATCTTAGAGCCGACGTCTATATGCATGGGGGCGTAGACGTCGGCTGTAATATATGTTCGACGTCTATAGGTCGACCTCTAGAGGCTTAAGGGATAAACGTTGGGGTATAGACTTCAGTTGCAATGGGTATTCAAACAACCGACGTTTAGATAACCCAATAGACGTTGGCTATATGGGAGACCGATGTCTATTGGGTGATGATTATTCACTATTCTGCACTAGTATGTATCCCCTTTGGGATGCAGGTGTGTCCCCTCTCAGGACGGAACAGTCCTACTCCAGACGTAACACTTGTTTGTTCATAACATCCACGTCAAAATACGCAATTTGATGATTCCAGATTCGTTGAAAAGACAATTGAAAAGAGGAGATATTTGTTTCTTGGGACTTCCAAAATTTCTATGCTACAATGGTAAAAAACGTGTCTCAGGATAGAGCGTAGTTTGAAACTGGACAATCAATAAATCATCAATAATTTGTGCATAACGCTCTCCTCCGATATCCATATAAAATGATTCAAGACTCTTTACAAAGATGATTTGGAGATGTAAAATTTTCATATTTGATATGTTTCCAAATTAGAAATCTAATGGGCGCATAAATTGTGTGGAAGACGCACCAGTACTGCTCGGGGTGCACTTGTCCCACGCGGGACACCACTTGTTTTTTACTCGTAACATCCAATCCACATATAGCATTTGATTATTTCAAATCCGTCGGAAAGATAATTGAAGGGAGGACATATTAGTTTCTCTTATAACTTGCCAAATTTTGATGACGCGCCAGTTTCCGCTCGAAATGCACTCGTTCCCCCTCCCCCCTCCTTCCCAAGAAAAGAGTTGGGACATAGTAGGCCCACGTGGAATGCATCAACGAGCTCGTGAGATGCAACAAAGGAGCTGTCTTATTTTCACCAAACTATTTGACTTGTTTTCACCAAACGAGTTGGATCATTTTCACCAGACGAGCTGCCTTTTTTTCACCAAATGAGCTAGCTTGTACGAATGGTTGGTTTTGAGTGATAGAACATTAATATGTGTACAAAATAATTTCTTAAGTGAAGTTCTTATGTTCAATTTCTGAATTGTTTGCGTTATTTTGAAAAATCTTATGTTTTGAAATAACTTTATGGCACCGATGTTTGATTCAAATTCAATCTAGACAAACGAGTTGAAAACATCACAAACCAACTTGTTACAAGTTAATTTGTATGCACACAGACATTCAAACGGGACAAATCAACTTGTTACATGGACACATTGAATCAAGATAATCGAGTTGTAAAAATCACCAATCAAGTTGGGTCGCTCTATCAAACGAGCTAGCTTGTTTTCAACAAATGAGCCAAACAAGCTGGGTCGTTTTCACCAAACAAGCTGGGTCATTTTTTTACCAAACAAAGTTGGGACGCACTCACCCCGCGTGGGATGCATCACTTGATTTTTACTCATAACATCCACATCTGGATGTAGAATTTGATGATTCCAGATCTGGTAGAAAGATAATTGAATGGATCACATATTACTTTCTCTTACGACTTACCAAATTCTGATGATACGATGGTGAACAACGTGTGTCAAGACATACCATAATTGGAAACTGGACAATCGATAAATCATCAATAATTTGTGTATAACTCTCTCCTGCAATATACAAATAAGACAATTCAAGACTCGTTACAAAGATTATTTTGAGACTCAAAATTTTCATATTTAACATATTTCCAAATTTGGAACTTAATGGGCTCATAAATGGCATGGAAGACACATCAGTCCCGCTCGGGACGCACTCGTTCCATGCGGGACACATCTCTTATTTTTTACTCTTAACATCCCCATCTGTATATAGAATTTAATGATTCAAGATCCATTGGAAAGATAATTAAAAGGAGCACATATTTATTTAGCTTATGACTTGCGAAATTCCGATGATACCGAGGGTGAAGAATGTGTGTGAAGAAATACCATATTTTAAAATTGGACAATCAACACATGATCAATAATTTGTGCATAACTCTCTCATGCAATATGCAAATAAGGCGATTCAATACTCAATACAAAGAAGATTGCGAGATGGAAAATATTTGTATTTTTCATGTTTCCAAATAATGAACCTAATGGGCGGATAAAAGGTGTTTAAGAATGTTGATTCACAAAACGAGCTATCGTTTTTTCCACCAAACGAGCTAGGATAAACCAGTCCCGTGCTGGGACGATGGCGGCAGTGGTTCAGGGGTGGGGACAATGGGACTGGGACGGTGGGGATGATCGTCTGAGAGGAGGGGATGGATTGTCGACGGTGTTGGAATGTTTGATATTTAGTGTTTAAATTTGGAGCATTTGGTGTTGAAATGTGAGGGATTTGGTGGTTTTTGTTTGCGATGTGGGGATGGTGTAGTATTGTGATGTTTTTGGAGGTGGTAGGTGTATTTTATGAATAAAATTGAAAAGGAATTAGAAAATATTAAATTTTTGGCGTTCAAAAGAATTGGCACAGTGATTGGTCTTATTGAACATTTGGCCTCCCTAATTTGGCCATTTAATATATTCTCCCTTTTTTATTCCTCTCTTTCTCCCTCTACTCTCTCTCTACTTTCTCTTCTCTCACTCTCTTCATCCAATCCCAACCGAAATCCTAATTTGCTTGAACTTGGCTTTGGGCTCCTTCTGTTGTTAGGGTTCTTGTCGGGTGCCACTTCATGCCAAGCTTGTGGTAGGCCTTCTTGAGGTCATCGTCCTTGGCATTCCGATCGACCTAGGGAATCATATAATAATACATGCCCATCTCTATTTCCGAGCTCGATTGGAGTCGGTAGGGTTAGGATTAATGTTTGTTGCCGTTGGAATATGGCGTTTGGGGAGAGAAGGGATGATGGGGATATTATAGAGGATAGGGAGGTGGTGCTTTTGTGAAGGTTGTCGAATGCTCCAGGATGAGTGTGGATTCAAGGACTTTTTTGCTTGACCTAACAACAAAAAGATCTTAAAACTGGAATTCCAATCCGAATTTGGATATTGTTTGGGATTTGAGTTTGGATTGGGTGAAGAGAGAGAGAGAAGAGAGTGAGAAGAGAGAACAGAAAAGAGAGTGATCGAGTAGAAAAGAAAAATGAATAATATTTATAAAATTATTTAGGGACGATTCATAAAAGTTACGGGTGTAAATTGAATATAATTTGTTTGTTTGGGTTTGGATGCGAATTTTGTATTAATTTAATATAATGTTAATATATTTTGTGGGACCCACATGTTAGCATGAGCACCAAGATAAATCTTGTGATTTGCAAGCGTATCACGCCAAATTCCAACTTAAGATTGGAAAAGATCCAATATAACTGTTTTGGAAGTGCACCCAAGCAAAAATCTCAAATTGAACTATAAAGTAATTTTGAGGTTATATATATACATTTATCTTTCATGCACTTTTCGTTGCTATTTTTACGGGGCATTATAATTTTGAAAGGAATGTGTTCTAAAAGTTTACTTTTATATGTCTTTTATTAGGAATTGAATGTAATAACATTTTATTCCTTGATTAATGTGTTCGTCGTTTGGAAATATTAAGAAATGGGCTCTTGGTCATTAACCGTAGAGCTCTAAGATATGGTTTACATAAATCAAAAGTAATTCACAATCAGGGTGATTAATATGAGACATTAATTGCCGAGATAAGATTGACATGTTGGTTAAGAAAGATGTTGTAGCTCTACAAATATTTAACAACATGAGTATATGAAATAGAAAATGTTTCTTTTATATATTGAATTGACCTAACAAATGAAACATTATGGATTTGTTTTTATGTCATTAATGTTTCATTACGTCTTTGAATTCTAAGACATGACACTTATATCTTTTCACATAAGGAGTGTATGATTTGATTATTATTAGAAGCTATCATTGCATATAGTGATAAAGGTGTTAGTTGATTATACATAACTTGTGGTCGAAAAGCTGATATGTCGAAAGATTATCATTGCCCCTCTTTACTTGAGTGATGATAGTAATAGGCTTCTTGATAATGCGAAATTATAATGTGCACAATGTAACTTGTGTATAGTTACATAATTATAATTTTCTTAAGAGATCAAAAAATGAATATGTAATATAAAGATGACACATGTCTATTTTGTATAATATTCTTAGTATCATGAGGTAAGGGATAGACACAAGTGATATTCCCTATATCACTAAATGGATCTTGTGTAGTTCGAGTGAGCGAAACATCTTTGTTATTTGGGTAACTAAAATGTGTAGCTAGATACCGCTTATAGTTTATGATATAAAGTGTTTTATATCATTTTCAACATAACTTAGATCCTCTTATAGGTCACACCACATAATTGGGAAACAAGAAATATGATTTTTATATTTTATGTGATGTGTTGATATACATGTGGCGAAATTATAAGAGCGACATGGTTAGAATATCAAGTGAATTTTGTATGAAATGTGTATATATTATGTGGTATAATGTTTGAAAATATATATGATAATATATTACATAAAATAATGTCATCCGCAACATTATAACGTACAAGTTTTGCTAAAACCCCAAAGGTCAAATTTGTTGGATATTGATCTAAAATTTGGCAAAGGCAAAAGAACAATGCAAAATAGTCGAATGTTTTTCCCAAAACGGTCAACCGGTGTGAATAGTAATTTCTAGGTTTTTGAAAACATTTGACCGGTTGAACGCGTGGTTCGACTGAAAATAACATGAATTTTCTTGTTGCAAAACGGTCAACCGATGAGGCATTTTGTTCGACCAAAATTATCGGAAACTTTTCTAGATAACGAAATGGTCTACTGGTTGGCCGATTTGTTTGACTGTTTGCCCACAATTTAGCCTGAATTAATAAGTGAATTTTCGTGATCATGGGTTGGATTTGTTGAAACTTGGTCAAGGGAGGTTATGTGATTCTTATGTGTCAAAATATGATTGGTTTAGAGGTGTAATTTACAAGGGATCATGTGTAAGTGGGTTACACATGATATAGGTTGGAGAAAGCCCTATAAATAGGTCCTTCCTCTCTTCCTTGTTTATATGAATGCAAAATTCTTCTCTCTCCAATTTTCTCCAACATTCCATCCGAAATTCTCTTAGTATTAATTGTGTGCTACACATTAATTTATTTGGAGCATAGAAGGGGTTATTAGCTAGATTCTAACCTCATATTAGATATTGATTGATTAGCTTCGATCTCTCTAATATTGTTTAGAGTTTGGTGAACACTTGAAGGTAATTCTGAGGAGATCCGACGTGCAACTCAACTTCCATTGGTAAAAGGGATTTGATAATCCCCTAGGTATGATCCAATATATGTATTTCAATATTAATTAGTATATAATATATATTGAAATACAATTAGGAAGTTTTGTACATAAAATTGTTGAAAAATATGAAAACCGTTCCTAGTTGCTTGTAATGTTTTTAAAAATATACACATGTATAGGACATGAAATCCAACAAATTGCAATCTTGAGATCCTGATATCTTCAGGAACAAGAATTGTATTGTTTCATCTGCTAGACCGCATAAAGGTCAAGTGGAGCGATTGTTAAAGCCTTTAGGAATGAGATTATCCCTAGTAAGAATTCTTCCTTTTGTCAATGTCCAAGTGAAGACTTGTAATTCCAACTTGTAAAATTGTTGTCCGTCAGTATCACATTATATTATATAATACTTGTAATTTTCTTATATTTCAATTGGGAATTTTAAATAATATTAGCATTAAATAATTGATGAAGTAATTTTACATGAATATTTTTCAGTGATCATTGGATGTTAGTTGTGGTATGTCCCGATGCGTGGACTGCTTACTAGTTTGATCTTTTGGCATCTGACAAACCCATGAATGATTTGTAGCAGACTATTCTGTTGGCTTTTTGGCCTTAATCTATATTAATTTTGATGATTAATTAAATTAATCTTAATCAATCAACCTAGTCAATCAAAGTGAGCAAACATGATTACATGCATTGCATACATACTTGTATACTTGTAAACATCTTATTAGGTTGATCAAGACAATGAAGGAAATGAGCATTGGGACAAAGATATCAAGACTCAAGACTTGTAATCAAAGATTTGGACCAAGACATGTAATTTTGTATTTATTGAGTCCATAAGGTTTAATGTGAACTTGAGCACTAGGATTATGTCCCGTCCCTCATCGGTAAACCGAACTACCTTGGGTCAACCGAATTCTGTCTAGTTCGGTCTACTGAACACCTTTCGGATACCCCAATACTTCCCACCAGTAAAACTTATGTGTTCTCTGGAATTGCCCCAACGGAAGACCGAACCACCTTCAGTCGACCGAATAGCCCTGGACTGGTTTTGGACTTTGCTCCAACAGTAGCATTCGAATCGAGTCCCTAGAGCCCAATTGACTAGACCCACTTCGGACGATCGAATACCTATCGGTCAACCGAGTCCCTCTTGGCTTTAGGTTCACAATGGCTATTGACACGTGACACTTGACCGTTGTACCCAACAACTATTTGAGCTATAACTGTCAGCGCAAAACCCGCGCTAACTTCGGTCTACCGAAGTGTACACAGTCAACCGAACTTGAGTAGATCAGAGCTTAACCAATCCTATTGTCCACCTTGGAACGGTGAACTGAATGGAATTCAGTGAACTGAACTTAATTAGGGATAAATTGATAAAAGCTACTAGAGGTTGGTGAACGGTGATCCGATACATAATCGCTCAACCGAGTTCTTAATTCAGACCAATTCTTCGGACTACCGTTTGGATAACGATCGACCGAATATGCCTCCGTTTCTGCCCGAGCTTAAGTCACATCTTGCATTCTCATTGGTCCATTTCCCCACCAACTCTCCAACGGATCTCTAAGCTTTGAAGCTTATATAAACACCACTCTAGAGACACAAGCGAACTTTCAATACCCTCTATTCATCAACTATCTTTGTGCTCTCAATTCCCAAACCTTCAAAGCTTATTCTTCAACACTCAAGTTTAAACTTCACCACTTGCTTATCCAAGTGTGATCAAGTATAGAGTGTTAGATTGTGATTCTATCTTCATATTCAAAGAATCACCAAGTTGTAAAGCTTCGAGGAAGCTCCCTCTCAGATTGTGAGAGGAGACAAAGGTGAGGCGAGGATTGTTCGCGAGGCTCAGGGGATTGAGCGAGGCTTGCAAGGAGGACTAGGACCCAGGTGTGGGTGCCGAACCTCTCTAAACTTCGGTGTTGTCGATTTTGTGGTTTGCACGTCTTATCTCTTAATCCTTCGATTAGTATTTTTAATTCCACATTTATCTAGCGATTAGAGGGCCATAGATCCTAACATATTCCGGTGTAAGTTATTTTGAATAACTACATTAATATTCTAAGTTAATTTGTTATTGAATGTTTTAATCTATTTTCGAATATTTACATATTTTGGCAGGGTCATGCATATCTATAAGTTGATGGATAATAGAAAAGAGTGGTCAAAAGAAGAAAATAATTTGGCATGCCATAAAGGTAAGATTATTTAGTAATGTTTGTATATATAATATGCATTATACTTTGCATTAATTTCGTTGTTTTCCTAATATACATTACATCATAATTGTAGTATCGTAAACAATTGGAAATACTAAATGTGTTACTACATAATAAATTGGGGTGTAAGCGAGCCAGGGGTGATTTCAATTTGGATGAATGAATTGGACGTTTGTTTACAGTGAATTTTAAAAAAATCCAATAAATATGGATGAGAGTGAGTAGAGAGAGAAAGTGATGTTGGAGGAAGAGAGATTGTGTGTGTGGGGAAGAAGGAGATGACTTGGGGAAGAATGGTTGTGGTTTTTTATGTTTTCAACTTGTGTTTTTATTGTGCAAATTGTCTAACAGTGTTGGATGGAAACGATGATAGAGTGGGTCCCACTAACGGTAGGGGTGCATATTGTAGGATTTCGTCCCATACTTGTGTAAATATTTCTAAAATTTTATACATACAATCAAGATCATTTTTCATATTTTTCAATAATTTTATATGTACATGACTTCCTATGGCGTTTCAATATAATTATGTATACTACTTAATATTGAAATGTATAAGTTGATCAAACCTAAAAGGAATGGACAATCCTTTTCAATCGTCGGAAGTCGAGTTGCACCCAAATCGCCTCGGAATTTCCTCCAAATGTTCACCAAACTCTAAACAAGGCTACAGTGATCGGAACTAGTCAATCAATCTCTGATACGTGGTTAGAATCTAGTTAATAACCCATTTAAACTCCAAAGAATTTAATCTCTAAAACACTTAATTAATACAAAGAATTTCGAATGGAATGATGGAGAAATATGAAGATGAGAATTTTGCATTAAAAATTAAATTTACAAATGAAGGAAGAGAGGCCTATTTATAGGATATTATCCAAATCACATCATGTGCAAGCCACTTACACATGATTCATTGTTAATCTATCATCTAAACCACATCATGTGCAAACAACTTCGCATATGATCTCTTGTTTAGTTTTCCTTTAAACCAACCATATTTTGCCACATCATCATTCCATAACTACATTTGACCAAGGTGGATTAAATCCAGTCATTAATCAACAAAAACTCTTTTACTAATATAAAAAAAGAACGTGGGCAAACAGTCAGACCATTTTTCACTATTTTTGACGTTACCAAATTTTGGATTAATATCCAACAAATTTTGGGTTTTGGGGTTTTAGCAAATTCATATGTTATAATGTTAAGGATCACTTTATATTATGTAATATATTATCATATGTAATGTCAAACATTATCCTCCATAATATATATACATCTCATACAAATTTATTCGTTCTAACCATTCCGTTATTACGACATATTGATTTTATTATTTTACCACATGTATATTATTTATAGCACATGAAACTTAATACATCATATAAAATATAAAATCAAATCTCTTATTTTCTAGTTTTATAGTGTGACCTATAGGAAGATCTAAGTTATGTTGGTAATGATATTAAATATTTAATATCATAAACTATAATCGGTATCTAGCTACACTTTATAGTTACCCAAATAACAAAGATATTTTGTTCACTCAAACAAAACACGATCCATTTAGTGATATGTAATATATCACTCATGTCTATCTCTTGCTTCATGATATTAAGAATGTTATACAAAATAGGAAAGTGACATCTTTGTATTATATAGTCCTTTCTTGATTTGTTAAGCAAATTATACATATGTAACTATACATAAGTTACATTATGCACAATATAATCTTGCTTTATCAAATGTCCCAATAATATCATCACTCAAGTCAAGAGAGGTAATGATAATCTTTTGATATGTCGTTTTCCCGCACAAGTTGTATATAACCAATTAATATCTTTATCACTATACGTGATGATAGTTTTTGATAATAATCAAATTATATACTTCTCATGTGAAAAAGACATGTCTCATATCTTAGAATTCAAAAACACAATGAAAACATTAATGACACAAACATAATTTCATTATGTTTCATTTATTAGGTTTATTCAATATACAAAAGAAAACATTCTCCATTTCATATACTTGTGTTGTTAAAATATTTCTAGAGCTACAATATCCTTTAACTGACATGACAATCTTATCTTGGTAATTAATGTTTCATGTTAATCACTATGATTGTGAATTACTTTTGATTTATACAAACCATTATCTTTTAAAGCTCTACGGTTAAGGACCAAGAGTCTCTTCCTTAACATTTCCAAAAGACAAATACATTAATCAAAGAACAAAATATTATTACATTTAATTCATAATAAAAGACATATAAAAGAATATTTTTTGAACACACATTCCTTTCACATATGAGCAAATATGTTCGGTTTACAGGTGTACATCCGGGAATAAAAATCCCGGTACATATCGCCGATTAGGCAACCAACGAGATGCACCTTAGCAAATTACTCATAATAAATTATATAGAACAAGTTGTTGAGTTGGAAGTGGAATTGGGAGATTTAAGAGAGAACGTTTAGTATATATCTTTTGTTACGTTATATACATTTGGTAGCACAATTTATATGTTAATATATGAGTTTGCTTAGTATGTAGATTTTAGAAGAAACCATTCCACCGTTTTCCAAGGATATAGACATTACGCGAGATAATTAGTCTTCATTTTTCATCATTAATATATATGTTGTTAAGAATTTAATTTATAAATGTAAGCTTATCAGGTGATGGTGTCATCATTATCTTTTATTGTAATAGATGAATATTTATATGATACCATTGATGCTGATGTGTATGATTATCACCCTGACATTCAGACAAAACCAAACTATAAAGCAGAAGTTCAGACATTGCAACCATTCGTCCTACTAACAAATTTGTTGTTCTTGAGGAACTCATAGATGAGGTAGAAGATTCTTCAGAATGGTAGGAGCAATGGATGAATAGGAATCAAGATAGTTGGACAGACGAGGCAGACAGTTCAACGCCAAGGTAGTTGGGTTGGATGTAGAAACATAGTTTACAATACTATCTTCACCTAAACAACCTTAAAACTTCAATTATTGTGTAAGTGTTGCCTGTTTCAGTTGGATGTCCATATTCAAACTTTTGAGATTATTTTCAGCTTAAGATCACTGTGCAAACTGAATTATATATAACAATTTTTAGTGATTAGTTGTAATGCTATTTAACTTCAATTTGTAACATCACTGACGGGCTAAATTGTCACCTACTCGGGCTAGTAGTTAGTTGAGGTTCATTTACCTTCTTATGTATAATTGGATCTGGTGACCCGATTACCGCCCACTTAGGAGTATAAATATCGGGGGTTTCCCCCCTCCACCAACAGTTGATTCCGTTGAGTTGGTTGGAGGGTTTTCCCCTAAATCTTGCTTCTCACTCACTCCCTTCTTTTCCTGGTCGATCTAGAGCTTGATCAAATATCGTAGATGGACGTTGATTGACAAATTTCAACATGGTATCAGAGCAAGCGATCCGAGGTATTCATTCTCTTCAATCACTTCCTGTTTCAGATTTGCTGATCGATCGGGTTCTGTGTTCTTTCGATCTGATTTTCTTCTTTCGCTTCCGCTACTATTTGTTGCTTTCTGTGTGGATCTACTCGATCTTGGAGTGTTTTCACCTCTTCTTTTCTTTCTGTTGATTCTTGCAATATGAGTGAACCGAATCAACAAAGTGGTGTTGTTGACCACACCAGCCCTTATTACTTGCTTTCTTATGATCATTCGCAAGTGCAATTAGTTACAAAACGTCTAAATGGGGATAATTACTCCACATGGAGCAGATCTATGATCATGTCTCTTAGTGCTAAAAATAAGCTAGGGTTTGTGGATGGGACCATTAAGAGACCTGCAGATGATACGGAATTAGCATTGTGGACTAGATGTAATCATATGGTTCTTTCTTGGATTATGCATTCGGTTGAGCTAGAAATAGCTGGAAGTGTTGTTTATGCAGATTTAGCATCATTGGTTTGGGTGGATCTTAAGGAAAGATTCTCCCAAAGCAATGGACCAAGAATTTTTCAAATTCGTCAAGCAATTTGTGGTTTGACTCAAGGACAAAGATCTCTGTCCAGTTATCATACAAGACTAAGAAATTTATGGGATGAGTTGGCCACTTATGTTCCGGCACCTAAGTGTACTTGTGGGGGTCTTAAGGAACACTTAGAGAATGAACAAAGGGAAAAAGTGATGCAGTTTCTTTTGGGTCTAAATGACTCATATTCTGCCATCAGAGGTCAGATCCTTCTTATGCCTGAACTCCCTAACATCAGTAAAGCCTATGATCTTGTTTTACCATAGGAAAGACAGAGAGATGCAAGCAAAATCACAAAAATTGACAATATTGCCTTTACTGTTGGAAAGACTTTTGAAGCAACCAAGAACTTAAATAATCAAGGCAAGGGAAAATTTCAAAATCAGAATGGGCAACAAGCCAAAATTGGAAATGGCAAGAGAGACAAGTTTGTCTGCAGTCATTGTGAGAGTACTAGACATACTGTGGAGAGGTGTTATTGGCTTCCCACCTAATCACAAGCTTCACAATGTTTTTCCTGGTTCTTTTAATGATAAAGCTGGTCACACCAAAATTGTTGCTGCAACTCTCACATCTGAAGATGATGCTACCACTATTGGTAAGAATCAAGATATATTTCATCAGAACAAGACAAATAACAATCTTCCTTCAATCATCACACAACATCAATACCAACAAATAGTTAATATCCTTAACCAACCAACCTACAATGCAACATCCATGAGTGCAGGTATTCTGTGTTATGCTACTTTTACTAACAGTAAGAATGCATGGATAATAGATATTGAAGCTTCTGATCACATGTGTGGCCATGCTAATAAATTTTCTACTTTTAGTGTGACAAATGCTAATATTCCTGTACATCTCCCTGATGGTAAGATTGTTCTTGCTACTGCTATTGGTTCCATTAAACTTAACTCCAGAATAGAATTAAAGGATGTACTTTATGTTCCCACCTTTAAGATGAACCTTATATCTGTGAGTAAACTTGTGCACCATATCATCTGCTTTGTTGGTTTTTATGCTAATTTCTGCATTTTTCAGGACATGGAGTTGAGGAAGATAATTGGTCTGGGTAAAGAGTGGAATGGAGTTCACTACATGTTTGACAAGTTTAAAGAGATCCATGCTGATGCTCATACTGCCATTACCCATGATACTTGGCATTATAGGCTAGGTCACCCTCTCATGGAAGGATGCAATACATGTCTAGTATTTTACCTTTTCTTTCTCATAATAAAGAGTTTGTTTGTGAGTCTTGTCACCTTGCAAAGCAATCTAGATTGCCTTTTACCAACAGTACAACAATTACAATACTATATTCAATTTAATTCATGTTGACATCTGGGGTAAATTTGTTATTTCCAGTTTAAGTGGTGCTCACTATTTCTTGACTATTGTTGATGATTTTTCTAGGAACACATGGGTTTATCTTATGAGACATAAGTCTGAATGCAATGAAATTATTAAAAGCTTCTTTAATATAGTTAAAAGACAATTTAACAAGAATATTCTGAAATTAAGAAGTGATAATGGTGTAGAGTTTTTATCTGCTGATTTTCAACATCTCCTTAGTTATTCATGAAAGATCTTGCCCTTACACCCCCAACAAAATGGTATAATTAAACGCAAACATAGACACCTTCTTGACATTGCTAGGGCCCTTAGAATTCATGCTAATGTTCCTCTTAAGTTTTGGGGAGAATGTATATTTGCTGCAACCTATCTTATTAACAGGCTACCCTCAAGAGCTTTTAATCTACCACTTATGAAGTCCTAAATCAGCATTCACCAGATTACTTCCATCTCAAAAAATTTGGTTGTTTGGCATATGGAACTGCTCTCAACACTACTCATAAATTCTCTCACAAAGCCAGTAAATATGTGTTTCTTGGCTATGCACCACATCAAAAGGGGTATCGACTTTATGACCTTCAGACCAACGAACTCTATGTTAGTAGAGATGTGATCTTTCATGAATCAGTTTTCCCTTTTTCAAGTCACCATGATGATTTGAATGGTAGTGTACTTCCTGTTGTTGCTGAAGATATTGAGGTCCATTACTCTACACCTTTGGTACCTGATGTCACACCTACTGGCACTCAAAATACAAATAATGGAGAACAATCTCTTGCAATTATTCATGAAGATCAACCACAAGTTCTCAGAAGATCCAGTAGACCCCACAAAACACCCAGTCACTTGCAAGCCTTTCAGTGTCCTACCATCACCAACAATGCATCCAGATCCAGCACTTCATTTCCTATTTCTAATCATGTCTCATATCACAAGTTCAGCAAGAGTCATAGGCTTTCATAGGAGCTGTAACTCATGAAAGTGAACCCCATAGTTATGTTGAAGCCACCTTGAGTGTACATTGGGTTGAAGCCATGAACAAAGAGGTACAAGCATTGGAAGCTAATAATACTTGGGCCCTTGTTCCACTCCCTCTAGGAAAGAAGGCTATAGGCTCAACATGGGTTTTCAAAACCAAGTTTAAAGTAGATGGCAGCATAGAAAGGCATAAGGCAAGGCTTGTTGCCAAGGGATACACACAAGTAGAAGGATTGGATTATAATGAGATGGTTGCTGCTGTTGCAAAGCTAGTATCTGTCAAGACTTTGTTAGCCATTGCAGTTGTGAAGAATTGGACTTTACATCAGCTGGACGTCCACAATGCATTTCTACATGGTGAACTTGAAGAAGAAGTGTATATGAAGCCTCCTCCTGGCTATTTAAAAGAGGGGGAGTCAATGATATGTAAACTTAATAAGTCCCTTTATGGACTTAAACATGCTTCCAGAACGGGTTTGCCAAGCTCACAAGTGCCTTAATTGAGGATGGTTTCACACAATCACGGGCAGATTACTTAGTCTTCACACATAAGGGAGCAAATGGATTATCCACTGTTGTCCTTGTTTATGTTGATGATCTTATCATTGCTGGAGATGATCATCACAAGGTTCAAACTCTCAAAAAGTCCATGAACAAACACTTCCACATCAAAGATTTAGGCCACTTGAAATACTTCTTAGGACTAGAAGTCTCATACTCTAGAACAGGAATTTATGTTTCACAGAGAAAATATGCTATTGACATATTAAATGATGCAGGACTTCTTCGCAGCAAAGTTACAAGGACACCAATGGAACAAAACTTAAAATTCAGTGATCAAGACAACGCTTTGCAAGACCCTGGAACATACAGAAGATTAATTGGTAGATTAATCTACTTAACAATCACCAGACCAGAAATTTCTTACTCTATTCAAGTCCTTAGTCAGTTCATGCAATCCCCATCTCAACATCATATGAATGTCGTTACTAGAGTGCTTCGATATATCAAAAATGCTCCAGGTCAGGGGTTACTTTACAGAAGAGATAACCAACTTCATCTTCGAGCCTTTTGTGATTCAGATTGGGCAGGTTGCCCCCTAACAAGAAGATCTGTCACGGGCTACTCTGTATTCCTAGGAGATTCTCTCATTTCATGGAAATCAAAGAAGCAAGCTATGGTGTCACGGTCTTTTGCTGAAGCTGAGTATCGCTCAATGGCAACACCCTCTTGTGAAATCACTTGCTTGAAATATTTACTTACTAACTTATCTGTTGATCACCCATCACCAGCTCACCTCTACTGTGACAACATGGCTGCAATTCATATTGCTTCGAATCCTGTCTACCATGAACGAACCAAACATATTGAGCTTGACTGCCATTTGATCAGAGAGAAAATACAGCAAAATCTCCTCCAAACGGAGTATGTTCCCTCCCATTCTCAACTTGCAGACATTGACCAAGGCACTTGGGTTTGAACTCCACCAATATTTATTGTCAAAGCTTGGAGTAGAGAATCTCCACTCTTGCGCTTGAGGGGGAGTATTGAAGCAAGCAAATTGCAGATTGGGAGAATTATTAGTTCCACTCATTAGTCATTAGTTGTAATGCTATTTAACTTCAATTTGTAACATAGAAACTGGCGGACTAAACTTTAACCTACTCAGGCTAGTCGTTAGTTGAGACCCATTTACCTTCTTATGTATAATCGGATCTGGTGACCCGATTACCCACCCACTTAGGAGTATAAATATAGGGGTTTTCCCCTCCACCAACAGTTGATTCCGTTGAGTTGGTTGGAGGGTTTTCCCCTAAATCTTGTGTCTCACTCTCTCTCCCCTCTTTTCCTGGTCGATCTAGAGCTTCATCGAAGGTCGTAGATGGACGTTGATTGACGAATTTCAACACTATCTTCACCTAAACAACCTTACAACTTCAATTATTGTGTAAGTGTTGCCTGTTTCAGTTGGATGTTCATATTCAAACTTTTGAGACTATTTTCAGCTTAAGGATCATAATGCAAACTGAATTATATATAACAATTTTTGTATATATATTTGCATAACTAAAATTAAATGTGGTGCATTTTTTTCATTTTACAGTGAATTTTTAGTGAAATAAAAAATAAAATAAGAATTTCCAAAAATGTAAATAAAAAGGACATATCATGTCGATTAATTGGTTTAAACCGACATGGTATGTCCACTCATTTGACTTTTTGGTGAAATTATGTTTTTAATAATATGAGATATGACGTCAGTGTTTTAGTTGAAACCGACATAGTATTTCTACATAATATGTCAGTGGTTTGGCTAATAACCTACATGATACGTCGTTTTATTTGATTTTTTGGCGAATATGTTTTTAATAGTAGGAGATACCACATCAGTGTTTTGGTTGAAACAAACGTGGTGTTTCTACATAACACGTTGGCGGTTTGGTTAAAAACTGACGTGGTATGTAATTTCATTTGATTTTTTGTGACATTTTATTTGTAATAATATGAGATACTACGTTGGTATTTCGGTTCAAACCAACGTGATGTTTCCACATAACACATTGGTGGTTTGGCTAAAAACTAACATAGTATGTCCTTTTATTTGAGTTTTTGGCAAAATTTTGGTTTTAATAATACGAGATACCACGTCGGTATTTAGTTGAAATCGACGTGGTGTTTCTATATATCATGTAGGTGGTTCGGTTAAAACCCGATGTGATATGTCCTTTTATTTTATTTTTGGATTTTTTTAATAATAGGATATTTTTTAATAATAGTACTCGGAAGCCGACATGTTATGTTGTTATCACGACATATTGATTTATCATTTTACCACATGTATATTATTTCATAATAGATTAAACTTAATGCATCCTACAAATTATAAAATCATATCTCTTATTTCCCAGTTTTGTGGTGTGACATATATGAGAATCTAAGTTACGTTGTCAATGATATTAAACACTTAATATTATTAACTATGAACGGTATCTAGCTACACGTTATAGCTACCCAAATAACAATGATGTTTGCTCACTCGAACTAAACACGATCCCTTTAGTGATGTGTAATATCACTTATGTCTATCCCTTGCCTTATGATATTAGGAATATTATACAAAATAGGAATGTGTCATCTTTGTATTATATATTTTTTTTCTTCATCTCTTAAGCTAATTATAAATATGTAACTTAACAAATGTGACATTGTGCGCATTATAATTTTGCTGTATCAAGGGGCCCATTAATATTATCACTCAAGTCAAGAGGGACAATAATAATCTTTTGACATATCATCTTTTCCAACACAAGTCATGTATAATTAACTATTATCTTTATCACTATACTCAATTCTAACTTTTGACAATAATCAAATTATACATTTCTCATGTAAAAAGATATAGGTACCATATCTTAGGATTCAAGACACAATGAAACATTAATGACACAAACACAATTCTATAATGTTTCAATTGTTAGGTCAATTCAATATGTGAAAGAAATATTTTCTGTTTCATATACTCATGTTGTTAAATTACTTGTAGAGCTACAATATCATTTAACCAACATGACAATCTTATCTCGGTAATTAATGATCCATGGTAATCACCATGATTGTGATTTACTTTTGATTTATGTAAACCATTATCTTTTAGAGATCAACGGTTAAGGAGCAAGAGTCTCTTCCTTAACACTTCCAAAAGACGAATACATTAATCAAGGAACAAAATGTTTGCACATTCAATTCATAATAAATGACATATAAAAGAATACTTTTAGAATGCATTGTTTTCATAAAAACATGGCATAAAACTTTAACAAGAAAACTAACAAAAACAAAAAAAACTAATTTGATAGAAAGAAAGTTAACGACAAGAGGAACATGAATCTAACATTATATTAAAGATAAATGTGATATTACAACCTTCATCCACCTTCCTCTACTTGCAGCCAAATTGGGTAAACACTAACCTACTGTAATGGTGGAAGTGGAAGAAAGGTAGGAGAAACATTATAACTTATAGAAGAAAGAGTGGTCTAGATGAATCTAGAAGCAATATGACGGCTTTAATCAATTTCTCTATAGTCTAGTGCACCCAAATAAAAAAATGTCGAGCCACGGGAGAAATTGGAGCATATTCTGACCAAAATGATCCGTATAAGAATTGATGACTAAATTGCAGATAGGTCTTTGATGATGACAAACATGTCCAACATGCTTCAATAAGGTTCTTTCTTCTGGCATTTATGTCCTTTTTGGTTCCTTTCTCCTCTTTATTACCTAAAACCTAAAACACATCAAACAAACACTCGAGTAAACAAAATTGGGGTAAAATAAAAGATATATAACATGAATGCAATTTATGATATGCTACTGATCACGGAGCATTTTATCAACAATTTACTTTGTTTTAACAATTGATGACGTGATAATCAAGGCATTCGTTGGTTTTCAAAGGCATGTGACTATGACATTCAAGATTACATAAATGTGTGTCCCTCGCGGGACTGGTGTGTTCTGGGGAGACTAGTGTGTGTCCTTCACAGGACAAGTGTGTCTTTCGAGGGATTAGTGTGTTCCTCGAGGGACTTGTGTATCCCATGTGGGACGTATGTATTGCAGGATCGTTATGGCCACCTAATTCGAATCAATTTTAAGGTTAATTAAACTTTAATTGCTCAATCAAGGATGTGCAGCGGAAATTAAAACAAAAGCCAGTAAAAAAGACAATGCAAACCACAAAATGACCCGAAAGATTTTATAGAGGTTCAGATCAACCCCAGATCCTAATATTCTCTTGCAAGCTCTGCTCGATCTCCCTCGAGCTCCACTCATGTCTTCACTATCTGATCTAGTTTCGGGCCGAGACCAAGACTTTTACACCACAAGCACCGCGAACACCCTCGCGAGCTTGACTTTCTTCCTCGCACAACCCGCGAGGGACACTTCGGGCTTTCACCGAAATCCTTGCTTCTTGAAAAAACAATCACTCTCTAACTTGAGCACACTTAGAGTATGATTTGGCAATGATCTAAAGTGTGAAAGTTTGGCTTGGCGAGTAGGATTGGGCAATTTGGAGTTTGTTAGTTTCTCTGAGATGTATTGGACAATTTGGAGTGTAAGAGGTGTTAAATTGTGTCCTGACAACATTTATTTATAAGCTCCTAAGGTGTTATAGCCGGTGTGATTAAAGAGGTAAGTGGTTGTGTAAGAAACACAAAACAGTGAAGTGCAGGTCACAGTTCAGAACAAAATCGGTTGACCAAAACGGGCATACCAGTCGACCGGTCGGTTAAAACTGGCTATGACTTAAGTTCACTTAAGTGATAGGTCGCACAAAATTGGGGATCGGTCGACCGTTCTAGGGGTTTGGGTCTAGAAAAAAGATGGCTCGGTCAAACTAAGTGAATGATCGGTTCGACCGGAAATTTCTAGGCATTTTTGGGTTCAATGAAAAAATGAGTTTCCGTCGATCGCGATCCAGGAGACGTTCGACCTGAAACTTCCAGAGTGTTCGGGGTGACCAAGGTTTGTTTAATCGGTCGACCGCAAGGTATATATCAGTCGACCGAAAGTAAGGTAAATTTGGGGTTTTGGGAAATCCGACCGTTGTAGAAAAAGACCATTGTAACGGTCACTTCACATGTGTAAACAGTCGGACGAAATGGTTCAAATGGTCGACCGGTACAACACTTAGGCTAATAGTAACAGACACAATCGGTCAAACGAATAACTCATTCTGGTGGATCAATTTGGCACTGACATATCAGGTTTGGTTTAAGTGTTTTCTGGTCCTAGTTTGGGTGATCTATTGAAGTCCAAATGTAGTGAGATTTTGTGTGACTTCTCTAAGAAACAAAGTGTGTGTTTAAGTTGATTTTAGCTCTTGTATTCTCAATTACACAAAGTTCCTAAGACTCAAAAGAAATACAATTTTACATGTCTTCTTCAATAGTTTGATTACATGTCTTTACTTGATTTCCTTTCTTCCTTGAGTCATTATCACCTGTAGAAGTTAGCACAATACAATATATATGTTATGCATAATGTGTGCTATTCTACATTGATTATAATTAAGATTAGGTTGATTAAATCATCAAAACATAGATTAAGGACAAAAAAACAACAATCTCCCATTTTTTTATGATGACAACCTATATTTTAATACTTGAAATTTCTAAAAGTAAACTATGCATATAAATGCTTCCCTTGTGGATGTGCATAGTTTTTGTTCAATTTCAATTAAATTTCAAGTTACCCATTGATAATCCTCCCCTTTTGACATCCATTAAAAAATAAGATTTAACATGGAATTTTAAACTCTCCCCCGAAAATTTTGTAATGAAGTTGATCCCCTTAATTTTGCACTTCATTACCCTATGTATATGATATTCAATAAGGTCCCTCTATCAATATGACTATGATATTGCAATTAAGTTCAATTCTATTCTCCCATTTTTAGCATCAATCAAATATAACAATTAAGCATGTGATGTTTATCTCCCTTTTTGACATACGAATCATATGACAATTAAGCATATGATGTATCTTTCTCCCCGTTTTTAAGATTTGCAATGAATGAAATCAATTAGGCAATGAGATTCATTTTCCTTCCCTTAATGATTTACATGAAGCATATCCTAATTGATCAAAGAATGTGATAAATATATGACAATTAAGCATACAATATATCCTAGATTAGAACCAATCTAATATTATTGTAATGAATATATAAATTTTACCCAATTTAATCCTCGAATTGGTTCCAATCTCCTTTTGGTAGTGCAACCGACTTTGAATTCGACTTTGCAAGTTTGTCTGGTCACCACCGATCTCCTTCTTCAAGCACCTACAAGTGTAGATTTAGGTACCCAAACCACTTTGGCTCCTTGAACATTAACTTTGGGAACCCAAAGCATTTTGGTTTTAGGAGCCCATACACTTTATGAACTATGATTCACAAAAAAATTGGTTTCCATTCAAGGTAGTGTGAATTACATGGTTTTTAACATAAGAAGCATTATATCGTAAACTATGTTTATCCAAAGATTGCCTTTGACTACCTAATAGTATGTCAAGCATCTTAGTTCCTTTTGTGAACATTTCTAGATCTTTTCTTAATTGCACATTACATGTTCTAAGATCTAGTTGTTCATCATGTATAGGTGTTACTTTTAGACTGTCAAGTTGTAATGCATTTGTTTCAAGTCTAACAAGCACCTCATTCTTTTCATGCATGATTGATTCAATTTGTCATTGGAGATCATTTATAATCTTTCTAGCATTCTTATTCTCTTCACAAATGATCTCATATTGTTTAACTAAATTACGAAATGCATTTTGAAGTTCCTCATGTGTATATGTTTATTCTTTAGAACATGAGCTATCACTACAATTTGATTTAGTTGAGCAAGAATTTGATCTAGTAGAACAAGAGTTAGAGTCTACCTCACTTTGTTTATCCTCAATAGCCATGAAACATGAGTGGGCAACCTCTGTTTTACTTTGCAAAGAGGAGGATGATGATGATGGTGATGATGAGTCATCCCATGTAGCTTTGTGAGCTTCATCCTTCCTTTATCTTCTCTTGCTCTTCTCCTTTTCTCTTCTCCTCTCTCTTCTCCCTGATTCTTCTCCCTTTCACTTCTCTCATTTTCACTCTCCTCCTTCTCCTTTTCTTTTCTCTCTTCTCACTTCTTCTTCCCCTACTTTCTATTATTTCTCCATTATCCTTCTTGAGGAATTTGAAGAAGTCTTGAGCAAGGACTTCAATGTCCTGATTCTCCTCTCTTCTCCTTGGCTCATCGTATTTTGCATGTAAAGCTAAGGTTAGTTTGTTCTTGGAAGCTTCCTTCTCCTTTCGATGGTTGATTTGAAGTTCATACGCCATGAGGTTTCCGATTAGTTCCTCCATCTTTAGTTGGGATAGGTCATGTGCTTCTTCAATTGCTACCACCTTGTCTTCCCAATCGTTGCTTAGCAACCGGAGGAATTTCCTAGTCATCTCTCCTTCATTAAGTTTTATTCCAAGAACATAAAGAGAGTTAGTAATATTGATGAAGCGAGTGTTCATTTTGCTTATCTTCTCACCGATTTGCATAGAAAAAAATCATATTTATGCATTAGGAGACTAATGTGAGTTTTCTTAGTTTTTCTATCACCCTCATGATGCATTTGAAATCTATGTCATATTTCATATGCACTTTCACAACCGCTAATTCTATTGTATTCACTCTCATTAAGGTCACAATACAAGATGTTCATAATCTTTGAATTCATTTCAATCTCATTCATTTTGGCCCTAGAAAGTGAGGCTAAATCTTCTTTATTTGGAGATGTGTAGGGATTTGGAAGGAAAATCCTATACATAAGGTCATTAGAAATTAGGAAATTTTTCATCATATTCTTCCAATAGTAATAATTAGACCCATTGAGCAAAGAAGACCTAGTTGTGCATAATCCTTCTACATGATTAGACGTGGATGTCATGCTAAAACTACGATTAAGTATGCAATTTAGCTAACAATGCTTTGATACCAAATGTAGAATCGTTATGACCACCTAATTCTAATCAATTTTAAGGTTGATTAAACTCTACTTGCTCAATCAAGGATGTGCAGTGGAAATTAAAACAAAAGCAAGTAAGCAAGACAATGCAAACGACAAGATGACCCAGAAGATTTTTGATTGGCATCATTTCATGCTCATATTTGTATCTTATATCCATTATCTTACATCTAAGCAATGCTATGTGACGAGTTTTATGTTTGAATTTCAGAGATAAAGAGGTTTGAAGAGAAGAGCTATGAAAGGACCCAAAAGCAGGAAAAAGGACTTAATTGTGAGACCTGAGGATCAAGATGCAAGGGAGAATGACCTGAACGTAAGACAAAAGGACCTAAGAGCAAAACAGGAAACTCCACACCTTCATGGGGAGTATTTTGTCAATTCGATTCGGGTCGGAGCTCCAACAAACCAAGTAGATGCATCCAAGACCAACAAATCCATCAAGAAAAGCCCACAACCAAAAGCAACGCGATCTGAAGTTTATAGACCGCCAATTGGCGGTCTTGGACCGCTAATTGGCGGTCCATATGGCCCCAGATCCGCTAAGTTTTCTCCTGGACTTGTATTATCATGTGTTTAGGCTATTTTTGGTATTGGTTTAGTCCCACATCGGGGGATTGTCCCTGATTAGCTTTTTCCATGCCTATAAATAGAACTCTTCACCTTCCATTGTAATTACCCATTGCTTGGTGGCATTCTCTCTACTAAGGAGTGAGCCTTGAAGCAAAAACTCAAGGTGGAGAAGAATACTACCTTCAATGTGAGTCATTTGTTAATAAAATAATTCTTCTAGTTTCTTTTAATCTTGTCTTTTAATTTGTGCATGTTTGTTTAGTCTTTCATTTCCTTTTAAGCTTCTTTAATACTTCTTGCTTTCTTAGTTAACTTTCATTTCAGTATTATGCTTTCTTTAGTTAATATAGTTAGTGTAATGAGTAGTGATTAGTTCCATCCCCATTTGGGGGGGTGGAGAAATATGTGATATAATCATGTAGTGTATTAAGTGTGTGTTATCTTTATCCCTTGAGCTTTATATGATTTCCATAACCATCTAATGGGTTTTCACTCTTATCTTTGATATGCTAATGCTCTTGAATGAAGCTTAGTTTATGCTTTGATTAGTGGACCTATTTTATGGGGAATGATAAAGTTAGGATATGGATGAAGTTAATAATGGAAACATAAATTGTAGTGTATGTGCTCTTGTTGCCTTTACCTTAGATAATGTCTTGTATGTTTTAATGATGTAGTCTTATCTTAATTCATGTGGAGGCATAGTAGGGTCTAGTCTTTACACTTGAGTTCATTTAGCTTCATTCCAATTATTGTCTTGTATGTTTTAATGATGTAGTCTTATCTTAATTCATGTGGAGGCAAAGTTGGATGTAGTTTTATGATTTCATGCACTACATGTTGTGAGGAGCTTAATTGAACACACACACACACACATTTCTTTATATTCACATTATTTCTCTACCCCCTATGGGGTTTAGTTTTCTTGCTTATCTTCATTTCCTTTTGCATTCTAGTTTAGATTAGTCTAGTGTAGTGTAACACATCTTTCTCTCCTTCTTTTACCCCTCGCCTTCGAACAAACCAATTGCCGACACACCTCCCAGTGGACGACCCATATTTGCCACCGCTTCAACGCGGCCGTGCACTTGCGGTTAATATAAAATGATCAATCAATGTTTTGGCGCCGTTGCCGGGGAGGTGCTCTGTCCAGACGTTGGTTTGGACGATTCGAGTGGTTTTTAATTTTTTGTTTCTAGTTTTTCCTAGTTTCAGTAAACCATCGGATCAAGGGGAGGTTGCTGGACAAATTTGAGGAACAGAAGACCTAAAAGGACTGCCAATCAGCGGTTGGAGACCGCCAATTGGCGGCCTGGTGAGGGCTTCCTACTTTCAAATTTTTTCTGGTAGTTAGTTCTGTAATTTGTGTTATCTGGGAGCCCTATTTTGCATGCTTTGACTTCTGGTTTGCTCCCAGATCATTAATTACTCCCCCATTAATCATCTTGGCCCTAAAATCCAAAGCAAAAGACTAAACGTTTGTATTTTTTTAGGTCACGCATCATGTATTGACTTAGGCATATAGTTGTCTTTTCTTTTAGCTTTATTTTCAGTTGTTGAGTGCTAGCGTGAGGTACGCATTTCCTACACTCATTCATTCATCTCGTATGCCCATGCATTAGTTAGTAGGAATTGCAACAGGACAAGAGTGAGTTGAGCGTTTGATTGGAGCGATTGATTGCTAGATGTAGGATCAAAACGCTACTAAGGAGGGGTTGTCCCATAAAAGATAAGGTGGGGGATTTCATCACCCTTTCCTTGGCCCCAAAAATCACTCTTAATAAAGCCTTAACTAAAAGCAAGTAGACATTGGCCCTAGGATTGCGGGCGCACTAGGAGAGTAATCTAGTTGAGACCGTCATGACCTGATCGGCGTTGCCTACCTTGTCGATAGTAGGAGGTACTGGATCCCCGGATCTGGTATCACTTGCTGGGCATTGTGGTCCTCGTTGTAGGGAGGTGAGGTGTGTCGAGGGTAGTGACCTCGAAGTTAGGCGTCGTCTAGCCTAAGGACCCATTGCCTTACATTGTTTGAGTCGTGCTTGCTAGATAGGCTTCTACCTGATCCCTTCACCCACGCTAGCTTTAGGGATTCTTCCATTCTCCTCTGAGTCATCTTCTTCTCACCTACTTCTACGTTTTAGTCTCCTCCCCTTTACACTCTCTGGTACCGTTTTAGGGTTGAGTCAAGCACTTTTTGCGAGCTTAGTCTCGTGGTGGTGAGAGTGGTCGACTCGAGAGTTGTTTGTTGAGATGGATGGTTACATGGGCGACCATCCATATGATTGTTGGGACCAGGACAATTCGTCCTGGTATTCCAAACCCATGCAACCGGGGGTGGCTCAGGCGAACACCCCATATGGTTGGGATAATCTTCATTGTGTGACTGAGCAATCTTCATATAGGGGTAACATGAGAGAGGCACTGACTGCTAGACCACAATCTAGTTATGTCGGATCATATGCTGGTCAACAAAGTGAGACATTACAAGAAACTTTGGCCTCTTTCATGCGTATGGCAGACGACATGAGTGCACCGGTGGCTCCAGTAGTCGTACCGTGCGACTGTTGTGGGTTGAGTGGTCATGTTATCGAGGAATGTCCTTATGTTCCCCCTGAGCCTGAGTATGAGCATACATTTCCCAAAATGCTCAATGTGACCATTACGCATCCGCGTACAACCCGAGAGTGATGGATTCGTGGGGAGACAATTCTTATCCAAATTCTTATACCTCATTTTCACCCCCGTATCCTCCTCCCGAATACCAAGAATTCTACCAACACTCCATTTCAAATCATTGGACTCATTCTCAGCCCATCAACACCCAACCCCAAAATTTCCCAACCTCTGACTTGGACCTCACTGTTGACCCCAAATTTGATTCCTTAAAACAAACCCTCCAAACGTTCATGGAAACCACTCAAACTTTATTGAAGTCCAACTTGAATTCCTTGCAAAATATGGAAATGCAAGTGAGTCAAATGACACAACAATTCCATGAACGTGAGGAGGGTAACCTTTCTTGTCAACATGAGGATTTATCTTCTGAAATCGAACCACCACCACATCCACAAATTCAAAGCACAATCTTTCAAAGTCAAACTCCTAGTCAGTCTGAGGGACTTGGGGTTTCAATTCACGATCACTTAGTGGAGGATTCGATTCAAATTGAGAATAACATGGACCAGCTTCATTATGAGTCGGCACAGGATTGTGCCTTATCTTTTTGTCCTGTGGCCCTTGAGCCACATGATCTTCATGTTGTGCCTCTTAAGGACTCACCTCTGGTGGAGCAAGAGCTCCCTAGTACCCTCAATTTCAAACAACCTGATGAGAGTTTGCCTCTCACTATTGTTCCTGATCATCTTGGAAATGATGGAACATCAAACAACTACATTGCTCATGAGGGTATTAGGAGTTCCTTGGAGGATACCTTAGGTATGAGACCCACCTTTTGTTCGCCTGGTGTGTCAGACATGCCTAACGAGGTTCTTGACCTCGTTCCGACGCACCAGCCTGTTGGTTGGAGAGTTTGGATTGACGATCATAACTTCAGCAGCGCAACGGGAGAAACTCTTCTTCCGTTGCCCCTCATTTCCCAAACTCTTGAGAGGTTCAAGCTCTTTCAGTTTGATCCTTTGAATGAGACGCCTTTGCGTCCAATTCATGAACCTCTCATTTCATCCGGTGCTCTTTGTGAAGGGGGCCCACGCATGCGTATTCTGGCCCCGCGTGGTGTCAAGTTCCCTTTCCAAGTGCATTGACCCACTCTTGAGGTTCACATTTGATGTCTTTTGACAAATGAAGATGGGAACTTATGTTTGTACATAGTTATAAAAAAAATAAAAAAACAATAAAAGACTCCTTCAGTGAGCATCGATTGTTGTGGGCTCCAACCCTTGTGTATTTGGGTTCCATTTCTTTCACGTATTTGTATCCCTTCTTTAGCATCTCACAGGTTTTGAGGGAATTCGGGTTTGTGTTCATCAACATAACCATGAACTTCCCTTTGTACTTCATGTTTGTGAGATCTTTCCTTTTTCATGCATAAATCCATGTAGTCTTTTACTCACATTCATTGAGGACAATGCATGAACTAGGTGTGGGGGGTGTTTTACGTGTGTACATAGTCGAGTCTTTTCTTTTGATTTTGTTTTCTTTTGTTTGCATTGTTAGGGTCATGTTAGTGTGCTGAATTTAATATCGATATATCTGCTTGCCATGATCCTTGGGTGACTTGTCTTCTTTTGCTTGCCTAGTGCCATAAAATTTTCACATTTCTTTCAAAATCTTCATGTGTTTGCGAAAGAAAATGTTTTGTGGGTTTTGCGTGTTTAGCATGTGCAGAACCGTTGAGAGGCAAAGTAAAAAGAAAGCTCCCAAAATTATCTTGAACTTGATGCATTAGGATATCTAATACTATGGCTTTAGGATTTATCGAGTCGTTAGGATGCACCCCAGTTTTCCCTTGGGGGTGAGTAATCATAGGGTTTCAGTGCTCAAACATTCAAAGAAGTCCACCCTGAACCTAATGAGTCAATAATTCGTGTTTGTTAACTTAAGGAAGTTTGTTGTAGTCAAGGACCCTTTAAATCTTGTTGTGAGACATTAAGTGTAGGGGTTTTGGTTCATGTGTAGATAAGAAATAAGTGAGTAGGTGTTCTCTCTTCTCGCACGGCTCCTGTAACTCGGGAAAGTAGGTCTGAGGGGACTTTGTGCCTGGTGCTTTCGAGTCATCTGACTTGGGATGCGCCGACCGAACTCCCGTTATACGGGTGGTAGGGATTGCCCTATGTGGAGATTTGGGGAACGGTGTACGTGATAGTGTAAGTCCTCATGGGCAATGATGCACGAAACCTGACCTGGGAGAATGAAGCTCCAACTAATAAAAAGAAAAAAAAAGAAAAAATGTGAAAAGAAACAAAAAGAAAAAAAAATGGTAATGCAAATAAGAACCTTAATGGACCTTACACTTTGTATCACTTGAGGATGTTGAGGTTGTCCATGTCTTTCAGTTATTCCTTATTTAACTTGCATGAATGGTTTATTAGGCTAGGTGTGGACTGATTACCTATATAGAGTCGGCCCGTAGGATTACCGCGTCCATTGATCGACAAAATATTTCCAACGAGTCGAGGTCTAGATTGAATAATGCATCTTGTTCGGATTTTGTGGGTATATCCGCTGAAAACCCGCAGGAGACAACACTCCTCCTCCTTGGCAACAAGGAGGTTTAACAGCTTGTTGCACGTGCTAAGTGCAACCGTGATTCCTACGAAAGTGAGTTAGGATTTCTTGTTTCTCGTTTGCTTTTCTCTTTCTTTGTTTTGCTCGGGACTAGCAAAAACTTAGGTGTGGGGGTATTTGATTGGCATCATTTCATGCTCATATTTGTATCTTATATCCATTATCTTACATCTAAGCAATGCTATGTGACGAGTTTTATGTTTGAATTTCAGAAATAAAGAGGTTTGAAGAGAAGAGCCATGAAAGGACCCAAAAGTAAGAAAAAAAGACTTAATTGTGAGACATGAGGACCAAGATGCAAGGGAGAAGGACCTGAACGTAAGACAGAAGGACCTAAGAGCAAAACAGGAAACTCCACACCTTCATGCGGAGTATTTTGTCAATTCAATTCGGGTCGGAGCTCCAACAAACCAAGTAGATGCATCCAAGACCAACAAATCCATCAAGCAAAGCCCACAACCAAAAGCAACGCGATCTGAAGTTTATAGACCGCCAATTGGCGGTCTTGGACCGCTAATTGGCGGTCCATATAGCCCCAGATCTGTTAAGCTTTCTCCTGGACTTGTATAATCATGTGTTTAGGCTATTTTTGGTATTGGTTTAGTCCCACATCAGGGGATTGTCCCTGATTAGCTTTTTCCATGCCTATAAATAGAACTCTTCACCTTCCATTGTAATTACCCATTGCTTGGTGGCATTCTCTCTACTAAGGAGTGTGCCTTGAAGCAAAAACTCAAGGTGGAGAAGAATGCTACCTTCAATGTGAGTCATTTGTTAATAAAATAATTCTTCTAGTTTCTTTTAATCTTGTGTTTTAATTTGTGCATGTTTGTTTAGTCTTTCATTTCCTTTTAAGCTTCTTTAATACTTCTTGATTTCTTAGTTAACTTTCATTTCAGTATTATGCTTTCTTTAGTTAATATAGTTAGTGTAATGAGTAGTGAGTAGTTCCATCCCCATTTGGGGGGGGGGGGTGGAGAAATATGTGATATAATCATGTAGTGTATTAAGTGTGTGTTATCTTTATCCCTTGAGATTTATATGATTTCCATAACCATCTAATGGGTTTTCACTCTTATCTTTGATATGCTAATGCTCTTGAATGAAGCTTAGTTTATGCTTTGATTAGTGGACCTATTTATGGGGAATGATAAGGTTAGGATATGGATCAAGTTAATAATGGAAACACAAATTGTAGTGTATGTGCTCTTGTTGCCTTTACCTTAGCTAATGTCTTGTATGTTTTAATGATGTAGTCTTATCTTAATTCATGTGGAGGCATAGTAGGGTCTAGTCTTTATACTTGAGTTCATTTAGCTTCATTCCAATTATTGTCTTGTATGTTTTAATGATGTAGTCTTATCTTAATTCATGTGGAGGCAAAGTTGGATGTAGTTTTATGATTTCATGCACTACATGTTGTGAGGAGCTTAATTGAACACACACACACACACATTTCTTTATATTCACATTATTTCTCTACCCCCTATGGGGTTTAGTTTTCTTGCTTATCTTCATTTCCTTTTGCATTCTAGTTTAGATTAGTCTAGTGTAGTGTAACACATCTTTCTCTCCTTCTTTTACCCCTCGCCTTCGAACAAACCAATTGTCGACACACCTCCCAGGGGACGACCCGTATTTGCCACCGCTTCAACGCGGCCGTGCACTTGCGGTTAATATAAAATGATCAATCAATTTTATAGAGGTTCGGATCCACCCCCGGATCCTAATATTCTCTTGCAAGCTCCGCTCGATCTCCCTCGAGCTCCACTCACGTCTTCACTATCCGATCTCGTTCCGGGCCGAGACCAAGACTTTTACACCACAAGCACCGCAAACACCCCCACGAGCTTGACTTGCTTCCTCTCACAACCCAAGAGGGACACTTCGGGTTTTCACCAAAATCCTTTCTTCTTGACAGACAAATGACTGGAACAATTACTCTATAACTTGAGAACAGTTAGAGTATGATTTGCAATGATCTAAATTGTGAAAGTTTGGCTTGGAGAGTAGGATTGGGGAATTTCGAGCTTGTGAGTTTCTCTTAGATCGTTTTATCTTGTCAAAATTCCATGCCATCGGTCGATACTATTTCGTTCAACCGATCCAAATTTCCCTCTACCGAAACGTAAGTTCGGTCGATCGGTAACCCTATTCGGTCGACCGTTTATTTAATAGACGTAAGTGTTCAGTCGACCATTCCATATTTCGATCGATCGTGTCTTTAACGAACCTAAGAGTTCGGTCGACCGTTGCACCTTTCGGTCGACCGTTTCTGGACAGATTTGCAGCCCGATTTTTTGCTTTGTGTAGTATCTTGCACAAAACCCAATCAAATCTTGTCCAAACGGCTAGAAATCTTTAGGAGCTTATAAATAGAGGATCAAGACTTGTTGTTAAGACAACTCTCCAACTCCAATTGTCCCAATATATTAGAGAGAAATCTCAATCCTCAAAGCTCCCATTTCTACACTCCATAAGCCTGAACTATACACACTTGATCAATTACTCATCCTACTCAAAGTGTGCTCAATTAGAGAGTGAATCCCACTCAGTTACAAAGTTTGTCAAAAGAGTATAGACTTCGGTGAGAGCCCGAAGTGATCCTTCTCGGATTGTGAGAAGAGGATTCCAAGCTCGGCGAGGGTTGTTCGCGAGTTTGACGGTTGTAAGGCGTTGTCTCCCGGCCCGGAACGGGGAGCGGATAGTGAAGTCGTAGGCGGTGCTCACGGAGTCGAGCGGAGCTTGCAAGAGAGGACTAGGACCCGGGTGGGTTGCCGAACCTCTATAAAAACCGACCCGTCTCTTTGTGGTTTGCATGTCCTTTTCCCTACTAGTCTTTAAATTGTTTCTGCTGCATTTATTGTTTGATTAGTTAGGGATTAGCGTAAAAGTTATTAGATTAACCCGACCCACACGATCCTACATTTGGTATCAGAGCCTTGTTAGCTAAATTTTCATTACTTTACCGTAATTTTAGCATGGCTTCAACATCTAATCACTTAGAGGGTTTATGCACCACAAGGCCTCCTTTGCTTAATGGGTCAAATTATGATTATTGGAAAAATAGAATGAAAATCTTTTTAATATCAAATGACCTTAAGTATTGGAAGTTTATTCAAAATCCATACATACCCCTAAATGAAGATGAGTTAGATTCTCTATCTAGGGCTCAAATGAAAGAAATTGAAATGAATTCTAAAATCATGAACATTCTTTATTGTGGCCCTAATGAGGGAGAATACAATAGAATTAGCGGTTGTGAAAGTGCAAATGAAATATGGCATAAGTTACAAATGCATCATGAGGGTGATAGTAAAACCAAAGAAACTAGGATAAGTCTCCTCATGCATAAATATGAAATATTTTCTATGCATATTGGTGAGAAAATAAGCGACATGAACACTCGCTTCACCGATATTACTAACTCTCTTTTGATTCTTGGAAGAAGGATAAATGAAGGATAGATGACTCGAAAATTCCTCCGGCCGTTGAGCAACGATTGGGAAGACAAGGTCGTCGCAATTGAAGAATCGCACGATCTTTCAAAATTGAAGATGGAGGAACTCATTGGAAATCTCATGGCCTATGAGCTCCAATTGAGTCATCGAAAAGAGAAGGAAGCTTCAAAGAAAAACTCCACGGTGGCATTGCATGCAAACTTTGATGAGCCAAGGAGAGTGGAAGAAGAGGACATTGAGGTCCTTGCCCAAGACTTCTTCAAATACCTCACGAGGGATAAGGGAGAAAAGAATGAAAGAAGAGGTAGAAGAAGTGCGAAAAGAGAAAACGAAAAGGAGAATGAGGAAAGTGAAAATGAGAGAAAAGAGAGGGAGAAGAAAAATGAGAGAAGAGAGAGGAGAAGAGTAAGAGGAAAGAAATGAAGGAGGAAGCTCACAAAGCCACTTGGGATGACTCTTCATCTCCATCATCATCATCCTCTTCCTTGCAAAGTAGAAGATAGGTTGCCCATTCATGCTTCATGGCCATTGAAGATGAACAAAGTGAGGTAGCTTCTAACTCCTCTAAATCTTATTCCACTAGAAGTAATTCATGTTCAAGTAAATCATATTCTAGTGCTAGCTCTAATTCTAATGCTAATGATGAGTCATATACACATGATGAGCTACAAAATGCATTTCATGATTTAGTTAAACAATATGAGATCATTTGTGAAAAGAACAAAAATGCTAGAAAAACTATAAATGATCTCAAATGCCAAATTGAATTAATCATGAATGAAAAGAATGAGGTGGTTGCTAGACTTGAATCAAATGAATCATCACTTGCTAGTCTAAGTAAAACACCAATTGTTGATGAACATTTAGATCTTAGAGCTTCAAATATGCAACTAAGGAAAGATCTAGAAATGTTCACAAAAGGAACAAAAATGCTTGATATGCTTTTAAGTAGTCAAAGACAATCCTTAGCTAAACATGGTTTAGGATACAATGTACATTTGAAAAACCATGTATCTCATACTACTTTAAATGGCAAGCATTTATTTGTTAAGTCTATTTCCTCAAGTGTGTGGGCACCCAAAACCAAAATGGTTTGGATCCCAAAAGCTAATGTTCAAGGACCCAACGTTGTTTGGGTACCTAAGTCTACACTTGTAGGAGCTTGAGGAGGAGATTGGTGGTGACCGGGTGAGCCAAAGCGTCAAATTCGAATCCGGTTGCATCACCAAGTCAAGATTGGAGCTATTCAAGATTCAAGTTTGGTATAAATTTCTATCTTTGAAATTTCTGAAAAAATTAGCTCTAATCTAGTCTATATGCTTAATTGTCATATCTTTAGAAGTTTAATTCATTGCAAATCATTAACCCTATTCATTGCAAATCATTTATCACATCCATTGATTATAAATGTCAAATTGTGAATGGATGTTAGAATAAGGCTTGAGTAGAAACTTAAATGAACTTAACTTGAATCATACTCTTAGTTTCCATATAGCCTTATTGATAGGGGAGCTTAAATGTTATATCTTTTATTAGAGTAACAAAGTGCAAAATTTAGGGGGAGCAACTTCATTACAAGACATCCAAATTCTATGCTTAAAGTCATAATTATTTTCGTTTTTGATGGATGTCAAAGGGGGAGAGATAATTAAAGGGGAGTTACTTGAAAATTGGTTAATATTGAACAAAAACTACGCACATCCATAGGGGGAGCATTTATATGCCTAGTTTACATTTAAAAATTTCAAGTATTAAGATATAGGTTGTCATCATCAAAAAAGGGATATTGTTGGTTTTTTGGCCTTAATCCTTTGTTTTGATGATTTAATCAACCTAATCTTAATCATAAGTAATGTAGAGTAGCACACATATTGCATTGCATATATATTGAATATGCTAACCTCTACAGGTGATCAAGACTCATGGAAGGAAGGAACTCAAGTCAAGATTTGTAATAAAGCTATATGAAGACTTGTAATCTTGATTTTATTTTGAGTCTTAGGAACATGTGTAAATTGAGCATAGAAGAGTTAAAAACCAATCACTTACACACTAGGTTCCTTATAAAAGTCACACACGAAATTTCACATAATTTGGACTTCAATAGATCACCCAAACTTAGACCGGAAAACACTAAACCTGAACCCTAACTGTCTGCCCACATTCGGTCGACCGCAACAGGCCGTTCGGTCGACCGGATGATCAAAGGATTCTGTTTTGTGTTTCCCTGTCTAGTTTTGGTCGACTGCACCATCTCTTTCGGTCGACCGTTTGAACTCACTTTTCCGACCGTTATTTTTGTCGTATATACCCAACGGTCGTATTCGTATTAAAACAAAATACACCCCCATATACTTTTCCAATGGTCGAACCATCTACCCTGTCCGGTCGACCGTTTTATCTTGTCAAAATTCCCTGCTATCGGTCGATACTATTTCGTTCAACCGATCCAAATTTCCCTCTACCGAAACGTAAGTTCGGTCGACCGGTAACCCTGTTCGGTCGACCGTTTATTTAATAGACTTAAGTGTTCAGTCGACCATTCCATATTTCGGTCGACCGTGTCTTTAACGAACCTAAGAGTTCGGTCGACCGTTGCACCTTTCGGTCGACCATTTCTGGACAGATTTGCAGCCCGATTTTCTGCTTTGTGTATCTTGCACAAAACCCAATCAAATCTTGTCCAAACAGCTAGAAATCTTTAGGAGCTTATAAATAGAGGGTGAAGACTTGTTGTTAAGACAACTCTCCAACTCCAATTGTCCCAATACATTAGAGAGAAACCTCAATCCTCAAAGCTCCCATTTCTACACTCCATAAGCCTGAACTATACACACTTGATCAATTACTCATCCTACTCAAAGTGTGCTCAATTAGAGAGTGAATCCCACTCAGTTACAGACTGACATCATTTCATGCTCATATTTGTATCTTATATCCATTATCTTTCACCTAAACAATGTTATGTTACGAGTTTTATGTTTAGTTTTCATGAATAATTAGGTTTGAAGAGATGAAGCATAAAAGGACCCAAAAGCTGGGAAAAAAGACTGGATTGTGAGATCTGGGGACCAAGATAAAAGGGAGAAGGACCTGAACGCAAGACAGAGGGACCTAAGAGTAAAACAGAATACTTCACACCATCATGGGGAGTATGTTAGCAATTGGATTCGGGTCGGAGCTCCAACAAACGAAGTCAATGCATATAAGACCACCAAAAGCACAAAGAAAAGCCCAGAATAAAACTCAACTGGATCCGGACGTTTTGGACCGCCAATTGGCGGTCTGGATTAGTCCAGATCCGCCAAGATTTTTCATGGACTTGTATTAATGTTCGTTGAGGCTATTTTTGGTGTTGGTTTAGTCCCACATCGGGGGATTGTCCCGGATTACCTTTTTTCCATGGCTATAAATAGAACTCTTCACCTTCCATTGTAATGACTCCATATTTTAAGTGGCTATTCTTCCTACTAGAAGTGAGGCCTTAAAGCACACACTAAAGTAGGAGGATGCTACTTTTAATGTGAGTCATTTTAATACAAGTTTTCTTTATTATGTTGTTTGTTTTATGTTTCTTGTTTTGATTTGCTTAATCTCATTTCATTAGTTTTATTAGCTTAGTTAATATGCTTTCTTTGTTTAGTTTAATAATTAGTGTAATGTTTAGTGAGTAGTTTCCATCCCCTTTGGGGGGTGGAGTAGATGTACATACATGCATTAGAGAATGGGATGAATGCTTTAATTTCAATGTGTTGATAAAACATGAATGTATGCTTGCTTGTTTGGGATAGAATTTATAACTTGATGAGTTTTGCCAAAATGATTAGACACCTCTCATGCTTGTTTAGGTTCTGAAATAAACAACTTGCATATGTAAATGTTAGTCAACTAAGTTGGTGAATACATTGATAGGTTTTGCCATAACGTTTAGACACTTCCTATTCTTGATAAACACCACCTTCATGTGCTTAAAGAATTTATTCTACACCCACCTCTTTGAATGTGTGCACTCACTCCACCCCATAGGGGTTTTCCCATTTCTATATTCCAGCATTCTTCCTTTGTTCTTAGCTTAGTTATTATTTCATCGCTTGTTTGCTTCTTTCACATTTCGTACTTCTTAGCGTAGTGTAGTGTAGGTTAGCGTAACCAACTCTCTTCTCCATTTTTTTCGCCACTTGATTTTGTGCAAACAAGAGGCTGCTCACCTCCCTGAGGACGACCCGTACTTGCCACCGCTTCATCGCGGCCGTGCACTTGCGGTTTAATTAAAACGTTCAACAAGTTTTTGGCGCCGTTGTCGGGGAGGTGTCAGTCCAGACTCTTGTTTGGACGATTCGAGTGGATTTAATTTTTGTTTTGTGGTTTTTCTTTATTTCAGGAGACTTGGAGTGGTCAGGAGGAGCACCTGGAGAAGTTTTGAAGCAAGCTGGGCACTGTAGACCGCCAATCAGCGGCATGAGACCGCCAATTGGCGGTCTGGTAAGCTCAGCTCGCTCTCGTATTTCTTTGGTCTGTTTACTTTATCTGATATAGTGGTCTGGGACTCAATTTTGCATGTTCTGACTCTTAGATTGTTCCCAGATCAATAATCAAACCTCCTTTAAGCAACTTGGACCCTAAAACTCAAAGCAAAAGATTAGGCATTCTTGTTGTTTAGGTCATGCATCATGTATGTGACTTAGGCATTTAAATTGTCTTTTATCTTAGCTTTATTTTCTGTTGCTGAGAGCTGGCGTGAGGTACACACCTTCTACTCTCATTCATGCATTTAGTATGAACATGCATTAGTTAGTAGGAAGTCCATTGCAACAAGTGTGAGTTGAGCATTGTTTGGAGAGTTGATTGCTAGATTTAGGACTCCAAAACACTACTAAGGAGGGGTTGTCCAGTAAAAGATAAGGTGGGGGATTTCATCACCCTTTCCTTCGCCCCAAAAACCACAATAATCAAGAGCCTAATTTTAAAATCAAGTAGACATTGGCCCTAAGGATCTTGGACGCATTAGGAGAGTGATCCGGTCCCTACCGTCATGACCTGATCGGCGTTGCCCACTTTGTCGCTAGTAGGAGAGACGAGATCTCCAGATCTTGACTCACTTGCTAGGCTTTGTGGTCCTCGTCGTAGGGAGGTGAGGCGTGTTGAGGCCGTGTGACCTCGCAGTTAGGCGTCGTCTAGCTGTAAGGACCTATAGCGACCTTAGGATTGCTTGAGCCTTGTTTGCTTGTGTGCTTCTGCCTGTACCCATCCGCCGTAGTATAAGGACTTCTTCCCTTCTCTCCTGAGTCATTCTTTCTCTCCTGTGTTCCCCCGTCTTCTCCTCTACGCACATTCTTTGTTAAAAAAAATTGTTTTGTGTGTGTGCACCTTTGTGCATGCTTTCGTGGACACGAGACGAGAGTGGTCGTTTGACGAGGAGCGTTGTCAATCCGGCTTCGGTCATCGATTTCTAGACACCTCCCTCCTCTCGTGTCGCACGTAGTTCGGGTCCAATGGCTGCTAATTTCCGTGAGGAGGAGCAGTTGTTGGACCCACCCGCTCCACCAGTGCTTCCAATTGTCGTTCTCATACCTCTTCGTGATCGATGCTACCCGAGCCGTACAACTCTACCGTCATGCATCGTATTACCAGAGGCTAATGGGAACCATTTTGAGGTTAAGCCTCAATTCATTTCCATGCTCCCTCAGTTCACTGGGAAAGGTGACCCCTATATCTTTGTCAGGGAATTTGAGGAGGTCTGTGTTATGTTCAAGCTGCAACAACTTAGCACAGACTCCATCCATCTTAGGCTCGTTCCTTTTGCACTAAAGGATGACGCCAAGAAGTGGTTGTAGAGCAACCAGGCGAATTCCTTTAGGACTTGGGATGAGTTTCAATCTGCATTCCTCAAGAAGTATTTTCCTAATCATCGGACTCAAAAATTGAGGAACGAAATCAATTCGTTCTATCAACATGAGACCGAACCATTTCATGCATATCTTGAGAGGTTCAAAGAGCTACTATCCTCGTGCCCTCACCATGGCATTGAGCTGTGGCGTCTTTGTCAGATTGTGTATGAGGGTCTTCACATCCCGTCCAGAACGCTCCTTGAGTCCATGTGTCAAGGAGAGTTCTTGGGAAAGGATGAAAGGGAGGCATGGGCCTTCCTAGAAGACCTCGCTGAGAAAACCATGCAATGGGAGAGTGTGAGGGAACCACCTGCATCATCTAGTATACGAGCGACGATCGCGAATGCAAACTCAACTAGACCGGGTTCCGCATTTGCTATCGACACCACTACGGCCACCGAGGCACGCATGGCGGCCTTAATGCGCCGTATGGATTCGATTGAGCTCCAAAACCAACAAAGTGCACCTCACATGTCCACATCTGGTCCAGTTCCCTGTCATTCATGTGGTAGGATAGGTCATGTAGAAAGCGAGTGTGAGTCCATTCCTCCTGAGATGGAGCGGGTCAACACCGTCTATGATAGAGTCAGGAATGACCCATACTCATCATCTTATAATCCTGGATGGAGGAACCACCCCAACTTTTCATGGAACCAAACTAATGCCCCGGGTGGTCCTCCAAACTCCTCTAGACCACCTTACCAATCACACCCACCTCCCATGCATGCACATTCCTATCAGCCACCCCAAACACAAACCACCAATCAATCGGGTTTCCTAAATTCCAATAATATGGAAACTCGATTCAATTCGCTTGAGACCTTGACTCATGGACTTGAAAACTCAATGAGAAATTTTATGTCAACCACGAGTCAAGTTCTCACTTCAAATCAGCAGACCATCAAATCTCTAGAGCTTCAGATGGGCCAATTGGCTCAGTCCGTACATGAAAGAGAGAGAGGGTCTTTTCCTAGCCAGCCTGAGGCTAACCCCCGTGTGTACCAGCAACAACACATGCAAAATGAGAATGTGGTACCTCGGGGGAGGCAAATGAACCATGTGGAGGAACCTGTTCACCATGTCAATGCCATTGTTACCTTAAGAAATGGAAAACAGGTTGACAATCACATTTCCTTGCCACAACAACCATCATCTATGCAACCCCTCAGTGGGAATGGTGGTGAAGAAGAGGCTGAGGGTGAGGGTAATACACCAAGGCTTCCTTCTCAGGCACCGTGGAAAACCTACCTGCCAAAAGCTCCCTATCCAAGTAGGTTAACCAAAAAGCAGAGTGACAACATGGACAAGATAGTAGAGGTGTTTAAGCAAGTAAAGGTTAACATCCCCTTGTTGGATGTCATCCAACAAATACCTCAATATGCCAAAGTGTTGAAGGATCTCTGCACAACCAAGAGGAAGACCAATGTTCCTAAGAAAGCATTCTTGGCTGCAAACATCAGCTCACTTTTGTCCAATCCTACCTACACAAAATACAAGGACCCTGGGTGTCCTACTATTCAGTGTACGATAGGGGACACTAGATTGAGCAATGTTTTGCTTGATTTAGGATCAGCGGTCAACTTCCTCCCATTCTCTTTTTATCAACAGTTGAACTTGGGAGAATTGAAACCAACTAAGATCACCCTCCAACTGGCGGATAGATCCATTCGTATTCCCATGGGGATTATCGAGGACGTGCTTATCAAAGTTGGAGATTTTATATTTCCAGTCGATTTTGTTGTCCTCGATACCAATCCTGTTGCGAACACCCACTCTCAAATACCTTTGATTTTGGGTAGACCATTTCTTGCAACCTCCAATGCCTTGATTAATTGTAGAAATGGTCTCATGAAGCTCTCATTCGGTAACATGAGTGCCGAGTTTCATGTGTTCAACTCTGGTAAGCAACAGGAACCCATGGATGAACCTTTAAATCTAAATCTCATCCGCCAACTGGAGAAAGCACCACAAAATCAACGAACACCCCTAACCACAATGCAACCCATTGAGAATGTTCGTGGCCCCAGCGAAAACTCATTGCCTGTCTTCGCAATGCAACAGAGTGAGCTGGCCTCGAACATGAATGTCCAAAGGGAGTGTTCGTTGCATGATTTAGTTGAGCGTACTAGTGAGAGTGAGACACCTCATCATATGCCTATACTAGAAGGTGTCTCTACCTCATGTCACATGGCCATTGAGCCATTTGAGCTTCATATTCACTCCAACAAGGACCCACCTATGACCGAGCTTATACTTGATGATCTAAATGATGGTGGGAGGTCCTTGTTGGATGACTTGGGGAGAAGCCCTATTCTTAGTGATGCAGGTCTGCTGCATCCATCGAATGAGCTTGAGGAACTCATTCTGATGCACCCGCCTATTGGTTGGAGGGTTTTCTTCGATGAGCAATTAAACCCTAGTGAGGCAACACAACTTCATTCTTTGTTGCCCACACCCAACCAATATCATGAGGGGTTCGAGCCTTTCAGCTTTGACCTTTCACCCCTCATGACACCTCAGAGTACCAGTGGAGTTTGCCCATCTCGGCAAGTCTCAGGCCCTCCAGACTTGATGTTCTCATTTGATGTTCCTTGACCAAATGATTATGAGAATATCTTGGTTGATGTATATATCTTAAAAAAAGAAAAAAAAGAAAAAAAGTGTGTAATAAAAGACTCCTTCAATGAGCATCGATTGTTGTGGGCCCCAACCCTTGTGTACTTGGGCCCAATCTCTTCACGTATTTATCTCCCTTCTTCAGCTTCTTACAGGTTTTGAGGGAATTTAGGTTTGTGTCCATCAACATGACCCTGAACGTCCCTTTGTACTTCATGTTGGTGAGATCTTTCCTTTTTCATGCATGTATCCATGTCGTATCTTGTTCACATTCATTGAGGACAATGCATGAAGTAGGTGTGGGGGGGTGTTTTACGTGTGTACATAGTCGAGTCTTTTTCCTTTGGTTTTATTTTCTTTTGTTTGTACTGCTAGGGTAATGTTAGTGTGCCGCATTTAACATTGATATATCTGCTTGCCATGATCCTTGGGTGACTTGTCTTCATTTGCTTGCCGAGTGCTTTAAAATTTTCACATTTCTTTCAAAATTTTCTTGTGTTTGCGAAAGAAAATGTTTTGTGGGTTTTGCGTGTGTTTAGCATGTGCAAAACTGTTGAGAGGCAAAGTAAAAAGAAAGCTCCCAAAATTGTCTTGAACTTGATGCATTAGGATTTCTAGTTTTCTGGCTTTAGGTCTTGTCGAGTCGTTAGGATGCACCCTGGTTTTCCCTCAGGGGGCGTGTAATCATAGGGTTTCAGTACTCAAACATTTAAAGAAGTCCACCCTGAACCTAGTGAGTCAAATAATTCGTGTTTGTGAGTATAAGGAAGTTTGTCGTAGTCAAGGGCCCTTAATCTTTTTTTGTGAAACTTAAGTGTAGGGGTTTTGGTTCCCATGTAGATAAATAAGTGGTGTTTTCTCTTCTCGCACGGCTCCTATCACTCGGGAAAGTAGGTCTGAGGGGACTTTGTGCCTGGTGCTTTCGAGTCATCTGACTTGGGATGTGCCGACCGAACCCCCGTTACACGGGTGGTAGGGATCGCCCTGTGTGGAGATTTGGGGGAAGGTGTACGTGATAGTGTAAGTTCTCATGGGCAATGATGCACGAAACCTGACCGTGGGAGAATCAAACACCAACCAATAAAATGCTCCAAAGAAAAAGAAAAAAAAAAGAAAAAAAGAAAAGAAAGAAAAAAAGAGTCAAATAAGAACCAAAATGGACTTTACACATTGTATCACATTCAGAAGTTAAGGTTGCCCATGTCTTTCACTTAAGTCCTTAACTAACTCTCACGAATAACTCATTAGGCTAAGTGTGTGGACCGATTACATATATAGAGTCGACCCGTAGTATTACCGCGTCTCATGATCGATAAAATGAGTCCAACGAGTCGTGTAGCTAGATTGATTAATGCATCTTGTTCGGATTTTGTGGGTATATCCGCTGAAAACCCTCAGGAGACAACACTCCTCCTCCTTGGCGACAAGGAGGTTTAACGGCTTGTTGCACGTGCTAAGTGCAATCGTGATTACTACGAAAGTGAGTTAGGATTTCTTGTTTTTCGCATGCTTTTCTCTTTCTTTGTTTTGCTCGGGACTAGCAAAAGTTAGGTGTGGGGGTATTTGATTGACATCATTTCATGCTCATATTTGTATCTTATATCCATTATCTTTCACCTAAACAATGCTATGTTACGAGTTTTATGTTTAGTTTTCAGGAATAATTAGGTTTGAAGAGATGAAGCATAAAAGGACCCAAAAGCTGGGAAAAAGGACTGGATTGTGAGATCTGGGGACCAAGATGCAAGGGAGAAGGACCTGAACGCAAGACAGAGGGACCTAAGAGCAAAACAGAATACTTCACACCATCATGGGGAGTATTTTAGCAATTGGATTTGGGTCGGAGCTCCAACAAACGAAGTCAATGCATCTAAGACCACCCAAAGCACAAAGAAAAGCCCAGAATAAAACTCAACTGGATCCAGACGTTTTGGACCGCCAATTGGCGGTCTGGATTAGTCCAGATCCGCCAAGATTTTTAATGGACTTGTATTAATGTTCGTTGAGGCTATTTTTGGTGTTGGTTTAGTCCCACATCGGGGGATTGTCCCGGATTACCTTTTTTCCATGGCTATAAATAGAACTCTTCACCTTTCATTGTAATGACTCCATATTTTAAGTGGTTATTCTTCCTACTAGAAGTGAGGCCTTGAAGCACACACTAAAGTAGGAGGATGCTACTTTTAATGTGAGTCATTTTAATACAAGTTTTCTTTATTATGTTGTTTGTTTTATGTTTCTTGTTTTGCTTTGCTTAATCTCATTTCATTAGTTTTATTAGCTTAGTTAATATGCTTTCTTTGTTTAGTTTAATAATTAGTGTAATGTTTAGTGAGTAGTTTCCATCCCCTTTGGGGGGTGGAGTAGATGTACATACATGCATTAGAGAATGGGATGAATGCTTTAATTTCAATGTGTTGATAAAACATGAATGTATGCTTGCTTGTTTGGGATATAATTTATAACTTGATGAGTTTTGCCAAAATGATTAGACACCTCTCATGCTTGTTTAGGTTCTGAAATAAACAACTTGCATATGTAAATGTTAATCAACTAAGTTCGTGAATAGATTGATAGGTTTTGCCATAACATTTAGACACTTCCTATTCTTGATAAACACCACCTTCATGTGCTTAAAGAATGTATTCTACACCCACCTCTTTGCATGTGTGCACTCACTCCACGCCTTAGGGGTTTTCCCATTTCTGTATTCCAGCATTCTTCCTTTGTTCTTAGCTTAGTTATTATTTCATCGCTTGTTTGCTTCTTTCACATTTCGTACTTCTTAGCGTAGTGTAGTGTAGGTTAGCGTAACCAACTCTCTTCTCCATTTTTTTCGCCACTTGATTTCGTGCAAACAAGAGGCTGCTCACCTCCCTGAGGACGACCCGTACTTGCCACCGCTTCATCGCGGCCGTGCACTTGCGGTTTAATTAAAACATTCAACAGTTACAAAGTTTGTCAAAAGAGTATAGACTTCGGTGAGAGCCCGAAGTGATCCTTCTTGGATTGTGAGAAGAGGATTCCAAGCTCGGCGAGGGTTGTTCGCGAGTTTGACGGTTGTAAGGCGTTGTCTCCCGGCCCGGAACGGGGAGCGGATAGTGAAGTCGTAGGCGGTGCTCGCGGAGTCGAGCGGAGCTTGCAAGAGAGGACTAGGACCCGGGTGGGGTGCCGAACCTCTATAAAAACCGACCCGTCTCTTTGTGGTTTGCATGTCCTTTTCCCTACTAGTCTTTAAATTATTTCCGCTGCGTTTATTGTTTGATTAGTTAGGGATTAGCGTAAAAGTGATTAGATTAACCCGACCCACACGATCCTACAGTATAGACGTTGGACATCTATAACATCCGACGTCTATGGGTTGACGTCTATACCCTATAGTCGTCGGATGAACAGGGTATTCCAAACACCGACGTATATAGGTCGACGTCTATACCCTATAGACGTCGGATAAACGCGGTATTCCAATAGCCGACATCTATAGTACCACATAGACGTCGTCCATAGTAACGAGCGACGTCTATTCTGTCCTCTCCCTACTAGACGTCGGCCTTTATAACGGCCGACGTCTATTGGGCGACGAGTAAAGTCTATTCTGCACTAATGAAAGTTCCTAAGACTCAAAAGAAATACAAATTTACATGTCTTCAATAGCTTGATTACATATCTTGACTTGTTTTCCTTTCATCCTTGAGTCTTGATCACCTGTAGAAGCTATCACAATACAATATATATGTTATGCATAATGTGTGCTATTCTACATCACATTAATTAAGATTAGGTATTAAACCATCAAAACATAGATAAGGCAAAAAAGCCAACATGTATCGCACATGGGACAAATGTGAGTTACTTTTTTACATTTAAAATATCTTATTGTCTATTATTTTAGGTAATTACTATTCGTTGGTCATGAATTATTTAAATCGCCCACACTAATTACCATTTTGCCCTTCACATTACATTTAATACTCATTTTGTCCCGTCTCTTAAAATAAGGATTATGTCTCAGTTTTCCTCACTCTACTAGTACCAACACCAAGGAAACGTCTTGCGAAGCATCTTAATCTGGTGGGGTAAGTTACCAAAAAAAAATTGGTCAGTCATTTTTTGCCCCCATAGAGGCATTTTTTCCAGGCAGCCCCCCAATGGGGGCGTCCTAGCCAGACACACCAATTTTTTTATTTTTTAAAATTTTAATTTTATATTGTTTGTTATTTCAAATTATTTCAGGTTCCATTGCAAGATTTTGGTGGTGATGGGGTAGATTGTAGTGAGCTTTTGTAAGTAAAATAGTATTACCAACAGGCGAGGACGCGACAAAATGGGCGAAACAAGTTGTCATCGAGCCACGAAGAATGTTCCCGTCTGCAGAACTCGTCACCATAGTTAATGCTAACACCACCTCCACCCCAAAAGTGGTTATCCTTCCCAAGGCTAGCAACAGTCACCCTGAGTAGCTCGGCTACATAACTTTTCAGCTTAATCGTCAATGCCTGAGCACCGACCATACGACCCTCAACAGGAATGCGAAGGATCTGTAACACATCATGCAGCATGATTGTCATCTCTCCGAAAGGCATGTGGAAAGAGTTCGTGTTAGGTTGCCACCGCTCCACAAACGCAGATATCAACAACATGTCAATGTATGTGAACATGCTCCAAGGCAAGTGATCTAAACTGCTAGAAACAATGGTCTCCGTGATATCGGCACTCAAAATTGACTACCAACTCTGCAGTGTAAGACATGCTTTGTTTCAATTATGGCACTTCAGAACCTTTTGATCTTCGCCTGCCCAAATGCTTCTAGCGATGTGGACGCCAAAACTAGGAATTATGCTCCCATCTATAGGACCACCGGGAATCATATCAGTGACGATCCAAAAATTGTCATCAACCCTCTTCTTTTTGTGAGTTCGAACATCCACACTGCACGAACTGGAATCGTCAGTCACAAATGGGGTTGTCAATCGTATCGTGTCGTGTACTAATCGTGTCGTGTCAAGTCGTTTATAGAAGCTTTAGGTATTGCGCCATATCCGACCCATTTAATAATCGTGTTGCTAGACTTATGTCGTATCCAACACGTTTATAATCGTCTTGCCATATCCAACCCGTTTATACACGATTATTAAACGGGTTACTTCGTGTACACGTTTAATACGACTACCGTTTACACCATTAAAGAATAATTCATATACGATTAGTTCTCTATTACACGAATACCAAATTGCATGATTTCATGTCACTCGTTGATTATAATTTATAACTTATATATTACTTGTAGACTTGTCGGTATTAGTCGTGTATTATTGTGTAGTATTCGTAATCGTTAACCTAATTACTTGATTACTTATCGTGTTTTATCATGTCTTAATCGTGTTAATCCTTTTTGCAGTAGAAATACATATCCAACTCATTTAATAATCGTGTTGTCATATCCAACTCATTTATTAATCGTGTTCAAATTCTCAATCGATATCCACTAAGTTTGTGTCGTCTCGTGTCGTGTAATCGTGTTTCGTGTAAAATTGACAGTCTTAGTCACAAACCTACAACATCTACCCTTCCGAACTACATACTTAGCAGTAGAAGAACTACCACGTCACCTTGTCATCTACCATACGCCTCCTTCTGCTCCAACCCATACCGCCCATTAAGGTCACTCTCCTTATCGTCACCCCCCACCTCATCGAAAACGTCATCATCATCAAACAGGTCATTACGTGTCTGATGATAACGTAAACTCACTTTCTCCCTCCTAACTGAAGCAGATATCCCCGTGTACGTGGATGACGAGGAGCTGAATCCTCTTCATAAACATGTACAGTGCGTAAGAATACTGATTTTCCTTTTCCTCCACTGTAACCCGTTGACTATTAATTACATTTTAGAAATAAAATCTCGTTAAATGGGTTTAAGTTACTAAATTTACTAAATTACTTACTAATTACCAATTATTATTAACTAATAATCAAATATTTTTTAAAAAGAAAAAAGCATCTCCACCGGATGCCCCTGGGTTTTTTTAAAATAAAAGGGGTAATTGTTTACTGTATTCGAATGTAACAGGACATCCGTTGACTCATTTCCTGGCCTCCGAGACATTGTTTTTGAAGATTGAGAGGAAAATAAAGAGAGTTACAGTAGGAGAGTGAAATGAAGAGAGATATAAGTAGAAATGAGAGATTGACAAAATGATAATTGGCATGCACGATTTTAAATAATTTGCGGACGACGTTCAACAACTCAGTTATTTTATCAGAAATTGTATTTTTAAATAATAAAATAAACAAAAATGATGACACTGAGGAGGACTTACATAAACAAGCGGTGTATTTTGAAAGACGTTTTACTGTTTTCTACTTCTCGGCATCGAAGCACGCATGAGGCGAGTTGTAACAGATAGTAAATGTTATTTTCTTGTGACCTACTAACGCATGAGGCGAGTAATTTGTTACATGATATGACATAACAATCCAGATTTCGGAATCATAATAAGCCCAAAAGAAACAAGAAAAAAGAATATTTTAACGTGAGAAGATAATGTAGGCACAGTAGTGGTACGTAGCATTTTTAAACTTTTGTTGAAATTCTTTTTATTATTATTATTATAATTGGTTAATAATACATAAATGTTATAAAATTAGGCTTCCACAAAATAAAAGAAAGATACGAATCGGAGGAGGAGAATTATTCTACTATTATATATCATAATTACCTTATAAGAGTCACCTTTTGTAGACTAAGGAGACAATACATGAAACGAAGTAATTGCTTTTAGGAAATACATCAATATGAGATTACATAATCTAATTATAATGTAAAAGGAAAAGTAAATCATCCATATTAATTTGTGATTTCATAACATAAAAACCCATATGGATGGAGCTGTCACAGGGTATAGAGGGGTTCCAATTTGGAGCTTCCAACAGTGCCGAGAAAAACGTAAATATTTATACAAAGTTTTAAATTTATCATCACTAAAGCCGACTTATGATATTTATTTCACTTTTTTACTAGGGATCACATAGATAATATGATGAAATATGTTTGTGCAATTATTCTCAAATATTACACGAGAGTATTACTTATCAAGGGTAAATGATATAAGATATGCTCAAAACATTATTCATAGATAACTTGTAATAGTTTCGTACCATCCAATGATTTAATATGAAAATATAATGATTAAATGTCACTTCACAAATCTGCATAAGAATTGTAATGTCTCCATAAAATGTTACATAATAGTGTGTGAAGTTGGATAATGCAAATCAAACATAAGAAAACCTTATCTCATGGCTGTAACAAATAAAATTACATATCAGAAAAGATAGTTGAGAAATATGTAGATGGTTCTAAAGCACCACAATGCTTACATGTAACATTTATTGTGAACGTTACTTTGCCTGGTCTTAGACTCTTAGTCATAAGATATGATAAGATTTTACGACGTTCACGTAAAAAACTTCAGGTCCTATCCCAATCTCTTTAATTTTATCCAACCAATTGGATCATCATCAACATAGAATAAACGATTTGTCATTGGATGCTTACCATGCGAGCTTTCTTCACAAAATATTTCTTTAATATTCTCATTATCCAATTGAATCAATGTAATAATTTTCTTACCGAAAATTTTCGGACTACAGGTCGAGAGAATATTTTGACTTTTCATGAGTCATTTATTTCGACATTTCCCTTTCCAATACTTGATAGATTGTCAAACTCTTCAGGCCTATCCCATTTAGGTTGTCAACGTGTGTCGAAAATAAATGTAAATATTGATGTATAGTAAAATATATCGGCTAATAAGATCATCTCCCGATACCATTCTTTGAGATAACATTCACTTAAATGATTATGTACACATCCTTCTTGTTTTGTTCATACAGTATTAAAAAATTATACAATCTATCTTCTTGGTGTTTGTCACTGTTTGCTTTGAGGGCTTTAGTCCTTTAAGGAATCTCATACAACCTATCAAAATGAAGTGAAGACATAAATTTGTGGTCACAATATATTTTAGATACATATTGATGGTCATACTTTTGTCACACTGATCAAGTTTGGGACGTATTGTTATACAGTGATGTATCGAGGAATATTAGAAACTGGGCATGCAAGACAACAAATTCTATAAAATGTGACATATTATTTTGCAAACAACGTGAAATAATAAATTGAAGTTTGGGTGCTGAAACTATGCTCCTTGGATTTTGTGTTAAGTCCCTAACCCCGGTTTTGCGGCTAATCCCGGTTTTTGTGGGGGATTAGCATGGGGAAGGGGAGGAGATTCGTGTGGGCTGATGGTGTAGGAGGAGTAGGGGATGGGTTGGCTTGGGTTTTGTGTTTGTTTGAAACAAAACCCATGCACACCTCTCTCTCCCCCACTTGGTTGCCTTCTCTCACCCTTTCTTCTTCTCTTCCGGCGATCAGGAGGCGTGGAGGTTGCTCCGACGTGAGGCGCGGAGGTCGGTGTGCGAGGAGGCGCGCGTGCGGTCACGGATCGGAGGTGGTGTCGCAGTTTCTCTGGCGGGCGTCGTTGATCGCACTTTTGAGGCATGTCGCTCCTTAGTGTGTTTTTGTTATTAACCCTCGTGTGGGGGGTTGTGTTGGTCGGTCGGGGGAGGTCGGAGACCTCCCCGGCGACGAGAACGGCGTAAATCCTCGGCTGGCGCGAGGTTGAAGACGACCAACGGTCTACCGGGTCCCTTCGGGCGGTCGACCAATGTAGTGTTTTGCCCGATTTTAACCGTCACCGGTCGAACGATGCCTTGCGGCGGTCAACCGGTTGTGTATTGTGCTGGTGAATCGGGGCTTCCTGTTGTGTTTCGGTCGACCGATTCCTTGAGGTCGTTCGACTGGAACTTAAGTGTAGTTGATGTTTTTGCATGTTGTTCGACCAATTTATATATATTGTTCGACTGTTATATGACGTAGACTATTAGGATGACCCTGGTAGTTTTCGGTCGACCGGGACCCCTGAGTCGGTCGACCGAATAGTCTTTGGTGATTTTGACCAACTCCGGATTTTGACCTCGTATGGTCGACCGGTTTTAGACTTCTGTTCGACCGTTTGGACTTAAGTGACGCGCAGAATAGTTCGACCGTTGTAGACTTTCGGTTGTCCAAACCTATTGGGGATGGTCGACCGGTTAGGCTCTTTCGGTCGACCGTTTGTGTGCAGAACTGAATTCCTGGTCTTGTGGTTGTGTCAACTCTGTCACGGAAACCCGTGTCCTCTCTTAGAGCGTGAGCCGGGAGGTAACGGCGGGTATGTGCTCGTAACGCTCAGGGACCACCGTGTGGAAGAGTGTGGACACTTGGGTCGCGCCACCTCCGTATTGGACGTGGTGTGATGTGTTGTTGTCTTACTCTCTGGTGAGTAGCAGACCTGAGGGATCGCGGATCCCAATGCGTGTGACGCATGACTCGTGGAGCATGATGACCCTGCAGACTACGGTTTGGACCGTCCGATGTTGTGCCAGACGTATGATGTACCGTCGATGTTGTGTCGGCGATGCCGCCGAGGTTTTGCCGGCGATGATGGTGCCGACGATGTTCCGGCTTGTGGTTGCGTCGTCCGATGTTGTGCCGGACGTATGTTGTACCGCCGATGTTGTGCCGACGAAGCCGTTGATGTTGTGTCAGCGATGATCCCCGATTGGGCACCTATCTTGGGATGTTGACCGACCGGGCTACGACTCCGTCGAAGGTGGTGTAGACCACGTGGTTCCTTGCGCGGAAGTGCGGACGCTCATCACCGATCCCTTAGGCTCGTGTAGTCTCGTGTGGGGGGACGCGTCTTGTGCTGTCCGTAAGACCGTAAGTGCCTACGGTAGGTTTCCGAGGGAGACATGTTGTTGTTGCAGGACTGATGTCCTTGTGGACCCTGTTGAGGGTCGTTGTTGTTGGACTGAGGTCCCGTTTACCCTGTTGAGGGACTTGATGCATTGCAGATGTGATATGACATGTCACTAGTATGATAGGTTCATTTACCGTACCATTGCATGCATATAGGTGAGCTTGGAATACGGGGTTTCCTAATGGGAAACTCAGGCATCGTTGTTTGATTCATGTTTCAGGACCGCAGTAGGTTCTGTCGGGTGGTGACAGCGGGCACACACATTTTAGGGTCAGGATCCTCATCGGATTCTTCGAGGTCGTCGTGATTACTTTACCTGTCTTTTCATTGTATTGTTGTAATCACGTCTTTTGACAAACTCTGTTATATTATTGGTGCACCGACTGTTAACTTATATGAGTAACATTCCCGTTGATGATTTTATCTCAGAAATCTCTTGATTGTTTAAATTTTTAAATTTCCGCTGTTTCGGGATGTTACATTTTGAGATCCATTTGTCAAAAACCCAAAACCATTGGGTTCCACTTCTAGAAGTTGCTGGTTTCTATAAACTTTGTCCCCATTAATTTTGAGATTTTGTTCCGTAATAAAGATCCTTGTGGTTCGAGCCCCCTTAAGTATCAAATACCAATAATTAGACATATATATTAGGTTTTTAATATATGTAATTGGTCCAACTAGTTAAGAAATCCAAATATGTTCATTATAAGTAAAATACCCAATTAAATACATATATGTAGTGCACACTCAATCAGAGCTAAGTACTAAAAAAAGGTGCTAGTATTTTAAAGTTTATGTAAATATTTTTTACGCAGAACATGTATAGTGATGGCAGTTGAACATATAGGATGCTCTCTGTCTTTGGATGAAAAGAGTAAGAGAGAGAAATGATGCTAAGGTGACAAAGCTATTGATGCAATATTCCCCAAAACCTCAATTGTTTGTTTTTAGGGGTTTTTGCTTGGATGTCGGTTCAAAATAACTAATTCCACTTTATGATATTACTGTACTAATATTTATTCTAATGTCATTGCATTAAAATGATATTTGCTTAGATGTCACTCTAAAATAATTAATCCATTTTTCTGTTATCACTGCACCAATATTTATCTTAATGTCATTATATTAATACCATTTTGACAGCGAGTCTCATGTCACAGTCCGATCCATACCAAAATTTGGACATGAACCAGACCAGAATGGACCAGTCTAGACCGGACCGATGGATTCAGGTCTGGTTTCTGCTCCATGGAAATGTTTGATTCTGGGTTTTCAGTCTCATCGAGGCAACACCCGGAATATTCCAGACCAGTGACGGTTTTTAAAATAAAATAAAAATTCATGGGTGCAACGGATCCAAATTCTAAGTTCTCTAAAATATATTTTTTCTATGGGTTTTCTCACCCATGAAAAACATTATTTTAAAAAATACCCAAAATTGTATATATATGTATATTGTAATTAATTTTCGAATCAAATACCCGAGTAGTTGGTAACCATTTGCACCCCTACCTGAACCGAACTGGAAACCCAGAATCAAGCATTTCCATGGGCCAGATATCAGACTTGAATCCATCGGTCCGATCTAGACTGGTCCATTGTGGTCTGGTTCATGTCCAAATGTAGGTATAGATGAGATTGTAGCGTGAGACTCACTGTCAAAATGACATTAGTATAATAGCGATTTAAAATAATGGGATTATGATAAATATTGGTGCAGTGATGACATAAAGTGGAATTAATTGTTTTGGAGTGACATGCAAGCAAATACGTCTTTAATGTAATCGTATTAGGATAATTATTGGTGACATAGTGAATTAGTTGTTTTGGAGTAATATTCAAGTAAAAACGCATTATTTTTTTCATCCATAAATGAAGTCAACCACTCAGATATTATACTGATAACGTGGAGCATAAGCACGATTGCAAGAAGATGAAGAGTGCATAGTGAACTTGATAAACAATTACCTGTTTACTTAGGTTGTGTTAGAACATACAAAAGATGTCTTTAAGCACAGGAGCAGTAATCGGCCTAACCAAGACGCAAAATCAGTATGACTTACGCTCCTTTTCAACCGTAACCAAGACGCAAGTAGTGCATGAAGTGCTTGACAATGTACCATCATTGCATGATGAACGACAATTTTGTGATTTAAATTGAAAAGACTTCACTTGGTAAAATTAGTGACGTTAGTGATAACACAGTTGCGTATCATTTTCAAAATATGATTTCTCGAGATCAATTGTATTTAAAAAAAATTAATCAATTTTTTCTCTTATATTTTCACAATGCCCCCACGTTAAAAAAATTAGAAATATATTTAATGGATTTAAATTTCTTCTCATCTCGAAGAATAATTACACTCAATTTCAATTGTTTTTTGTTGTGACCCTCTAAAGTCTAAACCCTCTAGACTCTTCCAGAGTCGTATCAACTATTGGGACATTCTCGCAAGATATCTTGACTAACACAATAACTTTTATTGACTATTAATCTATTGCCGATTAATCAATGCTCATCAACAATTCAAACAACTAAAATGTCTGATATACGGCTAAAAAATATGATCCACACCATAAAATAGCTATGGTGGGTTTATGTTATAAGTGTAAGGTGACAGACCTTAAATGAGGATAGCGAAATGAATTGAAGAAGGTAGACATGGCAAATTTAAAAGAGAGAGTTTGCCGGTTCAAGGGAAAACTACAATGTTTGAGGTTTGTTAGGATTCTTATAAGAAAGATACAAGATGATCATAGGGAGGCTAAAATGGGTATTTAAGAGTAAAAGTTACATACAAATATTTAATTACCAACAAAGAGGAAAGTATTACAAAACTTGTTTTCGAGGTTTAAGTATTACGTTTCATAGTTCAAGTGAAAACTGTCACAAATTCCATATTTGAGGAGTGCAAACTTTAATTTAGCCTGAACTAAAAAAAAGCAATATTCACCAATATCTTTATGTTTTATTTAGCTCGAACAAAGAAACAAGATGCGTTAGTCTTGCAATGGAATGATGATACAACAGACAAGGAATACAAGAAAAGTATGCTGTGATTCATAATATCACAACCTTATGAAGCCTGAACATATAAAAGAACAAGAACATTAAATAATCCCGAAATTGGAGGCTATACACAACCTAAATCCATGAATAAAAAAGCCAGGAACATTGTGTAAATATAGAGCTGGTTGTGTGACCCAGTTTCCTGTTAAAGCTCCACCAGAATGCTACGAATTCGTTGGGAAACCTGTGTTTTCGTCATCGTCTCGAGAACGTACATCCAGATGCAATCTTCTTCAAGGTTTCATGTAGAGCACCTTTATGTTAAAAGAGCCAATGGTTCTTTTAAGGAATGTGGTGTAAGATGAGAGAGGTTGAGTTTTAGTTGTACATTTCAATATCTTCCACCTCGGATTTCAGCACAAAGCTCGGAAATGCCACTGTTATGTCCCTATAAAGAGGAATCGTCAATCCAAATAATCAGCAAAAAATATTATTTCATGTACCAGTAGATCGAACTCAGTATGAAACGCTTATCGATTAAGTAGTAAAATTAGTGTTTATTTGTCACCACTTTGAATACGATAAACTCCAATTAGGTAAACAGAAAGATTATGATTGGTGGAAAGAGTAACCAAACAACGAATCAAAGTAATGTTATTTCAGAAGATTCGAATGGAGGAATATTTGTCAAATTTTAAGTATGATTTATGATAAAAACAGCACAAACGGACACTTGATCAGTTCAATAGTGACAACATTTGAGCTGTGAGACCACTTTTGATCTAAATTTTTTTGCAGTAAACAAAATATTCACGGAAAGAAACTATAACGAAAGATTATCCCAATTGCATTTCAATTGTTTTTTTTGGTTTTTTTTGTATGCAAGACATGATAAATCAATTTCCACAAAATCTTAATTATCCAACCTTGGAAGAAAATCTGCAACCTTCTCTTCATGGTATGAGGTGAAAAATATTCTCTTAGGAATTAAATCAGTTTAATATTTTGTTGTAATTTCAGAATCAACTACAAAAATCTACAAAAGTGAATCTGAAAAAGAATTATCAATGAACAACAATGGATCTAAATTATCAAAACTGATAGAAAAACGCAAGTGATATTTTAGTGGAAATGGGCTTACTTCAAATACGGAAGCGTGACGTTCTTAATAAGAGTTGGATATTTAGCCACAAAGGCTCTCCATTCTTCCATGTCAATTTTATCGTCTCCCTTGACATCCGCTTCTTTGAATGTCTGCACAAGATCAATTACATGACCAAAAAATAAATACTCTATATATTTAATATTGAAACTAAATACAGCAAATGGTAACATAAATGGCATGAAACAAATCTCACCTTTTCGACAATTGCTTCAACTACATCATCTGATAGGCACAAATCTGACTCGTTCAACAAAGCCAATACCATCTCTTTTAGCTGCATAAAAGAAAACGAAAGTTACAAAGGATAAGCCATCTTCAGATTCAAGCGCATGAATCGGCTTACGAACACAAGTTACAGGGTCCTTTTCTATTGACATGAGAAACTACTTCCAATAAAATAAGTTACCATTGCATGCCGTATTTATGATAGACTTTTATCAAAATAATTACCATTTCAGAACAAGAGTAAGAAGCAAAAATCTGCAAAAGCAACCTTATTATAAACCGTAGCATCACCATCCTCTGCTTCCATACCAGCAGGTAAACCACTGCTACAAGATTTTCTCTTTCATGAGATGGGACCAAAATCTCATACTATGAAAAACCCATCCATGTCATCGACTAGGAGATTGTGCTTCTAAACTGAAAAAGACGTAAAAGTGCTCCATTATTAAGCTGGAGGCCTAAAGGAGTTACTTACCGAAACATACACCAGAACCTTTGATTTTTTTAGTGTTACAGTCCGACAAATCGAAAAAAATAGAGGCATTCAGAAAAACTCATTTAGCCAGCAAATAGATGATTCATTGGTTAAACTGTTATTAATTAAATCACGAAGTCAATGGCATAGGTGTGCTAAAAGAAAGCCTTCTTTTGGAATTTTCGATGGGCTTTTTTCTTTGCTGCGGAGAATTCAAAGTTTTTATTTTTGGAAAAACAACTTCAGGCAGTTTGAGTTATATGTAGCTGAATGTCAAATCAGTTGGAGGAAATTGGTCAGAAGTCTAGACTCCTTAAGGACCCTTGCACATAGTTGTACAAAGACACTCACCTCTTCATGCTCGATGTACCCAGTGCGCCTGAGGTCATATAGTCGAAATGCAACTGCAAAAATCAAACAGTTATATAAAAATGTAGGACAACAATTTCATGTAATTAAAGACTTTGTTCCTATTATGTGGGGTCAGTGACATCAACCTTTTCTGTTTATACATATCCAAGGTTGTTGAACCATCACATTAAACATACGTAGATCTCTAATGTAGACAGCATAAGAAAAATAACTTTGATATAGGGGAAAAAAGGCATCCAACATAAAGGGTTGCATCAACGACACGTCATTCCAAATTAATAATGGCACTAAACCAATTTGGCTAAGAGAAGATGCTGATGCTAGAAGCAAAAGGACAATTTATGCAACAGAACGATGAAAAAGACGAATTCTTTTCATGCAATATAAAAGTAAGAAATTTGGATGACAAACAACTACAAGGTTACATCAAGAACATAAATAAATGCTAGAACACAAACGTTTGACAAGTAGCCCAAAATATCATAAAAAGAAGGATGATGCAAGATACAAACTCTTACATTCAACTTTTTCAGCTACCGGTGCGTCTGGATGAAAGACACTTAACGATCGGACGAATTCACCGAAATCAATCACACCATTGCGTTTGACATCGAACAGATCAAAAATCTGAAAGTAAGATAATAAAAAGTGTAACCATAGGGTGATCGAAGATTTAACTTGGTTATCAATCTACACTTGAGATTTATCTAGACTCAGAAACTAATGACTATTATCTGCAAAGCATCAAAGAGATTGTAATGAACATTTTATGATATCAATGTCATTAACAAAATAAATAATAAAAAAGCTACTTACGAAGTTAAGAGTGTTGTTGCTTGACGTCCTAGTTAAGCATTTAAAATAACCTGGTAATCTCTTAGGTAACACTCTCAGATCTCACAACAACAGAAGCCCCGAGGCATAAATGCACATGGTTAAGTACACGAATCTTTTCAAAGAAATTATTAAGACCAAAGATGAGAGATGTTTACCCTGTCAGCAAAAAGATTCCTTTTTTTGCTGTTCCTGAAAAGTGCTAACTGAAATTCTTCCTGCCAAAAAATCAAAACGCACGAGATTAACAAAAATATTAGGAAAATGTTTAAGATTTATTGAGAAAAGTTATAATAAAGATGTGAATAGAAGTGTAGAAATAAAGTTGAAGGAATATACCTTATGAATAAGCCCATCCTTTATAATCGAACTGCTTAGCTTTCTGTAAAGTTCGTGCAACGCTTCCACTTCACTTGCAGTAACTGCAAAGGGGAAAAAAGTAACATATTTTAATTTTAGATTTTATGAAAACTACACTAAGAGGGAAAAACATGTTGTAGGCCACTATGGGGACAAAGATATAAGGGCTTCGATTTCTTTAAATTTCTATACTGGAAAACATATGAAAGGCACTTTGAACAAATTAAACATCAAAAGTTTCAATATATTAGTATCTTAAGTGAAACTCACGTGGATTGACAAAAACGGAATTCCTCAAGAGATATGCATGGTGACTTACATGATGTTTCGGCAGCAAGGCGTTCCGGTGTTTCACAGCCGGAGGAGTGCTTTACACGCTTAGATGATACACACCCCATAATATGAAACTGAGTAGACTACGAATCTGAATTTCTGAAGGATATACAGTCTCGAAGTTATTGAGATCAAAAGTTCAACCTGCATATGCATATCCATGAAACCAAAAACAGTCAGGTACCAATCGAGCACCGGCAATTCATATCAATAACACATTAAGACTTCTAATCAACTTTGAATCGAAAGATTTGAGCTTTATTCATAAAACAACAACAAACAAATTACTATTTCACGTCCAATTTATGTATGTGACCTGAGTCTTTTCATGCAATGGTAAGCAAAATATTGGGGCTTTAATACACAAAATAACCAATCAAAAAAAAATCTGAGCTGAGTATTACAATTCTAATCACATTCATGCATTGCATGCAATTCTCCTTCTAAACCAAAAGCATGGAGCTTAGCTCAGAAGTCTATATCTAATAAATCCCTAACAAGTCCATATCTAATAAATCCATGCCATGCAAAACTTCATGATGTGATCTACCACCTAAAGGTTGGGGCTTGAATTACAAGCACAAAAAAAAAATGAAATTCCCAAAACCCACCACATGTCCACGTCAAGTTCACGCATGTCATGCCCAAAACCCACTTTTTATCTTACCCCAAGGAAAAGTAAAAAGAACCCCAGAAATCCACAAAAAAAGTCAACCAAAATCCCAAAGTTTCACAATCAAAACAACAAGATCGAGAAGCAGCATCAAAATGACAATTTCACCCAAAAAGATCAAATCTTTCTCCCAACCCATTTCCCAAAACCGTGACCAAAATAATTAGAAGTGCCAAAAAACCAAAATTCTCAAACTTCAAACTATAAAACCCACACTCCAACCCAGTAAACCTATTAAAAAAACAAAAAACAAATAAATCACGATTTGGGTATTTCCATTTTGCCCCCAAAATCACAAAACCAGCATTAAAATGATAATTACACCTAAAAAGATCAAATCTTTTTCCATACCCATTTCCCAAAACCAAGAACAGAACCCTCTGTAAGTGCTCAAAACCCCAACTTTCAAACTCCAACCCAACAAAAACAAAAAAATACAACAACAAACCATTTCCACCCAAAAATATCCAACCTTTCTCCCTATCGATTCCTTGAACCAAGAACAAAGCCCAAAGAACAGAAACCTAACGTGGCATTGGGAGGAGAATCCAAAGGAAACCCAGGAAAAAATAGGTGATGGAAACGATGTCTGGGAACGGATTCCGACGGGTTCGGATCGAACCGAAGACCAACCTGGGATTGGTTTGGGATTGGAGTGGTGAGGAAGAGGAACGGATTCCGAGTCCACCGGATTTGAACTTCTGTTCTTCCTCCGCGTCGCGTTGGAGCTCTATTTAAACACGACTCACGTTCTTTTTTTACGAACAAACAAAAACATCTTTGCATGCGACCCCTGTCTATTTCATTATTATTCACAAATATCGTGAAGCCTTGGTAATTTCCTTCAATCGATGATTTATTTGTGTGTGATAATAATACTTAGGGGCGGTGCGAAATAGTAAAATGAGTGATTATAGAAAGATTTTGACGTTCACCTACTTTGTAGAGACCATTCGGAATTTTGACTCCCAAGATTTTTGGTCATTTAGGTTCAAACTCATTCTTCGTTGAAAACCATAAAAAGTAAATGAGATTTTGTCCAATTAGACGAGTGCAATAATATAATAGGTAATCATATACGAATATAATATTTAATAAAACTCTAATTAAATCAATCAAGCATATTCTCATTTCTTATAGATCATACCTATAAATTCTGATCCAATGACCTAAATTATTGATGTCACCTTCGACAATCTCCCGAGAAAATGTTGATGCGGTTCAAATTAATCTCACTATTGTATGACGCATAGGAATGTTATATCAATGAAATGGTTTCATTAAAATCTCAATGAAGTGATTTCGTTAACAGGCAAGCAAAGTGATGACATCACAAGTGTAACATCATCAAACAACAGAAGAATTTAAAAATTTATAACATACAACAATCAGAGGACATTACGCAACATGTGCACCAACATATATAATATATAAATCTAAGTATTTCAAAAGTGTGATTACATCAAAAGGTTATACAACAAATACAAGTAATCACTCCGACCTTAAAATGAGAGAAAACAGGATCTGGTAGCGGCGCTCCTCTCCTCGGTCACCAAAATAGGCCAACTACCTCGACTGACACTCCATCGGTCGAACAATTCCTACCAACAACACATGTTCGGTCGAACCAAAGTCAAGGACCGGTCGACCGTTTAGAAGGTCACTTCCCAGGTTCAACGAACACAGCTAACAATCGGTCGAACGGCAAAGGGGCCCTGTCCGACCGGAAACCATCAGCAAAAATCCTCATCGCTCAACATAATCAACCGGTAGAACCCCCGAGCACTCTCAGTCGACTGAAAACCACCAGTAGAATCCACCAACGAAACCAATCAACACCGGTCGACCGAACCACCATCGGTCAAACCCACAATAAGTTAACTTAAGTCATCGGTTGAATGATGATCAATAAGCGGGTGACCGTTTAGATGGTCTAGAACTCATGTATGATCGGTCGAAAAAGTCAACAGGCGGTCGACCGTTTAGATGGTCAACACCCACGACCGACTTACACAATGCACACAATCGAACGACAAAGGGGACCCGTTCGACTAGAAACTACCAGGGCTTGCCTCTAACGCACCACCGGTCGATCGCCCAAGGGCATCGTTCGACCAACATGAGGTAGAATCCCGAATTCTCACTAGGAACGGTCGACCGATCCAGCAGTAAATTGTTGTACATTTGCTTGTGACGAGCCCATCGGCCTACCGTTGACTTCCAAAATACTCACGCAACATATGTGAGCTAAAAAACTAGTTTGCATACCGTGAAGGTCTGAAGAAACCTTCGAAGAAACTCGACGATGCTTCCACGAAAACTTCTCCCAAAAATCACGATCCTCCGACAAACTTCCCGCTCCATCAACGATCACCACTCCTCGTCGATCCACGGCCACACAATCACCTTCGTCGATCACATCCCTAACCACAACCACTGGAAACGAGACGGGTTGAGAGAGAGAAAAGAAGAAACAAATGAGATGGGTTTTGCAACCAACTAACTCACCTCCACAAGCAAACGACGCCGACCACCTCAACCTCGCTGGAGATCACCTCCACTCGCCGGAGCACAACACTGAGAGGGAGAGGGAGAGACAGGTGAGAGAGTGATACGTGAGAGTGTGAGAGAGAGATTCACCTCAAAAACACTCCATCCTTCCATCCTCACCATCCAACCATTCCACTCCATCTCAAGCCTCCATCCAATCTCCTCCAAAACACCTCCTAATCAACAAACAAAACTCAAATAGGATTAAGATCCCACAACAAGTACCAATTGGGGGATTATAAAACTTATAATGGAGGAGAAATAATAACAAAGTGAAACCCATTGGGGGATTAAGATCCCACAACAAGTCACTGAACGATCACACACGATCTTGAAGCTCAAAGTTTCTAATACCGAATCACTTGCATAGCTGATAACAAGCACGGGCGGATCGAGAGAAAAATTTTGGGTGGGGCAGATTATCTCCACATTGGTCGAATTTTTTTGAAGACCGACAACTTTAAGTTGATACTTTAAATTAATTAATTAATTAAAAAAGAAAATATTGAAAATATCCTTCCTATTGTTAACATTTCTGCAAACCTGAATACAATAAAATTCAACCATCCAAAATAAAATTTTACAACCATAAAACACGACACATCAGTTAAACAACTAATTAACTAAATAATTTAACATAAAAAACACAAATAAAAATCATAATAAAATGATTCTTCTAGACTTCATGTCTTGAAAATATTTCATGATTGCTTCATCATCAATGGAATCAAATATATCATGTACAGTGTAAGTGACGAGACAATCATTCATCTAATCATCACTCATCGTAGCACGAAGTTTGGTCTTGACAATCTTCTTAGCCGAGAATGCTCTCTCAACTGTTACGCTTGCTACCGGCAAAGTTAAGGCTAACTTGATAAGCAAAAAACCCAAAGGATATGCCTTATCTATTCCCTTCTTAACCGCAAGGATACATTCCATATCATGGACATCTATATGTTGCTTCACACAGAAATCACAAGTTTTCTTAAACATATCATCCCACCAATTTTCTCTCAATTGTTGCAATATATCTTTTGACAGTTTAACAAGTTTGATGTTATTGACCAAATCTTGATCTCTCCTCTAAAGTGTCTGTGACAAGCCATTTGTTAATCCGAACACTCTTAACATTAGATTCAAGAGGAACACAAATTCAAAAGTCTACATCTATTTCAAGAGACCAATCACTTCCATCTTTTTCTTCCTATTTGCACCATCATCTGCTACAACCTAGAAGACATCGATTATAGGGTTGAACAATGTCAACAAACTCACAACAGAACGATAATGAGGACTCCAACGTGTGGCACATGTTTGTGCCAAACTCAATTCTTGATTCAAACCTTGACCTATTTCGAGGTCTCCACTACTCACACCATCAATTACTTGTTGTATTCGTTTGAATCTCAATGTATCTTTTCTCTTGCAAGAAGCACCGACCACATTACAAATCAAGGAAACATAATCGAAGATGTCTAAAAGGGATTTAATGTTGCTAGCGACTGCTACCATTGCCAACCGAAGCTAATGAGCAAAGCAATGCACATAGAAAGCAAACTTGTTTTCTGCCAAAATTTAGCTTTTTAGATCGTTGAACTGACCAGACATGTTACTTGCACCATCATACCCCTGGCCTAAAAAATGGACAAGCTCAGACCATGCTTAGTGATAATCAACTCGATGGCAACTTTAAGTGACTTAGTCGTGGTATCCATAACATGAACAACACCAAGAAAGTGCTCCACAATGCAACCATGTTTGTCAACAAATCCCAAAGTAAGTACCATTTGTTATTTATCTGCTGCATCCCTAGCTTCGTCAATGAGTAAAGTGAAAAAAACTATTCCTGATATCTTCAACAATAGCTCGAGTAGTTAAAGTAGCAGCAACATGGGCAATATCTTTTTAAATCGACGGTGCTACTAATTTCAGATTTTCAGGTGCATTCTTTAATGTCACTCTCTGTATCTCCTCATTCAATTTTCCTGAGTACTTTAGGGGGTTTGTGAACTTGGATTTTGAGGGAATCCGATGGAAACCGAATCTGGATTCCGGTTGACTCCAGAAAAGGGGTTGTTTGTGCAAATTCGATGGATTCCGTCGGATTATGTGGTATGTATAAATTTTTCTTTGAGTTTTCCGTCACTTTGAGGTTGGAAAGTCACGAAAAGTGGATTTTTTTGCCCGACCGTCAACCAGTCGGTCAACCGAAACAACTGGAATGGATGACTAAATAAATTTTGGTCCATCGAAATTCGTAACTGAAATGATCAGTTTGGATGACCAAAATTAGTTCGGCCGACCATTTTTGCTATCCAAACAACTGGAATTTCACTTTCCGTCACTTTCCGAACATGCACAAACAACAAAATTCAATCAAACGGAAACTGCTTTATACTGGATTCTGTTTTCCTCTGCTTTCCGATTGACTCCGAAAATCACTTTCCACGCCACTAACACCCCCTTAGGAGTGAGGAATTTACTTGGCCTAGATGAGGTCTCTGACTCATCATGTCCCCAACAAGAACATCCTTCTACTAGAAGCCATCAAACACATCCAACACTTGCCTTCAGACGAGTATGGTAATCTTGTTTGGCTTTATCAAATACAACAGACATGATGATATCAATATGCCGATATTGATTCATCAAATCTTCAGCGGATATAAAGCAGAGATTGTGGGTGCTTCTAACATCTCCCATATGGTTTGTCAACCTTTTTTACTTCCAATACCTGAAACCTTCCTTAACAAATGCTTCATGATCACCATGTCCAAGTTCGCCACTAAATAAATAGAAATAGAGACAAAATGTTGCATCATTCGATTCACTATACTCCACCCAACTGTACTCTTTATACCAATTAAGATTGAATTTACGATTTATTCCGCAATTTTTTATTTTAGGAAAGTTGTCAAGTATTGGTGTACGAGGACTTTTGATGATATACGCCCTCCGGATATTCTCCAATTAAACAAAGTTCTTTGCAAGCTCAGAAATAGGATGTCTTATACCCGGGTCCGCAACAATATTGTCGCTCATCAGATTAGCTTCATTTGAGGATTGACATTTATTACGTAACTCTTGAGTGAGTTCAACAGTCGAAGGTTTAGATCTAGAATGTCTACTCCTGCTTGAACTTGTTAAGAAAGTTCCAATAACTTTTTTCATCCTTATTTAAAATTTCCAAATTCTTTCAGACAAGATGTATCACACATTAAATCTTAAATTGATTTTATTCTTACAACTCAAATTCCAAGATCCAAAAACAAAGCAGGTGCTTTATTGGCTATGTTCGTTCTTAAGTTTAAAATCGATAAAATCTAAACAAATAGAGGGAGCAAAATAGTGTATAAGTATAACCTAAAATTATAACAAAAGAATTTTGTAATAATTGTAAAACATGGATCAGTAATAACCAATCATAAACACTTAACCAATTAGCAATTAAGAATCTAAAATACTACCACTTAATTCTAAGAATGATACTACCACTACGAGTCTAAACCAAGAACATATTAACATTTATGAATCTAAAATAACCACAACCCAAGTTTAAAAAAATCACAATTTTGGAGTAACTAAATTCTTTTAGGTTACTAAACTCAAACCAGTAAGTAGTAACTAAATTCATGAACCACATGCAACAAAAACAACCTCAACCCAAGCCTAAAAATCATATTTTTCGAACCAATCCACTAATAACTAAAATCATGAAGTAATCAACACTCATTAGACTTATGTAACCTTGACACGAGCCTGAAAGTCACATTTTTAGAGCAATCCACTACCCAGCAATCACAAAGCAATCGACACTTGTCAAACTAAATTAATCACAATCCAAGTCTAGAACTCACATTTTCAAAACAAAAAAAAATACTAACAACAATTACAATCATGAACCAATCAACACTTACCAAACTAAAATAACAACCGAGATCTAAAAATCACATTTTTGAAGCAAAATCACTTATCAGCAATAAATTTACAAACCAATCAACACTTGCCAAAATAAATATATAACAAGAAGTCAGCAACCCAACACTAAAATCATGAACCGTTCAACAATTACCAGACCGCACGGAGTAGGGAAGGTGGGAGCGGTAGTCGGCCGAGTGGGAGGAGCAATGCCGCACCAAGCTGAATAGCGCCGCACAAAGGAGGAGCTGAGAAGGGCCACATGGAGGAGAGAGTTCAGGAGGCGATCAGAGATTTAGGGTTAGGATCCTAGGAAGGAGAGGAGGAGTCGGTTGAACAGGAAATAGAATTGCAAAAAAAATTGGTTTTTTTTTTGGAAAATCTAGGTGGGCCAACTCAAATTGCTCTAAAATCCAGGTATAGACTTGCCATGGGCGTTGGTCCACCCCCGGTAACAAGTATTGTGAACTTGAATTATCACCCGAATTTATACCTTCACCGGTCATTGTAACGCCACAAACTAAGGAAAAATGGATCGAAGGTAAATTGAATAAACAATGTAAAAGTTAAATGAAAATATACTACAGGTTGCTTCCAGTTTTTTTCTTAGTCGCACTCACATATCCTTGTAAATGTTACAAATTTTAATTTAGTAACAATATTTACTCACATGCCCCTAATTTAAGGAGCACCAATTTGTACAGCAGAAGCCAGTAATTAAGCTACAAGCACAACCGTATATACTTACGCAGGACAATTTGCACAAATAACCCTCATAGAAGATAATCTCAATTTTCAGGGGAAGTTTCGTTTTATTCCACTTTGTCACGTGGGACATAATTCCAAGACGTGTGTCGTGCGATGTGTGCATGAAGTCATGAACGCAAGAGAAGCTTTACGGTGGTCTCGAATAAACTTAGACAGTCAAAATTGCGGCGGGACACCTGTATGTTTGACTTAATCGAAGTACACAGCAACGTCTTGGGAAACATTGTTAAGCATCGCCATGATTAATGGCTGTCAAATTTGACTTTTATATTTGATAAGTTGTAATTTGACTTGGATAAGAAAATTTGGTTTTTACTCCGACAAAAAACTCATGACTTGACATCTTTTCAAAAATACGTTTATCTTTCCGCTTCTTCCCAAAATACCCTTGATTATCTCATGTGACCACTAGCATGAAATAACCTATGTTTGCTTTGTTGGGATTGATAACGACAATTTGTTATTTACACGATGAACTCGATATGCACTCGAATACTAAGAAGGCCTTCGATGGTTCCATTTTCCACTTTGACTCAAATAAATGGTGTTTCTCTATCTCTCTAATTTAAATTGTTTAAGAAATCGATAGAGATCGATGATATTCAACGGTACGCGATAATAGCCTGGTTGATGTGTATGCTAGATAGGTATACTTCGTTGTGGTTCAATTGAACTTGATATGTGTTATACATAAACTCGACATGAGCTCGATGGTCAACATGATAAATGTTCACATGTCGAAGTGAAACTTCCCATGATGGGACATGTAATTATTATGCGAAGAGACAACTGTTCGGTACTTCTTCTTTTTTAGAGGACATAATCTTTCATTATTGCATGAAGAGACACAACCCTTAATTACAGGGTCTATAAAAGGAAATCAAAGGTTAGGGTGTCCTTCATCTAGTTTTGTATTTGATCCCCTCCCAAGTCCGAACTAAGTGTATTCGATTCGTCTCCTCTATCCAAAAAATTAGTCTTCCAACACAATGACTCGGACTACTCATCCGAAGAAGATGAGCACATCATCGATGGACCAATATGGGGAGGTTGTTCCCCCATACCGGGAGTGCCATATTGCACCTATAGGTGCGGGCTGAAGTCAACAGAGTTGTGGTCCAACAATCCTAACAAGATCAGCAAGACATTCTATGTTTGTGACTCCTCGGAGCCAACCCGTCGTTGTCGGTACATCACCTAGGATGATGGAATGCTGGTACCACCGGTGGATAAACCCGACCAGAGCGTAAAGGGCGTAGGGATGTGGAAGCTTCTCTGGAAGTTTGCTAAGTTGAGTCAGAGCCAAGAGATAGACAAAAATGTCTTTTGGGCTTGCAGGCGACATCTGAGCAGCTCATTCTCTTCTGATTGACTGGGAAGAGATATATAAATTTTGGGTGTTTGCGTTTGTATTTTTTTGTTTTGTCTTTGTGTTTGTGTTCTCTCCTTCTACCTCAGTAATAGTTACTATCAATAATAGCTCGATGTTTGTGTTTGTAATTTGTCATTGCTCTCCCCTTTAACCTCGATTTGATGCGATGGTAATTCGATACGCACTTGATGGTCTACGACTAAAAAAGAAATACCATTTATTTGTGTCTTTTCAAACGAAGTCTGAATGGTCTCTCCTCTAACCTCGATTGTGATTTGATGGTAGTTCGATACGCACTCAACGGTCTACAACTAAAAAAGAAACACCATTTACTTGTACCTTTTCAAACGAAGTCCGAATGGTCTCTCCTCTAACCTTGATTGTGATTCGATGGTAGTTCGATATGCACTCATCGGTCTACGACTAAAAAAGAAACATCATTTACTTGTGTCTTTTCAAACGAAGTCTGAATGGTCTCACCTTTAACCTCGATTGTGATTCGATGGTAGTTTGATATGCACTCGGCGGTCTATGATTAAAAAAGAATTCGATGATAGTTTGATATGCACTTGACGGTCTACGACTAAAAAGGAACATCATTTACATGTATCTTTTTAAACGAAGTCTGAATGGTCTCTCCCTTAACCTCGATTGTGATTCGATGGTAGTTCGATATACACTCGACGATCTACGACTAAAACGAAACATCATTTACTTGTGTCTTTTCAAACAAAGTCTAAATGGCCTCTCCTTTAACATCGATTGTGGTTCGATGGTAGTTCGATACACACTCAACGGTCTACGACTAGAAAAGAAACACCATTTACTTGTGTCTTTTCAAACGAAGGTGTCAGAGACTTTAGGGTTCAACAAAAATATAGTTTGACAATAGCTCGATGGTCATTGTGCAATTTCAAATGAACAACTTCCCACGTTCAATTCAGTATCTATCGTGTTGCTCGACGTTGGTCAATGATTGTTCTATTACCTCTTCCACTATTCACAACAACGTAACAAAAAACAATGTAAACCATTCACAACATTCGAATATTAAAAAAAACGTAAACAACATAACTTCTTGTGTATTGACCACACATTTACAAAAAATAGGGTTGTCAAAGTTTGCAACTAACACATACACAACAAAAACAAAAAGTATCATAGAATAAAACAGTAACTTAAACAACTAAAATAACTTTGCCCTCTTCCTAGTCCACCAGGTGTGTTCTTCGAAACATGGAGGGACGTCATGTAGTGGGGAGGGCGTTGGGTCTAGGATGGGTGTCTCGGCGAGGTAGGTCGCCCCGCATTTAGGGTAGGTGTGCTCTAGGAAGAGGGTGTTGGTGTTGGTGTCGTCGCGGTGGAAACTCCGCAAACCAAATAATGGTATGTCAATGGACATTAACTTATAACCAAAGGTAACGAAAAATAAAGGAAGAGACGATTGAAACCTACTACTGTCGATAAGGAGGTCTACCATCGTGTCTTGTACGACGATCAAATATCGCTCCACGTCGACGATCATGTGGTGGAGTTCCGCCAGGATCTCCTTAACCTCCTCTAGTGGTTTCGGGGCGGTTGAACTAGAGACATGGCGTCATGCTCTTAATTACTAACGCGACGTCTGGAGGGAAGGAAATGAAACCGTTGAAGACTTTCTCAGTAATCGTGCCGTTGTGGGTCGAGTAAACTATCGAACGACTATCGAGTGCATATCGAGCTCATTGTGTAAAGGGCAAATCGACGTCATCAATCCCAATAAAGCAGACAGGGGTGTTTTGGGAAGAAGTTGAAATATAAATATATTTTTGAGAGGATGTTAAAGTGAGAGTTTTTTTACAGAGGTTGCACCACTTGAAGTGTAGAAAGCCAAATTTTCCTTTGGATAAGTAACTACGTACGTTGAAAAATGGTTGTTTTTGCTCCACTAAGTCATACAGAAATTATAAATTTATCAAAAGAAAGTCATAAAAAGTCATGCTGAGTGATTGACATCATTTCATGCATACATTTATGTCTTATATCCATTATCTTTCACCCAAATAATGTTATGTAACGAGTTTAATGTTTAAGTTTCAGGAATAAGTAGGTTTGAGAACGAGAGACTCTAAAAGGACCTAAAAGCAGGAAAAATGACTGAGTTGAGAGACTCGAGGACAATGATGCAAGATCGAAGGACCTGAATGTAAGATCAAAGGACCAATGAGCAAACAAGAATACTCCACACCATCATGGGGAGTATTTTGGCAATTCTATTCGGGTCGGAGCTACAGAAAACGAAGTGGATGTATCAAAAACAAACAAAGCCATCCAGGAAAGCCCAGAAGAAAGCCCAGACCAATCCAAACCTTGTAGACCTCCAATTGGCGGTCTGGGACCATTAATTGGCGGTCCGGGTTGCTCCGGATCTGCTAAGATTTCTTTGGGTCGTGTATTAGAGTGTATTTAGTCTATTTCTGGTATATGTTTACTCCCATACCGGGGGATGTCCCGGATTACTTTTTCTATGGCTATAAATAGAACTCTCCCTCCTCTCTTGTAATCCATCACTCTCTTGGTGGTCATCCTCTCTACTAGGAGTAGAAGTCTTGAAGCAAAAACCCCTGGTGGAGAGAGGCTACTTCTAATTAAGTGAGTAATAATAGATGTTTTCCTTTGGTTATGTTGTTTCTTTCTTAGTTTAATTTTCTTTTCATATGTCTTGCATGCTTCTTTAGTTTTATGTCTCTTTAGCTTCTTTAATATTTCTTGCTTGCTTAGTTTAATTTCCTTTCAGTAGAATGTCTCATTTTAATGTTTGTTGTTGTTTAAATATGAGTGAGTACTTCTATCCCCATTTGGGGGTGGAGAAATATGTGATATGATTATGTGATGTATTAGGTGTGTGTTATCACAATCCTTTGAACCTTACATGATTTCCATAACCATCCAATGAGATTTCACTCTTGTCTTTGATATGCTAATGCTCTTGAATGAAGCTTAGTATATGCTTAGATTAGTGGACCTTTTTTATGGGGAATGATAAGGTGAGGATATGGATGACATTGATGAAGGAAACATGATTTGTAGGTGCATGTACTCTTGTTGCCTTTACCTTGGTTAATGTCTTGTATGGTTTAATGATTGTGTAAATTTTAATTCTTGTGGAGGCATAGTGAGGGTCGGTCTTTATACATGAGTTCATTTAGCTTCATTCCAATTATTGTCTTGTATGATTTAATGATATTGTGTTATCTTAATTCATGTGGAGGCAAAGTTGGATTTAGTATTATGATTTTCATGCACTACATGTTGTGATGAACTTAATTGAACACACACATACACATATATTTGTATTCACATTCTTTCTTTACCCCTATGGGGTTTAGTTTTATTGCTTATCTTCCACTTCCTTTTTGCATTATAGTGTACTTTGATCATAATTCATTTCTCTCATTTCTTTCCACTCGTCTTCGAACAAACTAAAGTCGACACACCTCCCTGTGGATCGACCCGTATTTGTCACTGCTTCAACGCGACCGTGCACTTGCGGTTATAATTAAAACGTTCAATCACTGAGATTATATGGTTTCTCAAATTAATTTTCCAAAATATATATTCTTATAATCTAATTAAGAGTTATTTGAAAATAGAGTTTCTATTCTGAGAAATCTTTGCCCGAAACTCCAGATGTACTACCCTATGGCATGGGCTGTGATAGCATGTCACTTGAAATTAATCATATCTAATTTCTATGGAACATTCACATCCACACTGTAATTCTCATCTTGTTGACGGAAAGGTCCGTATGTTGGTAATGAGATCAAGAAGTTTGATAGCATTGCTAAAACCGGTAGGATTAAGGATAAAGTCATTTCTTAAATGTTTTCCAGTAAAGGTAGTGCACAAGTTCTTATCTATCTTCGCCTTCATCATAACTTGACTTCTAAATTTGGAATACTGGGAACTGGAGATGAATGGGAATTTCGAGTCTTCGTAGATAAATAGGAATTCGAAGTCATGTTCAGAAACATCAAAGTTAGTATCGTGTCATATACAGAAAAAACTATATTACAATATTCGGATTTATCAAATAAATTGAAAGAGTTTTAAATTCAATCAAAACATCTTCCATTAGTGCAGAATAGTGAATAAACGTCATCATATATACGTCGGACGGGTCAATGACCGATGCCTAATATTATGGACGTTGGGTATTATTGTAACCGACGCTTATAGGTTCATATAGACGTCGGATATTACTACAACCGACGCATATATGTACATAGACGTCGGTTGTTGTATAACCGATGTCTATAGGGAACTATTTTATAATATAATTAAATTTTAATATGCTTTCCAAAGAACTTTCCGTTAATTAATTTAGTAGAGCAAAATAAAATGGATATAGGTAAAGTTTGGATTGATTTAAAAACAGTTACATCAATGTAACTATCCCATATGTGTTGAAGTTTGGTTTTACATTGTAGAAAGATTTTTAGTTGGTGGGGTTGATGTACTCCAGTACTTCTTTAGTTCTAAATGGGAGTTGGGTACCATACTACAATATGCAAGTATGATATATATATTTAATGGTGAAAAAATTGACACTTGGGACACTTGAGCAACTTTGGCTTAAGATGGTTGGGGATGTACTTAGAAATATTCAAGGTATTTTTTTATTTTTTTAAGGTATAGACGTTGATTTTATAGGCTAGCTGACGTCTATAGGCCGTAATGTATTTTATTATTATTTGAAGGTATAGACGTCGGTCACCCTATACAACCGATGCTATTGTGGTGATAAGTATTGGATTAATCTAAGGATTAAGATGATGTTTGCCTAAAGCACTGACACGTGGTGCACTCTCATTGGTTGCGCATTAGGGTTTAGGGTGGGACCATCTATATAAGGAGGGGAGCCTCCCATTGGATGGACTAATTTCTTGTGTGCAAACCCTAGCCCCACCAAACCCTAGCCGCCACCTCTCCCTCTCTCTCCCATTCGTCCCTCCACATCCACCAAGATAATCCGTAGACTCTTGGGTTGTGGACACGTGCTTCTTCTCCAAGAGAGTAGGAGACCGACCGGTGAGAAGGATTCCGTAAGGTGACCTCCGATCTTCCTTCCGCTGCCACAGGTTCTCTCCAAGAAAGGTACTCCTGAACCTGTAGAATCGTTATTTGTTTACATTGGTACCAGAGCCATCTCGGTTACCTTCGAATCCTCACCATGCTTTACGAATTTTTGTTTTATGATAATCTGATTTGAGATAAAAACAAAATATTCGGTGGTTATGTTTTTGGAGAAATAAAGAAAACAGAAAATCAGCATTGCTTATTTACATGATGCGCATGTTATATATGTTGATTGTTCATGATTTTTTTTCTTTCAAATTCGTTTTCATATTCTGGAAATGAAAACTCAGAGGTTTTTGATCTTTAAATGAAATAATATGATCATTCATTTAGAGATATAAGTGGTGCATGTTTGCTGATTTCTTTCTAACATGCAATTAGGGTTTAGACTAGTTTCTACATGTTGCGCATGTTATGGTTCATTAGAGCATGCATCTAAGGTTAGATTTTGCTCCTCCATTCTTGCGCATATGTGCATGGTTTAAGATGGATTTTTCCTGATTTTATTTCGAGCCAATATGATATGTTGCTCTCCCATCATGGCACATACATAGATGTGACCAGAATTCTGTTTTTTCTGTGTTGTTACCTCTATTCTTTGTGCATGTATTAGATAAAATCAGAAGTTATTTTCCATGTTGATTCTTCTAAATCATGCACATGTATACATGAAATAAGATGTCTATTTTTCCTGATTTTTACGAATTAGGGTTAGATATTATTTATTCTAATCTTTGAGCATGTATACATGAATATTGAGTTACCATATTGTATATTTCATTTTTTTTGGAATGAGAGCATTCATTTCATTTGAAATATTTCCTTTATGATTGAATGCGCATATATGTTAATCTCATTAAGGATATTTCAGATTTCATTTGGAATAATTGCATGCATTTCATTTGAAATATTTCCTTTATGATTGAATGCAAATATATGTTAATCTCATTAAGGATATTTCGGATTTCTTTTGGAATAATTGCATGCATTTCATTTGAAATATTTCCTTTATGATTGAATGCACATATATGTTAATCTCATTAAGGATATTTCGGATTTCTTTTTGGAATGATTGCATGCATTTCATTTGAAATATTTCCTTTTCATCAAATGTGCATATATGTGATGCCATCCACCAAAGAATTTCGAATTTTTCTTTCCATTACAAGTAGCATAATTATTGTTGATTGCATGCTTATATTGATTATGGAAAGATTGGCTAATTCTGAAATTTTTGGAAAGATATTATGGGCTGGAATTTTATTGCCTTAAAAATATGTTTGGATGCTTTCCTTTGATGCAAAAAATATGTGTTGTTCTCCACCATATAATTTCGAATTTTTTCTTTCCATTAGAAGCAGCATAATTATTATTGATTGCATGATTATATTGATTATGGAAAGAAGAAAAAAAATTCTGTTTTGAGAATGATTATTGTGGAGATTGGTTGTCATTACCTAACATGTTTTTTTTGCCTATTTTCGTGCCCCATTCATGCATTGTTTCCTTATGCATTACTTCCTTATTGTTTGAATGAGGTGCACACTTTATGGTATTTTTTCATACGTCGGATTGTGCTAACGTATGGAAAGATTGTGGCTATGTGGAATGAATGATTCCTGATTTTATTTACTGCCTTATTGAGAGATGAGTGTAATTTCATTCATTTATTTCCATTTGCAATAGTTATCGCAATGGACTGTAATATTTATGGACTGTAATAATTATGGACTGTGGACTATTTATTGCCCTAAGGAGACGAGGGGCTCCTTTATTTTTATTATTGCGATATTATTGCTATAATACTCATGCAGGTTCCCGTCGACGAGGCTAAATCCCTAATGGGGATCATTAGCTCGATATGGAAGTAATGTAGTAATCATATCTGTGTGATGTTGATTGGATTTTTTTTTGAAAACCGTTTTTTGGAACTCGCATGCCTGGTTGGAGTTGCAAGGTTGAAGTGTTTTGTGTAAATCACCTTGCAACCGGCGGCAAATATTTTTATTTGCTGATTTACCATGATTTAAAACGTTTTTTGGGTCATTAAATCATGATGGAGCTCAATATCTAGATTAGTAAAATGGCTTTATTAACTATTGCATGAGGATTTGATCGAATGCTTTATGTTTTCTTTTGGTCTGAATGCTATAGCTATTAAGTCAGTTTATTCTTTATGATTATTGTAGCTCGTTATATTTTATGCTAGAACTCATGTATCGCTATGTATTTTGATTGTCCTAGATTCTTTATGGCTGCTTCCAAAAGCATCGTCGCTGATCTGAGTCGAGGAGATAAACTCAATGAAAGAAATTACGATCTGTGGCATCATAAAATTGAGTATCTCTTAGAGGATCAGGACATGTTAGAAAACATAAACCAATATATGTCTCCCCCCGAGGAGGGGAATACTGCGCAACATTGCAGAAACTTGGATGTTTATAATGCATGGAAAAAGAAAGACCGAATTGCTTGAATCACAATTCTAAGTTCAATAAGGGACGATCTGTTACTGCGGTTCGAAAAGTTTCGAACTGCAAAGGCCTTGTGGGAAGCTGTGAAGTTTCAGTACGGAGTGACCTCTGTCACAAGGGCCCGCTAGCTTGGGCTCATGTTTGATGGGTATAAAATGCGCCAAGGTCACACGATGAGGCAGCATATTACTGCAATGTCAAACATGATAAGCGAGCTGAGCACTGCCGGTCGTGCTAAGACTGATGAGGAGCAAGTATCTGCTCTCATCAGATCGTTGCCTTCAAAGAATTGGGAGCATATGAAGGTCCATCTGACTCATGCTGATGACATCAGGACATTTGACCAGACCGCAAAACACCTAGAGCTGGAGGAGGACCGCATGCTTGCGGAAGCCCCTCTAACTGAAGTATTTGCTGCTGAGGCTGGCGCTCCTCGGAGGAGTGCAGGTTTTAAGCGCAAAAGAGATAGAGCTCTAGATTTTAAAGGCAAGAAGGGTGCAAATGCAAACAAAATAGAAAGCAAAGCTGGAAAGAAACGACCTCGAGGATCCAGAGGTGGGAAAGATAAGTCTAATGTGACTTGTTTTAACTACCGAAAGACTGGACATTTTGCTCGTGAGTGCACTGAGCAAAAGGAAATTACTTTGTGTAATCCCTCGAATTGTAACGTGACTAGTTCTGTGATGCTCACTGATCACTCTCCTGTGTGGATTGTGGATTCAGGTGCCACAGACCACGTAACAAAGGATCGCTCTGCCTTCGTGGAATATCGTCGTGTTCCAAGTGGGAGGCGAATAAACATGGCAAACAACACTAGCATTGAAGTTCTTGGAGTTGGCACATGCAAAGTGGCTTTGCAAAGTGGCCGGATCCTATTACTTCACGACGTGTTGTATGCACCAGCTATACGGTGAAATATTATTTCTGTTGTTGTCTTGATGAGACATGGTTTTAAAGTTGTTTTTGAGAACAATGATATGGGTTTATACCTTTCTAACATTTATTATGGACGTGCTTTTCTTTCTGACAGTTTTATTGTGTTGGACGCAATTTATGATTTCAATCATAACACTACTGCCTTTATGAGCCAAAGCTCCATGAATAATGATTCAGTTATGTGGCATGCTAGACTAGGTCACATTGGTGTTGACCGGATGAACAGGTTGGCAAAGGAGGGGATATTAGGAGAATGCTCTAAATTTGAATTGCCGACCTGTGAATCTTGTCTAGCTGGAAAGGCAACTAGAAAACCGTTCGGAAAAGCCATTAGGGCTACTTCTCCTTTAGAACTAATTCACTCAGATATTTGTGGACCTTTGAATGTGCGTACTAGACATGGACAAAGTTACTTCATCACATTCATTGATGACTTCACGAGATATGGTCATATTTATCTTATGTCTCACAAGTCAGAAGCTCTAGAATGTTTTAAGAAATTCATGAGCTTAGTTGAGAATCAGTTGGATAATAAGATAAAAACTCTTAGAACGGATAGAGGTGGTGAGTATCTCTCCATAATGTTCAAGGAGTTATGTGATGAAAAGGGGATATCTAGACAACTCACTATGCCTTATACTCCTCAGCAAAATGGTGTTGCCGAGAGAAGGAATAGAACGTTGCTAGACATGGTTAGATCCATGATGGCGCATGCGAGCTTACCAATTTCGTTTTGGGGAGATGCTCTAATGACTGCTGCCTATATCCTCAATAGAGTTCCAACAAAATCGGTTCTCTCAACTCCATATGAGTTATGGACAGGACGGAAGCCTGATTTTAGTCTGCTGCGTCCTTGGGGATGCGCGGCATACATTCATTCTACTAGTCACCGATATGGAAAACTAGGACCTAGAGGGAAAAAAGCGTATCTTTGTAAAATACAGTGATTTCTCCAAATGTTATGTTTTTATCGAGGTAGACGAGAATGAAAGAAGGACGGAACTGGAGTCTAGGGATGTCACATTCTTGGAAAATGATTTTCCAACCCTTGCTGGAGCTATCAAAGAGTCAGTGGACTTCTTTGAACAACAAGATGAGGACATTGCCACTCCACAGGATCATGATCTGGAAGTTGAACATGAGGTTCCACCAGTCGATCCTAGTGGGAGCAGCAATGCTGAGGATCCGATAGCTCTCACGGAGGACGAGCCATCAGATATCCATCTGCGTCGAAGCAAACACAGGCTCATTCCTCGTAGGCGGTTTCGCTTAGAGGAAGAGGCCCTCATGATAGCTCAAGAAGAAATTGATTATGAATCATCCGGGATGACAGTAATCAATGAGCAAGAACCGGAGACCTTGAAAGAGGCTTTGGAAGGTCCAAATGCTAAAGAGTGGTTAGAAGCTATAAAGGAAGAGTTGGAGTCGATGAAAGTTAATCGAGTCTGGGACTTGGTCGACTTACCGCCGAACCGAAAGGCCATTGGGGCCAAGTGGATCCTCAAGATTAAGAGGAAGGCGGATGGATCTATTGATAGATTCAAGGCTAGACTGGTAGCTAAAGGCTACACCCAAAGAGAAGGCGTGGATTTTGAGGAAACTTTTTCACCCGTGGTTAGGTTTGCCTCCATCCGCCTTCTACTAGCTATTGTAGCTCAGATGGACTTAGAGCTTTACCAAATGGATGTAAAGAATGCTTTTCTCAATGGAGAACTTGAGGATGAGATCTATATGGATCAACCTCAAGGTTTTGAAGTCAAAGGACAAGAGCGCAAAGTGTGCAAGCTCAATAAGTCCTTATATGACTTAAAACAAGAATCTAGACAGTGGATCATTCGCTTCCATCAAGCTATATCAGAGAGTGCGTTCTCTATGCTTGAGGAAGATCACTGTGTGTACGTTAAGAGATCCAATGGTAAATTTGTCATTCTGACCTTGTATGTTGATGACATACTCATGGCTGGCAATAACAAAGAGCTGCTGAAATCCACTAAGGAGTGGTTGTCCTCCACGTTTGATATGAAGGACATGGGTGAAGCTAGCTACGTCCTTGGTGTCAAGATAGTTAGAAATAGGTCCAAGAGACTTCTGGGATTGTCTCAAGAGACTTACATTAACAACATCTTGAAGAAATACCATATGGACAAATGCAAACCAATCGACACTCCTGTTGAGAAGGGTTTGCACTTAAGCCTTGATAAAGCATCCTGAGACTCCTGAAGAGAAGGCCAAAATGGACAAGGTTCCACTTTGTGAAGGACATTATAACGAGAAAGGAAGTTGAGTTGAGACATGTGTCTACTAGTCTTATGGTAGCTGACCCTCTAACCAAGGCTATAGCTAAGGACTCGTTTGTGTGTCATGTGAAGTCCTTAGGCTTACGCGGACTTTGATGTATTGGCATGTCTAACTTCCTTTTATGAGTGATTGTTTTTTTCTTTTCAACTATATCTGTTTGGTTGATGTAGTTGTTCTAGCATAAAATATTATTCTGTCAATAGGCTGAAGAATGCTTACTCACACGAGCATTCGCCTCTGGCGCTTTTGATAGCGAGCAGAGATGAGACTGATCATGAAGAGATCTTGTATGATAGATCCAGAGTAATTCATGATAGGACAGTCGCCTTGATTAGGAATCAAGATGAGATCCTCTATGTTGGTGAGGATTGACATGAATGTTCCCACGATTCATGTGACCTATAGAAGCCAAGTGCGAGCATCACATGTGGCGCCAGGTGACACCTGTATGGTGTTAAGGTGACAATGATGAAGCTCGGGTCAGGCGCAGAGGGGGTGCGACTGGACTAAGACTTGTATGGTGTTGAGAGACAGACATACTGTTGTGTACAGTATGATCCACCATAGCATGTTTGTCATACAACATGTGCTGAGCGACCATTTGGAAGTGAAAGGATGGATCCCTGCTCCTTCACTGTGTGAGTCCAAGACTTGATTGTCATTTAGTTGCCCTCAGTGACCTTCGACGACACCATGAAGCAAAGAGTTGATGTGGCTACTTTGGGATGTTATCTATGACCATGAGAGATTCGGTCTAAAGAGGCATCTTCGGGAAAGGAGTCAACTCTGAGTGTAATGGTGGTCCGGGGCGAAGGGAAAGGTTTGACTCGACTGCACTAAAAGTATTTGCTGGGCCCAACTGTATTGGATACAGTAGCAAGTACCTTGAGGACAAGAAGGTATTCTCTCCGAGGGATCGAGATACCGTTCATGTCAAGTGAGTTTCTGAGTAAACCTGGGGAACAATGATGTGCATTTGACTGCTTAATTGTTATTTTTGTGAGGATGTTGTCATTCTGGCCTTCTAGTAAGGTTTCTAGTTTGAGACTCCTAAATTGCAGGTGCATCACCGGTCGCACGACCCATTTGTCCGTATGATCGGAAGAGTACATGTGTCGGGGACACATATGGTCTTGTATCAAGGATACATGATCAGAGACTTGCGTATTGTGGATGAATTCTTGGAAAAGAGAAATAGTTGTATATATCAGGGATGTATACATATGTGTCGGGGACACATGAAGAGGTGACACATTGCCATCTTATGATTGTATGTATCAGGGATATATACGTATGTGTCAGGGACACAAAAGAAGATGACGTGTTGTTGACGTGCTATTGTGCAAGTGGGAGATATTGGATTAATCTAAAGATTAAGATGATATTTGCCTAAAGCACTGACACGTGGCGCACTCTCATTGGTTGCGCATTAGGGTTTAGGGTGGGGCCATCTATATAAGGAGGGGAGCCTCCCATTGAATGGACTAATTTCTTGTGTGCAAACCTTAGCCCCACCAAACCCTAGCCGCCACCTCTCCCTCTCTCTCCCATTCGTCCCTCCACATCCACCAAGCTAATCCGTAGACTCTTGGGTTGTGGACACGTTCTTCTTCTCCAAGAGAGTAGGAGACCGACCGGTGAGAAGGATTCCGTAAGCTGACCTCCGATCTTCCTTCCGCTGCCACAGGTTCTCTCCAAGAAAGGTACTCCTGAACCTGTAGAATCGTTATTTGCTTACAATAAGTTTAGTCCCACATCGGGAAAAAATATTTCTATAGGTGTGGTTGATGTACTCCACTACTCCTTTACTGCCAAATGAGATCGATTTGCGGTAGTTGGGCATCCTGGTCTTGATTTACTTGGTTAATGAAAAAACGATTGACACTTGTGGTAACCTGGGACACTTGGGCGTGACTATTGGACAGGTTGAGAGCGAGCTATAGGTTGTAGTCTATTTTTTGGGTTATTTAAAGGTACAACAGACGTCGGTCGTACATAGCCGACGTCTAATTTTCCTTTCTTTTCTCTTCACATTGGTCCTAATTTCTCTCCTTAGTGGTTATAAACATGTCTTTTTTTTCATTCATTAGGAAAATCACGAAAATACGAATATATTCAAGATTAAAAAACCAAAAAATCAAAATGTCGCATTCACCAACAATAAACGACACGAGAAGTATACTAACATAGAAAAGAATCGTTACTACAAGAAAAATCCGAAAATAAACCAACAAAAACGAACTTAACACTTACAATGGTAAGGATGTGGAGAAAGACGGAGGAAGAAGGAGAAGAGGGACGGAGAAGGGGAGGAGAGGTTGGGCCGTCGCTGCGGTGCCGGAGACGGTGCAAATCGGTCGCGGAGGAGGATTCAGTCGCGGGACAGCTAGGGTTTTGGTGGGTTTTCGTCTGAAATGAATGACAGAAAACGTGTCTGTTCATTTTCATTAATACTTATAGATGTCGGATTTTATAAATAACCGACGTCTATACCCCGACGTCTATATGCAGGGATTATAGACGTCGCCCGTATATAACATATGACGTCTATAGGTCGACGTTTATACCTTATAGACGTCGGCTGCACAAGGTATTCTAATACCCGACGTCTATTTGTCGACGTCTATACCCCCATAGACGTAGGATAAACGCGGTAATACAATAACCGACGTCTATATTTCCACATAGACGTCGGTCGAAGTAACAACCGACGTCTATGCTATGCTCTCCCTCCTAGACGTCGGCTGTTATAACGGCCGACGTCTATTTGGCGACGACTAAAGCCTATTCTGCACTAGTGTATACACCATGGCATGCATACACATCGGGAATATATACAACGGTCGGTTGGACTGCCAAAAGTCATCGTATATACCTCTGTATATCCGACATATAAACTTTTCAGCACTAGTGTTCATACCCAACATCCAAAGCATATCTTGGAATATCAGTTTACAACTAGCATAGGCATAACAAAAATGTATAAATAGACCAATCATAGATAGTTTGGGCGTTAAATATACAACAAACATAGATAGTTTCGGCGTTAAATATACAAGAAACATAGATAGTTTGGGCGTTAAATATACAAGAAACAAGCGTGATGCTCTTAAATTATAAAGAACAAAAATATAAGCCTTCAGTAACTGAACCATCAAAATAGGAATTGCAGGTAAACTTTCAATAGTCATTAATGAACTCCTCAAACACACATTAATGATATAATCATTCATTTTTAGTAGGCCATCCAAGTTAGGATTCCACTCGTCAAGCTTTCTATATTTTTGTCATTTACTGTAGAATATAAGCACGTATTTCTGACTATTATATATCTCATCATTTCAACAATCCACTGAGAGCATCTAGCTCTACCAATTGAAGTTAGCATCATATTATTAGAAATCATGTTCATAATCATCAAATCAATTTAAAAATTATAAACCGACCATAAACCATTTTATAAAAAAAGAGTCATCCACCTTTGTCCGTAAAATAATGATCATTGCCTTGTTAATTCAATGAACATGACCAATAGTTGCTTCACCTACCATAATCTAGTCACATTAGGTCAAATTTCAATTAGGAATTAAACAAAAATGCTTTTTTATGCAAAACAAGAATTTCTATTTCTAAATTTGGAATGTCAAATATCTAGGATCAAATTTGGAATGAGATAATATATAACAACAATGTTAGCCCAATATAGTTGGATTGTATTATGAAGTTTGGAATGACACAAACTTTCCCACGTAGAACCATTGGATTAGTTTAATTACAGCCAGCTATATCAAGTTTGGAATGAGATAATTCACCTTTTCCAAAAAAAATTAGCAACCTTGAACTACAACGAAAAATATAAACTACGTTTATCAATTTGGCCAACAAAGGGAAATTAAATAATTAAAACTATGTTATACTTTGATCTTTTATTGATCAAGGTGTTAACTTCACATTCTTTTAGATAATTAAACGACGCAAGCCGCTATCTCAAATGTCTTTGCTTCGAATTTAAGAGAACATTATTGAAATGTCCGACAAGTACTATGATTAGTAGCATATTATGCATCATATTCATATTATATTTCTTAATTGTACTCACATATTGTGTTACTTGAGTGTTTGTTGTTTCAGGTATTAGGTAATAAAAAAGAGAAAGGAAGAGAAAAAAAACCGAAACGTAAGACGAAATGACTTAAATGAACCAAAATGGACATCTCGGTCATACACAATGATCCATCTGCAAGAGGGAAGGACCTGAACGTAAGCCCGAATGGACCAAATAGCAAACCGAGAAACTCCGCACCATCATGATGAGCATTTTGGCAATTAGATTCGGGTCCAGACTCCAATTACCGATCTGAGTGGACCCCCACGTGACTAATTGAAGCACTAAACAAGATATCTGAAAATAGGTTCAATCCAAGAAAACGGGCCACCAATTGGAGGTCCCTTTTTCTCAGACTCCGACCCAATTTCACGTGGATATGAGTTATGTGTTTATATCTATTCTGGGAACATTTAATTAGTCCCACACAAGGGGTTTGTCCTCAGTTTCCTTTTTACATGACTATAAATAGAACTTTTCTTCTTCATTTGTAATTCACTCATTGTTCGGTGTTCATTCTCTCTACTTAGAGTAATAATCAATATCAGCCCTATCAACCACCTCTAGGAAGTAACAACTCGAGACCAGTTCAAATGGTTAATGAGGAATGACCGTTCCAACAAATAAATGCAGTAGTATCATTACGGTCCGAAAGACAAGTTGATAACAATCTGGTAAATCCTCGAACGTCTAATCAATCTAGCCATCAAGCAACCACATATGACCTAACCATTGAACCTGACGTCCAATCTGAAACGCCCAATCCACCTACTCAACCTGAACCAATAGCTCAACCTGAGCGAGTCTATGTTCCTAAAGCTCCATTCCCCAATAGACTTAAGAAGAACTCAAGTGCACAAATGGAGAAAATCCTGGAAGTATTTAAGCAAGTTAAGGTGAATATTCCACTCCTGGATATGATTCAACAAATACCTGCTTATGCTAAATTCGTAAAAGATCTGTGCACTAGAAAGAGAAAAACAAACGTACCAAAGAAGGCTTTCTTAACTGCAAAAATAAGATCTATTCTGTCCAACTCATCTCCTATAAAATATAAGGACCCTGGGTGTCCCACAATTTCATGTGCAATAGGAGATACTTTTATCAACAAAGCCCTTCTAGACCTTGGTGCTAGTGTTAACCTACTCCCGTTCTCTGGCTACGAGCAACTCAACCTTGGTCCACTAAAACCCTCTAAGATAATTGTTCAATTTGCTGACTGCTCTATTAAGAAACCAAGAGGTGTAGTCGAGGACGTTTTGATCAAGGTGGGTGACTTCATTTACCCAGTGGATTTTGTCGTACTAGATATTGCACCTGTTGTAAGTCCTAATAGACAAATCCCTGTAATACTAGGCAGACCCTTTTTATCCAATTCTGAAGCATTGATAAACTGTCGAAATGGGCTCATGCAATTATCTTTTGGGAACTTAAAAGCTGAGATTAATATCTTTCATGTTGAGAGTGAGCCAGAAATAATATGCAATCAAAGTGATGTTGTGATGAGAGCACGTATCTATAAGATTTCTGAATCAAATAAATCATCACAAAATCAAAAAGAAAGTGCGAAAAAGGGGAGTAAGTCATCTACCCAACCACCATCACTCGAACAAACAAGAGAATCAATACATGTGAGAGGTGTGGAACCTTTACCTCAGGGCAACATGGGGAACAATTCAACTGGATACATGCACCAACATGGTGACATTCAATCCAATTCTGATTATGGTTGACTCTTAACAAATTCCATCCCTCCACCGTAGTTCACCCAGGTAATAAGTGCATTTGCTTTATATTTGCATACATTGAGCACAATGCATGATGTAGGTGTGGGGGGGTGTTTATCTATATATCTATATATTCTATTAGTTTTGTTATTATTCAAAAAAAATCAATGTCTCATGACATAGCTTAAGATTGAACTGCCAAAACCCGTGTACAAAATACAGTGAGTTTTTGTTCCTTATTATATAATTCTTCTTGTAGAAATTATGACATAAATCTAAGTTCCAAAGAAATAACCCATTTCCCTTTAAGACATGTATGCACTTAAATTGGATGAATCAAATCTTTGAAGTGGTTGATAAAAAGCAGAGGTTGAGGAAAATATACTGGGAAGTGTGGACTTCTAATAGCAATTAAGCCTTGAGAAAAATAAAAGTAAAAAAATAATAAAGGAATCAAGTGAGGAAAGCACATTTTGCAAAATGATTACAAAAGCTCAAGCCTTTGAGGCACTGGTCCGTAGGGGTATCTTAAAACCTTGTAACTTGAGTCTACCAGCTCGGGATTATCGACCAAACTCGCTACACGAATGCAAAAATGGTAAAAGTGTCAGAAAAAGCAAATGTGTTGAATCACGTGGGGAAATATACTTTAAGATACTCAAGGCCCAAAGTTAAAAGAATGATCCATGTCATGGTTGATCCGAATGATACTTCACCACCAGAGGAGGCGTGCAAAATAATTTAAGTGATAACATGTGTAGAAGGGTTAGTGGTGTGAATGTTGGAGGAACAAAGACCAAGTCAGACTTTTTATAAGTTAGATTTGTATAATGAGCATGCAAGAATTCTAAGTAAGATGTATAAGGTTGAGGTGGAGATATTTAGAGCTATCAATGAAATGTTGAATTAAGACTTTGTGGGTGTCTCAACTGAAAACCCTCACGAGACAAAACTCGTCCTCTAAGGAAACTTGGGGGTTTAAAGGCTTATTGCACATGCGGTGCAACCGTGATTCCTACGAAAGTGAGTTAGGATTTCCCCGATTTCATTTTTCTTATATTATGTTTTGCTAGGGACTAGCAAAATCTAGGTGTGGGGGTATTTGATGCATTGCATACATTGCATCATATGTCTTTCATTTAGATTAATTTTATATCAATAAATGCTACTAAGGTATGTGTTTAGTCTTATTTCCATAATACAGGGACCTGAATGCAAATTAGCCATATCCTGAGCATAAATGCGTGCAAGAGACTCATTTCTATCATAAAGACCAAGTCAAGATTATCGGGATTCAAATGGAAGTCCATCCAAGCATAAAAGCATTCAAAGACCTAATTACAAAAAGGCCAAGGACCTAAGCACAAAAGTAGTCAGGGACTTAATTGCAAAAGGCCGAGGACCCGATTGCCAATTAAAGTACCAAAATATTATTTTGGAGAAGTTCTAAAGAAAAATCAATTTGGATCTCCAAATATATGAAGAAATAAAGTTGGATTAAATCAGAGCAGATATTGCGGCGGAATCTCCGCATCTTACATGTATTGTGCGGCAGAAACGCCGCACCCCTTACGATCCGTGGCTCCGGATTTTGTCCAGTCGGGTCTTGACAGATGTACTTTCCTATTTTATACTTAGGTCCCTTGTGTCGGCTACAAATAGCCTCGAAACGTTGTTGTAAAAGGTCTTAGTTTTTGTTCCAAATTTTAGTAATAAAATTCTGTTCTTTTAATTCTTGTTTTTAGTTTTCTTTTATAGTTTCTCTAGGATCCCTTCTCCTTCCCTACATCCATGAGTTTCTAACTCTCTCCAAAGGGTGGGGTGACGGATTTAGGGTGATGAGAAGAAGAATAAAGTTATTATTTTAATTTCGTGTTAGTATATTTTGATTACTTGAGTTTATGTTGAGTCATTTATCATGTAATGCTTTATAACTAATATGATTTATTATAAGTTTCAGAATTCTCTAATCTAAACCCGATATCTAAACCTCCACCCACTGGACTCTCATCCATCTTTACTTTATTTTTAATTTGTTTTTGTTGTTCTTGCTTTAGAAATTAATTAAAAACCAAAAATCTCAAACCAAACTTATTTCTCTCTTTTTCTTTCCTTAATCGAAAATCACACAAATAACAATATCTCTCCCTCCTTGTGTTCGACCCGTACTTGCCACGTCTTCATTGACGTCGTGCACTTGCGGTATAAATTTAATTCTCATCAACGCTCCAAGGGATACTGAGCATGCGAATGCGATGTATCAACACAGGCCCCGTAACGACCCGTACAGTCACTCCTACAACCCAGGATGGCGTAACCATCCTAACTTCTCTTGGGGGTAACCGTCAGAGCTCGCACGCTCAACCTCCACCTTATCAACCTCCACGCCCATCGGCGACCTACCAACCCCCACATCAAAGGTCTCAGCACCATAATTACCAACGTCATCAGGCCTCATCGTCGGGTTATTCCAACAAGACTCCACCACCCCAGCGGGTTGACCCCAAGGACCCTTCTAGTGATCCAACCTTTCAAGCGTTCATGCAGAGCATGCAAACTACAGTCAAGGCTTTGGAAATGCAAGTTAGCCAGTTGGCTCATCAATTCCATGAACGCGAGAAGGGTAAGTTCCTGAGTCAACCTGAGGTGAATCCTCGGGGTACCCATTCTCAAGGAAGGCCACTGTACCTCATGCTACCTGTGAACCGACCCATCACATTAATGTGATTCATACTTTGAGGTCTGATAAGGGGGTGGATAACCACATTGGGGTGCCTTCCTTGTCATCACCATCTCTTGGTGTCACAAGACCTGCGGTAATACCTGCATCTCTGAGGGAGCCGGATCCTGAGGTTCCCTCCACCAATACTTCCAGGAAGGAGCTTCATCCTGAGGTTTCTTCTACATTTCCTTCGACAATGGGGCTGAACCCTGAGGTCCCATTGTCTCCTTTTGTGTCAAAGGAATCAGATTCTGAGGTCCCCACTCATGCTTCTTTGGACCAAAATTCTGATGTTCCTTCGCACCCTTATGCCCTGAAGGCGCCATTCCCTGAGCACCTTAAAAAGAAAACCTCTGATCAGCATGATAAGATGCTTGAGATGTAATGTCTTGTATGTTTTAATGATATTGGGTTATCTTAATTCATGTGGAGGCATAGTAGAGTCTAGTCTTTATACATGAGTTCATTTAGCTTCATTCCAATTATTGTCTTGTATGTTTTAATGATGTAGTCTTATCTTAATTCATGTGCAGGCAAAGTTGGATGTAGTTTTATGAGTTCATGCACTACATGTTGTGAGAAGCTTAATTGAACACACACACACACATCTTTATATTCACATTATTTCTCTACCCCCTATGGGGTTTAGTTTTATTGCTTATCTTTCATTTCCTCTTGCATTCTAGTGTAATTTAGTGTAATCAATCTTTCTCTCCTTTCTTTACCACTCGCCTTCGCACAAACCAAACATCGACACACCTCCCAGTGGACGACCCGTATTTGCCACCACTTCAACGCGGTTGTGCACTTGCGGTTTAAATAAAATGATCAATCAGTACCTAACTCCCATTTAGAAGTAAAGGAGTAGTGGAATACATCAACTCCACCAACAAAAAAATCTCCAATGTGGGACTAAACATCAACACGTATGGCAATAAACACACATATGTACATCAACACACGTGTAACTGTTGATATAACTATTTTTAAATCAATCAAAATAGTTCACATTAATTTCTACAAAGTACAAAATTGTATAAATTCTTATACAAAATAAATCCACATAACTTCTTACACAAAATAAATCGCAAAAAACAAGCAAAAATATTTTTCTTATTTCAAGAGGTATACACATCGGTTATACTACAAAAACTGATATAAAAACCTATAGATGTCGGATGTTTCAATATCGGACGTCTATTGTGTGAAGTCTATTGTGCATTCTGTACTAGTGTAAGGATTTTCTGTCGAACAACTTTGATATGTAGCACATGGGTGAAGCCCATTATGTCATCGGTATAGAGATTCACCGTGACAGGTCTTTGGGCATGCTTGGGTTGTCTTAGAAATCGTACATATCAAATATGTTAAAAAGGTATTCGATGGAAAATTGTTCTTTAGGAGGCATATCTATTCTTAAGGGTGACAAACTAAGAAAATTGCAAGGTCCTCAAACAGACTCTGAGAGACTTGGAATGAAGGATGAAACATATGCTTCTGTAGTTGGAAGTCTCAACTACGCAAAAATTTGTACACGACCAGATATTACCTTCACTACGGGATATCTGGGAAGATAACAGGTTGATCCAGGATTAACACATTGGCAAGTTGCAAATAAAGTGTTGAGATAACTGCAAGGACCGAAAGATCTCATGCTCGCGTACAGATTATCAGATCAATTGGAGGTCATTGGATATTCTAACTCAGACTTTGTTGGGTGTGTTGATACTAGGAAATCCACATCTGGTTATATCTTCCTACTTGTTGGACGAGCAATCTCTTGGTCTAGCAACAAACAAAAGGATGTGGTTGCCTCTAACATGGAAGTTGAGTATGTGGCTTGTTATATAGCATCTTCACAAGCTATTTGGCTATGTAATTTCATTGCACAACTAAGAGTTGTAGACTCTATAGAGAGACCCATAAAAATGTTATGTGATAATGATGTAGTAGTGAAATTTTCTAACAACAATTGTAGATCCAATGCATGCAAACACATGGAAATCAAGTTCTTGATTGTTAATGAGAGAATTAGACATCATTTAGTGTTGATCGAGCATATAAGAATGACTGAAATGCTCGTTGACCTCTTACCAAGGCACTTCCACCCAGGATCTACAAAGAGCATGTGCCTAAGATGAGATTAGTCGCTTTTTTAAATTCTTTTACTTTGATATGTGGTTGTGACATTATTTTGTGATATCACTTTGGTTTTAATGATGTCTGTTAGTAGTTTTATATTTAACTAACTATCGTTGGATATAATTGATTTGAATAACTATTTGTCATGACATTTGTTGAATTTATTCATACAATTTGATTACTGATTGACATCATATCATGCATATATTTGTGCCTAAGCAATGATACATAACGAGTTTTAAGTTTAAGTTTCAGGAATAAATAGTTTTGAGAAGGACAAACTCTAAAAGGACTTAAAAGCAAGAAAATGGACTAAGTTGCAAGACCTATGGACTAAGATGCAATAGAGAGGGACCCGGATGAAAAACCAAAGGACCAATGAGCAAATGAAGAAACTCCACACCATCATGAGGAGTTTTTTGGTAATTGGATTCAGGCTGCAAGCTACACAACCGACTAGGGTGCATCAGACATGAAGAAATCAAGCAACACAACCACACTCCAAAGCACAACCCGATCCAGACCTTATAGGCCGCCAATTGGCGGTCGAAGACCACCGATTAACGGTCTGTTTTGGTCCAGATCCGATAAAACTTTGTCGGGTCATGTATTAGAGTGTTTGATGTCTATTTTTATTAGTGTATTAGTCCCATATCGGGTGATTTTCCCCGATTGCCTTTTTCTTTGACTATAAATAGAACTCCTCCTCCTCCCTTGTATCCTACCCATTGCTTGGTGGCGTTCTCTCTACTTGGAGTAAAAGCCTTGAAGCAAAAACTCAAGTTGGACAAGAAAGCCACTTCTAATGTGAGTCATGTAAATAAAATAATTCTTCATAGTTTTGTTAGTTTTATATTGTCTATATTTTTGATGCTTGCATGTTTAGTTTGTTTTCTTTATCATAGTATAATTAGAATGTCTTCCTTTCTTTATGTGATTGTTAGATTAATGATTAGTGAGTAGTCCATCACCATTTGGGGGTGGAGAAGAGTGTGATTTGATTATGTGATGTATTAGGTGTATGTGTTATCTTAATCCTTTGTGCCTTAGATGATTTCCATAACCATCTAATGGGACTTCACTCTTATCTCTGATGTGCTAATGCTCTTGAATGAAGCTTAGCTCATTCTTAGATTAGTGGGCCTATTTTATGGGGAATGATGAGGTGAGGATAAGGATGGAGTTGATAAAGAAACATGACTTGTGGTTCCATGTACTCTTGTTTCCCTCACCTTAATTAATGTCTTGTATGTTTTAATGATTGTGTAAATCTTATTTCATATGGAGACATAGTGGGTTTGGTCTTTATGGATGAGTTCATTTATCTTCATTCCAATTATTGTCTTGTATGTTTTAATGATAATGTGTTATCTTATTTCATGTGAAGGCAAAGTTGGATCTAGTTTTATGTTTTTTTCATGTACTACATGTTGTGACGAGCACAATTGAATACAGACACCTACACATATTTTTGCATTCACATTCTTTCTCTACCCCCTATGGGGTTTAGTTTTATTGATTGTTCATTCCTAGTTTAGTTTAGTGTAACCAAATTCTTTCTCTCCTTTGTTTCCCACTTGCCTTTGAACTAACCAAAGTTGACACACCTCCCTGTGGATCGACCCGTATTTGCCACCGCTTCAACGCGGCCATGAACTTGCGATTATTTAAAACGAATCAATCAAGTTTTTGGCGTCGTTGCCGAGGAGCTGTTTTGTCCAGACTTTGGTGGACGATTTGAGTGGTTTTAATTTTTTGTTTGTAGTTTTATTTGTCATGACATTTGTTGAATTTATTCATATAGTTTGATTACCACATACAATATTTGTTTTGACTTCTGCCTTAGAATCTTAGTACATAGAAGTGACATACATTTTAATAGTGTATTACCGTTATGACTATTATCTTGGAGGTTGTCGTATTCAAATGAAAGTTTTGTGTTCTTTATGTGAATAGGCTCCTGGTCGCTCCACGTAAAGTAATTTACCATAAGATAGGTTAGACAAGTCAAGTGGGAGATTGTTGGACCCAAAGTTCTAATGTCCCACTAAAAGTGACTTGACTAACCTAATCGATTAAGTAAGCTAGCATATTAGGGAACACGTTAAGGTAAAGTGGTAGTGGGGTATATTATAACACGTTATGGGGTTTCAACATAACACTGCATCAATCTATTGTGTAATGTCCATCATCTCTGCTAGTGAGAGAGGCTCGGTCCATAGGAGTCTGGAGGCGGTGTTTGTGAGGATCGCAAAAAGACTTCAACCAGGCATTGAGAAGAATGACATGACCTCATGAAGTAAATCCCATAAGGTTCCATCATGTGAAACTGAACATTTTGGCAAAGATTACAAATTTATAGGTCTTTATTATTTTTATAGGAATCACCCACCCTATCATGGACCAGTATAGTAGTAAAATTTGGAAAAACGTTGGAGCAAAACTTAAGGAAATCCCAATTGGTGGATCATCCAATTGGATTTTTTCTTCCCATCACAATTCTGAAAACTTTCGCCTCTTTTGATTTCAGAAATATATAGTAGACTTTAACTTCATTTGTGCAAAACATTTAACAAAAGTTGTACAATCCTTTTTATGAATTTTTCAATTTTATAACACAACTCTTTCTTTCTCAAGATCAAACGGTCCATATTAATATCTGTTTGCTTTCATTGTAAGGATAATTGGTTGCCCATGAAGAAAATCAAGCAAGGATTGAAGCAAATCACACAAGGATTTTGCTGCACAAATCTCAAGCCCATTTTAGTGGTTGAAATACAACCTCTTAGGATCTACTATTGGCATCTTTGTCGGGGAAGTATATTTTGTGTCATTCTTTGCCAAAGCTAAACAGACAACGATCGTCATCACTGCGAGTAGTGACAGTAAGGTGATCTTTATCGTCTTGATTTTAAGTTGGACACATAAGAAAGCATTGGAGCTCCTAGTATTTGGAATTTGGTCGTTAATTTTTTTCAAATCCTACTCCAGTCTTCCTACATCAAACCTCGAGCAATTGCTAGTTGTTCTTTGTAGGTAAGCTCATATCAGTTTACTGATCCTCAAATACCTTCCCGGGGTATCTCTCCTAACATACAAATGATATCTACTCTATCATTATATTTTGAGTAAAACCACTAACTTTCACATCGAATGGCCACTTCTTTAGCATGCATTTTTGGCATTTGTTAGGTCATGTTCATATATTACATAAGTAGAACTATCAACTTTATGCATGGGGTTCTTCATTAAGTAGTGTAGAGCATGGAACCACTCGGATTATCGCGATTGGAACATCAGTCTGATTCTCCTCCAAGTTTATTTTATTTAATTTCTCTACTCCCACTAGGATTCTCATTCTCCAAACAGACGACATGTCTCGATTGAATAATTTTAGTGGTATGCAATGAGCAATAAAAACAAAAACCTTTGGATCTTTCTTGATAACTAATAAAATAAGAACTAATAGTTTTTTAAATTTGTGGTTTAAAAAATTTAGCCTTGCTTTTTCGACCTGTCAATAATTTGTAAGGTATTTTTGGAATAGATTTTCTTGGAACCCGATTTAAGATATGTGTGACTGGTCTTTAACACTTCCATCCACGAAAATTTAGGTAAGTCGATGTTACAAATTGTACTTCATACCATATCCATAAGTGTACGATTATGTCTTAAAGCTACACCATTTTTCTAGGGATCCCCTGCATTTAAAACTAAGGGACGATCACTACAGGAGAACAAGGCTTCACCGATGGAAACTATCCCTTGATGTAGGTGAATAACGATGGATACTACATCGACGCATGTTCGGACGGATAATTCTCGATAGTGTGAATTTTGACACAAAAGTTTCCGTTAAATTGTTTCACCATGTTTTTCTGAGCGAATAATCCAAACGACGAATTACCGATGGATATTCGTCGGATATGTCCATCGGTGTAGGAACACCAATTATTACTTGTTTTCCAGTATCATCGATAGATAGTTTCCTTATGCCCCAATAGCTTTGGGGTAACCTACAGTGACAAATAAATGCCACCATTATAGGCTACCAGTAAAATTGACGAAACTAATTACACATTCATACAAAATGTGTAAGCCCTATTCAGAATCCAGAAAAGCCTATTAAGTCTTTGTAGGTTTTGATTTCCCTAATCAAAAGATTAAATATTTTTCATCATTCATGCACAACACATTCATACATCCATCCACAAACATATAAACAGAAAAACTCATATAGGCATTCATCTAAAAGAAATTCATTCAAACAACAAACTTCATCACATAAGTTTTCGATTCCCAAAGTTGTCGAACTAAGTTTAACAATGATAGTAGACAAACAACCAACTCATTACTATCAAACATCCCGTGTTTGCTCTGCCAAATGGTCTGTGATTGTCATCTCATCTTGGCGGCGACGGTGGTGTGCAAAATGGATGGAATATTAATATCTTGCACGTTACAATACAAAATTACGAACAATATTAATATCCTGCACGTTATAATCCTTTTGGTCATCAGAAACTTGACGGTTGACTACATTACTCACAGTAGATGGGTTTTCACCTTTGTTAGCTCACTACCCACTCGCTTTAGTTCCTGACTCTCTCGAACACTTTGCTCAACTTCTGATCAAGCATTCAGCTCTGCTTGGGATGGCATCCCATAAGGTTCGTACATGTTTGTGGGGGTGATGAGACTGGAGTATATCCTCACACGTTCATGCCTCTTGTTTAGAAGAGTCCTGACTGGGTCCTCAACGGCAGTTGCTGAAGTGATAGAGCCCAGAGAGCTCGTCTCACCTGGTCATCGTAGAACCTTTAATCTTTCCTTGATACCATCATCTTGAAGAGAAAAGCAGATGGTCCTCAATTTTTACCAAAGTCGGTGTGCCTACCACAATATTTACCACCTCGATATGAACTCACTACATTAATTTAAGGTTTAGTTGACTTCAACATTAGCCTTAAAATATTCAATTTTACTAGTGATTCAGATGTTTCATGAATAGGATAAACAAAATGATAATGAGAATAATCATTAGTAAAAGTAATAATCATCAATAAACATAACCATCAGGGCTCGAAGTAGGAAAAGAAAGGTGTGGATATAATTTCCATTAGTCCCTCACTTCGAGTAGCCCCTTTCCTTTAACACATATCGGTGTGGATTTTAATTTAATACATTCAATGCAATTATTAAAATCACAAAATATAATGTATCGAGAATTTCATCCTTAAAAAGTTCTTGCATTATATCTCTTGAAATAGACCTAAACGACAATGTCATAATTTTGATGAATCGCCACTATCACAAGTTCACTTAATTTTGACTTTATCATTAATGGCACTATCCACATTCATAGACAACAACGTTCAGGTAGTCAGTTGCCTAAGTGCTGCTAGGTTGCCACATTGGGTGGTTGATTGAATCAGTTATAATACCGCAAGTGCACAACCATGATGAAGCAGTGGCAAGTACGGGTCGAGTCCACAGGAAGCGCGTGTGAGTCGAAATCCACCATACTCAAGTGAGGAAAGAAGAGAGAGGAATGAAAGCTGAATTAAATTATGATATGATTGAAATAAAAAACAAGCAATAAAACTAAACCCCGTAGGGGGTAGAGAAAGAATGCGGAAATGAAGATATGTGTACGTGTGTGTTCAATTGTGCTCATCACAACATGTAATACATCAAAACCATAAAACCAAATCCAACTTTGCCTCCACATGAAATAATATAAAAATTATCAATAAAACATACAAGACAATAATTGAAATGAGTCTAAATGTACTCATACATAATGACAAAACCCAACTATGTCTCCATGTGAAATAAGATTTAACACAATCATTAAAACACATAAGACATTAATTAGGATGATGCCAACATTAGCACATACATGCACATGTTGTGTTTCCTTCTTCCACCCACCATTATCCTCACCTCATCATTCCCCATGAAATAGGCCCACTAATCTAAGCGTGTACTAAGCATCATCAAGAGCATTAGCACATTAAAGATAAGAGTGAAATCCCACTAGATGGTTATGGAAATCATGTGAGGTTCAAATGTTAGGATTAACACACACTTAATACATCACATAATCACATCTTCATCTCCACCCCCCCCCCCCCAATGGGGATTAACCACTCTCTACTCATCTCTAAACTAAAGAAAGCATAAGACAACAAATCTAAACTCATCTCTAAACTCAAAGGTTAGGATTAACACACACTTAATACAAGACATTAATTAGGATGAGGCCAACATAAGCACATGCATGCACATGTTGCGTTTCCTTCTTCCACTCCATCCTTATCCTCACCTCATCATTCCATAAAATAGGCTCACCAATCTAAGCATGTGCTAAGCATCACTCAAGAGCATTAGCAAATCAAAGATAGAGTGAAATCTTATTATATGGTTATGAAAATCATGTGAGGTTCAATGGTTAGGATTAACACACTTAATACATCACACAGTCGCATCTTCTTCTCCACCCCCAATGGGGTGGACCACTTCCTACTCATCTCTAAACTAAAAAAGCATAAGAACAACAAAATCCATGAAAGAAACGTAGAAAACTAGATTAAGCAAGCATCAAACCCAAAGGAAATGACATCATAGGAAAGACATAAGGATAAAGAACAAGATTAAACTATATTAAAATGAAAGCTTACAAAGTTGCTCATTTTCTCTTCCACTACACTAAATCCGACTCTAATAAACAAGAAGTAAAATTTACTATACTAAACAAGAAAATAAACTAACCTAAGGTGGAGAGGAAGGAAGGAGAAGAAAAGAGGCATTACAAGTGTATTTTTCTTCACCAAATGAGTGGTCAGACTGGTCATTTAATGGAGGATTGTGTGGACTGGGAACAAGTTAATGCCACGTTCAACCATGCTAGAAATGACCCATACCCATCAACCTATAACTCGGGTTGGCGTAGTAATTCCAATTTCTCATCAAGCCAACAAGGTCAACCTCCTAGACAACAACCAAACCCGTATAACCAAAATAATACATCATCTGGGTTTAGTAACAATGGAGATTATGATGTTAGGTTGACAAGCTTGGAAAATTTGATGAAGACTTTTATACAAACAACCAACCAGTTCTTCCAAAGGCTAGAGACACAAGTCAGCCAACTCGCACAAATTGTAGCTGCAAGAGAAAAAGGTCAGTTTCCAAGTCAACCTGAGGTGAATCCTAGATCTAATGAATCATTCATGACAGTTAACACGGTAATACTACGGAACGACTGTATATATGTATTTAGTCGACACACCTAGCCTAATGAATCATTCATGACAGTTAATTAACGACTTAAGTTAAAGACATTTACAACCTCAATATCCTCAAGTGATACAAAGTGTAAAGTCCATTAATGTTCTTATTTCCATTACCCTTTTTTTCTTTTTTTCTTCTTCTTTTTTTCATTTCTTTTCTTTTTCTAGTTGGTGTTTGATTCTCCCATGGTCAGGTTTCGTGCATCATTTCCTATGAGGACTTACACTATCACGTACACATTTTCCCACATCTCCACATAGGACAATCCCTACCACCCGTGTAACGGGAGTTCGATCGGTGCATCCCAAGTCATATGACTCGAAAGCACCAGGCACAAAGTACCCTCAGACCTAATTTCCCGAGTGATAGGAGCTGTGCGAGAAGAGAGAACTCCTACTCACTTATTTCTTATCTACACAAGAACCAAAACCCCTATACTTAATGTCTCACAACAAGATTTAAAGGGTCATTGCCTACAAGAAATTTCCTTATATTAACGGACAGAAATTATTGACTCACTAGGTTAAAGGCGGACTTCTTTAATTGTGTGAGTACTGAAACCCTATGATTCCTCACCCCCGAGGGAAGCCCGGGGTGCATCCTAACGACTCGATAAGACCTAAAGACGGTATACTAGATATCAAGGATACATGATCAGAGACTTGCGTATTGTGGATGAATTCTTGGAAAAGAGAAATAGTTGTATATATCAGGGATGTATACATATGTGTCGGGGACACATGAAGAGGTGACACATTGCCATCTTATGATTGTATGTATCAGGGATATATACGTATGTGTCAGGGACACAAAAGAAGATGACGTGTTGTTGACGTGCTATTGTGCAAGTGGGAGATATTGGATTAATCTAAAGATTAAGATGATATTTGCCTAAAGCACTGACACGTGGCGCACTCTCATTGGTTGCGCATTAGGGTTTAGGGTGGGGCCATCTATATAAGGAGGGGAGCCTCCCATTGAATGGACTAATTTCTTGTGTGCAAACCCTAGCCCCACCAAACCCTAGCGGCCACCTCTCCCTCTCTCTCCCATTCGTCCCTCCACATCCACCAAGCTAATCCGTAGACTCTTGGGTTGTGGACACGTTCTTCTTCTCCAAGAGAGTAGGAGACCGACCGGTGAGAAGGATTCCGTAAGCTGACCTCCGATCTTCCTTCCGCTGCCACAGGTTCTCTCCAAGAAAGGTACTCCTGAACCTGTAGAATCGTTATTTGCTTACAATAAGTTTAGTCCCACATCGGGAAAAAATATTTCTATAGGTGTGGTTGATGTACTCCACTACTCCTTTACTGCCAAATGAGATTGATTTGCGGTAGTTGGGCATCCTGGTCTTGATTTACTTGGTTAATGAAAAAACGATTGACACTTGTGGTAACCTGGGACACTTGGGCGTGACTATTGGACAGGTTGAGAGCGAGCTATAGGTTGTAGTCTATTTTTTGGGTTATTTAAAGGTACAACAGACGTCGGTCGTACATAGCCGACGTCTAATTTTCCTTTCTTTTCTCTTCACATTGGTCCTAATTTCTCTCCTTAGTGGTTATAAACATGTCTTTTTTTCATTCATTAGGAAAATCACGAAAATACGAATATATTCAAGATTAAAAAACCAAAAAATCGCAATGTCGCATTCACCAACAATAAACGACACGAGAAGTATACTAACATAGAAAAGAATCGTTACTACAAGAAAAATCCGAAAATAAACCAACAAAAACGAACTTAACACTTACAATGGTAAGGATGTGGAGAAAGACGGAGGAAGAAGGAGAAGAGGGACGGAGAAGGGGAGGAGAGGTTGGGCCGTCGCTGCGGTGCCGGAGACGGTGCAAATCGGTCGCGGAGGAGGATTCAGTCGCGGGACAGCTAGGGTTTTGGTGGGTTTTCGTCTGAAATGAATGACAGAAAACGTGTCTGTTCATTTTCATTAATACTTATAGATGTCGGATTTTATAAATAACCGACGTCTATACCCCGACGTCTATATGCAGGGATTATAGACGTCGCCCGTATATAACATATGACGTCTATAGGTCGACGTTTATACCTTATAGACGTCGGCTGCACAAGGTATTCTAATACCCGACGTCTATTTGTCGACGTCTATACCCCCATAGACGTAGGATAAACGCGGTAATACAATAACCGACGTCTATATTACCACATAGACGTCGGTCGAAGTAACAACCGACGTCTATGCTATGCTCTCCCTCCTAGACGTCGGCTGTTATAACGGCCGACGTCTATTTGGCGACGACTAAAGCCTATTCTGCACTAGTGTATACACCATGGCATGCATACACATCGGGAATATATACAACGGTCGGTTGGACTGCCAAAAGTCATCGTATATACCTCTGTATATCCGACATATAAACTTTTCAGCACTAGTGTTCATACCCAACATCCAAAGCATATCTTGGAATATCAGTTTACAACTAGCATAGGCATAACAAAAATGTATAAATAGACCAATCATAGATAGTTTGGGCGTTAAATATACAACAAACATAGATAGTTTCGGCGTTAAATATACAAGAAACATAGATAGTTTGGGCGTTAAATATACAAGAAACAAGCGTGATGCTCTTAAATTATAAAGAACAAAAATATAAGCCTTCAGTAACTGAACCATCAAAATAGGAATTGCAGGTAAACTTTCAATAGTCATTAATGAACTCCTCAAACACACATTAATGATATAATCATTCATTTTTAGTAGGCCATCCAAGTTAGGATTCCACTCGTCAAGCTTTCTATATTTTTGTCATTTACTGTAGAATATAAGCACGTATTTCTGACTATTATATATCTCATCATTTCAACAATCCACTGAGAGCATCTAGCTCTACCAATTGAAGTTAGCATCATATTATTAGAAATCATGTTCATAATCATCAAATCAATTTAAAAATTATAAACCGACCATAAACCATTTTATAAAAAAAGAGTCATCCACCTTTGTCCGTAAAATAATGATCATTGCCTTGTTAATTCAATGAACATGACCAATAGTTGCTTCACCTACCATAATCTAGTCACATTAGGTCAAATTTCAATTAGGAATTAAACAAAAATGCTTTTTTATGCAAAACAAGAATTTCTATTTCTAAATTTGGAATGTCAAATATCTAGGATCAAATTTGGAATGAGATAATATATAACAACAATGTTAGCCCAATATAGTTGGATTGTATTATGAAGTTTGGAATGACACAAACTTTCCCACGTAGAACCATTGGATTAGTTTAATTACAGCCAGCTATATCAAGTTTGGAATGAGATAATTCACCTTTTCCAAAAAAAATTAGCAACCTTGAACTACAACGAAAAATATAAACTACGTTTATCAATTTGGCCAACAAAGGGAAATTAAATAATTAAAACTATGTTATACTTTGATCTTTTATTGATCAAGGTGTTAACTTCACATTCTTTTAGATAATTAAACGACGCAAGCCGCTATCTCAAATGTCTTTGCTTCGAATTTAAGAGAACATTATTGAAATGTCCGACAAGTACTATGATTAGTAGCATATTATGCATCATATTCATATTATATTTCTTAATTGTACTCACATATTGTGTTACTTGAGTGTTTGTTGTTTCAGGTATTAGGTAATAAAAAAGAGAAAGGAAGAGAAAAAAAACCGAAACGTAAGACGAAATGACTTAAATGAACCAAAATGGACATCTCGGTCATACACAATGATCCATCTGCAAGAGGGAAGGACCTGAACGTAAGCCCGAATGGACCAAATAGCAAACCGAGAAACTCCGCACCATCATGATGAGCATTTTGGCAATTAGATTCGGGTCCAGACTCCAATTACCGATCTGAGTGGACCCCCACGTGACTAATTGAAGCACTAAACAAGATATCTGAAAATAGGTTCAATCCAAGAAAACGGGCCACCAATTGGAGGTCCCTTTTTCTCAGACTCCGACCCAATTTCACGTGGATATGAGTTATGTGTTTATATCTATTCTGGGAACATTTAATTAGTCCCACACAAGGGGTTTGTCCTCAGTTTCCTTTTTACATGACTATAAATAGAACTTTTCTTCTTCATTTGTAATTCACTCATTGTTCGGTGTTCATTCTCTCTACTTAGAGTAAGCCTTGGAGCAAAATTCAAGTGAAGAAAAATACTACTTGTAATGTGAGTCATGTAAATAAAATAATTCTTCATAGTGTTTTTTAATGTTGTCTTTTTTTAATGCTTGCATCTTTAGCTTAGTTTGTTTTCCTTATCTTAGTAAAATTAGGAGAATGTTTTTTTGAAAGGAAAGTGTTCTAAAAGTTTTACTTTTATATGTCAATTGTTATGAATTGAGTGTGCAAGCATTTTGTTCTTTCATTATTGTATTTGTTTTTTGGAAGTGTTAAGAAAGAAACGCTTGGTCCTTAACCGTAGAGAAGGGTCAAAACAGTCAACCGTTTTGCGTTCGGTCGACCGGGTCCTTAGGGACGGTCGACCGGACAAGGATCAGAACGCATGGGTCGATCGAAAATTATCAGGACATGGTGTGATAATAGGATCGGTCGACTGGAAATTTCCAGGACTTGTCTAGGAGATATAGCGGTCGACCGGTACATGGACACGGTCGACTGAAATTTACCAGGAGAAATTTTGGTAGGTAAACGGTTGACTAGAGTGAGATGTGGTTCGACTGAAATTTTCCTGGGAATTTTTCTCATGAATATTTGGTCGACTATCTGGCTCACGGTCCTACGGAACTTGCAAAAAAATGAATTGTCGGTCGACCGATTGGAGAGTTCGGCCGACCATTCAACACGATTTCTGCCTGAAATTTTAAGAGAATAATTAGATCATTTTCTGGATTAATTCCAGATTGGGTCAAACATTTTTTAGGATGTTATGTGGCAAATTGGGATTAATTTTAGGAGAGAAAAAGCAAAAGATCATGGCTAGAGAATAGTTCATAATATGGGTGTTTTGGGAGCCTATAAAAGGACCCCTTACCCTACTTGTTTAAGTTAATGCAAAAATTCTCTCTCTCCCTAACCACCCAATTAATGCATCCAAAAATTCTCTTAATAGTTTTAAGTTTTGGAGATTAAAATCTCAGGAGCTTTTAGAGGGGTTATTAGCTAGATTCTAAGATTAGTTAGAGATTTATTGACTAGCTAATTCTCTCTAATCTTGTTTAGAGTTTGGTGAATACGTGGAGACGAATCGGCGGTCATTTCGACAGGCAAGGGAACTCTGGATCTTCGAAAAGGTTTTAGAGAACCTTTGGGTACGATCCTCCCTCTTTTGTTTATTTTAATATGTGTAGGATTGCATGATATTAGAATAACATAAACATGTACATAAAATCAATGGAAATATGAAATCAATCATGTATGCTTGCATGAATTTTTAAAAATTATACACATACATAAGGACACAAAATCCAACATTTTTTCCTTAATACAATTGTTAGTTTAATGAGTAGATAGTAGATCCACCCCATTTGGGCTGGAGGTGATGTAGATTATGTGATAATGATGAGTTATTTCGTTTGTTTTATTTCATGTGCTTACTGTAGATCTATACTTGTAGCATGCTTAAACTTGTATTAGATGGGATAATGTCCACACTAGGTACTTATCTCATGCTAGCTTTAGAGTTTATCTTGTTGCTTGTAATGGTTTGATGGAAATGACTTGTTAAGTATGGATCCATGTTTGGTGCGCATTCACATGAATGATTTAGATTGTATGTAGGATTAATTGATGCTCTAATGGTTACACTAGGTACTTATTACATGCTTAACAATCTAAAATCAACCTCAACTTTATGTGAGATATACATGTTCATGGTTTGTCATGTAGTGTTGTGTATCCTACACTTAGATTCTACATTAGCTTCTACTTGTATGCCACACAAACTACACTTATGCCTGATTGAAATGAAGACTCACACACACACACATACCTACACACCTATACTCCATGGGGGTTTAGTTTAATTATTAGTTCGCTCATAGTTTAGTGTAGTTAGTGTAATCAAACTTCTTCTCCCCTTATCCACTTGACTTTTAAAGAACCACAGTTCACACACCTCCCTATGGACTCGACACGTATTTGCCACGTTAACACAGACATCGTGCACTTGTGGTTAAGCTTTATTGAAACATACTACTATCATAAGAACAATTTATTGAATTTATCTTCAACCCAGCTAAAAAAGATATATAATCATATCCTTTATCCACTTTGACGCCTAAAGCTAAATCGTAAAGTTTCGATTCCATAGACAACAATGTAATACAAGTTTGTCTTTTGGATTTCCATGTAATAATAGTTTCACCAAAAGTGAATACATATCCAAGGGTAGACTTATTATTTCCGAATCTAGAACACCATGATACACCAAAAATATTCATTCATAATTGGAGGAAAATTAGATTAACATAGAGAATACTCCTCAGTACCTTTAAGGTATCTCATTAGCCTATCAAAACCATCTCAATGCTCTTAACTAGGAGTACTAGTGCATGGTTGAGTAAGCCAACTCTATAGGTTTTGCATAGTTTTAGATATGTCAAAAACAAACAAGACACAACAACATGATATGTATGGAATTTGTGTTATGTTTGTAATATTATTTCTTAATTCAAGTGTTACATATGATAGGGAATATAGACGATTGTACAATAGCTGTTGGAGGAGAAATAATGACTTACCTATTACATTAGATTATGATGCATGTATGGAATGTTTGTTGCCTTGATGTGATATCCGACGATGTGTTTCCTTTGGTGAATATAGTCGTTATGTTTGATGAGTGTTTCCTTAAGGCGATGATGACCATTAGCATCTGAGCCACCTTAGTATTTTAACACTCCCCCTCAAGTTGAGTCCGTAAGAGGTACGTTGAAGGAACCCAACTTGTGAAGAATGTTATGGAATTGTTTCTGGTCCAACGATTTGGTGAAGATATTTGTGAGTTGGTATTTTGTTTGAACATAGGGAACATCAATTTCTGTAGCTTGAATTTTTTTTCTATGATGAAGTGATTGTGCACTTCTACGTGCTTTGTTTGTTTGTGGAATATGGGGTTGGAAGTGATGTGATGAGTGACATGATTATCACAGTACATTAGCATAGGCTCATTTTAGGGAACCTTCATTTCTTTGATAAGTTGTTTGAGTTAGAGTAGTTGCTAGTAGTGGATTCTATGACCCTATATTCAACTTCAACATGGGATCTTGCAACAACATTTTGTTTTTTACTTCTCCATGTGACTAAGTTTCCACCAACGAATGTATAAAACTCGATCGTAACTGCCAGCCCAGTCTGCATCGGAGTAGTCAATTATTGAATTATAAATTTTTTTCCACTCATATCCTTTGACCTGGTGTTTTCTTTAAATATCTAAGGATATTGTCTATCATGTCAATGTGGTGTTTGTGAGGAGCATGCATGAGTTGGCTTATTGTGCTAACTGCATAAGTTATGTCGGGTCTGGTAACAGTGAGGTAAATGAGTTTTCCTACAAATCGTTGGAATTGCCCTACGTCATTTAGAGGTTCCCAATCAGTGGGTACGGTCTATCGATTGGTCTCAATTGGGGTGTTGGCAGGTTTGGATCCTAATTTACCGGTTTCCTTAAGGAGATGTAGAACATATTTCCTTTGGGATAAAACAAACCTTTCCTAGAGTATGCAATTTCAATGCCTAAAAAGTACTTCAAGACTAGATCTTTGATGTCAAATTTAATTTTTAAATAAGATTTCACAAAGTCGATCTCGTTATTACTATTTCCAGTGATTATGATGTCATCTACAGATAATGATGGCGATGCTTTTAAAATGCTTGATAAACATGGATGCATCACCAGAACATTTAGTATAACCAAATTGAATGAGAGTGTGACTAAGTTTTGCATAGCATGCCCTAGGAGATTATTTCAATCTGTAGATTGGTTTGTGGAGTTTGCAAACCTGATAGTAGAGGAAGTGATACCCTGGAAGAGGAGTCATGTAGACTTCTTATTCTAGAGATCCTTGAAGGAAGGCATTCCAAACATTCATCAGATAGAGATTCCACCAATAGTTGACAACAAAGGAAATGACTCTAACAGTGTTCATTTTTGTTACATTGGCAAATGTTTCTAGGTAATGAAGTCCATAGGTTTGAGTATATCCTTTAACAACAAGTCTAGCCTTGTATCAGTCAATGGAGTTGTTACTATTGTACTTAACTTTATATATCCATTTACATCCTACAAGTTTAGGTTTTGAGGGGACCAGAATTCAAGTTTGATTTTTTATAGTGCTTCTAGTTCTTCTTTCATGGTTTTTACCTAATTAGGGTTTCTAAGAGCTTCATGGTAGGAGGTAGGTTCACTAAATTTATCAATTACATTTAAAAAAGAGTGATAAGATGGAGTTATGTCGTTGTAAGAAATATAATCCTGGATGGGGTAAGTTGCATTGTAAGTGATGAAGTCTTGGAGATGAGCTAGAGTACGGGTAGGTCTTGTAGATCATCGGGTGGGAGTTTCATCATGTTCGTCATTGTGCTCACCTGTAATCTGACTGTCTACCCTGTCTTGGGGAACAAGAGTTTCCTCAAGAGAAGGAGAGAAATCAAACATGTCAAAGGTAGGGAGAGGAGGTGTCTTACATGTTGAATTAGTGTTTGTAGATTCGAAGTATGATTCATTTTTGAAAAAAGACACATCTCTAGAAATATAAAGTTTGCAGTTCAAAGGATCATAACAGTTGTACCATTCCTTTTGAAATGCGTACCTAAAGAAACAGTTTTGATAGAATGCGAATCAAGTTTATCAATTCCTTTTTATGAACATAGCAAGTAAAACCAAATTTTGTAAGGTGATCTATACTCATTCATCTACCAATGAATATTTCTTAAGCTTGTTTATTTTTAATTACAGGACAAGGGAGTTGATTAATAAGTTACACAATAGTTAAAATAGCTTCAGACCAAAAAACATTGGGCACTTGAGTTTGAAATAAAAGAGATCTAGTAATATTTAGAAGGTGACGATTTTTCCTTTTAGAAATACCATTTTGTTTAGGAGTGTTAATACACGTGGTTTGATGAAATTTGCCTTTTTCAAAAAATTGAAATATTATTGATGTATTCAAAACCATTATCAGACCTAAGGACTTTATTCTTAGTGTCCTACATATTTTCTACCAAGGCAACATACTCACAAAAAAAATTGAAAAAACATCAGATTTTGATTTAAGCAAGTATAACCAAGTTGTGAGAGAAAAATCATCGAGAAAAATAATAAAATATTTAAAGTCATTATATGATTGAACTAGGGTTGGTCTGCAGATGTCAGAGGGTATCATCTCCAGAGGTTTCCTTGTCTGAGTTGTAGAAGATTGGAGGGGCAGGGCAACCATGTTTATTTTGCTAAGCAACATGTCTCACAATATAATTCAGTATTCAAATTTAAACTAGGAAGTAATTGTTTTAAAACAGGAAAAGATGGGTGTGCCTGCATTTGTGCCAAAGGTTGGGTGTCTGAAAAGACACGTTATTAGCAAGTAAATAATTATTTGAGTCTAATACATATAAATCATTAACAAGCGAGCCTCTACCAATCATCTTCCCCTATTGTTAGGTCCTAAAATAACACATCAAAAGGTGTAAAAATCACATTGCAGTTCAAATTCGAGTGATTCGTGCTATAGAAAGTAGATTAGATGTGAATTTTGGAACATATAGTACAATTTTGAGACATGTCATTTAGTTATGTGGATTGTCCGGTTCCGTTGAATTCAACTTGATTTCCATTAGCAACAGTGACAAATTTGTTTGTGTTTGAGTTATAATGTATATTACGCAAAAGGTTTATAGTTCCAGTCATGTGATTGGTAGCACCGGTGTCAATAATCTATGAATTAGGAGTAAGAGTAAAGTTTGTGATGTTGGCAAAACGATTAATACTTGAAGCATTACCACTTTGAGCCGCATTTTGATCAGAGATTTGTAGGAGACTGTTAAGGTGTGCAAGTACATGGCCCAACTCCTTCTGGACTAAACTTGGCCCATAACTAGGCCCGCTAACCGTTGTAGCACGCTCCCCCGTACCCACGTGAATGCTAGCGTGGAGACCCAGATATGGAGTATACATCTGTCTGCCCGACCCATCCGAGTAATCAGGTATTTGTGATCCCCGTGGGTTTCAGATATAAAACCCCAACTTTTGGATAATGACTCGACTTACAACCATTTCTGATTTTTATTTCCGAAGTTAGGGTTAGGGCTTTGGTCTGTTTTGTCGTCGTCGTTCTTAGGGTTACCTCTTCCACGCCCCCTTCTTTCTCGATGTCCATCCTTTGGGGGTCGGAGGTGTAGGTAGAGGAACAAGCACTGGTCACGGCTATGTCGTTGTTTTTTTATAGTTGTTGTAGTGTTCGTCTTCCCATTTTTCGAATTGTCCCTTTACTTTTGTGGTTTGGTTTCAGTTGTGTGCAGCGACGAACACTTGATTTTCGTTGTTTGTGGTTTGTGGCATGGCGTGTCTTTGGGTTTCCTCCCGTTCGACCATCGTGATGATTTGACTGAGGGTGGTAGCTCCGATGATAGCAATATCTGAGATTTTAGGGTCTCGTAGCTTGAGTCGAGTCCCACCAGAAATTGGTAGACCCTATTTTTCTCGATCCTATCATTGATGATTGTGGGGTCTGTGGTCGGCAGTTCATAGATCCCGAGTTCATCCCACCAACTTTTAAGAGCACCGAGCTATTCAATCATCATTTTATCCCTTGCTTCGTTGGTGCGAGTTCTTGTTTGACTTTGAAAATGTGGGCGAAGTTTTGTTGTTTCCCATACAAGTCAAGGATGGTATTCAGTGATCATTTTACGCCCTTGCTATATATATAGAGACATTTTTTGGCATTAGGGGGAGAAAGCGAGAAGCTTAAAGAATGTCAAGAAAATGTATTATATTGAACTTGAAGTTCATAAGAGAGTATACGTACAAGTATTGTTGAACCTGAAGTTCATAAAATCATTACCTTGCAATATCTAGCAAGTAATTGTCATACATTTTTATTGATCACAAAAGTGTGACTGTGTCTTGTATTACTACACATAAAATGCATAATATAAAGTGAAGATCTCCACATGATAAAATATATTTGAGCTCAACTAACGCCAGAAGCATGGACTATAACATATATTATTTGTGGAAATGAAAATAAAAGTTAGTCACTCATTACACCTCCTAAAGAGGTTATTCCTAAAGAATATAAACTCGATAAAATAAAAGTAGCTGCTGGCAAATATAATAATTCCGGGAAAACATAATGGTCAAATCCTAATATTTTGGGAAAGGACGAGAATTTGATTATTATAAAAGTTGCAATCAAGTACGTTGATATGAGAGAGAAACATAAAAAGTTTATCGTCGACGACTAATTCACCTTCTTAGAGCATGCTAATTCAAGAGAAAATCTGAATCCAGAACCTATAATATTATAAGAATGCCAGAAGCATTCGTATTTGAAATGAGTAAAAGAAGGCTAACAATATATAACTAGAGTCGCTTATTGGACCTGTAGTCCTGATTTCGGAAGAATGTGAATAGCATCACATTACAATAACATGGTGGTACATTATAAAGCGAGTAGTGACACAAGGGTTTTTCGCATGACCCAATATCCATTATGATATTACTCATTCTCTCGAATTGTATAATATTACGTTATGTTACTTGATCAGTATGACATAATATAGATAAGTATATGAGATATGTTGTGACTGCAAATTTGTATAAGTCACTTGATATTGATATATATAAGAGTCCCTGGACGACTAAATTGCCCAAGGCAAATCAAAATTAAGAGATGCGATATAATTTATGAAAAGACCGTCATATGAACAAACAAAGAGAATATGCATATCATCTCGAAGAATGATATGAAAAGAACTCTTGAAGAAATTAAACACGTACCCGTGAAATATTTGAATTTTGAAATAAATGACTGGAGAAAGGTCAACTATTTTTCGACCTGTAGTTTGAATATCTCTAGAAGAAAATTGTTACAATTATTCAAATGTATACTGAGATATTATACAAAAAGTTCACCTAGAAACACATTAATGATAGATCGAGTTATATATATGAGATAAAAATTTACTTCAGTGATGCTTCCTATATCTCTAATGCAGAACAACAAATCACAAACTATTTTTTGATATTGTAGAGATGTTACAATTTTTATGCAAGTTGGTGAGCTACGTATCAGGGGGAGCAGATTTCTAATTATCGTTACTGAAGTATGATTATCCCTATAGTTGTAGTCATTTTCCTTTTCCAAGTTTTTATCCCATAGGATTTTACTTGGTAAGGTTTTTAACGAGACAACTTGTGCAATTGTGTTAGCGTATGTCATGTACTCTTTTTCCCTTAGCTATTTTTCCACTGGTTTTTGTAGCAATGTTTTTAACGAGACATGAACATAACGTTATATTATTTAAGAGAGTTTGTAAATGTATATTAAATTGAGGGGGAAAATTATACGCTCTGCACTCTTTTTCATTCACCAAGTTTTTGTCTCACATGGTTTTACTTGGTAAGGTTTTTAACAAGGCAGACCGAAAAACGTATAACAAATGGTGATCATCCAAATGGGAGTGTTATGAAAATATACATGTGATGAATGATTCACCTTCCAACATCTTCATTACTTATTGTAACATCTCTTGTATTTACATATATATTTGCATTTCAATTAATATAGATTATGAATGCTTGTAATTTATACACACCTCTAAAAATATATGAGGTTGTGCAATGTAATGAAAGATGATGAATGAAAAGTCTCTACCTTTCTCCCTTAAATCTCAATGTCTCTTCGTTTCTCAATAAAAACATGATAATACATGAAAAATTCATGACATTTTTGTTATTAGTTTATTTGAGTTATGTTCTTTGACTTTTTCTTCTTTGAAACGTGCTAAGTTATTTCATTTGTATGCAATGTTTTTCCAAAATCTATGAAGGATTTATCATTATTTTGACATGATCAACATTATGGAAAGTGAACTAATTTACATTCCTTTCTAGACCATAAACATTTATTAATTCAACAAATTCCAACCTCACCTCATCGGAAAACGTGGGAAATTGAGGTGAAACTAGACTTGATCCAATTTCGATACTTAATGTAATTAGTATGTTTTGTAATTCTTTTTTAAATTATCCGTCGGTGTTGAATTTCAACTGCTACAACTTCTGCAGGATAAAATTTGACAAAAAGGTGCCAAGAGTTGCATCCAAACATAGTCATTGTTATCAAAGACGCAATGCAAAGAAATTAATGATTTTTCCAAGCCAAAATTGTTGGAAAAGGATTCAAGAAAATACACGCCGAGCCAAAATCGAGGAATTAAGTCTTGGATTTTTTTATAGTAATTACATATTGGAGTCCTAATTGCAAATTTGAATTATAGAGGACAAGATCGTACTACGGGTTCAAGATATATAGGTTGCATTTTGGACGGAAGTCGAGTATTTCTCAATAATCCAAACGGTGCACCGTATTAAATCAGAGTTTAAAACTACATGATTACATCAGATATAACAAAATGAAGTACAAGTAATCATGTCGAGCTCGGTGGTCCGAACGAGAGGATCATGATCACAAAATGCGTGCGCCCGCCGTCACCACCCAACTGGACCTATTGCGGTCCTGCAATAAAACATGCAACAACAATGCTTGACTTTCCATAAGGAAATCTCGTATGCCAAGCTCACATATGTGCATGTAGTAGTACACATGAACCTATCATACTAGTAGCATGTCATGTCATCAACAGTAAGGAAAGTAGTTCCCCCAAAAGGTAAAATGGGACGTCAGTCCGACAAACATCATCGGGTCTCCCTCGGAGACCTACCGTAGGCACATACGGTCTAACGGAACAAGACGTGACGCTCCCCACACGCGGCTACACTAAACATGGGGTTCGGCAAGGAGCATGTGCCAGGTCCGCGCCATAAGAAATAGATTTGTAACTTCGTAGTCAAACCACCCCAACAGAGCCCTCGCTCGGTTGGTCCATCAATCATCATCTCAGTAGGTGCCCAGCCGAGGAAAACATAGACGGAACAACATCGGCCCATCAAACATCATAGCCGAAATAGCATCGGCGACATCACCGGCACAACATCGGTGGTCAAACATACGTCCAGCACAGCATCAGACGGGTCCGGACCAAAGTCCGCCGGGTCATCAGGCTCCACGAGCCACACATCATACATTGGGATTTGCGATCCCTCTGGTCTGCTACTCTACAATGAGTCCATCAATCCATCGCATTAAGTCATGATCCATACACAGAGGTGACACGTCCCAAATACCCACACTTTTTCACAAGGCGGTCCCTGGGCAAGCACGCGTAACGCGCCCGCCGTCACCTCCTGGCTCACGTACTAGGCCAAGACACGGGTTTCCGTGGACAGAGTCGGCATCAAACAAGGACCGAGAATTATGCTCTGCGCACAAACGGTCGACCGAAAGAGGCAATCCGGACGACCGTTCCCACAGGGATCGGTCGACCGAAAGTCTGCAACGGTCAAACCTTCTGCGCCTAACCTAAGTCCCAATGGTTAAACAAGAATCTAAAACTGGTCGACCGATACGTGGTCAAAATCCAGAGTTTGGTCAAAATCAATTAATACTAACGGTCGACCGACTCAGGGGTCCCGGTCGACCGAATACTACCACGGGCATCCTAGTAGTCTAAGTCATATATCGGTCGAACAACATACCAAAAACGGTCGAACAACATGCATAATAATCAAGTACACTAAAGTTCCGGTTCAACAAAAACATAGAACCGGTTGACCGAAATCCTACAGGAAACCTCCGACCCACCAGCACATGCACTACCGGTCGACCGCCACAAGGCATCGTCCTACCGGTGTTGGTTAAAGTCAAGAAAAAATACATTACATCGGTCGACCGTCCGAAGGAACCAGTCGACCGTTGGTCGTCTGCAACCATGCACCAACCAAGGATTTACACCTTCCTCGTCGCCGATGAGGTCTTCAACCTCCCGCGACCGACCACCACTTCACCCACGTGCGGTTGAGCAAACAAATCACACTATTAAGCCGACATACCTTTCAAAAACGACGAACCCACCGGAGCCTCACTCGCGCAACGTCGCCTATGGAGATCCTCCTTGCGCGCCAACCTCCGCACGCCTCACGCCTCGACTGCCTCTTCCGCTGGAGCTCGAACCACTGGGGCAGAAGATGGTTGCTTGGTGAGAATTGAGGAAATGAAAAAGGAAGAAGAAGAAGATGGAAGGAGAATGATTGCTTTTAAAGCAAATCTCATCCTCACCCAACACTCCCATACCTCCACACTCCCCACCATACCTCTCTCTCCTCCTAGTCAAACCTCCTCTTAACCCCACTTAGCCCCTAATTGGGTTTAGGGATATAACAATTATACCCAATCGTTTACCCATTTATCCACATGAAGGTTCATTATTGCAATCGCTTGAATAGGCACATCATAACAAATGAGGCAACTTAGAAGCAGCAGATATGAACCCACGTGTACAATTTGCTATAGATACATGGATACGTCATTTTTCATATCAGTAGGATACACTACGTCGTGGATACGTCTATACCAAATTTTATTTAATATGAGTATCATGTCATCTTACCCTATAATGAAATCAATAAGTATGAAAATGTCTATAAACTTTACAAAGTGAAGTGAAACGAAATAGTGAGCGTTCATGCAATAAGTTTTTACTATAAACTCAAATCGAATGCTTACATGCATGGATATGTATTTTATAGACAATACTATAATATGTTTCATACTTTTTTGAAAGTAAAAATGGTTTTTTTTTTGTTTTTTGCAAGTAATGTTTCTTACCTCTTGTTTTAAATATTTATGAGAAAATATCCGGAGGTATATAATTGTCTATGGTATTGGTAGAGTATACATCCTCTCAGTGCAAGTTATCAAACAATCATTTGATAATTCATCCCATCGTATTAAGGATTCGACTTTTGATGATATCCTATTGGGTTTTACTTTTTTTTTTAAATCCGAAAGTTGTAGTCCAAATAGTTAGTAGTCAGAGAACCACGCAAGACACATCTCTCTTTATTATTTTTGGAATCAAGATTGCAATTCTACCTTGTTGCTTTCTTATATCATATAAGTTATATGGTAACATGATGAAACTTGTAGGAAATCTAAATAGACATATTCGATGGACTTATTTCAAAAATCCAGCGGGAGTCGGGAGAGCATGTACCCCACCAAGGTGGATCCGCCGCCCATGCCTTTTTGAGCATTTTACCCCAGCATGAATATTAGTCCTAAATACTTCGGCTCCGGATTCTATTTGTTTACCTAAGGGTCAAGTTCGGTCATGTAATGTTCTTTCAATATAACGTAGATTTTTTATATAATAGGAAAACGAAATAGTAGATCTGGATTTCTGACTAAAGTTATATTGTCAAAAATCATAAAATTTGAGAGTTATTTCCTATAAAATTAAGAGACCAAATTTTGTAACAAATATAGTGCGCATATTGGTTCCATCTCTTAGTTCCATTCAAATCATATACTAAATTTGATGATTTCAACATTCATTGATAACTCAAGTCATATATCGTGATCTATGGATTAGATTTCGCATCATATTCAAAACATAGAATATATTGAAAGAACTTGAGCGAATTTGACCATCAAAGCAAACACTGAAAACATAGATACCAAATAAATGATGAGAATCGTGCTAAAAATATGTCACTCCTTGGCACTTGCCTTTAACATATGCATTATTCAAGCTACAGCTAAAACAAAACTTTTAGGGAAAAAATAAAAATAAGAAAATAAAAATTGACAAGATATAAGAGTCCTGAAAATATTTGGCGGAACAAGAGAAACAAAAAATAGTAGTTGATAAACCGTTCCTAAAGTTAAAAACAGTAACTCAACTACACTTTTCTATTTTCACTTATTTCTAGGAAATCATGTATATCAATAAAAAAAATAAACTTGATTTTACCATGATAGGATAAAAATTTGGGGTATTTTGGTAGCACATTTAGATTTCTGTTTTTTTTGTCATCAATTTAAGTACGAACTTGTAAGGGTTCTGTTGATTTTTGAAATTAATTTTTTTAACTACAAATTATATATTTCAACAAAATTATAGAAAATTGGTTCTTGAATTAAAGATAAAAAAGACAAGGATTTCGATTTTGATCAAAATATTTAAAAAACTCATTATTGCGTAACAATTAAATGTATATTTTTGAAATGGATGTATGCCTTTATCTTAAATATTTAAAAACCAAAAATATTTCAATTTTTTATAATTTTTGGGTTAGAAATTTTCTAAAATTTTCATTGAATTTTTTGGGTTGGAGTAGAATATGTTATTTCTGGGTTGGATTTTTTAGATATTGATTACATGCTTTGGGTTTTGAGGATTTGAATTTACTATTTTATTTAGGGGTTAAAACATATCAAAAGATGAGTCGTTTTGGATATTTTGATCACAAAATCAAATGCCTCCTCTTTTTATATTTAATTCAAGTACCAACTCACTCTATTTTGTTGAAATGCTTAATTTGAAATTAAAAAAAAAATCAAAAATCAATAATACAATTACAGTGTGGTACTTGAATTCATGACAAAAAAAAGAGATGTGAACATGTTATCAAGATACTCCAAACATTATCTTATCATGTTAAAATTGAGTTTGAATTTTTAATTAAAATTCATGATTTGTTAAAAATAAGGATGATAATTTGTAAAGGGTAGTTAGGTTACCGTTTACTACTTTGAAAATGGTAACCCGACTACTGTATTTATTTTTCTTACTTCAAATATTTTAAGAACTCTTATACTTTGCCAATTATTATTTTTATTATTGTTTTTTTTTTCCAAAGTTTTATCTTATTTTCTAATTAATTACAAACTGTAACGTTAACGAAGACATAAAGATCTTTCATAAGTATAACCTGGTCACGACTTCTTTTCAAGAACTTAATCTAGTGAAGATTAAATTTAACCAAGATAAGGGTTATGAGAACATCAAAAACGACAAAAGGCATTTGAAGATTAAAGTTGATCAACAAGAGTTAAGACTTTTATGATTAACTAAGAGATTAAATAAAGTAGTTCCGATTATCTATGGGTCCACAACTCCACAAGGCTAATATTACTTTACAAGCATTCAAAAAATATTGCCATAAGATGCTGATGTTGTTTGGTGGATTTCTGTTGAAAAACTTTAATTGTTAACGTCTGTGAGTTTGCATCCAACAAACAAAAACAGAAAGATAGAAGATTATAGTTATTTAATGTTTGTACTTACATTTGATTTTGATGTTTGTATGTGTTTACAACTAATATTTTTTATAAAAAAATTGTGGAGTATGTGGTTTGAAAGGGATATGATGATGGTGTTGGCTTACCGCATCCAATAAGCTATGATTTAAGTGAAGGCGATAGTTCTAAAAGTCTAATTAGAAGTTAGAAATTGTAGAATCGTCGTCATTACAATTATATCCTTTTCCATGGGCAAGTAGTGAAAAAAAATGAAGTATAGCCGTGGCAAAGAGTATAAAATGTAAATTACAATTTATCCCCTCAACTATAAGTGAGTAACACTTTATCTTAACTTGAAAATGTCATATGTATACTTTAAAACTTTGAATGTGTAACACATTGTCCTTTCTCCATCATCAAATTCTTATTTTTAAATATATTTTTTATTATTTTTCATGTTGCTTGTCAAACATACTTCTAATCTCTTTACAACAACAATCCTATCACATTGGAGATTTGGTTCTGTTTAAATTTGGGTCTAATTGGTGATCAACAAAGGTGATTTTATAACCAGTAAGGAGGTCAGTTCACGCTTAAGAAAATGAATGACACTGATACTTTGGTGTGAACTTGAAGGATGCTTCTATAGCAAGAAGACTCGTCAAGGGACGAGCAATCACACTGAAAGTCCATCATGAAACGCTGATGAAACTAAATTGACCTAGAAATTCTCATTTCCATTACATTAGCAGCTAGTGGAATCATACAAATTAATAAGCTCCACCTGGTCCATATCGACATCTATTCCTTCTATTAATATCATGTGTTATAAAAGAATTCCGTTTGCAACCATAAACCGATACTTTTCCCATTTAAAAGTCAAGTTCTTATCTTAATTTACACCGCTTTAGGAAAGGGTTCAAGTGGTAAAAGCACTATCAAAGACAAACCTAGATGTGATGTTCCACTATATATGTTGGTGCTGGTTCCTTTTTATGTCATTGGCCTCCCTATGCTCCTCGAGAATTAAAACACAACGCTACTCAAGGCCAATAATATAATCATGAGAAGTAATTCATTTGCTCCAAGGAAAAAGTATTTCATACCCGTGAGGAGTCCTTCAAATTCGAAGTTGGGGGGCTCCTCTGAAATCATGCCCAAGAGGAGCTCTCATGATGTGCACAATATCTACATCTTCGTGCAATTCACCCCCGTCCCCTTCGACATCATAATCATATAAGATGTATGTTGATACAATTACAAATATACTCATGTAATACAGCGGGTTACATTTGTCGAATAAATATTCCAATAGGATCCAGATAAAGCCAACGTACAAAAACATGTATAGGAAAACAACAAAAGAATGAATAGTGATCAGAGACGACCTCAAAGACTGAGTCGTCGGAAGGCACTTGCCTCAGAGAAAATATCGGGCCACATACCAGTGTGTTTGATGGTCTGCCAGTTTTTTCCTAGGATAGAACGGTCTCACCGTCGACCAGGTGCACATCGGAGTCGACACACCACGAAAGCAGCGCGGAACCTCGCAAGAATCAGTCGCAGAAGAACTCTGGATTCGGAGACCTAAAATCGACGGAGAGGGACGATTTTCGTAGAGAGAGGATGATAATAAAACGTGTGTTTCATGGAGAAAACCAACCAACTGTGATTTATATGTATAATTTTGTAACCGTCAATGACTTAATTGAAAAAAAAACAGTTAACATGAGGTCCAAAAATATACACCCATCACCCTGAGGCTAAAGCCTCTAATTTCCCCCAAAACTACCGTTGCCTCGCCCCGCCCCGGACGGGACAGGACGGGCGGGCGCGTGCGCGCGTATGTGGAGAATTCTCTCCTCCTATCTTTCCACCTACAAATGGTCAAGTGAATAAGATGTTTATCAACATCCTTCAACTTGTTAGCTTCACCAATGTGGGACAAAAAGTGAGGTGAGCACATGGCACATGGGGCAATAGTTATCATCTTCATCTCAACATTGGATTTCTTCAATTAAGTTATTCTTGGACCTAGCCCAAACTCAATAATCCAACAATCCCCCACAAATCCGTTGTTGATCGAGCGACCAAACCTTGCAGCCTAGTGCTTTCAGTAATGGTACCTTTCGGGTTTGAACCACGACCCGAGTCCTTCAACTTTTGCCCCACGGGAACTAAGTGAAACGAAGTCTTGAGCTTGAACCTTTAGTGTGGAGATGTCCATTGGGAACAACACTAAGCAGGTTATGCTGCAATCTACATGGTTGATGAATTACGGTCATGCATCTGTATCCTGTTTCATGAATGCTTTCAAGGAATAACCCACATTCCTCTAATTGCGGCCACACAATTGCATTCACATAGTTGGACCTCTCCAAAGATGCACTGCTAACATCTTGTCTTAAAGACTTGAACTCATTCAGAGTCTACACTCTTACTAAACTTGCAGCAACATATCAATTCTTTGGGGTATTGACACAGATACAATGTATGACCTACAAAATATCACCAATGAGTTGCACTTGACTCACTCATGAACTTGTTATTACCACATTGAACCAACTTTGTGGGATCTCCACTCAGATTGGTTGGGTTGCCATTCAAGATGAGTCATGAAATGGGTCTCAGTCCCATCCCCAACTTGGATTTCAGAACATGAGCTAGATCAAGTTCTTTGGTGAAAGGATCAGTTGTATTGTCTTTGGTACCAACCAAATCAACAACTATCACACTTTCCGAGATTAATTCCCTTACAAAATTTAGTCTGACTTGGATGTATCTCCTTTGTTTATGGTTATACTTTGAGCTTCTTATCTTTGCAATAGTAGTCATACTATCACAATGCACAAATATTGCAGGAACTGGTTTGCTAGTCATTGGCAATTCAGAAAGGAGTCATTTCAATCATTCAGCTTCCATTCCACTTGTATCCAAAGCACAAAGTTCAGCCTCAAAAGTAGATCGAGACAATATGGTCTGTTTTGTAGACCTCCAGGAGTCTGCGCCTCCACCCCGAGTAAAAACATAGCCTGTAACACCATTACTCCTAGAGTTTTTGGCTATCCAGCTTGCATCACTATACCCTTCTAGTACAGCTAAGAATTTCCCATAATGCAGCCCAAGGGTAGAAGTACCCTTCAAGTACTTAAGTACTCTATCCAAAGCATCTCAATGAGTACGATAAGGACAACTTGTGTATCTACTAAGTTTGCTCACCGAGAATGAAATATCAGGTCGTGTGCAATTTGCAAGATACATCAAGCTACCTATAATCTGAGAATATCTCAGTTGTGAAACTGGAACACCACTCTTGTTCTTGTACAAAGGTTTTGATGAATCATATGGGGTTTTCACAGATCTACAATTCGTATAGCCAAATCTCTCAAGAATCTTCTTAACATAGTGAGATTGAGATATGGAAATACCATCAATTGACCTAGTCAGTTTGATACCCAAGATCACATTTGCAACACCCACATCCTTCATCTCAAACTTAGTACACAAGAAGGACTTAGTTTGAAGTATTATATTTAGATTAGAGCTAAACAGTAAAATGTCATCAACATATAAACACAATGCAATACATGCATTACCTTGAACTTTGCAATAAACACATTTGTCAGAATCAATAACCTGGAATCCAAATGATAGTATAATTTTGTCAAATTTCTAATGCCAAGCTTTTAGGGCTTGTTTAAGTTCATAAAGAGACTTAACAAGTGTACAAACTTTGTTCTCGTTTCCAGAAGCTACAAATCCTTCAGGTTGGTCCATATAAATTTCTTCTTCAAGATCACCATGAAGAAAAACAGTTTTTACATCCATTTGATGGATCGTAAAATCATATACATACGCCAATGCTAAGATCACTCAGATAGTAGTCATACGAGACACTGGAGAATATGTATCGAAGTAGTCTATTCCTTCCTTTTGTTTAAACCCCTTGGCAACTAATCTGACTTTATACTTATCGATGGAACCATCTAGTTTTAATTTCTTTTTAAATATCCATTTACAACCGATCGTTGAACAACATGGAGGAAGATTTACCAACTCCCACGTCCCATTAGAGGCAATAGAGTCCATCTCGACCTTAACTGCATCTTTCCAATGCTTTGCTTCGGATGAAGCCATAACATCCTTGAAAGTGTTAGGATCACCCTCGACGTGGTATGTGATAAAATCACTTCCCAAATCCTTGGCAATTCGAGAACGTTTGATCTTTCTTGGTTCAATTTCAACTTGAGCTTGAGAAGACTCAAAATCGGCAATGGACAAATCTGCCCCCACATTTGTCATCCTTTCCACATGCTCGTGGATGGAACCAAACGTAGAGGGATCAACTGAAGAAGAAACTTGTTGAGGAACTCCAGACTTTATGGGAAATACAACCTCAAAAAATGTGGCATCACGAAATTCAACAATTGTGTTAACATCTATGCCAGATATCTCCGACTTGATTGCCGAAAATCTGTACGCATAGCTATTAATCACATATCCGATAAATATTGCATCAACAATCTTGGGACCAAGCTTTTTCCTCTTATGTTCAGGGATTAACATTTTTGCAAGACAACCCCAAACTTTAAGATATTTAAAGTTAGGTTTTCGACCACACCAGAGTTCGAATGGACTATCCTCCTTATGTTTCTGAGGAACTTTATTCAGAATATGTCAAGCCGTATTCAAAGTTTCTCCCCACATATATTTGGGTAATCTTGAACTCTCCAATAATACATTAATCATATCAGATAATGTTCTATTTTTTCGTTCAACAACTCCGTTAGATTGTGGAGAATACGACGTCGTCACCTCATGAACTATGGCAGAATCCTGACACACTTGTTCGAACAGGTTGGACGTATATTCACCACCTCTATCGGATCTCAATCTCTTAGGTTTCTTTTCAGTTTGTGTCTGTGCTTCATTCTTAAAAATAAGAAACTTAGATAACGCTTCATCTTTACTTTTCAAAAGATAAACATAGCAATACTTTGAACTATCATCAATGAAAGTGATAAAAAATTTCTTTTTATCCTTAGTTAACATGCCATTAAATTCACAAGTATCAGTATGTACTAAATCTAAAATACTAGTATTTCTAGTCACATAATGAAATGGTCTTTTCAGTTGTTTAGCCTGTACACACACTTGACATTTTTTTTTTCTCAATAGCATACTTAGGAATCATATCTAAATTCATCATTTTTTTCAAACATTGATAAATTACATGTCCTAAACGTTTATGCCAAACATCACCAGATTCAATGGAATAAACAACACGAGAAGACACATCTTTAACAGAAATAGCATTGTGATTATAAAAGGCTGGTTCAACATGAATTAAAAAAGCACCGCAAGACAAGTACCCATTGCCAATAAAAGTACCAGCAAGAGTAATCACAACTTTGTTACATTTAAATGTTACTTCATAACCCTCAACTACCATACACGGACCACTAATAATATTGCGATGAACAACAGGCACAAGATGCGTCCTGTGCAGTGAAAGAACTTGTCCTAAAGGTAACTTCAAGTCGATACATCCAATTCCAAGCACCTTTGCAACATTCCCATCGGCCATCGCCACAGATCTACGATCAACAGGCTGGTAAAAGACAAACATTGACTTGTCAGCACATACATGCACATTAGCCCAAGTGTCAACCAACCACTCACATGGTTCATAAATGGAAAAAACTTGACCATTAACAGAAACAAAAACTTACTGTTGGTCTCATCCACCTCAGTCAATACATTGACCTGTGGAGTCGATTCAGTGGTACCTTGTTGGCGTTTGGCTTCCTTGGAAGGACAATACTTATCCCAGTGCCCAACCTGTCCACAATTCTAACATGGTTTATTTGTTGGTTTTTTCTGGATTTTCGACTTAGGTTTTATCTTATTAGAAGATTGTGGTTTTCCTTTAAAATGCGACTTAGATGAGGATCCAATTAATACATTTGCCTTTGGTTGGAACTCTACAGGCATCACTTGTTTTTCACCCCGATGTTCCTCCTCGATTGCAATAGTAACCGTGAGGTCATCCATAGTTAGTTTTCCTCTCCTATGCTTTAGAGACATACCAAAGTCCTCCTAGGATCGAGGGAGCTTCTCGATAATTGACATTACCAGAAACTTTTTAGGAAGCTTCATGTCAGCCTCTTTTAAGCCATGGATTAGGATCATAAACTGATGGGCCTGTTCAGTAACTGACTTGCCTTCCACCATTTGAAACTTTAGGAATTTTCTAACATAATACTTTTCATGACCTAAGTCCTCGGTATTATATTTTTTATCCAACTCATCCCATAATTCCTTTGCAGTCACAGAGGCAAAGGAGGACAAACTATATACATCGAAGAGCATATTGGACAGAGCCAACAGAATGCAACCTCGACATAATTTGTCCTTCTCTATCCATAGCTCTTGTGCTGCTTTGATTTTGGGATCTTCAGTTTCAAAAAGTGGAAAAGTCTTTTCAATACATCAACTAAACCAATAACGGTCAACCAGATCTTCATACGTTGTTGCCAACATTTGAAATTCTGCCCCGAAATTTTTTTCGGCATGCCTGACTTGTCCACTTTGGGGGCAAACAAACTATTACACGACATAATTAACGATATTTTCTCTGAGATTGTTGATACAATTACAAATATATTCATGTAAAACAGCGGGTTACATATGTTGAATAAATATTCCAATAGCATCCAGATAAAGCCAATGTACAAAAACGTGTACAGGAAAACAACAAAAGAAGGAATAGTGATCAGAGACGACCTCAAAGACCGAGACGTCGGAAGGTGACTTGCCTCAGAGAAAATATAAGCCCACATACCAGTGTGTTTGACGGTCTGTCGGTTTTCTCCCAGGATAGAATGGTCTAACCGTCGATCAAGTGGTAAAAGCACTATCAAAGACAAACCTAGATGTGATGTTCCACTATATATGTTGGTTCTGGTTCCTTTTTATGTCATTGGCCTCCCTATGCTCCTTGAGAATCAAAATACAACGCTACTCAAGGCCAATAATATAATCATGAGAAGTAATTCATTTGCTCCAAGGAAAAAGTATTTCATACCCGTGAGGAGTCCTTTAAATTCGAAATCGGGCGGCTCCTCTCAAATCATGCTCAAGAGGAGCTTTCATGATGTGCACAATATCTACATCTTCGCGCAATTCACCCCCGTCCCCTTCGACATCATAATCATATAAGCTGTATTCATTCAGAGGATCGTGAATGAGGGATATTCATCGTTCATCGTTCTCTAATCATTCTTCAAAGTCCCTAATCAAATTGACTTATAGTGTCGTCCAAGAGTACGTCCCGGTTAGTTCCTTTGCGGTGTTGTGAACGCATGAAAAGTCAAGGTTAAGTTCCTAAATTACAACTTCACAAATTCAGTACAACAATTTATCAAGGCGTTAGGAGTAGCCGATAGTGGTCCACCAAAATTATAGGAATTTCAGATTAGGTGTTTTAAATCATTTTAATTTCATGGGTGGCTATTTCAACAAGAAAACTGAAGTCCGTGATCTTGGTTAGTACATCCTTGTTCTCTTCCTTACGAACTTTAGGCGGTAATGAAAATAATAATAATTGCAAAACAATGGGGGTACATATGTCAATTATCAAGTTTGTTACAATCCAAATAAAGTCAATTAACAAATTCATGCAGACAAAACAACAAATAAACAAAGTTAAGTACAAAGAACACCTCAACCGATCCCCTTTTCAGACTCCCCTTAGAGAAATTATCGCCTCCACGTCCCGGTGTGATGGGGTGCAGACACTTTGTCCAAGGATAGAACTGTTGCAACATCTTTGTCCAAGGATAGAACAGTTGCAACATCTTTGTCATCGCACTATAGACCCGGAATGTTGCTTTCAACATAACTAGTAGGGGGTTGTGATGGAGAGAGAGAAAACTCATATGTATCTTGTAGGTGTTTTCCGAATGGAGTGTCAGTCCATTTATAGTATAATATGGCACAAAAAAGACTCATGACCCTACATCCATCCACTCTCTCCACTCCTTGGAAAATCAAGGAAGAGAAAATGTTATATACGTTTTTCCCCATTCCACATTTCGACGTGAGGCTAAACCCAACAGTAGATTTTAATATCCCAACATTCCCCTACAAATTTATTGTTGATAAAGCAACAAAACCTTGCAGCCTAGTGCTTTCAGTAGTGGTACCCTACGGGTTGGTTTGAACCACAACCTAAGCTTGTCAACTTTACCCTCATAGGAACTAAGTGAAAAGAAGTCTTGAACTTAAACCTTTGTTGTGGAGACATCCATTGAGAACACCACCAAGCAGGTCATACTGCAATCTACATGATTGATTCATTATGACCATGCATTTGTATCATGTTTCATGATTGTTTTCAAGAAATGACCCACAATCCTCTAATTGTAGTCACACAGTTGCAGTCACATAGTAGGGCTTCTTCGAAGATGCACTGCTAACATCTTCTATTACAAACTCAAATTCATTCAAGGTCTACACTTTTACTAAACTTGCAGTTTCTGCAATTAACATATCCATTCTTTAGGGGAATGTATCACCATGTTGCTGCATTCAACTCGCTCAAGAACTTGTTATTACCACATTGAACCAACTTTGTGGGATCTCTACTCAAATTGGTTGGGTTGTCATTCTAGATGAGTCCTAGTACGGATCTCAGCCTCATCCCCAACTTGGATTTCTAAACTTGAGCTAAATCAAGTCTTTTAGTGAAAGGATCAACTATATTGTCTTTGGTACCAACTAAATCAACAGTTATCACCCTTTCCAAGACCAACTTCTTTACAGATTTTAGCCTGACTTGGATGTGACGTCTTTACTTTTGAGTATACTTTGAACTTCTCAACCTTGCAATGGTAGTGATATTATCACAATATAAAGATATTGCAGGAATTGGTTTAGTAGTCATTGGCAATTCAGAATGTAGTCATTTCAACCATTCATCTTCCATTTCACTTGTGTCCAAAGCATAAAGTTCAATCTCAAATGTAGATCGAGACAATATGGTCTGTTTAGTAAACCTCTAGGAGATTGCACCTCCAACAAGAGTAAAAACATACTCTGTAACACCATTACTCAGAGTTTTTGGCTCTCTAGCTTGCATCACTATACCATTCTAGTACAGTTTGGAACTTCCTATAATGCAACCCAAGGGTAGAAGTACCCTTCAAGTACTGTAGTACTTGTGTATCTACTTAGCTCGCTCACCGAGAAAGAAATAGTTGGTAATGTGTAATTTGCAAGATACATCAAACTACGTATGATATAAGAATATCTCAACTGTGAAACTAGTATACCACTCTCGTTCTTGTACAAATGTTTTGAAGAATCATATGGGATTCTTACAAATTTACAGTTTGTATACCCAAATCCCTCAAGAACCTTATCAATATTGTGGGATTGAGATATGAAAATACCCTCAGTTGACCTAGCCAATTTGAGTCCCAAGATCACATTTGCAACACCCATATCCTGCATTTCAAACTTAGTACACAAGAAGAACTTTGTTTCATGTATTATACCATGGTTTGAGCCAAATAGTAATATGTCATCGACATATAAACACAATGCAATACATGCCCCACCTTTAATTATGCAATACACACTTGTCAGAATAAATAACTTGGAAACGAAATGATAATATGACTTTGTCAAATTTTTCATGTCATGCTTTAGCAGCTTGTTTGTGTCCATAAAGTGCCAACAAGTTTACAAACTTTGCTCTTGCTTCCAAAAGTTAGAAATCCTTTAAGATGATCCATATAAACTTCTTCTTCAATATCACCATGAAGAAAATAATTTTTACGTCCATTTGATGAATCGTAAAATCAGATATGGATGTTAAAACCAAAAGCACTCGGATAGTAGTCATGCAAGACAGTGGAGAATATGTACCAAAATAATCTATTCCTCCATTTTGTTTAAAATCATTGACAACTAATCTGGCTTTATACTTATCAATGGACCCATCTAGTTTCAATTTTCTTTTTGAATATCCATTTACAACCGATTGTTGAACAACCCGAAGGAAGATTCACCAATTCCCATGTCCCATTAGAGACAATGGAGTCCATTTCGGTCTTGATTGCATCTTTCTAATGGTTTTCTTTAGAAGAAGTCATAGCATCATTGAAAGTATTCAGATCACCCTCGATATGGTATGTGATAAAATTACTTCCTAAGTCCTTGGCAATCCTAGACTGTTTGCATCTTCTAGGTTCCAGTTTAACCTTAATTTGTGATAACTAACGTTTGGTCATGGACGAAATGAACGGATTTACCCTACATTTGTCAACATTTCCACTTATTCGTTGATGGAACCATATGTAGAGGGAGCACCTACACGTGAAACTTGTCGAACAACCTGAAGGAAGATTCACCAATTCCCATGTCACTTTTGGGGGGTGGAGATGATGTTCATATATATTGTGAAGTTTGAACGTTTGATAACTTTTTGATTGTGTAGACTTGCATGTTTTGTATGTTCATGGGGGGTATTTTAATCATCTACATGTTGGGGAATTTTGATGGGTTTTGCCATAAGATTTAGACACTTTCGTGCTTAGTTTTCTCATGTTTATTGACTGAAATTTCCTATTGAATATGCTAGATGTTAGTTATGTGTTTGTATTTGTGTTTGCATGCTTGATTGATTGAAGAAACTTTGTTTTGATGGGTTTTGCCATAACAATTAGACACCTCCCATGCTTACCTTTGTTCTTCACATGAGTTTATGGTTTTTGATGAGTCTTGACATATCTTTAGACACTTCTTATGTTGAGCCTAATCTTATGTTAATCAAGTCGTAATTGTCGATACGTTGTGTGAATGGATTGAGAGGTTTTGCCACATCTTTAGACACTTCCTATGCATGAAGACACACACACACGACAAACACACATACTACACATTATTCTAGCAATTAAACTAAAGAAGAAAGGAGACATTCTAACTAATGTAGCCTAAGATCAAAGAAGCAAGACTAAGCTAAGCATGCATAAAAAAAGACAACATAAGAACAAAATAATGAAAAATTATTCTATTAAATGACTCACATTACTTGTAGCATTCTTCTCCACCTTGAGTTTTTACTCCAAGTCTTACTCCAAGTAGAGAGAATGCCACCAACCAATGTGTGAATACAAATAAGGAGGAAGAGTTCTATTTATAGGCATGAAAAAACGTAACCGGGGACAATCCCCCTGTATGAGACTAAACACATACTATAAATGGACATAAAACAACATAATACACGACCCAACTCAACCATGCCACATTTGGACACATTTGTACCATTAATTGGCGGTCTAGGACAGCCAATTGGCAGACTATATGTGTTGGATCGAGTCTGGAGTATGGTGGCTCGGTTCTGGCTTGATTTATTGGTGTTTAATGAACCCGGTTTAGTTGTTGATGGTTGGGACTGCATTTAATTGCCAAAATACTCCTCACTAAGGTGTGGAACTTCTTGATTTGCTCGTTGATCTTTTTTTTACATCCGGGTCCTTCTCTCTTTCATCTCAGTCCATAAGTCTTGCAACTTAGTCTTTTTTCTTGCTTTTGAGTCCTTTTTGAATCTCTTCTTGTCAAACCTATTTATTCCTGAAACTTAAACGTAAACTCGTTACATAGCATTGCTTAGGCCAAAAATAGAGGAAAAGACACAAATATATGCATGATATGATGTCAATCAAATACCCTCACACCTAACTTTTGCTAGTCCCGAGCAAAACAAAGAAAGGAAAAAGCATACGTAAAATAGGAAAATCCCAACTCACTTTCGTAGGAATAATGGTTGCACTTAGCACGTGCAACAAGCCATTAAACCTCATTGTCGCCAAGGAGGAGTGTTGTCTCCTGAGGGTTTTCAACTGATATACCCACAAAATCTGAACATTGATGCATTAATCAACCTATAAACACGACTCGATGGACTCATTTTTGTCGATCATTGGACACAGTAATTCTACGGACTGACTGTATATATGTAATCAATCCACACACCTAGCCTAATGAACCATTCCTGCAAGTTAGTTAAGGACTTAAGTGACAAACATTAGCAACCTTAACATCCTCAAACGATACAAAGTTTAAAGTCCATTAAGGTTCTTATTTGTCCTTTTTTCTTTTTTTTCATTCATTTTCTTCTTCTTTTTTGGAGCATTACATTGGTTGGTTTGTTTGATTCTCCCAGGGTCGGGTTTCGTGCATCATTGCCTGTGAGAACTTACACTATCACGTACACCTTCCATCAAATCTCCACATAGGGCGATCCTTACCACCCGTGTAACGGGAGTTCGGTCGGTGCATCCCAAGTCAGATGACTCAAAAGCACCATACATTAAGTCCCCTCGGGCCAAATTTCCCTAGTGGTAGGAGCCGTGCTAGAAGAGAGAACACCACTAATTTATTTATTTATCTACATGGGAACCAAAACCCCTACACTTAAGGTTTCACAAAAAGAGTTTAATGGTCCCTGACTACGACAAACTTTCTTATACTAACAGACATGAATTATTTGACTCATTAGGTTCATAGTGGACTTCTTTAGTTGTTTGAGTACTGAAACCCTATGATTACTCGCCCCAAAGGGAAAACCAGGGTGTATCATTGCGACTCGATAAGACCTTAAGCCGGTATACTAGGTATCCTAATGCATCATGCTCAAGACAATTCTCTTCTCTTTTGATTGCCTCAAAACGGTTTTGCACATGCTAGACACACGCAAAACCCACAAAACATTTTCTTTCGCAAACACATGAAGATTTTTGAAATAAATTAAAATTTTGAAGTACTAGGCAAGCAAAAGAAGACAAGTCACCCAAGGATCATGGCCAACAGATATATCGATATTAAATGCAGAACACTAACATGACCCTAACAATACAAACAAAAGAAAACAAAAACAAAAGGAGAAAGACTCGACTATGTACACATGTAAAACACCCCCCACACTTACTTCATGCATTGTTCTTAATGAATGTGAGTATGATACTACATGGATTTTTGCATGAAAAAGAAAAGATCTCACCAACGTGAAGCACAAGGAAAGTCTCACGGTCATGTTGATGGACATAAACCCGAAGTCCCAAAAACTTGTGAGATACTTAACAAGGGAGACAAATACGTCAAACAAATGTGGCCCAAATACTCAAGGGTTGGGGCCATAACAACCAATGCTCACTTGTTGAGTCTTTTGTGTTTTTTTTGAAAAATAAAAATGTATAAAAATAAGTTTTCATCTTCATTTGTCGAAGGACATCAAATGGAAACCTCAAAAGTGGGTCAGTGCACTTGGAATGAGAAGATGACACGACGTGGGGCCAGAATACTCATGCATGGCCCCCCTCACAAAGAGCACAAGCTGAAAGGAGAGGTTTATGAATTGGACGCAAACGCATCTCATTCAAATGATCAAACTGAAAGAGCTTGAACCTCTCAAGAGTTTGAGACATATTGTGCAACGGAAGAAGAGATTCTCCCATCGTAGAACTGAAGTTATGATCGTTCATCCAAACTCTCCAACCAACAGTCTAGTGGGTCGGAACGAGGTGAAGAATCTCGTTAGGCATGTCTTACTCACCTGGCGAACAGAAAGTGGGTCTCTTACCCAAGGTATCCTCTAAGGAACTCTCAATACCCTCATTGGCGATGTGATTGTTTGATGTCTCATCATTTCCAAGACGACCAGGAACTATAGTGAGAGGCAAACTCTCATCATGTTGTATGAGATTATGGGTACTGGGGAGCTCTTGCTCCACCACAGGTGAGTCCTTAGGAGGCACAACAATAAGATTGTGATTCAATGGCCACGGGACAAAAAGATAAGGCACAATCTTGTGCTGACTCATAATGAAACTGGTTCATGTCATTCTCAATTTGAATCGAATCCCCACCATGTGATCGTGAAATAAAATAAGTGACGAATGATGCATGTAAGCATGTATGTGTGTGTGTGTGTCTTCATGCATAGGAAGTGTCTAAAGATGTGGCAAAACCTCTCAATCCATTCACACAACGTATCGACAATTACTACTTGATTAACATAAGATTAGGCTCAGCATAAGAAGTGTCTATAGATATATGGCAAGACTCATCAAAAACCATAAACTCATGTGAAGAACAAAGGTAAGCATGGGAGGTGTCTAATTGTTATGACAAAACCCATCAAAACAAAGTTTCTTCAATCAATCAAGCATGCAAACACAAATACAAACACATAACTAACATCTAGCATATTCAACAGGAAATTTCAGTCAATAAACATGAGAAAACTAAGCACGAAAGTGTCTAAATCTTATGGCAAAACTCATCAAAATTCCCCAACATGTAGATGATTAAAATACCCCCCCATGAACATACAAAACATGTAAGTCTACACAATCAGAAATGAGACATTCTAACTAATTTAGCCTAAGATCAAAGAAAAGATTAAGCTAAGCATGCATAAAAAAGAGACAACATCAGAACAAAACAATGAAAAATTATTTTATTAAATGACTCACATTACTAGTAGCATTCTTCTCCACCTTGAGTTTTTGCTCCAAGGCTTACTCCAAGTAGAGAGAATGCCACCAATGGGTGAATACAAATAACGAGGAATAGTTCTATTTATAGGCACAAAAAAGGTAACTGGGGACAATCCCTCGATATGAGACTAAACACATACTATAAATGGACATCGAAAAACATAATACACGACCAGACTCAACCATGTCACATTTGGGCACATTTGTTCCGCTAATTGGCGGTCTATATGTGTTGGATCGAGTCTGGAGTTTGGTAGCTCGGTTCTGGCTTGATTTCTTGGTGTTTTATGAACCTGATTTCATTGTTGATGGTTGGGTTCGAATTTAATTGCCAAAATACTCCTCATTAAGGTGTGGAGCTTCTTGATTTGCGTGTTGATCCTTTTGGTTTTACATCTGGGTCCTTCTCTCTTTCATCTCAGTCCATAAGTCTTGCAACTAAGTCATTTTCCTTGCTTTTGAGTCCTTTTCGAATCTCTTCTTCTCAAACATATTTATTCCTAAAACTTAAACATAAACTCGTTACATAGCATTGCTTAGGCTAAAAATAGAGGATAAGACACAAATATATACATGATATGATGTCAATCAGTTATATCTTTAAATAACCCAAAAAATACATTACAACCTATAGTAGACACTCAACCTATACAGTAATAAAACTCAAGTTGCCTAAATTCTAATATTTTGACCATTAACCAAGTACATCAAGCCCAAGATGCCCAAGTGCCCTAACTCGATCTCATTCAACAGTAAAGGAGTGGTGGAGTACATCAACCACACCAACAAATAAAATTCCGATGTGGGATTAAACTACGACAAGTACAATAGGCGTCAACTATATAGGGTGACCGACGTCAATACATATATTACGACATATAAATGTCAGTCTACAAGGAGCATATACGAGTCGGATTCACGATACTCGAGTGGGAAAAGAAGAGAGAGGAATGCTAGCTGAATTAAACTACAATGCGAATGAAATAAAAAACAAACGATAAAATAAAACCCCTTAGGGGGTAGAGAAAATATGCAGAAATGAAAATATGTGTAGTGTGTGTGTTCAATTGTGCTCATCACAATATGTAATACATGAAATCCATAAAACCAAATCCAACTTTGCTCCACATGAAATAAGATAAAATATTATCATTAAAACATACAAGATAATAATTGAAATGACCCTAAATGAACTCATGCATAATGACCAAACTCCATTATGTATCCACATGAAATAAGATTTAACACAATCATTAAAACATACAAGACATTAATTAGGTTGGTGCCAACATGAGCACATGCATGCACATGTTATGTTCTCTTCTGCCACTTCTTTCTTATCCTCACATCATATTTCCCCATAAAATAGGTTCACTACTCTAAGCATGTGCTAAGCTTCACTCAAGGGCATTAACACTTTAAATATAATAGTGAAAATCTCATTAGATGGTTATGAAACTCATGTGACGTTCAAAGGTAGGCTTAACACACACACACACACACTAATACATCATATAATCACAACACCTTCTTCTCCACCCCCAATGGGAATGAACTACTCTCTACTCATCTATAAACTAAAGAAAGCATAAAAACAACCCAAAACCATAATGCAAAATTCAGGAAACTAGATGAAGGGAAACAAGCACTAAGGAAATGACATCAAGATAAAGAACAAGACTACACTATATTAAATTGAAAGGTTACAAACTTTCCTTCTTCTCCTCCTACACTAATGATCAACAAATAAAACCTAAACTAATGGAGGAGCAAGAAGAAGAGGGAGATGAGGGATTACAATGATATATAGACTAATACATAGTTAGGATTAATCTGGAAATAATCGACATGGTTAGGATAATATGAAAATAATCAGACGACTATAAATCACATCTGATGGTCCTGGAATGCTCTGACCCGAATACCCAACCTCCGACCAATATTTGAGACCCTTTGGACCAGTTTGATCCGCCAGTGGCAGATCAAATTGATCCGATCATGTTGAAATTTTGTCTTCTGCTTTATTTCTTCTATTGGCACGTGGGGTGAAGCTTTGGTCCACTATCTCGACCCGATTTGGTTTTAATTAGAGAAATACTGATTTGGTTTAAGTCATTGCCACACTAATTTGTACTCTCAATCAGGTCCCTCCAGGTTTTCACTTTGGTCAATCCTGATTTGCGATCTAGTCTTTGTGCATAACAAATATGTCCTAAGTGGAAGTGAAAACTTGACTTGTAAAACACATAAAATTCCTAATCGTGTTCTTAGGAAAATTCATTCTAGCTACCATAGGGTTAAATCTTGGAGGCTCGAGAAGGACAGGGGACGACAATGCTTGATTATGCCATGAATGACTATAGTGCATGTTAGCAGTATATGCAATGTGCTGTGAATTTTTATGCATTGTATGATTGATTGTGTGGTTGTGCTAGGTTAAAGATTGAGGAACCACCAAAAATTGTTTGTTGAAATAAGATTTAATAAAACTTAAGGGGGGTTCGTTTATCTAAGATTATATGATGATGAATATGGACTATATCTGTGTCTATTTATATAAAATTCACATGCTCAAAATACCTAGAGCAATGGACATGCAAACCTCATTTGGATGGACTATAATACCACACCTACCAGTGATACAGTAAATACAACTTCATGGTGTAGGTAAGGTGTACTTTAATCTAGAGGCATGGGGAATAGATTTCACAATAACAAGTAATACTAACGTGGAATCAAAAGCCATGTGTAGAAATCGCAAAGCCCAAGAAGACCGGTGATTTTATAAAGGTTTGATCACAACCATAATCTTGTCTTCTTCCCGAGTTCTGACTGATCTTTCGATTCTTACTCGAGTATTCACTATCCTCCTCAGCTTTACGCAACTTGACTAGAAAGATGCTGTTGAAACTCTAAATAGTCTCTAAATAGGTAGGGTTATGGGCAAGGGAAGAGCAAAGAGAGATGAAATATGCAATTATGCTCAGGCCTAGATTTAGGCTACATAAGGTAGTGCAGATCGTCAGAATGCCATAGTCAAATCAAGTCAACAAAAAGCTGGACTACAAGTTCGGACGATGGAATAGAGAACAAGTCGCCCGAAACTGTATAACAGAGATTTGAAAGTTCTGAACTTGATATTCAGGCGACGTACAAGAACCCATATTATCTGTTTATGAATTGTTTTTCTCGCATCATATTCGTTTTTTACGAATTATATATACATATAATAACTTTATAATATTTGCAGGAAATTTATATGTCTAATTGTATTTAAAATATAGACACCAACATGAAAATCTGCTCTTCTGTTCAAATCTAACTGGTTTGCACCCATAGCTAATGTACACCAGGGATCTTCAAGACACGCAAGGACAAAAGAAAAGACAAGATCAAACAAGCCGTGAGATTGATCTTATCAGTCAGTCCCATGAATACACTTATCAACCTTCTTATGGTTCTTAATGATCCCCATCATTGACCTCATATCCCAAATATTTTACGTTGATATTGTTATGTTGTAATCTTTATTTTCTATGACGGTGCTTTGGATTTTTCGTAGGGTAGAGGCGTAAAGCCAACCGAAAATACACAATAAAAAGATTGATGGTAACTATTTGTTTAAAGATATGATGAACTTGTGGTTTACAACTAACCTCAAGACTTATCTTGAAAGGCTATCCCAATAGTGGAATGACGTCACCATTGTTTTACGCATTAAATTTAGTTTGACCACTTTAGAAAGATAAAAAAATATATTGTTATGTTTGTCGGTTACACTCAAGTTAAACTAGAGGCGATCAAGAAAGGAAATCTATAGCCTAATAATAATAATAGATTGTGGTAGATGGTTTGTTAAACTTGTTTAGACAATTAAGAGGCGCAAGATAAAGACGAGAACTCTTGTTTTGAGGTTATTAATATAGGGTGTTTCCCTAGCATAATTTGTGCAGGAATTTGATAACGAAAGAAACTAATCTGCTTAGCTAATTAGGTGGTGCCGCGAGAAGTAAGAAACCATAATACTCCATTATTAGAAGTTTATAACGCAAGTGTTTTATATTAATGAGGTATGGAACTCCTTTCGTGTAACTTCAACTTTTGAAGTAATAATAAATTTATTTTCCTTTTACTTAAAGATTTAAAAAAGCAAAGCATTCTCGATTTCTCTCGTCGTTTTTTTTGTAACCCAAGGAACTTACCAGACCACCGCTCTTACGACGTCGGTCATGCTACAAACCCCGGGGGCAAGTTTTTCCCATCTCCTTTATTACCCTCGGCCCGTTGAGATTCGAAATGGCAACCTCACTAAGCAGTGAGGTCTTTAACCAGCTGAGCCACCGGTGGTGGACTTTGTCGTTGTTTTTCCCCATTAAAACTACTCTTCCATTAACATCCTCTCTATTTTAGGACATATCTTATGAACCAATTAACCAATCAACCATGAGACTAAAGATGGAAATGTGATAACAAACTTGATTTATTTAGAAGAACCCAACTTTAACATAGCTCGAGTGAAGATAGATGTAGAAGTACACACATCACGATAACATGTTGAGTAAAATATGGGGTTTTTGCTTGGGTGCAAATCCAAGGGCGGATCGAGGACGATATTGAGAGGTGGACGCACTTTAAAAACATATTAACTCAAAAAGAATATGATAATTAATTTTTTTTTATAAACTTCACACTCGGGGGCTGGTGGAGTCATGCGCGTGGCCATGTAGAGGTGGAGAAGCGCGGAGGTGGAGCAATCTGTTGCCGCCTGCCGGATCAAGAAGATCGCTAGTGTCGGACGCCGAATGTGGACTTTAGGGATTTTGGGTGGAGGTGGAGAGGGAATTTAGGGATTTTGATGGAGATTGAATTTAGGGGAAAAATGTGTTTTTGTATTAAAAATATTAAGAAGATAATATGTAATGTAATTGTAGTGTATGTTTTTTGACTTTGTATAACACATTCCGGAATAAGACCACCCATTATGAGATCAGGGTCGAGGCTGGACAAATCGACCTCTCAACGTGCCCCAGCCCGTTGGTTGGTTTATTATTTTTTGTATTGATTTTTGTAAAATATGTTTTTTTTATTTTTTTTTTCTTAATTTTTTAGATTATTATTTTTGTTTTATCCGTGATGATGTGGAGGAGGTAGAGTGTTGCATAGTTGGGTTGTGATAATGGTTGATTTTTTATGTTGGGTTGGATAAATGGTTGAATTAAAAGTTATACTCACATGGCGGAGATAAAAATGTTGGGTTGTGTAGGATTTGTAGTTGGGGTAGTGAGTACCCTAATGGTTTGACGAAGTTTGTAAGTTTTTTAGCTTTCTAATTAATCTGTGAAGAGTTGATCACACACTCACAAGTCACACAATGTTTGGTTGACAGCGTGGCCACACATCAATTTTGACTAATATCCCACATCAATATCAGAAATCTTGCGTGGGCACTTGCGTACATGTAGCCACACGTAGGTCCGCCCCTATGCACATCACATGTGTCCTAATTGACGATATGCACCTAGGTTTTTGCTATTGCCGAAGACACACTTGTAAGTTGAACATATTTGCTCATTTACACCTCTGCCGTAATAGAACCTATTTCATCGTCATTTCCGTCAAACGAAGTTGGACAATTTACAAATTAAACATCTTCAATTTCAAATGTGTTGACGGTCATCATGATTAGTATGTTCGTGACCAATCCTCCTGATCTTCATTTTTTTATCATGTAAACAAATTAATACAATAAAGCTTAGTTTTTGGCAAAGATACGTTTCATGTAAACATATACCTATCACTAACCGCTAAATGTCAAAAGTAAAATAACTTCCCCGTTCAAATTGACAAAGACAGCTTGGGTTGTTGTTTTCGAAGCAAACATGACACCCACTTTATATTTTAACTCTTGGTGGATTGCTCGCTTCTTTAAATACACAAGCGACGCAAAAAAGAAGACCACAGATATGGCTATGTTACAAAAGTGGTATTTTCTAACAACATAATTACTTAAAGAAATTAATCATATGTGTAACATCCCGAAATAGCGAAAAAGTTAAAAATTGTAATCAAGACACAGGAACTCAACAATCAAAGACGAGACTGTTACTTCTCATAAACAAATAACAGTGCACCAAAATTACATCAGAGTTTGTCAAATAATACATGATTACAACAGAAGATAGAACGTAATCATGCCGACCTCAGCAGTCCGAGAAGAGGATCTGACTCCAAAATGCGCGTGCCCGCCAATCACCACTCAACTGGACCTACTACGGTCCTGAAAATATAAACAACAATGCCTGAGTTTCCAGAAGGAAACCCCGTATGCCAACTCACCTACATGCATGCATTACATAATGAACCTATCATACTAGTATCATGTCATGACATCGACAGAAAGGAAAATAGTTCCCCCGAAGGGTAAACAGGACATCAGTCCGACAATCAACAACGAGTCTCCCGAGGAGACCTACTGCAGGCACATGCAGCCTTACAGCACGCGACATCGCACCCCCCACACGCAGCTACACTACACAAGGGTTCGGCAGGGAGCCTCTGTCACGCCTGCGCGCCGATAGAATACAGATCTGCAAATCTCAGTGGTCGGAGCCACAGGGACCAACGGGGCCGTCGCCCGGAAGGTATAACAACAACATCTCGGTAGGTGCCCAGCCGAGGAAAACAACATAGCCGGAACAGCCTCGGCCCAACAATCATCATCGCTGGCACAACCTCGGCGGCATCACCGGCACAACATCGGTGGTCCATCACAACGTCCGGCACAGCATCGGACGGGTCCAGACCGAAGTCTGTCAGGTCATCGGGCTCCTCGAGCCGCGAACACCAACCGCGCCGCTATAAAAGCAGGGCAGCGACCTCCGTAGCCCGTGGGCCGGTAGTCACCTCACCCAACGCCAGTTGCGTGCCCGCACAACATCAACACTGGGATCCGCGATCCCTCAGGCCTGTTATACTACAAAGTGCCAACAAAAATCACAAAAGTCACGGTCCATACATGGAGGTGACGCGTCCCGAACACCCACACTCTTCCCAACGGCGGTCCCTGGGCAGACACGCATCACACGCCCACTGTCACCTCCCGGCTCACGCACAAGGCGAGGACACGGGTTTCCGTGGACAAAGTTGGTGTTCAAAATGGGAACCAGGAATTATGTCCTGTGCCCAAACGGTCGACCGGAAAAGGTGATTCGGTCGACCGCTTACAGGAAGGAATCGGTCGACCGTTCTCCTGACACGGTCTACCGCTGCGCTCAAAACATAATCCCCAACAGTCGAACAAGGGTCTAAAACCGGTCGACCGAACGATGTCAAAATCCGAAGTCTGGTCAACATTAAATTCAATTCTATCGGTCGACCGACTCAGGGGTCTCGGTCGACCGAAAACAGACAGGGTTAACCTATTATTCTAAGTCATATAATCGGTCGAACGCAACCCTCCAACGGTCGAACAACAAACAATCGGTCGAACGTTACATGAAATCGGTCGAACAAATCATGCATAACTAACAGGTACACTTAAGTTCCGGTCGAACAAAAGAAGGACCGGTCGACCGACAACAGGCAGAAAATCCCAACTCACCAGCAATAATGCACTACCGGTCGACCGCCACAAGGCATCGTTCGACCGGTGAAGGTTAAAGTCGGGCAAACAGTGCTAAAACGGTCGACCGCCCGAAGGATCCGGTCGACCGTTGGTCGTCTTCAACCTCGCGCCAGCCGAGGTTTTACAAAGAAACGCGTCGCCGGAGAGGTCCCCGACCTCCCCCGACTCGACCAACGCATCCCTCACATGAGGGTTAACAAACAAACCACACTAAGGAGCGGCATACCTCAACCAACGACGACGAAACGTCGGAGCTCCGCTCGCGCTCGCTGCCTCCGGTGACCTCCTCGCGCACGTCCTCCGCACGTCTCACGCCGCTGGAAGCTCCCGAGCACCCTCTGGTCGCAAGAAGGAGAGGAACGAATGAGGGTAGAAATGAAATGAGAAATGAGAGAGGAAGAGAGAGTAAACACAATATAAACTATCTCCTCGCTACAGTGCCCTACGCCCCAGCAACACTCCTCCCCTCACGCCCATTGTTCGTGCCTCCACCTCTTCCCCATGCACCCACTGTGCAGCACCTCTTCCCCATGCAAAGCAAACCCTAAACCTCCAAATCCAAGATTAACCCTAATACCGGGTTAGGGTTCTAACAATCCACCCAACTTAAAAGGATTTCGTCCCAAAATCAAAGCAAACACTCACCGAAAAGCTCTGGATACTGCCTTCTGACATCCTCCTCGATCTCCCAAGTGGCCTCGCGCTCGTTGTGATGCTGCCACCTGACCTTCACCATCGGAATGGTCCTCCTCCTGAGCTGGTGATCCATGCGATCAACAATCTCGACTGGCCTCTCCTCGAGCGACAAGTCCTGCTGAATCTCTGGCACTGCTATCTCAATAACGTGCGACGGATCTGCCACATACTTCCTCAACATCGACACATGGAAGACATTATGCAGACCCGAAAACTGCGGTGGCAATGCAATCCGGTAGGCGACCTCTCCAACTCGGTCGAGGATCTCAAACGGTCCAACATATCTCGGACTGAGCTTCCCCTTCTTCCCAAACCTCATCACACCTCTGGCTGGGGAAATCTTCAGAAACACGTGATCGCCCACCTCGAAACTCAACACCCGTCTGCGTCGATCAGCATAACTCTTCTGCCTGCTCTGTGCTGTGGCCAGCCTCCTCCTGATCACATCAACCTTCTCTGAGTACATCTGCACAATCTCTGGCCCCACTAATTGCCTCTCGCCTACATCACTCCAGCATACCGGTGATCTGCAAGGCCTCCCGTACAACGCCTCGTACGGTGCCATCCCAATACTCGAGTGGTAGCTGTTGTTGTAGGCGAACTCTATCAGCGGCAGGTGCTCATCCCAGTGCCCTGCCCAGTCCAGTGTGCTTGCTCTCAGCATATCCTCCAAGGTCTGAATCGTCCTCTCTGACTGACCATCGGTCTGCGGATGAAATGCTGTACTGAATCTCAGACGCGTCCCCAAAGCCTGCTGCAGACTCCCCCAAAATCTGGAAGTGAATCGAGGATCTCGATCGGAGATGATGCTCACTGGCACTCCATGCAACCTGACTATCTCCTCCACGTACAACTTAGCTAGACCCTCCAAAGGCAACGTGGTCCTGATCGCTAAGAAATGCGCCGACTTGGTCAGTCGATCGACTATCACCCAAATCGCGTCGTGGAATCTCCTCGTCTTCGGCAGTCCCGTGACAAAATCCATCGTCACGTGCTCCCACTTCCACTCAGGAAGCTCTATACACTGCATCGGTCCTGCTGGCCTCTGATGCTCGATCTTCACCTGCTGACAGACCAAACATCGCTCCACAAACTCTGCAATGTCCCTCTTCATGCCCTTCCACCAGAAGTTCCGCTGCAGGTCCTTATACATCTTCGTGCTCCCCAGATGAATGGTGTATCTAGCTCTGTGTGCCTCCTCCATGATGTCATCTCTCAGCCCATCAACCTTCGGCACCCAGATCCGACTCCTGAACCTCAGACCACCATCAACCCCCATACTGAAATCTGATCCATCTCTGGAAGCCAACTGTAGCAGACCAGCTAACTCATCATCCCCCTGCTGAGCCTGAACCAACCGTGAGACAGTCTGCGGCTCCACTGAAGCCCAGCAATCACTGCTCCCTCTGTACCCTCTGTGAACGGTCTCCACTCTGACAAAGCCTCGAGTAGCCTCCACTCCTGGATGCACAGACTCGCAACAGAAACCTCCACATTCCTGCTCAGCGCATCTGCAACCGAATTCGCCTTCCCCGGATGATAGGAAATGGTGAAGTTGTAGTCCTTAATGAACTCAAGCCATCTGCGCTGCCTCATATTCAGCTCCTTCTGTGAGAACAAGTACTTCAGACTCTGATGATCGGTGAAGACCTCGAACTGCTCGCCATACAGATAGTGCCGCCAGGTCTTCAACGCATGAACTACCGCTGCCAACTCCAGATCATGAGTAGGGTAGTTCTTCTCGTGCACCTTCAGCTGCCTCGAAGCGTACGCGACCACCTTCCCATGCTGCATCAGAACACAACCCAAGCCTATCCCTGATGCATCGATGTATATCACATAGCCTCCACTGCCACTCGGTAGCGTCAGAATCGGTGCTGTCGTCAGACGCCTCTTCAGCTCCTGAAAGCTGTCCTCGCACTTCTGGGACCAAACGAACTTGACGCCCTTCTGCGTCAACGCTGTCAGCGGCGACGCAAGTCTGGAGAAATCCTGGATAAACCGCCTGTAATACCCTGCCAGACCTACGAAACTCCTGATCTCCGTCACACTCGTCGGGGCTCTCCACTGAGTCACTGCCTCGACCTTCGCCGGATCCACTGAAATCCCATCTGCTGACACAATATGCCCCAGAAAAGCCACCTGATCCAACCAAAACTCACACTTCGTGTACTTGGCATAAAGGTGCTGATCCCTCAAGATGCCAAGCACAATCCTCAGGTGCTCTCGATGCTGCTCCCTGTCAGGCGAGTATACCAAGATGTCGTCTACGAATACAACGACAAATCTGTCGAGGTACGACTGGAAGGTCCTATTCATTAGATCCATGAATGCTGCAGGTGCATTTGTCAGTCCAAATGGCATCACCAAGAACTCGTAGTGGCCGTACCGCGTCCTGAAGGCTGTCTTCTGAACATCTGCCTCCCTGATCCACAACTGGTGATAACCCGAACGCAGATCGATCTTCGAGAACACTCTCGCCGTCTGCAACTGATCGAACAAATCATCAATCCTGGGCAAAGGGTACCGGTTCCGAACGGTAACCTTATTCAGCATCCTGTAGTCAATGCACATCCGCAATGATCCATCCTTCTTCTTCACGAAGAGCACAGGCGCTCCCCATGGAGAAACACTCGGTCGAATGAACCCGGACTCCATCAACTCCTGCAACTGCTTCTTCAGCTCTGTCAACTCTGCAGGTGCCATACGATATGGTGCCTTCGACTGAGGTGTCGTACCTGCTACCAACTCGATGCCGAACTCGATCTCTCGGTGTGGCGGTAACGCTGGAATCTCTGCTGGAAACACATCCAGAAACTCCTGCACAATCTCTATGTCCTCCAGCCTCCTCGTCTCAGGATCAGGAACTACCAGCGTGGCCACAAACGCTCTGCATCCCTGCTGCAACAGTCTCTGTGCCCTAACCGCAGACACAATCAGACGACCCCCTCTGCTCCTCGCACCTCTGATCAGAACATCTGGCATGCCCTCCATCGGAATCAGGATCGTCTTCTCACGGCAAAAGACCCACACGTCGTACTGTGACAGCCAGTCCATCCCCAGTATGACGTCGAAGTCCATCATCGGTAACAAGACCAGATCTGCCGGAAAATCGTGGTCTCCCGAAGCAACTGTGGTGCCGGGGAAAAAGCTCCCCACAGTGCCCACCTCACCCATGGGCGTGCTGACCTCCAAAACATCAGTCAGCAGCACAGGGGTCCGACCCAACTCGCCAGCAAACTTCTCCGAAATGAAGGAGTGAGTGGCGCCACAATCAAACAACACCCGAGCTACAGAACCAGAAACTGAAAGCGTACCTTCCACGACGGTGTTGGAGTCCCTCGCCTCCTCAGCCTGAATAGTGAAGACTCGCCCGGTCTTCCTGCTCTGCCCTGGTGAAACAACTGATCGGCTGCCTCCGCCTCTGCCTACTGCTGGTGGTCCTGGCCTCCTGCTCGGCTTTCCCTGCCTCTGAGGACAATCACGGACAAAATGCCCCATCTGACCGCATCCCATACACGCTCCAGTCCGACGGGGATACTCATGTCCTGGATGGAACCTCCCGCAGTAAGTGCACGCTCCAGACTGACGTGCTCCTCCTCCATCAAACCTGGGCCTCTTGCCCGGGTTTCCTGCCCCACGACCAGCTACTCTGCTACCGGTGCTCACTGACGCCTTCCGCGCCTCCTGAATACACTCCCTCTGGTCCTGCTCTATGATCGTAGCATGCTTCACCGCATCTGCAAGGGTCCGCGGCATGCTGTTGATCACCCGAGATCGAAGCGGCTGTCTCAGTCCCTTCACGAACTTCCTCGCCCGCTGATCTGGGGTCACACAAATCTCAGGGCAGTAACGCTCCAAAGCGTTGAACCTGCTGATGTAGCTCGCCAGAGTCATCTCCCTCTGCTCCAGCGACATAAACTCCTCCCTCTTCTGATCCCTGACATGCTGGGGGAAGTACTGCTCGTGGAACACCTCCAAGAACTCCTCCCAGCTGACATCTGCACGGTCATCAAACAGAACTGTGGACGTGGACCTCCACCAGTTGGCGGCCTCGCCATCGAACACATAGGTGGCCAGCTCCACCATCCTCTCAGGTGCTACTCCAATAGCACGGAAGATCTTCTCCATCCTGAAGACCCAGTCCTCTGCAACCTCTGGGGCCCTCCTGCCATCAAAAGTCGGCGGGTGCTGACGCATGAACCGATCGTGCTCAGCTCCCACTCCGCCCTGGGCGCTCTGAGCTGCCTGACGCTCCAGAAACTCGCCCAACCTGTCCCAATGAGCACCAGATGTGTCGTCACTGGGATCACGATCGCGTAGAGAACTCCTCACGCGCCTAGGTGCCATCTGACAGAAGAAACAATCACAACTTCAGCCATGTAAGCATGCCAAAAATATAAAATGCATGAGTCCTATTACTACAAGGGTGATTTCATTGGGAACCGCATAGGAATCGACCGCTCTGATACCAAATTGTAACATCCCGAAACAGCGGAAAAGTTAAAAATTGTAATCAAGACACAGGAACTCAACAATTAAAGACGAGACTGTTACTTCTCATAAACAAATAGCGGTGCACCAAAATTACATCAGAGTTTGTTAAATAATACATGATTACAACAAAACGACAACAGAAGATAGAACGTAATCATGCCGACCTCAGCAGTCCGAGAAGAGGATCCGACTCCAAAATGCGCGTGCCCGCCGATCACCACCCAACTGGACCTACTGCGGTCCTGAAAATATAAACAATAATGCCTGAGTTTCCAGAAGGAAACCCCGTATGCCAACTCACCTACATGCATGCATTACATAATGAACCTATCATACTAGTATCATGTCATGGCATCGACAGAAAGGAAAACAGTTCCCCCGAAGGGTAAAACAGGACATCAGTCCGACAATCAACAACGAGTTTCCCGAGGAGACCTACTGCAGGCACATGCAGCCTTACAGCACGCGACATCGCACCCCCCACACGCAGCTACACTACACAAGGGTTCGGCAGGGAGCCTCTGTCACGCATGCGCGCCGATAGAATGCAGATCTGCAAATCTCAGTGGTTGGAGCCACAGGGACCAACGGGGCCGTCGCCCGGAAGGTATAACAACAACATCTCGGTAGGTGCCCAGCCGAGGAAAACAACATAGCCGGAACAGCCTCGGCCCAACAATCATCATCACCGACACAACCTCGGCGGCATCACCGGCACAGCATCGGTGGTCCATCACAACGTCCGGCACAGCATCGGACGGGTCCAGACCGAAGTCTGCCAGGTCATCGGGCTCCTCGAGCCGCGAACACCAATCGCGCCGCTATAAAAGTAGGGCAGCGACCTCCGTAGCCCGTGGGCCGGTAGTCACCTCACCCAACGCCAGTTGCGTGCCCGCACAACATCAACACTGGGATCCGCGATCCCTCAGGCCTGTTATACTACAAAGTGCCAACAAAAATCACAAAAGTCACGGTCCATACATGGAGGTGACGCGTCCCGAACACCCACACTCTTCCCAACGGCGGTCCCTGGGCAGGCACGCATCACACGCCCACCGTCACCTCCCGGCTCACGCACAAGGCGAGGACACGGGTTTCCGTGGACAAAGTTGGCGTTCAAAATGGGAACCAGGAATTTTGTCCTGTGCCCTAACGGTCGACCGGAAAAGGTGATTCGGTCGACCGCTTCCAGGAAGGAATCGATCGACCGTTCTCCTGACACGGTCTACCGCTACGCTCAAAACATAATCCCCAACGGTCGAACAAGGGTCTAAAACCGGTCGACCGAACGAGGTCAAAATCCGGAGTCTGGTCAACATTAAATTCAATTCTATCGGTCGACCGACTCAGGGGTCTCGGTCGACCGAAAACAGACAGGGTCAACCTATTATTCTAAGTCATATAATCGGTCGAACGCAACCCTCCAACGGTCGAACAACAAACAATCGGTCGAACGTTACATGAAATCGGTCGAACAAATCATGCATAACTAACAGGTACACTTAAGTTCCGGTCGAACTAAACAAGGACCGGTCGACCGACAACAGGCAGAAAAATCCCAACTCACCAGCAATAAGGCAATACCGGTCGACCGCCACAAGGCATCGTTCGACCGGTGAAGGTTAAAGTCGGGCAAACAGTGCTAAAACGGTCGACTGCCCGAAGGATCCGGTCGACCGTTGGTCGTCTTCAACCTCGCGCCAGCCGAGGTTTTACAAAGAAACGCGTCGCCGGAGAGGTCTCCGACCTCCCCCGACTCGACCAACGCATCCCTCACATGAGGGTTAACAAACAAACCACACTAAGGAGCGGCATACCTCAACCAACGACGACGAAACGCCGGAGCTCCGCTCGCGCTCGCTGCCTCCGGTGACCTCCTCGCGCACGTCCTCCGCACGCCTCACGCCGCTGGAAGCTCCCGAGCACCCTCTGGTCGCAAGAAGGAGAGGAACGAATGAGGGTAGAAATAAAATGAGAAATGAGAGAGGAAGAGAGAGAAAACGCAATATAAACTATCTCCTCGCTACAGTGCCCTACGCCCCAGCAACACTCCTCCCCTCACGCCCACTGTTCACGCCTCCACCTCTTCCCCATGCACCCACTGTGCATCACCTCTTCCCCATGCCAAGCAAACCCTAAACCTCCAAATCCAAGATTAACCCTAATACCGGGTTAGGGTTCTAACAATATGTCCATGTCAATGTGACTTGGAAGATCTGTCGACTGACTTATTATTGGTTTTAAGAAGTGGTTTGGTCATCACAACCTTGTCCATGTCAAAGAACAAGAATATATGCGACGAATATACTAGATATCATAAGAGTATTTGGGGTTTTAAATGAATCTAAGAGCATCTCTAATGGGTCGTGCGCCTACGACCGGGTCGACGACCCGGTCATCCGATTTATTTATTGTTTTTTCGTTTTGATTTTTTTAATTTTTGTTTGATTTTTTTTTGAAAATACGTTTTATAATTGTTTTGATTTTTTACAATTTTTAAACAAATTTAATTTTTTTTTCAAGATGAATTCCGAAATGACGTGGAGGAGAGATATATGTTATAGTGGGCTATGGTTAAGATGTGAATAGTGTAGGAAAGGGAAGAAAATGAGTTGGGAAGAGAAAAAAGTGATGTGGAAGAGAAAAAACCTGATTTGAAAAAGAAAAGATAGAAAAAACTCATGTCAAAGTCGTTCGGGTCATGAATACAGATGATCTAAGTTGGGACGGCCAATTTATCAATCCCAACTTGTTTAGACGTCGGTGGTCAAAAAAAAAAATCTCAGGCTTCTGCAAATTTGGATGGAAAAAAGAGCTTTCTAGTAGAAGTGTGGTGCAGAATCGGCCGTCGACAGTGTGCTTTATGTATGACAGCTTCAAATTCGGTCATTCCTACTCGATCTTGGTCACTATATTAGATGTGTATATAATAAAAAATACATTGGAATAATAAAAGTCGTTAAATAAAACGATAACAAGAATTAAATATAGTGAGTAACCGAATTAGCTAACGACAGTTCAACAAGAGACTAAATTATAACGATTATATGATAAACCGACTTCAAAATTACCTTTTTGTAGTAAGTTCGTTTTTCTTCTTGTTTGCATAGAAAAGTATAAGTTTTTTTTTGCTTTGGTAACGATCCAAAATGTCAAAATTATTGTGGTACCCATCACGAGTGGACCCACTGTGTGTCTGGTGAGGACCGACGTGTCCTACCTTTAAAAAAATGATGTTCCGAGTGAGTTGAATTTAGCATTGCAAAAACATGATCAAGATATTATAAATTCAATGACCATAGTTGATGTAATTATGAGAAATTTGTGAGAGATGAGAGATCATGGATGAGATTTTCACATGGAGAAAGTTACTTCAATATTTATGGTTAAATTTGACATGGAGATTCCGATATGGAGGGAAAATATGTTGTCCCGGGAAAAATGACGTTTTGAGGTCGTAGCCCATAAGTGACAAATCTTCATCATTTTCGAGTTAAATTTTTTCTAAGTGTCCTTGATCTACAATTGTAAGAATTTGAAAATCGATTTTCTTCTTTTGATTGAAGGAATTGGTCTGACTTCCTCAATTCTATCCTAATGATATTTGAAGTGCCCAATTGATATTTTTTGAATATTCACTTGACAATTTCGTTGTTGACATTCGAAATGCTGAGATATTTTGGAATGTTAAAAATGTTGATGAACTTTCTGTGAAATTTGTTGAGACAAACAAACATGAAACTCATTCAAACATCTACTTATTATTGAAGTTGATGTTACTTCTTTCGGTGACAACAACAAATGTTGAAAGACTGTTTTCCGGAATGACTCTAGTGAAAGATAAATTTTCGTAATAGCATGGGAGATCAAATGTTGTGTGATTGTTTGGTTACTTATCTAGAAAGAGATTTTTTTGGTATTAACATAGATGCTATTATAATCCGGTTCCAAATAAGAAAAATCGTAGAGAACAATTGTAATAATTTTAAAATACTATTAGGTTGTAATTTGAATTATTTACGACATTTTACTTCTAACTTTTTGTAAAATATTAATATTTTTGGCTTGTATGTTATTTTTTGGTTGTCGATTAGTACGCTAGTATGTGATACCCTCATACTTGGAATCCAAGATCCGCCATTGATACCCATGCTTATGGGTATATTGGCATGTTACATGTCAGACTAGCACTTACATTGAAAATTACCATATGCACATCCATCGGTGTGGTCCACATTGATTGAGAGGACTCGGCATTGTTGCTGTCGAGTTCTGCTTTAGAGAACTCGGCATCACCAGTGTCGAATTCTGCTTGAGAGAACTCGGCATCACCAGTGCTGAGTTTATTTTGGTTTTTATTGCATAACACTTGTCATATTTCTTTTGAAGTGAGTTGCTAGAATAACATGATTTCAAATAGAACTAGGCAACACAATTGCTGAGTTCTTCTGAAGAGAACTCGACATTGTTGATGCCGAGTTCACATCAACAGAACTCGGCATCACCAGTGCCGAGTTCACATAAGAGATCTCAGCATCACCAGTGCTGAGTTCTGTTGAAAAATCGGGAAATTCATTTAATTTAAGAAGTCGACAATTTCATTTCTCACTTCCTAAATTTCAACAAACACCATTATTTTCAACAACAAATATTACAACAAATACAATCATTTCAACCACAAAACACAAACAACTACAATAAAATCAAAATAACATCCACAATAACAAGTTTAACATTTTAACATAAATAAAACCAAAAGTAGTGTTATAACAACCAAATAAGTTTAATACAATCAAATATTTATCCTAAGTGACTTCTCAATCTCAATCTCTCCCCCGACCGCGTCCCTCTCCTCGTGTTGCATTCTCTGCTTGTTGTGTATTCTGAGTCAAACCACCACCGTCTTCTTGTGTATGTGTGGATTTTCTTCTTCAACGACGCGATCCTGACTCAAATGTAATGTGTGTTCTTCAGCACCAAAACACATGAACCAAACCTTTATTTTTCCTTCAATTTTCCAAGCATTGAAGAGTCTGTCTTGTGATCTCTGATCGCCTCATGATTTTGATGAGGTTGAGATTGAGAGGTCACTTAGGATAGATATTTGGTTGTATTAACCTTATTTGGTTGTTATTATACTACTTTTGGTTTTATTTATGTTAAAATGTTAAACTAGTTATTGTGGATGTTATTTTGATTTTATTGTAGTTGTTTGTGTTTTGTGGTTGAAATAATTGTGTTTGTTGTAATATTTGTTATTGAAAATGATGGTGTTTGTTGAAATTTAGGAAGTGAGAAATAAAATTGTGGAGTTCTTAAATTAAATGAATTTCCCGATTTTTCAACAGAACTCAACACTGGTGATGCCGAGATCTCTTATGTGGACTCGACACTTGTGATGTCGAGTTCTGTTTATGTGAACTCGGCATCAGCAGTGCCGAATTCTCTTCAGAAGAACTCGACACTTGTGTTGCCGAGTTCTATTTGAAATTTTGTTCTCCTGACAACTCAATTCGAGAGAAAATATGACAAGTGTTGCGCAATAAAAACCAAAATGAAATCGGCACTGATGATATCGAGTTCTTGACACTGATGATGTCGAGTTCTGTATACACTAAACAACAAACCCGTCGTCGCCACGTGTCTAGTGTGAAAATTAATTTTGAAGAAGGTTTATTTTGACGATTTTAAAAAAAATCTATTTTGAAATTTTTTTCTAAAAAAATCCATTGACCTATTTTATTGTTGTCAGTAGTCTGAAAATTCCAAAAAGGTAAAAATCTAATAAATCTTTACTAAATAGCCGATAACCGAAAATCCAAGGGCATCCATCACCGCCCTCTTTACAACATTCAATCAATTTTATTTGTGTGTACTTTATAGGTAGTCTAATTTTTGTTTAGAGGTATCATGTTTGATATCATAGCTTTGTTTTTGCGTTACTCTACCTAATTAATCTTTAGATCTTATTATCACGCACAATATCCTCGCTGTGGAATGTTTTTTATACTACACCCTACTAACGTGATTTTCTGTACCACACCCTATATTTTATTATCATCCACACGACAATACTGATTGACTTGTTTCCCCCGAACATATTTACGCCTTTACTTCTTTTATCTTCAAAATCAACTCAAGTTTTAACCCTTCAAGTGGAAGATATCATGGAAAACATTGTTGCCATGAAGTCATGATAAGTGTACAAAATCAATGATAGTTGGGCAGACTTATGCATCTCTCAAATCAACTTGCATGGGATGCTAACCATGCATCTTTTGTAGTCTTTTTTAAAGGGCAACAGCAGTGACTCGAGAGAGGAAGGACATGTCATTTCTATTTTTGATAACGTCATGTCTTATCATATCATGATTTCATGTTTATGCCATCGATTGTGTCAACCTCAACAGACATAAGACCAAAACTAAAAGGTGCAACTACCAACCAATCACCAATGGTTCAATATATGACTTTACATGCTTCATCTCCACCACCCATGATTCCACGCACTGCTTTGGTGTCCTTGCGTCGAAAGGATGCAACATGGAGTATATACATACTTGTTGTGAGATTAATCCGTTGACTTTAGTGTTGGATTCTGAATTATTAAAAAAACTTTGTAGTTTTTTCTCGGGAAATATTTTTAGGCGGCGGATGGAAGAAGAGCCCGAGTGGGGCAAGTACTCCATCTACATTAGGCCCGAATTGGGCCCAACCCCCTCTTCAGCCCTCCCTCCGGTGACCGGACCGCCTCATATTCCACCTTGCATTCCACAATTGGTTTGAGGGAATGATGTCAAGGTAAAAAACTTATAACAAATTCGTTTTTAACTTACCATTCATTTTTCCTTGATTCGAGAATCTAATCTCACGTAGTTTTCATAGAACGCCAACTTTTGGGACTTTTTTTTACCCCTGACGTAGTAAAATTAAAACCACAAGTTAAAAATTTCATAAATGAAGTTAATTAGATCACAATTTTCATTGAATTCTATTAATTTTCTAAATATTTGATTGACATGTATTATGTTTCATTAAGTTTTCTAATAAATTTCTAATCTATTTTCTCAAACTTGTTTGTGTATTTGTTTTCTTCTAAGATAACTTATTAGTATGTTATAGCCTCTTAATTTGCAGTAAATATAGGTACATATTATTCATTTTGAAATTTAGAAAAAATAACAACAATATATAACATTAAAGATGGTAATTTTTTTCTATGAAATGAGAAATCAAATTTTGAAAAATATATTTGAAACAACTTATATTAGTGTTTGACGTCTAAAAAGATACGTGAAAAGTAAAAAACAAATTAAAACCCAAACTGTAATATTCCAAACAAAAAAATGAGAGTTGCACTTCAAAATCTCTAAACCGCTAAAAAACTATTCAACTCCGAAACAGATTTTGAAAATCTCAGATTCAAAAGCCACTACTACAGAAAATGTCATATACGTCGGATGTTAAGGCCTATACACGTCGGATATCAGCACCCTTACATCCGACGTGTATTCGCACGACGTCTATTCTTAGACGTCGGACGTATAGACATCCGACGTCTATTGTCCAAGGAATAGACGTCGGATATTCAAGACATCCGACGTCTATTCCTAAACATTGACAAAAAAATAAATAGCATCCTGCACAAACACAAACATACAAGCATATATAGACAATCATTCATTCATTCATTACAAAGAAACCAAGCGGACGCATGGCGTCGACGACGACGTCAATCCTCTTTAAATCTACCTGCAAACAGAGGAAGGTAGGTTTAAAGATGATTGACGCCGCCGTCGACGCCATACAATTACTTGTACATCATTGTTCGGCCATATCGATGTAAATAAAATGCTGAGCAGGCCGTATCGCCTTCACATACGCCGTGTGAATGTTTTTATCTATCTAATTATTCAAACATAATTAGAAAAGTGAACACATCATTGTTAGAGAAAATAAACTACAAATGAACAAAAATAAAGCTTTACTTACATGGAATCTGACGTCCCCATAGTGGAACTGTAGTGGCGGAGGAGATCGCGGGATGGATCGGAGGAATCAGACGGGATGGATCGAAGAATCGGATCGCGGCGGCTAGGGTTTCGTATTTTCTGTCTGGAAAGAGTGAAAGAAAACGCAACTGTCTGATTTCTTTTAAAGACATATAGACGTCGGATATTGCATATCTCCGACGTCTATTCCCCGACGTCACCAATAGACGTCGGCTTCTGTGAAGTCCGACGTCTATTCCCCGACGTCTATTGAATATAGACGTCGTATTATAACAGACGACGTCTATTCCCCGACGTCTATTGGGTATAGACGTCAGAGTTATATGCGGCCGACGTCTATTCGATCTTCTCTATATTAGACGTCGGCCTTTGTAACAGCCGACGTCTATTAGGCGACGAGTATTCCCAATTCTGCAGTAGTGAGCTAGGTGTCCCGAGAATGGCCCATGGTCTTATTAGTACCCTACAAAACTACTACTAATGGAAAAATTAGGGAGATAGATTTGCCAACCTTCTCTCCGTTGGAGAATATTTCATCTATTTTTTTAAAAGGCAATAAATAGTAGATTTAGAAAACTCCGAAAAATTCTCAATAATCAGAACTAAATATTCTCTTTTCTACTTTTAATATAAAAAACCTGGTATTGTTCAAGTCGCTTAATTTACCTGAAGACAGAACGCATTTAGATGACCCGTTGGAAGAGAATCTAAGTTGGCCAATACTTTCCCATGCCAATGATGAACAAATCACAGGATTGATGAACAAATCACAGGATTGCCGAACATAGCCCAACATAAATTAGAAAGCAACACAAATTTCACAATCTCTGGCTGACATGCCTTTCGGACCAACACACCTTTTTCTTATTTTACCTTGTTAGATCCGTAACTATTTGAGTGGTTGCATTAACAGCTTACGAGTTTAATCTAATAAAAATAGATGTTTTGACACCCAAAGACCAACACCCATAACGTGAAAGCAATTAATTGTAGTCGTTTTTAAGTTCATTTTTTTACTAGTTTCTTTTTCATTAATTTTCCCCCATTATGCTTCGTAAGTTTATTTAATTAACATTTCTATTCACTTTAAGTAATAAGTCGAACAAGGTAAGAGGTGGAGGGTGAAATTCCGGCAGGTGGAGGTAGTTTGAAGACTTTGGAGTCATTGATAGTCTTTATTTTGTAATTATTTGGTGAAGACCTTTTTTCATATAAATTAGTAGTTTGATAACTTTTACTGAAAATATATTAAGGTCATTGAGTGAGGGTCTATTTGATTGAGGGTCATTGACTTTTTCTTGCTATAAAAAGAATACCAAGTCACATTTACGTTTGTTATTTTTGTCCTTACAAATCATACTCTTCCTCTTCTTCCCAACATCCATATTTCTCCTAATCCTCTTTCCCAACATATTTCTCCCCCACCCGTGTCCTACTTTCTCTCTTACAAGTTCCGTTCGACTCTGTGAGCTCCAACTACGTCTTCACTATGCACTCCCCATTCCAGATCTGTAGAGAACGCCTTTACAAAACAAGCTCTACGAACACACTTGCAAAATTTGTTTCTTCCTCTCACAATGCAAGAGGGATGCTTCGGGTTTTCATCAAAACCTTTACTTCTTTGACAACAACAAATGTTGATCAAATACTCTCTAACTTAAGCACACTTTGAGTAAGACATGGAATTGATAAAAGGTGTGAAGTTTTGGCTCTTGAGTGTTGGATTGGGATTTTAGGAATGAAGGATTCTCTCTGGTGTATGTATGAGTTGGTGAAGGAGAGTTGTGTAAATAAGGTGTGTGAACCTCTATTAATAAGATCGTGAAGGTTTGTATCCATTGGAGAAGATTTGGTTGAAGTTTGTGTAAATACACAAAATAGAATTCTAAGTTCAGCGAATCTGTCCTAAATCGGTTGACCTATATGAGATAAATGGTCGACCGTGTTGGCCTTTTGGCTTTAATCTATGTTTTGATGATTTAATCAACCTAATCTTAATTATAATCAATGTAGAGTAGCACACATATTGCTAACATATATATTGTATTGTGTTAACTTCTACAGGTGACCAAGACTCAAGGAAAATAGAAAATCAAGTCAAGACATGTAATAACGCTCATTTGAAGACATGAAATCTTGATTTACTTTGAGTCTTAGGAACTATGTGAAATTGAGCATACTTGAGCTAAAAACCACTTACATACACATTAGATTCCCTATAGAAGTCACATACAAAATTTCACTTTAATTGGACTTAAATAGATCACCCAAACTTAGACAGGAGTTCACTAATTAAGTCTGCCAGAGTCATTTCGGTCGACCGTTTGTTTCCTTTAACATATAGTGAATTTGACCACCCGATCGGTCGACGATTCCGACGTTTTCGGTCGACCGTGTAAACATATTTTTCTGACCGTTAGAGTTGTCGTATTATACCAACAATTGTCTTCTAATTATTCATCCATACCCCAAAATACAATTGCCCATCGGTCGATTGTGGACCTGTTTCGGTCGACCGAACATAAATGTCTCGACAAACGTAAATTGCCTGGAAGTTTTCGGTCGACCGTGGACCTTGTTTTGGTTGACCGAACTTGATCATTTTTTGTCAACCTCGTAGAGTCTAGAAGTTTACGGTCGACCGAACCCTACTCGGTGTTCGACCGTTAACTTAAATGTACCTAAGTTATAGCCTGTTTCGTTCGACCGTTCCCTTATTGGTTGACCAAACATTGTTCAAAATTGCCAACCGGTCGACCATTGTAAATTCATGTTTCTATTTTATGTATCTCACTCAAACCTTACCCAACCTAACCCCAACAACTATAACACCTTAGGAGCTTATAAATAGGTGTTCCCATGACACAATTAGACAACTCTCCTACTACTATTTGTCCTATACACTAGAAAGAAACTCCCAAGCTCCAAATTCCCCAATCCTAAACTCTAAGCCTAAATTCCACACCTTTGATCATAGCCAAATCATACTCAAAGTGTGCTCAAGATTTAGAGAGCGTTGTCCCACTCAATTGTTGTTCAAGAAGCAAGAATTTCGGTGAAAGCCTGAAGTATTCCCTCTCGGGTTGTGAGAGGAAGAAATCAAGCTAACGAGGGTGCTCGCGAAGCTTGTTGTGTAAAGACGTTCTCTCTCAGGATGGAACAGGGAGTGGTTAGTGAAGTTGTGAGTGGAGCTTGCAAGAGAGGACTAGGACCCGATTGTGGGTGCTGAACCTCTATAAAAATCATTGTCTTCGATTGTGGTTTGCATTTTCCGATCTTTATTTGGTTGTTTGTTTTAATTCCACTACATCTTTGTTTGATAAACAAGTAGAGTTTGTTTAGGGTTAAAAGTGATTAGAACTAAGCCGCATTCACAATCCGACAAACCATTTCCTTAACCATAAGGAAGCGTTCGAACCAATGCAGGGTACGACCGAACCAATTAGGCTATAACAAGAATAGCGACCATATTAAAATGTGTACAACGGTTGACCAAAAAGGTGAAATGGGTCGACTGGTGGAGTTAGGTAAAATCATTATTTGTAAAACCATTAATTGGTACGAACGGTTGAACGGAAAACTCGTTTTGGTCGATCGTTCTGCACAGACAGGCAGAAGTTTAGTTTAAGTGTTTTTCCTACCTAAGTTTGGGTGACCTATTGAAGTCCAATTAATATGAGATTGTGTGTGTAACTTCTACAAGTAACCTAGTGTGTATGTGAATAGGTTTAACTTTTTTATGGTCAAGTTCACATCAGTTCCTAAGACTCAAATAAAAGGTAGACGTACATGTCTTCAAGTAGCTTGATTACATGTCTTGACTTGATTCTATTGTTCCTTGAGTCTTGATCACCTGTAGATGTTAGCACAATACAATATCTATTCTATGCATAATGTGTGCTACTCTACGTTTGATTATGATTAAGATTATGTTAGTTAAATCATCAAAACAAAGATTAAGACAAAAAAAACCAACACAAACAAGTTGAGTCATTTTTCCCCAAACGAGGTGGGATGCAGCAATCCCGCGCAGGACGTACCATCGAGCTGGCGGGACACACCAACGAGCGAGGTCATTTTCACCAAATGAGTTGGGTCGTTTTCACCAAACGAGCTGCCTTGTTTTCAGAAAACGAGCTGACTTATTTTCAAGAAAGAAGCTGAGTTGTTGCAACTTAATTGACAACCTAACTTGTTTTAACAAAAAAATACTTCTCTCTAAGACATGAAACAATTTGTTCTACATGAGACAACTTAATTACTAACCTATACAACTAAAAATGGTTTGTTTTGTGTTGGAACATTAAAATGTGTACAATTTAATTTCTTTAGTGAACTTCTTATGTTCAATTTCTGAATTTTTTGCATTGTTAGGAAAAATTATATATTTTGAAACAACTTTATGACACCGTTAGATTCAAATTCAATTAAGACAAGAGAGTTGAAAACATCACAAAACAAACTTTTTATAAGTTAACTTGTATGGACACGAACATTGAGACATGACAAACCAACTTGTTACATGGACACACTGAACTAAGATAAACGAGTTGTAAAAATCACCAAACAAGTTTGGGAGTTCTATCAAACCAGCATACTTGTTTTCAACAAACGAGCCGAACAACCGAGGTCGTTTTCACCATCCAAGCTGGGTCGTTCTAGCAAACGAGCTGGAACATTTTTTCCATTAAACAAAGCTGGGACGCACCAGTCTCGCGCGGGACGCATCACTTATTTTACTCATAACATCCACATCCAAATAAAAAATTTGTTGATTTCAGATCCGTTGGAAAAATAATTGAAATGAGCACATATTTGTTTCTTACGACTTGCCAAATTACGGTGATAGGAGAGTGAAAAGTGTGTCAAGAAAGACCGTATTTGGAAACTGCACAATCGACACTTGATCAATAATTTGTGCATAATTCGCTCATCCAATATCCAAATAAGACAACTTAAGACGCGTTACAAAGAATATTTCGAGAAGTAAAACTTTGAGATTTTACATATTTCCAAATTAAGAAGCTAATAGACTCATAAATGGCGTGGAAGACACACCAGTCCCGTGCAAGATGCACCAATTCTGCTCAGGGCGCACTCGTCCCGCGCAGGACGCTTCACTTGTTTTTTACTCATAACAGCCACGTCCGGATATAGAATTTTATGATTCCATATCTGTTGGAAAGATCATTGAGAAGACACATGTTAATTTCTCCTACAACTTGCCAACTTTTGATGATACGATGGTGAAAAACATTTGTCAAGACAAACCCTATTTGGAAACTGGACAATCAACACATCATCAATAATTCATGTCTAACTCTCTCCTACAATATCCAAATATGGTGATATAAGACTCATTAAAAAGACGTTTTTAGATGCAGAATATTTAACATATTTCTAAATTAGGAACCTAATGGGCTCATAAATGGCGTGGAAGACGCACCAGTTCCATGAGGGACGCATCACACGTTTTTTACTCAAACATCCACATCCCGGTATAGAATTTGATGATTTCAGATCCATTGGAAAGATAATTTAAATGAACACATATTTGTTTCTTATGATTTGCCAAATTCTTATGATACAATAGTGAAAAATGTGTGTCAAGAAAGGCCGTATTTGGAAAGTAGACAATCGACACATGATCAATAATATGTGGATAACTCTCTGCTTCAATATCTAAATAAGGCGATTAATGACTCGTTACAGAGAAAAATTTGAGATGGAAAACATTTATATTTTTATATTTTCAAATTATGAATCTAATGAGCTCATAAAAGGCATGTAAAACTGCTGATTTTAGAGAACAAAAAATGAGTTGTGTCGTTTTTCCACCAAATGAGTTAGGTCGTGTTTTCCACCAAACAAGCTAGGATGAACCAGTCCCGTGCTAGGACGGCGGGGTGGTGGTCTGACGAGAGGGGGTGATGGGACTGGGATTAGGAAGGCGGGGGCGGTGGTCCGAGGGGAGGGGTGGGTTGGTGGTGGTGTTGGAATGTTTGAGATTTCGTTTTGAAATTTGGAGCATTTGGTACTGGAATGTGGCAGATTTGGTGGGTTTTTTTGGGATGTGGGGATGATAAAATGTTGTAATGTTTTTGGAGGTGATGGGGTCTTTTAGGGATAATCTTGAAAAGAAATTAAAAATTATTATATTTTTTACCTTCAAAAGAATTGGCAGAGTGATGATTTGTCTTATTGAACATTTGGCCTCCCTAATTTGGCCCTTTAATATATTCTCTATTTTATGTTGTAACTTTTAAGTGAAGACCAATTTTAATGGGATTCATAGCTAGATAATATTATTTCGTAACTAATACGAGAAGACCTATTTTCACGCATACTTGTTAATGTGGTATTTTACAAATACAAAAAACTAAATACCAATATGCATAGAAATAGTAATTTGCTTACAAATTAACTACAACATAAAAATATTTGAATAAGAATGTGCATGAAATTTGCTATTCTCATAAAAATTACAACATAAAAATTATCAAACTAGTAATTTGCATGAAAATAGTTCTTAACGTATGAATGATACAATAAAAATATCATATTATTAATCTGCATGAAAATATATAGATCTTCAAGTAAAATTACAAAATAAAATATATTAAATTACTACTATGCTTGACGACGTAAAATTATAGCTAGAAAAACTAGTTTCACTAATAAATAGTTGTCCGTCGGTGAAACATTCGTCGGTGTATGTACAATTTCAACGACATATTAAATTAATCGTTGGTGGAGTAATAAACCGATGGATATTTTAATTAGCACCGACGGATAAGTTTCATCAGACTTTATTTTCACAGCTTTTGTCAGATAAGCAACACACACTGATGAATAATAATTATCAATGCATATGAGATGAAGAAGTTGGTTGCCAACTCGGGGTGTGATTTTGACAATATCAATATTAGCAAGACTCATATAAGATAGGTGGGGGATTTCATCAGCCTTTCCTTCGCCCTAAAAATCACACTAATCAAGAGCCTAATTTTAAAATCAAGTAGATATTGACCCCTAAGGATCTCGGGCGCATTAGGAGAGTGATCTGGTCACGACCGTCATGGCCTGATCGGGGTCGCCCACTCGGTCGATAGCAGGAGAGACGAGATATCCAGATCTTGGCTCACTTGCTGGGCTTTGTGGTCCTTGTTGTAGGGAGGTGAGGCGTGTTGGGACCGCATGACCTCGCAGTTAGGCGTCGTCTAACTGTAAGGTCCTATAGCGACCTTAGGTTGTTTGAGTATTGTTTGCTTGTGTGCTTCTACCAATACCTACCCGTCGTAGCATAAAGACTTCTTACCTTCTCTCCTGAGTCATTCCCACTCATCTATTTCTTCCCATTTTCTCCTCCACGCACCTTCTGCTTTAGTTCTTTAAAAAATATTGGTTTGTGTGTGCACCTTCGTGCATGCTTGTGTGGGCACGAGACGAGAGTGATCGTTTGACGAGGCATCCTCGGTAGTCAATTTCTCGATGCCTCCCCCTTCTCGTGTCACACATAGTCTTGGTTCCATGGCTGCTTAGTACCGTGAGGAGGAGTAGTTGCTGGACCCACCTGTTCCACCTGTTCCCTTCTCTACGTGATCGATGCTACCCGAGCCGTAATGCTCTACCTTCGTGCATCGTATTGCCAGAGGCGAATGAGAACTACTTTGAGGTTAAGCTTCAATTTATCTCCATCCTCCCTCACTTCACTGGGGATGGTGATCCCTATATCTTTCTCAGGGAATTTGAGGAGGTCTGTGCAATGTTCAAGCTGCAACAACTTAGCACAGACTTCATCCATCTTAGGCTTGTCCCTTTGCACTAAAGTATGATGCCTAGAAGTGGTTGTACAACAACTAGGCAAATTCCTTTAGGACTTGGGATTAATTTCAATATGTTTTCCTCAAGAAGTACTTTCCAAATCATCAGACTCAAAAACTGAGGAACAAAATCAATTCGTTCTATCAACATGAGACTGAATCATTGCATGCATACTTAGAGAGGTTTAAGGAGATACTATCCTCATGCCCTCACCATGGCATCGAGTTGTGGTGCCTTTGTCAGATTGTTTACGAGGGTCCTCACATCCCGTCCCGAACGCTCCTTGAGTCCATGTGTCAAGGAGAGTTCTTAGGAAAGGATGAAAGGGAGGCATGAGCTTTCCTAGAAGACCTCGCTGAGAAGACCATGCAGTGGGACAGTGTGAGGGAACCATCATCATCATCTAGCATATGAGCAAGGATCGCAAACACAAACTCGACTATATTGGGTGCTACATTTGTTGTCGATACCATTACGACCACCGAGGCACGCATGGTGGCCTTAATGTGCCGCATGGATTCGATTGAGCTCCAAAACCAGTGAGGTGTGTCACATATGTCTGCATCTGGTCCAGTTCCCTGTCATCTATGTGGTAGGATAGGTTATTGTTGAAGATTTAAATTTATACCGCAAGTGCACGGTGTCAATGAAGACGTGGTAAATACGGGTCGAACACAAGGAGGGAGAGATTTGTTATTAGTGTGATTTCGATTGGGGGAAAGAAGGAGAGAAGAATAAATTGGGTTTTTGAGATTTTTGGTTTTTTATTATCTAAAGCAAGAAACAAGAACAAATAAAACTAAAACAAGAACAAAGATGGTGAATTCCGTTGGGTGGAGGTTTAGATATCGGGTTTAGATTAGAGAATTCTGAAACTTATAATAAATCATGTTAGTTATGAAGCATTACAAGATAAATGACTTAACATAAACTCAAGTAATCAAAATATACTAATCATGAACTTAAAATAATAACATGCAATTCATCTTCTCTAACCCTAATTCCATCACCTCCACCCTTTGGAAAGAGTTAGAAACTCATGGAGGGAGGAAGAAGAAGGGATCCTAGAGACATTAAAAGAAAAGAGAGACAAAACAAAATAAAACAGAAATTTATTACTAATGATCCAAGACCAAAGGTTCAAAGATGTGTTACATTCGTGCTACGAGGCTATTTATAGCCGATACAAGGGATACCAGTATATGAAAGGAAATTACACGTGGCGACACAGGACTGGACAAAATTTGGGGACGCGGATCGACAGGGGTGCGGCCGAAACGCCGCACAATCTGGTCTGATCGGGTCCGAATTTTGGCTGTGCGTTTATGGTATGATTTGATCCTCCTTTGCGCGTCTGGATTGATTCTTTCCATTGTCTTGAGCTCCGGATTAATTCCTTCCATTGTTGGGATTTTATTTTTGACTTTTCTTTTGACTTCTCCAACACAATAACTTGGCCCTTTTATTTTGTAGTCAGGTCCTTGACATTTTGCACTTAAGCCCCTGACCTTTTTGTGATTAGCTCCTTGAATGCTTTTGTGCTTGGATGCATTTCCATTTGAAAACCCGATAAACTTGAACTTGTCTTTATAATAGAAATGAATCTTTTGCACGCGTTTTATGCTCGGGATGTGGGTAATTTGCATTCAGGTCCCTGTATTCTGTAAATACGACTAAACACATACCTTAGTAGCATTTATTGATATAAAAGTAATCTAAATGAAAGACATATGATGCAATGCATGCAATGCATCAGTTATATAGGAGGTGAGTGTGCATCCATTCCTCCTGAGATAAAACAGGTTAATGACATCTATGATAGATCCACGAATAACCCCTATTCATCATCATATAACCTTGGATGGAGGAACCACCCTAATTTTTCATGGAACCAAAACAATGCCCCGGATGATCCTTCAATCTTCTCTCGACCACCTAACCAACCACACCACCCCAAGCTCAAATCACCAATCAATCGGGTTTCCCAAATTCAAACAATATGGAAACCCGATTCAATTCGCTTGAGACCTTGACTCGTGTACTCGATAACTAAATAAAAAACTTTATGTCATCCACAAGTCAAGTTCTCACTTCAAATCAGCAGACCATCAAATCTCTAGAGCTTCAGATGGGCTAATTGGCTCAATATGTACATGAAAGAGAGAGAAAGACTCAAGCAAGTCTGAGTTTAACCCCCGCATGTACCAGCAACAACACATGCAAAATGAGAGTTTGGTATCTCGGGGGCGGCATGTGAACCATGTGTAGGAACCTGTTCACCATGTCAATGTCATTGTAACCTTGAGGAATGGAAAGCAGGTTAACAATCATATTTTCTTGCCACCACCACCATCTGTGCAGCCTATGCAGCCCCTCAATGGGAATGATGGTGAAGAAGAGGCTGAGGGTGAGGGAAATACACGAACGTCTCATTCTCAGGCACCACAGAAAACCTACTTGCCAAAAGCTCCATAGCCTAGTAGGTTAACCAAAAAGCAGAGTGATACAATGGATAAGATATTATAGGTCTTCAATGAAGTGAAGGTTAACGTCCCCTTGTTGGATATCATCCAACAACCTCAATATGCCAAATTGTTGAAGGATCTCTGCACAACAAAGAGGAAGACCAATGTTCCTAAGAAAGCATTCTAAGCTGCGAGTGCAAGCTCACTTTTGTCCAATCCCACACACAAAAACTACAAGGACCCTTGTTTTCCTACTATTCAGTGTACGATAGGGGACACTAGCATGAGTAATGTATTGCTTGATTTAGGATCAACGATCAACCTCCTCCCATTTTATGTTTATCAACAGTTGAACTTCGGAGAATTGAAACCAACTAAGATCACCCTCCAATTGGCGGATAGATCCATTCGTGTCCCAAAGGGGATTATTGAGGACGTGCTCATCAAAGTTGGAGATTTTATATTTCTAGTAGATTTTGTCATCCTCGATACCAACCTGTTGCGAACACCCACTCTCAAATACCTTTGAGTTTGGGTAGACCATTTTTGGCAACCTCTAACACCTTAATTAATTGTAAAAATGGTCTCATGAAACTCTCATTCGGTAACATGAGTGCCGAGTTTCATGTGTTCAACTCTGGTAGGCAACAAGAGCCTATGGACCAACCTTTAAATCTCAACCTCATCCGCCAATTAGAGAAAACACCGCAAAATCAACAAACACCCCTAACACCAATGCAACCCGTTGAGAATGTTTGTTTGCCCAGTAAAAACTCATTGCCTGTCTTTGCAATGCAACACGGTGAGCTGACATCAAACATGAATGTACAAATAGAGTATTTGTTAGTTGATTCAGTTGAGACTGTTAGTAAGGGGGACACACCTCAGCACATGCCCATACCAGATGGTGTCTTTACCCCATGTCCCACGGCCGTTGAGCCTTTTGAGCTTCATCTTGACTCCAACAAGGACCCATCTGCGACCGAGCTTATGCTAAATAATATAAAGGAGGTTGGGTGGTCCTTGTTGGATGACTTGGGGAGAAGCTCCATTCTTAGTGAAAGTGGTGTGCCACATCCTTCGAATGAGCCTGAGAACTCATTCTGATGCACTCGCCTAATGGTGGGAGGGTTTTTTCGATGAGCAACTAAATCCTAGTGAGCACAAATCCACTCATTCATGTTGCCTACACCCAACCAATATCATGAGGGGTTTGAGACTTTCAGTTTTGACCTTTCACGCCGCATGATACCTCAGAGTACCAGTGAAGTGTGCCCATCTTGGAAAATCTCTGGTCCGCATGACTCAATGTTCTCATTTGATGTTCCTTAACCAAATGATTATGGGAATATCTTTGTTGATGTATATATCTTGTTTAGAAAACAAAAAAGCAAAAGACTCCACAAGTGAGCAGCGGTTGTTGTGGCCCCAACCCTTGAGTATTTGGGTACCATTTGTTTGACGTATTTGTCTCCCTTCTAAAGTATCTCACATGCTTTTGGGAATTCGGGGTTATGTCCATCAACATGACCATGAAACTTTCCTTGTGCTTCACGTTGGTGAGATCTTTCTTTTTCATGCATAAATCCATATAATTTCATACTCACATTCATTGAGGACGATGCATGAAGTAAGTGTGAGGTGTGCTTTACGTTTGTATATTTGTGGAGTCGAGTCTTTTTCATTTTGTTTTTTTGTTTCTATTGTTAGGGTCATGATGATAGTGTGCTGAATTTAATATTGATATATTTGTCTACCATGATACTTGGGTGACTTGTCTTCTTTTGCTTGCCTAATGCTTTAAAATTTCCACATTTCTTTCAAAATCTTCATGTGTTTGCGAAAGAAAATATTTTGTGGGTCTTGCGTGTGTTTAGCAAAGGCAAAATCGTTGAGAGGCAAAGTAAAAAAGAAAGCTCCCAAAATTTCTTGAACATGATGCATTAGGATATTTAGTATACCAGCTTTAGGTCTTATCTGTAGGATTTCGTGTCCCTGTGAATGTATATATTTTAAATTTTTTAATACAACATACAACATCGATTTCATACTTTCAACAATTTTATGTACATTACCTTGTGTTTATTCTAATATCATGCAATCCTACATATATTAAAATAAATTACAAAGAGAGAATCATAACCAAAGGTTCTCTAAAACCTTTCGAAGATCCGGAGTCGCGTTGCCCGTCGAATCGTCCACCGATTTGCCTCCGAGTGTTCACCAAACTCTAAACAAGATTAGACAAAAAGGAGCTAGTCAATCAATCTCTAATAAGACTTAGAATCAAGCTAATAACCCCTCTTTGAGCTCCTGAGATTCCTGTCTCCTCAACTCAAAATTAATAAGAGATTTTCGTGGTGATTAGAGGAGAGATTAATGAGAGAGAATTTTTGCATTCATATAAACAATTAGGAGGAGGGGTCCTTTTATAGGCTCCCAAAACATCTTTATCAAGAACTATTCCTTAGTTATGATCTCTTGCTTATTCTCTCCTAAAATTAATCTCTAATTTCCACATAAGCATCCTCTAAAACGTTGTAATTAAATCTGGAATTAATTCACCCATGATCTAATTATCTCTTAATAATTCAGGCAGAAATCGCACTGTTCGGTTGACCGAGAATTTTTCTCGGTTAACCAAACCATTCGGTTTTAACACGTGTTCGGTGCACCGTGAGCTAGACGGTCGACCGAATCCGCATGAGAAATTCTCTGGAAAAATTCGGACGAACCACGTCTTCTCTTCGGTCGACCGTTGACTCACCAAAATTTCTCCTAGGACATAGTCATCGGATGACCGTGTCACATTCGGTCTACTGAAAATACTCTTTCTCGGTTGACCGTTCACGCTTGGTTAACCGAACCGGATTGTCCAGGCACTCCAGACAATTTCGGTCAACCAATTGTGATTACCCGTTCCCCATTCGGTTAACCGATCCGAAGATACCCCGGTCGACCGAACCCTGAACGGAGACTCTGATCGGCGGCGCCTTATGAGCACGTGTGTTTGTTGGCCGAGACTCTGACAGGCGGTGCCTAAGGTGCACGAGTGGTTGTGGGGTTTGGGGTGAGAGGACCCTTGAGACCCGGTTTGGTTTGTGTCAGTTGTGGTTGGGAGAGAGGTCCCAGGAACCCAGTTGGACGGTGGTGATTGTGTTTTATTGCAATTCATATCATGTCATGTATTTGTTTCATTCTTTCATTTAGGAGTTTGGCATACGGGTTTTCTTATTGGAAACTCAGGCATAGATTCGTGTTTGCATTTCTGGTCGTAAGCGTCATTAGGAGGTGGTGACTGAGGTTGAGCGCACCCAGACCAGATCCTGTCTTCTGTAGTTTGAGGTTGATGATTACACTTGTATATATTGTATATTTTTTGTTGCTGTAATCAGCTTTTGACTCTTGTATTATACGGTGTACCACTTTATATTTATATATGTGGTTTTGGTAACGTCCCCGGTGTTTGATATATATATATATTTTAAAGTTTAATTTTTTCGCTGTTTCGGAAAGCAAAATAGGTGGAATTCTAGTGTCAATTGGCCTTACAATTTTATTGGATACTTCTGCAAAATGAATATGCAATTTTTCGATGGATACTTATACCAATATTTGTTTTATTGTGTAAATTTTGTTTCCTATTCTTATCGGTTTTATGAATTGTTTTTCTCGCATCATATTCATTTTTTATGAATAATATATACATATAATAACTTTATAATATTTGCAGGAAATTCTATCTAATTGTTTTTAAAATATAGACACCAACATGAAAATCTCCACTTCTGTTCAAAGCTAACGGGCTTGTACCCATAGATAATGTACGCCAGAGATCTTCAAGACACGCAAGGACAAACAAAAGAAGATAAAACAAGGCTTGAGATTGATCTTACCAATTTCAGTCGCATGAATAGACTTATTGTAATATCCTTAACCCTTACTTAAGACTAATCTTGTTTTGGCCTTGATTAGGTGCTTAATGGAGTGGATTAAGATGGAGGGCTGAGATTGGTTTGATTTGGATGAGATGGGATGGATGGTGGAGATTTGGGGAGAAGGGTTTAAGTGGTGAGTGATTCTCTCTCTCTCTCTCTCGCGTTTTCTCTCCCTCACTCGCTCAAACTCTCTCCCTCTCTCTGATCAGAGCTTTGGCGTGCGGAGAAGCTCGAGTCGTGGTCCTCGGAAGGCAAGGTGAGGCTCGGACGTTCACCGGAGAGGAGTAGATCGTCGTTCGGTTGGTTTTCGCCAGAGGAGGTGTTTTGCGAGGAAAAGCTCGCCGTCTAGTCTTCGAAGGCTTCTTCAAGTCTTCGAGGTATGTCAAGCTTTACTTGGATGCTCACTTATGCTTTGGTGGGTGTTGGAGTGGTCGACGGTAGGCCGGAGGGCTCGTCGAACCCGTGCAGCTGCGTTCTGCACTATAATCGGTCGACCGGTGGCATGGTTCGGTCGACCGGTTGTAGAGTAATTTGGGCGGAAACCCTTGCACCGGTCGAACGATACTCTTCGAGTGGTCAACCGGTGGTGCGTTTTATCAAGGGAATCTTGCTCTGTGTGTTTTCGGTCGAACGGGACCCCTTTGCCGGTCGACCGAAAGCAATGTTGTAAGTCAGTTGGGGGGCGTTGACCATCCAAACGGTCGACCGCCTTGTTGACTCGTTCGACCGGCGATTAAAAATGACTTAAGTTGGTTCGACCGTGTGAGGTTTCGGTCGACCAGTGCTCTATGCTTGAGTTTGGAGTTTTACTGGTCGTTTTCGGTCGACCGGTGAGTTTGGGTCGTTCGACTGTTGGTACATATTACTGTGGCACGAGTTTTTACTGGTCGAATTCGGTCGAACGAGACCCCTTTGCCGTTCGACCGATTGATAGTTTTGTTGGTTGGGTCAGTCCTGCTGAGAGGATTCGGTCGACCGGTTGGGAGTTTTCGTTCGACCGTTTGGTACGGTTTTTGTGTGTTCTTGTGTTGTGAAGCCAGCTCGAGATGACAACAGATCTCTGGCCCTAGTGGGGTGACCGGTGCCGGCATGAGAGTGGTTCACGGGTGTTGTCGGGCCAGCCCAAGAAGGCAACAGATCTCCGGCCCTAGTGGGGTGACCGGTGCCGGCCTGAGGGTGGTTCACGTGTGGGGCCATTTCAAGATGGCAATGGATCTCCGGCCCTAGAGGGGTGACGGTGCCGGCCTGAGAGTGGTCTTCTGGACAGCTCAAGATGGCAGCGGTACAGAGGATACCGACCTGAGAGTAATCCAGCGGTGCCTGGGGCACGTGTGTGTGTTGACCGAGGATATTTCCGGTCGTGGTGCCTGGGGCACGCGTGTTGTCGCCGAGGGTGTTTCCGGCAGTGGTGCCTGGGGCACGTGTGTGAGGGTGGGGCTAGAGGACCCGTGAGACCCGTCACTGTTTGGTGTCTACTGTGGTAGGGAGAGAGTTCCCGGGGACCCAGTGAGACGTTGTTGTCTATCGCATTTCATATCATACATGCTTTAGATATCTAGTCATTTATTGTTATAGAGGTTTGGCATACGGGGTTTCCTCTCGGGAAACTCAGGCATATTCATGTTTTATGTCAGGTCATAGGCAACATTAGGAGGTGATGACCGAGGAGGAGCGCTTTCGGGGTCGGATCCTGCTTTCTTGGTTTTTGAGGTCCGAGTGATTACATGTATATTTTCCTTATCTTTTGTTGTAATCACACTTTTGTAAACTCTCAGATATATATTGTATATATGTTGGTGCACCAGTTGACATTTTTCTTTGGTAATATCCTTGTGTTGTGTTTTATTAAAAAAAATTAAATTTCTTCCGCTTTCGAGGATGTTACACTTGTAAACCTTCTTATGGTTCTTAATAATCCACATCATTGACCTCATATCCCAAATATTTTATGTTGATTTATTGTTATGTTGTAATCTTTATTTTCTGCGACGGTGCTTTGGATTTTTCGTAAGGTAGAGCCAACCGAAAATACACAATAAAAAGATTGATGGTAACTATTTGTTTAAATATGATGAACTTGTGGTTTACAACTAACCTCAAGACTAATCCTGAAAGCCTATCCCAGTAGTGGAATGACATCACCATTGTTTTACGCATTAGATTTAGTTTCGACCACTTTAGAAAGATAGAAAAAAATATTGTTATGTTCGTCGGTTACACTCAAGTTAAACTAGCGGCAATCAAGAAAGGAAATCTATAGCCTAATAAAAATTATATATTGTGGTAGATGGTTTGTTAAACTTATTTAAACAATTAAGAGGCGCAAGATAAAGACGAGAACTCTTGCTTTGAGGTTATTATAGGGTGTTTCCCTAGCATAATTTGTGCAGGAATTTGATAACGAAAGGAACTAATTTTGCTTAGCAAATTATGTGGTGCCGGGAGAAGTAAGAAATCATATTACTCCATAACTAGAAGTTTTGAAGTAATAATAAATTTGTTTGGTCTTGCTGAAAGAACTAAAAAGCAATTAATCCCTAGTGACCTAGTCCTATATTAAGCATTCTCGATTTTTCTCTCGTCGTTTTTCCCCATTAAAACCACTCTTCCATCACCCATCCTCTCTATTTTATGACCTATCTTATTAACCAATCAACCATGAGATTACAAAGCTCAAGTGAAGATAGATGTAGAAGTAGACACATCATGATAACACATTGAGTAAAATATATTATATACATCATGATTAGTAAGTTGTTCTTGACCAATCCTCCTGATCTCCGCATTTCGTCTCATGTAAACAAATTAATACAATAAAAATAATTCTAGCGTGAGAATAAAGGTTAGTTTTTGCCAAAGATAACTTTCATGCAAACATATATACCTACATCACTAAGTTAAATATCAAAATTAAAATAACTCCCCGGTTCAAATTGAAAAAGACACAGCTTATGTTGTTTTCGAAGCAAAACATGACACCCACTTTATATTTTTACTCATGGTGGATTGCTCACTTCTTTAAATACACAAGCGACACAAAAAAGAAGACCACAGATATGGCTACGTTACAAAAGTGGTATTTTCCAACAACATAATTACTTAAAAAAACTAATCATATGTCCATGTCAATGTGACTTGGAAGATCTGTCGACCAACTTATTGGTTTTAAGAAGTGGTTTTTGGTCATCACAACCTTGTCCATATCAAAGAACAAGAATATATGCGACGAATATACTAGAAATCATAAGCGTATTTGGGGTTTTAAATGAATCTAAGTTCCGGGCGGCCGATTTATCAATCCCAACTTGTTTAGATGTCGCTTGCCATTTTTTTCCTCAGGCTTCTGCAAATTCGGAAGGAAAAAAAGAGCTTTCTAAAACAAGTGTGCAGAATCGGCCGTCGACATTATGCTTTATGTATGACAGCTTCCAATTCCGTCATTACTACTCGATCTTGGTCACTAGATAACATGTGTACACAATAAAAAAAATCCATTGGCATAATAAAAGCCTTTAATTAAAACGATAACAAGAATTAAATGTAGTGAGTAACCTAATTAGCTAACGATAGTTCAAGAAGAGACTGAATTATAACGATTACATGATAAACCAACTTCAAAATTACCTTTTCGTAGTAAGCTTTTTTTGCATACAAAAATATAAGTTTTGTTTTAGTTTTTTGCTTTGGTAACCATCTAAAATATCAAAATTATCGTGTTACTCATGCTTCTGGGTATATTGGCATGTTACATGTCAAACTATCACCTACATTGAAAATTATTATATGCACATCCGTTAGTGTGAGTCCACATCCGTTAGGTTACCATGACATGTTGGTCTCCAACATCCGAAAAATCAAAATTAGAGTGATATCGATCCAAGATACAAAATTGGCTTCCTACGTGCATCCGTTAATGTTGAGCTGCATCCATTAGGTCCACCGTCATAGAAGCCTAGCACACATGGCTCCCACACTGACATGTGCAGGAAAATAATTTTCGATGTAGGTAATAGGTAACATAGCAATATACTTAGAAGCACGAATATCATACCGATTATACTGTTTTAAACGGCTACCCAAGCAAAAATCTCATTTTCTTGTCATTATTACTTTGTTTTTATGCAAGGAGCTTTGTCGTTTATTGGTTGGAGATAATTATCTTACCTTTTTTTCATATATTGACCGACTGACCTTGTAATTTTTTATAAGATAAAAGTGTTAAACCTGTTATAAAATCCAAAAGTCATTGGATGATTCACCTTCTCCTCCCATAACTCCATCAATCTCTCACATTCTCATTTGTAAACTCTTGTAACATACGATCTTTCATTTGTCTCCTATAGTCTATAAATAGGAGACAATTGTAATACTTTGTGGATGGAAAAATACAACAATTATTCTCCCTCAAATCATCATCTTCTTTGTTCTTTGTTCTATTATTTTATAACACGTTATTAGCTCGAAGCTCTGTCAGTCAAGAGAACTCAATCTCTTCTAAGGTCCTTCTTATCCCGAGCTTATGCATATTTAGCGTATATATGTTATTTGATATATTGACATATTTCACATGATTTATAGCTGAATTAGTTCTTCATTACGATTCCTCGCACCATTTTGTTTCCACACGGTATGATTTGATCAATGGTTTCTCGTGAGACACAATATGATATCGTTTGTTAGTTTAGAATTTTATTTTAAATTTTACCATTGATGCTTACGGATTTTGTATATATCAATGGATCATCAATATGAATTAGGGTAAACCATCAAAAAAGAAATATATTCTATATTAAATTTGACCTAGACAAGTAACTCTTGCAAATTAAATTATCTTCAATTTTTCATAAGGAGTAATATTGTAAGAAAAAAATTCAATATATTATAAGATAAATATCACACTTTTTCATTATTTTTAGTGTCATGCATTAACGTGTGACTTTGAAAATCAGCAACGTTAGATTTTGAAATCTCTTTAATTTGCTATAAATAATTTATACAATGACATTATGTCATAACATTATCAAAGTGGATTATCTTGGCCTTGATTATTTTATTTGAAAAGATCCTATATTATTTTCGTTGATCGTCTTTTGTGTTAATTCTGTTGTACTATTTATCCATATATGTTTTCCAGAAATTACATAGTATAGTATAAGCTATGCATGCATAATCTTTCGACCAACACTTGGACTTTGCAACGAGGGTATTAGATGAATTTTGGAAAGACAAAATCTTTACCCATATGTAATTTTATTAATGTGTGACACTTATTTCAAATGACATTACTTAGTTGCTATATTTTGCATATCTCTTGACACACATTGGTTAATTATTAGCAATTTGTATATATTTACGGCATGTGATATGATTATGTGTAAATTTGTATATATATCCATGAGTTGTTCCGAATTTATTACAAATTGATATACCACTATCATTGTACTAGATTAATGCTTGTATTAGATATTACAACAAGTAATTATATAACACGACAATTCATGTTGGGTCATTACTAGTAATCATTGGAAAATCTTGATGTACAAACTATATTCTTGCCTTCAAGGCTAAATCTTTAATATATACTCCAAATCATGTTTTAATGTGCAAACAAAATGACTTTTCATTACATGCTCGATCATGTATAAGAATGACGTCTTATCATGTATTATGGATGTTGAACCCAACTTATTGCCTTTTAAAATATCAATGACTAGATAAAGAAGCATCAAATCAAGATAAAATGGAGGTTGTGATTTTCTTGTTCTATCCTCTTTGTTAAAATAATTTTAAAAGTATTATGATTTAATCTCATGTCTGTTTTTGTGGTAGGACAAAATATTGACTTGTTGATCAAAATTTCATGATTTCTCGATCCAATGAAGCATGAAAAGAAATATTTACATATTTAATAGTGCTTTTAAAATTAAATGATATATATCTCATGCAACTTTGTATCAATTCACTTGCTCAGTATAAGTTATATGAATTCTTAGTATCATGTTCATTATAATAGTATTTGTAAAGTGGTTCAAGTATGTGATTGTTACTTGTTGTTATGAGCATTCGTCTCGTGAGCACATAATATCCATCTTGATAGATGTATATATATAGTACAATGTGCTACATTATAATGGAATTTGAATCGTCATGTTACAAGTGATCAATGTTATTGAAAATGATATGCATTTGCACAGAAGGCGAATATCTTAATATTCATAAAATGCTACTATACCAAGATTTAGAGATTATTCATTTAAAGAGGGTTATGAAATTTTATGATAATCCCTGAAGGATTCGTATGACCATCTAAACGACGTGCAAATAACTAATTGAGTAAAAATATACGTCGATCTCTAAATCAAACCCTATGACTAGTAGTAAAAGAAGAAAAAAATATTGATCACTTTACAAATTAATGACCCAATACTTTTTTGGGTTATGCATCATCGATGATTGAAGGTCATGAGAGTTGTTGGAAAATCACGATACATTTCTTGTTTAATTTTTGGAGTGTCGGAAGCACACATTACAAAGTATCGTGAAAACAAGAACATAAGCAATGCACTAATTTTTGTGCAAATAAGAAGTATGAAATAAAGATGACATCAAAGAGACGAAACATGCCCAAAAGTGCCTAAATAAAATCATCTCTTATATTAATTATGGATTTCATCATTGATATTGTTTTTGTAATGCTTTAGATAATTTTGTTGACTTCTATCACGACCATAATGAGGTCAAATTTTTCGACCGAATTGCACAATAAAATGAGAGTCCCTCTGTTTTTAAAATATCTTTCAATATTAATCATTATCGGATCTTAAAATTTATACATGATACATTAATGTGCATATATACCTGATAATATTATTCATTAATTTTTATGGTTGATATAAATCATGTTATGAATCTTCCCCTACTTTACTTGTACAATAATGAATACATTGTTTCCGTCATGCAATTTAAAGCTCCTGAAGGGCTAAGTTTTATTGTCCAATCCAATAATCATATATATAGGATGTACATTTTCTGGCATTAGGGGGAGAAGCTATAAGCTTAAAGAATGTCAAGAAAATGTTATGTATTGAACCTGAAGTTCATAAGAGAATATACGTACAAGTATGATTGAACATGAAGTTCATAAAATCATTATCTTGCAATATCTAGCAAGTAATTGTCATACATTTTTATTGATCACAAAAGAGTGACTAAGCCTTATATTACTAGACATAAACCACATAATATATAGTAGAGATTTCCACATATATGATAAAATATATTTGAGCTCAACCAACGCCAGAAGCGTGGACCATGACATACATTATTTGTTGAAATGAAATGAAAGTTAGTCACTCTCATTGCACTCCTGAAGAGGTTATTCCTGAAGAATATAAACTCGTAAAAATAAATGCAGATGCTAAAGAAAAGATTAATGAAATTACGGGGATACAGAACGATCAAATCCTAAAATTTTGGGAAACGATGAGGATTTGGTTATTATCGACGTAAAACTTGCAATCAACTATATATGTTGATACGAAAGATATTAAATAATTATTAAAATTATTGTCGATAATTCATTCGCCTTCTTAATAGCATGCTATATCAAGAGAAAAATTGGATCCAAAACCTATGATATTATAAGAATGTCAGAAGCATTCGTATTTGATATAAACAAAAGAAAGCTAACAATAAATAATAAACTCGCTGAATAAATATACTATTTGGACTTGTAGTCCTTATTTCTGAAATTATATCCCTCAAGGATACAAATAAAAATTACAATAACAATGTGATACATTTTATAAGTCACTTAATATTGGTACTTATATGAGAGTCCCTGAACGACAAAGATGACAAAGTATATTATATAATAAACAAGAATCAAAAGATGCACTACACAAAGATCACTATATGAGAAAACAAGTAAGAGTGTGCATAATCCTCTTCAATCAAAGTCATCCCGAAGAATGATACGAAGTTGATCTTAGCCGTCTATATGTTTCACCCAATAATAAAATTACTATTATTTATTATATGCATATAACTTGATGTCATAGGGACTCCAACAGAGTTTTTGAAAAATTGTTAAATATTTAAATAACGGTTTTTTAAATAAATGACTATAGATAAACCAATTGTTTTTCGACCTGAAGTTCGAACATTCTTCAGAAGAGAATTGGTACAATGATTCAATTGTAGAAAGGGAATATTGAAGAAAAATATTCTACAAAATGCTCATCTTGAAAGCACATTAACAAAGGACATCTATTGTATATCGACAAAGATCCAATTCTTATAGGACCTGAAGTTCCTTATCATGTTCACAGTAAATGTTTTTTTGAAAATATTTATATGACGTTCAAGGATCTACAAATTTCTAGTCATGCGACAAAGATTTATATTAGTGATATTTCCTACATGTCCAATACACATCAATCATTGTCACAAATCTTGGTGTCATTACGTGCAGTCATTACAACTTTATGTAAGTTGGTAAATCAGTTATGGATTCTTACACTCATATCGCTATGACATCAATATAATTATGAGACATTTAAATTGTAGATAAATAATATCTTTTGAGGTAACATATTTATATTTTACAAAAGTTACCACAATTTATGTTACTCCCACTATATTATTTGAGAAAAATTGCGCAAACATATTTCACAATCTTATTATCTAAGTGAAATATAGTAAATGTCTATTAAATCCGTTAAACTATCATGTATTTGTTTATTGAATCCCCATGCGCTTTTGTATTTTAGAACTTTGTAAAATATATTCGTAAGTTTGATAAACTACGAATCAAGGGGTCTGAATTTGTATTTATCGTCCCTGAAGGACGGATATTCCTGAAAGATAAAGCCCGGAAGGCTTGTAGTTGCACTCTTCTTCCCTTTTTCCAATTTTTGTCCTAAAAGGTTTTATTGGTTAAAGGTTTTTAATGAGGCAACTTGTGCAATTTCGTTAGCGTATGTTATGCATTCTTTTTCTTAGGTACTTTTTCCCACATGGTTTTGTAGCAAAGTTTTTAACGAGACATAAACATAATGCATATTATCTAAGGGAGTGTTATAAATGTATGTTGAATTGAGGGGGAGAATTGTACGATGCACTTTTTTTTCCTTCACCAAGTTTTGTCCCACAGGGTTTTACTTTGAAAAGTTTTTGATGAGGCGGACCAATCAAGTGACAATTGATCAAATCCAATCAAGCGAGATTATGGAAGACTTATTTACAAAGTTATTGCGCACCAAAGTCTTTAAGAAGTTTGCCTTCAAAATTGGTATTCGTTGTTTGAAGAATGTATGTTGAAGTGAGGGGGAGCATCATAGGTGTTCCACTCTTTTTTCCTTCACCAAGTATTTATCCCATCGGGTTTTTCTTGGTAAGATTTTTTAACGATGCAACATCCCGAACGTGTAAAAGTGATCCTCCAAGGGGGAGTGTTATAAAATCCAAAGGTCATTGGATGATTCACCTTCTCCTCCCATAACTCAATTAACCAATCACATTCTCATTTGTAAACTCTTGTAACATACACCATTTCATTTGCCTCCTATAACCTATAAATAAGAGTTCATTGTAATACTTTGTGGATGGAATATACAAACAATTATTCTCCCTCAAATCATCATCTTCTTTGCTCTTTGTTCTAATCTTTTATAACAAAACCAAACTTATTGCACTATGTACCGTAACTAACTAGTCATTTTGTGTCGCGGTCGCGTACAACCAGGAGAAGTGCTTGAAATTCAGCTGTGAGTATCGGAATTCGTAACAACAAATCAAATCAAGGAGTAAAAAAAAATCCATCGACCTATTTAATTGTCAGTTGCCTGAAATTTTCAAAAAGGTAAAAATCAAATAAATCTTTACTAAATAGCTGATAACTGACAATCCAAGGGGATCCATCTCTCATTACGTGCCACCGCCCTCTTTACAACATTCAATCAACGTAACTTGTTTGTACTTCATAGGCAGTCTAATTTTTGTTTAGTAGTATCATTGTTTGATATCATAGCTTTGTTTTTGCGTGACTCTACCTAATAAATCTAAGGGCACCCTTAACGGGGGTGCCCCGCCCGGGCGCCCTGGTCGGGCGCCCGGGCGCACCCCCGTTAACGGGCGGGGCGCCCGGGCGCACCCCCGTTAACGGGCGGGGCGCCCGTGGGGCGCCCGCCCGGGCCACCCGCCTGGGCGCGTGCCCGGGCGGTGGGCGTCCCGGGCAGACGCCCGGGCGCCCATGGGAGGGGGACACGTGTCCCCCTCCCATTGGTTAAATTTTTTTTTTTTGGAATTTTTTTTGTTTTGGTTTTGTTATTAATGGATTGGGTGTTTGTTATAAATGTGGGGTAATAATTTTTTGTAAGTGATTAAAATTAAGAAATTTCCAGAACCAACAATTTCAAGTTAAATAGAAAAAAAAATAATACAACAATACCATAACAACAATACATTAATAATACTAAAATACGAAATACAACCACGGGAAATACAAACCATACAATCTACTACAACCCGAAATACAAACATATGTTAAAGGGAAATACAAACCATACGGACTACTACAACCCGAAATACAAACTTAGGGAAATACAAACCATACGAAATACGGACTACATCAAACTACACGTACCCATTCTCTTCTGCCCAGGCGAGAAGTTTATCGATTACTTTTTGATCCTTCTCCGTCGGGTTGTCCTTCCTCATCAGAGAGTGAAGCATGTCCAACTTATTTTTTATTAAATGCCTCTGGAAATTCCTTTCCGCTAACTCCTCTTGCTTGGAGAAACCATCTTCTCTGACTTGGGCGGTGTATCGCATCTGTTGTGCAAGTTCTCTAACATCGGTGTCTCTTTCGGGGCGTAATGCACTCTTAGCCTTCTTCACACCTTCTGGGCGTGTAGACGACTCCGGCATCGGCTCTTCTGCATCCGAGGGTGATTGCGTCCTCGAGCCGTCCGTGTTCTTTCTTTTCCCAAGGCTTCCTGACTGGGGACTATTTTCATCGTGCAACTCCGGGGACTCCCAGTCAACACGCACGGCATTAGCTCCGGAGATCACACTCTCCCATTTTGGGTACCTACGCAACATAACCCAAGCATCAAAATAAAGAAATTTACTAGGCCCATGATTTCGCTCGTAGATCACGTGCGTTTGTCGGACAACATCGTCGTCATTCTGGCCGCTCCTTTTCCGTCGGAATGCCTGATCGAAGCACCCGACCCACTTGTTCACAGCAGGTATGATTCTCCTCCACCGTCCTTTTAAGGACTCTGCGTTCCTTTCGGGTAGGCCTGTGCCTTCAACGGAGATGTCGTACACACGTTTCACCCTAGTCCACAATGAAGTAGACTTCTGGTTTGTCCCTGTCACCGCATCGCAACTGACTTCCATATATGCAGAGACAAGTCTCTCGTCCTCAGCTGTGGTTCACAACTTCGGATTGGCTTTGGCAGTTTGGACTTGCTTGCGGTGACGACGCTGTGGAGGTGGGGATGGTGGTGTGGGGGTGTGTCGTGGTGGGGACTCATCGTCGTCGTTACCCTCATCTTCAGTGTTCGCCATACTCTGGCGGCTATTTTGAGACAAGGGTCGGCCAAACATCTGGAACTGCGGTTGATTATAAGGGAATGGTGGTGCATATTGTGAGTATTGTGGGAATGGTAAGTTTTGATCTGGGGATGCGTAGTGGGAGAATTGTGGGAATGGTGAGTTTTGGTCAGGTGGTGGGAATGGTGGTGCGTACTGGGAGAAGTCGGGTTGTTGGAATGGTTGTTGGTAAAATGGACGTGAGGGATATGATTGTGGATAGCGTGGATGCGGATTTGATTGTGGAGGAGGGGGGGAACGATTGTACTCCGGAGAAGACATTGTGGGAGAAATATGGGATGTAAGTTGAGTTTTGAGTTTTGTGGAAGAGATATGGGGTGTAAGGTGATTTTTGTGTAGGGTATATATAGAGAAAAAATTAGACACTGTGCAATCACGCGGATTACTTTTCTTTCACGCGTATACTGTACATTCACGCGGACTATTTTGTTTCACGCGTATACTGTAGATTCACGCGGACTACTTTTGATTCACGCGTATACTGTGCAATCACGCGTATACTGTGCAGTCACACGCGTTTCGAAATTCAAATATTCAAATTTCAAATATTCAAAATTTTGTGTTTAATAGTGATTAATATTGTTAATTAATTAATAGTAATAATAAGTATATCGCGAATTATAATTATAATGTAATTAGAATTAGATTTATATATAATGTATTTTGTTAAATGTTGTGTGAGAATTAAATTTGTTTAATTAAGAAATGATGTGGATGAAAGAGATTGTAGGGTGGGTGGGGGTAGCCTGGGCATGGATAAGGGGATTTTTTGGGTGGGTTGGGTGAGCTGACGTGGCAGAGAGAGAAGCTGACGTGAAAGAGAGAGAGTGCAGGGCGCCCGGGGTAGCCCGGGCGCTGTTAAATATGCTCTAAGATCTTATTATGACGCACAACATCCTCCCTGTGGATCTTTTTTTTGTACTTCACTCTACTAACGTGATTTTCTGTACCACACCCTATATTTTATTATCATCCACACGACAACACTGAGGGACTTGTTTCCCCCAAACATATTTACGCCTTTACTTCTTTTATCTTCAAAATAACTCTAGTTTTAACCCTTCTAAGTGGAAGATATCATGATGGAAAACATTGGTTGTCATGAATTCATGATAAGTGTACAAAGTCAATGATAGTTAATTGGGCAGACTTATGGGATGCTGACTAACAATGCATCTTTTGTAGTCTTTTTTAAAGGGCAACAGCAGTGACTCGAGAGAGGAAGGACATGTCATTTCTATTTTTGATAAAGTCATGTCTTATCATATCATGATTTCATGTTTATGCCATCGATTGTGTCAACCTCAACAGACATAAGACGAAAACTAAAAGGTGCAACTACCAACCAATCACCAATTGTTCAATATATGACTTTACATACTTCATCTCCACCACCCATGATTCCACGCTCTGATTTGGTGTCCTTGAGTCGAAAGGATGCAATATGGAGTATAAACATACTTGTTGTGAGATTAATCCGTTGACTTTAGTGTTGGATTCTGAATTCTTAAAAAAAACTTTGTTTCCAGCTTTTCTAGGGAAAATGTTTTAGGGCGTGACAAAACTGGGCGCAAGTCCATTGGCAGACCGAAGAAGAGCCCGAGTGGCGCAAGTACTCAAAGACCACCCCTCCACTGACCGGCCCACCTGATATTCCACCCTCGAAATATGCAATATGCTTATGTAAAATTCCAATTTGAGATGTATCTATTTGCATCCTTACTTATGGTGTCCATTTGCGATACTTGAAAAGCTGTGTTTGAGGACTGAGAGTCTGAGACGCAGTTTTTGGTACTATATGTGATTTTTGACGTTTGAGAATCTGTGATTGGAACCAAAACCTACCATTCATTTATTCTTGATTCAAGAATTAAATCTCACATGTTTTTTTTTTCATAAGACGCTAACTTTTATGCTTGATTTAACGGATGATGTTTTGACACCCAAGGACCAACACCCATAACGTGAAAGCAATTAATTGTAGTCGTTTTTAAATTAATATTTTTACTGGTTTCTTTTTTCATTAATTTTTTTCCATTATGCTTCGTAAGTTTATTTAATTAACATTTTTAATTCACTTTACGTAATAACTTGAACAAGGTAAGAGATGGAGTGTGAAAATCCGGCACAGGCAGGTGGAGGTACTTATATTTTTACGTCGAACCTATTTTCATCCGGATTAGAAGTTTGATTATTTTTATTTTTAAGTAATTTTTTTTCATGCAGATTACTAGTTTGATAGTCTTTATTTTGTAATTGTTTGGTGAAGACCTATTATCATATAAATTAGTAATTTGATAAGTTTTATTTTTTAACTTTTACGTAAAACCAATTTTAATGGGAATCTTAGTTAGATAATATTTTTTTGTAACTTATACCAGAAGACCTATTTTGATGCATACTTAGTGTGGTACCGTGGTATCTTACAAATATAAAAAAACTAAATACCAAAATGCATAAAAATAGTAATTCGCTTACAAATTAATTAAAACATAAAAATATTTGAATAAAAATATGCATGAAATTAGTTCTTCTCGTAAATATTACAACATAAAAAATTATCAAACTAGTAATTTGCGTGAAAATAGTTCTTAACGTATAAATTACACAATAAAAATATCATATTATTAATATGCATGAAAATATATAAATCTTCATGTAAAATTACAAAATAAAATATACTAAATTACTAATATGTTTGAGGACGTAAAATTACAACTAGAAAAACAAGTTTCACCAATGGATAATTATCCGTCGGCGAGACATTTGTTGGTGTATGTACAATTTCAAAGACATATTAAATTAATCGTCGATGGAATAATACACAAGGAGATTCTAATTAGTATCGACACGTAAATTTCATTGGACTATATTTTCACAGCTTTCGTGATATGAGCAACATACACCAACGAATAACAATTATCGATGCATATGAGACAAAGAAGTTGGTTGCCAACTTGGGGTTGATTATGACAATATCAATATGAGTAAGAATCATTACACATTATACTGGAAAGAGAATTAGAATGCTATTCTTGTTCTATGTGCGCAAAATCTCATTGGATAACCGTGCAGGGGGGAGATGACATGGAAAATCAAATTGTTGGTGCTCGAAAACGCAAAAGAATTTCATTTGCAATCTTACGACGCTTCCCGTTCAAACCAAGGCTTCGTAGGTTATATATTACTATTGATATTGGTTAGTCGATGAGATGACTTGCAGAGATGAACGAGAAAGAGACATGAAATTGCGTCATACAGCTGATTCTGAGTGTTACGCTGAGTTGGACAACAAACATTCATCTTTCACTTCAGAAATAAGAAATGTGTGGCTAGGTTTGGCAGAAAATGAGTTTCAACCATTTAGTTAGACGCAACATGATATCTGACCAGTAATGCTTGTGCCTTATATCTCCCGTTGTGGATGAGTATAAAGAACCAATTCTTCAAGATATCACTCATCATATTCGGTCATCCTGGTAACAGGCTAGATCTTTGTTTGCAACTACTTAATGAAGAGCGTAAAGAACTTTGGGAAGATGGATTGGATACTTATGATGTTTACACTTAGTCATGTTTCATGTTGAGAGTTGTCTTAATGTTGTGGACTATAAATGACTTCCCGACGTATATTGATTTCAGGGGTTGAATGACTAGACAGTATATGGCATGTCCTTACTGTTAGTTTTGTGTTCCAAAAGTTATCTTTTGTTGATGCCTTTTACATGTTATGTTTATGAATTAAAGGTATATGTATGTATATATCTTTTGTTCCATGAGTTTGATGTTTTATAGAAGTGTTCAGGAAGATGCCCTTGTTCTTGGACTGTAGAACTTTATATGATAACAAACATGAAACTCTAAAGTGTTCACAATATTGGTAATTAGCACGGAACACTATTATACCATGAAAAGATTGTTGTGTTGATTAAAGTATATTGTAGTTCTACAAATGTTGATAACATATTATCATTTAATAACACGAGTTTATGAAAGGTTTCATAAATTGAACATGACCTAACAAGTGAAAACCTTATAGGATTGTGTTTGTGTTATTAGTGTTTTCACTGTGCCTACGAGATCTAAGATATAAGACTACATCTTTTCACATGAGAAATGTATAACATAATTACTACTAAAACTTTCTAATTACAAGTGAGGAAAAAACTAGTAGTTCTTTATATATGGATTGTTCGAGAAAGGATTATAGGTCAACAGTAATGATGTCAGTGGGTGTGAAATCCTAAAGCTCGGTTAGGATGCTAAGGATGTTTAGGAAGAAGATTATGTGGGAGGTATGGAGGGGTGCGTTTGATGTGATAGGATGTATGGTGGTGGTGTAGGAGAGGGATGGGTGGGATGTATGGGTTGGGTTATTGAAGGAGAATAAAACCCTCACCTCACTTCTTTTCTTTTCAACTCCACAATACCCAGTCCTGTTCTTTGATTTCCAGCAACCCAACCCACCGAACATCGGTGAGAAACAACGACGACGTGGGAGGACGGTGGAGTCGTGACTTGAGGTGTGAGATGCGGGAAGCTTGACGCAAGGGGAACTTGTGAGCGGTTACAAACCGGAGGTGGTTGCAAGCGGAACTCCGTTGAAACTCGGACAACCTAAGAAGGTATGCCAAGTTCATGCTTTAGTTTTGCTCACACAAGTGGGTGTGAGGTTTTGCTCGTCGCCGGAGGTCGGAGAGGCAACAACTTGTGCCTGGCAATGCCAGGTACTTGCTGGCTAACGGTCGACCGATGCTTGTTTGCGGTTGACCGTCTTAGTGTAATTATTCGTGTTTACCCAGCACTGGTCTAATGATGTCTTACGGCGGTCGACCGGTTGTGCATATTTGTTGGGTTCGAGAGTCTCTGTTATTTTCGGTCGAACATGGCCCTGAGTCGTTCGACCGTTGCCTCTTAATTTTGGTTTGGACCAAGCATTGATCTAAACGGTCGACCATGAACTATTCTCTAGCCATGATCCTTTTTCTCTCTCACTTAAACCAATCACAATTTGTCATATAATCATCCTATAAAATGTTTGACCATAGCTGGAATTAATCCAGCCCATGATCTATATTATTCTCTTAATAATTCTGGTAGAACTATGCAAATGGTCGACCAAAATTAACCTACCGTTCGATCGATTATTAATTAATCGTGGTTTCGGTTGGACCATGAAAGAAACCCTTCGGTCGACCCATCACACTCTCCCAGAGGTACTGGGATATTTTTGTTGAACCAGACACATAAACAGTTGACTGAATCTACACGAGATACAACTACTAATTATGTCAATTTTCAAAGAGTTAGTAATAAGAGTAAAGCGAGTATGCATCTCGCTAATGGATTCATTCGGTTTCATAGCAAACATTTCATATTTTTGCATAAATGAATCTATTCTAGTTTCCTTAACGGATGATCGACCTTCAAAGTGACTTTCTAACATATGCCATGCTTCAAATGCGGAATCACATGCATTAATTCTACTATATTGTTCTTCGGTCAAGCCACACATAATTATGTTCATGAGTTTAGCATTGATTTGAATCATGGCTAATTCATCATCATCCATACGTTCTAATGGTTTGTCTTGTTTATAAGGTATTTGGAAGAACACCCATAATTTAACATCATAAGATTGTATGAATGTGGTCATACGTTTCTTCCAATAGGCATAGTTTGTTCCATCAAACAAAGGAGGTCTTCCGGTGTGAAATCCCTCTCTTTGTTGGGCCATTGCTACAAACGTGAATTTGTGTAAATGCAATTAACAAGGCTCTGATACCAAATGTAGGATCTACTAGCCCCTAAACTTAGTCTAAAGGGGGGGGGGGTGAATAGACTAATTACGGTATTAGTGATAACTATGCCAAATTCAAAATATGAGACAATAAAGAAGAATAGATGAACAAACAAACCACTACTCCGGATGTATAGAGGTTTGGATCCAACCACCGGATCTTAGTCCTCTCTTACGAATTGCTCTTACTCGAGCAACTTCGCGTTCTCCACTAATCCGATCTCCGTTGCGGGCCGAGATCACGCCTTTACACCACAAGCTTTGCGAACACCCTCGCCTAGCTTGGACCACCTTCTCACAACCCGAGAAGAACTTCACTCCGGAAGCTTGTACAACTCTTGAAGAATAAAACTTCAGCAACTAATCTTGGCACTTGAAAATGATGATGCAATCTAATGAGGATGGTTTCAAGTGAGAAGATTTGTGAGCACAAGGGTTTTTAGCACTTTGGAAGTAGTAATGAGATTTTGAGCTTAGAGAAAGATTGGGGGTCTTGAATGAGTGTTCTAAGCTCTATTTATATGCTCCAAACAAGTTCTAGCCGTTGGGGATTAAGTGATGGAGAGTTGTGTAAGAAAACACAAATCAGAAAAGACAGCACATGTTTCTGGCGACTAACGGTCGACCGGATCGAGTTACACGGTCGACCTATTCAAGGCAGTGCTTCATTCGGTCGACCGAAAATGATAATGGTCGATCCAACTGGGCTGGAACTTAAGTGATCGGTCGAACGGTTTCGAATACCAGTTCGACCGAAAAGAGACAGTAGCTCTGGGTCTGGAAAAGACTTAAGGTTCGGTCGACCGTTCAAAGAGTTCCGGTCGACCGGTAGACATGTTTGCTTTGAGACCCGATAATAACACATGTAATCGGTCGAACGAGGTAAGTGCAACGTTCGACCGAATCTGCCCAGTAGCAAAGAGACGGAGAAGAAACATGATTCGGTCGACCGTACAGGGAGGTCCGGTCGACCGGAATACTAAATCCAAACTTAGGTTAGTTAGAAAAATGTGTATACGACCGTTGGAGTATACGACAAGTATAACGGTCATAATAAATACAAATACGGAAATCAATCGGTCGAACGGAGATGAACTATCGGTCGACCGAAAGTCCTACGCAGAGGACACGTGTCGAAATGAGATAGGCTGAAGGATTTGTATTTGGTAAAATAATTTCTCACTCGACAAGGTCAAACGGTCGAACAGAACATATATTTCGGTCGACCGACATATAACAGTAAAACAGGATATGAAGAAACGGTCGAACGGATGAAGGAATTTTGTTGACCGATTTCTAACAGGCAAAATTTATAGGCGGAACGGTCAACCGGAAGAAGTAATTGGGTCGACCGTTTTGAGACAAATTTTGTTGACTGGGAAGGTCTGGTGAAAAACGGTCAAACCAAATGGTTCTACCGGTCGACCGTTTTAGTTCAGTTTTTCTGTTCTTTGGTTCTAATGAGTTTGGTTGAGTTCTAATGAAGTCTAGGATATATGGAAGATAATGTGAGACTTCTATAAGTATCCTTAGTGATGTGTAATGCAATGAATCATGAGTTTCAAGTGCCAAGTTACATTTAGAGCCTAAATACATGGAATTGAAACTTAGCTACTCTTCGATCTTCATCTTTAGTTTAACTCAAACTTGAATCCTGAAATGTTAGATGACACATATATATATGCAAGTAATAATATTTCAATTGATACATGTTTTATTGAGAAGTTGATTAATCATCAAAACGGATTAATGATTATTAGCCAAAAAGCCAACAATCTCCCCCTTTTTGATGATGACAACTTATCAACCTAAATACATGTTTAGATTTGATTTTTATCATACACAATCAATGACTAAAGCTCCCCCTATTTTATAGCTCCCCCTATCTATAAGCATGTATTTATTTCTCCCCCTTTGGCATAAGCAAAAAGATCCATAAGATAATGTGATAAGCGTTTTAAGCAAATAAGATATGGTACCGGAAGCGAGATTATTTAGCCAAGCCAAAACATAGAAGAGACAACAATAAACCATGCAATTAACTTAGAATTCATAACAAACATCAATAACAACGTCGAAAGCAAATACTACAAAGAGGTTCAAAACAAAATACATCAATAAACCAAAGTTTGAACCAACAACATCATAAACCGAAATACAACGACAAAACGACACACACGCTCCACAAAACACAACATCAAATCACCCAAGCCTCTGATCACGCAGCAGCGATGAAAGGGAGTCAAGAGAGGCTTCAATCCGGCCAAGCTGAGAGGATGTGGACGCCTCAAACGCATCGAAGAGAGCAGAAGTGGACGCCTCAAGTGCATCGAAGCGAGCAGAAGTGGAGGCCTCGAAGGAATGAACTTGATCCGAGAGTTGTTGAAAACGATACTGATCAATGGAAGATGAAGAGGACCACTGCCCTTGAGCCCAAGCAGCAGAGTCTCCCTCACCCCACCAAGAGCTGGAGTCGCGAGGGACAGAACGAGGCATCCACCTCGGATCTTCAGATACTTCTTCTGCCTCTTCTCTTTCTTCTTCGGAATTTTGAGCTGAGTCCTCAGAAGATGAATGAGGAGGCGAAGGAAGAGGAATGGATTTCATTTTGAAAAGGGTGGTCTTACAGAAAGGAAATTTGTAGACCACAGAGGGAAAAGAAGTGACATCGATATTCCATGTTTCAAGAAGCACAGTAATCCACATAGGGTAGGGAAGATACGATCCACTACGATGACACATGTGCGAGATAATGAAACTAGGCCAATCTACCAACTTTTTCTTATAGATGCAATAGATGCACATAAAAGCCAAATTAGATATCTCGTTTCGGTGACCAAGTTTAGGAAAGATGTTGTAAGATATGATTTGGGCAAGAATCCGGGGTAGAGGGTGTAAAAGAGATGCATTGTGTTTGAAACGACCGTTTACCCGAGGAGGAGGAATAGCATATAACTCATCAACCATTGACTCTAGATTGGTGTCGGGGAGAGCACCTTGAGGAAAGTCACGATAAATGTTTATTCCCCTTGACGAAAAACCTAGAGACTTAGACAACAATTCGGGTGTGATCCTATATTCAATCCCATTGATTAAGGTAGTCAAGACATGCTTATGAGGGACTTTTCTAAGATTGCAATAGAATTGTTGCACAAGAAATGGATAATAGGGTTTAGATGCAATAATAGTGTGAGAGTAAGTGAGTTTGTTTGCATCTAAAACGGATTGTAAAGACAAGTTATCAAAGTCGGCTACCTCAACCTTGCGACACGGTATGAAGTTAGCAACCGAGAAAAATTCATCCCACGACTTTTTAGCATCATCATCAACCGGAATGAACTGAAGCAAAGGTTGAACCGGAGAAGCCGGAGCACGAGAAGAGGAAGGTTGAGTGTCTTGTTTCTTCTTGGAGCGACTCTCGGAAGCCTTCTCTTGAGAGGGACGTTTCTTGGAGATGGTGAGCTTTGAGCGACCCATTTTGGAAGAAAATGGTGGAGAAGGTGGAAAGTGGTTGAAGGGAGTCGAAAAAATGGAAGAACGAGTGGAGGAGGACGGCTGGAGAGGGTGGCGGTCGACCGGAATGGGAGGGGCGGCACTTAGGGTTTGAGGAGTGGAAATGGGTGAAATGAGGGAAAACCTCGCAGAAGCCCTAAATGTACAGAAAATAACACGAACGGTCGACCGCTCTCATTACTCGGTCGACCGGTGCGTATATTTTTTTTTTGAAAACCTACGACAGCACAGCTACTGGTCAAAATCGGTCGGACGAGTATTACGAAATGGGCGACCGCAAGCAAAAATTTAAAACCAGGGAAGCTACTGAAGAATTTCGGGCGGACGGAATGAGAATGTCGGTCGACCGAAACACGAATATTCAAAGAAGGTGGAAACACTGACGAATTTGGGTCAGACGGAAGGAGACTGCCGGTCGACCGAATGATGCGTGAAAGTTGCTAGGTGATTTTCGGTTGGAAAAAAAACACACATACGGTTGAACGCAAAACTTATACGGTCGACCACAATTCAACAAAGGTTCGACCGAAACTTAAGTTAACTTAAGTCAGGTCGACCAAGTGAGAAACGGTCGAACTAGGTGGAATACGTGGTCGACCGAAACACACCAGGAGATCTCAAAAATGACACAGCATTGGGACCGGTCGACCGAACAAACTACACCGGTCGACCGAAATCGAGAAAATTTGAGAAACTGCTAGATTAAAACAGTAATCCGGTCGAACGAAACTTGCTTTAAGTTCGACCGAAAAATGTCTGAAAAGCCCAAATTTGATAAACACCCAATAAATCCGCAAGCAATTTGAAAGAAATCACAACCAAGAATGAAACTACGACAGAGTCACATGAAATGTTCAAGTTATACATCATTTAAGTTGCACATGCCTAGATTTAGCCTTATATGAATGAATTGATCAACGTTTAAAGGTTTTGTGAAGATATCCGCAAGTTGATCATTAGTGGGAACAAATATAAGCTCAATGTCTTCCTTTGTTGCATGATCTCTTAGAAAATGATGTCTAACCTCAATGTGTTTAGTTCTAGAATGCAATATGGGATTTTTCGAAAGATTTATTGCACTAGTATTATCACATAAAATAGGAGTAGTTTGAAACTCAAGTTTCAAGTCTTTGAGGGTTTGTCTCATCCACAAGACTTGTGCACATGCACAACCGGCAGCAATGTATTCGGCCTCGGTTGTCGACAATGCAACACTATTTTGTTTCTTACTAAACCAAGATACAAGCGATTTTCCCAAGAATTGGCAAGTGCCACTAGTACTTTTACGATCTAAAATGCAACCGGCATAGTCGGCGTCACTATAGGCAACAAGATCAAAAGCCCTAGTTTTGGGGTAAAACAAACCAAATTCTTGAGATCCTTTGAGATAGCGGAAAATACGTTTTAAAGCATTGAAATGAGATTCTTTAGGACAAGCTTGAAAACGTGCACACAAACACACGGAAAACATAATATCCAGACGACTAGCGGTAAGATAAAGCAAGGATCCGATCATACCTCGATATTTCTTGATATCCACCTCCTTGCCATTTTCATCTTTGTCTAGCTTAGTGCTAGTGCTCATCGGAGTGTTATGTGGTTTGCTATCTTCAAGACCAAAGCATTTTAAAAGCTCTCTTGTGTACTTAGCTTGGTGTATGAAGTTCCCATCTTTAGTTTGCTTAATTTGAAGTCCGAGGAAAAAGTTTAGTTCACCAATTAAGCTCATCTCGAACTCCCCCTGCATAGACTTGGAAAATTCTTTGCAAAGACGCGGGTTACTTGCACCAAAAATTATATCATCAACATAAATTTGTACCACTAGTAAATCATGATCATATGTTTTAACAAAAAGAGTGGTATCCACTTTACCCACACAAAAACCTTTGTCGATTAGGAAGTTCTTTAATCGCTCATACCAAGCTCTAGGAGCTTGTTTGAGGCCGTAAAGAGTCTTCTTAAGTTTAAACACATGGTTTGGGTAAGTTTCATTTACAAATCCGGGGGGTTGTACCACAAAAACTTCTTCATTTATAAAGCCATTTAGGAAAGCACTTTTGACATCCATTTGAAATAATTTTATGTCCATGTAAGATGCATAAGCTAATAACATGCGAATGGCTTCCATTCGAGCGACGGGAGCATAAGTTTCATCAAAGTCTATACCCTCCTCTTGGCGATAGCTTGAGCAACGAGTCTAGCTTTGTTTCTTATTACATTCCCATCTTCGTCAAGTTTATTTCGAAATATCCATTTAGTTCCAATAACCGATTGGTTAGAAGGTTTTTCAACAAGTTCCCACACATTATTTCGAACAAATTGATTTAGCTCTTCATGCATAGCCATTAGCCAAAATTCGTCATTACATGCTTCATCAACTTTCTTAGGTTCTAATGAAGAGATAAATGCATAAGAATCACAAACTACATGTGCTTTAGATCGTGTCGTCACACCTTGAGAAACCTCTCCAATCACAAAGTCCTTCGGATGATCCTTTCTATAGGTCCAATCCTTAGGAAGATCCTCCACGTCCTCTTGTGGAAGACTTGGAGACTCTTGATGAAACTCAAGAGGGGAATCATGTGATGATACATGTCTAATTATATCCATGCAATCATCATCAAGAGAGGAGTTATCCACACAAGCTAACTCGTCAAAGTTAACGTGTAGAGATTCCTCAACACAACTTGTTCGTTTATTATAGATTCTATATGTTTTACTCCTATCGGAATACCCTAAAAAGATAGCCTCATCAGATTTTGCATCAAATTTATCCAAGTTGTCTTTAGTATTGAGGACAAAACATTTTGAACCAAAAGCTTTAAAATATGAAATTTTAGGAGTCCGGTCATGCCAAAGTTCAAACGGAGTTTTCTTCAAAATAGGTCTAATGAGAACACGATTCAACACATAGCAAGAAGTATTAACGGCTTCGCACCAAAAATATTTTGGAAGTCCTTTTTCCACAAGCATTGTTCTTGCCATTTCTTGAAGAGTTCTATTTTTCCTCTCAACTACCCCATTTTGTTGAGGAGTGCGAGGAAACGAAAAATTGTGCTCAATTCCATACTTTTCACAAAACTTTTGAAATGATTCATTTTCAAATTCTCCTCCATGATTACTACGAATAGTGATTATGTTAGAATCTTTTTCTCTTTGAATACGCTTGCAAAAACTTTTAAATTTTTCAAAAGCGTCATACTTGTTAGCTAAAAATAAAACCCAAATGAATCTCGAAAAGTCATCAACAATTACAAATGCATATCTTTTCCCTCCTAGACTTACGGTCCTTGAGGGTCCAAAAAGATCTAAGTGTAAAAGCTCTAGAGGTTTTGAAGTTGACACCACATTTAGAGATTTAAAAGAAGATTTAAATTGTTTTCCAAATTGGCATGCATCACAAAGTTTGTCCTTTTTGAAATCAATTTTTGGTAGTCCTCTAACCAATTCAAGTTTGGATAATTTGTGCAATTGTGACATACTAATATGTCCCAAGCGGTTGTCCAATAACCAAGCTTCGTCATGTGAGGCAACTAAACAAGTTTCAACACCTAGGTTTCTAAGATTATCAACATGAACAATGAAGTCGTTATTTGATCTATATCCATTAAAGACAATTTTCATGTCATTTTTAGAGATGATATGGCAAGTGTGTTTGTCAAATACAATTAGAAAATTCTTATCGGTCAATTGACTAACACTAAGTAAGCTATGTTTTAACCCATCTACTAATAAAACTTTTTCAATGTTAGGAGTATTAGAATTACCAACATTGCCGATGCCGACAATGTGTCTTTTAGCATTATCTCCAAATGTGACGGTTCCTCCCTTCTTAGGCTTTAAGTTGGATAGAACATGGGAGTCTCCCGTCATATGCCTCGAGCACCCGCTATCGAGAATCCACTTCCCCTTTCTCCTTGCTTTTATCTACAATCAAGGAAACAAGTGAAGACTTTGGTACCCAAATTTGTTTGGGTCCTTGAGGGTTAGCTTTTGGTACCCAAACTTGAGTAGTCTTAGGTACCCAAACATTTGAATAATTTGTTTTCCTAATAAAAGAGTTATTCATTTTAACAAAGTAGGAAGTGGGTTTCTTTTGTTTACCTCCCTTATAGCCTAGACCATGTTTTGTTAAAGATTGAGTTTGAGTTCCAAGAAGCATGTCAAGCATTTTTCTACCTAAGGTGAATTTCTCTAAGTCTTTCGTGAGTTGCATATTCTTGGCAATGAGATCTTCATTTAGATGATTATCTTTTGTAGATTTTAGAATTGTGATCTCATCATTTAGAACCTCAATTTCTTTGGTTAGCATATCACATTTGATATATTGATCTAGATTAACTTTTCTAGCTAATTTGTTTTTATGACAAATCATTTAATAACGTTCGGCAAGTTCTTGAAAAGCATCTAATAGATCATCATAAGGAGGTGTTTCGTTTAGGGATACCTCATCGTCTTCGATTTCCACCACGTGAGGTTGATCACTTGTCTTTGGTGATGGAGGAGGACTCGAGTCGGAATCAACATTGGATGCCATAAAACACATGTGTGCTTCTTCTTCTTGGGAGTATTCGGAGTCAGAGTCCTTTGATGAACTTGAGTCATCCCAAGTGGCTTTGAGAGCCTTTTTCCCTTCCTTTTCGCGACGATCCCTTCTCTTGTAATCGTCACGTCTTTTAGGCCTCTCTTCCTTTTCCTTTCGGGGTGGCCTTTCATCTCTATCTTTTCTTGGTCTCTCATCCCTTTCTCTTCTAGGAGGATATCTCCTTTCTTCTCTTCGTTCACGATCCCTTGGCCTAAGCAAAGGGCAATCCTTCTTCATGTGGCCGGTTTTGTTGCACTCATAGCAAGTGAATGTCCGAGAAGTTTCTCCTCTTCCTTTTGCAAATTTTCTCTTGGAGAGAAACTTCTTGAAGTTGCGGGTTAGGAAAGCAACATCTTCATCGGTGTCATCGTCTTCGATTGCGTCCGAATCCGAGGTTGCTTTTAAGGCAATTTGTTTTTCTTTACGCTTATATCCTTCCCGTTCCTTCTCCTTCTCTCTTCTTTCTTCCATTTGGATCTCATACGCCATGAGGCTTCCAATGAGATCCTCCATCTTAAACTTTGAGAGATCTTTGGCTTCTTCAATAGCCGTAGTCTTTTTCTCCCAATCCAAAGTCAAAGACCTAAGAAACTTTCGTACCCTATCACTTTCAATCACAACCTTACCAAGGTTCTTCAAAGAATTAGTAATAAGAGTAAAGCGAGTATGCATCTCGCTAATGGATTCATTCGGTTTCATAGCAAACATTTCTTATTTTTGCATAAATGAATCTATTCTAGTTTCCTTAACGGATGATCGACCTTTAAAGTGACTTTCTAACATATGCCATGCTTCAAATGCGGAATCACATGCATTAATTCTACTATATTGTTCTTCGGTCAAGCCACACATAATTATGTTCATGAGTTTAGCATTCATTTGAATCATGACTAATTCATCATCATCCATACGTTCTAATGGTTTGTCTTGTTTATAAGGTATTTGGAAGAACACCCATAATTTAACATCATAAGATTGTATGAATGTGGTCATACGTTTCTTCCAATAGGCATAGTTTGTTCCATCAAACAAAGGAGGTCTTCCGGTGTGAAATCCCTCTCTTTGTTGGGCCATTGCTACAAACGTGAATTTGTGTAAATGCAATTAACAAGACTCTGATACCAAATGTAGGATCTACTAGCCCCTAAACTTAGTCTAAAGGGGGGGGGGTGAATAGACTAATTACGGTATTAGTGATAACTATGCCAAATTCAAAATATGAGACAATAAAGAAGAATAGATGAACAAACAAACCACTACTCCGGATGTATAGAGGTTTGGATCCAACCACCGAATCTTAGTCCTCTCTTACGAATTGCTCTTACTCGAGCAACTTCGCGTTCTCCACTAATCCGATCTCCGTTGCGGGCCGAGATCACGCCTTTACACCACAAGCTTTGCGAACACCCTCGCCTAGCTTGGACCACCTTCTCACAACCCGAGAAGAACTTCACTCCGGAAGCTTGTACAACTCTTGAAGAATAAAACTTCAGCAACTAATCTTGGCACTTGAAAATGATGATGCAATCTAATGAGGATGGTTTCAAGTGAGAAGATTTGTGAGCACAAGGGTTTTTAGCACTTTGGAAGTAGTAATGAGATTTTGAGCTTAGAGAAAGATTGGGGGTCTTGAATGAGTGTTCTAAGCTCTATTTATGTGCTCCAAACAAGTTCTAGCCGTTGGGGATTAAGTGATGGAGAGTTGTGTAAGAAAACACAAATCAGAAAAGACAGCACAGGTTTCTGGCGACTAACGGTCGACCGGATCGAGTTACACGGTCGACCTATTCAAGGCAGTGCTTCATTCGGTCGACCGAAAATGACAACGGTCGATCCAACTGGGCTGGAACTTAAGTGATCGGTCGAACGGTTTCGAATACCAGTTCGACCGAAAAGAGACAGTAGCTCTGGGTCTGAAAAAGACTTAAGGTTCGGTCGACCGTTCAAAGAGTTCCGGTCGACCGGTAGACATGTTTGCTTTGAGACCCGATAATAACACATGTAATCGGTCGAACGAGGTAAGTGCAACGTTCGACCGAATCTGCCCAGTAGCAAAGAGACGGAGAAGAAACATGATTCGGTCGACCGTACAGGGAGGTCCGGTCGACCGGAATACTAAATCCAAACTTAGGTTAGTTAGAAAAATGTGTATACGACCGTTGGAGTATACGACAAGTATAACGGTCATAATAAATACAAATACGGAAATCAATCGGTCGAACGGAGATGAACTATCGGTCGACCGAAAGTCCTACGCAGAGGACACGTGTCGAAATGAGATAGGCTGAAGGATTTGTATTTGGTAAAATAATTTCTCACTCGACAAGGTCAAACGGTCGAACAGAACATATATTTCGGTCGACCGACATATAACAGTAAAACAGGATATGAAGAAACGGTCGAACGGATGAAGGAATTTTGTTGACCGATTTCTAACAGGCAAAATTTATAGGCGGAACGGTCGACCGGAAGAAGTAATTGGGTCGACCGTTTTGAGACAAATTTTGTTGACTGGGAAGGTCTGGTGAAAAACGGTCGAACCAAATGGTTCTACCGGTCGACCGTTTTAGTTCAGTTTTTCTGTTCTTTGGTTTTAATGAGTTTGGTTGAGTTCTAATGAAGTCTAGGATATATGGAAGATAATGTGAGACTTCTATAAGTATCCTAAGTGATGTGTAATGCAATGAATCATGAGTTTCAAGTGCCAAGTTACATTTAGAGCCTAAATACATGGAATTGAAACTTAGCTACTCTTCGATCTTCATCTTTAGTTTAACTTAAACTTGAATCCTGAAATGTTAGATGACACATATATATGCAAGTAATAATATATCAATTGATACATGTTTTATTGAGAAGTTGATTAATCATCAAAACGGATTAACGATTATTAGCCAAAAAGCCAACAGATCCAAGCTAGATTGACAATGATATTAAACACTTAATACCATAAACTATAAGGTACACATTATAGTTACCCAATTAGCATAAATGTGTTGTTCCACTCGAACTAAACACGATCCACTTAGTGATGTATGTGCACCACTTGTGTCAATGTCTTGCCTCATGATATTAAGAGTATTTACAAAGTATAATTGTGTCACCTTTGCATTACATACTCATTTCTTGATCTCGTAAGCTAGTTATGCATATGTAACATAATTCAAGTCACATTGTGCACATTATAACTTTGCTTTATCAAGGGTCCCACTAATATCATCACTCAATTAAGAGGGGCAATGTTTAAACGTTTTAAATACCGCAAGTGCACGACGTCGGTGAAGACGCGGCAAGTACGGCGTCTGTGAAGCTCTAGTTTATCCAAAATCAAGTGGCAAAAAAGTGGAAAGATATTTGATTTTGGTAAGCTAAACTACACTAAATGAGTAAGTAAGAAATGCGAAAGAAAGCAACTAAAGATTGGAAATCAGGAAGGGAAACCCCTAAGGGATGGAGTGTGTGCATATATGAAGTGAAATAAGTGATGAATGATGCATGTAAGCCTGTATGTGTGTGTGTTTTCATGCATAGGAAGTGTTTAAAGATGTGGCAAAACCTATCCATCTATTCACACAACGTATCGGCAATTACTACTTGATTATCATAAGATTAGGCTTAACATGAGAAATGTCTAAAGATATGACAACACTCATCAAAAACCAAAATCTCATGTGAAGGAACAAAGCTAAGCATGGGAGGTGTCTAAATCTTATGGCAAAACCCATCAGAACAAAGTTTCTTCAATCAATCAAGCAAGCAACCACAAATACTATAGGATTTCATGTTTAATTGTACATATATATTTTCGAAATTTTTATGCACAATAAGGATCAATTTACAATTTTTCTATGATTTATTTCATGCATGCATCAATTTGTTTCAATATCTAGTTTCAAAACTTTATTAAAACAAATATGGGCTACGAAATTCATACCTAGAAGTTCTCTAAAACTTCTTGAAGATTCGGAGACGTTGGGGATGCTCCTCGCTGCGCCGTATGCCTCCAAGTATTCACCAAACTCTAAACAAGATCGGAGAGTGGGAAGCTAGTCTCTCAATCTCCGATAGGGTTTAGAATCCAATTACTAACCCCTCTTTAATTCCCTTGAGAAGATGATCTCTTAAGAACTAAAACTAAACTTAAGAATTAAGGAATTTTCGTGGAGAATTATGGAGAGAGAATTTTGCATAAGAAAATAATGAATTAATTAAGGAGGTAATGAGATAAACTTGTATTTATAAGTTCTCTCCAAATTACCTATTCATGTGCAACCTCTTGCCCATGATTTCATGCAAAATTCCATATACCCATCCATTATTTAATAATAAATAATCTTAGCCACGAATTAAATCAATTAAGGACCAATTCCATGCATGATCTAATTAATTCTTAAATTAATTCTGCACAAAACCGTCTGGACCGGTCGACCGTTTCAAGGTTCGGTCGACCGCTCGAACCAGGTTTCGGTCGACCGTTCAATAACTCGGTCGACCGTTCGTAGCAGGAATTATTCCGTCTCTATGTTCGGTCGACCGACCGATTACATTCGGTCGACCGTTCGAACAGATGAAAATTCCCTGTTATCGGTCGAGACATGTCCGGTCGACCGTGTCCGATCGGTTGACCGTTTACTGCTAACCGGTCGACCGTTGGAGCACTATTCTGCAGACTTGTCAAATTTCGGTTTAACCCCTACAAAATTTGACATTCCGGGATTAGTAGTAAATTCACAACTTATGTAACATATTATCCTATGCAATGATCAATCATTACACCCCATAATATTTACATCACATATGAATTTTATTTAGATTCTAATTATGTTATTAATCACAACATAATTTTGATTTTGCTTGTTCACCCCATGTGTCATATTTTCTACATGAAACCTGACACATCTTATGAACTCAAAATCCCCATTTCTTGTTTCCCAGTTTTGTGGTGTGACCTATGGGAGGATCTAAACTAAGTTGGCAGTGATATTAAGAACTTAATATCACAAGCTATAAGCGGTATCTAGCTACACATTATAGATCCCAATTAGTTAGATGTCTTAATTCCACTCGAACCAAAACCCGATCCATTTTAGTGATGGAGTGCACCACTTGTGTCCGTCCCTTGCCTCATGATATTAAGAATACACACAAAGTAGTATTGTGTAATCTTTGTATTAGTATTCATTTCTTGATCTCTTTAAGCTAGTTATAAATATGTGACTTAACTCAAATCACATTGTGCACATTATAACTTTGCTTTATCAAGGGGCCCACTAATATCATCACTCAATTAAGAGGGGCAATGATAATCTTTTGACTAACTATCTTCTCCAACGAAAGTTATACTTAACCAATTAATGCCTTTACACTACACTCATCGATAGCTCAAGACACTAGTCTAATTAAGAACTCCTTAAGCGATCTGATATAAGTCTCATATCAAAGGACTAAGGACACAGTAAAATATTAATGACACAGAAACACATTCCTATAATATTTTACTTGTTAGGTCAATTCGGTGTACAAAAGTAATATTTTCCTCTAAAGATTGAGTTTGAGTTCCAAGAAGCATGTCAAGCATTTTTCTACCTAAGGTGAATTTCTCTAAGTCTTTCGTGAGTTGCATATTCTTGGCAATGAGATCTTCATTTAGATGATTATCTTTTGTAGATTTTAGAATTGTGATCTCATCATTTAGAACCTCAATTTCTTTGGTTAGCATATCACATTTGATATATTGATCTAGATTAACTTTTCTAGCTAATTTGTTTTTATGACAAATCATTTCATAACGTTCGGCAAGTTCTTGAAAAGCATCTAATAGATCATCATAAGGAGGTGTTTCGTTTAGGGATACCTCATCGTCGTCGATTTCCACCACGTGAGGTTGATCACTTGTCTTTGGTGATGGAGGAGGACTCGAGTCGGAATCAACATTGGATGCCATAAAACACATGTGTGCTTCTTCTTCTTGGGAGTATTCGGAGTCAGAGTCCTTTGATGAACTTGAGTCATCCCAAGTGGCTTTGAGAGCCTTTTTCCCTTCCTTTTCGCGACGATCCCTTCTCTTGTAATCGTCACGTCTTTTAGGCCTCTCTTCCTTTTCCTTTCGGGGTGGCCTTTCATCTCTATCTTTTCTTGGTCTCTCATCCCTTTCTCTTCTAGGAGGATATCTCCTTTCTTCTCTTCGTTCACGATCCCTTGGCCTAAGCAAAGGGCAATCCTTCTTCATGTGGCCGGTTTTGTTGCACTCATAGCAAGTGAATGTCCGAGAAGTTTCTCCTCTTCCTTTTGCAAATTTTCTCTTGGAGAGAAACTTCTTGAAGTTGCGGGTTAGGAAAGCAACATCTTCATCGGTGTCATCGTCTTCGATTGCGTCCGAATCCGAGGTTGCTTTTAAGGCAATTTGTTTTTCTTTACGCTTATATCCTTCCCGTTCCTTCTCCTTCTCTCTTCTTTCTTCCATTTGGATCTCATACGCCATGAGGCTTCCAATGAGATCCTCCATCTTAAACTTTGAGAGGCTTGGGGAAATATTTTTTTAGGAATACTTGAACAAACTCAGCCCAACTTCTAATGGATCTTGCGGCTAGACTATATAGCCATTTCTTAGCGTCTTCCTTTAGTGCTAGAGGCACGAATTTCAGACGCACTGCCTCCTCAGGAATATGCTGGTATTGCATAAGAGAGCAGATTTCCTCAAATTCTCTAAGGAAGAGATATGGGTCTTCCCTAGAGGTGATCTTAGGCAACATACTCATGTATTGTGCCTTAAGTTCGAAGTCGCGACCCGGTATGGTTGGCATAACGATGCACGATGGCTGAGCAGCCATCGCTGGATAGCATCGATCCCTCAGAGTTATAGGTTGCGCAACAGGCGGGTCCACTACGTTCTCAACCATTGGATCCGGGTGAGGTGGTGCCACAGGTGGATTGGGATTAAGTTCCAGACTGGAATCTAGATGAACTCGTGAGAGTCGACTACTCAAGTCCCGAATCCAAATCTGAGTGCACCGGGTTGAATCAATTTTTGAATTCAAATTCGGAATTTAAATTCCAAATTTAAGTTCAAGAATTAATTAATTTTTTTTATATTTCCGTTTTTTTTAATATATTTTTTTAAGAAGGGAAACAAACAATAGAATGGGGAAAGATGAGAAATGAATCCTAATCTAGAGAATTTAGGTGAGAAGAGAAAGAAGACTCAGATGAGAAGGGAAACCTAACTCTAAAGATAGAAAGAGGGTTGGTCAGAAAATTCCTAAGAAAGCACGGTTCAAACAATCCTAGACCTAGTGTCGCTTAGATCTAGACGACTCCTAACTGGTTGAGTCGAATTGATTCGCTTGATTCACCTCCCTCACTAATCAAACCAACTTGGCCAGGCCGTGTATAGCTAGTGGGGGCGCTTCCGACAGAGTCGGTGCCAATTAGACAACCACTTCGCTTGGAAGACTTACGTCAACACAAAAACACTTTCTAGACACCAAATTAAATTCAATCGGCTTCAGGTCATAGCAAGTCAAACCAATTCTTCTCCTTAAATGAGTCCGAGTCCTTAGGGGTCAATGTCTAATTGATTTTAAATTTAAGGCTTAGGTGACACTTTAGGATTGTGATTTGTGGGCCACGGAAGGGTGATGAAATCCCCACCGTATCTTTGCCTATGGAGTTGCCCTTAAGATAGTTTAACTTAGATCTAGCAAAGATAGTCAAACAATGGTCTTTAGTGGGGGGCAATTGCAAGATTGTATGCAAACTAAATTATATGCTTAAATACAATCGTTAAAACGCGATACGTACCTTGCCTCCAGCACTCTTCAACAATAAAAATAATTTGCAAGAATTTAGCAAGAATAATGCAAACAAAACATTATATGATGCATGCACTAAGTTCTTCTAGTTTTGCCAATTTTTAGGTCAGAGTTGAATTATTGCCAATTATGGAATTTAAGCTTAACACGTGCAATTCTAATAAAAGAAAGTTTTCTGAAACTAGAAATTACGAGGAAAAAGGCAACAAAGGTTACCTACGCAATGCTCAGTCGGGTTCGCCACCCGCTCTCGAAATTTCAGTAGCTCCACGCGTCCACCCAGAGATGGTGCTAACCCCAGAAAAATGTGAAGCCCATATGCTTCAATTGTGCGGCGATTCCGCCGCAGGTTCCTCTTGATGTGCGGCGATTCTGCCGCCCTTGTTGCTCAGACTGCGCTCAGATTTCGCCGCGCGCTCTGTTGTCTCCTGAAACACAAATCCAAATAGTTAGATCGCGCACACGATAAACAGAATAGAATCGAAATCAACAAAAAACAAAATCTGCGTCACCTCCCCCGCAACGGCGCCAAAAACTTGTTGTGAATTAAATTTATACCGCAAGTGCACGGCGTCTATGAAGACGTGACAAGTACGGGTCGAACACAAGGAGGGAGAGATTTGTTATTATTGTGATTTCGATTGGGGGAAAGAAAGAGAGAAGAAATAATTGGGTTTTGAGATTTTTGGATTTTAATTATCTAGCAAGGAACAAGAACAATTAAAACTAAAACAAGAACAAAGATGTGAATTCCGTCGGGTGGAGGTTTAGATTTAAGGTTTAGATTAGAGAATTTAGAAACTTATAATAAATCATATTAGTTATAAAGCATTACATGATAAATGATTTAACATAAACTCAAGTAATCAAAATATACTAACACGAAGTTAAAATAATAACATTCATTCATCTTCTCTTCACCCTAATCCGTCACCTCCACCCTTTGGAAAGAGTTAGAAACTCATAGAGGGAGGAAGAAGGGGTCCTTGAGACATTACAAAAGAAAACTAAAAGTAAGAAATAAAAGACAGAATTTTATTAATGAAAAGAAGAATACAAAACTAAGATTAAGAATAAAAACTACCACCAAAGACTAAGGACCCTTCTAACATCGTTCTCGGGTCTATTTATAGTTGCTACAAGGGATCTAGGTATAATATTGGAAAGTACACGTGTCCAGACACGACTGGACGAAATTGGAGCACACGGATCGACTAGGGGGCGGCGGAATCGCCGCATGGTGTGTGTGATCTGCGGCGGAATCGCCGCACATCATGCTCTGATTTGGTCCAGATTTTGGTTGGATGTTTATGGTATGATTTGATCCTCCTTTACGCGTCTGGATTGATTCTTTCCATTCTTTTGAGCTCCGGATTAATTCCTTCACATATTTGGAGATATACATTGATTTTTCTATATATTTTCTCCAAGAGAATAAAAGCTACTCGTGATTTGCAATTAGGTCCTTGACTTTTTGCAGTTAAGTCCCCGGCTACTTTTGTGCTTAAGTCCTTGTTCTTTTTGCAATTAGGACTTGAATGCTTTTATGCTTGGATACATTTCCATTCGTAACCCGATAATCTTGAACTTGGTCTTTATGATAGAAATGAGTCTTTTGCATGCGTTTATGCTCGGGATGTGGGTAAATTGCATTCAGGTCCCTCTATTCTGTAAATAAGACTAAACACATACCTTAGTAGCATTTATTGATGTAAAAGTAATCTAAATGAAAGACATATGATGCAATGTATGCAATGCATCACATATCAATCATCAAGCCAATCTACATGGTTCCTCAATCCCATGGACTCGAAATGCATTTCGCCCTTGGCTTGGGATAAGGGTTTTGTGAATGGATCAGCTGTGTTGCTGTTATGTCCACCCATAACAGATTTATTTTGCCTTCGTCGATGAGGTCACGCGTCACGAAGTACTTACGATCCATGTACTTCACTTTGTGGTGTGATTTGGGATCCTTGATTTGCGAGATAGATGCACTATTGTCGCAAAATAGCTCTATTGGTCCCTCGCTCGAGGGAACTACTCCAAGCTCTTTAAGGAACTTCTTAATCCACACTCCTTCCTTGCTCGCTTCAGCGACAGCCATCACTTCGGAAGCAGTGGTTGAGTCGGCAGTAGTGCTTTGCTTCCAACTACGCCAACTCACAGCTCCACCATTCAGAAGGAAGACGTATCCTGATTGCGACCTTCTATCGTCTGGATCACTCATAAAACTCGCATCCGAGTAACCTTCAGCTATCAATTCCCTTTGTCCTCCATAAACAAGAATCTTATCCTTAGTCCGGTTAAGGTACTTCAGGATATTCTTGACCGCAGTCCAATGCTCAGGACCTGCGTTGGATTGGTGACGACTTGTCACACTTAGAGCATACGAGACATCGGGTCTTGTGCAAGTCATCGCGTACATGATCGACCCAATTGCCGAAGCATAAGGGACATCTTTCATGTACTCTAAGTCCTTACGTGATTGCGCACGTTGAGACTTCTTGAGTTGCACACCCATACTCATTGGCACACTGCCCTTTTTGGAGTTGTTCATCTTGAACCTTTCCAAGACCTTGTCAATGTATGCACGTTGACTAAGGCCAATGAGTCTGCGAGATCTATCTCGATATATCTTGATTCCCAAGATGTATTGAGCCTCACCCATGTCTTTCATCGAAAATGCAGATTTCAATGAACTTCTCGTTTGCTCAAGCAAAGGAATATGATTGCCCATAAGCAATATGTCATCGACATATAGGATTAGGAATACTACATGGCTCCCACTAACCTTCTTGTATACACAAGGTTCTTCCTTACTTTGAATGAAGTGAAGCTTTTTCACTTCCTCGTCAAAGCGTTTGTTCCAACTCCTTGATGCTTGCTTCAATCCATAAATGGATCTTTGAAGCTTGCATACCTTCTCACTATTCTTTGGATCTTCAAAACCTTGAGGTTGTACCATGTACACATCCTCTTCCAAGTTCCCATTCAGGAACGCCGTTTTGACATTCATTTGCCATATTTCATAATCGTGAAATGCGGCAATAGCGAGCATGATCCGAATAGACTTGAACATGGCAACCGGTGAAAAAGTTTCATCATACTCAATTCCTTGAACTTGAGTGAAACCTTTCGCTACAAGCCTCGCTTTGTAGGTTGTCAAGTTCCCATCCATGTCCATCTTCCTCTTAAAAACCCATTTATTATGAATGACCTTTTTACCTTGAGGAAGGTCAACCAAGTCCCATACTTGATTATCATACATGGATTCTATTTCGGATTCCATGGCCTTAAGCCATAGTTTGGAGTCTTCCCTTTGCATTGCCTCTTGGAAGGTTAAGGGATCATTGGTATCTAGTACCATGATTTCATGAAGTCCCAGATACAAATCGGGTTTCTTCCTTTCCCTTGTTGACCATCTAAGTTCTTTTGGTTCTTCTCGTGTCTCTCGAACTTCTTCCACAATTTCTTGAGGAGTGGGTTCACGTTCAACTCTTGAACGTACACTTGGTGGGGATGATTGAGATTCTCTCACAATTTCTTGCGAGGGTCTCTCACTCACGCTCCCACTAACCAAAGGAATCTCGGTTGGGCCTTCATGATCTTGAATGTCATTATTCATGTCATGATCTTGTAGAGTATCTTGAGTTTCCTCAAGCACAACCCTACTCCCACTACTTTTTACTCTTTCTAGAAATTCCTTTTCCAGAAATGTGGCATCCCTCTCTACAATCACTCGATTGGAGGTGATATGCCAAAAGTAGTATCCTCTTGTCTCACGAGGATAACCAATAAAGAAGCACTTATCCGCTTTTGGTTGAAGTTTGGTCGACATCAATCTCTTGACGTAAGCCTCACAACCCCAAATCTTGAGAAAACTGAGCTTAGGTGTTTTACCACTCCATAGATCATAAGGAGTTTTCTCCACGGATTTGGATGGAACATTATTTAGTGTGTAAGCCGCAGTTTGTAGTGCATAACTCCAAAAGTAAAGATGTAATTCCGCATGACTCATCATTGACCGAACCATATCGAGCAATGTCATATTCCTCCTTTCGGATACCCCATTCCACTGAGGTGTACCGGGAGGGGTGAGTTGAGGTACAATACCAAACTCCTTTAGGTATGAGTCAAATTCGGCACTTAAGTACTCACCTCCACGATCCGTTCGTAGAGACTTGATTTTCTTGTCGAGTTGGTTCTCTACTTCATTCTTGAATTCTTTAACTTGTCAAAAGATTCACTTTTGTTTCTCATTAGATAAACATAGCCATAACGACTATAATCATCCGTGAACGTAATGAAGTACCTGAAACCATCTCGTGCACTAGTACTCATTGGACCACATACATCGGAATGTATCAAATCCAACAAGCCACTCGCCCTTGGGCCTTTCTTCTTGAAAGGCTTTTTGGTCATTTTTCCCATTAGACATGGTTGGCACGTCTCCAATGATTTAAAATCAAGTAGACCAAGAAGGTTAGCTTCTTGCAATTTCTTGATGCGCTTTTCATTTATATGACCAAGACGATAGTGCCACAAGAGAGTATCATTCTCGTGAGTGGTCTTAAGTCTTTTGTTATTGATATTAAAGATTTGTTTATTATCCAATTCAAGCAAATAGAGACCATTCCTTATGAACGCATTTGCATAGAACACACCATTATTCGATATAGACAAACAAGAATTTGAAATATTTATATTAAAATTATCCATATCCAGACATGATACAGAAATAATATTCTTGCTAATCGAAGGTACATAATAAACATTCTTTAGACATAAATTTAAACCACTACACAATTGAAGCACCACAGAACCTTGTGCAACCGCAGACACGTTCGCACCATTTCCGACCTTCAATTCTACCTCGTTCCTTACGAGTTCCTTCCTATCCATGAGTAGCTGCACATTAGAAACTATGTGAGCACAAGATCTGGTATCAATTACCCAATCCTGGACAGAGGTGGCTAAATTTATTTCAATAACAAATATACCTTTGGCCTTTTTGGGGCGCTTTCGTTCAATCACTCCGTTGTCAAGGTCTTCCTTGTACTTGTGCAATTTGGCCGGATGTGTCCTTTTTCACCGCAGTGAAAGCACTCCGTATTGGGAGTTGGAGATTTCTGAGATTTCCCCCTCACGGCACTTTTATGAGCACCTCCTACTCCCTTGCTCTTGATTGAACCACTTTTGGTAGATTTGCCCTTTCCTTTACCAATCTTATGGCCCCTCCCATGGACGGCAATGACTTGCTTGTCCCTACCCTTGCCCATGTCAACTTCATCAGTTTTGAGAGCATTGTGAAGCTCCTCAAGACTCACCCCTTTTTCACGCACGTGATAGTGCATCACAAAGTCCTTAAAGGACGGGGCTAGAGAGCCAAGAATCATATCTTCAGCAATGTCCTCGGGCATTGGTGAAGAGAGCTTTGCCAACTTCTCAAGGTATCCTTGCATCGTGAGAAAATGCATAGATACCGATGTTCCCTCCGCCATATGGCACCTTGTGAGTGCGATGGTGGTCTTATAGCGCTCCTTTCGGGCACTATCCATGAACATCTTTGATAAAGCCTCCATGGTCTTCTTGGGTTTTGAATCCCAGTATTTCGCTTGAAGCGAGTCACCCATGGATGCTAGCATAAGACCGTGAACTTGGTTCTCTTGGTCTTCCCACTTGGCTTTATCCTCTTTCTCTTCATCGGTTAATCTCTCATTCCACTTTGGGATTGGACCTTCCAAAATGTGAGATAGTTTCTCAAACTTTAACACGATGTTTAGTTTGAGTTGCCAACTAATGAAGTTTGAGCCATCATTCGCTAAAGGGTGTTTTTCTATCATGGATCGTACGATAGGTTGGATGTTCGACATTTTTCTACAAAATAAATCATATAGGTTTTAATGCCAATTTTATGTTTTAATACACATGCATACATATATCGAATATATAAATGTAAATGTTGCAAATTAAAATCTTGCCCATAAATGGAACAATCCAAGATCCTATTAATTGTAATATAGACTAGCTAAGGGCTATCGAATACATTACAATATTAAGGTAAGAAATCATTTTCTAATCACAACCTTTTTGAATTTTAGCAACATTTAGCATCTTCAAACTCTTGTGACTCTTGTCGTTTTAATTATGAGGGAATACGACCTATCCTCGTAAGAAAAACCTTTTCCCAAAATCGAGCGAGGGCTCTAGGTAATGTTAAGAAAACTTATTTTCATTTGATACGAGATACGTTTATCTATTGTATTCACAACTAAACATACTTGGGGTTCACTAGGGTGAAACACACCTCATATATCTAATTGTGGCACAACAACAGACAACCTTTATCTCCCACTATTCCCAAAGATAGAGGGAGTTATCTCCCGCTAAGGGCGAGCAGAGTATCCCTCGATCAATGGCTGCTAGTGGATGAAATAAGAAGGAAATTTATTCTTAATTTTTGTTGGACAATTTAACATGTGATTTAGAATTTTAGGTTATCATGCATATTATTAATCATACACATCCTAACATTCAACACATTCATCACATGCATATCAAGATAAAAACAAAAATTAAACATTCACACAATCCATATCGTGTGAGTTTATATGTTCCCTTCGATCCTCGATCCTCGATCCCTGATCTTCGATCCTCGATCGATGCGCTACAACGGCGACTTCCTCTTGCACCGGAGATATAGATTTTACAGAAAATAAACATGCTCCTCACATTCGATAAAACCGACTAGTGCAAGTCCTATGTAAAAAACCTCTCATATGCAAATGCAACTATCTAAAAGACAGAAATAGAGAGAATTTTGGCTTTTACATACATAAGCCCCTGTATAATAATAATTACATACATTTGTAGTGTCTGATTTGGAACATATAAACTCACAATCCTGCAAAGCAACTCAAGCATCCATGCACCAATTGCTATAAACTACAGAATCTAATTTATCAATCATCCAGAATTCTCAACAATTCTTTGAAAAATATTTTGAAATCCATTAAAAACATTTTTCATTCATCCATAGTTCAAAACTATTTTTGAACCGCTGTCCATCCAATTTCCAATGGAAAGATGAACTGCAGTTTTTCGGTTTTGTTGATTCTCTTACAAAATAATTGTTTTTAAATAAAACGAAATTATTGTAAGTTGGACTAATGTATTAATCCTAATTCCAATAATCACATGGCATGTTTTAAAACTCTTAAAACATTCAGACGAATTATTATGGAGAATTATATCAACAAAACATTCATACACCGAAAAACCGGTAAAACCGAATTGTTTAAATCTTAGATGGCAAACTAAATTCGTTTACAGCCATAAATCATAAGAAAATTGAACCCTAAGCTCTGATACCACTGTAGGATTTCATGTTTAATTATACATATATATTTTTCGAATTTTCATGTATGATAAGGATCTAATACAATTTTCTTCGATTTATTTATGCATGCATCAGTTTGTTTTAACAACTAGTTTCAAAAACTTATTAAAACAAACATAAAGGGACTCCGAAATTCATACCTAGAAGTTCTCAAAAACTTCTTGACGTTTCAGAGACGTTGAGGAAGCCAATCTTCGCTTCTCGTTGCGCCGGATGCCTCCGAGTGTTCACCGAAACCCTAAACAAGGTTGGAGAGAAAGGAGCTAGCCAATCGATCTCCAAACAAGCTTAGAATCTAGCTACAAACCCCTTCCTTAGCCTCTGAGATTTCTCCTTCCAAAGACTTAGAAAACTAAGAGAATTTTCGTGGGTTTTAGTAGTGAATTAGGAGAGAAAATAATTTCTGAATTGTGTTACCCAATTAGGGAGAATAAGGACCTATTTATAGGTTCCAATCTTACTCTTAATCATGGCTATTCTTAAGCCACGGTTTTATGACAATTTCTCTCACAAACTAATTCCATAATGCATTATATGCACCCACAAAACGTTTGACCAAATTTGGAGCTAATCCAACCATCGATCAAATTAATCTCTTAATAATCAAAGGCAGAAAATCGACCGCTGTTCGGTTTACCGAGTCCCACTCGGTTAACCGAATTTGTCACGATCGTTTAACCGAGTACGTGACGGATGACCAAATCTTAAGGAGAAAAATTCTCCTTAACCGATCGGACTAATTCTCGTCCAAGACCGAGTGCTATTCGGTTAACCGAAAATATCGGAACTTGACATTGTTCGGTCGACCGTTTCTGGTTCGGTACACCGTACCAAAGCTCCAGGCACTTTGGTCAAGTTCGGTCAATCAATTACGATTATCCGTTCCACGTTCAGTTGACCGATCCATAGATCCTTCGGTTGACCGAACCATAACGGATTACCGAACTTCTACCCGATTTTGCCTATTTCAAATTTTGGATTTATTTCCAACAAAATTTGAACTTAAGGGGGTTTTAGCAAATTCACAACTTATGCAATGTATTATCCTATGCAACAATAAATTATTGCACCCCATAATATATGCATCTCACATGAATTTATCATGATTCTAATTATGTTTATATACAACATAATTGATTTTACTTGATCACCACATGTGTCATATTTTCTATGAGAAACCCGACACATCATATGAACCAAAAATCAAGCTTCTTGTTTCACGGTTTTTGCGGTGTGACCTATGGGAGGATCTAAACTAAGTTGGCAGTGATATTAAGAGCTTAATATCACAAGCTATAAGCGGTATCTAGCTACACATTATAGCTCCCAATTAGTTAGATGTCTTAATTCCACTCGAACCAAAACCCGATCCATTTAGTGATGGAGTGCACCACTTGTGTCCGTCCCTTGCCTCATGATATTAAGAATACACACAAAGTAGTATTGTGTCATCTTTGTATTAGTATTCATTTCTTGATCTCTTTAAGCTAGTTATAAATATGTGACTTAACTCAAATCACATTGTGCACATTATAACTCTGCTTTATCAAGGGGCCCACTAATATCATCACTCAATTAAGAGGGGCAATGATAATCTTTTGACTAACTATCTTCTCCAACGAAAGTTATACTTAACCAACCAATGTCTTCACACTACACTGATCGATAGTTCAAGACACTGATCTAATTAAGTATTCCTTAAGTGATCAGATATAAGTCTCATATCAAAGAACCAAAGACACAGTAAAATATTAATGACACAGAAACACATTTCTATAATATTTTACTTATTAGGTCTATTCAGTATACAAAAGTAATATTTTCCTCTTTTGCATACCCGTGTTGTCACTCACTTGTAGAGCTACAATGATCTATGACCAACACGACAATCTTAACTCGGTAATTAATGTTCCATGTTAATTACCATGATTGCGAATATATTTTGTTTTATGTAAACCAATATCTTTTAGAGCTCTATGGTTAAGGACCAAGAGCCTCTTCCTTAACACTTCTAAAAGACGAATAACATAAACAAGGAACAAAATGATTTCTCATTCAATTCATAATAATTGACATTTAAAAGTAAAACTTTTAGAACACATTCCCTTCAATGATGTCAATCAGGAAATAATAATCTTTTGACTAACAACATCTTCCAGCATAAGTTATGTTCAACCAACTATTTTTTATCACTATACTCATTGACAGTTTTTGACAATAATCAAATTAAACACTTCTTATGTGAAAAGATATAAATCTCATATCTTAGGATTCAAGACATAATGAAAACATTAATTACACATAACACAATTCCATAATGTTTTACTTGCAAGGTCTATTCAATATATAAAAGTAATATTTCCTCTTTCATATACTCGTGTCATAATGTATGGGAGGTGTCTACTTATCATGGAAAAACCCATCAATTAAATCACTAACCTATTTGATTAACATTCATAAACACAAGCTGATTATTTCAGAACCTAAACAAGCATGGGAGGTGTCTTAAAACTTGTGGCAAAACCCATCTAGTGAAGTGTTCTATTCTAACAAGCATGCATTCATATGAATCAACACATTTCAAAATAAAACATTCTTCCTTTCTTAATTGCATATATAAGTGTCATGTCCAGCCCCAAAAGGGGAGTGATTTTACTCACTAAACATTAAACTAACTATTACACTAAGATAAGAAGACATATTAACTAAGCTAGATTTAATAAAAGACAATTAAACTAAACATGCAAGAACTATAGAAAAGCACAAAACGTAGAAAACTTTATTGATTTAAGACTCACAATACTAGTAGCATCTCCCCACTTGAGTTTCGTTCTTCAAGGCTTTCACTTCAATTAAGGAGAATGACCACAAAACATGGAGTGATTACAATAGAAGGTGAAGAGTTCTATTTATAGCCATAGGAAAAGGTAATTTGGGACAATCCCCCGGTATGGGACTAAACAAATACCAAAAATAGACTAAATACGCTCTAATACACAACCCACAAAAATCTCCGCGGATCCAGAGCAACCCGGACCGTCAGTCAGTGGTCCCAGACCGCCAATTAGCGGTCTACAGGATCCGAATTGGCCTGGGCTTTTGTCTGGGCTTTCCATGATATTATTGTTTTTCTTTGATGCATTTACTTCACTTGTTGGAGCTTCGACCTGAATAGAATTGCCAAAATACTCCCCATGATGGTGTGGAGTATTTTTGTTTGCTCATTGGTCCTTCGATCTTTCATTCAGTTGCATCTTAGTCCTCGAGTCTTTCAACTCAATCATTTTTCCTTCTTTTGGGTCCTTTTCTACCTCTTCTCTTCAAACCTATTTATTTCTGAAATTCAAACATAAAACTCGTCACGTAGCATTGTTTTGGTGAAATATAATGGATATAAGATACAAATGTAAACATGAAATCATGTCAATCAAATACCCCCACACCTAACTTTTGCTAGTCCCAAGCAAAACAAAGAAAGAGAAAAGCATACGAAAAACAAGAAATCCTAACTCACTTTCGTAGGAATCACGGTTGCACTTAGCACGTGCAACAAGCCGTTAAACCTCATTGTCACCAAGGAGGAGGAGTGTTGTCTCCTGAGGGTTTTTAGAGGATACACCCACAAAATCCGAACAAAAATGCATTATTCAACCTAGCTACACGACTCATTGGCTCATTTTTGTCAATCATTGGACGCGGTAATACTATGGGCCGACTCTATATATGTAATCAGTCCACACACCTAGCCTAATGAATCATTCGTGAAAGTTAATTAAGAACTTAAGTGCAAGACATGGACAACCTCAACATCCTCAAGTGATACAAAGTGTAAGGTCCATTAAGGTTCTTATTTGACTCTTTTTTCTTCTTCTTTTTTTAGCACAAAAATGTGCGTAGAGGAGAAGACGGGAGGACACAGGAGAGAAGGGAAGAAGTCCTTATGCTACGGGGGGTGGGTACAGGTAGAAGCACACAAGAAAACAATGCTCAAACAGTCCTAAGGTTGCTATAGGTCCTTACAGCTAGACGAGGCCTAACTGCGAGGTTACATGGCCTCACCTCCCTATGACGAGGACCACAAAGACAAACAAGTGAGTCAAGATCTGGAGATCTCGTCTCTCCTACTATCGATAGAGTGGGCAACACCGATCAGGCCATGACGGTCGGGACCGGATCACTCTCCTAATGCGCTCGAAATCCATAGGGCCAATGTCTACTTGATTTTAAAATTAGGCTCTTGATTAGTGTGGTTTTTAGGGCGAAGGAAAGGGTGATGAAATCCCCCACCTTATCTTATATGGGACAACCCCTCCTTAGTAGCGTTTTGGAGTCCAAATCTAACAATCAACTCTCCAAACAACCGCTCAACTCACACTTGTTGCAATGCACTTCCTACTAACTAATGCATGTTCATACGAAATGCATGAATGTGAGAAGTAAATGCGTACCTCACGCCAGCACTCAGCAACTGAAAGTAAAGCTAAAAGAAAAGACAATCTACGTGCCTAAGTCGAGCATATGATGCATGACCTAAACAAAAAATAATGCCTAATCTTTTTCTTTGGGCTTTAAGGTCCATGTTGCATAAAGGGAGATTGATTATTGATCTGGGAACAAACTATAAGTCAAAACATGCTAAATCGAGTCCCAGATCTCTATATCCAATAATACCACAGGACCGCCAGAGCAACTGAAAGTAAAGCTAAAAGAAAGGAAATGGAGCTCACCAGACCGCCAGTTGGCGGTCTCAGACCACTGATTGGCGGTCTATGCTGCTATGTTCGTCTTCAAATTTCACATGGTTCTTTCCCTTGGTTCTCAGAGTCTCCTAAAACAAAGTAAACTACAAAAAAAATTAAATCCACTCGAATCGTCCAAACCAGAGTCTGGACTGACACCTCCCCGACAACGGCGCCAAAAAAAAGGAAAAGACATGTTTTCTTCTGCTGGCGAATGCGTAGGGTAAGGGAATCACGTGTTTTAAACAAAGTAAATGGAAAATATCCAAAAGGGCTTCCAATTTTTTGCTTTTCTTCATTTTTTCATTTTTTTCCAACAAAACAAGGATATGTACAAACAAATGAAGGGATGTATCACATCAAGTGACCACATCCGTGGGGAGTTCGTGTAAAGGCACGACTTCCTCCTCGACCTCTGTCATGGTCCCTTCCAAGTACGGTTTGAGGCGTTGTCCATTAACTTTGAACACGTCCCCATTCCTTGGATTTTGAATCTCAACCACCCCATGAGGGGAGATGGTTAAAACAATAAAGGGCCCTGACCAACGACTCCGAAGTTTCCTCAGAAACAAGTGGAGGCGATAATTATACAACAATACATTTTGTCCCACCTCGAAGGTTTTAATTCGCACCAAGCGATCATGAATTTTTTTAGTGCGGGACGTGCAGATCTTGGCATTCTCATAAGCTTCATTTCTCAACTCCTCCAACTCGTTGTCTAACTCGTTGTCTAACAATAAAGACTCATGTTAAGATGTTTGATTGCCCATAATGCCCGGTGCTCAATCTCTACCGGAAGATGGCAAGCTTCGCCATAAACTAGCCAGTAGGGGGACATGCCAAGGTCGGTTTTAAATGCTGTGTGGAAAGCCCACAATGCATCATTAAGCTTGACCGACCAATCTTTCCTTGAAGCATTAACTGTTTTCTCAAGAATTTGCTTGAGTTTACGGTTCGAAATTTCCACCTGGCCACAGGTTTGAGGATGATATGGTGTGGCCAACTTGTGTGTGATGGAGTATTTCCTCAGCACTGCCTCAAGGGATCGGTTCACAAGGTGTGTCCCCCGATCACTTATGATACAACGAGGTGTCACAAATCTCGCGAAGATGTGTTCTTTAAGAAATTTGATCACAACCTTGCGATCGTTAGTGTGAGTGGGGATTGCTTCAACCCACTTTGACACATAATCGACCACCACAATGATGTAAGTGTGACCATGGGACGCGGGGAAAGGACTCATGAAGTCAATTCCCCAAACATCAAAGATGTTGACCACTAAGATAGGATTGAGTGGCATCATATCTCGTCTGCCAATGCGGCCCACACGTTGGCACCTATCGCATGCTTTGCAAAATGCAAAAGTGTCTTGGAACAACGTGGGCCAGTAAAAACCGCATTGGAGTACTTTGGCAGCGGTTTTCTTGGCACCGAAGTGCCCACCACATGCCTCCTTATGGCAAAAGGACAAGACACTCTGAATCTCCTCGTCAAGAATGCACCTCCTTATGATTTGATCGGCACAATACTTAAATAAGTAGGGATCATCCCAATAGAAGTGTTTGACTAACGATTTGAATTTCGCTGTCTCATTGTGTGTCCAATGAGACGGCACCTCCCGGTTGCTAAATAGTTCACAATGTAAGCGAACCAAGGGGTGAGGCTATTGCCATAAGGTTCTCATCAGGGAAGAACTCGTTCACCAGTGGATCCGGTGAAAGATCAATGGGGATGCGAGAGAGGTGATCAGCCACGACATTCTCGCATCCCTTCTTGTTCCGTATTTCAAGGTCGAATTCTTGTAACAACAAGATCCAACGCAGGAGATGGGGTTTCGCATCCTTGTTACACAAAAGGTAGCGGAGAGCTGAGTGATCAGTATAGATGAAGACATGCGACCCAATGAGGTACTGGCAAAAATTTTCCAACGCAAATATGATCGCGAGGAACTCTTTCTCAGTAACGGAGTAGTTGAGCTGGGAGACATTGAGAGTACGACTTGCATAGTAGATCACATGAGGCAATTTGTTTACTTTCTGACCCAAAACCGCTCCTATCGCGTAATCAGATGCATCACACATCAGCTCGAAAGGTAGAGTCCACACCGGTGCCTTAATAATAGGAGCAGAGGTCAACTCACGCTTCAGAAACTCATACGCAGTCATGCACTCGGGTGTGAACTCAAAAGAGGTACCTTTAGCAAGCAAGCTTGTCAAGGGGCGAGCTATTTTGCTGAAATCCTTAATAAATCACCGGTAAAAACCGGCGTGTCCAAGCAATGAACGGATTTCTTTTACCTAGGTGGGTGATGGAAGCTTAGAAATAATCTCAATTTTTGCCTTATCCACCTCGATACCATCCCGAGATACCACGTGACCCAACACGATGCCTTTTGTAACCATGAAATGAGACTTTTCCCAATTAAGGGCTAAGTTCATTTCCGAACACCTTTTGAGAACAAGGCTCAGGTGGTGCAAGTACTCATCAAAGGAGGTGCCATGAACCGAGAAATCATCCATGAAGATCTCAAGGAAGTTCTCGACTATATCGGAAAAGATACTTAACATGCAACGTTGGAATGTTGCCGGTGCGTTGCATAGTCCAAAAGGGTCTATAAGCAAATTTCCCAAAAGGACATGTGAACGTGGGTTTCTCCTGGTCTTCGGGGGCGACTGGGATTTGATTGTACCCCGAATAACCATCAAGGGAATAGTAATAGGTGTGTCCGGCGAGTCTCTCCAACATCTGGTCGATGAAAGGTAGAGGGAAGTGGTCCTTACGCGTGACCGCGTTCAACTTCCTATATTCAATACAAACTCGCCACCCAGTTTGAAGTCGTGTGGGTGCAAGCTCATTGTTGTAATTCTGGACAACAGTGATACCCGACTTCTTGGGCACAACCTGGACAGGACTTACCCAAGTACTATCTGAAATGCGAAAAATGATGCCATGATCTAAACACTTGATGATCTCTTTCTTAACTACTTCTGTCATGGCTGGATTTAAATGCCTCTATGGGTCGCGACGTGGTCGTGCCTCATCCTCCATAAAGATGTGGTGTTGTACGATGTCGGGACTTATCCATTTGATGTCCCTCAAGGACCACCCAATGGCTGATTTGTGCTCCTTTAGGACTTGAATCAGACGTTCTTCCTGATCACCAATCAACATCAATTAAATAATCACCGGAAATGACTTGTTGGGACCGAGAAAAACGTGTTTCAGTTCCTTAGGGAGTTCTTTAAGCTCAACTGTGGGTGGTTCCTCAAGGCGAGGCATGATATCTAGCTCGAGATGTAAGATAGGAGGAGCTTGCATGTACTGAACAACATGCACATCATTGCTCAACTCGCCCCCGTCCTCTTCATGGTCGGAATCGTCCATGATGTAAGCACTTAGATTTTCATGAATCAGGGGGTACTCTTCTTCTATTTCTTCTTCCAAGTCCCATATAAGATTGACTTCCATGGGGTCCTCGAAAGATGCTGGCTGCCTAGACATATTGAACACATGGAATGTCGCGGTCAAGTTCCCGAACGACAATTTCATGAGTCCAGTACGACAATTGATCAAGGCATTTGACATCGCCATAAAAGGTCTACCCAAAATCAATGGAATCTGAGAGTGGGTAGTCTTAATTGGTTCAGTTTCAAGGACGACAAAGTCAACAAGAAATATGAAATCACCGACCTTGATTAGGACATCTTCAATGACCCCCAACGGGACTTTGATCGAACGATCAGCCAACTGCAAATTTGTTTTCGTAGGCTTGAGAGTGCCTAGGCTTAATCGTTGATACACAGAAGCTGGTAAGAGGTTAACCGCAAAACATTATTAATGCGAGAGTCCCCAATGATACATAAAATTGTTGGACTACCCGGATCCTTCAATTTTACATATGTAGGGTTTGAAATGATCGAGCTCACATTAGCTGCCAAGAAGGCTTTGCTAGGGACGTTGGTTTTCCTCTTAGTTGTACAGAGATCCTTCAGGAAATTTTGCATAGGGAGGTATTTGTTGAATCATGTCTAACAAAGGAATGTTGACATTCACTTTCTTAAATATCTCCAGCATTTTATCCACGTTGTCACTCTGTTTCTTAGACAACCTACTAGGATAAGGAGCTTTTGGTAGGTATGTCTTCGGCGGAGCCGGAGAAGGAGGCGTTGGTGTATTACTCTCACCCTCGGCCTCTTTCTCACCATCATTCCCACAAGGGGCTGCATAGATGGATTTTCTGGCAAGGGCACGTGGTTGTCGACCTGCGTCCATTTCTCAGGGTCACAATGGCATTAACATGGTCCACAAGTTCTTCCACGTAGTTCACTTGCCCCCCTGTGGTCTTGAACTTGCATTTTGCATGTTCGAGTGTTGTTGAGCGCGGGGGTTAGCCACAGGTTGGCTAGGCACACTCCCTCTCTCTCTCTCTCTCATGTACAAACTGAGCCAACTTACCCATCTGAAGCTCGAGAGATTTGATGGTCTACTGATTCGAAGTGACGACTTGACACGTGGACGACATAAAGTTTTTCACAGAGTTCTCAGGTCTACGAGTTAAGTTCTCAAGGGAATTAAACCAGGTTTCCAAGTTGTTAGAATTTGGGAAACCTGGTGGGTTGGTGTTCTGACTTTGGGGTGGCTGATGAGACTGTGAATGCATGGGAGGGTAGTGTGGTCGGTTAGGTGGTCGAGAAAATTTTGAAGGACCACCTGGGACATTGTTATGGTTCCATGAAAATTTAGGGTGGTTCCTCCATCCAGGGTTATATGATGACGAATATGGGTCATTCCTGGATCTATCATAGATGACATTTACATGTTCCATCTCAGGAGGAATGGATGTGAAGGATTTGTGTTCTAAAAGTTTTACTTTTAAATGTCAATTATTATGAATTGAATGAGAAATCATTTTGTTCCTTGTTTATGTTATTCGTCTTTTAGAAGTGTTAAGGAAGAGGCTCTTGGTCCTTAACCGTAGAGCTCTAAAAGATATTGGTTTACATAAAGTAAAAGATATTCACAATCATGGTAATTAACATAGGACATTAATTACCGAGTCAAGATTGTCGTGTTGGTCATAGATCATTGCAGCTCTACAAGTGAATGACAACACGGGTACACAAAAGAGGAAGATATTACTTTTGTATACTGAATAGACCTAATAGTAAAATATTATAGAAATGTGTTTCTGTGTCATTAATATTTCACTGTGTCCTTCGTCCTTTGATATGAGACTTATATCCGATCACTTAAGAAATGCTAAATTAGACTAGTGTCTTAAGCTATCGATGAGTGTAGTGTAAAGGCATTAGTTGGTTAAGTATGACTTTCGTTGGAGAAGATGGTTAGTCAAAAGATTATCATTGCCCTCTTAATTGCGTAATGATATTAGTGGGCCCCTTGATAAAGCAAAGTTATAATGTGCACAATGTGATTTGAGTTAAGTCACATATTTATAACTATCTTAAAGAGATGAAGAAATGAATACTAATACAAAGATGACACAATACAACTTTGTGTGTATTCTTAATATCATTAGGCAAGGGACGGACACAATGTAGGATTTCATGTTTAATTGTACATATTTATTTTCGAATTTTTTATGCACAATAAGGATCAATTTACAATTTTCTATGATTTATTTCATGCATGCATCAATTTGTTTCAATATCTAGTTTCAAAACTTTATTAAAACAAATATGGGCTCCGAAATTCATACCTAGAAGTTCTCTAAAACTTCTTGAAGATTCGGAGATGTTGGGGATGCTTCTCGCTGCGCCGGATGCCTCCGAGTATTCACCAAACTCTAAACAAGATCGGAGAGAGGGAAGCTAGTCTCTCAATCTCCGATAGGGTTTAGAATCTAATTACTAACACCTCTTTAATTCCCTTGAGAAGATGATCTCTTAAGAACTAAAAGTAAACTTAAGAATTAAGGAATTTTCGTGGAGATTTATGGAGAGAGAATTTTGCATAAGAAAATAATGAATTAATTAAGGAGGTAATGAGATAAACTTGTATTTATAAGTTCTCTCCAAATTACCTATTCATGTGCAACCTCTTGCCCATGATTTCATGCAAAATTCCATCTAACCATCCATTATTTAATAATAAATAATATTAGCCAGGAATTAAATCAATTATGGACCAATTCCATGCATGATCTAATTAATTCTTAAATTAATTCTGCTGAAAACCGTCTGGACCGGTCGACCGTTTCAAGGTTCGGTCGACCGCTCGAACCAGGTTTCGGTCGACCATTCAATAACTCGGTCGACCGTTCGTAACAGGAATTATTCCATCTCGATGTTCGGTCGACCGACCGATTACTTTCGGTCGACCGTTCGAACATATGAAAATTCCCTGTTATCGGTCGAGACATGTCCGGTCGACCGTGCCCGATCAGTCGACCGTTTACTGCTAACCGGTCGACCGTTGGAGCACTGTTCTGCAGACTTGTCAAATTTCGGTTTAACCCCTACAAAATTTGACATTTCGGGATTAGTAGTAAATTCACAACTTATGTAACATATTATCCTATGTAATGATCAATCATTACACCCCATAATATTTACATCACATATGAATTTTATTTAGATTCTAATTATGTTATTAATCACAACATAATTTTGATTTTGCTTGTTCACCCCATGTGTCATATTTTGTACATGAAACCCGACACATCTTATGAACTCAAAATCCCCATTTCTTGTTTCCCAGTTTGGGGTGTGACCTATGGGAGGATCTAAACTAAGTTGGCAGTGATATTAAGAGCTTAATATCACAAGCTATAAGCGGTATCTAGCTACACATTATAGCTCCCAATTAGTTCGATGTCTTAATTCCACTTGAACCGAAACCCGATCCATTTAGTGATGGAGTGCACCACTTGTGTCCGTCCCTTGCCTCATGATATTAAGAATACAAACAAAGTAGTATTGTGTCATCTTTGTATTAGTATTCATTTTTTGATCTCTTTAAGCTAGTTATAAATATGTGACTTAACTCAAATCACATTGTGCACATTATAACTTTGCTTTATCAAGGGGCCCACTAATATCATCACTCAATTAAGAGGGGCAATGATAATCTTTTGACTAACTATCTTCTCCAACAAAAGTTGTACTTAACCAACCAATGCCTTTACACTACACTTATCGATAGTTCAAGACACTGATCTAATTAAGTATTCCTTAAGTGATCAGATATAAGTCTCATATCAAAAGACCAATTACACAGTAAAATATTAATGACATAGAAACACATTTCTATAATATTTTACTTATTAGGTCTATTCAGTATACAAAAGTAATATTTTCCTCTTTTGCATACCCGTGTTGTCACTCACTTGTAGAGCTACAATGATCTATGACCAACACGACAATCTTAACCCGGTAATTAATGTCCCATGTTAATTACCATGATTGCGAATATCTTTTGTTTTATGTAAACCAATATCTTTTAGAGCTCTACGGTTAAGGACCAAGAGCCTCTTCCTTAACACTTCTAAAAGGCGAATAACATAAACAAGGAACAAAATGATTTCTCATTCAATTCATAATAATTGACATTTAAAAGTAAAACTTTTAGAACATATTCCCTTCAATCTCCCACTTGTTATCAAAGTTTTCTTTCACATACATTCTCAATGTATAAAACATTAATAATTAGGGTAACCTTCTTAAATCACCTATCAAGCCAATCCACATGGATCCTCAGATCCATGGACTCGAAATATATTTCGCCCCTTAGCTTGGTATGAAGGTTTGTTGAATGGAGCAGTTGTGTCACTGTTGTGTCCACCCATTTATTTATTTTGTCTTTCGTTGGTGGTTGAGTTAGCCGTAGTGATATTACTCCTAACTACACTAGCTCATACCTCTACCTTCGATAATGATGACGCATCATCATTCCAACCTCTTATTGTCTAGAATTCCTATAAGAATTGCATCAAAATAGCCCTCGACTATTTTCTCCTTTGTCTTCCATAAACAAGAACCTTATCTTTAGTCCGGTTAAGGTACTTCAGAATATTCTTGACCGCAATCCTACAATTAGAACTTGCGTTGGATTGGTGACCTCTTGTCACGTTTAGAGCATACGAGATATTGAGTCTTGTGCAAGTCATCGTGTACATGGTCCTTCCTTTTGCCGAAGCATAAGGGATACCTTCATGTACTCCAAGTCTTTGTGTGATTGAGCACATTGAGACTTCTTGAGTTGCACACCTATACGCATACTTATTGGCATATTGTCCATATCGGAATTGTTCACCCTGAACATTTCAAAGACCTTGTCAATGTATACACGTTGACTTAGACCAATGAGTCTATGAGATGTATCTCTTTATATCTTGATAATCAAGATGTATTGAGCCTCACTCACATCTTTTCATTGAACATACTGATTTCAACGAAATTTCTCGTTTTGCTAATGCAAAGGTATATGATCGCTCATGAGCAATATGTCATCGACATATAAGATCGGAAGTACTACATGGCTCCCACTAATCTCCTTGTATCAACAAGGTTTTCCTTTACTTTGAATGAAGTGAATCTTCTTCATCTCTTCGTCAAAGCGTTTGTTCCAACTCCTCGATGCTTATTTCAATCCATAAATGGATTATCGAAACTTGCATTTCTTCTCGCTATTATTTGGATCATCAAAACCTTGAAGTAGTACCATGTACATATCCTCCTCCAAGTTCCTGTTTAAGGAACGCCATTTTGATATCCATCTTCCATATCCCACAATTGTGAAATGCGGTAATAGTGAGCATAATCCGAATGGATTTTAATATGGCAACTTCTCAAAAATTTCATCAAAGTCAATTTCTTGAATTTGAGTATAACTTTTGCTACAAGCCTTGCTTTGTAGGTTGTCAAGTTACTATCCATGTTTATCTTCCTCCTAAAAGCTCATTTATACCAAATGATATTTTCTCTTGAGGAAGGTTAATCAAGTTTCATACTTGATTATCATACATGGATTCTACTTCGGATTCCATGGCTTTTAACCATAGTTTGGAGTCTTTTCCATTGCTTCTCGGAAGGTCGAGGGATCTTTGGTATCTAGTACCATGATCTCATGAAGTCCCACATACTTATTGGGTTTCTTCATTTCCCTCATTGACCTTCTTAGTTGTTTTGGTTCTTCTCGTGTCTCTCGAACTTCTTCCACAATTTCTTGAGGAATAGGTTCATGTTCGACTCTCGAACGCACACTAGGTGAGGATGATTGAGATTTTCTCACAATTTCTTGTAAGGATCTCTCGCTCATGCTCCCACTAACCAAATGAATCTCGGTTGGGCCTTCATGATTTTGAATGCAACATTCACATCATGATCTTGTAGAGTATCTTGAGTTTCCTCAAGCTCAACTCTACTCCCACTACTTTTCTCTCTTTTCCAGAAATTCCAGAAAAACCATATCTCTCTCTACAATCTTTCGATTGGAGGTGATGCACCAAAAGTAGTATCCTCTTGTCACACGAGGACAACCTATAAAGAAGCACTTATCCGCTTTTGGTCGAAGCTTGGTCGACATCAATTTCTTGATGTATACCTCACAACCCCAAATCTTGAGAAAGTCGAGCTTAGGTGTATTTCAACTCCACAGCTCACAAGACATTTTCTCCACGGATTTGGATGGAACATTATTTAGTGAGTTTGTCATTATTTGTAGTGCATAATTCCAAAAGTAAATAGGCAATTTAGATTGACTTATTATTGATCGAACCATGTCGAGCAATATCATGTTCCTACTTTAGGAATGAGTCAAATTAGGTATCCTAAGCACTCACCCCTACGAACCTTTCATAGAGACTCAATATTCTTGTTGAGTCGGTTCACTACTTCATCCTCGAATTCCTTGAACTTGTCAAATAATTCACTTTTGCTTCCCATTAGACAAATATAGCCATAATGACTATAGTTGTCTGTGAACAAAATGAAGTACCTTAAACCGTCTCTTGCACTTGTACTTATTGGACCATATACATTAGAATGTATCATATCCAATTAGTTATTCGTTTTCATTTCTTTCTTCTTGAAAGGTCTCTTGGTCATTTATTTGACCAATCCGATAGTGCTACAAGATTGTATCATTCACGTGAGTTATCTTAGTTCCTTTTGTTATTGTTTGTTTGAGTTTGTTTATTATTCATTTCAAGCAAATAGAAATCATTCTACACGAATGTATTTGCATAGAATATTCCATTCTTCGATATAGACAAGCAAGAATTAAAAATATATATTAAGTTATCCATATCCAAAACATGATACAGAATAGTTCTTGCTAATCGAAGGTACATAACAAACATTCTTCAAAGCATAAATTTAAATCACTAGACTATTGAAGTTCCATAAAATTTTGTACAATCACAATGATGCTTGTACTATTTCCAATCTTCAATATCATCTCGTTCTCCACGAGTTCCTTCCTATCCTTCAATAGCTGCACATGAAAATTATGTGAGCATAAGATCCGGTAACCATTACCAAATCAAGGACAGAGGTGATTAAATTTATCTCAATAACAAACATACCTATGGCGTTTCTCGGGCGCCTACGTTCAATCATCCCATTTTCAAGGTCTTCCTTGTACTTGGGGCAATTTGGCCGGATGTGTCCCTTTTCACCGCAGTGAAAGCACTCCGTGTTGGGAGTTGGAGATTTGAAAGATTTCCCCCTTGAGGCACTCTCATGAGCACCTCCTACTCCCTTGCTCTTGATTGACGTATCTTTGGTAAATTTGCCTTCACCTTTGTTGATCTTTTTGCTCTTCTTATTGACGGCTAGGACGTGATTGTCCCGACCCTTGCCCATGTCAACTTCCACCGTTTTGAGAGCGTTGTGAAGCTCCTCAAGACTAACCCCTTTTTCACGCACATGATAGTGCATCACAAAGTCCTTAAAGGACGGGGCTAGAGAGCCAAGAATCAAATCTTCGGCAATGTCCTCGGGCATTGGAGAAGAGAGCTTCGACAATTTCTCAAGGTATCCTTGCATCGTGAGAAAATGCATGGACACCGATGTTCCCTCCGCCATATGGCACCTTGTGAGTGCGATGGTGGTCTTATAGCGCTCCATTCGGGCACTATCCATGAACATCTTTGTTAAAGCCTCCATGGTCTTCTTGGGTTTTGAATCCAAGTATTTCGCTTGAAGCGAGTCACCCATGGATGCCAACATTAGACCGCGAACTTGGTTCTCTTGGTCTTCCAACTTGGCTATCGCCTCTTTCTCATTATCGGTTGTCTTCTCATTCAATTTTGGGATTTCACCATCCAAAATATGAGATAGTTTTTCAAACCTCAACACGATATTAAGATTGAGTTGCCATTTCATGAAGTTTGAGCCAACATTTTGCAAAGGATTCTTTTCGATCATAGATCGCACAATTGGTTGGATATTAGACATTTCTACAAAATAAATTATACAGGATTTTAATGTCAATTTTATGTTTTAAAATACATACATACAAATGTAAATGTTCCAAATAAAATTTTGCCCATAAATACAACAATCCAAGATCCCATTAATTGTAATATAGACTAGCTAAGGGCTATCGAATACATTACAACATCAAGGTAAGAAAAACATTTTCTAATCACAACCTTTTTGAATTTTAGCAATATTAGCATCTTCAAACTCTTGTGATTCTTGTCATTTTAATTATGAGGGAATGCGACCTATCCTCGTAAGAAAAACTTTTTCCCAAAACCGAGCGAGGGCTCTAGGTAATGTTAAGAAAACTTATTTTCATTTGATACGAGATACGTTTATCCATTGTATTCACAACTAAACATACTTGGGGTTCACTAGGGTGAGACACACCTCATACATTTAATCGTGGCACAACAACAGACAACCATTATATCTCCCACTATTCCCAAAGATGGAGGGAGCTATCTCCCGCTAAGGGCGAGCAGAGTATCACTCAATCAATGGCTGCTAGTGGATGAAATAAGAAGGAAATTATTCTTAATTTTTGTTGGACAATTTCATATATTTACATGTGATTTGGAATTTTAGGTTATCATGCATATTAATATTCATACACATCCTAACATTCACCACATTCATCACATGCATAGCAGAAATTAAAAACAAAAATTAAACATTCACACAATCCACATCGTGTGAGTTTATATGTTCCCTTCGATCCTTGATCCTCGATCCCCGATCTTCGATCCTTGATCGATGCGCTACAGCGGCGACTTCCTCTTGCACCGGAGATGTAGATTTTACAGAAAATAAACATGCTCCTCACATTCGATAAAAACCGACTAGTGCAAGTCCTATGTAAAAACCTCTCATATGCATATGCAATTTATCTAGAAGATGGAAATAGAGAATTTGGCTTTTACATACATAAGCCCCTGTATTATAACAATTATAAATATTCACAGGCGCTGATTTGGAACATATAAACTCACAATTCCTGCAAAAACAACTCGAGCATCCATGCACGCAATATCGCTATAAACTATACACCCTAGTTTATCAAGCATCTAGAATCCCAAAGAATTCTTTGAAAAACATTTTGAAATCCATTAAAAACGTTTTTCATGCATCCATAGTTCAAAAATTAATTATGCACCGCTGTCCATCCAATTTCCAATGGAAAGATGAATCGCAGTTTCTCGGTTTTGTTGATTCTCTTACAAAATAATCGTTTATACTTAAAACGAAATTATTGCAAGTTAGACATTTGTCTAACTTGCAATAATTTCGTTTTAAGTATAAACGACTAAATCTTAATTCTAATAATTACATGGCATGTTTTAAACACTTAAAACATTCAGAACGAATTATTATGGTGAATTACATCAACAAACATCCATAGACCGAAAAAAACCGGTAAATCGAATTGTTTAAATCCTAGATGGTAAACTAAATTCGTTTACAGCCATAAATCATGAGAAAATTGAACCCTAAGCTCTGATACCACTGTAGGATTTCATGTTTAATTGTAGATATTTATTTTCGAAATTTTTATGCACAATAAGGATCAATTTACAATTTTCTATGATTTATTTCATGCATGCATCAATTTGTTTCAATATCTAGTTTCAAAACTTTATTAAAACAAATATGGGCTCCGAAATTCATTCCTAGAAGTTCTCTAAAACTTCTTGAAGATTCGGAGATGTTGGGGATGCTTCTCGCTGCGCCGGATGCCTCCGAGTATTCACCAAACTCTAAACAAGATCGGAGAGAGGGAAGCTAGTCTCTCAATCTCCGATAGGGTTTAGAATCTAATTACTAACCCCTCTTTAATTACCTTGAGAAGATGATCTCTTAATAACTAAAACTAAACTTAAGAATTAAGGAATTTTCGTGGAGATTTATGGAGAGAGAATTTTGCATAAGAAAATAATGAATTAATTAAGGAGGTAATGAGATAAACTTGTATTTATAAGTTCTCTCCAAATTACCTATTCATGTGCAACCTCTTGCTCATGATTTCATGCAAAATTCCATCTAACCATCCATTATTTAATAATAAATAATATTAGCCACGAATTAAATCAATTATGGACCAATTCCATGCATGATCTAATTAATTCTTAAATTAATTCTGCTGAAAACCGTTTGGACCGGTCGACCGTTTCAAGGTTCAGTCGACCGCTCGAACAAGGTTTCGGTCGACCATTCAATAACTCGATCGACCGTTCGTAACAGGAATTATTCCATCTCCATGTTCGGTCCCATGCTCGGTCGACCGTTCGTAACAGGAATTATTCCATCTCGACCGTTCAATAACTCGGTCGACCGTTCGTAACAGGAATTTCATACCTAGAATTATTCCATCCTGCGCAACGACAAGCATCCTCAACGTCTCCGGATCATCAAGAAGTTTTAGAGAACTTCTAGGTATGAAATTCGAAGCCCATGTTTGTTTTAATAAAGTTTTAAAACTAGTTATTGAAACAAACCGATGTATGCATGAAACAAATCATAGAAAAATTGTAATTGATCCTTATTGTGCATAAAAATTTCGAAAATAAATATGTACAATTAAACTAGAAATCCTACAGGATGCACACTCACCCCCTATATGACCTATCCTACCATATAAATGACATGGAACTGAACCAGATGCAGACACATGAGACACATCGTGTTGGTTTTGGAGCTCAATCCAATCCATACGGCGCATTAAGGCCGCCATGCGTGCCTCGGTGGCCGTAGTGGTATCGACGGCAAATGCGGCACCCGATCTAGTCGAGTTTGCATTTGCGATCCTCGCTCATATGCTAGATGATATAGGTGGTTCCCTTACACTGTCCCATTGCATGGTTTTCTCAGCGAGGTCTTCTAGGAAAGCCCATGCCTCCCTTTCATCCTTTCCTAAGAAATCTCCTTGACACATGGACTCAAGGAGCGTTCGGGATGGAATGTGAAGACCCTCGTAGACAATCTAACATAGGTGCCACAACTCGATGACAGGGTGAGGGCATGAGGATAGTGGCTCCTTGAACCTCTCTAAGTATGCATGGAATGATTCGGTCTCATGTTGATAGAACGAATTGATTTCGTTCCTCAATTTTTGAGTCTGATGATTTGGAAAGTACTTCTTGAGGAATGCAGATTGAAACTCATCCCAAATCCTAAAGGCATTCGCCTGATTGTTGTACAACCACTTCTTGGCATCATCCTTCAGCCCAAAGTGGACAAGCCTAAGATGGATGGAGTCTGTGCTAAGTTGTTGCAGCTTGAACATAGCACATACCTCCTCAAATTCCCTGAGAAAGATATAGAGGTCACCTTTCCCAGTGAAGTGAGGGAGCATGGAAATAAACTGAGGCTTAACCTCAAAATGGTTCCCATTTACCTCTAGCAATACGATGCATGAGGGTAGAGCGGTACGGCTCGGGTAGCATCGATCACGAAGAGGTATGGGAGCGACAACAGGAAGAACAGGTAGAACAGGTGGGTCCAGCAACTGCTCCTCCTCACGGAAATTAGCAGCCATTGAAACCGGACTGTGTGCGACACGAGATGAGGAAGGCGTCGAGAAATCGATTACTGAAGCAGGACAATGCACCTCGTCAAACGGCCACTCTCGTCTCGTGCCCACGAAAGCATGCACAAAGCTGCACACACAAACCAAAACTTTTTTTTGGGAGCATTATATTGGTTGGTGTTGTATTCTCCCAGGGTCGGGTTTCGTGCATCATTTCCTGTGAGGACTTACACTATCACGTACACCATACCCCAAATCTCCAAATAGGGCGATCCCTACCACCCGTGTACTGGGAGTTCGGTCGGTGCATCCTAAGTCAGATGACTCGAGAGCACGAGGCACAAAGTCCCCTCAGACCTACTTTCCCGAGTGATAGGAGCCGTGCGAGAAGAGAGAGCACCACTTATTCACTTATCAACATGGGAACCAAAACTCCTAAACTTACAGTTTCACCAAAAGAGTTTAAGGGCCCTTGACTACGACAAACTTCCTAATACTAACAGACACGAATTATTTGAGTCACTAGGTTCAAGGTGGACTTCTTTATTTGTTTGAGTACTGAAACCCTATGATTACTCACCCCCGAGGGAAAACTGGGGTGCATCCGAACGACTCGATAAGACCTAAAGCCGGTATACTAGGTATCCTAATGCATCAAGTTCAAGACAATTTTGGGAGCTTTCTTTTTACTTTGCCTCTCAACGGTTCTGCACATGCTAAACACACACAAATCCCACAAAAACATTTTGTTTCGCAAACACATGAAGGTTTTGAAAGAAATGTGAAAATTTTAAAGCACTAGGCAAGCAAAAGAAGACAAGTCACCCAATGATCATGGCAAGTAGATATATCAATGTTAAATGAAGTACACTAACATGACCCTAGCAGCACAACCAAAAGAAAACGAAAAAAAACACAAACTATATACAAACGTGAAAACACCCCCCCCCCCCCCACACACACACCTAATCCATGCATTGTCCTCAATGTATGAAAAAAATGATGTCAATGCATGGATAGGGTGTACCGGACTAATGTCGACGTCCAGAGCTGCCCGAAGAGGCACCTCTCTCAAGAGCCGACAATTTCCTATAGATCTTCCGGTTTTGTTTGGCTAAGATGACGTTTTGCTGCGCGACCGCCATCTCAGAAATGTCAGTGTTAAAGAGTGTTCCTGAGCTGACAGACGAGCTTGAGGAACTGGCTCTAACATCCTCCTACATGTAGTCAGGCACCCATTCCTCAGGAAGGCAATGACGAAATGACGGGGTCATCTTCGCTACCTCGAGGTCGGTGCCTTGGCGCCTCAGAATGCACTCAAATCGTGGGCTGTACAACATGCCACACAATTTCGTAACCAAAGTAGGAAAACAATGTATTTCTTTCATCTTAGCGTTCACCAAAATATCGAACAATGTTCGACAAATGCAGTGAGGTGAACCATCCCTCAGACTATACACGATTCGCAAACTAGGTGTGAAAAATGTGTAGGTCCGCTCTTGGCCCAACACATTTGTACACACCCACCTGGATACAATGTGCACATTGGAGTAAATGTGAGCATTAGGTACTCCCCCATGCGATTATATAGGTTGCCCGTGCCAAGCATAGATCGGTAAAAATTAATGTCGTGGGTAGGCACGAGCTCATCGACTAAGGGGATCCCAATCGTGTCGGAGATAAATTGGGGTGTCACGGTGTGCTTCACCCCTCTGAGAGTGACACAAAGCTAGAGTGGTCCGGTCTGGTAACACTCGAGTTTAGTGAAGAACATGCTCTACGTACATGATTTCGTCGCCCTCATACAACAAATGGTATCACCCTTTAGCTACGATTCAATCGTAGAAGGGTTCTCCGAATTCACGAATCAGGGTGGCAAAATTGAGTTCTGGAATTAAATGGTGGCTGGCCATACCTGCACCAACCTTGGCGAGTTTTAACGGTGGAGCACACGACGGCGAAGATGAACACGACGCGAGAGGAATAGAGACCACGGCACGCCGACCCCAGCAGCAAAACAGAAATCAAGTGGCAAATACGGGTCTATACAATACAGGTTAATTACACATAACACAATTCCATAATGTTTTACTTGCTAGGTCTATACAATATATAAAAGTAATATTTTCCTCTTTCATATACTCGTGTCGTCAAATATTTCTAGAGCTACTATAATGGATGACTAAGACGACAATCTTATCTTGGTAATTAATGTTTCATGTCAATTACCATAATTGTGAATATCTTTTGGTTTATGTAAACCATTATTTTTTAGAGAGCTCTACGGTTAAGGACCAAGATCTTCTTCCTCAACTTTTCCAAAAGACAAATACAAAATCAAGGAACAAAATGATTGCACATTTAATTCATAATAATTGACGTATAAAAGTAAAACTTTTAGAACACATTTGTTTCAATCTCCCACTTGTTATCAAAGTTTTCTTTGACATACATTCTCAATGTATAAAATAATAAAAACTAGGGTAACCTTCTCTAATCACTCATCAAGCCAATCCACATGGTTCCTTAGACCCATCGACTGGAAATGCATTTCGCCCTTGGCTTGTGTTTAATCGTTTTAAATACCGTAAGTGCACGACCACATTGAAGCGGTGGCAAATACGGGTCGATCCTTAGGGAGGTGAGTAGCCTCAAGTTTTCGGAAATCAAGTGGCAACAAAAGGGGTGAAGAGTTTGTCTATGCTAATCTACACTACACTAAATTACTAAGAAGAAAAATGCAAAGTAAAGCAACTAAATATTACTTCGAATCAAAACTAAAAGAATGTAAAACTAAGCTGGAATCAAGAAGAGAGAGACTCCTAGGGGTGGAGTGTGTGCACACATGTAAAAAGATGGTGATGAATGCATTCTATAGGCACAAATGTAGGTAGTGTTTTCATGCATAGGAAGTGTCTAAAGGTTATGGCAAAACCTATCATTCCATTCACTAACCTAGTTGATTAACATTCATATACACAAGCTGGTTATTTCAGAACCTAAACAAGCATGAGAGGTGTCTAAGATGTGTGGAAAAACCCATCAAGTGTAGTATTCTACTCTAACAAACAAGCATACATACACATTTATCAACACAATCAAAATATAAAGTATTCATATCTATTCTTTAATGCATGTATGAACATCATCTCCACCCCCAAAGGGGGATGGATCTACTCACTACACATTACTCTAACAATTAAACTAAAGAAGAAAAGAAACATTCTAACTAGTTTAGCCTACAATCAAAGAAATAAAACTAAACTAAGCATGCATAAAGAAACAACATAAGAACAAAACAATGGAAAAATTATTTTATTAGATGACTCACATTGAAGGTAGCATTCTTCTCCACCTTGCGATTTAGCTCCAAGGCTTACTCCAAGTAGAGAGAATGCCACCAAGCAATGGGTGATTACAAAAGAAGGTGAAGAGTTCTATTTATAGCCATAGGAAAAGGTAATCCGGGACAATCCCCCGGTATGGGACTAAACAAATACCAAAAATAAACTAAATACGCTCTAATACACAACCCACAAAAATCTCTGCGGATCCGGAGCAATTCGGACTGCCAATCAGCGGTCTACAGGATCCAGATCGGCCTGGGCTTTCGTCTGGGCTTTCCATGATGGTATTGTTTGTCTTTGATGCATTTACTTGACTTGTTGGAGCTCCGACCCGAATAGAATTGGCAAAATACTCCCCATGATGATGTGGAGTATTTTGTTTGCTCATTGGTCCTTCAATCTTTCATTCAGATCCTTTGATCTTGCATCTTGGTCCTCGAGTCTTTCAACTCAGTCCTTTTTCCTACTTTTTGGGTCCTTTTCTGCCTCTTCTCTTCAAACCTATTTATTTCTGAAATTCAAACATAAAACTCGTCACGTAGCATTGTTTTGGTGAAATATAATGGATATAAGATACAAATGTAGGCATCGAATGATGTCAATCAGCTTGGGATAAGGGTTTGGTGAATGGATAAGTTGTGTTACTATTTTTGTCAACCCATAATTAATTTATTTTGCTTTCTTCAATGAAGTGACGTGTGATAAAATACTTGCGATCAATTTACTTCACTTTGTGGTGTGATTTAGGATCCTTGATTTGCGAGATAGATGCACTATTGTTGGAAAATACCTCTATGGGTCCCTCGCTCGAAGGAACTACTCTAAGTTCTTCAAGGAACTTCTTAATCCACACTCTTTCCTTGCTCGCTTCAGCGACAACCATAACTTCGGAAGTGGTGGTTGAGTCAGCCGTAGTGGTTTGCTTCCAACTACACCAACTCACAGCTCCACCATTCAGAAGGAAGACATATCCAGATTGTGACCTATCGTTGGGATCACTCATGAAACTCGCATCCGAATATCCCTCGGCTATTAGATCCCTTTGTCCTCCACAAACAAGAAACTTATCTTTTGTTCGGTTAAGGTACCTTAGAATATTCTTGACTGTAGTCCAATGCTCAGGACCTGCGTTCGATTGGTGACGACTTGTCACGCTTTGAGCATACGAGACATCAGTCTTGTGCAAGTCATGGCGAACATGATTGATCATAATACTGAAGCATAAGGAACGTCTTTCATGTACTCCAAATCTTTACATGTTTCTGCATGCTGAGATTTCTTGAGTTGCACACCCATACCCATTGGCACATAGCACTTTTTGGAGTTGTTCATGTTGAATCTTCCAAGATCTTGTCAATGTATGTTCGTTGACTTTGGCCAATGAGTCTATAGGATTTATCTCTATATATCATGATTCCCAAGATGTATTGAGACTCACCCATGTCTTTCATTGAAAATGTAGATTTCGATGAACTTCTCGTTTGCTCAAGCAAAGGTATATGATTTCCCATTGGGAGTATGTCATCGACATATAAGATCAAAAACACCATGTGACTCCCACTAACCTTCTTGTATAAACAAGACTCTTCCTTACTTTGAACGAAGTGAATCTTTTTGACTTCCTAGTCAAAGCACTTGTTCCAACTCCTTGATGCTTGCTTCAATCCATAAATGGATCTTTGAAGCTTGCATACTTTTTCACTATTCTTTGGATCTTCAAAATCTTGAGGTTGTACCATGTACACATCCTCCTCCAAGTTCCCATTAAGGAACGCTATTTTGACATCCATTTGTTTTTTTTGCTTCCATACCGATCACAGCATTGTTAATTGGCGACATACCAATGGTTCGCAGAAAATTGCACTCGTACGTATCAAAAACAATGTAATTGACCTCATACACATCCGTTACGGTGGGACACACATTAGTAAACATTTTCGTTACGTCCTATGATTTATCAACGAGTTTTTTGCTTCAATACCGATCAAAACATTATTAATTGGAGACGTACCCATGGTTCAGGGAAAATTGGCCTCTGTACGTATCAAAACAATGTAATTGGCCTCATACCTATCTGTTATGGTGGGACCCACATTCGTCTGACACTATTTACGTTTTCCGTGACTTCTCAATCTTTACCTCTTATCAACACCTAAAAGCTCTAATTAGTATCCCGACCCAACCCCAATTACAACTTCAAATCCCGACCTAGTGGTGCACCCAACCCGACCTCAATTCTCCTTCCAAATCCTTAGCCCCCTTTCACAACTTGAAGAATCCAGTTATGGGGTTGGCCGATCGAGCATCATAACTGGATTCTCCATTATGGGGTTGGGTGCACCATCAGTTCGAGATTCCCTAAGTCGGGAAAAAGGCTAGGGATTTTGTTGGACAATTTGGGTTGGGTTGGGTGCACCACAGGGTCAGGATTTTAAGTTGAAATTGGGGTCGGGTCGGGATACTAATTAGACTTTTAAGGTGTTGATAGGAGACAATGGTTGATAACTCATGGGACACCACGAAACACTTAAACGGTGCTAGACGAATGTGGGTACATTGTGTTTTGATATGTACATGACCAATTTTCTCTGAACCATGGGTACATCGCCAATTAACAATGTTTTGATCGGTACGGAAGCAAAAAAACTCGATAAATCACGGGACATTACAGAAAGCATTAATGAATGTGGGCCCCACCGTAACGGATGGGAATGAGGCCAATTACATTATTTTTGATACGTACATGGCCAATTTTCTTCGAACCATGCGTACTTCGCCAATTAACGATATTTTGATCGGTATGGAAGCAAAAAACCCCATCCATTTCCCATATTTCATAATCATGAAATGCAGCAATAGCGAGCATGATCCGAAAAGACTTGAACATGGGAACCGGTGAAAAAGTTTCATCATAGTCAATTCCTTGAACTTGAGTGAAACCTTTTGCTACAAGCCTTGCTTTGTAGGTTGTTGATTGATACGTTTTAATTATAACCGCAAGTGCACGGCCGCGTTGAAGCGGTGACAAATACGGGTCGATCCCTAGGGAGGTGTGTCGACTTTTGGTTTTTCTAAGGCGAGTGGTAAAGATAGGAGAGAAAGATTGATTACACTAAACTACACTAGAATGCAAAAGGAAATGAAAGATAAGCAATAAAACTAAACCCCAAAGGGAGTAGAGAAATAATGTGAATATAAAAGATGTGTGTGTGTGTGTGTTCGATTATGCTCATCACAACATGTAGTGCATGAAATGATAAAACTAAATCCAACTTTTCCTCAACATGAATTAGGATAAGATCATATCATTAAAGCATACAAGACAATAATTGGAATGAATCTAAATGAACTCATGTATAAAGACTAGACCCTACTATGCCTCCACATGAATTAAGATAACACATTATCATTAAAACTTACAAGACATTAACCAAGGTAAAGGCAACAAGAGTACATACACTACAAATTATGTTTCCAATATTAATTCCATCCATATCCTCAGCTTATCATTCCCCATAAAAGAGGTCCACTAATCTAAGCATAAGCTAAGCTTCATTCAAGAGCATTAGCATATCAAAGATAAGAGTGAAATCGCATTAGATGGTTATGGAAATCATATAAGGCTCAAGGGATTAAGATAACACACACCTAATACACTACATGATCATATCACATATTTCTCCACCCCTAAATGGGGATGGAACTACTCACTACTCATTACATTAACTACATTAACAAAATGAAACATTCTACCAAAATGAAACTATACTAAGAAAGCAAGAAATATTAAAGAACTAAAAGGACATAAAACAAAACAAGCATACAAGCATATGAAAGGAAATTAAACTAAGAAAGAAATAACACAACTAAAGTAAAACATCTATTTATTACTCACTCATTTACAAGTAGCCTCTTTCTCCACCAGAGTTTTTCTTCAAGGCCTCACTCTTAGTAGAGAAGATGGCCACCAAGAGATGAGATGGGGTACATGAGAGGAGGGAGAGTTCTATTTATAGCCATAGAAAAAGGTAATCCGGGACAATCCCCCGGTATGGGACTAAACAAATACCAAAAATAGCCTAAACAAACACTAATACATACACTCCAGAAATCTTAGCGGATCCGGGAAGATCCGGACCGCCAATTGGCGGTCTACAGGATCTGGCTAAATTTTGTTTTGGGTTTTCCTTGATATATTTGTTGGTCTTGGATGCATCTACTTTGCTTGTTGGAGCTCCGACCCGAATCGAATTGCCATAATACTCCTCATTATGGTGTGGAGTTTTCTTTTTTGCTCTTAGGACCTTCGATCTTACGTTCAGGTCCTTCTCCCTTGCATCTTAGTCCCCAGGTCTCACAATTAAGTCCTTTTTCCCTGCTTTTGTGTCCTTTCATGCCTCTTCTCTTCAAACCTCTTTATTTCTGAAATTCAAACATAAAACTCGTCACGTAGCATTGCTTAGTTGTAAGATAGTGGATGTAAGATACAAATATAAGTATGAAATGATGTCAATCAGTTTTCAAGTTCCCATCCATGTCCATCTTCCTCTTGAAAACTCATTTATTCTGAATGGCTTTCTTCCCTTGAGGAAGGTCAACCAAGTTCCACACTTGATTATCATACATGGATTCTATTTCGGATCCATGGTTTTAAACCATAGTTTGGAGTCCTCTCTTTCTATTGTTTCTTTAAAAGTCAAGGGATCATCAGCATCAAGTACTATGATCTCATGAAGTCCCAAATACATATCGAGTTTCCTCCTTTCCCTCGTTGAGCTTCTAAGTCCTTTTGGTTCTACGTGCACTTCTTAAACTTCTTCCACAATTTCTTGCAAAATTGGCTCATGTTCGATTCTCAAACGTACATTTGGCGGGGATGATTGAGTTTCTCTCATAATTGCTTGCGAGGGTCTCTCACTCACGCTCCCACTAACCAAAGGAACCTCGGTTGGGCCTTAATGATCTTGAATGTTTTCATTCATATCATGATCTTGTAGAATATCTTGAGTTCCTTCAAGCACAATTCCAATCCCACTACTTTTTATTCTTTCCAGAAATTCTTTTTCTAGAAATACGACATCCCTCTCTACAATCACTCGATTGGAGGTTATATGACAAAAGTAGTGTCCTCTTGTCTCACGAGGATAACCTATAAAGAAGCATTTATCCTATTTTGGTTGAAGTTTGGTCGACATCAATATCTTGATGTAGGCCTCACAACCCAAAATCTTGACAAAATTGAGCTTGAGTGTTTTACCATTCCATAGCTCATAAGGCGTTTTCTCTACAGATTTGGATGAAACATTATTTAGTGTGTAAACCCTAGTGCATAACTCCAAAAGTAAAGCGGCAATTTAGCTTGACTCGTCATTGATCGAACCATGTCAAGCAACGTCCTATTCCTCCTTTTGGATACACCATTCCACTGAGGCGTACCAGGAGGGGTGAGTTGTGGTACAATACCACACTCCTTTAGGAAAGAATCAACTTCGGTACTTAAGTACTCACTTCCACGATCAGTTCGTAGAGACTTGATTTTCTTGTTGAGTTGGTTCTCTACTTCATTCTTGAATTCCTTGAACTTGTCAATTGATTCACTTTTGTTTCTCATTAGATAAATATAGCCATAATGACTATAGTCATCCGTGAACATAATGAAGTACATAATACCGTCTCTTGCACTTGTACTCATTGGACCACATACATCAGAATATATCAAATCCAACAAGTTACTCGCTCTCGGACCTTTCTTCTTGAAAGGCCTCTTGGTTATTTTGCCTATAAGGCATGGTTCGCACGTCTCCAATGATTTAAAATCAATTTGACAAAGAAGGTTGGCTTCTTGCAATTTCTTGATGCGTTTTTCATTTATGTGACCAAGACGATAGTGCCACAATAGCTTATCATTCACGTGAGTAGTTATAAGCCTTTTGTTATTGATATTTAAAATTTGTCTATTTTTCAATTGAAGCAAATAATGATCATTAATTACGAATGCATTTGCATAGAAAATTCCATTCTTCGATATAGACAAGCAAATTTTGAAATATTTATATTAAAATTATCCATATCCAAACATGATACATGAATAATATTCTTGTTAATCGAAGACACGTAATAGACGTTCTTTAAACATAAATTTAAACCACTAGATAATCGAAACTCCACGGAACCTTGTGCAATCGCAACAACACTTGCACCATATCCAACCTTCAAAATCATCTCATTCTTCATGAGTTCCTTCCTATCCTTTATTAGCTGCACATTAGAAATTATGAGAGCACAAGATCCGGTATGAATTACCCAATCATGGATAGAGGTGACCAAATTTATTTCAATAACAAATATACCTTTGGCCTTTTTTGGGCATTTTTGCTCAATTACCCCGTTGTCAAGATCCTCCTTGTACTTGGGGCAATTTGGGTGGATGTGTCCTTTTCCACCGTAGTGGTAACACTACGTATTAGAAGTCGGATATTTCGAAGAATTCCCCCCTGAGGTACTCGCACGAGCCCCTCCTACTCCATTCCGTTTTAACACCTTTTAGGACAATTTGTTTTTGTCTTTACCTTTGGTGATCTTTTTGCTCCCTCCATGGACACACTAGTGCAGAATGCTCAATAGACGTCACCAAATAGACGTCGGATATAAAAACATCTAACGTCTATTGGTATAGACGTCGGTTGTTTGGACATCCGACGTCTATAGGTTTGTATAAACGTCGGTTGTTTAGTATAACCGACGTCTATACCTCCTAAAAGAAGAAAATATTTTTTGTTTATTTTTTTGGATTTATTTCGTATAAGAATTTATGTGGATTATTTTGTATCAGAAATAACACATTTTTTGGGATTTATTTCGTGTAAGAATTAACACATTTTTTTGGGATTTATTTTGTATAAGAAATAACGTAATTTTTTGGGATTTATTTTGTGTAATAATTTATGGGGATTATTTTGTGTAATAATAGTTACATCATTATAACTATCACATGTGTGTTGTACACATGTGTGTGTATGGTGACATGTTTAGTCCCACATTGGAGAAAGTTTTTTATTGGTGGAGTTGAAGTACTCAACTACTCCTTTACTTCTAAATGGTAGTTTGGTATCACATTACAAAATGCAAGTGAGATACATATATATATTTAATGGTCAAAAGATTGGCACTTGGGGCACTTGGGCTTCAAATGGTTGCAACGTCTTTTTTTTACTATTAACTCATGTATAGACGTCGGTTGTATATGGTAGCCGACGTCTATAGGTTGTATTTTTTATTAATTATTGTTATTTCAATGTATAGACGTCGGATGTATAGCATGACCGACGTCTATAGGTCGTGCTGTATGAATAGACGTCGGTCAATATAAATATCCGACGTCTATTGGGTGTAATACTTTAGTCCCACATCGGAGAATTTATTTTTGTTAGTGTGGTTGATGTACTCCACCACTCCTTTACTGCTGAACGCGAACGACTTGGAGCACCTGTTTATGATGAGCTTGATATTCGTGGTTATTTGTCAAAAGATTGGCACTTGGGGCACTTGGGCTTGATTAATGTGAGTGCAGAATGCCCGATATACGTTCCAATGTATTTTTTTGTTAATTAACATATAATAGACGTCAGTCGTATATAGCCGACGTTTATACACTGTATAGACGTCGGTCGTATATAGCCGACGTCTATACAATAAGGAATAGACGACGGGAAAATAGACGTCGGGTACTTGGACCGTCGAAATCCGACGTCTATACCCCTGTATATCCGACGTATATGGACTTTTCTGCACTAGTGACAGATAGGACGTTCTTGTCCCGACCGGCCATGTCAACTTCAGCCATTTTGAGAGTGTTGTGAAGCTCATCAAGACTCACCTTTTTCTCACACACATGATAGTGCATAATGAAGTCCTTGTAGGACGGGGCTACAGAGCCAATAATCAAATCTTCCGCAATGTGATCGGGCATCCGAGAAGAGAGCTTTGACAACTTCTCAAGGTATCCATGCATAGTGAGAAAATGCATAAATATTGATGTTCTCACCCCCATGTGGCACCTTGTGAGTGCAATAGTGATCTTATAACGCTCTTTTCTATCACTATCCATGAACATCATTGTTAAAGCTTCTATGGTCTTCTTGGGTTTTGAATCCAAGTATTTTGCTTGAAGCGAGTCACCCATGGATGCCAACATTAGACCGTGAACTTAGTTCTCTTGGTCTTCCCAATTTGCTTTAGTCTCTTTCTCATTTTCGGATGCCTTCTCATTTAATTTTGGGATTTCACCTCCAAAATATGAGATAGTTTCTCAAACTTCAACATGATATTGAGCTTGAGTTGCCAACTTATGAAGTTGGAGCCATCATTTGTCAAATGATGTTTTTCAATCATAGATCGCACAATAAGTTGTATATTCGACATTTCTACAAAAAAAAATTATACATAGGATTTAATGTCAATTTTATCTTTGAAAATCAATGCCACAAATTAAATAAACATGTCCATAAATGCAGTAATTGAAGATCCTATCAATTAAAATATAAACTAGCTAAGGGTTATCAGATATATTATAAAATCAAGGTAGGAAAACATTTTCCAATCATAACCATTTTGAAATTTTGCAACACTTGCATTTTCAAACTCTTATGATTCATGTCGTTTTAATTAAGAGGTAATTTGACAAATCCTCCTAAGCTAAAACTTTTTTCTCAAAATCGAGCTAGGGCTCCGGGTCTTATTAAGAAAAGTTATTTCATTTTATACGAGATACGTTTATCCATTGTATTCACAAATAAATACACTCGTGTCCACTAAGGGTGAATCACACATTGTACATCTATTCATGCCACAACAGTAGACAACCTTATATCTCTCACTATTCCCAAAGATGGAGGAAGTTATCTCCGGCTGAGGGAGAGCAAAATATCCCTCGATCGATGACTGCTAGGGGATGAAATAAGAAACAAAAATACTCTTAATCTTTGGTTGGACAATTTAAATATTTATATGTGATTTTAGAATTTAAGTGATCATGCATATTTATCTCTATACACATCCTAACATTCATTCATACAATCACATGCATGTCAAGCACACAAACATAAATAATATCCATTCACACACATATTGGTGTCATTTTTTATGTTCTCGCGTCCTTCACTTTTGCTCCTCCTTTGCGCCATTTCCATGTCTTCCTCTTGCACCATGGATGTAGATATTGAAAAATATAAACATGCATCTCACAATTTTGAAAATTGTCTAGTGCAAGTCCTATGTTAAAAAACTCTCATATGCATGCATATACATAGATATAGAAATTTGGCTTTGACATATACATAAGTCCATGTTATTGAATAATAATAACATAGACATTCATCCACACATGACTTCGTCGGAACATACAAACTCACATATCCCTGCAAAAGAGAACTCGAGCAACGCATGTACATCTACTATATATTCCTCGATTTAGTTTATCCTTCATCTCTAAATCAAATAATTCTAAAATAATTTCAAATCCATTAAAAATGATTTTATACACCCATAGTTCAAAATATAAAACATTTGAACCGTTGTTTATCCAATTTCCAAAAATAAAATTTTAAGGAAAGATAAACTTATGTCCCTTTCGTTTTGTCGATTTCTCATAAAATAATCATTTAATAACAACACTATTTTAATAAAATGGACATAAGTATAAAACTTAATTCTAACATTCAAATAATGTGTTTCAAAACATTTAAAACTATCAAAAGAATCAATTAGAATTAAATCAACAAAAATATCGAAAAACTCAAAAAATACATAAAACATGAATTTTTTCGATTGGAGATGGTAAACTATATTTAATTGTATAGTCTAATCATTGAAAATATGAAATAAAAGCTCTGATACCATTATAGGATTTCGTGTCCCTATGTATGTGTATATTTTAAAAAAATAATACATGCATACAATATCATTTTCATATTTTTAGTGATTTTATGTACATTATTTCGCGTTTATTCTAATATCATGAAATGCTTCATATATTAAAATAAATCATGATGGGAGGATCATACCCAAAGGTTCTATAAAACCTTTATGAGGATCTGGAATTGGGCCGCTCGTGGAATCATCCACCGATCCGCCTCCAAGTGTTCACCAAACTCTAAACAAGATTTGAGAGAAATGAATTAGCCCATTCAATCTCTAAATCAAACTTAGAATCTAGCTAATAACCCCTCTAAACCTCTACAAGAATAAATATCCAAAATCTCTAACTAATTAAGAGTAATTCGGATGGATTACTGGAGATTAGGGAGAGAGACAATTTTGCATTAACCTTAAAACAAGTAGGATGAGAGGTCTTATTTATAGCCTCCCAAATCACCCACATCATAAACTATTCTTTAGCCATGATCCCTTGTTTTTTATCTCCCTTAAACTAATCACAATTTTCAATATAATCATCCTCAAAAACGTTTCACCACAGCTAGAATTAATCCAGCCATGATCTACATTATTATCTTAATAATTCTGGCAAAACCATGTTGAACGGTCGACCGAAATTACTCCACCGGTCGACCGATTGTCAATTAAACGTGGTTTCGGTTGGACCGTGAAACCCTTCGGTCGACCCATCACACGCTCCCAGACGTACTTTGATATTTCGGTCGAACCAAACACATAAACGGTCGACCGAATCTACACAAGATACAACTACTGATCATTTTCGGTCGGACGACGTCTTAAGTCGGTCGACCGATTGTCACCAAGAAAATTTTGTGGATGTTCCTGGTAGTTTTCGGTCTAACCACAACATCGTCAGTCGACCGATTAATCCCAAAAGATTTCTTGGAATATTTCTGTTGACCAACACGTCCCATCCGATCGACCGTTTCTCACACGTAACAACTACTGTGGAGTTTCGATCGATTGGTCTCTAAAAACGTTCGATCGTTTTGTCCAATTTTTTGCCTTTACGAAATTTTTGATTTAATTCCAGCAAAATTTGATTCTTGGGGTTTTAGAAAATTTATATATTATGTAATATATCATCCTATGTAATATTAAATTATTACACCCCATAATACATACATCTTATATGAATTTATTCATGATTCTAATTATGTCAAGTTTCATGACATATTGATTTTATTGATTCACAACATGTGTCCCATTTTTCATGAAACCCGACACATCATATGAACTCAAAATCAACCTTCTTGTTTCCTAGTTTTGTGGTGTGACCTATAGGAGGATCCAAACAAGATTGACATGATATTAAACACTTAATACCATAAACTATAAGGTACACATTATAGTTACCCAATTAGCATAAATGTCTTGTTCCACTTGAACTAAACACGATCCACTTAGTGATGTAAGTACATCACTTGTGTCTATCCCTTGCCTCAAGATATTAAGAGTATTTACAAATTAGAATTGTGTCACCTTTGTATTACATACTCATTTCTTTATCTTTTAAGCTAGTTATGAATATGTAACTTAACTCAAGTCACATTGTGCTTATAACTTTGCTTTATCAAGGGGCCCACTAATATCATCACTTAGTTAAGAGGGGCAATGATAATCTTTTGACTAGATACCTTTTCCAGCATAAGTTATGTTCAACCAACTATTGTTTTTATCACTATACTCATTATTAGCTTTTGACAATAATCAAATTAAACATTTCTTATGTGAAAAGATATAAATCTCATTACTTAGGATTCAAGACACAGTGAAAACATTAATGACACATAACACAATTCGATAATGTTTTACTTGCAAGGTCTATTCAATATATAAAAGTAATATTTTTCCTCTTTGATATACTCGTGTCGTCAAATATTGGTAGAGCTTCAATAATCGATGACCAACAGGACAATCTTATCTCGATAATTAATGTTTCATCTCAATTACCATGATTGTGAATAACATTTGATTTATGTAAACCATTATTTTTTAGAGCTCTATGGTTAAGGACGAAAAGCCTCTTCCTCAACTTTTTGAAGAGACGAATACAAAATCAAGGAACAGAATGTTTACACATTCAATTCATAATAATTGACATATAAAGTAAACTTTTAGAACACATTCCTTTCATGATGTTGAGGTAGTCATACCTTTTGACAACTCTGATGTAATATGGTGCACCTCTTGGATATTTTATGAGTAATGTTCCCTCTCTTTTGGGTCTTAATCACTATGATGCTTTGTGTTTGAAAATTTAAATTTTCTGCTGTTTCGGGACATTACACTGGGCACCTTGGTAGAATATAATTGTAAATGCGTGCAATATAGATGAAGTGATACCAACTATATATTTGTAATATACTCAAGAGATACCAAGAAACAAAAATAATGCAAATGTGACACAACCCTACTTTGTATGTTATTCATGACATCATGAGACAACGAATAGGCACAAGTAATGTTATTTATAATATTGCTACAAGATCGTGTTTTGTAAAATGATTACATTTCATCTATGTGTTGATTGGGTGACTCTTATGTACATCTAGAGTGCCGCTTGTAGATTATGACAATAAAATATTTTATGTCATTACCAATCCAACCCAGATCCTCGATAAAGGACACACCAACTGAACGAGAAACAAGAGAAGTATTTTACATGTTTTATATGGTGTGTTATATTTCATATGATATGAAATTAAATGCATGTGATACGTTGATGAAATAAAGTGTTACATGTTGTAACATTTAATAAGAGTACATGAGATGTGTGCATAATATTATTTGGAGAAGTGTAATGTATATTCATGACATGAATTTGTAAAAGTTTAACCCTTTATTCAATCAATTAGGAATGGAATTGCAACTAATGGGTCATGGACCTAATGCGTTATGGGCTCATTAAACTCATCTTGTGGTTAGGGTTTGCCCAAACTTGTAACTATAAAAGGAGAAGAGAAACGTAGCTTGGATAACAAGTTTTAAGAAGTTTTCAGCCACATTTCTTCTCTCCACAGTTTAGTTGGTGCACATATTCTCATTCAAGAGTGATTGATGAAGAAAAGACTAGTAGCTCTCTAGCAAGATCTTGAACTAGTCCTTATTTGGTTAAAGGTGAACCTTAGAGGCAAAGGTGTGAAGATTCTGCAAGAGTCATAGAGAAATTCGTTTTCACTAGGCAAATGTATGAAATCTAAATTTTGAATCTCGATTTAGATGCATTTGCATAAGTGTAGATTATGTTTTTAATCTTGTATGCAAAATGCTTGATTGTTTACTTGTTTAAGGTTAGCAATAGAGACGATCTGTATTGATGATTAAAGAGGATGAAATAAAAGCTTTTTTCTTACCTCTATAATCCTCATGAAATCCCAACACCTACCATATGGAAGATACTCATTCCATTTATCTGAACAATACTGCCAAGAATTGCTATTTGGGTCACCGTCGGTGGCTTGATAAAGATCACCGTTTGACGAGAAATAAGAGAGTATTGATGGCAAAGAGGAACACAAAGGTGTTGGATCTAACTTGCCCTAGAATTAGTCTAAAGGGGGGGGTGAATAGAGTAAATTCACTCTTCAACGATTAAGCAAGTGACATAATGAAATAGTAACAATATAATGAAAGAGATAGAGAAAAGCAAACCATAAGACCGATGTATAGAGGTTTGGATCCATCAATCATATCGTAGTCCTCTCTTACGAATTGCTCCTCCTTGAGCAACTTCACGTAATCCACTAATCCATCTCCCCATTCTGGGACGAGAGATCTTGCCTTTACACTTCCAGTTTGAGAACACCATCGCCAAGTTTGGACCACCTTCTCACAATCCAAGAAGATCTTGACTCTGGAAGCTATTACAATACTTTGCCGAAGATTTTCACTAACCACTTCTAGTCTTAAGCACTTGAATGATTGATCAAAGGAATGATGTGATTCAAGTTGACAAATTTAGCTCAATGAGAAGTTTTAGATCACAAAGATGTACTATGAGTATGAAAGCTTTTTGAGAAAGGATTAATATCTAGTAAAGTTTGTTCTAAGCTCTATATATAGGCTCTAAACTTAAACTACCTGTTGAGATTGATTTGGTAAAGATTTGAGTAAGATACACAAAACAAATATGGTAAGAACTCAAATCTGGACAAAAACAGTCGACCGGTATAGAGAAAATTGTAACGCTCAAACAACAGAAATTGTTTTCTTTAAATCATACAATCAACACGAGGATATTATAAGAAACACAAAGAACACCAGGTGCACCAACACACACACACAGGTGCACCAACACACACGACTATTTGAGCCTTAATTGTCCGCGCAAAACTCGCGATAACTTCGGTCGTGAGAAGTATAGACAGTCTACCAAACTTGTTTAGTTAGAGCCCAACTATTCATACAATCCACCTTGGAACGGTGAAACGAATGCAATTCGGTGAACCGAAATTAAATAGGACAAAATTGAAAATAGTTACTAGAAGTTGGTGAACGATGATCGGAAGATATTTTGGTCAATCGAATTCAATATTAAGATCAGTTTGTCCCACCAAATGACCAGCCTATCCTTCGTGTTTCGGACTACCGTTTCAACACGATGGACCAAATCTGACCTAAACTCTGTCCGAGCTCATTTCACATCTTGCTTCTCGTTGGTCCAATTCACCACCAACTTCTCAACGGCTCTCCAAGCTTTGAAGCCTATATAAACACCACAAGAGACACAATTTAGAAATCTATCTCTCAATTCATCCATACTCTTTGTGCTATCTGATTGACATCATTTCATGCTCATATTTGTATCTTATATCCATTATCTTACACCTAAGCAATGCTACATGACGAGTTTTATGTTTAGTTTTCAGGAATAAAGAGGTTTGAAAAGAAGAGCCATGAAAGGACCCAAAAGCAGGAAAAAAGACTTAATTGTGAGACCTAGAGACTGAGATGCAAGGGAGAAGGACCTGATCATAAGACCGAAGGACCTAAGAGCAAAACAGGAAACTCCACACCATCATGGGGAGTATTTTGGCAATTCGATTCGGGTCGGAGCTCCAACAGACCGAGTAGATGCATCCAAGACCAAGACACACTTCAAGAAAAGCCCACGAACAAATCCAGACGGATCTGGATCCTATAGGCCGCCAATTGGCGGTCTGGATCATTCCAGATCCGATAAGTTTTCTCCTGGTCGTGTATTATGGTTTGTTTAGGCTATTTTTGGTATTGGTTTAGTCCCACATCGGGGGATTGTCCCGGATTAGCTCTTTCCATGCTTATAAATAGAACTCTTCACCTCCCATTGTATCGATCTCTCTCTTTGGTGGCCTTCTTCCCTACTAAGAGTGAAGCCTTGAAGCAAAACTCTGGTGGAGGAAGGGCTGCTTGTAATCTGAGTGAGTTCATAATAGAAGTTTTTTTAGCTTGTTAATCCTTGCTTAGTTAATATGTTTGCTTTGGTGCTTGTTTTGTTTTATGCTTCTTTAATATTTCTTGCTTGATTAGTATAGTTTCATTTCAGTATTATGCTTGCTTTTGTTAATATAGTTAGTGTAATGAGTAGTGAGTAGTTCCATCCCCATTTGGGGGGTGGAGAAATATGTGATATAATCATGTAGTGTATTAAGTGTGTGTTATCTTAATCCCTTGAGCTTTAAATGATTTCCATAACCATCTAATGGGTCTCCACTCTTATCTTTGATATGCTAATGCTCTTGAATGAAGCTTAGCTTATGCTTTGATTAGTGGACCTATTTTATGGGGAATGATAAGGTTAGGATATGGATAGGAATTAATATTGGAAACACAAGTTGTAGTGTATGAACTCTTGTTGCCTTTACCTTAACTAATGTCTTGTATGTTTTAATGATGTAGTCTTATCTTAATTCATGTGGAGGCATAGTAGGGTCTAGTCTTTATACTTGAGTTCATTTAGCTTCATTCCAATTATTGTCTTGTATGTTTTAATGATGTAGTGAAATCTTAATTCATGTGGAGGCAAAGTTGGATGTAGTTTTATGATTTCATGCACTACATGTTGTGAGGAGCTTAATTACACACACACACCACACACACATCTTTATATTCACATCATTTCTCTACCCCCTTTGGGGTTTAGTTTTTCTTGCTTCTTTTCCATTCCCATTTGCATCTTAGTGTAGTTTAGTGTAATCAAACCAACCTTTCTTCTCTTTCTTTACCTCTCGCCTTCGCACAAACCAAGTGTCGACACACCTCCCAGTGGACGACCCGTATTTGCCACCGCTTCAACGCGGTCGTGCACTTGCGGTTAAATATAAAACGAGATCAATCACTATCATTTCCCAAACCTTCAAATCTCTAAATACACTCAAAGCTTCATCTTTACCACTTGCATATCCATTCCATATCAATATCCAAGTATGCTCAAGTATAGAGTGCTAGATTGTGATTCAATCTCCATATCAAAGAATTACCAACTTGTAAAGCTTTGAGGAAGCTCCCTCTCGGGTTATGAGAGGAGACACGAGTGAGGCGAAAATTGTTCACAAGGCTCGATGTTGTAAACGATGTTGATCTCGGCCCATAATGGATATCGGTTAGTGGAATCGTAAGTGAGGTTTGGAGGATCAAGCGAGGCTTGCGAGAAGGACTAGAACTGGGTGTGGTGCCAAACCTTTCTAAACTTTGGTGTTGTTGATTTTGTGGTTTGCTTGTTTATTTCCTGAATCCGTCAATTAGTGTTTTAATTCCTTATTTTTATCTAGTGATTAGAGGGTCATAGATCCTAACATGATCGAGTAGGGATCGAAGGAGCGATTGGTTTGTAATCCTTTCATTTCTATTTTAATTGTGCATTGTTTAGCTTAATTAACAAATAATTTATTCACCCCGCTCTAGATTAGTGATCGATCTAACTTACATTTGGTATCATAGCATAAGTTTACTCATTTTGCCCATTTAGCCATGGAGAGTAACACTAATCAACTTAGGGAAAATATAATGATAATTATGCTCTTTGGAAAAATATAATGAGGATTTACATTCAATCTATCTCCTTAAAAATGTAGATCTTTCTTGGTGTTAAATATGTTCCACCCACTAATGAACAATTAGCAACATTAACCGACAATGTACTTTCCAATGCTGAAATGAATGCTAAACTCATGAACATATTTGCTTGCATAGTAGATACACAAGAATATGATAGAATTAGCGGATGTGATGTCGCTTATGACATGGAAGTTGCTTGAATGTCATCATGAAGAATCATCTAGAATGAAAGAAACTAGGGTTTATATATTTGTGTGTAAATATGAATTATTTTCTATGCAACCCAGTGAAAGCATTGGCGAGATGAACACTAGCTTCACTGAAGGTAAATGAAAGTGATAAGGTGCGGAAGATACTTCACTCTCTCTCAGCAGATTGGGAGAAAAAGACAAGCGTCGTTGAGGTGAGCTCAAGACCTCAACACCTTCTCGATGGAGAACCTCGTCGCTAGCCTATGGCTTATGATATCCAAATGAAGGGGAGAAAAGAGATGAAGAGAACCAAAAAGAAGGAAAAAGAAATTACCCTCAAAGCTAGCATCAAATCCGAAAAGTTAGATGACGAGGAGAGTGATAAGGAGCTTGCAATGATAATCAAGATGTTCAAGAAGCGTTGGGTGAAAAAAATCGAAAGAAGGAGAAGGTATGAAGGAGAAAGCTCGAAAGGTCCCACTTGTTATGAATGTGACAAAGTTGGGCACATAAAGAAAGATTGCCCGTTAATCAAATTTAAGGAAAGACAAGAGAAAAAGAGAAGAGAAAAGGAGGTAAATGAAAGGAGATTCAAAACAAGAGACAAGAAGCACAACGAAAAGAAAAGGGCCTTCAAGGCAAGTTGGGATGGATCATCTGATTCATCCTTTGATTCATGAAGTGAGTCAGAAAATGAAGAAGCTCATCTATGTCTCTACACTCAAGATGAAATTGATGGAGATATGTGTAGTGTCTCTTCATCAAACGAGCAAGACAAGCCCAACACTAGTCAAGTCTCCAAAGATGGAGAAAAAGATGTATTCTCAACTCATGATTCAAACTCATATGATGAATTACTTGATGTATTTCACGAATTAATTGAAAATTGTGAGCTACTTAGGTACAAAAGTAAATTATGTAGGGAAGCTAATCATGATCTTGCATGGTTGCATGAATCTTTATCAAATGAAGTTGATAGGCTTGTCTTGGAAAATAATAGCTTGAAAGCTCTCAAAGATAAATCTCATGCTAAGGAAATATAAGATCTTAGAAAATGCAATAAGAAATTGAGAATTGATCATGAGAAATTCACAAGAAGAAAGAAGATGCTAGACATGTTACTTGGTAGTCAAATTTAATCCTTATAAAAGCATGGTCTAGGATATAAGCATGAAAAGAAAATTTCTAAAACTTATTTTGTGCATGCTTCAAATAGTCTTGTGAAAAAGAAATTTTCTTCTAATGTTTGGGTACCTAAAGTTAAGTCCAAAGGACCCAAAAAATATGGGTACCAAAATCATACTCTCCCTCTTTGGATGTAGGTGAAGAAAAAGGGAAAGTGGATCGTGGATAGCGGGTGCTCGAAACATATGACGGGAGACCACTCAATGTTCAAAATATTGAAATTAAAGAAAGGTTGAGCCGTCACATTTCGGGACAATGCTAAAGGTCATAATATTGGCATCGGTGATGTTGGTAATGATTCTAATACTAAAATACAAAATGTGCTTCTTGTTGATGGTTTAAAGCATAATTTGCTTGGTGTAAGTTAATTAACCGATAAGGGATTCTTAGTGCTTTTTCATCAAACTATTGTATAGATCATCTCTAAAGCAAGTTTTGAAACTACATTTAAAGGCTATAGATATGAAAATATTTCTGTTGTGCATGTTGATAGCATTGACTCATTATTTAAGGAAACATGCTTAGTTGCTTCAAATGATGAATCTTGGGTATTCAATAAGAGGTTAGGCCACATTAGCATGAGCTTGTCAAAAATAAGTCAAAAATGTTGTATAAGAATGGCCACACTTGGCCTTGTGATTTCTCTCCATTATATAATATGTACAAAATAATTCTATACATGGAAAAGGCTAAGTATCTACTAATATTATCCTTATACAATTTGTCAAATATTAAGCTAACTATTTAGAGGAGTAAATCAAGGAAATAAATTGAAATAAATATGGACAACAAAGATCGTTGACAGAAATGAATATGGAGAGCAAATCTGTCTATTGACAGTTGTCCTTTGACAACCCCCTCAAATTGATGCAGGTTGATCAACAAGCATGAATTTGCTACTTAGGAAGCAATGTCAATGACGAGTGAGAGCCTTGGTGAAAATATCAGCAATTTGTAGTTCAGTGGAAATGTGTGGAAGAGTGATCACACGAGCTTCAAAGGCTTCACGGATAGAATTATTGTCGACTTCAATATGCTTTGTGCGCTCATGATAGACAGGATTGGCCATGATTTGAATAGCACTTGTATTATCAGCATATAATGGTGTGGGATCATTCTCAGAGAAATCTAACTCACCAAGCAGACCTCGAAGCAAAATAATTTTAGAACAAGCAAGAGATATCGCTCGGTACTCAGATTCTGTAGATGACATAGAAACTTTGTCTTGCTAATTACTCTTCCCGGAGATCAATGCATCACCAAAGAACACACACCAACTAGTGATGGAGCGACGTGTGTCAGCACTACTAGCCCAATCAGCATCGTTATAAGCAACAAGACGAGGAGAATTGCATACGGGAAAGAATAAGCCACGGGCAGAAGTGCCTTAAACATAGTGTATCTTCTGACGAACAATAGCCAAATGAAGATGACGAGGAGTCTGACGAAACTGGATGACTTGTTGTATTGCAAAAGAAATATCGGGCCTAGTGATGGTGAGATAGACAAGGCTACCTACCAATTTCCAATATAAACTGGGATCAACAAGTAAGTCACCCTCCTCTTTGCAAAGCTTGACATTTAATTTCATGCGAGTATTGACATATGTAGCTTCCTGCATTCCAAGTGTAGCCACCAAATCACTAGCATGTTTATGTTGATTGAGTGAAATACCAGAGGGACTACGATGTACCTCAAGACCAAGAAACTATGTGAGAGACCCAAGATCTTTCATGTGAAAGGATTTTAGGAGATGGGTCTTCAGATGCACAAGTAAAGCAGAATCAGAACCAGTGATCACAATATCATCAACATAAACCAAAAGGACAACAACACCCATGTCTGATTTCAGAAGAAACAATGAAGTGTCATACTTGCTCTGCTTGAAGGAAAATTGTAATAAAGTGGTTCGAAATTTATCAAACCAGGCTCACAGAGCTTGTTTTGAGACCATAAAGAGAACGACGAAGTTTACACACATTGGAGGTCGGAGAGGGGAACAATCGCGGGGGTGGCTTCATATAAATACACTCTTTAAGATCCCCTTGAAGGAAAGCATTCTTAACATCCATCTAATGTAGTGGCCAATCATTAAAAGTAGCAAGAGCTAGGATCGTACGAACAGTGGTCATCTTAGCCACCGGAGCAAAGGTCTCCTCATAATTGACACCATATTCCTGATTGTTCCCAAGGACAACAAGCCAAGCTTTATAACGATCCAAACTTCCATCCGAGCGAACCTTAACTAAGTAAACCCATTTGCATCCCAGAGGAACTATAGAGGAAGAACAAGGATCAATGTCCCAGGTTCATTGAACTCTAGAGTGGCAATCTCTTCCTGCATAGTGTGTCGCCAACAGTCGTGCTTAACAGCATGTGAGTAGCATGTGGGAATATCAAAATTGGGCAATGCAGCAGTAAGAGCTATAGTAGAATTGCCAGAGGAAAACCCATACTTATCCAGGGGTACAGGCCCTCGAGAAGAGCGACGTACCCAAGGCTTTGGAGGTGGTGCAACTGACTAATTCTGGTGCATGTTAGGATCAGATATCGGGTGATCAATCGGAAGAGACCGTGGGTAGGATCGTCTCGTATACACCATACCTGGTTTAAAATGGGAACTGACTCGATGAAGATCTGAGAATTGCTGCTCGAATGAGGGGAGGACCATAGTGGAAGAAGTGGGCACAGATGACACATGAAAGAAATGTTGATTTTCAAAGAAAATAACATTCCTAGAAATATGTGTACGATGTAAAGTAGGATCATAGCAAACAAATCCCTTTTGACACACATTATATCCTAGGAATGCACATCTAACCGATTGAGCAGATAATTTATGTCGTTCATGAGGAGGTAGCTGAACAAAAAACACAACCAAAGATACGAAGATTATCATAACTAGGTTGCTTGGCAAACAAGCGGAAATAGGGAGACTCCATGTGTAAAACTTGGGAAGGTAAACGATTAATCAAGTGAGTAGCAGTCTTTAGAACCTCAACCCAAAACATGGATAGAACAGAAGATTCTAACAAAAGAGTATGTACCACATCAAGAAGATGATGATTTTTGACATGAACGTTGATGGATAATACATTTAGAATGACTGAAACTCAGAAGAAAATAATAGCCACCAGAATCTGTGTGTAATGTCTTAATATTCACAGAAAATTGATTTTCAACATACGCTAAAAATTCAGTGAAAGTACGAAAAACCTCCGATTTAGAGCGAAGGAAAAAAACAAGTGAATATGCTATGATCATCAATGAAAGTCGCATAGTATTTAAATTTTTCATTTGAACTAACCGAGAAGGTCCCCAAACATCACTATGGATAAGATTAAAGCAGTAAGAAGCTCTACTAGCATGCAAAGGAAATGGAAGAGTTTTGGTTTTACCAAGCTTACAAGAATCACACTCAAGAGATAAATAAGAACGTTCTTTATTACCAAGAAAACTAGAGTTCAATACATGAGATAAGATTTGAGTATTGGGATGACCTAAACGACGATGCCACACCATACTCAGATTAGGAACATTATTACAAACAAAATACATACTAGAAGAAACTGGAGAAAGTGCTTGAACATGTTATAATAGTGGAAACAAACGCCCCCACTTTAGGTTCCTTCGCAATCCCCCCCCCCCCCCCCCCCCCCGTTACCTGGTCCTGCACCAACACAATTGTTATCAACTAATTGACAACATAAAAATATTTGTGGAAAGAGGAGCAAGGAACACATTAGTAAATGTAGAAGAGGCATTTCTGACAGCAGCAGTCAGCAAAGAATTGTCATTGGCAGTCTGAATGGCAGATTGACCAGCATAGGGTCGAACATGAGATAGAGTTGTGGGAGTATTTGTCATGTGATTAGAAGCCCCCGAGTCTACATTCCAAAGTGTAGTAGAATTTTTTCCTTGAAACCCCATCGCAGATAATGCTGAAATTAGCTTCTATTGCACCATTTCAGGGGTGCAGTAAGTGGTTGCAGGAGGTGCAAAATCAAAGGAAGCACTTGAGGAAGAGTCGTGTGCTGCAGAAGTCGCTGCTGGAGGAACAGTAACAGAAGTCTGAAATGCTTGGGCTTGACGATTCTGGGGGCGGATACGACATTCTTGATAATATGACTTTTTTTCTTGCAATAAGAACAATATTTTTTAGGACAATTGGCAGAAATATGCCCATATTCTTTGCAATAGAAACATTGCATATTTTTAGAAGTCACAAGTGGTCCACGTCCTTGGGCAGCATAAGCCATAGTTGTTGTCTCTGTGCTGCCATGAGATTGCTCCAGACTAACTTGAGTACTAAGACGTTGTTCTTCGTGAAGTAACTCACCAAAACAAATATCAAGAGAGGGAACAGGAGATCTGTTCAGCAGAGAGGAGCGAACTGATTCATATTCCGGGCGTAGTTTCATAAGAAATGGATCATGCTGGCTAGTATTGTGGACATGTTGAATAGTCTTAAGAGCGGCAATATAACCAAATCAGTATATTCATGCCAGAGAGTCCAAAATCCCGAGTAGTATTCTTGGATGGAAAGACTACCAAGTTGAAACATGGCAATCACATGTTCCAACTGAAAGCGCCGAGCATTATTATCTTGATGATAAACCTTCAAATAATTCCACATGGATTGAGCGGTGTGGTGAGCCCGCAAGTTTGTGACAATATTTGGCTTCACCAAACCAAGAAGCGAAGACATGATTCGAGCATCAAGCACCGCCCAAGAAGGAGGAGACACAACATTCTTGGATTTGTCAGTGTCGGATGTTTGTGCAACATATGTGCCATCAATATGTCCCCGAAGATCATTTCCCTTCAGAAAAAATCCAAACTGAAAAGCCCAAGTAGAGTAGTATTTGCCTGTAAAGTTGACACAAACTGGGGCAGAGTCCATTGGAAATAAATGAAACCCGAGACAACGCAAAAAATATCCAAGAAAATAAAGGAACCGAGAGAAGAACCTTAAAAAGAGGTTGCCGAAGGACACCACTCCAAGAGAAAACGCTCAGAAAATGCCAAGAAAAGAAGGGGGAAAACTTTGACAGAAGTTGCCAGCAGAAATAGAATGCCGAAAACACACGAAGCGGTGACGTCGGTTCTTGATTCACCAGAAACAGAAGATGTCAAGATGTACTGCTGAGACTCAGAAGACGCCGACACGTGAAACCAAGAGAAGAAAAATTCAACCTTGCTCTGGTACCATCTCAAAAAAAGTCAAATATTGTATAAGAATGGCCACACTGTAGGATTTTGTGCCCTTATGTATGTGTATATTTTTACAAAAAATATACATGCATACATGATCGATTTCCATATTTTCAACAATTTCATGTACATCGTTCTATATTTATTCAAATATTATATAATCTACATATATATATATATATTAAAACATATATAAGAGGATCATACCCAAAGGTTCTCTAAAACCTTTATGAAGATCTGGAGTTGTGTTGCCTGTCGAATCACCCGTTGATTTGCCTCCAAGTGTTCACCAAACTCTAAACAAGATTAGAGAGAAATGAGCTAGCCAATCAATCTCTAATGAAGCTTAGAATATAGCTAATAACCCCTCTAAAGCTCACTGAGATTTAACTCCAAAAGCTGTAAATAATTAAGAGAAATTTGGATGGATTAGTGGGGAGGTTAGGGAGAGAGAATTTTTTGCATTAATTAAAACAAGTAGGGAGGGAGACCTATTTATAGGCTCTCCAAATACCCACATCATAGGTTACCCACTAAACCAAGCTCTTACTTTTCTCTCCCTTAAACCAAACACAAATTGACACATAATCACCATCAAAACTGTTTGACCATAATTGGAATAAATCTAGCCCATGATCAACACTAATCTCTTAATAATTCAAGGCATAATCGTGTCGAACGGTCGACCGAAATCACCACTCGGACAACCAAATGGTTATAACTTTCACAAGTTCGGTCAGACCGTGAGCTAGACGGTCGATCGAATATTCGTGAGAAAAATTCCCTGGAAAATTTTGATTGAACCATGTCTCGCTCTAGTCAACCGTTTTTACTTACCAAAACTTCTCCTGGTGGATTTCGGTCCACCGTGTCACTATACTGGTTGACCATTATATCACCACGATATCTTCTGGAGATTTTCGGTCGACCGCGTACTATGCTTGGTCGACCGATCCTATTATCAAGACACATCCTGGTAATTTCGGTCGACCCATGCATATCTGATCTCTGTCCGGTCGACCATTCCGAAGAACACAGTCCACCTATCCCAAAATGGTCTATTATTTTGTCCAGATTTTGCCTTTGTCAAATTTTGGATTTTCATCCAGCAAAATTTGATCTTTGGGATTTTTAGAAAATCCACATATCATATAATATATTATCTCATGTAATGTCAAACTATTACACCCCATAATACGTACATCTCATATGAATTTATTCATGATTCTAAATAAGTCATTTTCATGACACATTGATTTTATCGATTCACCACATGTATAATATTTCACATGAAACCCGATACATCATATGAACACAAAAGAAAACTTCTTGTTTTCCAGTTTTGTGGTGTGACCTATAAGAGAATCTAAGCTAGATTGGCAATGATATTAAACACTTAATATCATAAACTATAAACGGTATCTAGATACACATTATAGTTACCCAACTAGCATAGATGTCTTGTTCACTCAAACTAAACATGATCCATTTAGTAATGTAAGGACATCACTTGTGTATCCCTTGCCTCATGATATTGAGAATATATACAAAGTAGAAATGTGTCGCCTTTGTGTTATATATATTCATTTCTTGATCTCTTAAGCTAATTATAACTATGTAACTTAACTCAAGTCACATTGTGCACATTATGATTTTGCTTTATCAAGGGGCCCACCAATATCATCACTCAAAATAAGAGAGACAATGATAATCTTTTGACTAGCTATCTTCTCCGGCACAAGTCGAGCTCAACCAACTATTGTCTTCATCACTATGCTCATTGATAGCTTTTGACAATAACCAAATTGAACACTTCTCATGTGAAAAGACATAAGTCTCATTTTGCTTTAGTGTCTAGTTCTTATCACATTGGTAGTTTTGTCCTTGTTTCAGCTTCCAGGACCCATATTAGTCTTCTATATATTTTTTGTAAAATAGGGAGATATCACGTTGGTTTTCTGACGGTCTGGTAAAGGAGGGTCTGGTCAGCATGCGGGTGCATTTTGGTGCTAGTCGTGAACTCGGTTAGCATCATGCATGCATTTCCTGCGGTGTGGGTTGGCTGATCCGCCTTACCTCACTGTGTGCTCGTCTTCCTTGCCTCGAGGAGTCTAGAAGGGCGAGGTCAGGAGGTCAGGAGGTCAGGATATGTATCCAGAGGGGTTGCGTGCATGATTGGGCTTCATTCATAGTCGTATCGCTAGCTATTGTATGCTTGTCGATTTAATGACGTGTTAGTAATTTGATTTTGTTCCAGCAGTAGTTGTTCATATATGTGATTTGATATCTTGAAATCATTCTGATATATATAGATATATAAGCACTTCATATGAGAATGAAGTCTGAATACATTTATAGGATATACAACTCTCTCTATGCCATGTTGTTGTATGTTATTCGTTACACATGCATGTATGGAATATGTATGGATACACATGGGTTTCTGATTTTCACATGCACGTCCTAATGTGATGAGTTACTGATTTATATGTGTTCATACTCTTGCATTACCTGATTATGTGTTCTAAGTAAGGGAAAATTAATGTCTAGGTGCATAAACTAGATGATTACGCTATGTGACTCTTGTAGCATTCGAATCCTGATCTCTAAAGATTGTTGTGCATATTTCTCCATGCTTAACGCCATATACCTTACAGGTCTGAGTATCCTTGTGTGAATGTGCGTTTCTACTTAGAAATTCAACTCCATAACTTCTATTCATGATCCGTAATTGACTAAGTTTTGTCATGTCCGTTTAATCGCATATTCTTATGGTTGTTTGCTCTTATTGGCATATTTTGGTTGTGGATTTGAGTATATTGTTCCTGATTGGTTTGGAGCTGTGAGGAGAGTATTTGCATACTCGTCACGTTGGGCTCATTCTGATTATTGTAGCTATAAAGATAAGTACCACTATAGATAGCTTGCATTGCATTTAATAATGAATGAACTTTGGGCACGTTTGATTATGGGCCGACGGGCCACGAGTAGGACCTCTATGTAGAGAGGCCTATTCGCAAAGACCTCTATGTAGAGAGGTCATGCGTAAGATAAGACTTGGGCAGGCACGCTGCCATTTTGCTACAGGACGGGCAAACCCAACGTCGCGATGGCACCATGTAGGGCACTTGCCGTGTGTTGGGATGTAAATCCGGAAGACTGCTATGTGCCAAGCGGTGGGTCACTGGCGAGTGACCCACTTGTGGATTACACCGGTATGGCTGGTGGTTCAATTCCTCTGTAGAGGAATCACTTCGGGTGAAGCCCGAGTGGCTCAACTATGTAGAGTTTCACCCGGCGCAGCAATGTAGAGTTGTTGCCTTCTTGTTGCATGTGTGTTGGTTAGGACTCATGCATAGCTTCTCATCTCATTTTTGGATCTGGTGCATACTGGGTGTTCTTAATTGAAAACTCACGCATTTGTTAATGCGGTGCTTGCAGGTACTTAGGTTCCACGGGGCAGACTAGACGAGTATCGAAGATTTTGTACACAAGGGACACATCGACCAGAGACTTCAGCTATCCTTTATTTCTGCTTTCATTATTGTATTTCCCTTTTGAAACTCAATTCATGTAATAACTCTTTTATACGTGGATGTTTAGCTACTCTTAGTTATATTTTATCCATCAGTATCCATGTATGTCTTTCATGTTTGTCGAGTTAGTTTTCTGTTCGTTTGTTGTTGAAACACCTTCGGTGGTCGTGGGGGTCTCTGATCGTGACACTAGTGTTTCTTCCCGGTGTGCGTACCCACGAGCTCGCCATGATTTTTAAAGTGCATGCTCTTAAGAATATTGAATTGAATTTTTTTCAACTATGATCAATTAGCGAATATATTTACTAAACCCTTAAAAGCTGATCAAATTCATAAAATTAGACAAGAACTAGGCATGTGTAGTACTAAAGAAATATCATAATTCACATGCATTGAATAAATAAACTTGATTGAATAGTTGACTTTTATTTCTTGTTGTATGTCCGAACCCAACAGAAAACCGAATCTAATTTGGTTGACCGAACAGTGTAAGGATAGGGACTCAGAGTTTGTATGGATCCACATAGCACGGTAACTGATTGATAGTTTTAAAAAACCGCAAGTGCACGGTGTCGAAGAAGACGTGGCAATTACGAGTCGAACCTCGATGAGTTGTGAGCGTTGTTGTTACTATTATACTCGAGTGGGAAAGAAGACGAGAATGAGAAGATTATGCTAAACTAACTAAACTAAACTAAATAGCAAATGCGACGTAAATCAAGAAATGACTAATTGAAATGGGTCTCGTAGGAGGTCGAGAATGAATGCGAAAGTGTAGATATGTATTCGCGTGTGTGTGTAACATTTAGTGCTCATGACATGCATCACATGAAAATCTTATAATGCCACAATCCTTAGTGTGTGTCTACATTGATTATGATTTGTCATCATCAATAAAACATACAAAACACAACTCAAAATGAGGACAAAGACAACCACGTTATTACATGTTTAATGACATAAAGAACGTGGAATCCATAATGACCAAAACCCAACTATATCTCCACGTGAATTAAGATGTAACATTATCATTAAAATATACAAGGCATTAATTAAGATGAGGCCAACAAGAGCACATGCTCCCATATGCCATCCTTATCTCTTTACCACTCTAATCTTATCATCACATCATCATTCCCCATAAAGTGGACCTACTAGCCAAAGCATGTGCTAAGCATCAATTAAGATCATTTGCACATCAAAGGCAAGACTGAGGAACCCAACAAAATGGCTATGAAATTCATGTGATTTTTCAAGATTAGGATTAAACACACACACTAATACAACATATCAATACTTGACATAACTCTCCACACCCCCCCCCCCAATTTGGATGGACAACTCTCTACTCATCTCCATAACCAAAAAAACAACAAAAGCAAAATAAGCCATAAGCAAATAAAGAAAACTAAAGTTAACCAATGCAAGTGAACAAAATTTGCATCAAATGAAAGATAACAACATGAAAAACATAAAAACTCAACTTGATTAAGAAAATGAAGAGTACAAAGTTGCTCCTCCACTACACTACTAATCAATAAAATAAAACCTACTCTAATAAATAAGAAATAAAACCTACAAGTTTATTTATAGAAGATTAGAGGGTTTGGATGGATTTGGGCGCAATTGGATGATCCTAACTCATATATGGATGTTGCATATTTCTCTGACCCAAGCACCCGATCCACCAGAGAAATTTGGGGTCGAACCAACTAACCTGATCCATCGGTGGTGGATTTTTATCCGCATTGGCAAATCATTTGCGTCGGATGGACCTCAAATTTCAACATTAGCTTTAGAGTACCATTTTAACACACGGGGTGTACCCGGAGCCGTTGGTTTAAACCCGTTTGGTTTTAATTGTTAAATTACTCCTCATGTTCAGGAGATTCTGGACTTTTGCAACAAACATATTTTTCTTTACACTTTGGTCCCTCTGGGTTTTTCACTTGGGTCATTCCTGAGTTACAATCGGGCATTACAAACAGGTCCAGAAACCTTCTAAATCAGTTCATTCTTCTAGTGTTTAGGTCTTTTTCTCTTCCTTTCTCTTCTTTATTGCCTAAATCTGGAAAGACATCAAATAAACACTCGAGTAGCATAAATATAGGGTAAAATAAAGGATATATAGCATGAATGTAATGTATGATATGCTACTAATCAGTAACCCGAACGAAGTCTGGTTGACCGTACATGTTCCTTTGCTTAGAATAGCAAGCTTTCATGTTGCCCTTCATATGGTAATCCGAGTATATCTCGGTTGATCGAATTTCTAAGGAGAAAATTTTGAATTCCTTCCTGTTTCTGATTTAACGGATCAAAATATTGTAAGACTCTTCTATCCGATTTTGAATCGGATGATCATTGCAACCATTTTGAATTTTGTAGACCTTTGGATATCAGACGACCAATAGGCATTCAGTCATCCATTTTCAATATCCAATAGTTGTTTCAAATCTTACTGTCCAACAAATTCGGTACACCGACTCAATAATGGTCGACCGTTGGAGGCATGTTTCCTTCTTTTCGCCCCTCCCATCTTCTATATATTTTGACTTCTCTGTCAATCCTATCACCCCCAAAGAAAATTTCTTGCATACTCCCCTTTCTCCAAGCCAAAATTGTCATATCTCCATCATATGGATCCAAGAAAGATCTTTGCTTCAAAGAAAGGCATGGAATCTTCAAAGCAACCAGCAACAAAGAAAGGAAAGAAACTCGTCCCTCCGGCAAAGAAGAAGCCACTCAACCCCAATATACCATCCACTTCGGCAATTCCGGTGAATGAACCTATCAACAAATATCTTCGTCCTTTCGTTGATAGCATTTTGTATAACCAAAATTTGGAGGATCACTACTACTCAATTAGTGGTGTCAATCCGATTCTGGAGCGGAAAATCATCACCAAAGATTTTGAGTCGCTAAATCTTCCCACCTATCTCGCCATTGATCGTCACAGAGACTTCTTCCATGACAAACATCCGGTCCCTTACTCCACGAAAGTGTGTCTCCAATTCTTTGCAAATCTCTGGGAGGCAACCATCCTCGATGGCACTCAAACGGCTCTTACAACTCAAGTTATTTGCATCTCATTTACTCTAATCGCATCTATTCTTTCGAAGATCACCAGACTTTCTAACACTGGAGATGACATTTATGAGCTCACTTGGGAGGAGGTTTTTGGTTCAGTGAATCAATTCATGGAGGTTACCCAACAGGTCACATCTCAAGGTGAAAAGTTCACAATACCTCATCTTTCAGTCATCGGTCGCATCCTTTGTCGCTTCATCTCTACCAATATCTTTTTGCACAAAGGCCATAACAATGAGCTCGACCATCAAATGTGAAGTGTCTCTTCAATCTTTCCATCAGTACTAACACTAATTGGTTGTTGTTTATCGTCAACCATATGTGCTACACTGCTCGGTGGAAGAAACACTTTCTCCCCTTCCCGATGATAATTTTGTTGATCGGAAATCACTTCAAAGTCCAACTTGACTATGGGCTCTTCACATCATCAAAGACCCTCATTAACACATATACACTCAAACAGATGCACTCTGGCAAGAAAGTAAATGAAGATGATGTCGAAGATGACTCAACTAAAAATGAAGACGAGACAAAATCAACTGATGCTCCACATTGGTCTCCTCCTCCGCCGGAAGTCGAGGTTAATCCAAATGGGATCCTATCTCAACTCGTGGTCATCGGCACTACACTCACCCCAAATGGTCATTTGGTTCAGATGCTTAATGGAACCAAACCGTATGGGCCTATCGGGACAAGAAGCTCTTGGACCTATTCATGGGCTAGTGAATTGCAATTATCAAGGCATTCAAGAGCTCACTTCCGATTTCCAAGCTTTTCAATTGGTGACATCAAATTCGCTCAACAAAATCAACAACAAAAATTGTGTGGTTAGAGATTCTCGTCAAGCATTTCACAATTCGCAAAATGAAATCATGGATCTTCTTCGAAATATAAACAAGTCAAACAACTAGCCCTATCTTTTTGTCTGTTCTATCTCTTATTTGTTTACATGTCATTTAGTATGTTATTGCTTTTGTGTCGGCTTTATGCCTTATCTTCCCTTTAGCAATAAAATTACATTTCCCTATTGTTTGTCTCTTTGTCTCAACCTATGCTTGACATTTTTTTGCTTGATATTAAAAGGAGAAAAATTGACATAATATGCTTCAATGACTATATGAATTTCATGCACATAGTAACGACGAGTTTTTTTATCTAACTTATGCATATTGATAAGGGGAGCACATACACAATTTAACTTTAGTTTGTCATCATCAAAAATGGGAGATTTTTAGCTTTTTCGCCTCATTACTCTTAATTTTGATGATTAACAAACTAATATTATGCATAACTCCAATCAACACATCACACACATCATATTGTCAAATTGCATATATATTGTATTTTTTAAACAATGTAGATGCTCAAACCAAAGGACTTATAAACTTCAAGACTCAAGACTTGTAATCAAAGCTCAAAGACTTCACAAGTAATTTTCTATTTATTTGAGTCATAGAATCAAATCTACACTTGATGCCCAAAAAGACTATTTGTCTCTGTCGGTCAATCGTGTTAGCTTTGGTCTACCAATCTTGTCTCAAATGGATGCGCTAGTGTCTTTCTGTGAACTATTCCATCTATTCAGCAGCATTCGGACCTTTCGTGAAACTATTTACTAGGATGACCGAACGTGGATCGGTGAACTGTTCTCATCTTCTTACTAACATTTGGACCTTCCCTGGAATTCTTGATTTGGTCTACCGAATTAGAATCGATCATCCGAAATTATCCTTTGCTTTGTAATCCTAACAACCAGATCATATTAGCCCATGTGGCAATAAATCCGTTGAGATTTTTCAATGGACTTATTATCTTTTGTCGTCTAGCAACACATTTTGAAATATCTCTCAATGGTCTACCGAGCCCCAGTCGGTCGATCAATTCCTTTGTTGCTAAACAAAGTGCAATGGTTCTTTTCCACGTGGCATTTGACTATTGCTACTCAACTTACCTTTGAGTCATAACTATCAGCGGAAAACCCACACATACTTTGGGCTACCGAATAGTCTACGGTTGACCGAACCTGACTAATCTTAGTCTGAGCATTCCTTATTGTCCATCTTGGCATGGTGAACCAAATTTAATTGGTCGAAATTAGAAAAAAGTTACTGAAAGTTGGTGAGTGGCTGTCTGAATAATATTCGGTCAACCGAAGTCTTCATTCTGAGCAAGCCATCCATCCTAATATGGTCGACCAAACCGGCTCAGACATCTGCGTCAGCTTAACTCCCATCTTGTTTTTCATTGGTCAAATTTCACTAACTCACCATAACGGCTCTATTTACTTTAAAGTTGATAAAAGCTTCTCTTGAGAGACACAATCAACACTTTACTTGCCTAAAATCTTTCATACTCTTATGCTCTCAAATTCCAAGTCTTCAAAGCTCCACCAATTCTCAAACTTCAATCAAATGCACTCCAAGCTCAATTACAATCCTTTGAATGCATTCAAGTTAGAGCTCAACAATCTTCAATCACCATTCATTGTGTTGTAAAGTTTCGGGGAAGTTCCCTCTCGGATTGTCAGAGGAGATTCGATCAAGGGAACGGTATTCACAAGGCTCCAATTATAAGAGGGTTTATCTTCGACCCAGAACGAAGAGATTAGTGAATTCTCAAGTTGGGATTGGAGGAGCGATCAGATTTTGAGGTTAGGACTAGACCACGGTGGTGTGATCGTACCTTTATAAAATCTCCAGAGTCAACTTTTGGTTTACAATCTTTTATTTCAATTTTAGTTGTGCGTTGTTTAGCTTAATTAGCAAATAATATATTCACCCCTCTAGTTTAGTGATCGATCTAACTTACAAACAGAATATTTGGACTTTGAAAAACATTATTCGTGATCGGGAACAAAAATTTGAAGTAAATCAGTGCTTATAAAATCTTTGAAAAATATTTGAGGGGGCGAAATTTGAACTACATTAGTCCATACAAAAAAATTCAAAAATTTTGGGAGGACATAGCCCCTTTTGTCTGTATGTAGCTCCATCACTGGTCACCTGAGTATTCACATGGGCGAAAACATTGTAAATTCATTGTATTTTTCCTTTAGTACATATCAGGAATACGTTCTCAACTCTACCTAAGAGAGTTAGCCGTGTCTGGTCAATTTATTGTTGTCTCTCTGACATATTCTTCTCAAACGATCATATTGGTGCATCACATGTTACCTATCCAAAATCAAATCTTTAGAAGCATTTTTAATATTTTAAAACTCCACTAATCATCTTATAAATCTCTTTTAATCATTTCTCCTTAAATTGATCTTGATCTACCTCTTTCATGTTTTCCTCCTGGTTCAACACTCCACTCTATCGAGTGCCTTCACAAATCTTCTTAACAAAACCAAAGATAAATCTTGAAAACTATGGGAACGCATTGATAATGAGTTGCAGAGATCTGGTGCCTCCAAGACCATGTTTGTTGATTAGTAGCATATCATACACTGCATTCATGTTATATATCCTTTATTTTACCCCAATTTTGTGCTCCTTGAGTTTTTTGATGTGTTTCCGGTTTTAGGTAATAAAGAGGAGAAATGAACCAAAAAGCACTTAAAGGCAAGAAGAAATGACCTTACTAAAACATCTTGTACCAATTTGTCATGCTCAAGGACCCATCTGCAATTACGAAAGGACCTAGATGAAACCCGGAAGAACCAGAGCATAAGGAAACATTTCTAGTGCAAAAAACCCTCATTATCATGATCTTGAGAACTATTTGGGGAGTTAAGATCAAACGAGCTTGAACCAGCGGACCACGAGTGCACCCCACTTACAAAATACATCACTAAAGTTTTTAGGATAAATTGGGGTGGATCGGAGCCAAAACATCCGCTACTGGCAGATCATTTAGGTCCAAATCCCCACATGGCAATATGCCATGTTTAATCTTAATATCTTCATTTCCATGTTTCTAGTGATAACTAGTGAGTAGATCCACCCCATTTGGGGTGGAGGTGATGTAAATTATGTGTTGTGTTGGTGATGGTTATTCTTATTTGAGTCATTTCATATGCTTAATGTAGAACTATGCATGTAACTTGCTTAAACCTGTATTAGATAGGATAATGGTCACATTAGGTACTTGTCTCATGCTAGATCTAGATTTTATCATGTTGCTTGTAAATGATCATCTTGTTATGGTAAATGGCTTCTTATGTATGGATGTTTGATTAGTAGAGAATGCATGAATGTATTAAGTTGTATGGATGGTTAATTGATGTCATATTGCCCACACTAGGTATTTAGTTCTTTCTTCAGAATCCAAAGTACATTTTAACTTCATGTCTAACTATATTAGTCATGTTTTCATATAAATGTAGTTGATGTTAAATAGATTTCACACTAGTTTCTAGTTGATTTCACCAACTTTACACACTTGTGTCCCGTGTAATCAAGAACCACTCACACACACATACCTACACACCTCTACTACTTGGTGGTTTAGTTTAATAGTTGATTAATTCATGTAGTTAGTTTAGAATAATCTCATCATTCTCCTATCTTTTTCCACTCGGGTATTATAGTCACAACACTCACAACTCCTTCAGGCTCGACCCATACTTGTCACAACTTCACTGATGTCGTGCACTTGCAGTTATTAAAACGATCAATCACTTCTTACTTTATAACAAAATTACCAATTAGATATATCAACTAGGTCACTAAGGGTGGAAACTTGTTACTGTAACTACCAAACATCGTAAAGTACTTTAGTTTAAGCATCACTCTGAATATCAGCTCAGGCTAGCTAAAACTTCAAATGCTATTGCAAGCTCCAACTTACTGAAAATTCAAATAAAAGAGGCAGCATAAGAGTAAAAGATCATTCTCCTAGCAAAGTAAGAGACAATGCAAGAAATCATGTCAATTTTTGTAATTCAGAGTCGATGGCTAATGTCATATGCATGGGAAGAACTCAACACCTCTTTAGAGCACACTTAACGGGGCAGGCGCCCCCTGTTAACGGGGTGGACGAGTGACGGGTACGTGCCCGAGGCGCCCACCGGGGTGCATTTTTGTGCGTCGGGCATCTAGATTGGACGCATGCGGAGCAGTCGAGTTGGGGGCACGTGTTGCCCCCCCCCCCCCCCAGTCCAATTTTTTTTTGATTTTTTTAATTTTAGTGGAGGATTTGTTATTAAACGTAATTGATAACTTATTGGGTATTTCTAATTAATGTAGGGTGATAATTTTGATTATAGGGGGATCACTGTTCAATCACGTGTGCACTATGTAGTCACGCTTGCACTGTGCATTCATGCGTGTACTGTGCAACGGATACCTCTATCTACTCCCAACTATAAATGCATCTACCTATCTCTTTTAACTCCTACGTCTTCTAAAATTCTTCACTGTTATTAGCTTCTTATCTTAATGTCGGATAGTAGTTTAAACCTCGCTCAATCCGACGATGACAACTACAGTGAGACATTTGATCTGATGGACCATGCTATTGATTTGGCCGTCCGGGCTGTGTAAATCGAGCGTACACATCCTAGTCTTTGTCGAAGGAGAACGACGAACCCATATAGAGATCGTGAACTTGGTTACAGATGCCTTAGGGACGATTATTTTTCTGACAACCTTTTGTATTCTGATTCTCTTTTCAGGAGAAGATTTCATATGCGAAAGCATGTCTTTCTGTGCATTCACATTGTCGTTGAAGCATCTGATGTCTTCTTCCAACGAACACTGGATGCAACTTGTGGAATGAGCATTTCCAGATTACAAAAAAACAACAGCAACAATATGAATGCTAGCCTATGGCGTGGCAGCTGATGGGATCGATGAGTACTTACGAATGAGTGCAGCAACATCCATAAATGCCCTCCTCAAATTATGCGAAGGTGTTATTAACATCTTCAGCCCTGAGTATTTACGCCGACCAACGGCAAATGACTTGGCACGATTACTTTATGTTGGTGAGCAACGTGGGTTCCCAGGTATGATGGGGAGTATCGATTGTATGCACTGGGTTTGGAAAAAGTGCCCGGCTGCTTGGAAGGGACAACATCAAGGGCGTTCTGGGAGAGCAACCCTGGTCCTTGAAGCGGTGGCATCGTACAACTTATGGATCTGGCATTCCTTCTTTGGAATTCTGGATTCGGCCAATGACTTGAACGTCCTGCAATGATCTCTGGTTTTCGATGACATACTGGAAAGCCGAGCTCCACCTGTAAATTATGAGGTAAATGGTGTTCAATATGATATGGGATGCTATCTTACTGATGGTATTTATCCTTAATGGGCCGCCTTCATTCAATCTATCTTTCACCCTCAAACCCCAAAGCATAGGTTGTTTGCTGAAATGCAGTAGGGAACACGTAAAGATGTAGAATGCGCTTTCGTAGTGTTGCAAGTGAGGTATGCGATCATCAAAAATCCAGCTCTCGCCTGAAGTAAGGACATACCATTCAAAATAATGACAGCTTGCATCATCATGCATAACATGATTGTGGTACGAACATGACTCTTACGCCAATTTTGGAGATATTCGCAAATTTATGGAAGATCGACCTGGAACTTCAGCTGAGGAAATACCATATTCGACCGATTGTATAGCAGATATTCACGAGTTTTTTGCCAATCATGATTGTTTGCGTGACAGGAATCAATATTTAGATCTGAGAGGCTATTTAATCAAGCATATATGGCAACGCTATGGACGAGGAGTGGTTTGAAAATGGGTTTAACGCAATTTGTAATGTACTATTTCAAAGTCCAGTTTATGTAATATGTATTGTAATTTGTTAACTTTGAATGTAATATTTCCTATTTCAGTTTATGTAATATGTAATGTGGTTTCGTAAAATTTTATAATAATTTCATGATTTAATAGTAAAAATTAAATATTTTCGAGTGAAAGTAATTAGAAGTAATTACAATTAGAATTATGTAAAATATAATTTGTGAAATGTTGTGTAAGAATTAAAATTGTTTAATTAAGAAATGATCTTGAGGAAAGAGAGTGTAGGGTATGGTTAAGAGGTTTTTTTGGGTGGGTAGGGTGAACTGACGTGGCGGATAAAGAAGCTGACATGGCGGAGAGAGGGAGCAGGGCGCCCGGGGGTAGCCTAGGCACTATTATTTATGGTCTTAGTATCTCGATTTGCTACAAGTGTCTACAGGACTACAAGGAAGTCACAAGTCAAATACAAGAAAATGTTGGTAAGCTTAGTCCTTATAGACGAACACGCGTGTCCTGAACGTTGCTGACATGGCATCTAATCAGCTGCCCAGTCATTTGAAGGAAAGTGTGCCTTTTTCGAAAAAAAGGGGAAAGGATATCAAACCGATTACTTTTCTGACGCAGCGATAATACCGGGAAAGGATATCAAACCGGCATTTGTTGACATCCCGAGTTGCAAAAGAAAACACAGAACCCTTTCTGTACTTTCTCACCCTCCCTTTCTCAAGCATCCCAAGTTTCTCACCTTCTCTTTCTCAAGCATTCTGTTTTGATCGCTCTGGTATTTTATCATTTTCCTTTCTCGTCGTCGACGACATGGATTCTCCACGTCAAGCTTCTCCTTCTAGTGTGGTGGTGCACCAGGTTTGTCATTTTAACCCATGCATGGGATTTTGATACTTTAAAATTGTAGTTCTGATACGGTTGGTGTCTTCTTAGGCGTCTACGAATTACTTTCAGGCATCCAAATGTTCGTGGATCCCAATAGAGAATGTGTTTGGAAAGTTGAAGGACGCAGAGAAAGGCGTCTTCCGGGCTACGCCCTCCGATCACTTACTAGACCTCTCGAACGTTCCTGTTGATAATGACATTGTCGACTGGTTCGTGGAACACTATAACCCCGAGGACGTGGGGTTGAGGATCAGCTCTGGGGTAATATACTTCACAGTCGAAGATGTTGCCCTAATTTTGGGGCTCAAACCACGTGAGAAGGCAATACGGATGCAGCCGGAGGACGTCGCAACCCAAACGGGAGAGATTCTTACCAACAAACAATTTTGTGCCCAGATGATGGCTGCCAATTATGTGGGTGATGAGGAGGAGTACGTCCGGCTCCTCATTTATTACATCTTCAGCCATTTTTTGTTCTGTGATGGCACACATCGAACAAGAATTTGGTTCCTCGACCACTTGGCTGACTTCAAATGGCTACACAAGTACGTGTGGGCCAAGGTTGTTCACGAGCCCCTTTTGACGGACTTGGAGAAGGCCAATAGGGATCTACGGGCTAGGATATCTACCGGTGACGCGGAGACAAAGAGGGGATATGTCGATGAGTGTGTTGTTGTACTACAAGTAATGGTTCTTCCTTTTTGAGAATTAGTTTGTCCTTTTCAAGTTATAGTTTCACCTTTTTAAGTGGTAGATTCATCTTTTTAATTTACAGTTTGTCCCTTTTAAAATGTTGTGCTCGTCTGAAATTACTATCGTAATTTCCTTTTTAAGTATGGTTTCTTCCTTTTTAAGTTATAGTTTTTCTTTTTAAGTAATGTTTCATCCTTTTTAAGTTGATGTTTTTTTCTTTTAAATAGTGTTTCATATTTTTTAAGTTATTTTTTTTAAGTTATTGTTTTTAAGTAGTGTGATATTTTTAAGTTATAGTTTCACCTTTTCAAGTGGCACCCTCTCCTTTTTAATTTATAGTTTGTTCCTTTTAAAATTCTTCGCTCATCGTTTCAACCTGTCGTATTTTTCCTTTTAAGTACGATATCATACTTTTTAATTTAGCCTTTTTCTTTTTTAAGTATTGTTTCATCCTTTTTTAAGGTTTTTTCCTTTTAAGTAATGTTCCATCCTTTTTAAGAAATCATTTTTCCTTTAAGTAATGGGAGTTCCTTTTTGAGTTATAGTTTTTGATTCAGTTTCTCGTTCCTAGGTATGGCTATGTGAGAAGTTCATTCTGAGGGAGCCGAAAATTGGTGCCTACCCCAGGTGGAACCGTTGGTCCAAAATGTTTGGAAAACGGCTCAATCTGAAGAGATGGGATGAATGTGGCATCAACCTCTCTAAAATTTACGAAGGCTAATTCAATCAGTCGCAGTCGACGAGCCTTACACCGAAGGAGAAGGAAATCATTGGATTGGCTGAAAAACCTGAGTCAACCCCTGCGCACAGAAACTGATTGTCCTTCAACAAGCACCGAACCAAGGGTACAATTGAGAAACTGCAACATCCCTCGGGACCCACTGCTTCAAGAGTTGGAGTTTGCAGGGCTGAAAATGCAATGGCTGCAAGCGGAAGTTGTCCTGAAGGAGGTAACTGAAGAGGTTAAGAGGTTGAATGACGAACTGAGGAAGTACACGGAGGAAAATGTTACCCTGAAGGAAGACATTGCATATTTTTCAAGGATATGGTTTACAAGGTGGAGTTACATTGATGTAACTATTTTTAAAACAATCCAAATAATTCACATTATTCTTATACAAAATAAATCCACAAAAATTCTTACACGAAATAAATCCCAAAAAATTGCGTCAATTGTTATACAAAATAAATCCAAATAAATTCTTATACAAAATAAATCCAAAAAATGTATATATATATATATCTTCTTTCAGGAGGTATAGACGTCGGTTATACTAAAAAACCGACGTTTATACAAACCTATAGACGTCGGATGTCCAAACATCTAACGTCTATACTTATAGACCTCGGATGTTTTTATATCCGACGTCTATTCGGTGACGTCTATTGATTGAATCGTTTTATATTAACCGCAAGTGCACGGCCGCGTTGAAGCGGTGGCAAATATGGGTCGTCCACTAGGAGGTGTGTCGACAATTAGTTTGTTCGAAGGCGAGAGGTAAAAGAAGGAGATAGAGGTTGGTTACACTAAACTACACTAAGATGCAAAAAGGAAATGAAGATAAGCAATAAAAACTAAACCCCAAATGGGGTAGAGAAATAATGTGAACATAAAGAAGTGTGTGTGTGTGTGTGTTCGTTAAGCTCCTCACAACATGTAGTGCATGAAATCATAAAACTACATCCAACTTTGCCTCCACATGAATTAACATAAGACTACATCATTAAAACATACAAGACAATAATTGGAATGAAGCTAAATTAACTCAAGTATAAAGACTAGACCCTACTATGCCTCCACATGAATTAAGATAAGACTACATCATTAAAACATACAAGACATTAGCTAAGGTAAAGGCAACAAGAGCACATACACTAAAAATTGTGTTTCCAATATTAACTTCATCCATATCCTAACCTTATCATTCCCCATAAAATAGGTCCACTAATCAAAGCATAAGCTAAGCTTCATTCAAGAGCATTAGCATATCAAAGATAAGAGTGAAACCCCATTAGATGGTTATGGAAATCATATAAAGCTCAAGGGATAAAGATAACACACATTTAATACACTACATGATTATATCGCATATTTCTCCACCCCCCAAATGGGGATAGAACTACTCACACATATTTAAACTAACTACTCTAGCAAAGGAAAGCATTATACTGAATTGAAACTACACTAATCAAGCAAGAAATATTAAAGAAGCATAAAACTAAACAATCACCAAAGCAAACACATTAAAGGAAATTAACTAAGCAAGAATTAACAAGCTAATGAAAACATCTATTATTAACTCACTCAAATTACAAGCAGCTCTTCCTCCACCAGAGTTTTGCTTCAAGGCTTCACTCTTAGTAGGGAAGATGCCACCAAAGAGAGAGACGGATACAATGGGAGGTGAAGAGTTCTATTTATAAGCATGGAAAAAGCTAATCCGGGACAATCCCCCGATGTGGGACTAAACCAATACCAAAAATAGCCTAAACACACAATAATACAAGTCCAGGAGAAAACTTAGCGGATCTGGGATGATCCAGACCGCCAATTGGCGGCCTATAAGGCCCAGATCCGTCTGGGTTTTGTGTTGGGCTTCTCTGGAACAATTTCTTGGTCTTTGATGCATCTACTTGGTTTGTTGGAGCTCCGACCCAAATCGAATTGCCAAAATACTCCCCATGATGGTGTGGAGTTTCCTGTTTTACTCTTAGGTCCTTCGGTCTTACAATCAGGTCCTTCTCCCTTGCATCTTAGTCCCCAGGTCTCACAATTAAGTCCTTTTTCCTGCTTTTGGGTCCTTTCATGGCTCTTCTCTTCAAACCTCTTCATTCCTGAAAACTAAACATAAAACTCGTCACGTAGCATTGCTTAGGTGTAAGATAATGGATATAAGATACAAATATAAGCATGAAATGATGTCAATCAAATACCCCCACACCTAAGTTTTGCTAGTCCCGAGCAAAACAAAGAAAGAGAAAAACAAACGAGAAACACAAAATCCTAACTCACTTTCGTAGGAATCACGGTTGCACTTAGCACGTGCAACAAGCCGTTAAACCTCCTTGTTGCCAAGGAGGAGGAGTGTTGTCTCCTGAGGGTTTTCAGCGGATATTCCCACAAAATCCGAACAAGATGCATTATTCAATCTAGACACTCGACTCGTTGGACAAATTTTGTCGATAAATGGACGCGGTAATCCTGCGGGCCGACTCTATATAGCTAATCAGTCCACACCTAGCCTACTAAACCATTCGTGCAAGTTAAATAAGGAATTAAGTGAAAGACATGGACAACCTCAACATCCTCAAGTGGTACAAAGTGTAAGGTCCAATAAGGTTCTTATTTGCATTACCATTTTTTTTCCTTTTGTTTCTTTTCACATTTTTTCTTCTTTTTCTTTTTATTAGTTGGAGCTTCATTCTCCCAGGGTCAGGTTTCGTGCATCATTGCCCATGAGGACTTACACTATCACGTACACCTTTCCCCAAATCTCCACATAGGGCAATCCCTACCACCTATGTAACGAGAGTTCGGTCGGCGCATCCCAAGTCAGATGACTCGAAAGCACCAGGCACAAAGTCCCCTCAGACCTATTTTCCCGAGTGATAGGAGCCGTGCGAGAAGAGAGAACACCAACTCACTTATTTCTTATCTACACATGAACAAAAACCCCTACACTTATGTCTCACAACAAGATTTAGAGGGTCCTTGACTACAACAAACTTCCTTAAGTTAACAGACACGAATTATTGACTCACTAGGTTCAGGGTGGACTTCTTTAAATGTTTGAGCACTGAAACCCTATGATTACTTACCCCCAAAGGAAAACTGGGGTGCATCCTAACGACTCGATTAATCCTAAAGCCACTGTACTAGATATCCTAATGCATCAAGTTCAAGACAATTTTGGGACTTTTCTTTTTACTTTGCCTCTCAACGGTTTTGCTCATGCTAAACACACGCAAAACCCACAAAACATTTTCTTTCGTAAACACATGAAGATTTTGAAAGAAATGTGAAAATTTTAAAGCACTAGGCAATCAAAACAAGACAAGTCACCCAAGGATCATGGCAAGCAGATATATCGATATTAAATGCAGCACACTAACATGACCCTAACAATGCAAACAAAAAGAAAACAAAATCGAAAGAAAAGACTCAACTATGTACACACGTAAAACACCCCCCACACCTACTTCATGCATTGTCCTCAATGAATGTAAGCAAACTCAATGAATGTGAGCAAAAGACTACATGGATTTATGCATGAAAAAGGAAAGATCTCACCAACATGAAGTACAAAGGGAAGTTCATGGTTATGTTGATGGACACAAACCCGAATTCCCTCAAGACCTGTGAGATGCTAAAGAAGGGATACAAAATACGTGAAAGAAAGGGGGCCCAAATACTCAATGGTTGGAGCCCACAACAATCAATGCTCGCTCATGGAGTCTTTTTTTTCTTTTTTCTTCTTTTTTTTTGTACAAAAAAGGGCTCCCATCTTCATATGTCAAGGGACATCAAATGGGAACCCGCCATTACTCGAGCCAAAAATGCACATGCATGGGCTCGCGACATACACATCAGAATTGCTTGACCACCTGATACCCTTATAAGCGTTGTGGTCGTTTGATGCCTCTTGAGAGTGAGCAAGATAGGAGGCATGAATGAGAGGTGAACCTCTATCAGGTTGAAGGGTATCAGGTGGTTGATTCTTAACCCACATGGGATCCTCAGCAGATACAGGATGAAGATCATGTGGCCCAGAGGCCATAAAAATGGTATCTTGTGGCTCAAAAGCCACGTGATCGAAAGGTTGTGGCTCAAGGGCCACGTGATCAAAAGGATGTGGCTCAAGGGCCACAAGATCAGAAGAATGTGGCTCAAGGGCCACAAGATCAAAAGGATGTGGCTCAAGGGCCACAAAATCAAAAGGAGGTGGCACTGAGGCCACATGATCAAAACATAAGGCACCATCTTGTGCCAGCCCAGGTGAAACATCCTCACCACCTTCAGGAGCTTCATCGAACAATTCTCTGAAGTACTTGAAGGTGCCCTCAACTTCAATCTCATCCAAACCCTGGATAAGGTTGACCCCAACAGGGTCATTAAAGGCACCTGGCTTCTTGCCGATGGTGAAGATGTTAAAATCAGTGCATTGACTACCATAAGTCAAGCGCATCAGACCATTGCAACAATTGATCAATGCATTGGAAGTCGCAAGGAATGGTCGCCCAGAATGACAGGAATTTGTCCAAGTGGGTTTGGCACAGGTTCAGTATCCAAGACAAAGAAGTCGACTGGATAAATGAACTCTCCCACTTTGATCAGCACATCTTCCACCACACCCCTCGGTTTCTTCATAGACCTATCACCCAATTGAAGAGTGGTCTTTGTTTGTTTGAGGTCTCCAAGACCGAGGTGGATGTAGACAGAATATGGCAGAAGATTAACAGATGCACCAAGGTCCAATAAGGCTCGATGTATGGACACATCACCAATCACACAAGAGATAGTAGGACAGCCAGGGTCCTTGTACTTGACTTGCATGGGTTGTGCCAACAAAGAACTCACGTTAGCCGCAAGAAAAGCTTTCTTGGGAACATGAGTTTTTCTCTTCTTGATGCATAAGTCCTTGAGAACCTTGGCATAAGGTGGCATTTGCTGAATCACCTCCAACAGAGGGATGTTCACCTTAACTTGCCTAAACATCTAAAGCATCTTGTCATGCTGATCAGAGGTTTTCTTTTTAAGGCGCTCAGGGAATGGCGCCTTTGGGGCATAAGGATGCGAAGGCACCCCAGAATTCAGGTCCAAAGAAACATGAGTGGGGACCTCAGAATCTGGTTCCTTCGACACAAGAGGAGACAAGGGGACCTCAGGGTTCGTCCCCTTTGTCGAAGGAAATGTAGAAAGAACCTCAGGATCTGGCTCCTTCCTGGAGGTATTTGTGGAGGGAGCCTCAGGATCCGGCTCCCTCAAAGATGGTGATGACAAAGAAGGTACCCCAATGTGGTTATCCACCTCCTTACCAGACCTCAAAGTATGAATCACATTAATATGATGGGTCGGTTCAGAGGTGGCATGAGGTAAAGGTGTCCTTCCTTGAGAATGGGTACCCCGAGGATTCACCTCAGGTTGACTCGGGAACTGACCCTTCTCGCGCTCATGGAGTTGATGAGCCAACTGCCTAACCTGCATTTCCAAAGCCTTGATTGTACTTTGCAATGCTTGAAAGGTTGGATCACGAGAAGGGTCCTTAGGGTCAACCCGCTGGGGTGGTGGAGTCTGGTTGGAATAACCCGACGATGAGGCATGAGCAGGTTGGTAATTTTGGTGCTGAGTCCTTTGATGTGGGGGTTGGTACGTCGCCGATGGCCGTGGAGGTTGATAAGGTGGAGGTTGAGGTTGAGCATGCGAGCTCTGACCGTGACCCCCACTAGGCTCCCAAGAGAAGTTAGGATGGTTACGCCATCCCGGGTTGTAGGAGTGACTGTACGGGTCGTTACGGGGCCTCTGTTGATACATCGCATTTGCATGCTCAGTATCCCTTGGAGCGTAAGCGCATTCCAAGTCATCATGGCCCGTAAGTCCACACCTACCACACCTGGGAGTAGCGACCTGAGCTACAGGAGCTCGGTCCAACTCTAAACTCTCAATCCTACGCATGAGAGCAGCCATTTTCGCCTCAGACTCGATCGATAACTCAACTTGATAAGATCCAGCTCGACCAGAAGACTTGGCGGCTGGTGGCTCCCTCATGGTGTCCCACTCGAAGGTACGCTCAGCCATAGCCTCAAAAGTGTCCCATGCCTCCTCGATGGGTTTCATTTGGAAGTCACCCTGACACATCGACTCCAACAATGTGCGGGTTTTGTAGTTGATGCCCTCATAAACAATTTGGCACAGCTGCCATAACTCAAATCCATGATGAGGGCACTGCTGGAGAAGGTCCTTGAACCTCTCAAAGAAACCATGAAACGATTCAGTCTCGGTCTGATACATTTGATGTATCTGGTGCCGTATCTGTTGAGTTTTCCTTTGAGGGAAAAATCTCTTCAGAAAGACGGTCACAAAGTCATCCCATGACCGAATCGAGCTCGCTGGGAGGCTATACATCCATTTCTTCGCATTATCCTTCAATGCGAAAGAAATCATCCTCAACCGGACCGAATCCTCGTCAAGCTGTTGAAGCTTGAACATGGAGCATACTTCCTCGAATTCGCGTATAAAAATATACGGATCCTCCTTATTGGCAGTAAAGGTTGGAAGCATGCTCACATATTGAGGTTTCAGCTCATAGTTGTTCCCGCGAGCAGGGGGAACAACTATGCAAGAAGGCTGCGCGGCCCGAACAGGATGGGTCCGCTCCCACAAAGTCATCAGTCTATCATGTCGAGCTAAAGGTGGTGGTGCACCAAGAACTCGATCCTGACCGAATCTCCCTTCCTCTCGAGTCAGAGGAGGAGGAGAACGAGGTCTACGTGGTGGCGGAAGTGGACCAAGGTATTCCATGTATGGAACCCGGTCTCCCTCGCCACCACGAGACGACTCGGCTTCATGCTCCAAAGGAGCATGAGGCGGAGATGGTCGATCACCAAGACCGTCCATCTCAGAAGAATGCACTCTCTCGAGTCGAGCGCTCTCACCAGAACGAGCCCAACCTCGCATAAAATGCTCGACTCGACTCTAAAATAACACACAACAGAAGGTGTACTAGAGGAGGAGACTAAACGTAGAGAATAGATGAGGAGAGGACTCAGGTGAGGAGGGAAGAATCCCTAGAGCTAGCGTGGCTAGAGGGATCGGGAAGAAGCCTAACTAGCAAGCACGGCTCAAACAATGTAAGGCAATGGGTCCTTAGGCTAGACGACGCCTAACTTCGAGGTCACTAGCCTCGACACGTCTCACCTCCCTACAACGAGGACCACAATGCCCAGCAAGTGATACCAGATCCCGAGATCCAGTACCTCCTACTATCGACAAGGTAGGCAACGCCGATTAGGTCATGACGGTCTCAACTAGATTACTCTCCTAGTGTGCCCGCAATCCTAGGGCCAATGTCTACTTTCTTTTAGTTAAGGCTTTATTAAGAGTGATTTTTGGGGCCAAGGAAAGGGTGATGAAATCCCCCACCTTATCTTTTATGGGACAGCCCCTCCTTAGTAGCGATTTAATCCTAGATCTAGCAATCAATCGCTCCAATCAAATGCTCTCTTACTCTTGTCCCGATGCACCTTACTAACTAATGCATGATCGAAACATGCATGAATGAGAGATTTGGGTGCACGTACCTCACGCCAGCAATCAACAACAAAATGTAAAGAAAAGAAAAGACAAATGCATGCAAGGTCTACACATGATGCATGACCTAGATGGCAAGGAGTCTAATCTTTTGCTTTGAGTTTTATGGTCCAAGTTGATTAATGGGGGAGTGATTAATGATCTGGGAGCAAAAGAGAAGTCACAGCATGCAAAATATGGCTCCCAGATAACACAAATTACAGCACTAACTACCAGAACAAATTTTGAAGCAGGAAACCCTCACCCGGCCGCCAATTGGCGGTCTCCAACCGTTGCTTGGCGGTCCTTTTGGATCTTCTGGTCCTCAAACTTGTCCAGTAGCCTCCCCTTGATCAAATGGTTCCCTGAAAATAAGCAAAACTGGAAACAAAAAATTAAAAACCACTCGAATCGTCCAAACCAACGTCTGGACAGAGCACCTCCACGGCAACGGCGCCAAAAACTTGATTGAATCGTTTTATATTAACCGCAAGTGCACGGCCGCGTTGAAGCGGTGGCAAATATGGGTCGTCCACTAGGAGGTGTGTCGACAATTAGTTTGTTCGAAGGCGAGAGGTAAAAGAAGGAGATAGAGGTTGGTTACACTAAACTACACTAAGATGCAAAAAGGAAATGAAGATAAGCAATAAAAACTAAACCCCAAAGGGGGTAGAGAAATAATGTGAACATAAAGAAGTGTGTGTGTGTGTGTGTTCATTAAGCTCCTCACAACATGTAGTGCATGAAATCATAAAACTACATCCAACTTTGCCTCCACATGAATTAAGATAAGACTACATCATTAAAACATACAAGACAATAATTGGAATGAAGCTAAATGAACTCAAGTATAAAGACTATACCCTACTATGCATCCACATGAATTAAGATAAGACTACATCATTAAAACATACAAGACATTAGCTAAGGTAAAGGCAACAAGAGCACATACACTACAAATTGTGTTTCCAATATTAACCTCATCCATATCCTAACCTTATCATTCCCCATAAAATAGGTCCACTAATCAAAGCATAAGCTAAGCTTCATTCAAGAGCATTAGCATATCAAAGATAAGAGTGAAAACCCATTAGATGGTTATGGAAATCATATAAAGCTCAAGGGATAAAGATAACACACACTTAATACACTACATGATTATATCACATATTTCTCCACCCCCCAAATGGGGATGGAACTACTCACACATATTTAAACTAACTACTCTAACAAAGGAAAGCATTATACTGAAATGAAACTACACTAATCAAGCAAGAAATATTAAAGAAGGATAAAACTATACAATCACCTAAGCAAACACATTAAAGGAAATTAACTAAGCAAGAATTAACAAGCTAATGAAAACATCTATTATTAACTCACTTAAATTACAAGCAGCTCTTCCTCCACCAGAGTTTTTCTTCAAGGCTTCACTCTTAGTAGGGAAGATGCCACCAAAGAGAGAGATGGATACAATGGGAGGTGAAGAGTTCTATTTATAAGCATGGAAAAAGCTAATCCGGGACAATCCCCCGATGTGGGACTAAACCAATACCAAAAATAGCCTAAACACACAATAATACAAGTCCAGGAGAAAACTTAGCGGATCTGGGATGATCCAGACCGCCATTTGGCGGCCTATAAGGCCCATATCCGTCTGGGTTTTGTGTTGGGCTTCTCTGGAAGAATTTCTTGGTCTTTCATGCATCTACTTGGTTTGTTGGAGCTCCGACCCGAATCGAATTGCCAAAATACTCCCCATGATGGTGTGGAGTTTCCTGTTTTACTCTTAGGTCCTTCGGTCTTACGATCAGGTCCTTCTCCCTTGCATCTTAGTCCCTAGGTCTCACAATTAAGTCTTTTTTCCTGCTTTTGGGTCCTTTCATGGCTCTTCTCTTCAAACCTCTTTATTCCTGAAAACTAAACATAAAACTCGTCACGTAGCATTGCTTAGGTGTAAGATAATGGATATAAGATACAAATATAAGCATGAAATGATGTCAATCATCTATTATGCATTCTGCACTAGTGAGATAGAGGAGAAGAGAGAGGGAAAGAGAAAAGAACAGGAGAGAGGAGAGAGGAGAAGAAAATAGAATGGAGGAGGAAACAGAGAAAGAGAGGGAGAGAGAAAAGAAGAGGAGAGAGGAGGAAAAGATTAGGAGGGAAGATTGGAAGGAAATAAGACGAGAAGAGGAGGGAAGTGGAGATAGAAAGAGACAGGGAGAGAAGAGAAAAGAGGAAAGTAGAGGATAAGAGGAGGAGGGAGGCCGAAACAGAAAGAAAGAGGGTGAGAGAAGAGGAAAGAAAGAGGGTAGAGGAGGAAAATGAGAAAGACAAGGAGAAAGAAAAGGAGAGGAGAGGGAGAAAGAAGAGAAACAGAGAGAGGAGGAGAGCATGGAGGGGGATAAGCAGAAGGAGAGGGAGAGTGAAGAACAGAGGAACAGAGAAACGGAAAGAAAGAAAGAGGAGAAAATGAAGGAGGATGTGGGAAAGGAGAAAGCCAGGAGGGCAAACTTGGGGGGCAAATGACAACGTTCATTCGCCAAAAAACAAGAAGATGAATTGAAGGACAGGAAGAAGAAGGAAGAGGAGCGGAAAAGGGAAGAAAGAAGGCTCCAGAGGAGCATAAACAAAAAAAAGAAAGATGGAGGAGAATGAGGAATTCAGGTTGGCTCATCGTTCGTAAGAGACAAGGACAGACATTGACATGGATGCATTGGCCACGTTGAGCCCTGATGAGCTGAACATTCTACTGAATTTGACCGCACCTACACAGAACCACAGGGAGGTGATCTGGAGAGGTCATTCTTGTTTTTTCAAATGTTCCGACCTGAAGGAGCTCATGACGAAGGGGATGGATTTGACCAACAAGGAGATCGACAGTATGCTTTGTGTACTGGAAGAGCGCCAAAAAATTTACCCCAAGAGCTAATTTGTATTCCCAACTTCTATTCAGAAACCATTTTGAATGGACAAGGCCATACCATTGACGTGTGGTTGGCGCCCAGACTACAAGGCGTTGACCCTGGAAGCGTCGTCATTGCACAACCAATGTTGCTAACAGAACATTGGACCCTGGTGGTTGTTAGTGGCTTAGCTGAGGAGATCCTGCATTACAACAGTTGCTCTAAGGAGCTAGTTCCATATGAGAATGTTGACAATGCGGTAGGCGTACATGAATGTTCGGCCAAAGATGTGGGTGAATTCTGGAGAAACCGTCTTAAGGTGAACTGGCCAGTGAGATACCTGAGAGACACGTGCCAAAGACAAATGCCGGAAGCAACGACTGCGGTCTTTTTGTCTTCTACTTGATAAAATGTCTCATGCGAAAGGTCTCCTCAACAGAAGCGAGAGACCCCAAGACACTCCACTCGGTCAGGGGTGAAATGACCATGACTTTATTGAGGGACTCCTGCACCTGTGTGGACTTAAAGTAGTGGTTTGTAAATTAACAAATACATTTTAGATTGCAATTACAAAGTTTTCATACTCCGATGTAATATTGTACACATGTACATAAGGTTGATCCATGCGTCAATGGGAAACCTTACTTAAAGAACAAAGGCTCACTTAAAAAGGAAAAACGTCAACTTAAAAACTACAAACGCCAACTTAAAAAGGACAAATTCAAATTAAAAGGGTCAAGCTCTTCCTTAAGAAGGACAAAATGCTACTTAAAAAGGACAGACGCCTAGTTATAAAGCACAAACACCCACTTCAAAGGTACAAACTCATTTACAAAGAACCCTTACTTAAAAAGAATAAAAGCCCACTTAAAAAAGAAAAAAATACACTTAAAGAGGACAAAACCATACTTAAAAAGAACAAACCCCCTACTTAAAAACGCCTGCTTAAAAAGGACAAATCGCTACTTAAAAAGGACATACCCCATTTTATAAAGTACAAACCCCAACTTTAAAGGTACAAGCTCATTTACGACATCCTCCCACAGGACACATGTATGTAAATTGAACCATGCGTCAGCGCGAACCCTTAAAAAGAGAAAAAGCCCACTTAAACAGGGGAAATACATTTAAAAAGGACCAAGCCATACTTAAAAAGAACAGACCCCTACTAAAAAGGACAAACGCCTTCTTAAAATGGACAAATTCCTACTTAAAAAGCATAGACGCCTACTTATAAAGTATCAAGCGCTACTTCAAAGGTACAAGCTCGTTTACAACATCCTCCCACTAGACACATGTATGTAAGTTGATCCATGCGTCAGCACGAAGCCTTAAAAAGAGCAAAATCCCACTTAAAAAGGGAAAAAATACACTTAAAAAGGACCAAACCACACTTAAAAAGAATAGACCCTACTTAAAAGGACAAATGCCTACTTACAAAGGACAAATCCCTACTTAAAAAGGATAGGCACCTACTTATAACGTATCAAGCCCTACTTAAAAGGTACAAGCTCATTTACAACATCCCTCAGTCATGGGGACAAAACCGTTCTCACAAAGGCAATGCGTACTTAATGACAGAAAAGTGTACAAAATACAAAAAACAAGCGTTGATACAAAGTTAAGGAACATGTTGCTCGTAATATAACTTCAAGTCTCAATCGTCAAAATCTGGATCCCTGGTCTAGGCGCAATCTGATGCATTGGAGATTTGCCCTTCCTTCGATACTTGCTCTTCTCTTCTGTGAGGCCCTTCTTTTGGCTTCTTTGAAGAATTTACTCGGCTAAAGAAACTCGACGTCTAGTAGGTGGTCTTCTTGGACGGATGACTTTATCTGAATTGCGCAAAGAGGTACCGCCGGGCACAGCTTCATCAACTATGGGAGGGCCCTGGGTAATGTTCATGCGTGACCTCAGCCACTCCATACACTTCATGGCCTTAAGATACCTTTCATGAGAAATGAATGCTTCCTGTGCAATCCAAAAAGCACGACCCATTATGTTGGCGTGACGACGCAACGCATCCTTCTCTATTACGCCATCGTCTTGGTACATCTTGCATCGATAGCTCCGACGAATATCCTCCCGACATCGATTAGTGATGTAAGACGGCAGGAGTAATGCATTAGGATCTACGCATGCAAATACAACCAAGATGTGCAGCAAAGAAGACAAACGCGCTGAAACTGTCTACAATCGCATGTGAAGTTCAGACTTGTCTTTTGTACAAGGAAACGTATCGATAATAGTTGCTCACCAGTCTGTACATGTTCAGTGACCTTGTAATGCAACGCGACGTCCGATTGGAACTCATCGGTTAGGTCGCAGTTCATCATTTTCCCAATTTGTAACTGGAATTTCTTGAAAACCCCTACGGTATACAACTCGCTCATTTGCCTCTCAAAGGGATATATTGAGACCAATTGGGGTTTCTTATGCAATCAATCGAAATCTGATTGAGTTTCCTTCTCGTACTTGTGGTGGAGAGCAAGTTCGTATTGTTGAACGAACTGCTTAACGGTGGTTTTAGAAGTTACGTACTTGTCGAAGAACACGTTCGTACTTTCGCTTCTTTGGGTAGAAGGCATTCCCGCAAAAAAACAATCACCCAAGTAAGCAGGTACCTAAGACTCGCGGATACCGTAAATGGTTTGGAGTCAGCTGTGGTTTTGAAGGTCAAAATCCTCCAGGAAACTTTGTCAATTCCGCTCAAATTCAGCTAGGTTTTTTGAGTCGTACACAATCAATTTTAGATCAAATAACATGTACTGGCGATACTGGGTCGGCAACTTCACGGTAGTTTTGTTCATTATGTGCCAAATGCAAAATCTGTGTCTGGCATTTGGCAAGACATTCCTTACAACAACAGTAATGGTGGCACATTGGTTTGTTATGATAGCTGGTGGTGGGATATCTGGAAAAACACGGATATTTAAGGAAAAAAGAAAAATCGCTGAAAAGGACACGACATAACTTTAAAAAGACAAACTAATTCTTCAAAAGGACAAATCATTAGTTAAAAAGTACAAGCCCAACAACTGTGATACGACAAGAACATCGCCAGACTACGGATAATTAAAAAGTACAACCTAACATACTAAAAGGGACAATTCATAAGCTAAAAAGGACAAACTATTTCTTAAAAAGGAGAAGCTCAACACCATCAATACGAGAGTGTCATCCCTCCACACATAAAAACTTAAAAAAATGAAAACTCATTGTTAAAAAGGACAAATCAATAGTTAAAAAGTACAAGCCCAACAACCGTGATACGACAAGAATATCGTCCGACTATGGATAATTAAAAGGTACAACCTAACATACTAAAAGGGACAATTCATAAGGTAAAATGGACAAACTATTCCTTAAAAATGACAAGCCCCAACACCATCAATACGAGTACAAACTCTTCAAACGTACCGTCCATACACGAAAGTCACGTCTGGAACACTCATGTAATTTTCAGTAGTCTCGCAGGACAGCAAAGTGCAACATAGCAACACAGACTCGAAATGGTGATTAACTCTTACAAAGGGTGCAAAGGGAATGCCGTATTTATTTGTGAGGTACGTAATGTCGAAATATATAGCATCCCCGAAGTATGAATAGGCAGCTCTAGAACGGCAGTCGGCCCAGAAAACGTTTCTTAGTCTTCCGTCGTCAGTCATATCCATGACATACAAAAAACATTGAATCAATCTTCTGCATCTTAATGAAATAGTTCTGAAGAGCTTGTGCATCGCCTAGTCCCATTTTCAAATTTCTGACTTCGGTTATAACATTTCTGCGCACACAAAAGTTATTAAGGACAGAGATTTCTTGAAACACAATAACGTCCAAAAAAACACAAACCTTAGGTCTCTATCGTTTAAAGTAACTTTGTCATGCCCCCAAGTCTCGACAACAAACGATTGCATGGTCTTAGCAGCTGAGATCCCTGAAGCATCATTGCATGTTATTCGTGCAATCGCGGCCTCAGGTACAAATCGTTTTTGTCTTAGAAAACGCATCTGGTCCTCTGAAGCATTTCATGGTTATGTTTGAGATCGACAAAGTTAATCTGGTAACCCCTTGCTAGGTTTCCGGAAACCCTGATGTGAGTCGTGCACTCAACTCTACTCGATAAACATGACTTTATTATTCCTTGACCTTGGTCTGTTGGTGTATTGCTCTCCTTGGAAGTTGGAACAAGAGTAGCCCGGGTAACAACACCACCTTCGTAATGAATGTCTTAGGCTCTTAGCTTCACACCAAAATCACAAACATTAGCATAGTCATTGTAAAATGTTCTTGCTTCTTCGAAAAAGTGAAATAACATTTTCTCCTTAGGAACGTTTAACGGGATGTCTTGGGTAAACATCTTTATAATTTCCATTTGATCAAAAATTACTTTCAAAACAAAAAGAAAGAAACCAAATAGAAAGGAAGAAGGAAAGGTTGTTGTCATTCTGTGCATCTTCATAGGATAAAGTGCTACGAGAAGATGGAACGTCAAAAGTATGAAACCGATTGGAGCGTCAAAAAGGATGGAAAGATCTGATTTGAGACACATTAAATATGACATGCATTAAATGAGACGCATTAACAGGAAAAAAAATCTGCTGAGTTGGAATTGTCCAACTAAGTAGCGTCCTGGAAATCAGCCAAAAAACATTTTTCAGCAACAGTAGGTGAAAGGCATATTACAGTCACCATTAGACCCCATCTGTCACGTTTTGCTACTAACTACTTAACCATGTTTCCATTACATGGAAAGAAAATAAACAATAATAAATGGAAAGAACGAACCAAGCATTCAGTAATTCACAAGTTTATCACATGTTAAGATGCATTTAGAACGGATGAGACATGGCAGGAAATGAACTGATCATAATGTTGCAACTTGCAAGCAGAACAAGAACTTAAGGCCAGACAAAGACAACAATCACATATACAAAATATTCAGGGGTACTGCATGCACATTTAAATGGAGAACAATATTGCATGGGTACTGCATACACATTTACATGGAGAATAAGCAGACCATTAGTGGGGGGTTAGTATACAAAATATTTCATGGTACTGCATTCTGCGTACACATTTACAAGGAGAATAGAAATAAGAAGATGATCAGTGTGGGAATAGTATAAAAAAAACATCATTGCGGAAACATAAACGTGGATTAATTTTTCATCATCATACATCAGTGTAGAGACATTTTTTTCTCAACCACCCTATAAACAATCTCAAATGGCAATGATTGAACCCTGACAGCAGAAACAAGCAACCAGGATACCAAGGAATGCCCCAGCTATGACCTGTGAAGGTGTATGACCGAGAAGTTCCTTAAGCTTCCTTTGGCTGATTGGATGACCTTTAAACAAGTCTTGGACAATCATATTAAGGACCTACACAAATTTACAATGACTTTTAGAAGGATGTCAGGGAGTTTTAATGGGTTACAGGCAGGAAAGTAGGAAACCAAAAGAAGCATTGAGGAAACACCAACTCAAAAACATGTGAAAGTAACAGGCTGCTTTATCCAATCAAAAGTCCAAACCAAATGTTTATAACATATTTTTGTCTTGGTTACCAGGAAGGACCTTATTCTTAGAAAGTTAGAAACTATAACCAAGAAAAATGACTCATGATAACATAGAGAAACAAGAAAAGAAATATGTGACTGAAATTAGTACCAGAAAAGAAGACCATAATTGAAATGATTGATCATGTGAATTTAAGCCAGATAGTTCAGTATCTACATGTACTTAATTTTAAATATAGCTGTGCTAAAAAATGAAGCACAGAATGATGTTTTCATCTCATATGGCTAATAGTATTACAATTACAAACATCTATAATCAGCAAAAGGATTGGATTAATAAGTTGGTAGATGTGAAAAGAATTCAAAAAAATTGTTAGGTCTTGGTATTTTTTTGTTTGACAGCATCAGGCAACCAAAAGATGTGGGCAAACTCACAAGCCTAGGGATTGAGGTGCACAAATGTCTAAGTACTTCTGTAAACTAAGTTGAAGATGAAAAAAACTGCAAAAAACATAAATGAGAAATATAAACATGTATTTTGATGTATAGTCCCAATGTACACGGACTGCTCAACACCCTTGCACAAGATGAAGATTCAATCATAACGCCGTTATACATGAACAACCATCATCAAGGAAATTAATATATCAATTTAAGTATAATGTTAACACCTTCCAAATTTCAATGTTTTGGTCTGAACAATGAAGCAGATTTTCCTCGTTGTACATCAAGCAACGGAGGATGTTCCAGATGACCTCAAGTAGACATCTATTGCACACTTTTTTCATCGAGACAGTGTGATCCACAGCTCTATAGATATATCATAAGCTGTATTCTAGATGTTTTTATTTTGTCTTACCTACATTAGCTTACTTGAGTAGAGCTCCACAATCTTTCAATTAGAATATATGTCATTACTTAGCTGTAGGATCCATCATATATTCATAATTAGCTTCTATGTAGCACAGAAATATGTCCCAAAAACACTTGCTGAAAATAATAATAATAATAATAACAGTAATATTATAATAATGCCATACTCGATGATTTGATTAACATTGGCAGTGAGTCAGTGAGAGATTGTCTTGAAAATAATAATAACAACAGTAATATAATAATAATGCCTTACTTGATGATTTGATTAACATTGGAAATGAGCCAGTGAGAGATTACCTAAGCAAGAACTGTTATCTTAAGATCGCACAACCTATCTTTTGGCCAAAATGGTTATTCATTTCATGAATCAACTCATTCTTTCTTCTATGAATCAGCTGCTAATCGTTGACACCGCTCTTCTGAATGATTTCATTTGGTTGGACATCCCATGTTTAGCAGGATTGGACGAAAAAAAGGTTGGAAAACAACGAATAATAAAGTCCTTCTGAAACGTTTTTGATCGTTATAACTGATATAAGACTAAAACAATTCCTGATGACCATAAGAAACTAACTAAAACTTATTCAAGTATAAGCTATTATTATTATTGAAGGAAAATTTTGTATAAAGATAGCATCTTCAATAGAAACTAGGAAACAGATTGCTACACCCTCTGTAATCAATAATAAATTCAACACTTGGTCACGGATTTCTTTTTTTTATAAACAAAGTTTTCAATACAGTCGTCACAAAAATTACATAGCCAATCAAGGCTAGATGAGCCACATACTGATTCGATTTCAAAAACCATCCTGTGAATAGATTTCTTAAACTGCCTCTATTATCTACGAAGGAGAAGGTTGTAAAGTAAACTTTATGGTCACAGAGATTGAAAAAGAGAAACTGCAACATGCCAATATCTGAAAATGGGTAAAAGGCTGCACCGAAGTTTCAGACACGTCACATACTACACCAGCATGGAACTAAAATTGTAAAAACTAAATGGCAGTGGAACATTTTCATATATTTCGGTGTTGTATGACTGACTTATGCCACAAATCTGGAGAGGGCAAACCATTTCAAACTAGTGTTTAGTAGAGACTACACACTTTCTATTAAGAGCAACCTGACACACATAACATGGTATCGATCAATAATCAAAATGTAGAAATAGGGATACCCGGAACACCAACATTTCCCAACCATTTCAATGTAGTCATGCATCAGTTTCTTAAGGGTGTGATTTTTGTAATAAGGGTGTGACTCATTAGGAGGAAGTGATATTCAGTCAGAAGTACATTTCTGACAGCTCCGATACACTTCCTAGTGATTGATATCCTTGAACATTTATGGTCGGAATGCTAGTTTTGTGACCTAAGAGGGGCAGTCTGGTTTGGTTCTGTTTGTGAGGGATGCTAATTCTATTCCCAATAACCCTCTTTTCCAAGGTTTCCCTTTGGTCTCTATTTTGCTATTCATTTCTTCTGCTTTTCTTCTTACTTTTACTGGCTTTTTTTAAAGCATTATATACATTTTAATTAAATCCCAAAATGTAACTCCCGATACTAGGATCTGATGCCTGGTCCTAACTAAAATGACGACCAGAGACCTACCAACTCGGTAGCCCCAGTTGGTTAAACTTTACTAAATTCTTCTGCTTACCTATTGTTTATAGTAATGATCAAAAATAAAATCCTACAGTCAAATTCGAAAGTGGATAAAGTTATAGACACCGAATTCGAGAATTTTTCAAGTAATTCTACGAAACCAACAACTCAACCTTAACTCACGATACTGGGATTCGATCCCTCGTCCTGGCGACTGAGAATCTACCAACTGAGCTAGCCACATTTGGCCTTACTTTGACTTCTTCTATGCCACCTTTCGAGTATAGTAATGACCAAAACAAAATAAATTTCTTTGGCCCAAACCCGAAAGTGCATAATGTTCTATAACTCGAGCACTAGGACTTTAAAGTTTTCCTACCAAACCACAACAACCGCAAATCAATTCAAAACCCCCACTGACCTGAGCTTGCAGCCCAGCATGCCTCCTAACACCCGTAGCATCATACATAACAATCAAACTGAACCCGAGACAGACGGGGAACAACGCGTCCCCGACCCCATGGCAAAGCGCGACGGACGTAGTAAGCCCCATGCAGAGCGCGGAATGCGAGCTCGGCATCCCGCCGGAATCGATCAGAATCCTAAAATCCCACTTCCTCTCCACGAAGAAGTTGAGGAACACCTTCATCGCCTGCGCGACGACCCACGCCACGATACCGGAGACGAAGGTCGGATTCGCGGCCAACGCAGAGAGGAACGGACTCACCCTCGCCCCCGAAGACACCGCCGCGGTGCACGTGCTCGAAGATGGGATCTTTAAAGTTTGGGAGAGGAAGAAGGGGCCGATCAGGGCAGGGACAGATCGGGGGGAAGGGAGCATCGGATCGGGCGATTTGGGGACGGGATTAGGGTTGGGATTTGGGGACTTGGAAACCTGGAAAAGTGTGGGATGACGTCCATGGAGGAAAGCGGGAGAGGAGGGTTTGGAATATTTATAGTTTCGGCTGAAATTACGCTTGTGTCCCTCGGTCTGGTCTTGATTTGGAAAGGGTGGAATGGTCTTTCAGATTGATATTGGGAGGGGGAATCTGTTTTGTTTAGATTTGCCCCTGGAGTTGGAGATAATGGCCAGAGGAATGATGACTTGGTTTGGAATTCTGAAGGGTGGACTCGTAATTTGAAGGGGGATTGTGGGATGGGTACGGAATTGCCCCTGGTCGGAAGTGGTGGCCGTGATGGGATTGGAGGGTATGATGGTCTTTTGGGGGTTGATTGGATGTGATTGGGGGAGGAAGTCTGGAATGAATCGGATGGGAATATGGGATCATGGTATATGCGATTATGGCAGGGGTTTTGAATTTATGCTTTTCATTCTTGTTTGTCTTGTTTAATGTAGGACCCGCGGTGTGGTGTTCGTACTTGAGTAGATACTATTAAAACGAAAGAATCATGTTACGATCTACTGTTGGTTTGAAGAATGATTTTTTTTGTTTCCATACCGATCAAAATATCGTTAATCGACGACATAACCATAATTCGAAAAAATTGGCATTGTACGTATCAAAAATAATGTAATTTACCTCATATCCATCGGTTATGGTGGGGCCGCATTTATTAACGTTTTCCGTAACGTCCCATGATTTATCAACGAGTTTTTTTGCTTCCGTACTAATCAAAACATTGTTAATTGGCGACATACTCATGGTTTGGAGAAAATTGACCCAGTACGTATCAAAAAACAATGTAATTATCCTTATACTCATTTGTTACGATAGGACCCACATTCGTCTGACACCGTTTACGTGTTCTGTGGTATCCCGTGATTTATCAACTTTTACCTCTTATCAACACCTTAAAACTTTAATTAGTATCCCGATCGGACCGCAATTACAACTTAAAATCCCAACCCGGTGGTGCACCCAACCCAGCCCAAATTCTCCAACCAAATCCTTAACCCATTTTCCCGACTTAGAGAATCTAAACCTGGTGGTGCACCCAACCCTATAATGGAGAATTTAGTTATGGTGCCTGACCGACCAATCCCATAACTAGACTCTTGAAGTTGGGAAAGTTGGGGGGAGAATTGAGGTCGGGTTGGGTTCACCACTGGGTCGGGATTTGAAGTTGTAATTGGGGTCAGGTTGGGTGCAGCACCGGGTTGGAATTTTAAGTTGTAATTGGGGTCGGCTTGGGATACTAATTACAGTTATAAGGTGTTGATAAGAGGTAAAGGTTTAAAATTTTAGTCAATTTTCCCGAACCATGGGTATGTCGCCAATTAACAATGTTTTGATCGGTACGGAAGCAAAAACTTCATTGATAAATCACGAGACGTTACGAAAAACGTTAACGAATATGGGTTCCACCGTAACGGATGGGTATGAGGTCAATTGCATTGTTTTTGATACGTACGGGGCCAATTTTCTCCGAACCATGTGTATGTCACCAATTACCGATGTTTTGATAGGTACGGAAACAAACAAAAAACCTTTGAAGTATATAAATCATTTTTTTCGTATAGGATTACAAATCAATTGGTTGGAGGAATTTTTCATTTCCACCCTACATTGCTCCAATGTCAAATGTGAGCAAATTGAGCCGAGCGAGAACCCAAATTGTCCACCCTATGGTAGAAAATAGGGTTGAATCGTTTTGGTTCTGTTGGGAATGAATCGGTCGGTTTTGGTCTGATTTTGGATCAAACTGATTCATTTCTAAATTTTAAAAAAACTACATCAATTAACATGATTTGGGTTTGAATAGTAAAAAATATATGGTAACACCGTACTCCTAAATAGTGTTATAACTTCTAATAAATTGTAGATTAGTTTAAATTTTGAGAAATATATAATTTCATCTTAGGTAAATGCACTTACATTGGGAAAAAACTACAAAATACATTTTTCCCTGATTCAAACCAAATCCCAAAACCATTGGGACTAGACCAACCCTGAATTTAGTAAACTAGCATATAACCTCTGCATTGCAGGGTAAGATATTTTAAATATTGTTTAACGCCTGATTGACATCATTTCATGCTTATATTTGTATCTTATATCCATTATCTTACACCTAAGCAATGCTACGTGACGAGTTTTATGTTTAGTTTTCAGAAATAAAGAGGTCTGAAGAGAAGAGCCATGAAAGGACCCAAAAGCAGGAAAAATGACTTAATTGTGAGACCTGGGGACCAAGATGCAAGACAGAAGGACCTGATCGTAAGAAAGAAGGACCGAAGAGCAAAACAAGAAACTCCAAACCATCATGGGGAGTATTTTGTCAATTCGATTCGGGTCGGAGCTCCACTAAACAAGTTAGATGCATCCAAGACCAAGAAACAATCCAAGGAAAGCCCACCAGAAGATCCAGACTGATCTGAAGCTTATAGGCCGCCAATTGGCGGTCTGGTTAAGCCCAGATCGACTAAGTTTTCTCCTGGACTTGTATTAACGTGTGTTTAGGCTATATTTGGTATTGGTTTAGTCCCACATCGGGGGATTGTCCCGGATTAGCTTTTTCCATGCTTATAAATAGAACTCTTCACCTCCCATTGTATCCATCTCTCTCTTTGGTGGCCACCTTCCCTACTAAGAGTGAAGCCTTGAAGCAAAACTCTGGTGGAGGAAGAGCTACTTGTAATTGAGTGAGTTAATAATAGAAGTTTTCTTTTAATTGTGTTGTTTCTCTCTTAGTTTAATTTCCTTCCATATGCATGTTTGCTTGTTTGTTTTGCTTTATGCTTCTTTAATATTTCTTGCTTGATTAGTATAAATTTCATTTCAGTATTATGCTTGCTTTTGTTAATATAGTTAGTGTAATGAGTAGTGAGTAGTTCCATCCCCATTTGGGGGTGGAGAAATATGTGATATAATCATGTAGTGTATTAAGTGTGTGTTATCTTAATCCCTTAAGCTTTAAATGATTTCCATAACCATCTAATGGGTCTCCACTCTTATCTTTGATATGTTAATGCTCTTGAATGAAACTTAGCTTATGCTTGGATTAGTGGATCTATTTTATGGGGAATGATAAGGTTAGGATATGGATAGGAATTAATATTGGAAACACAAGTTGTAGTGTGTGAACTCTTGTTGCCTTTACCTTAGCTAATGTCTTGTATGTTTTAATGATGTAGTCTTATCTTAATTCATGTGGAGGCATAGTAGGGTCTAGTCTTTATACTTGAGTTCATTTAGCTTCATTCCAATTATTGTCTTGTATGTTTTAATGATGTAGTAAAATCTTAATTCATGTGGAGGCAAAGTTGGATGTAGTTTTATGATTTCATGCACTACATGTTGTGAGGAGCTTAATTACACACACACACCACACACACATCTTTATGTTCACATCATTTCTCTACCCCCTTTGGGGTTTAGTTTTTCTTGCTTCTTTTCCTTTTCCATTTGCATCTTAGTGTAGTTTAGTGTAACCAACCTTTCTTCCCTTTCTTTACCTCTCGCCTTCGCACAAACCAAGTGTCGACACACCTCCCAGTGGATGACTCGTATTTTCCACCGCTTCAACGCGGCCGTGCACTTGTGGTTAAATATAAAACGATCAATCAAGTTTTTGGCGTCGTTGCCGGGGAGGTGCTCTGTCCAGACCTTGGTTTGACGATTCGAGGGGTTTTTGATTTTTTGTTTCCAATTTTGTTTAGTTTCAGGGAACCAGAACATCAAGAGGAGGCTACTGGGAAAGTTTGAGCAACAGAAGCCACAAAGAGACCGCCAATCAGCGGTTGGAGACCGCCAATTGGCGGCCGGGTGAGGGTTTCCTGCTTCAAATTTCTTCTGGTGGATTATTGTTTTACTTTAGTTATCTGGGAGCCCAATTTTGCATGCTGTGATCTTTAGTTTTCTCCCAGATTTAATTTCAATCCCCTTTAATCAACTTGGACCATAAAACTCAAAGCAAAAGATTAGACTCCTTGCCATCTAGGTCATGCATCATGTGTAGACCTTGCATGCATTTGTCTTTTCTTTTCTTTACATTTTGTTGTTGATTGCTGGCGTGAGGTACGTGCACCCAAATCTCTCATTCATGCATGTATCGATCATGCATTAGTTAGTAAGGTGCATCGGGACAAGAGTGTGTTGAGCGTTTGATTGGAGCGATTGATTGCTAGATCTAGGATCAAATCGCTACTAAGGAGGGGATGTCCCATAAAAGATAAGGTGGGGGATTTCATCACCCTTTCCTTGGCCCCAAAAACCACTCTTAATAAAGCCTTAACTAAAAGCAAGTAGACATTGGCCCTAGGATTGCGGGCGCACTAGGAGAGTAATCTAGTTGAGACCGTCATAACCTGATCGGCGTTGCCTACCTTGTCGATAGTAGGAGGTACTGGATCTCCGAATCTGGTATCACTTGCTGGGCATTGTGGTCCTCGTTGTAGGGAGGTGAGACGTGTCGAGGCTAGTGACCTCGAAGTTTGGCGTCGTCTAGCCTAAGGACTCATTTCCTTACATTGTTTGAGACGTGCTTGCTAGTTAGGCTTCTTCCTGATCCCACTACCCTCGCTAGCTCTAGGGATTCTTCCCTCCTCATCTGAGTCCTCTCCTCATCTATTCTCTACATTTAGTCTCCTCCTCTGAGTACACCTTCTGTTGTGTGTCGTTTAGAGTCGAGTCGAGCATTTTATGCGAGGTTGGGCTCGTTCTGGTGAGAGCGCTCGACTCGAGAGAGTGCTTATTTCTGAGATGGAAGATCTTGGTGATCAACCATCTCCGCCTCGTGCTCCTTTGGAGCAAGAGGCCGAGTCGTCTCGTGGTGGCGAGGGGGGGACCGGGTTCCATACATGGACTACCTCGGTCCATTCCCACCACCACGTAGACCTCCTTCTCCTCCTCCTCTGACTCGAGAGGAAGGGAGATTCGGTCAGGATCGAGTTCTAGGTGCACCACCACCTTTAGCTTGACAGGATAGGCCGATGACGTTGTGGAAGCGGACCCATCCTGTTCGGGCCTTGCAACCTTCTTGCATAGTTGTTCCCCCTGCTCGCGGGAACAACTATGAGCTGAAACCTCAATATGTGAGCATGCTTCCAACCTTTACTGCCAATAAGGAGGATCCGTATATTTTTATATGCGAATTCGAGGAAGTATGCTCCATGTTCAAGCTTCAACAGCTTGACGAGGATTCGGTCCGGTTGAGGATGATTTCTTTCGCATTGAAGGATAATGCGAAGAAATGGATGTATAGCCTCCCGGCGAGCTCGATTCGGTCATGGGATGACTTTGTGACCGTCTTTCTGAAGAGATTTTTTCCTCAAAGGAAAACTCAACAGATACGGCACCAGATACATTAAATGTATCAGACCGAGACTGAATCGTTTCATGGTTTCTTTGAGAGGTTCAAGGACCTTCTCCAGCAGTGCCCTCATCATGGATTTGAGTTATGGCAGCTGTGCCAAATTGTTTATGAGGGCATTAACTACAAAACCGGCACATTGTTGGAGTCGATGTGTCAGGGTGACTTCCAAATGAAACCCATCGAGGAGGTATGGGACACTTTTGAGGCTATGGCTGAGCGTACCTTTGAGTGGGACACCATGAGAGAGCCACCAGCCGCCAGGTCTTCTGGTCGAGCTGGATCATATCATGTTGAGTCGACTATCGCGTCTGAGGTGAAAATGGCTGCTCTCATGCGTAGGATAGAGAGTTTGGAGATGGACCGAGCTCCTGTAGCTCAGGTCGCTACTCCCGGGTGTACTAGGTGTGGACTTACGGGCCATGATGACTTGCAATGTGTTTACGCTCCAAGGGATACTGAGCATGCAAATGCGATGTATCAACAGCGGCCCCGTAACGACCCGTACAGTCACTCCTACAACCCGGGATGGCGTAACCATCCTAACTTCTCTTGGGGGTCTAGTGGAGGCCACGGTCAGAGCTCGCACGCTCAACCTCAACCTCCACCTTATCAACCTCCACGCCCATCGGCGACCTACCAACCCCCACATCAAAGGTCTCAGCACCATAATTACCAACCTGGTCAGGCCTCTTCGTCGGGTTATTCTAACCAGACTCCAACACCCCAGCGGGTTGACCCTAAGGACTCTACCCTTGAACAAACCCTTCAAACATTCATGCAGAGCACTCAATCCATGTTTGCGGCCAGCAATAATTCTGTCAAAGCATTGGAAATGCAGGTTAGTCAGTTGGCTCATCAGCTCCATGAACGCGAGAAGGGTCAGTTACCGAGTCAACCTGTGGTTAATCCCAGGGGTCAGCCTGCTAATACCAAGCAAAATGTACACAATGTTGAAAGTGACCCTTCCCAACATGCTAATGTTGTTCATACCTTGAGATCGGGAAGGGTCGTTGACAACAATGTGAAAATGCCGGAAGCCAACCCTGTTGGCGAGACTTCCGAGGAGAGTCTTGATCCTGTCAAGGAACCTAATTCTGAGACTCCTCCTCGTGATTCTTATGTCCCCAAGGCACCATTCCCTCATCGGTTGACTAAAAAACGTGACGAGCATTGGGATAAGATCGTTGAGGTACTTAGGCAAGTAAAGGTGAACATCCCATTGTTGGACGTTGTTCAACAAATGTCACCGTATGCCAAGTTCCTCAAGGACCTTTGCACCACCAAGAGAAAAACAAATGTGCCCAAAAAGGCCTTTTTGGCCGCCAATGTGAGTTCCATATTGACACAACCCATGAATGTCAAGTACAAGGGCCCAGGTTGTCCAGCTGTCTCTTGCATGATTGGGAATGTGACAATCTCTCAAGCTTTATTGGATTTGGGGGCATCTGTGAATCTCCTTCCTTACTCAGTCTATGTCAACCTTGGAATAGGCGATCTTAAACCAACGAGGACAACCCTCCAGTTGGCTGATGGATCCGTCAAAATTCCATGAGGGAGTGTGGAGGATGTCCTTATCAAAGTGGGTGAGTTCATATTTCCAGTTGATTTCATCATCTTGGATACTGAACCCGTGTCCAACCCACAAGGACAGATTCCTGTGATCCTTGGGAGGTCATTTCTTGCGACATCTAATGCTTTGATCAATTGTCGCAATGGCTTGATGAGGTTGTCTTTTGGAAACCTCACGGCGGATTTCAACATCTTCACTCTTGGTAAGCAACCTGGGCTCTTCGACGACACTGTCGGAGCCAATTTCATCCAGGACACGGATGAGCCTGATTCATTAGGCATGTTCGACTCACATCGACATATTATTGAGGTACCTAATGATCAAGTTGCGAGTGAAGAGGATCTTGAGGAATCCGCCAGCATATCTCTGGACGAGGAGGCACATCTGGGTGCTTGCTCCTCTTACCCCGTGGCCCTTGAGCCACTTGAAAGTAACTCTGAATCCGACAAGGACCCACCTCTGGTCGAGCTTAAACCGCTCCCCGATAACCTAAAGTACATCTTTTTAGGGGATAATGAGACCTTGCCACTCATTACTGCTTCTGATCTTGAAAAAGATCAAGAGGTTGCCCTCAAAAGAGTACTCTTTGAAAACAAATAGGCAATCGGGTGGTCCTTGAAGGATATCACGGGAATTAGCCCTGGTATTGTTCAGCATCGGATCCACATGGAAGAGGATTCTCGGCCCCGCAGGGACCCACAACGTAGATTGAATCCTGTACTGAAAGAAGCCGTCCGAAAGGAGGTTCTTAAGTGCTTGGATCGTGGAATAATCTATCCTATCTCTGATAGTTCGTGGGTGACTCCTGTCCATGTGGTTCCCAAGAAGTCAGGCGTGACGGTTGTGGAGAATGAGCATAATGAGCTTATCCCGACACGCCTGCAAACTGGCTGGCGAGTTTGCGTGGATTATTGATGAGAATTAAATTTATACCGCAAGTGCACGGCGTCAATGGAGACGTGGCAAATACGGGTCGAACAAAAAGGAGGGAGAGATTTTTGTTATTAGTGTGATTTCCGATTAAGGGGAAGAAGGAGAGAAGAAATAATTGGGTTTTGAGATTTTTGGGTTTTAATTATCTAAAGCAAGAACAAGAACAATTAAAATTAAAGCAAGAACAAAGAGGTAAATTCTGTCGGGTGGAGGTTTAGATTTAAGGTTTAGATTAGAAAATTCTGAAACTTATAATAAATCACATTAGTTATAAAGCATTACATGATAAATGATTTAACATAAACTCAAGTAATCAAAACATACTAATACGAAATTAAAATAATAACTTTATTCATCTTCTCTTCACCCTAAATCCGTCACCTCCACCCTTTGGAAGGAGTTAGAAACTCATAGAGGGAGGAAGAAGGGGTCCTTGAGACATTACAAAAGAAAACTAAAAGTAAGAAATAAAAGACAGAATTTTATTAATGAAAAGAAGATTACAAAACTAAGATTAAGAATAAAAACTACCACCAAAGACTAAGGACCCTTCTAACATCGTTCTCGGGTCTATTTATAGTTGTTACAAGAGACCTAAGTATAGAATTGGAGAGTACACGTGTCCAGACACAACTGGACGAAATTGGAGCACATAGATCGACTAGGGGGCGGCGGAATCGCCGCATGGTGTGTGTGATCTGCGGCGGAATCGCCGCACATCATGCTCTGATTTGGTCCAGATTTTGGTTGAATGTTTATGGTATGATTTGATCCTCCTTTACGCGTCTGGATTGATTCTTTCCATTCTTTTGAGCTCCGGATTAATTCCTTCACATATTTGGAGATATACATTGATTTTTCTATACATTTTCTCCAAGAGAATAAAAGCTACTCGTGATTTGCAATTAGGTCCTTGACTTTTTGCAGATAAGTCTCCGGCTACTTTTGTGCTTAAGTCCTTGTTCTTTTTGCAATTAGGACTTGAATGCTTTTATGCTTGGATACATTTCCATTCGTAACCCGATAATCTTGAACTTGGTCTTTACGATAGAAATGAGTCTTTTGCATGCGTTTATGCTCGGGATGTGGGTAAATTGCATTCAGGTCCCTGTATTCTGTAAATAAGACTAAACACATACCTTAGTAGCATTTATTGATGTAAAAGTAATCTAAATGAAAGACATATGATGCAATGTATGCAATGCATCAAATAACCCCACACCTAGATTTTGCTAGTCCCTAGCAAAACAGAAGATACGAAAAATAAAAACAGGAAAATCCTAACTCACTTTCGTAGGAATCACGGTTGCACTTAGCATGTGCAACAAGCCTTTAAACCTCCAAGTTTCCTAGGAGGAGGAGTGTTGTCTCCTGAGGGTTTTCGGCGGATATACCCACAAAATCCTAAATCAACGTTTCATTAATAGTTCTCAATATCCCTACCTCAACCTTATACATTTCACTAAGAATTTTTGCATGCTCATTATATAAATCTAACTCATTAAAAATATGACTTGGTCTTTGTTCCTCCAACATTCACATCACTAACCCTTCTACACATGTTTATCACTTGAATTATTTTGCACGCCTCCTCTGGTGGTGAAGTATCATTCGGATCAACCATGGCATGGATCATTCTTTCAGCTTTGGGCCTTGAGTATTATTATTTTTCTTTTCTTCCGCGATTCAACACATTTGCTTTTTGACACTTTTACCGTTTTTGCATTCGTGTAGCGAGTTTGGTCGATAATCCCGAGCTGGTACACTCAAGTTACCGGGTTTCAAGATACCCCTACGGACCAGTGACTCAAAGGCTTGGGCTTTTGTAATCATTTTGCAAAATGTGTTTTCTTCACTTTATTCCTTTATTTTTATTTTTATTTTCCTCAAGGCTTAATTGCTATTAGAAGTCCACACTTCCCGGTATATTTTCCTCAACCTCTGCTTTTTATCAACCACTTCAAAGATTTGATTCATTCAATTTAAGTGCATACATGTCTTAAAAGGCAATGAGTTATTTCTTTGGAACTTAGATTTATGTCATAATTTCTACAAGCAGAACTATAAGGAACAAAAACTCAATGCAATTTGTACACGGGTTTTGACAGTTCAATCTTAAGCTATGTCATGAAACATTGAATTTTTTTTTTAAAGAAATAAAAGACATATCTATAGATAAATATATACATAAACACTCCCCCACACCTAAATCATGCATTGTCCTCAATGTATGCAAATCTAAAGCAAATGCACTTATTACCTTGGTGAATTGCGGTGGAAGGATGGAATTTGCTCAAAGTCAACCATAGTCAGAACTGGATTGAATGACACCATATTGGTGCATGTATCCAGTTGAATTGTTCCCCATGTTGCAATGAGAGTTCTGAGTCACAGATTCCACACCCCTCACATAAATAGGTTCTCTTATTTCCTCGAGTGATGGTGGGTGTGTAGATGAATTTCTCCCATTTTTCTTACTTCCTTTTTGATTTTGTGATGATTCAGAAATCTTATAGATACGCGATTTCATCACAACGTCACTTTGATTGCATATTATTTCTGGCTCACTATCAATATGAAAAATATTAAATTCAGCTTTTAAGTTCCCAAAAGATAATTGCATGAGCCCATTTCGACAGTTTATTAATGCTTCCGAAGTGGCTAAAAAGGGTCTGCCTAGAATTACAGGGATTTGTCGGTTAGGATTTACAACAGGTGCGGTATCTAGTACGACAAAATCCACTGGGTAAATGAAGTCACCAACCTTGATCAAAACATCCTCTACTATACCTCTTGGTTTCTTAATAGAACAATCAGCAAATTGAAGGGTTGTCTTAGAGAGTTTTAGTGGACCAAGGTTCATTTGCTCATAGACAGAGTATGGGAGTAGGTTAACACTAGCACCAAGGTCTAGAAGGGCTTTGTTGATAAAAGTATCTCCTATTGCACATGAAATTGTGGGACATCCAGGATCCTTACATTTTATAGGAGATGTGTTGGACAAAATAGAACTTATGTTTGCAGTTAAGAATGCCTTCTTTGGTACGTTTGTTTTTCTCTTTTTAGTGCACAAATCTTTTAAGAATTTAGCATAAGCAGGTATTTGTTGAATCATGTCTAAGAGTGGAATGTTCACCTTAACTTGCTTAAATACTTCCAAGATTTTCTCTATTTGTGCACTTGAGTTCTTTTTTAGTCTATTGGGAAATGGGGTTTTAGGGACATAGACTCGCTCAGGTTCAGGTTGAGCTACGGGTTCAGATTGAGTAGGTGGGGTGGGCGTTTCAGATTGGACGTCGGGTTCAATGGTTAGGTCATATGTGGCAGTTTGATGGCTAGATTGATTAGACGTTCTAGGATTTACCACATTATTATCAATCTGTCTTCCGGACCGTAATGATACTACAACATTTATTTGTTGGAACGGTCCTTCTTCATTAACCATTTGAACCGGTCTAGGGTTGTTATTTCCTGAAGGTGGTTGATAGGATTGATATGAATTATTAGATCTAGGGTTCACCTCAGGTTGACTTGGAAACCGACCCTTTTCTCTTTCACCTACTATTTGTGCTAGTTGGCTGACTTGTGTCTCTAGCCTTTGGAAGGTCTGGTTGGTTGTTTGTATAAAAGTTTTCATCAAATTTTCCAAGCTTGTCAACCTAACCTCATGATCGTTATTGTTATTAAACCCAGATGATGTATTATTTTGGTTATACGGGTTTGGTTGTTGTCTAGGAGGTTGACCATGTTGGTTTGATGAGAAATTGGAATTATTACGCCAACCCGAGTTATAGGTTGATGCGTATGGGTCATTTCTAGCATGGTTATACATGGCATTAACTTGATCCCATTCCACACAATCCTCCTTTACATGACCAGTCTGACCACATCTAGAGCACGGGATAGTCGAGGCTTGATTCACTCGGTTTTGGGTTTGTAGCTCTAAACTTTCCATTCTGCGCATAAGGGTAGCTAGTTTTGCTTCAGCCGCAATGTTGGCATCTACAGCTAAGACACCTGGTTTGGGTTGACTTGCTATTCTAGATCCAATACTCGGGTTAAGCGGTGTTCTAGCATTGTCCCATTGTATACTGTTTTCAGCTAAATCCTCAAGGAAAGTCCAGGCATCATTTTCATTTTTTGACATAAAGTTCCCTTGGCTTACGGATTCTACCATAACCCTAGATGTGGGTGTCAATCCCTCATAAATAATTTGACATAATTGTCATCTCGGAATTCCATGATGAGGGCATTGGGTCAGAACACTTTTGAATCTTTCTAGATAGGAATAGAACGGCTCGCTCTCAGACTGAACGAATGCAACAATTTCATTCCTAATCCTCGTAGTCTTATGGTTGGGGAAATATTTTTTTAGGAATACTTGAACAAACTCAGCCCAACTTCTAATGGATCTTTCGGCTAGACTATATAGCCATTTCTTAGCGTCGTCCTTTAGTGCAAGAGGCACAAATTTCAGACGCATTGCCTCTTCAGGGATATGCTGGTATTGCATAAGAGAGCAGATTTCCTCAAATTCTCTAAGGAAGAGATATGGGTCTTCCCTAGAGGTGAACTTCGGCAACATACTCATGTATTGTGCCTTAAGTTCGAAGTCGCGACCCAGGATGGTGGGCATAACGATGCACGATGGCTGAGCAGCCATCGCTGGATAGCATCGATCCCTCAGAGTTATAGGTTGTGCAACAGGCGGGTCCACTACGTTCTCACCCATTGGGTCCGGGTGAGGTGGTGCCACAGGTGGATTGGGGTTAAGTTCCAGACTGGAATCTAGATGAACTCGTGAGAGTCGATTACTCAAGTCCCGAATCCAAATCTGAGTGCACCGGGTTGAATCAATTTTTGAATTCAAATTCGGAATTTAAATTCCAAATTTAAGTTCAAGAATTACTTAAATTTTTTTAATATTTTCGTTTTTTTTAATATATATTTTTTTTATGTTTTTTTTTCAAAAGGGAAACAAACAATAGAATGGGGAAAGATGAGAAATGAATCCTAATCTAGAGAATTTAGGTGAGAAGAGAGAGAAGACTCAGATGAGAAGGGAAACCTAACTCTAAAGATAGAAAGAGGGTTGGTCAGAAAATTCCTAAGAAAGCACGGTTCAAACAATCCTAGACCTAGTGTCGCTTAGATCTAGACGACTCCTAACTGGTTGAGTCGAATTGATTCGCTTGATTCACCTCCCTCACTAATCAAACCAACTTGGCCAGGCCGTGTATAGCTAGTGGGGGCGCTTCCGACAGAGTCGGTGCCAATTAGACAACCACTTCGTTTGGAAGACTTACGTCAACACAAAAACACTTTCTAGACACCAAATTAAATTCAATCGGCTTCAGGTCATAGCAAGTCAAACCAATTCTTCTCCTTAAATGAGTCTGAGTCCTTAGGGGCCAATGTCTAATTGATTTTAAATTTAAGGCTTAGGTGACACTTTAGGATTGTTATTTGTGGGCCACGGAAGGGTGATGAAATCCCCACCGTATCTTTGCCTATGGAGTTGCCCTTAAGATAGTTTAACTTAGATCTAGCAAAGATAGTCAAACAATGGTCTTTAGTGGGAGGCAATTGCAAGATTGTATGCAAACTAACTTATATGCTTAAATGCAATCGTTAAAACGCGATACGTACCTTGCCTCCAGCACTCTTCAACAATAAAAATAATTTGCAAAAATTTAGCAAGAATAATGCAAACAAAACATTATATGATGCATGCACTAAGTTCTTCTAGTTTTGCCAATTTTTAGGTCAAAGTTGAATTATTGCCAATTATGGAATTTAAGCTTAACACGTGCAATTCTAATAAAAGGAAGTTTTCTGAAACTAGAAATTACGAGGAAAAATGCAACAAATGTTACCTACGCAATGCTCAGTCGGGTTCGCCGCCCGCTCTCGAAATTTCAGTAGCTCCACCCGTCCACCCAGCGAAAATGCGCGTCCCAGAAAAGTTTGAAGCCCAGAAGCTCCATGTGTGCGGCGATTCCGCCGCAAGTTGTTCTATAGGTGCGGCGATTTCGCCGCTCGTTTAGCTCAGATCGTGCTCGGATTTCGCCGTGCACTCTGTTGTCTCCTGAAACACAAATCCAAATAGTTAGATCGCGCACAAGATAAACAGAACAGAATCGAAATCAACAAAAAAAACAAAATCTGCGTCGCCTCCCCGGCAACGACGCCAAAAACTTGATGAGAATTAAATTTATACCGCAAGTGCACGGGGTCAATGGAGACGTGGCAAATACAGGTCGAACACAAGAAGGGAGAGATTTTTGTTATTAGTGTGATTTCCGATTAAGGGGAAGAAGGAGAGAAGAAATAATTGGGTTTTGAGATTTTTGGGTTTTAATTATCTAAAGCAAGAACAAGAACAATTAAAATTAAAGCAAGAACAAAGAGGTAAATTCTGTCGGGTGGAGGTTTAGATTTAAGGTTTAGATTAGAAAATTCTGAAACTTATAATAAATCACATTAGTTATAAAGCATTACATGATAAATGATTTAACATAAACTCAAGTAATCAAAACATACTAATACGAAATTAAAATAATAACTTTATTCATCTTCTCTTCACCCTAAATCCGTCACCTCCACCCTTTGGAAGGAGTTAGAAACTCATAGAGGGAGGAAGAAGGGGTCCTTGAGACATTACAAAAGAAAACTAAAAGTAAGAAATAAAAGACAGAATTTTATTAATGAAAAGAAGATTACAAAACTAAGATTAAGAATAAAAACTACCACCAAAGACTAAGGACCCTTCTAACATCGTTCTCGGGTCTATTTATAGTTGTTACAAGAGACCTAAGTATAGAATTGGAGAGTACACGTGTCCAGACACAACTGGACGAAATTGGAGCACATAGATCGACTAGGGGGCGGCGGAATCGCCGCATGGTGTGTGTGATCTGCGGCGGAATCACCGCACATCATGCTCTGATTTGGTCCAGATTTTGGTTGAATGTTTATGGTATGATTTGATCCTCCTTTACGCGTCTGGATTGATTCTTTCCATTCTTTTGAGCTCCGGATTAATTCCTTCACATATTTGGAGATATACATTGATTTTTCTATACATTTTCTCCAAGAGAATAAAAGCTACTCGTGATTTGCAATTAGGTCCTTGACTTTTTGCAGATAAGTCTCTGGCTACTTTTGTGCTTAAGTCCTTGTTCTTTTTGCAATTAGGACTTGAATGCTTTTATGCTTGGATACATTTCCATTCGTAACCCGATAATCTTGAACTTGGTCTTTACGATAGAAATGAGTCTTTTGCATGCGTTTATGCTCAGGATGTGGGTAAATTGCATTCAGGTCCCTGTATTCTGTAAATAAGACTAAACACATACCTTAGTAGCATTTATTGATGTAAAAGTAATCTAAATGAAAGACATATGATGCAATGTATGCAATGCATCAATTATCGCAAGCTTAATGCGGCAACGAGGAAAGATCATTTCCCGTTGCCATTCATTGATCAGATGTTGGAAAGGTTGGCCGGACATGAGTACTATTGTTTTTTTGATGGATACTCCGGTTACAACCAAATTCTCATCGCCCCCGAGGACCAAGAGAAAACCACATTCACTTGTCCCTTTGGCACGTTTGCCTACCGTCGCATGCCCTTTGGGTTATGCAATACGCCGGCAACGTTTCAGATGTGTATGATCAGCATCTTCTCCGATATGGTTGAGCGTTTCCTTGAGATCTTCATGGACGACTTTTCCATATTTGGCGCTTCCTTTGATGAGTGCCTTCATCACTTGAGCCTTGTCCTCAAGCGATGCCGTGAGAAGAACCTCGCTCTCAATTGGGAGAAATGTCACTTCATGGTGAAGCGAGGGATTGTACTTGGACATGTGGTCTCAAGTAGGGGAATTGAGGTCGATCCCGCCAAAGTGGGTATCATTGCTAATCTCCCACCGCCACGTAATGTGAAGGATATCCGCGCCTTTTTGGGGCATGCTGGATTCTATCGGCGGTTCATTCGGGATTTTCGCAAAATTGCTCGACCTCTCACCACCTTGTTGGCTAAGGATGCCATTTTTGAGTTCACACCGGATTGCCACCATGCCTTTTTGACCTTGAAGAAAGAGTTGACTTCAGCTCCCATTATTAAGGCACCGGTGTGGACTGAACCCTTTGAGTTAATGTGTGATGCATCTGACTTCGCTGTGGGACCAGTGCTTGGGCAACGATTGGACAAATTGCCTCATGTGATCTACTATGCCAGTAGAACACTCAATGATGCCCAATTGAACTACACTGTGACCGAGAAGGAATTCTTAGCGATCATATTTGCTTTGGAGAAATTTCGGTCGTACTTGATTGGTTCCCACGTGATTATCTATTTTGATCACACAGCCATCAAGCACCTCATGGCGAAGAAAGATGCAAAATCCCGACTCTTGAGATGGATCTTGTTGTTACAAGAATTCGATCTCGAGATTCGGGACAAAAAAGGGTGTGAAAACGTTGTAGCTGACCACTTGTCTCATCTAGAGACGACCAACCCACTGGACCAAATCATTGACGATAAATTTCCTGACGAGCAGTTGTTCACGATCGAAGATAACCCTTGGTTTGCCGACATCGTGAACTACCTCGTGACCGAGCAACTTCCTGTGGGTTGGTCAAAATCTGACCAATCCAAATTTAGATCTTATGTCAGATTCTTCCACTGGGACGACCCCTACCTATTCAAATACTGCTCTGACCAAATTTTCAGGTGGTGCGTCCCAGATACCGAGTTCCAAAGTGTACTCCACTTCTGTCATTCCAAGGCATGTGGAGGACACTTTGGAGCAAAGAAAACTGCTGCCAAGGTGCTCCAATCTGGATTCTACTGGCCCTCTCTTTTCAAGGATGCTTACGACTTTTGTAAGCAATGTGATAGGTGTCAGCGCCTTGGCAGGATTGGTCGACGTGACATGATGCCTTTGCAAAATGTCCTTGTTGTCAACATCTTCGATGTGTGGGGCATCGATTTCATGGGTCCCTTCCCGAACTCGTTCGGGAATGTTTACATTCTGGTGGTCGTTGACTATGTGTCTAAGTGGGTTGAGGCTATACCCACAAAGACCAATGACAACAAGGTGGTCACCAAATTCTTGAGGGATATTTTTGCGCGATTTGGTACTCCTCGTACCATAATCAGCGATAGGGGTACCCACTTCTGTAATCGCTCCTTTGAAGCGCTTATGAGGAAATATTCGATCACCCACAAGCTTGCGACCCCATACCATCCGCAAACTAGTGGGCAGGTCGAAATCTCTAACCGTCAATTAAAGCAAATTCTTGAGAAGACGGTTAGTTCCTCGAGGAAGGATTGGTCTACCAAGTTGAATGACGCGTTGTGGGCTTTCCGCACCGCGTATAAGACCAATTTGGGTATGTCCCCATATCGGGTAGTGTACGGCAAGACTTGCCACCTACCCGTCGAGCTTGAGCATCGTGCTTTCTGGGCGATCAAGAACCTGAATATGGATCTGGATCAAGCAGGAGTACAACGTAAGCTCGACATTGTGGAATTAGAAGAGTTTTGCAATGATGCGTACGAGAATGCCAAAATTCATAAGTCCCGAGCCAAGATGTTTCACGATCGCATGATTATGTGAAAGGTGTTTACGGCCGGGCAGAAGGTGTTGCTCTACAATTCCCGGCTTCATCTGTTTGCGGGTAAGCTCCGCAGTCGCTGGTCTGGCCCATTTATTGTCCAAACCGTCTATCCTCATGGAGCGGTTGAGATATTGAACCCAGGGAATGGGGACGTGTTCAAAGTTAATGGACAACGCCTCAAACCCTACTTGGAGGGGGCACCAGCCGAAGTCGAGGAGGTCATGTTCCTTCATGAACCTCCCTCGCACTCAACCATTCATGCACCTACATGAGTGGTTGAGCTTTCATCTGTATATATGTTAAAAAACAAACAAAACAAAAAAGAAGACTCCTTCAGTAAGCATCGATTGTAGTGGACCCCAACCCTTGAGTATTTGGGCCCCAATTCTTTCATGTATTTGCATCCCTTCCTTAGCATATCACAGGTTTTAAGGGAATTTGGGTTGTGTCCATCAGCATAGCCATGAACTCCCCTGTGTACTTCATGTTGGTGAGATCTTTCCTTTTTCATGCATAAATCCATGTAGTTTCATGCTCACATTCATTGAGGACAATGCATGAAGTAGGTGTGAGGGGCTGTTTTACGTGTGTACATAGTCGAGTCTTTTCTTTGATTTTGCTTTCTTTTGTTTGCATTGTTAGGGTCATGTTAGTGTGCTGCATTTAATATCGATATATCTGTTTGTCATGATCCTTGGGTGACTTGTCTTCTTTTGCTTGCCTAGTGCTTCAAAATTTTCACATTTCTTTCAAAATATTTATGTGTTTTCGAAAGAAAATGTTTTTTGGGTTTTGCGTGTGTTTTGCATGTGCAAAACCGTTGAGAGGCAAAGTAAAAAGAAAGCTCCCAAAATTGTCTTGAACTTGATGCATTAGGATATCTAGTACAGTGACTTTAGGATTTATCGAGTCATTAGGATGCACCCCAATTTTCCTTTGGGGGTGAGTAATCATAGGGTTTCAATGCTCAAACATTCAAAGAAGTCCACCCTGAACCTAGTGAGTCAATAATTCGTGTTTGTTAATTTAGGAAGTTTGTTGTAGTCAAGGACCCTCTTAATCTTGTTGTGAGACATTAGTGTAGGGGTTTTGGTTCATGTGTAGATAAGAAATAAGTGAGTAGATGTTCTCTCTTCTCGCACGACTCCTATCACTCGGGAAAGTAGGTCTGAGGGGACTTTGTGCCTGGTGCTTTCGAGTCATCTGACTTGGGATGCGCCGACCGAACTCCCGTTACACGGGTGGTAGGGATTGCCCTATGTGGAGATTTGGGGAAAGGTGTACGTGATAGTGTAAGTCCTCATGGGCAATGATGCATGAAACCTGACCCTGGGAGAACGAAGCTCCAACTAATAAAAAGAAAAAAAAAAAAAGAAGAAAAAAAAATGTGAAAAGAAACAAAAAGAAAAAAATATGGTAATGCAAATAAGAACCTTAATGGACCTTACAGTTTGTATCACTTGAGGATCTTGAGGTTGTCCATGTCTTTCACTTAATTCCTTATTTAACTAACACGAATGGTTCATTAAGTTAGGTGTGTGGACTGATTACCTATATAGAGTCGGCCCGTAGGATTACCGCGTCCAATGATCGACAACATAAGTCCAACGAGTCGAGTGTCTAGATTGAATAATGCATCTTGTTCGGATTTTGTGGGTGTATCCGCTGAAAACCCTCAGGAGACAACACTCCTCCTCCTTGGCAACAAGGAGGTTTAACGGCTTGTTGCACGTGCTAAGTGCAACCGTGATTCCTACGAAAGTGAGTTAGGATTTCTTGTTTTTCGTTTGCTTTTCTCTTTCTTTGTTTTGCTCGGGACTAGCAAAAACTTAGGTGTGGGGGTATTTGATTGACATCATTTCATGCTTATATTTGTATCTTATATCTATTATCTTACACCTAAGCAATGCTACGTGACGAGTTTTATGTTTAGTTTTCAGAAATAAAGAGTTTTGAAGAGAAGAGCCATGAAAGGACCCAAAAGCAGGAAAAATGACTTAATTGTGAGACCTGGGAACCAAGATGCAAGACAGAAGGACCTGATCGTAAGACAGAATGACCTAAGAGCAAAACAGGAAACTCCACACCATCATGGGGAGTATTTTGTCGATTCGATTCGGGTCGGAGCTCCACTAAACAAGTTAGATGCATCCAAGACCAAGAAACAATCCAAGGAAAGCCCACCAGAAGATCCAGACCGATCTGAAGCTTATAGGCCGCCAATTGGCGGTCTGGAACCGCCAATTGACGGTCTGGTTAAGCCCAGATCGACTAAGTTTTCTCCTGGACTTGTATTAACGTGTGTTTAGGCTATATTTAGTATTGGTTTAGTCCCACATCGGGGGATTGTCCCGCATTAGCTTTTTCCATGCTTATAAATAGAACTCTTCACCTCCCATTGTATCCATCTCTCTCTTTGGTGGCCACCTTCCCTACTAAGAGTGAAGCCTTGAAGCGAAACTCTGGTGGAGGAAGAGCTACTTGTAATTGAGTGAGTTAATAATAGAAGTTTTCTTTTAATTGTGTTGTTTCTCTCTTAGTTTAATTTCCTTCCATATGCATGTTTGCTTGTTTGTTTTGCTTTATGCTTCTTTAATATTTCTTGCTTAATTAGTATAAATTTCATTTCAGTATTATGCTTGCTTTTGTTAATATAGTTAGTGTAATGAGTAGTGAGTAGTTCCATCCCCATTTGGGGGTGGAGAAATATGTGATATAATCATGTAGTGTATTGAGTGTGTGTTATCTTAATCCCTTGAGCTTTAAATGATTTCCATAACCATCTAATGGGTCTCCACTCTTATCTTTGATATGCTAATGCTCTTGAATGAAGCTTAGCTTATGCTTTGATTAGTGGATCTATTTTATGGGGAATGATAAGGTTAGGATATGGATAGGAATTAATATTGGAAACACAAGTTGTAGTGTGTGAACTCTTGTTGCCTTTACCTTAGCTAATGTCTTGTATGTTTTAATGATGTAGTCATATCTTAATTCATGTGGAGGCATAGTAGGGTCTAGTCTTTATACTTGAGTTCATTTAGCTTCATTTCAATTATTGTCTTGTATGTTTTAATGATGTAGTAAAATCTTAATTCATGTGGAGGCAAAGTTGGATGTAGTTTTATGATTTCATGCACTACATGTTGTGAGGAGCTTAATTACACACACACACCACACACACATCTTTATGTTCACATCATTTCTCTATCCCCTTTGGGGTTTAGTTTTTCTTGCTTATTTTCCTTTTTCATTTGCATCTTAGTGTAGTTTAGTGTAACCAACCTTTCTTCCCTTTCTTTACCTCTCGCCTTCGCACAAACCAAGCGTCGACACACCTCCCAGTGGACGACCCGTATTTGCCACCGCTTCAACGCGGCCGTGCACTTGCGGTTAAATATAAAACGATCAATCAACGCCCCCAATAGATTCCTCCATAGGGGTGCAAACGGGGCGGGTTTCGCACCGACAGCTACCCACCCCGCCAAAGTTTGGCGGGTAAGTGGGGTGGGGTGGGGCGGGGCAGGTCAAATTTTTTCTAACCGCTACCCCCCCCCCCCCCCCCCCACCACACACACACACACGTACGTAAGGGTGGGTTTTGCGGGGCTGGTTTGGCAGGTTAAACGGGCTGATTTTTATATAATTTAATTTGGACTCATAACATGTATGAAATGAAATTAAAATTCAAAACTTGTAAAAATCATACAAAATCAACACATGTAAAACCAAGATGTAAAAATGTAAAAGACTAAAAGAGACTTTGTTAATAAAAGAATAAAGATAAACATTTATTTTATTATAATTACAATCTTAAATTTTTAAATAATATATTTAAAATGTATATTTATATATTTAAATATAGTTTGACGGGTTAGCAGGGCGGGTTAACCTTCAACTGCAACCCGCCCCGTTTAAACTAACATGTTATATTTATATAGGTATAGACGTCTCATGATAGGATGTCCGACGTCTATATGGTTATGTAGACGTCGGTTTTTGTAGTATCCATTTTAACCGACACGTATAAGGTGACGCTTATTACCCAGCCTATAGACGTCGCATGGATCGTACAAACGACGTTTATTACCCAATAGACGTCGTGTGTTTTCTACAGCCGACGTCTATGGGTCTCATATTAACTAAAAAATGTTTCATTTTATCTTTTATCCCTACAAAACCTCCACCCTGACCAAACCATAGCCCCCTTCGCGACCTCCTACGCCACCGCAGCCACGTCCATGACCTCGATCACTCTCCTTCAAGACCCCCGACCTCCTCCGTGACGACATTCGACCCTCCACGACCCCTAGCCTCCTCTGCGACAACATCCGACCCTCTACGACGCCCAACCTCCTTCACAACGACATCCGACCTTCAACGACCCCTGTTCCAGGTCGAGTGCACCATCGAGGCAATCAAGGTTCGGTTTTTAACGGTTTAGGGTTTGTTTTGGTTGTTTTGAGGTGGATTTTGGTTGTGTTTGAGCTCGGTTTGACGACGATCGGGTTGAAGACGAAGGAGGGCGTTGTGCTTGATGTTGAGAAGAGGATCACCTCTCTCTTGCTAGTTCGCCAACTGCTTGTTTTTTTCATGTATGCTAAAAATCAAGAATGCTTGTTCGATCAGGATGTAGATGGTGATGAGTCGAGTTAAACAAGATTTAAAGACAATTAAGCACAATATGATATGAAGATACAACTTTCTTTTTGCATTAAGTCTCCTTATTAAATTTAAACATCGGGTAATTACTGGAGTTAACTTGTGATCTTTGTGTTGATCCATTAGATTCTGTAGGTAGCAACATCTATTTCAAGGTCACACAATAGAGAAAAAAATTAGGTATCAAAGAAGTAAACTAAAATTAAGGACGAAACGCCAACTTCAGGGAATGTCATATAACATGTTTATTCATATAAGGAGGTAGACTCTCCAACAAAGTCGTTCCTAAAGGAAAATGTTGCAAATTTATTTGGTCGAACAAACACCTTGATTAAGTAGAAGGTGGATTTCCTACAAAACCTAAGGGAGTTTTTTTTGGAATCTAACTCAGTATTTATCAACTTCAAGGTCTTTATAAGTTCACAGTATATTTTTTCCTTCAAGAGAACATCCCATTTTAGTATATTCTCGACAAGTCCTTCTGGCATGACAATGACACCACAATACTTATCTATGAAAACAATACATAGTAAGGACATGCAAATTTTTTAAACAAACATATAATTGTAACATATAAATAGTATAGATTATCTCGAACCTTGTTGGGCTCTTGCTTGAACAACATCAGGGATTTGGTTTGTGATGCTAAGAAGAGTTGGATTCAATTTACTCCTCACCTAGGAGTACCTGATATTGATAACTCATAATGCTTGAGCTACACCATAAGTCGTCGCATGATTACGGAAGTTGTAAATTATTGTAAATTATACCATGTTTGGATTTGAATGAAGAGCACATTCCAGTGATATGTTATACACCTTCAGAATCATCAGTCGGACAAAATAGTCATAATGATGAACAAAATGGAAATTAGGTTCTAAACATGACAAATTGCTTACCTTCTCGGTTGAAAGAGCATTAACGCAGATATTGCTAATCATTTGAAAATTGACCTGAAGTACTTAAAAATTGAAATCATTTCATTCTTCTATTCCTTGAAAAGAAATACAACGCTAGTTTAACCAGAATTTACTTAAGTCAAATTGGAAAGCTCTACTAAAACTTTAAATATTGAAACTAATCGAAGTAAAAACCGATAAAGTTTTTGATAAAAATCAAACATCTATACAACATGCCATAATAAGTACTTCCTGGGGTAATTAAAAATTGAAACCATTTCATCCTTCTATTCCTTGAAAAGAAATACAGTCCTAGTTTGCCAAACTAACTAACATCTGATTCCATAACAAATAGTCAAACTTAAGGTGGCTTTGTTTGCCACGTTCTTTATCACTTGTTTCCTTATAAAATGCACAATCTCTATAGAAAGAGGAATAGAAGCTAAGTACGAAGATGATGCTGATCAGAAGAGACACAAAGGCTATGGGAAAACATATAATACCTATTTGTCATTTCGGCAAACACATGGTGTGCATATGGAAGTCATTATCTCTTTTCTACCATCCAACATAAGTAGCAATATAAGGCAACGAGAGCACATTAATCACCTTAAGAACAACCACCTCCACATCCTCCAACCAGACGTACAATTCCAGCACTAACACTGGCACCTCCCGAATGCAATGAACTCGATGGTATTCTTTCCACATCGACGACTACGATTAGGGATTGGTGTACAAAGAGGATGCTTGATTTAGGGAAGTCAATGGAAGTGTTGGGGCAAGTTTGAGAGGGGGTGAGGGGTGACCATGAATGGATGTGTTGACGCAGTGAAGATGTATCACTGATGGTTGTGGGGATCGTATGGGGTCCTCTAGTGATCGTAATTAACTAAAGTGCGGAATTAAAACTTAATTACGAAACTAACAACTAATCATGCAAGGGTTAGATGAGAGTTAGAGAACTTGCAAACCACGTTGTAGTCGACGCCCTATGTAACGAGGTTCGGCACCCTCTCCGGGTCCTAGTCCTCACTCACAAGCTTCGCTCGTCCCTCGAGCCTCGCTTGTGGTTTCCACTATCCGATCTCCGTTACCGGGCCGAGATCAACGCCTTTACAAACAACGAGCCTCGCGAACACCCTCGCCTCGCCCGTGTCTCCTCTCACAACCCGAGAGGGAGCTTCCCCGAAGCTATTACAACTCTTGTGATTTGGATGAAGGAATGAATCACACTTCTTGCTAATGACACTCTAACTTTGAGCACACTTGGATTATGATATGGATCTAGAAATACAAGTGGTGAAGTTTTGGCTTGAGTGTGTAGGATTTGAGCTTTGAAGGTTTGGGAAAGATAGCACAAGGATACTTGATGTTTGGAGAGTGTAGTGCTTGTTGTTGTGCTTCTAATGAGGTCCTTATATAGGCTTCAAAGCTCTTAGAGCCGTTGGGGAGTGGGTGAGAAAGTTGACCCATGAAATGTGATGATGTGACAAAAATTCGGGCAGAATTTGCACGCTCCTCGGTCGACCGTTAATCGAACGGATTACCGAAGATGGTCATTTCGGTTTACCGAATCCTATTCGGTTAACCGCTCACTCAACTCTAGTAGCTCTCTAACTAGCAACCCTAATACAATTCGGTTTACCGAAACCTATTCGGTTAACCGTTCCAAACTGGACAGTAAGATTGGTAGGGTTCTGTTAATGTTAGGTTCGGTTAACTGTCTATACTTCGGTATACCGAAGTTAGCGCGGGTTTTGCGCTGACAATGCATGGGAAATTGTTTTACCAATAACGGTCAAGTTAAATAGTCGTTGGGCTCCTAAAGCAATATGATTCGGTTGACCGAATGAAGTTCGGTGTACCGAATATGGATAAGTCAATTGGGCTTTAGGTCAAGATTTAAATACGACCGTTGGAGCAAAGTCAAAAACCGGTCCAGGCTAATTCGGTCTACCGAAGGTGGTTCGGTATATCGAGGTGATTATTCCAGGGAACACCTAAAGGATTCTACACGGTTGACCGCAAGGTGTTCGGTGGACCGAACTCTACATGATTCGGTTTACCGAGTGGGGTTCGGTTAACCGTGGGGATACGGGACAGAATCCTAATGTGCTCAAGTTTACATTAATCCTAAGGACTCAAATTATACTAAATTACATATTGGTCCAAAGCTTGATTACATGTCTTGAGTCTTTATCTTCTTGTCCAAAGCTCCTTAGCTTGATTCTTCATCAACCTATTAAGAATATCGCAAATACACAAATATATATGCAATGCATGTATTCATGTTTGCTTACTTTGATTGTCGAGGTTGATTGTCGGATTTCTTATAGAAAATATGACACATGTGGTGAACAAATAAAATCAATTATGTTGTGATATATAACATAATTAGAATCATGATAAATTCATATGAGATGCATATATTATGGGGTGCAATAAATTATTGTTGCATAGGATAATATATTGCATAAGTTGTGAATTTGCTAAAACCCCCTAAAAGTTCAAATTTTGGTTGAAATAAATCCAAAATTTGAAAAGGCAAAATCGGGTAAAAGTTCGGTAATCCGTTTATGGTTCGGTCGACCGAAGGTTCTGTGGATTGGTCAACCGAACGTGGAACGGATGGTCATAGTTAATTGACCGAACTTGACTAAAGTGCCTGGAGTTCTGGTACGGTATACCGAACCACAAACGGTCGACCGAACAATGTCCAGTTCCGATATTTTCGGTTAACCGAATGGCACTCTGTTTTAGACGAAAATTCGTCCGATCGGTTAAGGAGAATTTTTCTCCTTAAGAATCGGTCATCTGTCTAGTGCACGGTAATACGAACGTGACATATTCGGTTAACCGAATACATATTCGGTTAACCGAATATGTCTCGGTAAACCGAAGCCCGATCGATTTTCTGTCTTTGATAATTAAGAGATTAAATTGATTAATGGTTGGATTAGGTCCAAACTTGGTCAAACGTTTTGTGGATGCATATAATGCATTATGGAATTAGTTTGTGAGAGAAAATGTCTTAAGAATAGCCATGATTGAGAGTAAGATTGGAGCCTATAAATAGGTCATTATTCTCCTTAATTATGTTAGATGTTTTCTAATTATTTTCTCTCCTAATTCACCACAAAAGCCACGAAAATTCTCTTAGTTTTCTAAGTCTTTGGAAGGAGAAATCTCAGAGATTAAGGAAGGGGTTTGTAGCTAGATTCTAAGCTAGTTTGGAGATTGATTGGCTAGCTCCTTTCTCTCCAACCTTGTTTAGGGTTTTGGTGAACACTCGGAGGCATCCGGCGCAATGAGAAGCGACGATCATCATCCTCAACGTCTCCGGATCATCAAGAAGTTTTAGAGAACTTCTTGGTATGAATTTCGAATCCCATGTTTGTTTTAATAAAGTTTTGAAACTAGTTATTGAAACAAACTGATGCATGCATGAAACAAATCATAGAAAAATTGTAATTGATCCTTATTGTGCATAAAAATTCCGAAAATATATATGTGCAATTAAACTAGAAATCCTACAAAAATTAACCTTTAAGACTCGACATTATAACACGAGTGGTGATGAATGAACTCTAGTTGAAACCCACCTATCTTTTGTCTTCAAGCACAGTATATGAAAGCTCATGAATTTGGACTTCCGATCTTGTATCGGATAACCGAATTTCCATTAATTGGTCGATGGATTTTACTCCTAATAGTCATTTAAGGCAATCGATCTCCAATCCATTGACCATTTTCTCTACTAGCCTTTTGGCGCACAACTCTCTCCATGTGGTAATATAGTTGTTGGACTCGCAATGTGTAAAGTCCTCAAAAATGGAAAATTTAAACGAAATTTCAAAAGATAAGACCAGAGTGAAACGAGAAAGTTACTCATAAAATACTCAAAATATGGTGCACCATTACACCGAAGGTTCAAAGTATGATTACATCAAAAGAAAAGGAAGTACATAATGTAGATAACAATAACAACCTAGGAGATAAGACTAGAGGATCCGATCCCTGGAATACTAGTTCTTGATTGCCACCCACTCAGCACCCCTCAAGGTCCTAAAATGCAAACATGATAAAATGTCTGAGTTTTCATAACGAAAACTCAGTATACCAAGTCCACCTAAAAATGTATGAATGTATCGTACATTGTCAAGGGAATGCATTCTAAAATTTTACTTTTATATGTCAATTATTATGAATTGAATGTGCAAACATTTTGTTCAGTGATTAACATATTCGTCTTTTAGAAGTGTTAAGGAAGATGCTCTTGGTCCTTACTGTAGAGCTCAAAATGACAATGATTTACATAAATCTAATTTACCACAATCATGGTAATTGACATGGAACATTAATTACCAAGATAAGATTGTCGTGTTAGTAAAAGAGTATTATAGCTCCACAAATTTTTAATGACACGAGTATATAAAAGATGAAAATTGTTACTTTTATATATTGAATAGACCTAACAAATGAAATATTATGGAATTGTGTTTAGTGTCATTAATGTTTCATTGTGTATTGAATCCTAAGATATGAGACTTATATCTTTTCACATAAGAAGTGTTTAATTTGATTAGTGTCAAAAACTATTATTGAGCATAGTGATAAAGGCAATAGTTGGTTGAACATGACTTATACTGGAAAAGATAGCTAGTCAAAAGATTATCATCACCTCTCTGAATTTTAGTAATGATATTAGTGGGCCCCTTGATAAAGAAAAATTATAATGTGCACAATGTGACTTGTGTTAAGTTGCACATTTATAATTAGCTTAAGAGATCAAGAAATGAATATATAATACAAAGGTGACACATTTCTACTTTGTATAATATTCTTAATATCATGAGGCAAGGGATAGACACAAGTTATATTCTTACATCACTAAATGGATCGTGTTTAGTTCGAATGAACAAGACATCTTTGCTAATTGGGTAACTATAATGTGTAGCTAAATATCGTTTATAGTTTGTGATATTAAGTGTTTAATATCATTGTCAATTTAGCTTAGATCCTCATATAGGTCACACCACAAAATTGGGAAACAAGAAGCTTGATTTTGTGTTCATATGATGTATCGGGTTTCATGTGAAATGTGATACATGTGGTGAATCGATGAAATCAATGTCATGAGAAATGACGTAATTAGAATCATAAATAAATTCATATGAGATGCATATATTATGAGGTGTAATAGTTTGACATTACATAAGATAATATGTTGCATGATATATGAATTCGCTAAAAACCCCAAGGATCAAATTTTGTTGGATATAAATTCAAAATTTGATAAAGGCAAAAATCAGACAAAACGGTCGAACGTTTTCAGAGACCGGTCAACCAAAAATTCACAGTAGCCCATTGCGTGTGAACGGTCGACCGGATGGACATGTTGGTTGACAAAAATATTCCAGGAATTTTTCTAGGATTAATCGGTCGACTGGTAGAAGTTGTAGTTTGACCAAAAACCTCCAGGAACTTCCGCAAAATTTTTTTGGTGGTAATCGATCGACTGACTTATGACTCAGTCCGACTGAAAACATCCAGTAGTCGTTTCTCATGTAGAATCGGTCAACCGTTTGTGTGTTCTGTTTGACCGAAATATCACAGTAGCTTTGGTTGCGTGTGATGGGTCGACCGCTGGGTTTCATGGTCCAACCAAAATCACGATTAATTGACAATCGATCAATCGGTTGGTTAATTTTGATCGACCAGTGGACACGATTTTGCCAGAATTATCAAGAGTATAATGTTGATCATGGACTGGATTTATTCCAATTATGGTCAAACATTTTTTAGGATGATTATGTGTCAATTTGTGATTGATTTAAGGGAGAGAAAAACAAGTGATCATGGGTTAGTGTGTAACCCATGATGTGGGTGTTTGGGGAGCCTATAAATAGGTCTCCTCACCTTACCTGTTTAAGGTTAATGCAAAAATTATCTCTCTCCCTAACCTCTCCACTAATTCATCTGAATTTCTCTTAATTATTTCGAGCTTTTGGAGATTAAGTTCTTAGGGAGCTTTAGAGGGATTATTAGCTAGATTCCAAGCTTGATTTAGTTGATCAAATAGTTGTCGATTATTGGAGATGCACACTCAAAGTGTACTGGAATCTGACTAATTAAAGAGAAAAATGTTAACGCCAAGTACCGAATAGCAACGACTATACATTTTATGTCTTGCACTAGATCCAATGCCTTGTGCATGGTCAACAACTGGCGGTCGTGAAAGGAAACACGAAATCCTACAGGTTGAACGGGATCGTAGGGTAATACACTCACTCAATGGTGAATTGGCTTCTTTATTAGTCAGAGACTCATCATTCTGTGTAAAAATTTAGGACCTCTAATTATTTAACGTTTAATGTGTTGTTAATGATCTGTAATTATTTAATTGTTCTGTGGAATGTGTTGAATTTTTATTACCATTTGAACTGCTTTCTTTGGTTTGTATCTCTTTAGAATGTAATGTTAGTATCTCTTTGTATCACTTTGTACTAAGTACTGCGAAGGAAGATGTCCATCCCATCACGGGACGTGACAGTCCCGTGAAGGGACGAATCGGTCCCCTCGCGGGATGGATTAGTCCCCTAACGGGACGGGAAAAGTTTGGGTCGGGTGTGCGTCTAACTGGCTAACATTGGGTCGAGTGCGAGTAACTAACTATTTAGGACTACATGTTTATAAACGAGTAATAAGTAGCTTAACTGTCATTAGTAGTTAACAACCAAATGGAATAATAACACAACTCGTTGGTCGAACGACCCAACTCGTTTGTCTTGATTCAATCCCACCATGTTAACATGTTTTTTTGAAGCGAGCCAAGTTGGTAATTAAGTTACAACGACAAAGCTCGTTTCGACTGAATGACCCAGAATGTTTGGTCGAAAACTCAGCTCGTTTAGTCGAACGTCCCAGCTCGTTTGGTGATTTTATAGCTCATTTATATTGATTCAATCCTACTATCTAACAAGTTTTTTGTCCCATCTCAATGTGCGTACATTTGTTTGTCCCATCTTAATGTGCGTACAAGTTAACTTGTAACAAGTTGGTTTATGATGTTGTCAACTCGTTTGACTTGATTCAATTTGAATCTAACAACGATGTCATAAGGTTATTTCAAAACAAATGATTTTTCCTAATAACATAAATAATTCAGAAATTGAGCAATTAAAGTTCACTTAACAAATTAAATTGAAATACATATAATGGTTTAACACTCATTTGCAATTGAATATGTTGTCTCATGTTGGACAAGTTATTTCATGTCTTAGAGACAATTTTTTTTTAAAAAAGTAGTCATGTTGTTAATTAAGATTTGACCAAACGACCCAGCTCGTTTCGACCAAATGACGTAGCTCGTTTCGACTGAACGATCTAGATTGTTTGATCAAACGACCCAGCTCATTTGGTCAAACGACCTAGCTCGTTAGCTCGTTTTGTGATTTTTACAACTCGTTTATATTGATTCAATCCTACCATCTAACAAGTTTGTTTCGTTTCAATGTGTGTACAAGTTAACTTTTCTCTAGTATAGCCGGCACCTCTGGATGATCAGTCTCCCAGTAATAGTCCCTGTAGTAAGCGGTCTAATTGTCTGGGCGAGTTCTTGCGCTTAGGTTCGGATTGAAGTCCATATTGCTTGGATTGGGAACTCCCATCAGATTGGGACACGTCAACTTCGGACACAGCAAGCAACTCAAGCTGCTTTTGAAGATTCGCTTCTTGGAGAATGGCATGTACCCGTGAATCCTGTAACAAGTTGTTATGTGATGTTTTCAACTCGTTTGTCTTACTTCAATTCTACCACATAACAAGTTTGTTGTCTCGTCTCAATGTGCGTACAAGTTAACTTGTAACAAGTTAGTTTGTGGTGTTTTCAACTTGTTTGTATTTATTCAATTTAAATCTAACAAAGATGTCATACATTTTCACGCAAAAACCAGAAAAATCACACTAACACTCATCCATCCCAAAATAACATCAAAAATTCTACTCTTTCTTAATCTCCAAATATTTCAAACACTGGGTCTACCGAGGCATAGTACACCATTGTAACAGAAGTCTGAAGATATCTCACCTAAGTTGTCAATTTTGTTCTCCTTCAGAGTTTGTATTTTTATTTATCACTAGAAGAAGAAAAAATGAAATACGAGTCAAATTACATAAATACCCCTCTGCAATCCCGATCCCTAGCTCGACATTTTCCCAAAAATGGGTAAATTGCAGACACACCCCTCTCACGGTCTCACCCACATTCATTCTCCGAGAAATCCGGCAACCCATTTATCCCACCAAACAAGCAAGTTCAAACCAAAACTACTCAAATCATCTCAAACCAAAATACACCCACAGGGGGAGAGAGAGAAGAGAGACCAAAACCAAAATCCTTCTCTTCTTCTCTTCTCTCTGAAATGGACTTCGACAAGCTGCAGTGCGTGTCGACCGGAGACGACGAGGTGAAGTTCCAGAAGGTGGTGGGTGTGGTGGTGGGTCTGCCCACCACCGGCGTGCACGAGCTGCTCGACTGCCCCGTTTGCACTAATTCCATGTACCCTCCCATTCACCAGGTTAGGTGGTCGAGATGAGAACTTTTTTGGGTATTTCTGGGTTGAGTTTTGTTTGTGATGTGGAATTTGGGGTCGAAATTGGATTTTTATTTTTATTTTTGGGTTTTGTGATTGTAATGTGGAATTTGGGGTCAAATGTGAATTTTTATGTGTTGAGTTGCTATTTGTTTTGTTGGTTGTTTGGAGGACTTTTTTTGGGTTTCGTTTGAGATGTGGAATTTGGGGTCAAATTTGTATTTTTTTTCCGTGGGTTTGTGGTTGTAATGTGAAATTGGGGGGTCAAATGCCATTTTTTTGTGTTTGATTGCTGTTTGTTTTGTTGGTTGTTTGGGGGATTTTGTGGGTCATGGTTTGGTTCTTTTTATGGGGTTTGGTTTGAGATGTGGAATTTGGATTCGAAATTGGATTATTATTATTTTTGTGGGTTTGTGGTTGTAATGTGAATTTGGGGGTCAAATGCGGATTTCTCTGTGTTCGGTTGCTGTTTGTTTAGTTGGTTGTTTGGAGGATTTTGTCGAGGTTTGGCCCTTTTTGGTTTGGATTGAGATGTGGAATTTGGCGGTCAAAATTTGAATTTTTTTTTGGTGGGTTCGTGGTTGAATTAAGGTTTGGTTTTTTTGGATTTGTGTTGGAAATTTGGATTGTTTAATTTGGTGTCAATTGTGGGGGTTTTTTTTGTGTTGGGTTGCTATTTGTTTTGTTGGTTGTTTAGAGTATTTTGTGGGTTAAGGTTTGGTTTTGGGGATTGGTTTGAGATGTGGAATTTGAGGTCGAAATTGGATTCTTTTTTTCTGTGGGTTTCTGGTTGGATTAAGGTTTGGATTTTTTGGGTTTGGGTTGGAATGTTGAATTCGGGATCAAATGTGGATTTTTTTGTGTTGGATTGCTGTTTGTTGTGTTGGTTTTTGAGGGATTTTGTGGGTTTAAGTTTGGTTTGGTTTGGTTTGAGATGTGGATTTGGGGACAAAATTGAATTTTTTTTGTGGGTTTGTGATTGGATTTTGTGGATTTGGGTTGGAGTGTTGAATTTGGGTCAAATTTGGAAATTTTTGTGGGTTTGTGGTTGGTTGTTTGTGTGTATAAGATGGTCTTCGACTTTTGAATTGTTAAAGAACTTGGTTTACAATTTGAAATAATCGAGACCAGACATCTAATCTTTGGGATCAAAATGGAAGCTTTTGTATTGTTTGGTGTCTGTCTGATTGGTAATGATGAAAACATTTTTCTGGGAAATTGTACTTTTGGTGGTTGGTTTGGTTAGGGTTGATGGGTTTGTTTGCAATCGGGTGATTTGGTGTAAAAGATGCAACTTTTTTCTCAGGTTTCAGTTGGTTGATTGTGTTGGATATTGTCTTAGGTTTATGATGGAGATTTTTTTGGATTTGCTTAATTTAAATGTTTGTTTTGTTCCTTTATTTGATTGCTTAGCTGGAAGGTAACTTTCCAATGTGGGTTATTTAGGTCTGTTTTTGGCGGTCAAAATTGTGTCTAATGGTGTAGTTGGTAATGTGAGGATTGTTCATGTTTCCATGTTTGGTTTTTAGATTCTCTCCTCTTTGTGTATATTTATTGTGTTTGTTTTAGGGCTGCATTATTTTGCTAGTTAGTTGCTGCTTTTGCCGTTTGTAATTATAGCCCATCATTAGTGAGCTTGGATTATGGTTACTGCAGGATCGATGATGACCACTAATTTAATCTGTAATACAAAGAAAATGCAGCGGAAATAACACAAACAAGTTAAGATTAGCAAACTACAAGAAGACCGGAATTTTTTATAGATATTCAGCACCCCAACTAGGTCTTAGTTCTCTATTGCAAGTTCAGCTCGATCACCACGAGTCCCGCTCACGACTTCACTAATCTGATCTTTATTCCTGGCCGAGATCAAGTTTTTTTACAATCCAAGCTTACAAACAACCTCGTCGAACTTGATTCTTCCTCTCACAACCCTAAAAGACGACTTCCTCCGAAACAATATAACTCTCAAACACAAGGATGGTGGTGTTACATAACACTCTAACACTTAAGCACACTTGAGTAAGATAGGAGTGAAGAACACAAATAAGAAGTTTATGCTTTAGTGTGTGGAATTTGAACTTTGGAGTGTGAGAGATTTCTTTTTAATCAATAGGGCAATAAAGATTGTAAGAGATATGTAAAACTAAAATTTAAATATCTATTGATAAGCCCTAAGATATATATAATCATTAAGGCTAAAGACAAAAGAGATAAATAAACAACTGACAAAAGGAGCAAAAGTGATTTGTCAGTTGAATGTCAATCGGTCAACCGTTTGGTCACTTTGGTTTGACCCTTCACTTAAGTTGTAAGTAAATCGGTCGGACCAACACAATATAAATTGAGAGTGTGTATACTAGATAAGAGATAATCTAAAAACGGTCGGACAATTTTTAAGAAAAGTTATTGTCCAGTTTTGGGTATGATTCGGGAGACCACATGGTGTGGTCTGATTGACCTAAGGTCTAGAGTCCAAATTGGGTAAATGCGTAATCTTCAAAATAGCCGTTGGAGAATAACGACAAGAAAACGACTCGAAATGAAATTTTGAAAATGAAAGAATGGTCGGACGAAATTGTCATAATGGTCAACCGTTGTACCAAAGAGTTGTTAACAAATGGTCAGACGGAAGTTATGTTTCGGTCAATCGGTTTGCACAGGCTAGCTGAAGTTGAGTTTGAGAGGTTTTCTGGTTAAGATTTGGGTGATCAATTGAAGTTCAAATAATGTGAAACTTTGTGTGTGACTTCTAGATTGAACCTAGAGTGAGTGTGGATGAGTATCCTTACAAATATGCTCAAGTTTGCATGTCTTCAAAAGCTTGATTACATGTATTAACTTGAATCGTTTTTCTTTGAGTCTCGATCACCTATTAAGATAGAAATATGCAAAATACATGTGCAATGCATGGAATGTGTTTAACCCAATTTGATTGTGATTAATATTAGGTTGATTAAACCATCAGAATTAGCATGACTAAGGCCTAAAAACCAACAATTAGTATTGGTTTGTGGTTTGGTGTCAATTTGTTGAGAAAGATGTTTCCTCCTATGATGCTTGCTCAAGTAATTTATAATAGTGAGGATCTCTGATTGGCTTAAAATTTCAAGTCGATTGGATTAAACAACCTTTGTTTGAACAGATTGTTTGATTGATTTGTTCAATATAATTTTTTATTGCCAGTCTGCAAAAAGAGTTGTTTTTGGATGAGAGTGAAAATGTGTTCTTTGGTCCATAATCTTTTGGGTATCTATAAGCATTGGGAATGGCTTGAATATCTTTCATGTGCATTTGTTTTTCTGTAACTGATCTGGTTATGTTTATTAAACTTCCTAATTTTGTTTTGCAAGTTTAGAGATGTATTAGTTTGTAGGTATGTTTGAGGATTGTAGTGGCTTCGAAGTGAGATTCTGAAATCTTTGCTTTTGTGGTCCACTGGGATGTGACTTAGCAGTTAATTTTCTCTGGGTACAGTCCTTATGGTTGCTTTCTCTTTGAGGTGGTACCCAACAATTTGGTGAGTATGAAAGTTATACTTTGGTTTCATGCTCTTAGTTTATGCTGATTTAACTGGTTAGTATTCACATTATGTAGTTTGTTCTGGTAGCTTTACGATCCTGTGTTTGTGGGGTTGATAAGTTTAACAGGGTGTTGTGTGTGTACTTTTTCGTCGCCTTCTTGTTGGCATACTTGTTTTTTCTGCAATATTCATGTAGAATATGTGCAATATTTTGTACCTGGACTAACAAGGACCTAGATGTTTCTGAGTTGAAATGTTTAAGCTGAAAAATTAAAATTGACATTGCTTAAAACTTAGATCCATGTGTATTGACCAATTTCATTTTCCTACTAGCAACTTCTGTGGGTGTAGTTGATCAATATTTATTTTTTGTGATTATACAGAATAATATACTAATCAATGACTATGGTAATTGCTACAGTGCCACAATGGACACACGATATGTTCCACGTGCAAAACAAGAGTGCACAACCGATGCCCGACGTGTAGACAAGAGCTCGGAGATATCAGATGCCTAGCACTGGAAAAGGTTGCCGAGTCGCTAGAACTTCCATGTAAATACTCCTCACTAGGTTGCCCTGAAATCTTCTCATACTATAGTAAGCTCAAGCATGAGGCTCAGTGCAACTTAAGACCTTACAACTGCCCATATGCCGGATCTGAATGTTCCGTTGTGGGTGACATTCCATTTTTAGTTGCTCATTTGAGGGATGACCACAAAGTAGACATGCACACTGGAAGCACATTTAACCATCGATATGTCAAGTCCAATCCAAGAGAGGTGGAGAATGCCACGTGGATGTTGACGGTAATTAACCATCTACTATACCTGATAAGTGATTTGTTTACTCTTTGGTGCCTTTTGAAAACATAGTAGTTTGAAGTTTGAACTTTAATGAAACTTTGCATCCTTGAAAGTTTTACATTTGTCTATGAATATACAAATAAGAGAAGATTTTTTGACATGCCATAAGCAACCATTGACATGTTTCAATTAAATAAGCAAACATTGACATGCATAAGAGAAATTTTTCTTGAATCCCAAAAAATCCTGGATGCAAAGCTTTAAACCTGCAATGATATTAGAATATAACCTGCAGAACTTTCTTGAACATACACCTGCAAAGCATATTAAAATGTTGTTAATCTATTACAAAATTTCTCCTACAGGGTTATCAAATGGAAACAAAATATCAAACTTAGTACCTTTATTAGTGTCCATCCGTGAATTGAGAAATTATGAAGATTAATTGGCCGGTGGGAAATCATGAGGGTTGAATCTTTAGGGTTTGACAGTTCAGGTGAGAAATGTGCATTAATGTTTAGTTGTTTATAATGACATTTTCATAGTGTAGTTATGCTGAGGTCTTTTTCTTTTGAAAGTGTTTACTTTACTATTGCACCTATTATAGATATGATCCATTTTGCTGCGGGTGCGATTTTTGTTCTTGACTGTTCTGACGCTAGACTTTTACCAATTAGAATATCTCTAGTTGGTGGTCAATATGTTATGGTAAGTGTAATTATGCTAATTACTTTAATAATTTTTCATCTTTCAAATGGAATGTCTTCTAGTGCTTGACTTATCTCTTCTTTTTTATTGGCAAGATTAATCCAATGTTGCACGGATACGGGATTTTGGAAAATGGCCGGTTCCCCACACCCATTTTTTTAATGTTAGAATTTGTTATAGATCAAAAGTTGACAATGCTTCTCTAATCAAATCATTTTGATTATTTTTTCACCTTCATTTCCAGGTTTTCAACTGTTTTGGGCAGTACTTTGGTTTACACTTTGAGGCTTTCCAACTCGGCATGGCTCCAGTTTACATGGCACTCTTGCGCTTCATGGGTGACGAGAGTGATGCAAGGAACTACAGTTACAGCCTCGAGGTTGGTGGTAATGGTCGAAAGCTGACATGGGAAAGTACACCTCGAAGCATCCGCGACAGCCACCGGAAGGTAAGGGACAGCCACGACGGACTAATAATTCAGAGGAACATGGCGCTCTTTTTCTCTGGGGGTGGCCGGAAAGAGCTCAAGTTGCGCGTCACTGGACGAATATGGAAAGAACAGAACTCTGACTCTGGTGTGTGCATACCTAACCTATGTACCTGATAGGGATTGATGTGATATCCGACGCAATCGTGTAATTTGGTTGAGTTTAAGCTCATGGTTTGCGAGTAGCCTCAAGTTAGAGAGAGCTGTAAAAATGTATTGGAATTGGGAGTTTGTGGTTAATGACAAGTCACGGTTGCTTGTTTTTACCTTCATTGAGGTTAGTTATGTCACTTGTGTTGTACAAAACCTAGTGCGATCTCTTGGCATGGTCGGAATGTTTTGAATGAAATTGCGTTCAAGTAAAGCACGTTCTTTTGAATGGAAACGACCAAGACAAAAGGTAAGATTTAGATTTTGCTATACCAAAAACTAACGTAATGATTAAAGCACAATCAACCCTTTGATTAACTTTGGGTCAAATAACATGGCTCTATGGGTTTTTTTGTTTTTTCTATGTTACTTTACTAGTAAATTTTGAGCATGATGAATCAAACACAATCTGTAGGTACAAAATGGTTACTAAACGTAACTCCGTAAATAACATTTTGGGGGTACTTAGATTTTTTTTTTTCAAATTGCATTCACACCAATTTGCACTTTGCAGTATTTCTGAGAACTATATTAAAGATACAAAGTGGGATGATTAACTTACAACAAACACTAAGCATGTCAAATAGTTGAAGGACGAGAAATCTTATATCTCTCCATTTTACGATTGGACTACGTCTGTGTGAGTGATCACCTTTTATTAATATTATCAAGACGGATTGGTTTAACCGAATTGGCGGAAAATTGAACATTTTTTCTAGTCAAGGCCCGATTTTTCTAGTTGATGTCATCGTGCTAAATCGACTAAGTAATTGAGGGTCTAACAGCATTCAAAAAAAAAAAACTAAAAGTGCATTTGGAAGCGGTATTGGTATCTGTAAGGTCCATAGAATTTGCAATCGATGTGATTCACGTCTCAAAATTTATAAATGACCATCTTATTCTAAAATGACAAATAAATATTTATATTATATTTTATGAGTTTTCCAATTTAGAATGGTATCCAAACCACAAAACAATATACTACTGTGCATAAAAACGTATTCGGAACATAACATTAATATTTTGTATTAATTTGAATGACTAAGTTGGAATAAGTTGCATGAAATTTAAAAATTCTACCTCTTATCAAATAATTTAGTTTTGACAAATTTTGTATAAAAGTGAAATTTCAAAGTACCATTAGGGATTTGCAAATTTCAACACAATATCAAACAAACATGATATTTGCAAATGTGGTATTTTGAAGTTTCATCTCCAATTGAATTTTCAAGTTGAAGTGACGTATCCAAATGCAACCTGATAGAATTTAATTTTCTTATGAAATTGGAAATAGAATTGGAACTTAAATTGTTATACAACTTTTTTTATGCGCTGGTTCTTTCCAACAAAAATGGTTAATAAATTCAACATACAAATAAGAGTTCATGGCTTCAGGCTCATTAGGAAGATACACTATACTAATACATATTCACATAAGAATTTTTTTTGAAATAATGTTGAAAAAAAAGAATATTGGAAGAATATGAATCTGAAAAAATTATTTTGCAGACTATGTTTTTCATTAAACAAAAACGACATCACGGATGTCGTTTTTAGACCGAAATGAAAATGGAATCTATGATGTCGTTTTTTATTTCGGGAAATATCGGTCGATGTGTTAACTTATGGGAGCAAGACATGCATCAAAAAATTTATTTAGGGAAGTATCGGTCGATGTGTTAACTTATGGGAGCAAGACATGCATCACTCACTTTTGTATATAAACAAGACACACAATACATAAATCAACAGCTAAGCTGAATCCATCTTTTTCATTTTAAGAGTTGAATAATTTTTTATACTAGCGACGGGTTAGTCAAGGGTTGGAAGGGGGCAATGCTCCCTGGAAGCCAAACACAATGTTTTTTTGGACTTGAGATTTATTAATAATTCTATATCAATTTTGTTACTAATATTTGGGAGAACCAGCTAGCTCTGGGTTCGAGTGACATTTCACCCCTAACCACAACTCATCCGCTGATTCTTCAACATCAGTCGGTTCGGACCTAGAAGGCACAAGAAGACTTCCAATAGTCTGAGTCTCGGGACAGAAGCTCCATCTGCAAGGGACTTCTTCTCAACCTTCTGAGCAGAGTGAAAGTCAGGCTTGTCGTCTAAAAGAAGGCAAATTTTTTGGTCTCATGTGTTTTAAGCTCATGATTGCAATTAGGATTCTCTAATTGCTGTATAAATAGGACTGCCAACAATTACTAATAAATATCCAAGCCCAAAAATCACCAGGAAACAAGACCTCTGACTAACCCGTTGTTAGTTTAACATGTCCTAGGTAAAAACGACATCTCGAAATATAAAAAAACAATGAAAACTAACATGAACTTTGTTTGTCGCTAAAGAGAGTGAGTAATAAAGTGTGGGGAGTGATTTAGAGGTGGGAGGAGGAAGAGGGGGTCGGGCGACTCCTTTCTGCCCTAGGTAAAAACATATGTGATGTTTTCATTTAGAATAAAAAAAAGACATCAATAGTCATTTTTGTTAAATGAAAACGACATCACAAGTGTTGTCAAGAAGTATAGTTTGCAAAATAAGTTTTCAAGATTCATATTCTTCCAAAAAAAAATTCCAACATTATTTCAAAAAAAATCCTTCACATAATATTAGGAAAATTCCTATACACAAATTCCTATACACATAATATTAGGAAAATTCCTATACACAAATTCCTACACATAATATGAGGAAGAGGTGGTGTATATGTTATTGCACCTCCCTGTTGTGCTCTACTAATACAAAAGCTCATTCTATCAATTTGACAGACATCTTTCAGTTAGGTCCATCAGTTCAGTGGCTCAAACTCACTAAAAAACAAATTTCAGTTCTATATGAACTACTGATTCCTGGTTTGCTCATCATCTCCTCCAAGAGCCTATTGTTATTTCAACAAATATAAAATCTGATTCCACAAAACTCTTCGATGAAAACCCAATCGACCAGATAGAACAGAAGCACTGATTACATTGGAGTGGAGGGTTCAAGATGGATTCTTTGTCAGATACGATAATATGCGTCATTGTCACTTTGTAGGTGGGAGTATTTCCTTGTTTTCTGCTGGAATTTTCCAGTCTTTTTGTTGTGTTGCTTCAACATACTGCTCAGCAAGCTTCTTCACCTTCTCTCCTTCCTTGATGAGGAAATTCGCATTCTTTGCACCATCGTGGTACCTCATGACCTTTTCTCTTGTTTTACCAACAGTCCATCTGTACTGTTCGACTGTGATGATTCCGCTTTTACACAATGGCCTGATGTGCTCCTTGATGTATGCCTCCACCTGCATTATATCAGAATCCGTTCCAACCCAAGGACAGGAAAAGTAAATTAGTTCAGATTAGGAAATGGTTTAGATGCTTGGATACTTGTCAAAATCTATTTCCGTCGAGGAAAACTAAGGTCAACTGCTTTTCACCTAAAATTGATGAGATCAAAAGTAAATCACCAATCAATAGATAATAAATCAATAATCTCCAGACTAGTGTAGACCTAATGTTGTTAATGCCTCAAGTCTTTTCTAACTTAATTATTTATATACCATTCATGATTCATGTACTCCACCCCAAAATTAGAAAAAGTTGTTGCTAGGTGACCTTGAATAAATTTGGACCACAATCACTCATTACTACATTCAGATCTGCCTCACAAGGAATATGCATTACTAATAAATAAAAATCTGAACACAGATTATGATCAACGCACTTGTGTTGGAACTTGGAAGTAATGTCAGGAAAAATAATTAAAGCATGAACCCCCTGATATCCTAAATGGTTATCACAGATATGGTAACGAATGGAAAAAAGATTAACAGGCAACAAACTAATATTCAGAGTTTTCAGATTTCACAACATGCAATACAAGCCAATAGCAGCATACCTTTAGAGAAACCGAATCTTTGGTTTCAGATGGTTTCTCAGGTTTCTTCTGTTGCATCCATTCCTTTGATGAACGCTCTTCAAGCTTTACATTGCTAACAAGTAGCGCATCTTCCACAATTTTGTTTTGAGAACACTTTTCATTTTGGGGTCCAACATCTGAGATGCTATTTTGCAATTTTTGGCTTTCGTTTTCATCCCCAACGGAATTCTCAATTGTACTGTCCACTTCTTTCTCTGAGCAACTTTCTCTTGAATTATCCCTTTTAAAACCACATGTCTCTTCATCAGATGCTAATGTGGGTTGCTCGTGTTTTTCTTTACATGAGTGTATAACAGGATCTAGATGATCAAATGTAGTTTTCAAGCTCCAGTTTCGCATAGACTCCTCTTTTTCAAATGTAGGCACAGAGGGAGAATCAAGTGGTGGCTCCACTGCAACCATAAACTTGTCAGATCCGAATGCCATATTTTCTTCAATAGCTGAAGCTTTATCTGGGTCATTATCATCTTTCTCACTCTGTTCAAACTTCTCACGGTCAGGTTCCTGAAGTACCTCAATTCTAGAGATTTTGGGAACTGCACCATCACCACCGTCTCTCAACTTATATGCAGAATTTAACTCAGCATCAGAATGAGTATTGGCATTTTGAAGATTTTCTTTATTAATTTGAGAAGTATTCTCACTATTGGGGTCATTAGAAGATCGAACAGGACTACTTGGGGGAGAATCAGAGAAAAGACCCGTCATTTTCAATGCTTCCTCTGCACTGTCATATTGCTCGACAGTTGAAACACTTGATTCTTCATTTACCAACTTGATATCTTCGGCCGAGCCCCTTGTGTTGTGAAAGGCAACCTTTTCAGCTGTTTCGGGCTTGAAGTTCACCATGTGCTGAGAACAAAGATTAATATAGATTGGCTTGCTGTTTGATCTTTCAAAGATCAAACTTTCCACATTAATAGCATCTGCAACTGCTAGTTCTGTAGCAGCAGTTCTCTGAATAACAGGCAGGTTTGTCTTCCCCAAGTACAACTCTGTGAGACGATAAAGCTGTGCCTGTAATTGGAATCATCAGAAAGCAAGACAGAAGTGTCTCAGTTCCTCAAGAGTGCAGTCAGGCATATCCATATTAATTTACAGAATACATGAATTGTCAAAATAACGAAAACACCCAAATACCAATTTACCAGGAAAAGGGGAACCATTATAAGTGAAGACAGTAGAACAAATTTAGCAAATTGAAACTTTTTTTTTACCTGCCTAACTTTCAGCGGGACTTTGTTGTGGTGGCCTGGAGTTACTACAGGCCTCATGTCTGCAGGTAGTTCAGCCTGACTCCACCATTAATTACAAGTTGTTGAGACACTTGGAGATAAACTAAAACCAGCGAATGACCAACTGAAAAGATTTAACTTACCAAAAGAGGATACATGCCTTTCAATTCACTATTATCGTTGTGTTCCTTCTGAAGTGGGCATCCTGCAGTCGATGCATTTTTTCTTGCAAGAATATCCAGAGCCCATTTCTTTTTGTCAGCTTTCTCAGTAGGAGGCTGATTTGAAAATGCAGAAACAGAAGGCTGTCCCCCTGCCTTCTGCTTTCCTACATCTTTGGCATTACCCAACTGTCCCGCTGTGACCTTCGAGATGACGGCTTTCTTGGCATGAACAGACAAAGAGGTTTTAAACCTTTCGGAGCTAGATAACACACTGGAATTTTTGGTAGTATAATTTCCATGATTCAGATCAGAATCCTTTACAGAATGACTGTCCGTCTGTTGACTATCTTTCACTGGTTTACAACTCATGGAAGATTCTGCTAGTGCAGATAGAGGCCGAATACTCTCTTTTCTAGGAAAGAGAGAGGTGTCTGCTAAATATACCCTAGACAAAATGGTTTTTTTATCATCGTCGGCATCTTCATTCATTTCTGAGTCCTCCGAGGAACTAACTTTTTTTAGGAGAGCAAGCACAGACTGCAATGTTTCAACTTTCTCATGTTTGGCACTCATAGATCTGTGCTTCCAAAACTCTATCTCCCAGTCCCTATCCCATAAATGCCTCCGTCTTCCACTTGCTGTTCCATAGATCTTTTTAGTTAGGTTGTCGCGTGTTTTTCCTGTTCGCAACATTGACCTTTTCATTCGTAAAAGTTGAGTGTTAACCTTATTCACTGGACCAATTTGTGGCCCAGCTACTGCAGCCCGAAATGCTGCAAGAAGCTTCTTATCGAAAGCTTCATCTTTCCCAAAATCTTTTGAAGGATTCATGCTAACTATTTCTTTTATTTCGCTTTTCAGTTTCTGAACAAGAACAGGTGAATCTTTGTCTTCATCTACTCGTAAGATCTTTTTTAGTCTAACCCCACCTGTACTATTCATCTTAGGTTTATCTGTAGAGCTTGCAGCTACCACCAACCGATTGGAAGATTTACAACCACCTCCTTGAACTATACTCATGATATCAGAAGTACTAGTTTCCATATCACCGCCATACATTGATTCTTCATTGCCTGAAAGTTCATTTTCCTTATCAGTGCCTTTAGATCCAACCGAGACAGTGGTATTCGCAGGACATCTAAAAGATGCCACCTGAGAACTTTCACACGACTTGGGTCGTTTTGGACGAATTCCATCTTCTTCAACATGTGAACCTGCTTGTTTTTCCATAGTTTGCTCATTCGAACAAATCTCACTTCTGTTAAACAAAAAAGGAAATTTCATTAATGCAAATATTTTTCCCATATTGGATGACCAGAAGATCGAAAAACTGTTTTCAAAATAAACATTCTTCAAGACAAAAAGAACACCATGGATAGGGGTAGTCAAGATTTTGAATTATTAGGCAGTACAAGAAACACAACTTAAAACAATCATTTCAAGGAAAAGGTCTAACATTTATGTAACACGAATGAAGAGAATGCTAAACCATCTGACGCATTAAAAGTAGTCTCACAAACAGACAGCATACAAACCTTTCTATTCTTTTCTTGCAATGCCCATTGAAAGCATTCTGCACGTGAGTTTTCTCACCAGCAATTGAAGTAATCTTATCACCTAGAATACGTAAAAGAACAAGATTATAAAGTGAAGAAAAAACATCACTGCCATCTTCCCACTTCTACCTTTAATTTAATGGAAATAAATCTGAAAAAAGAAATCAAAAGTTAGGATTACCACAGGCCTGGTGATTTTAAATTAATATATACCTGTAAAAGTTTTAACCTCTGTTTCCTGATAAGTGGCGGCATCATCACCTAACAATAAGAGAATGGTGGAATCAGGGAGGAAGTCTGAGCAACTAACAAGATGCAGTTTTGTATGGAAAGATAAATACCCTTTGTAAGTCCAGATGACATAGTGTTGGCCTGAGATTCATCCTCTCGTGGGGGCAACACCTTGGGATTATCGTTATGTTGTTCTTGCCCTGTAAAGGTTTCAGGTTAAGAAAGATAATTGTTTCACTTCAAATAATGAAACTAGTAAAATAAGAGTTGATGATAATTTTTTTGTGAGGGTGATTATTGGCCTGATACTACCTTCGGATGATCCACCATTCAATGAGTGAAATACTAATAAATTTTTCTTTAACTCGGCACCTTGTGTGGTTATCGTCCTGCCAGATGATAGACTAATGGGTGATATAAATGCATCTTGAATTTGTCCAGCATGCATATTATATCTTGACTCAGCAATAGGACTGAACACCTCGAAATTTTCTTGTGGCATAATAAAACAACTTGAAGATCCCTTTTCACTTTCTGAGACTTTACATGTAGTCACAAACTGGTCAGCAGAAGCTACCTCATTTGACTGCTTTCCATCAACCATTGAGACAACAATAGCTGTCTCACCAGCATCGGCAATAGATATCGACACCTTCCCGGGGAAATTGATGTCACCTGAATTTAAATTGTCAAAACTTCTTCTGTCATAATTCTGAGAAGCTTCAAAGGTTATGCATCTACAGTAAACAAATACAAACTTCTAGTCAGAAACCAAAAACACTGGATTGTATAAATACGACAAGGAACAAAAGCTGTGCAAAAGAAAAAAGAACAAGAACTTAGTCAGAATTAGCATTGGGAGATTCACTATTTTTATGTACAAAGTCTCAATAAGTAGGAAATTCTTTAATCAATTCTGAGATTGCAAAAGGAAATAAAGTTTACATAAGTACACAGACAATAACCTACATTTATTACCTAGGGCAAAGCCATGAAGCTCCTGATGCATTATTAGGGTCAAATCCTACACAAAAGGCATGATACCTGTCTCAATTAACAACCACCGCCAGTCAGTTTAACAATAAAAAACATAGGAGATTAAAGTTAAAAAGGATAGTTTTCATCGGGAAAATAATTAATCCAAAAGGGATTTTCCCCATTCAAAATAGTTAGATAACTCTATCATATTAGTTTAGCTTATAGCAGCATAAGCTGAAGGGTGACACGATACAGAAAGCAAATGCCTCATGTTTGAGGGGAGAAGTCATCCCAAATGAACAGAAGTGTTAAACTAAAAGTAAAACATAAATAACATGTGAAAATAATATATCCACTCATTGTACTTCAATAATTTAATGCAACTAGAAATTAACTTATTTAGAGAAGTAAAAGTTATGGATGTTATATGGAAAACATATATGGATGATAAGTAGACAAATAAATAACCCACATGCAATTTCGAACTGGTTTTATATTTTAAAAGTTAGAAAGCATCGACAAGTTATTTTAGTAGGTATTATTCTTACTGAACTGTATAGCTATGTAAGTGCCTCCAATCGGAGTGCCAGCTGAAGGCCTAATGGAAATATATGAACTGGACTGAGACGGACACACTTCCCATCCCCCCATCCTACCCCCCTCTCAACTTTCCAGGAGAAGCCGGAAAGGGCACTAGCACTTCGATAAAGAAGATGATAATGAATGCATCTCGTAAAGTATCCAATTTCAGAGAAGGTTGAAACATTGAAACACCAGGAAGGATAATAAATTACCACAAATCACAAGAATCACAAGCTATTGATGTGTCAAGAACAGAATCTTCCCCCTCTGTAGTGAACCCACTCCGCATTTTGCAATTGTCACCATCCAAACACTTAACTGCCTACAAAGGAAGTACATAACAGTGTAAAGTGCAAAGGTAAGATCATCAGGATAATTTTGCTACAAAAACATACGTTTGTAACTCTGAAGAAAAACAGTTAAAAAGACGGACAGAAAAACACACGTAAATCTATATTACATCTTCATTGATATAATATGATGGGAAGGACAGAGTGCCGTTTGGCTCTTGACTCCAATCATCTTCTCTGAAAAAATGAGGCAATTTAGTACAATAGAGTATTTTCATATGCTTTTCAGCCTAGAATGAATAATTTGCATGCTCCTTGATTACCTGAAGTCATCTTGATCTGTAGAAGATAGTAAAAAAAGGAAGAAGGAAGATATAATATGCTGTTTATCTTAAGATTTATCTGAACATAGCAACATTAGCTTGGGCAGCGATCTTAAAATTAAGGTTGTGTATGGGATACCCAAGGGAAAAATAGATATTCGGTTTAAAATTGGATGATGATGGGTGTACATGAACTCCTAGATAACAAAATGTTAGTAGGTTAACTGCACCATTAACACCTTGCATTTTGTTAACAGAATAATAAATTGCTGAAGTAGGAATACAGTGTCATACCTCAGTAGTGAGTGTTCCTCAACATTCAAGTTCCCAGGGGTGTCATCATCACAGACCTTCAAAGAACGCATGTTTAGTATCGGGACAAGCTATGAACTCAAAAAACCATATCTTAAAATGTCTAAAGAACTTGAGGTTTTAAGTACCATGTATAAACTTATAGTCTGCAGTTTGTAACAAATTAGTAAAACAAAGTGCGAAGTGGTACTGAAGTTCTTGAATGAATTAAAATTAAATCATCTTCTAAATCCATAGGAAACAAGTAGAAAATAAAAACAATATACAATTCTTATGCCTCACATAGGAAATGGATGCATAATCATAATAAACCTTTCGAATGAATAAATTTCGGAAGGAAACCTCCCTTTTGCGTGCAAAACGAAGACCCATTGACGAATTTACGTTCCCATGAGAAATTTACATTTTCTATAGAAGAAATAATATTAAGAAACACAAAAAAAGACATTCAAGAGGGTGCTCTTTTTTAAGAATCAAGTGAACATATATTCTTGCATATTCATCAAATAGTTCACATGTTTCCCTTTTCACTTATGAAACCAACAAATTCACTTCTCTAATTTGCACATATCCGATATAAAGCAAATATAAGCTTTTTTAATTCACATTTGAACCAATAGTAACTCTAATTTAAATCAACATATTATTCTTAATGCTTTCCCTAATATTTGTCATGATTTTCCTTCAATGCAAATGTCATAAGCTAGGAATTTGGATCATTATTTTGTTATCTAGCAAGTCAAAAGCACTACAATGTCAAAAAATTATGAATTACTTGTGAAATATAATGAACGAGAAACACTTTCAATATTCAACTAAAACTCTTTTTAATAGCAATCACAAGCAATTTCATATGTTAATAATTGAGAAATGTCTTACATGTAGAATATTGAATTCAATCAAGTCATTACATTCATAAATAAAAATTCTTTAAACTTCACCTTGTGTTTCACTTCACAACAAATTACTTGAACCGCTGAACCTAACCACCAAAACCCCTTAGATAATTCTAAATTGTATTGCCTTCACTTGTTACAATTGTTTGTCATTGGTATTAACTTTATCGAATGAAATGCACAAAGGTGAGAAAATGTTGAGAACTTCATGTCAGAGAATATTTGTAACTGATATGTGGACAAGTACTCTGAGAATTAATTACATGAACCTCTTAGTCTATTTTCTTAATGAAAGCTAGAATTCGCATAAAAGTATTTAAAAGTTGTCAGGATTTTAGTAAAAATATAAGATTATAACGTACATTGTTGATAAATGTCTAATTCTGTGAGACTTGGAAGAATGTTGTTTATGGTGATAGTATGATGTCGGTTCTCATGATGTTGTGTATCCGCATTTAGAAAAATGACAAAAAAGAATGTCAATGATGGTAAAAAAATCATATAAGATACGTTGCTCATATGATTACCACCATTTGGTGAGATGGAATGGAAAGACAAGAAACCAAAGAATGTTTGGACATAGTTACAATTCTTCAGAAATATGTTATGGTTTCTTCAGTTCAGTTACAATTATTCAAGGAATTTGTTATGAAACACAAGGTGAACTGCAAATAGCATTTTGTCTATGAATGCGTCGAGAGAATTTTCTTTATCAATTCGTCCAGTGAATGTAATATGGTCATTATGTTAGTCACGACTTCGGAGTGTAGTATATTTATGGGGGGATGAATATCCCTTATAACTTAGAAATTAAGAGTTCAAAGGCTCAATTTGGTAAGGATTGAAAATTAATAGCAAGTTGGTAGTATTGTTTTAAAGAGTTAATAGTCTTTAACTAATGTGTTTCAGGTTCATTATATTTCACAACTCATTAGTTTTTTTTACATTTCTCATGTTTTTTGACTTATTTAATAATAAGACAAGACAGAAAGCAATGTTTATGACATTTCTAATGAAGGCGAAGTACAAAAAATATTGAGAAAATGATTGAGAAGATGAAACTATTGAGTTACATTAGTCTTCTTAATTTGAATGTGAAGCTAGCACGTGTTGCGTTTTCTTTTCATCAAATGTATAAACAATAAAAAGACAGGTTGATTGCACAAGTGAAAAAGCAAGCATGTGGACAGTGGACTATTTTAGAAGTACATAAGAATATGTACTCACTTAGTTCATAAAGCTTGCAAAAGTTGACATGATAGACATCAAAGTTTTGCTTAGTCTTACTTTAGAAGGTAGTCTATTAGATTTCGGAATATATATATATATCGAGGATATCTTGAAAAGTTGGAATCTGATTGAAGGAATTCCAAGTTTGAACGGTATTTGATTGATTAGTCAGGCCAGAATAAACGACGAACCGGCATGTCGACTTGGTGACAGATTAACGAATATCTAATTGTCGTATATAGTGCTTATTAAGTTTACAAAGAGTCAATTCAAATCCACTAAAATATACTTACAGGACATGTTATTAGCTGAAACTCATTCTTGCAAAGTGGACAAAGATTCGTTATAGTAGCCCAGTTGTCAATGCATGCAAAGCAGAACCTGTAGCGCAAATACAATGTTATGAACCTGAGGTGCAAAAGAAATAGACATTGTACACCTAGAATATCATTGCTCTCCTTTAAATTCAAACTAGAGTAAGGCAAATACAAAGACCCAAACTTTGATCAAGGAAATATAACAAATAAAGATACCAAAGTATACAATGTAGCTACAACTTAGTATAAATCATGTGATGGCAAATACTTGACAAGCTAAATAAATCAAAATAGAGCATTCACTTGTGGAGCTTACCAGTGATTGCAACCATCCAAAACACCTCTGTCAATGACAATGTCCATGCATATCCCACAACCTTCATTTGCATAGGCAGCATCGTCCTATGAAAGAAAGACATCAAGACCGTAAACAACTTCAGCAATTTGCTTTCACACAAAAAAATAAAAGTGTGATAAACTCAACAGTAACATGTTGGCTAATCTGAGATCTAATATTTTCAAGTGCATATAAATATTGGCAAATTCAGGTACAAAGAACATACAGCAAATGTCAGGCTTAACTTCATTGAAGACAATTTCCCTCATATTAGTCATTCAAACCACAAAGAAGATTGCTGGCTTCTTATAAGTGATAATTTCTTCCGTAACAGCTTCTAAAGGTTAAAACCCAAAGATAATTTTGAGTATCAGTGATTGCTTTATCTCTTTTTGACAGATTACTTCGTGTTATTTTATCTCTAAAGAATCGTCAACAAACAACAATGCAAAGAGTCGTTTGCTGATTAATGTTTTTTTCTAAACCATACCAGACCAATCAGTCAAGATATCATCCGTCTAACATTGCCAAGTTTCCTATTTTCCATTGAACAATTGCTGATTAAGCACAAAATCATTAACGAGTTTCCTTTCCCTGTTAGTAATAATTAGTACCTTCATCTAATGGTTAAGAGTGACTCTGGGATAGGGTGAAACCAAAGATACTATAGTCATCTGAAAAGATTATCATATCCACTGATCAATTTCTGGTGACATTTATGGACACAATTGCTGATGCGGGTAGATGTGCAAATTTCAATATACCAGTATTTTGCTTAATGAACCTGTGAACTATAGTACATCTCAATAATTGTACAAAGAAGGTTGTTGTTTAACGTACACTAAAATTTGATTTACATCTTGAACTGGGTGCAATTTTTCAATGTAATATTGAACCCATATTAATGCAAATACTTTCTCAAAATTCAAATATGTTAATATTTTATACGCACAAAACGTCTGCAGATCTTTGCTCTGGTAAAGGAAAACATGGTCTCTACATAGAGTCCACATAACTTCATTAGACTAGTATTCGCCAGGTAAAATAATAATTAATATTTAATAAATAAAGACATTGTGATCGTGATAGCCAAGGGAATTAGAAAGTACGATGTAGTCATCGACATTGAGCTCTTCCTCTGCAAATTCCTCATTGTAACCCAACTCAAGATCCATTGTGTCTATCACAGCCTAATGGACTTCCTTTTTATCTGCAAACAAATATAACTGAGTAACACATAAAGCACTAAAAAAGGAAAAATATGAAGATTCACAAGTAACAGTATTGACCCAAAAATCAATAATGTTTTTAAGTCATGTGACAAAAAAGTAGTTTATATTTCACAAAAAAAAGTTACGTTGATTTATTAATATGATATAAAATTCGGCTACAAAGATTACACCCACACATTGTGGAGTGAACAATATCAAAGGAACAAAATTACAGGTTAAAGTTCACCTCCTAAGCAGTAGCAAAACCAAGAATTTCTATGCCAAGGGTGTACAGTTTAAAACACAAAAAAGTTTTAGTAAAATTATCATTTACTTACATTCTTAGCTAACTCACATTAATACAATTTAGCACAATTTACTTGACCATGTTTTCAGGTCTTTACAGTATCTCACTTTCAAGCTATAGCTAATTTCAAATACAAACTTTTCAATTACTCAGTAACATTTTTACTAGTAAACTCTTACCCAAACAAGAGCCACATTAAAACCGAAGATAGATTAATAAGTTTTCTATAATTGCTTTATCTGAAAATCCATGATTTGCGAGAAAAACTTAAGCAAAATAGAAGAAAAGAGTAAACATCTTTTTGGTTAAAAATCATGTTCCGGATCAATATTTAAGTTCCAGAGGTTTAAGAATGACATCCAACTTACAAGCCACATTATCAAAACCATAGCTTCAATTAAACGAGGCGTTCGGATAAAATCACATTCCTAACCAATCTTCAACAAATTTCTATCAAACTTTTCATGACTCATAACCTCAGAACCGAAAAGATATTAACAGGTTTTCTATCAGTGACTTCAACTGAAAATGTAAATCCATGATTTGCACTACAAATATAGTCAAAAAAGAAGAAAAGAGTAAAAATCACATATTCACATTCTTAACCATTTCCGTAGTTTCTTCTACACATTTCGATAAAAAAGAAGGCGAATTTTTAATCGTTTTTCTCCCTAAAACTGCACGAAACCCTTTCCCTTTACTCGAAAAAAACCCTAAACAAGTACAAACCACATCCGATAAAATCTCGATCTCTCGGAAGAAAAGGGGAAAGATAGGAACAAAAACTGGTCGGAATATGAGGTTTTTCGTGGAAAATTAGGGGAAGGGAAAGAAGGCTTTGGAGGTGAGAGGAGAGATGGAGGAACAGAGTTGTGTTACCAGAAAAGAAAACTAACAAGTTTTTCTGTTGGTTTTGTTTTGGGTGTGAGGGACCTGAAGGTTTTCTGCGTCAGATTTTGGGGAAATCTATTTTTTTTCTTCAAATCTACGGAAAAACTCAAGCTTTTCGTTTGTTTTTTTTTCGATTTTGAATGCTAATGAGAGAGTTTCGTTATTTGGTCATAATGAAATGATAATATCTTTTGTTTAGTTAAATGGAAGCAAATTTATGAAGAGTTTTTTGCTTGATACATTCGAGAAATAGTGCAATTGGACCTCTACGTATGGACTTTCGTAAATGCCTCAGGTTAGGGGTGAACAAGGACCGGTCTGGGTTTCGGTCTGGTCCGGTCTTCGGTATGTGATCCAGAGTCAATCCAGTTTCGGTCTGGTCTAGTTTTTTTTTTTTAAATTTCAAGGTAAAAAAACTGGTTCTTGACTGGACCAGAACGGACCCAACCAGTTCGGGATCCGGAGCCAATCTGGTTTGGGGTCCGGAACCAATCTGGTTTGGGGTCCGGAGCCAATCTGGTTCTGATCCAGTCCGGATCGGACAGGTTGTTCACCCCTACCTCAGGCGCACCGTGTACATGCTGTTCTCCACCAAAATTAATTTGGTACTCCAAGATTACAGGTCAAGTTTGTTATAACTTTGTTAGGTAATTTGTAGTTTTAATCTTTTTTAATAAATAATAATGTCCTCAAATCTGGAAGTTCCAACACAACATTGCAAAACTTGCACTCTAACTAAGTTGTAATTTGGGTGGGTCAAACTTGCCAAATCCGACTTGGTGTATCTGGGTATGGTTGAAATTTCCAACAAGTTTCAAAAATAAAACCCACGAACTTGCCAACATGATTCCTTAGTGGATCACGTTAGGGGAAAGCAAAAACTCAAACTCCTCAACCCGTTAGAATATATAATAATAAAGGAAAACGATTATTGGACGCGCGCGTCACGTACGCGTCCGTTGTGGAGTCCGACGTGTAGCACCATTTCTACGTCAATATATTTTTCTCAGGAAAGTTGGGCTCTACATTCTAGACGACGTTTAATTTTCAAATACATGTTATTGTTCACTTTCCGAATTTGGTTATTACATCTTTCCAAAAATAGAAGTTTTTGTCTTCCCTCTCATCTCTTCCTTAGTTTGTCTTCCAACCTTAACACGTACGTGACGATTGATATTGTTGCACACGTCGACCAGCAAGAACACCAGGCGCGCGCAAACCTTTTGCGCCATACGTGGGAATGTCTTTCAAAGCCTTTGAAGAGACCCGAGAGTTTTACACCTCCTGCGCGAATGTTAATGGATTCAGCATGAAGATCAGACATTCTCATTACAAGGATGGCGTCATCAAGAGGGCTACTTTGACGTGTTCCAAAGAGTGTTGTCCACCCACTAACCAAGGTCGGGGTGTTGTTCATTCTCGGTTGTCTATGCGCATCAACTATCCTGCGTGTGTACATAGTCGAGTCTTTCTCCTTTTGTTTTGTTTTCTTTTGTTTGTATTGTTAGGGTCATGTTAGTGTGTTGCATTTAATATCGATATATTTGTCTAGCATTATCCTATCTTCATTTGCTTGCCTAGTGTTTTAAATTTTCCATTTCTTTCAAAAATTTCATGTGTTTGCAAAAAAAATTATTTTGTGGGTTTTACGTGTGTTTAGCATTTGCAAAACCGTTGAGAGACAAAGTAAAAAGGAAGCTCTCAGAATTGACTTGAACTTGATGTATTAGGATATCTAATACACCAATTTTAATTCCTATATGTAGTCGTAAGGATACACCCCGTTTTCCCCTCGACAGGAAAGTTATCATAGAGTTTCAGTACTTAAATAAGTAAAGAACTCCACCCTAGACCTAGTGAGTCAAAGAATTCGTGTTTGTTAGTATATGGAAGTTTGTCGTAGTCAGGGACCATTAAACTCCTGTAGTGAAACCTTAAGTGTAGGGATTTTGGTTCATGTGTAGACAAGAAATAAGTGAGTAAGTGTTCTCTCTTCTCGCACAGCTCATATCACTCGAGAAATTAGGTTCGAGGAGATTTAGTGTCTGGTGTTTTTAAGTCATCTGACTTGGGATGCACTAACTGAACTCCTGTTACATGGGTGGTAAGGATAGTGTAAGTTTTCATAGGCAATAATGCACGAAACCTGACCACGAAAGAATTACCCATCAACTAGTAAAAATAATAATAATATAAAAAAATGGTAATACAAGTAAGAACCTTAATGGACTTGTATCACTTGAGGATATTAAGGTTGCACATGTCTTTCACTTAAGTCATTAATTAACTTGCACGAATGATGCATTAGGCTAGGTGTGTGGACTTGATACATATATAAAGTCGGCCCGTAGAATTACCGTGTCGAATGATCGACAAAAGTAGGTCTATCGAGTTATGTTGCTAGGTTAGATAATGCATCAATGTTCGGATTTTGTGGGTATATCCGCTGAAAACCCTCAGGAGACATCACTCCTCCTCCTTGGCGACAAATAGGTTTAACGACTTGTTGCACGTGCTAAGTGCAACTGTGATTCCTACGAAAGTGAGTTAGAATTTCTTATTTTTTATATGCTTTTCTTTTCTCTCATATTTTCTTTTCTTTTGTTTTGCTTGGGACTAGCAAAATGTAAGTGTGGGGGTATGTGATGTGATTTGTAGCATATCATACATTGCATTCATGCTATATATCATTTATTTCACCCCAATTTTGTGCTACTCGAGTGTTTATTTAATGTGTTTCAGGGTTCAGGCAATAAAGAAGAGAAAATGAGCTAAACGCAAGAAGAATGAGCTGATTTGGAAGGTTCTGGACTTGTTTGTAATGCCAAGGATTGGATTGTAACTCAGAAAGGACCCAAGTGAAAACCCGGAGGGACTTAACTGCAAAGAAAAATATGTTGGTTGCAAAAGTCCAGAATCTCCTGAACCTGAGGAGTAATTCGACAATTAAAACCAATAGCTTCGGGCGCACCCCACGTGTTTATTATGTTAGCCAAAGTTGTGGTTAAAATTTGGAGGTGATCGGATCAAGATCCGCCAGTGGCGGATCCAGTTAAGAGTTTGACCCTCAAATTGTGGTCGCGGGTCGGGTTGTCGGGTCAGAGCATTCCAGAACCTCCAGATCTGATTTACAGTCGTCCGATTATGCTCATATCCATCCAAACCCTTTAATCTTTTATAAATAGACTTGTAATGCCTCCTCTCCCCTTCTTCTTCCTCCTTCCCCATTAGAATAGGTTTTAGTTTCCTGTGTTTAGTATTGTAAATAAGTGGGTTGGAGAGGAGTAAACTTTATATTTTTATTTCTTAATCTAGTTTAGTTCTTCTTCTTTATGTTGATGTTTCCTTTGATGTATTTTTTATGTTGTGGTTTGCTTAATCTTGTTTTCTTCATTTCCATTACGGGGTTATGTTGTTTTTATGCTTTCTTTAGTTTAGAGATTAGTAGAGAGTAGTCCATCCTCATTGGGGGTGAAGAAGAAAGTGTTGTGATTATGTGATGTATTAGTGTGTGTGTGTGTGTTAATCCTACATTTGAACCTCACATGAGTTCCATAACCATATAATGAGATTTTCACTCTTATCTTTGGTGTTCTAATGCTCTTGAGTGAAGCTTAGCACATACTTAGACTAGTGAGCCTATTTTATGAGGAATGATGAGGTGAGAATAATGATTGAGTGGAAGAAGGAAACATAACATGTGCATGCATGTGCTCATGTTGGTCTCATCCTAATTAATATCTTGTATATTTTAATGATTGTGTTAAATCTTATTTCATGTGGAGACATAGTGGGGTTTGGTCATTATGCATGAGTTCATTTAGCCTCATTTCAATTATTGTCTTGTATGCTTTAATGGTAATGTCTTATCTTATTTCGTGTGGTGGCAAAGTTGGATTTGGTTTTATGGATTTCATGTATTACATGTTGTGATGAGTACAATTGAACACATACACGTACACATATCTCCATCTTCACATTCTTTCTCTACCCCCTAAGGGGTTTAGTTTTATTGTTTGTTTTTCCGATTTCATACGCATCGTAGTGTAATTCCGACCACATTCCTATCTTCTTTCCCTACTCGAGTATGATGGATTTCAACTCACACGCGCTCCCTATGGACTCGACCCGTACCTGTCACCGCTTCATTGTGGTCGTGCACTTGTGGTATTATAACTGATTGAATTAGTGTTCGTATGTTCCTCCGAACCTGAATATGATGATGTTTTTCCCCAAAGTATTCATTATGACCCATATGCATTCACATATAACCCAGGGAGGACATATTCATGGGGAACCATAGAAATACTCAGTATCATACACCATGCCCATCCCAGTATCCTCATACTGAATACCTAGAATTCTACGAACACTTAACTACCAATCATTGGACTCATTCTCAGCCCATCACACACCCAACCTGAAAATTTCCAAAATTCTGACTTGAACCTCACAGTTGACCCCACACTTGATTTCTTTGAACAAACCCTCCAAACGTTCATGCAAACCACTCAAAATTTGATGAAGTCAAACATGAATTCCTTGCAAACTCTGGAAATGCAAGTGAGTCAGATGACACAACAATTTAATGAACATAAGGAGAGTGACCTTTCTTGTCAACATGAGGATTCATCTTCTGATATTGAACCATTACCACATCTATAAATTCAAAGCACAATCTTTGAAAGTCAAACTCCTAGCAAGTCTGAGGGACTTGGGGTTTTAATTCACGATCACTTGGTGGAGGATTCAATTCAAATTGAAAATAACATAGACCAACTTGATTTTGAGTTGACACATGATTGTGCCTTATCGTTTTGTCTCGTAGCCCTTGAGCCACATGATCTTAATGTCGTGCCCCTCAAGGACACACCTTTGGTGGATCAACATCTCCCTAATACTCCTATCTTCATAAGAACTGATGAGGGTAGTGGGATGTCCTTACAAGATATCTTGGGTGGAAGACCCACTTTTCGTTCCCCTGGTGTGTTGAGTAAGCATGACGAGGTTCTTGACAAGGTTCTGACACACTAGCCTGTTGGTTGGAGAGTTTTGATTGATGATCATGATTTTAATACTACAATGGGGGAAACTCTTCTTCAGTTGAGCAATTGTTGGCAAACTCTTGAGTGGTTCAAGCTCTTTTAGTTTGATCATTTGAATCAGACGTCTTTGCGTCCAATTCATGAACCTCTCCCGATATATGGTACACTTTTTGAGGGGCCCCACACGTGAGTATTTTGGCGCGCGTGGTGTGTTGTTCCCATTCCAGGTACATTGATCCACTATGAGGTTCCCTTTCGTTATCATTTCACAAATGACGATGAGAGTTTCTTTTTGTATATAGTTATATTAAAAACATATTTGTTGTCGTGGGTCCCACTTCTTAGGGATGTGGGCTCCATTTGTTAACGTACTTGTATTCTATTCTTAATTATCTCATAGGTTTTAGGGAATTCGTGTTTATGTCCATCAACATGACTATGAACTTCCATTTACGATTCACGTTGGTGAGACCTTTTCATATTCATGCATAAATCCATGTAGTATTATAATCACATTCATTGAGGACAAATGCATGAAGTAAGTGTGGGGGTGATTTACATATGTACATATTCGAGTCTTTTTCCTTTTCTTTTGTTTGTATTGTTAAGGTCTTGATAGTGGGTTGCGTTTTACATTGATATATATTGTTATATCATGATCCTTGGGTGACTTGTTTTCTTTTGCTTGCCTAGTACTTTGAATTTATCATTTCTCTCAAAATCTTCATGTGTTTGCGAAAGAAAATGTTTTGTGGGTTTTGCGTGTGTTTAGCATTTGCAAAACCATTGAGAGACAAAGTTAAGAAGAAATCTCACAGAATTGATGTAAACTTGATGCATTAGGATATCTTGTACACTGATTTTTTGTCATATTTGTAGTCGTAAGGATATACCTCGGTTTTACCTCGGGGGAGAGTAATCATAAGGTTTCAACACTTAAACAAACAAAAAAGTCTACCCTAAACCTAATGAGTTTCCTTCTTACAAAGGAATTCGTGTATGAAAGTTTGTTGAAGTTAGGGGCTCGTAAACTCCTATTGTGAAACCTTAAGTGTAGGGATTTTGTTCATATGTAGATAGAAATAATTTAGTATGGTGTTCTCTCTTCTTGCACGGCTCCTATCACTTGGGAAATTAGGTACGAGGGGAACTTAATACATGATGCTTTCAACTCATCTGACTTGGGATGCACTGACCAAACTCCCACTACAATGGTGGTAGGGATCGCCTTAGGTGGAGAACTGGGGGAAGGTATAAGTGATATTGTGTGTCCTAACAATCATTGGTGCACAAAACCGGACCCTGGGAGAATTAAACACCAACCAGTTTTAACTCCTTCTTCTCCAAAAAGAAAAAAATGAGAAAAAGAAGAAAAAATACGTACAAATCAAAACCTTAATGAGCTTTACACGATGTATCACTTGAGGTTGTTAAGGTTCCCCATGTCATTCACATTAGTCATTAATTAACTTGAATTAATGGTCCCCCAAGCTAGGTGTGTGGACATGATACATATATAGAGTCGGCTCGTAGGATTATCATGTCCAATAATCGACAAAAGGAATTCCATCGAGTCGTTTGCTAGGTTAAATAATGTATCAATGTTCAAATTTTGTAGGTATATCCGTTGAAAACTTTTAGGAGACACCACTCCTCCTTGGCAACAATGAGATTTCACGGCTTGTTGCACGTGTTGGTGCAACCGTGATTCCTACAAAAATGAGTTAGGCATTCTTGTTTTTCGTATGCTTTTCCATTTTTTCATATTTTATCTTTTTTTGTTTTGCTTGGAACTAGCAAAAGGTAAGTGTGGGGGTATTTGATTAGTAGCATATCATACATTGCATTAATGCTATATATCTTTTATTTTATCCTAATTTTGTGCTACTTGAGTATTTCAGATTTTAGGTAATAAACAAGAGAAATGAAGACCAAATGACTGAAATGCAAAAAGAAATGACCCTATTGAAGCATCTTGGACATATTTGTCATGCTCAAGGACCAATTAGCAATTCAGGAATGACCCAGGTTAAAACCTGGAGGGACCTAAGTGTAAAGAAAAATATGTTGGTTGCAAAAGTCCATAATCTCCTCAAGCTGAGGAGTAAGTCAACAATTAAAACCAAATGAGCTCAAACTAACAGTTCCAGGTGCACCCGACTTGTTATTTGGAGGCGATCAGACACAAATGATCCACCAATGGCAGATTAAAATCCACCACTTGCGGATTTGGTTGATCGGTTGGCCCTCAGATTTGTCGAGTGGGTCTGGTTTTCGGGTTAGAGCAATACTCAACATCCATATCTAATTTATAGTCGTCGGATTGCTTCCAGATTTTTTTACACCTCCATTTCTTCTATAAATAGCAATGTTTCTCCTACCTTTAGCCTCTCTTCTTTCTTCTTTCCTCATTAGAGTAGGTTTTATTTCTTACTTAGAGTATGTTTTATTTCTTACTTAGTAGTGTAGTGGGGGAGAAGAGAAACACCATTTTGTAATCTTTCTTTCTTAATCAAGTTTTAGTTTCATGTTCTTTATGTTCTTATCTTTCATTTCATGCACTTTGTATTCCACTACTTTGGTTATATTTAGTTCTTTTACTTGTTCGTGTATTGTTTTTCTTGTGTTCTTTTCTTTGTTATGAATATGATTAGTGAGTAATTCATCCACATTGGGGGTGGAGGATGATGTGAAGAGTGAGTGTTGTTACATTTGTATGTGTTTTAATCTTAATCTTGAAGCTTCAAGTGATTTCCATAGTCATTTTGATGGATTTCTCACTCTTGCATTTGATGTGTTAATGGTCCTAATGGATGCTTAGCACCAGTTTTGGTTAGTGGACCCACTTTATGGGGAATGATGATGTGATGATAAGATTAGAAGTCAGTTTGGGCATAGACCTTTTAAACAGTCTACCGTCTTAGACAAGTTCGACCGACAACTTAAGTATACCACCCTCGTGTGTGACCATCGTGTGCGGGGGCCACCGTTCTTTTATGTACCAAAGGGTCGTTTGCCATGGTATATTGGTTCGACTGGTAGTAGTAAAAGTTTGGAGCTTGAGGCTCTGTTGTTTTCGGTCGGACGGAACCCATTTGCCATTCGACCGTTATGCCGTTAAGTTAATTAGACATGGGCTTAGACCTTCTAAATGATCGACTACCAAATCTCTTTGGTTCGCCCGATGTTACGGAATTCGTTCGACCGGCTATGTTATGGTTTGAACCTTTGACGAATTTGGGGGAAAATGGTCGACAACCTTTCCCGTTTTGGTCTACCGTTGATGCCCAATATTTGATTTTCATGTTCATGTGGTAGTACCACCTTGTCCATGGAAACCCATGATCTCGCCTCGTACGTGTGTGAGGAGGTGACAGTGGGTGCGAGGATCACACCTGTCCAGGGATAGCCGGTTGGAAAGTAGGAATACTTGGTGTTTGTGCCCAACTTTCTGGGAAATGGTTTTGCATCTTGTGTAAGTAACCATTTTGCAGTTTGTGTGAGCAACGCTATTTGCAACTTGTGTGACCACTAAGGTATTTACAGCTTGTGTGAGCATACCTTCGTTGACCGTTGAACCTGTTGGCTTTTTGGCTAATAGTCGTTAATCTGTTTTGATGATTAATCAACATCTCAAAAACATGTATCAATTGAAATATCATTGCTTGCATATATGTGTGCTATCTAACATTTCAGGATTCAAGGTTGAGTTAAATTAAAGATGAAGATTGAAGAGTAGCTAAATTTAAATTCCATGTATTTAGGCTTCAAATGTAACTTGGCACTTGAAATTCATGATTCATTGCATTACACATCACTTAGGATACTTATAGAAGTGTCACATTATTTTCCATATATCCTAGACTTCATTAGAAACTCAACCAAACTCATTAGAACCGAAGAACAGGAAAACTGCACTTAATCGGTCGACCGGTATAACCTTTTGGTTCGACCGTTTTTCACCAGACTTTCCCAGGCAACGAAATTTCTCCCAAACGGTCGACCAAATTCCTTCATCCGTTCGAATGTTCATTTTATCTTTTTTGCCTGTTAGAAATCGGTCGACTGACATATACATTTTGTTCCACCGTTTCTTCATATCTTGTTTTACTGTTATATTTCGGTCGACCGAAATAGTTGTTCTAGTGCAATAAATCTTTCGAAAAATCCCATATTGCATTCTCGAACTAAACACATTGAGGTTAGACATCATTTTCGTAGAGATCATGCAACAAAGGAAGACATTAAGCTAATATTTGTTTCCACTAATGATCAACTTGCGGATATCTTCACAAAACCTTTAAACGTTGATCAATTCATTCATATAAGGCTAAATCTAGGCATGTGCAACTTAAATGACGTATAACTTGAACATTTCATGTGATGTTGTCGAATTTTGATACTTGGTTGTGGTTTCCTTCCAAAAGTTTGCGGAATTATTGGGTGTTTTTCAAAATTGGGCATTTCAAACCTTATTCGGTCGAACCAAAGAGTAGTTCCGTTTGACCGGATTACTGTTTCTCAAAGCAGTTTTTCAAAGTTTTCTCTCGTTCGGTCGACTGCATTATTGTTTTCGGTCGACCGGTCGCTTGCTGTGTTGTTTTTGAGTTTCCCTGGTGTGTTTCGGTCGACCACTTACTCTACTTCGTTCGACCGATTCTCGTGTGATCGACCTGACTTGAGTTCACCTAAGTGTCCGGTCGACCGTTTTTGAGTTTCGGACGACCGTAGCAGTTCTGCGGTCGACCGTGTATGTGTTTTTGTCCAACCGAAAATCACCCAGCAACTTTCACGCATTGTTTCGGTCGACCGACGTCCTCTCTTCGTTCGACCGATTCTCGTGTGATTGACCTGACTTAAGTTCACTTAAGTGTTTAGTCGACCGTGTTTGAGTTTTGGACGACCGTAGCAGTTCTGCGGTCGACAGTGTATGTGTTTTTGTCCAACCGAAAATCACCCAGCAACTTTCACGCATTGTTTTGGTCGACCGACGTCCTCTTATCGTCCGACCGAAAATCGTCAGTACCTCCACCTTCTTTGAAACTTTTCGTTCGGTCGATTGATATCCTTACTTCGTCCGACCGAATCACGTCAGTAGCTTCCCTGGTCTTAAATTTTTTGCTCTCGGTCGGCCGTTTTGTAATTGTCGTCCGACCGATTTTGACCCGTAGTTGTGCGGTCGTGGTTGTTTTGATTTTTTTTAACCCACCGGTCGACCTGAATATGCGAGCGGTCGACCGTTCGTGTTATTTCAGCGCATTTTAAGGCATCTGCGAGGCTTTCTTCCTCATTTCTCCCCTTCCAATCTTGAAACCCTAAGTGTCGCCCCTCTCTTTTCGGTCGACCGCCAAACCTCTCCAGCCGTCCTCCTCTACTCGTCCGTCCATTTTTCGACTCCCCTCGACAACCCTCTTCCTTCTCCACCATCCTCATCCAAAATGGTTCGCTCAAAGATCTCCATCTCTAAGAAACGACCCACTCAAGAGGGGGCTACCAAGCGTCGCTCAAAGAAGAAACAAGACGCACAACCCTCCTCTTCTCGTACTCCGGCTTCTCCGGTACCACACTTGCTTCACTTCTTCCCCGTTGATGATGTCGCTCAAAAAGCTTGGGACGAAAATTTCTCTGTTGCCAACGTCATACCTTGTCGGAAGGTTGAGGTAGCGGATTTCGCTTCGTTTTCGTTAAAACCTCTTTTAGATGCAATTCGATTAACCTATCTACTCACAAAAATTGCATCTAAACCATACTATCCATTCCTTGTCCAACAATTTTATTGCAACCTTCAAAAAGTCCAAAATCATCAATTTCTAACCACTATGATTAATGGCAAGGAATATAGTGTTACACCCGCCCTTTTATCCGACGCTCTTCATTTAGATTCGGGGGGCACCCATATTTACCTTGAGTATCCTCTCGGTGCTCTTCCTAACACTGAACTTGCCAAAATTGTCACTGATTTATATGCCATTCCACCTCCTTTAGTGAACGGTCGATACAAACACAATGCCTCACTTTTACATCCCGTTCCTCGTATCCTTGCCCAAATCGTCTCATACAATCTCCTTCCTAAATTTGGTCATCGTAATGAGATATCTAACATGGCACTCATGTGCATTTATTGTCTCTACAAAGGAATCTTGGTGGATTGGCCAACCTTTATGATCTTGCATATGACTCATCGTAGTGGCTCCTACCTTCCCTATCCTATGTGGCTCTCTACCGTATTTGAACATTGGCAAATCGATGTGAAACAATATCCTTCCTTGGTCTACAAATTTCCTATTTGTAAGACTACTCTCTCTAAAATGAAGTCCCTTGCTCCTTCTTCTCCATCTCTTTCCTCTGCTGAGGATTCAGACGTTAACTCCAAAGAAGAAGGCGAAGAAGAACAAGAAGAAGAGGTCTCCGAAGATCCAAGGTGGATGCCTCGTAATGTTCCTCATGATTCTAGCTCCTGGTGGGGTGAGGGAGACTCTGCTGCTTGGGCTCAAGGGCAGTGGTCATCTTCATCTTCCATTGATCAGTATCGTTTTCAACAACTTTCAAATCAAGTTAAATCTTTCGAGGCCTCCACTTCTGCTCGCTTTGATGCGCTTGAGGCGTCCACTTCTGCTCGCTTCGATGCGTTTGAAGCATCCACATCTGCTCAGCTCGACCGGATTGAAGCTTCTCTTGACTCTCTCTCCTCTCTGCTGCGTGATCAGAGGCTTGGGTGATTCAGTGTTGTTTTTGTGTGGAGCGTGTGTCTCGTATTGTCATTGTATTTCGGTTTATGATGGTGTTGGTTCAGACCTTGGCTTATTGTTGTATTTTGTTTTGAACTTTGAGTAGTTTTTGCCTTTGACGTTGTCTCTTATGTATGTCTTCACTTCTCAGTTTAATGCATGGTTTATTGTTGTCTCTCATGTGTTTGGCTTAATAATCTCGCTTCCGTTATCATATCTCAAATGCTTAAATTGCTTATCATATTATCTTATAAGTCTTTTTATTTATGCCAAAGGGGGAGAAATAAATACATGCTTATAGATATGGGGATCTATAAGATAGGGGTAGCTTTAGATAGTGATTGTGAATGATAAAAATCAAATCTAAACATGTATTTAGATTGATAAGGTGTCATCATCAAAAAGGGGGAGATTGTTGGTTTTTTGGCTAATAATCGTTAATCCGTTTTGATGATTAATTAACATCTCAAAAACATGTATCAATTGAAATATCATTGCTTGCATATATGTGTGTTATCTAACATTTCAGGATTCAAGGTTGAGTTAAATTAAAGATGAAGATTGAAGAGTAGCTAAATTTAAATTCCATGTATTTAGGCTTCAAATGTAACTTGGCACTTGAAATTCATGATTCATTGCATTACACAACACTTAGGATACTTATAGAAGTGTCACATTATTTTCCATATATCCTAGACTTCATTAGAAACTCAACCAAACTCATTAGAACCGAAGAACAGGAAAACTGCACTCAATCGGTCGACCGGTATAACCTTTTGGTTCGACCGTTTTTCACCAGACTTTCCCAGGCAACGAAATTTCTCCCAAACGGTCGACCAAATTCCTTCATCCGTTCGACCGTTCATCCTATCTTTTTTGCCTGTTAGAAATCGGTCGACTGACATATACATTTTGTTCGACCGTTTCTTCATATCCTGTTTTACTGTTATATTTCGGTCGACCGAAATAGTTGTTCTGTTCAACCGTTTCACCATGTCGAGCGAGAAATTATTTTACCAAATACGAATCTTTCAGCCTATCTCTTATCGACACGTGTCCTCTGAGTGGGACTTTCGGTCGACCGAAAGTTCATATCTGTTCGACCGATTGTTTTCCGTATTTGTATTTATTATGACCGTTATACTTGTCGTATACTCCAAAGGTCATATACACATTTTCCTAACTAACCCAAGTTTGGATTTAGTGTTCCGGTCGACCGGACTTCCCTTTACGGTCGACCGAATCTTGATTCTTCCCTGTCTCATTTTTACTAGGCATTTTTTGTCGAACTTTGCACTTACCTCGTTCGACCAATTACACTTGGTGTTATCGAGTCTTAAATCAAACATGTCAATCGGTCGACCGAAACTCTATTCACGGTCGACCGAAACTTAAGTATTTTCCAGACCTAGTGCTACTGTCTCATTTCGGTCGAACTGGTATTCCAAACCGTTCGACCGATCACTTAAGTTCGAGCCAAGTTGGAACGACCGTTAGCATCTTCGTTCGACCGAACCAAGCACTGCTTATAATCGGTCCACCGTGTAACGCGATCCGGTCAACCGTTTGTTGTCAGAAATCTATCCTGCAATTTCTGATTTGTGTTTTTCTTACACATCTTTCCATCACTTCAATCCCAACAGATAGAACTTGTTTGAAGCTTATAAATAGAGTTTAGAACACTCATACAAGGTCACCAATCTTTCTCTAAGCTCAACATCTCATTACTACTCTCTAAGTGCTCGTAACCCTTGTGCTCATATCTTCCCACTTGAAATCACCATCACTAGATTGCATCATTCATTTCAAGTTCCCAAGATTAGTTGCTGAAGTTTTATTCTTCAAGAGTTGTACAAGCTTTCGGAGTGAAGCTCTTCTCGGATTGTGAGAAGGTGATCCAAGCTAGGCAAGGGTGTTCGCAAAGCTTGTGGTGTAAATGCGTGATCTCGGCCCGCAACGGAGATCGGATTAGTGGAGGACGCGAAGTTGCTCGGGTAAGAGCAATTCGTAAGAGAGGACTAGGATCTGGTGGTTGGATCCAAACCTTTATACATCCGGAGTAGTGATTTGTTTGTTCTCTCCTTAATATCATTGTCTTATATTTGAATTTGGTATAGTTATATTAAAAACCGTAATTAGTCTATTCACCCCCCCCTTTAGACTAAGTTTAGGGGCTAGTAGATCCTACAGAACCGTGGTGGGTGCCCTTGTGGGACTCGTTTGTTGTGTGGTAGGACTGATGTCCTTCAGTACCCTGTTTGGGGAATAGGTTTTACTTTTTTTCGTATGCCATGTTATACTAGTATGTTGATCTTGTACGTTATTCATGCATGTTATGGGAGTTTGGCATACGGGGTTTTCATTATGAAAACTCAGGTATTGTATCATATTTGCATTTCAGATCGTTAGCGGCAGTGAGTGGGTGGTGACTCAGGAGGGGTGCACCAGGGACCAGATCCTCCCGTCTTATCGTTTAGGTTGATATGATTACTTGTACACATCTTCTATACCTTTTTATGTAATCATACTTTTGGAAACTCTTGTATTATGGTGCATGATGAGAATTAAATTTATACCGCAAGTGCACGACGTCAATGAAGACGTGGCAAGTACGGGTCGAACACAAGGAGGGAGAGATATTGTTATTTGTGTGATTTTCAATTAAGGAAAGAAAAAGAGAGAAATAAGTTTGGTTTGAGATTTTTGGTTTTTAATTAATTTCTAAAGCAAGAACAACAAAAACAAATTAAAAATAAAGTAAAGATGGATGGGAGTCCAGTGGGTGGAGGTTTAGATATCGGGTTTAGATTAGAGAATTCTGAAACTTATAATAAATCATATTAGTTATAAAGCATTACATGATAAATGACTCAACATAAACTCAAGTAATCAAAATATACTAACACGAAATTAAAATAATAATTTTATTCTTCTTCTCATCACCCTAAATCCGTCACCCCCACCCTTTGGAGAGAGTTAGAAACTCATGGATGGAGGGAATGAGAAGGAGTCCTAGAGAAACTACAAAAGAAAACTAAAAACAAGAATTAAAATAATAGAATTTTATTACTAAAATTTGGAACAAAAACTAAGACCCTTTACAACATCGTTTCGGGGCTATTTATAGCTGATACAAGGGATCCCAATATATAAACGGAAAGTACACGCGTCAATACAGCATTGGTAAAAATTTGAGCACACGGATCAACTTTTGTACGGCGGAATCGCCACAATTTGTACATGAGGTGCGGCGGAATCACCACCTTTTTGGCTCAGAATCGACCCGGATTTTTCCTGTGTGTTTATGGTATGTTTTAGCTGTCATTTGCGCATCCGGATTAATTATTGCATATCTTTGGAGATTCGAGTTAATTTCTTCATATATTTGGAAATCCAAATTGATTTTTCTCTAGAACTTCTCCAAAATAATCTTTTGGTACTCGTAATTTGCAGTCGGGGCCTCGACATTTGCAATTAAGTCCCTGACTACTTTTGTGCTTAAGTCCCTGGCCTTTTTGTAATTAGGTATTTGAATGCTTTTATGCTTGGATGAACTTCCATTTGAATCCCGATAATCTTGACTTGGTCTTTATGATAGAAATGAGTCTCTTGCACGCATTTATGCTCGGGATATGGGTAATTTGCATTCAGGTCCCTGTATTATGTAAATAAGACTAAACACATACCTTAGTAGCATTTATTGATATAAAATTAATCTAAATGAAAGACATATGATGCAATGTATGCAATGCATCAAATACCCCCACACCTAGATTTTGCTAGTCCCTAGCAAAATAGAGTATAAGAAAAATGAAAACAGGGAAATCCTAACTCACTTTCGTAGGAATCACGGTTTCACTTAGCATGTGCAACAAGCCTTTAAACCCCCAAGTTTCCTAAGAGGACGAGTTTTGTTTCGTGAGGGTTTTCAGTTGACACACCCACAAAGTCTTAATTCAACATTTCATTAATAACTCTCAATATCTCCACCTGAACCTTATACATCTTACTTAGAATTCTTGCATGCTCATTATACAAATCTAACTTATAAAAAGTCTGACTTGGTCTTTGTTCCTCCAACATTCACACCACTAACCCTTCTACACATGTTATCACTTAAATTATTTTGCACGCCCCCTCTGGTGGTGAAGTATCATTCGGATCAACCATGACATGGGTCATTCTTTTAACTTTGGGCCTTGAGTATCTTAAAATATTTTTTCCCGTGATTCAACACATTTGCTTTTTCTGACACTTTTACCCTTTTTGCATTCGTGTAACGAGTTTGATCGATAATCCCGAGCTGGCAGACTCAAGTTACCGGGTTTCAAGATACCCCTACGGACCAGTGACTCAAAGGCTTGGGCTTTTGTAATCATTTTGCAAAATGTGCTTTCCTCACTTGATACCTTTATTATTATTTTTTACTTTTATTTTCCTCAAGGCTTAATTGCTATTAGAAGTCCATACTTCCGGGTATATTTTCCTCAACCTCTGCTTTTTATCAACCACTTCAAAGATTTGATTCATCCAATTTAAGTGCATACATGTCTTAAAGGGAAATGGGTTATTTATTTGGACCTTAGATTTATGTCATAATTTCTACAAGCAGAATTATATAATAAGGAACAAAAACTCAATGCATTTTGTACACGGGTTTTGGCAGTTCAATCTTAAGTTATGTCATGGAACATTGATTTTATTTTTTTTAAGAATATATATATATATAGATACATAAACATCCCCCCACACCTAAATCATGCATTGTCCTCAATGTATGCAAAGATAAAGCAAATGCACTTATTACCTGCGTCAACTGTGGTGGAGGGATTGAATTTGCTCAGAGTCAATCATAGTCAGAACTGGATTGAATGACACCATGTTGGTGCATGTATCCAGTTGAATTATTCCCCATGTTGCAATGAGAGTCCTGAGTCACAGATTCCACACCCCTCACATGTATTGGTTCTCTTATTTGCTCGAGTGATGGTGGGTGTGTCGAAGAATTACTCCCCTTTTTCTCACTTCCTTTTTGGTTTTGCGATGATTTATTTGATTCAGAAACCTTATAGATACGTGCTCTCATCACAACATCACTTTGATTGCATATTATTTCTGGCTCACTCTCAACATGAAAGATATTAAATTCAGCTTTTAAGTTCCCAAAAGATAATTGCATGAGCTCATTTCGACAGTTTATCAATGCTTCAGAAGTGACTAAAAAGGGTCTGCCTAGTATTACAGGGATTTGTCTATTAGGATTTACAACAGGTGCAGTATCTAGTACGACAAAATCCACTGGGTAAATGAAGTCACCCACCTTGATCAAAACGTCCTCGACTACACCTCTTGGTTTCTTAATAGAGCAGTCAGCAAATTGAAGAGTTGTCTTAGAGGGTTTTAGTGGACCAAGGTTGAGTTGCTCGTAGACAGAGAACGGGAGTAGGTTAACACTAGCACCAAGGTCTAGAAGAGCTTTGTTGATAAAAGTATCTCCTTTTGCACATGAAATTGTGGGACACCCAGGGTCCTTATATTTTATAGGAGATGAGTTGGACAGAATAGAGCTTATGTTTGCAGTTAAGAAAGTCTTCTTTGGTACGTTTGTTTTTCTCTTTTTAGTGCACAGATCTTTTAAGAATTTAGCATAAGCAAGTATTTGTTGAATCATATCCAGGAGTGGAATATTCACCTTAACTTGCTTAAATACTTCCAGGATTTTCTCCATTTGTGCACTTGAGTTCTTCTTAAGTCTATCGGGGAATGGAGCTTTAGGAACATAGACTCGCTCAGGTTGAGCTATGGGTTCAAGTTGAGTAGGTGGATTGGGCGTTTCGGATTGGACGTCAAGTTTAATGGTTAGGTCATATGTGGTTGCTTGATGGCTAGATTGATTAGACGTTCTAGGATTTACCACATTGTTATAAACTTGTCTTCCGGACCGTAATGATACTACTGCATTTATTTGTTGGAACGGTCCTTCCTCATTAACCATTTGAACTGGTCTCGAGTTGTAACTTCCTAGAGGTGGTTGATAGGGCTGATATTGATTATTAGATCTAGGATTCACCTCAGGTTGACTTGGAAACTGACCATTTTCTCTTGCACCTACAATTTGTGCGAGTTGGTTGACTTGTGTCTCTAGCCTTTGGAAGGACTGGTTGGTTGTTTGTATAAAAGTCTTCATCAAATTTTCCAAGCTTGTCAACCTAACGTCATAATCTCCATTGTTACTAAACCCAGATGATGTATTATTTTGGTTATACGGGTTTGGTTATTGTCTAGGAGGTTGACATTGTTGGCTTGATGAGAAATTGGAATTATTACGCCAACCCGAGTTATCGGTTGATGTGTATGGGTCATTTCTAGCATGGTTAAACGTGGCATTAACTTGTTCCCAGTCCGCACAATCCTCCATTAAATGACCAGTCTGACCACATTTAGAGCAAGGAATAGACGAGGCTTGATTCAATCGGGGTCGGGTTTGTAGCTCTAGACTTTCCATTCTGCGCATAAGGGTAGCTAGTTTTGCTTCAGCCGCTACATTGGCATCTACAGTTAAGACTCCTGGTTTGGTTTGACTTGCTATTCTAGATCCAATACTCGGGTTAAGCGGTGCTCTAGCATTGTCCCATTGCATACTGTTTTCAGCTAAATCCTCAAGAAAAGTCCAGACATCATTTTCATTTTTTGACATGAAGTTCCCTTGTCTTACAGATTCTATCATAACCCTAGATGTGGGTGTCAATCCCTCATAAATAATTTGGCACAGTTGCCATCTTGGAATTCCGTGATGAGGGCATTGGGTCGGCACACTTTTAAATCTTTCTAGATAGGAATAAAACAGCTCGCTCTCAGATTGAACGAATGCAACAATTTCATTCCTAATCCTCATAGTCTTATGGTTGGAGAAATATTTTTTAGGAATACTTGAACAAACTCAGCCCAACTTTTAATGGATTTTTCGGCTAGACTATATAGCCACTTCTTAGCGTCGTCCTTCAGTGCTAGAGTCACGAATTTCAGACGCACTGCCTCCTCAGAGATATGCTGGTATTGCATAAGAGAGCAGATTTCCTCAAATTCTCTAAGGAAGAGATATGAGTCTTCCCTAGAGGTGAACTTAGGCAACATACTCATGTATTGTGCCTTAAGTTTGAAGTCGTGACCCTGTATGGTGGGCATAACGATGCACGATGGCTGAGCAGCCATCGCTGGGTAGCATCGATCCCTCAGAGTTATGGGCGGGTTCACAACATTCTCACCCATTGGATCCGGGTGAGGTGGTGCAAGAGGTGGATTGGGGCTAAGCTCCAAACTGGAATCTAGATGAACTCGTGAGGGTCGATTACTCAAGTCCCGAACCCAAATCTGAGTGCACCGGCTTGAATTAATGTTTTTTTCGTTTTTTTCGTTTTTTTTATTTTTTTTCATTTTTTTTTCAAAAGGGAAACAATCAATAGAAAGAAGAAAGAAGAGAAAGGAAACTTAACTCTAAAAGATAGGTTCTAGGGTTGGTCAGAAGTTTCCTGAACAAGCACGGTTCAAACAATCCTAGACCTAGTGTCGCTTAAATCTAGACGACTCCTAACTGGTTGAGTCGAATTGATTTGCTTGATTCACCTCCCTCACTAATCACACCAACTTGGCCAGGCAGTGTATAGCTAGTGGGGGCGCTTCCGACAGAGTCGGTGCCAATTAGACAACCACTTCGCTTGGAAGACTTAGTCAACACAAAAACACTTTCTAGACACCAAATTAAATTCGATCAGCTTCAAGTCATAGCAAGTCAAACCAATCTCCTTCTTAATTGAGTCCGAGTCCTTAGGGGCCAATGTCTAATTGATTTTAATTTTAAAGCTTGGGTGACACTTTAGGATTGTGATTTGTGGGCCACGGAAAGGTGATGAAATCCCCACCGTATCTTTTCCTACGGAGTTGCCCTTAAGATAGTTTAACTTAAATCTAGCAAAGATAGTCAAACAATGGTCTTTAGATGGGGGCAATTGCAAGGTTGTATGCAAACTAAATTATATGCTTAAATGCAATCGATAAAACTCGTGCACGTACCTTGACTCCAGCACTCTTCAAAAGAAATTAATTTGCAAGAATTTAGCAAGAATAATGCATACAAAACACTATATGATGCATGCACTAAGTCCTTCTAATTTTGCCAATTTTTAGGTCAGAGTTGAATTATTGCCAATTATGGAATTTTGCCCAAACACGTGCAGTTCTACGAAAGGGAACTTTTCGAAAATTAAGATTTTACGAGAAAGGCAAGAAAAGTTACCTCCGCAATGCTCAGACGGGTTCGCCGCCCGCTCTCGAAAATTCCGAGATGCTCTACGCGTCCACCCAGAGATGGAGACGACCCCAGAAAAAATTGAAGCCCAGATGCTTCAGATGTGCGGCGAATCCGCCGCAGGTTGTACTTGAGATGCGGCGATTTCGCTGCCCTTATAGCTCCGACTGTGCCCGGATTTTGCCGCGCGCACTCCGTTGTCTCCTGAAACGATAATCCAAATAGTTAAATCGCGCACACGATAAACAGAAAAAATCGAAATCACTAGAATAAACCAAAATCTTCGTCGCCTCCCCGACAACGGCGCCAAAAACTTGATGAGAATTAAATTTATACCGCAAGTGCACGGCGTCAATGAAGACGTGGCAAGTACGGGTCGAACACGAGGGAGAGATATTGTTATTTGTGTGATTTTCGATTAAGGAAAGAAAAAGAGAGAAATAAGTTTGGTTTGAGATTTTTGGTTTTTAATTAATTTCTAAAGCAAGAACAACAAAAACAAATTAAAAATAAAGTAAAGATGGATGGGAGTCCAGTGGGTGGAGGTTTATATATCGGGTTTAGATTAGAGAATTCTGAAACTTATAATAAATCATATTAGTTATAAAGCATTACATGATAAATGACTCAACATAAACTCAAGTAATCAAAATATACTAACACGAAATTAAAATAATAACTTTATTCTTCTTCTCATCACCCTAAATCCGTCACCCCCACCCTTTGGAGAGAGTTAGAAACTCATGGATGGAGGGAATGAGAAGGAGTCCTAGAGAAACTACAAAAGAAAACTAAAAACAAGAATTAAAATAATAGAATTTTATTACTAAAATTTGGAACAAAAACTAAGACCCTTTACAACATCGTTTCGGGGCTATTTATAGCTGATACAAGGGATCCCAATATATAAACGGAAAGTACACGCACCAGGGACCAGATCCTCCCGTCTTATCGTTTAGGTTGATATGATTACTTGTACACATCTTCTATACCTTTTTATGTAATCATACTTTTGGAAACTCTTGTATTATGGTGCATGATGAGAATTAAATTTATACCGCAAGTGCACGACGTCAATGAAGACGTGGCAAGTACGGGTCGAACACAAGGAGGGAGAGATATTGTTATTTGTGTGATTTTCGATTAAGGAAAGAAAAAGAGAGAAATAAGTTTGGTTTGAGATTTTTGGTTTTTAATTAATTTCTAAAGCAAGAACAACAAAAACAAATTAAAAATAAAGTAAAGATGGATGGGAGTCCAGTGGGTGGAGGTTTAGATATCGGGTTTAGATTAGAGAATTCTGAAACTTATAATAAATCATATTAGTTATAAAGCATTACATGATAAATGACTCAACATAAACTCAAGTAATCAAAATATACTAACACGAAATTAAAATAATAATTTTATTCTTCTTCTCATCACCCTAAATCCGTCACCCCCACCCTTTGGAGAGAGTTAGAAACTCATGGATGGAGGGAATGAGAAGGAGTCCTAGAGAAACTACAAAAGAAAACTAAAAACAAGAATTAAAATAATAGAATTTTATTACTAAAATTTGGAACAAAAACTAAGACCCTTTACAACATCGTTTCGGGGCTATTTATAGCCGATACAAGGGATCCCAATATATAAACGGAAAGTACACGCGTCAATACAGCATGGGTAAAAATTTGAGCACACGGATCAACTTTTGTGCGGCGGAATCGCCGCAATTTGTACATGAGGTGCGGCGGAATCGCCACCTTTTTGGCTCAGAATCGACCCGGATTTTTCCTGTGTGTTTATGGTATGTTTTAGCTGTCATTTGCGCATCCGGATTAATTATTGCATATCTTTGGAGATTCGAGTTAATTTCTTCATATATTTGGAAATCCAAATTGATTTTTCTCTAGAACTTCTCCAAAATAATCTTTTGGTACTCGTAATTTGCAGTCGGGGCCTCAACATTTGCAATTAAGTCCCTGACTACTTTTGTGCTTAAGTCCCTGGCCTTTTTGTAATTAGGTATTTGAATGCTTTTATGCTTGGATGAACTTCCATTTGAATCCCGATAATCTTGACTTGGTCTTTATGATAGAAATGAGTCTCTTGCACGCATTTATGCTCGAGATATGGGTAATTTACATTCAGGTCCCTGTATTATGTAAATAAGACTAAACACATACCTTAGTAGCATTTATTGATATAAAATTAATCTAAATGAAAGACATATGATGCAATGTATGCAAAATCCCCAAAGTGATTATGGTGTGAGGTTCCACCAAAATCCCCAAAGTGAAGACTCTCGTGAACAAAATCTTCAACAGTAAGGTAAATATCTCCGAAAGGATCCACCCTAACCAGGCAGTGGCTCAGGGGGGCACCATCTATGTCGCAATGTTGATGTGCAAATGGATGATCTCAAGTTTACTAATTAGTGGCATATCACACATGATATTCATGTTATATATCATTTATTTTACCCAATTTGTATGTTACTCGGGTGTTTAGTCAATGTGTTTCAAGTACTAAGTAATAAAGAAGGGAAAAGATGCAAAAATGACTCAATTGCAATGAGAAAGGACTGATGTTGAACTTTGTAGAGTCTAGGGACCTATTTGTAATGGAGGGACTTGATTGCAAGAGAAATATTTTCAATACAAACTCTAAAACTCAGCAACCAAAGAAGTTTTCATGCAATTAAGAGCAAATGGGTGCACCTATGCGGACCAAGGTCAACCCCACGTGCAAAATAGAAAGATTAAGTCACTAAGCCAATTTGAGCTCGATCGAGCCCGTTTGATCCCACATTGGCAGATTTTGACCCATCATTGGCGGATCCGGAGCGTATTTGGGCATCCAGGATTTGGCAGTGGCTTGGGTTTTGTATTTGCGGTGCACCAGTATGATTCGGAGTTGATTACTACTATTGGATCAATCCTAGATTCATCTTGAGCACTCATTCCTCCATATATAGTCAAGTTTCTTCAACCTTTCCCCTACTTCTTCCACCTCCAAACCTAAAAATTACCCAATTGGGTTGATGAAAAAGCTTAGTAGGGAGTTCCTGTGCATGGAGATTGAAGCAAACTTTTTTATAAAATCTTGTTCTACTGGCTGTTCTCTACATGTTGGTTTGTTTTATTTCTCATTTGGTGTGCTCTAGCTCAACTTAGTGATTTTCTTCATGTATGCTTTAGATTCTTGTATTTTCTTATTCATTAGCATGAGTAGGGAGTAGATCCACCCCCATTGGGGATGGAGTTAATGGCTACATGTGTTGGCTTTTTGGCCTTAATCCGTATTTTGATGATGTAATTAAACCTAATCTTAATAAGGACATGTAGATTAGCACATGTAGTATAATAGTATACTTGTTGTATTGTGCTAACATCTACAGGTGATCAAGACTCAAGAAAGAAGAAAAATCAAGTCAAGACATGTAATCAAGCTAGGATTGAAGACATGTAATTTTACCTTTCTTTGAGAATTAGGAACTTATGTGAATTGAGCATAACTTAAGCTAATATGCATGCATTCACACACTAGGTTCCTTTTAGGAGTCACACACAAAATATCATATAATTTGGACTCCATTAGATCACCTAAACACCTAAAACATTGGTCGTCAGTCTGCCTGAGTTCGGTCGACCGTTCACCTTTCGGTCGACCGGTTATACACAATTTTTGTTATACCAGACCAATCCGTTCAACCGATCACACTTCTATTAACCGTTTACCCAGACCTGTTCGGTCGACCGGTAGACCTTCGGTCGACCGTTTCGTTTGCTATTTCTGGTAAAAATACGACCGTTTTATTTGTCGTATTATACAACGGTCGTATACACATTTTTCTCAATATACACCCCCATATACATTAGAACCGGTCGAACCATTTGCCTAGTTCGGTCGACCGTTAAAATAGGTAAAATCTACCTGCTATCGGTCGACACAAGTTTGTCCAACCGATCAAGATTTCTCTCTACCGAACCTAGTAGTTCGGTCGACCGGTACTTGCTCGGTCGACCGTTGACCTATAGAACTTAAGTGTTTCGGTCGACCAGTACCTATGTTCGGTCAACCGATCCATCAACAGACTCGAGGGTTCGGTCGACCGATACACCTTTCGGTCGACCGTTTCTGGACAGATTTCTGAACCCGATTTTCTGTTTTGTGTATCTTGCACAAAACCCAATCAAATCTTGTCCAAACGGCTAGAAATCTTTAGGAGCTTATAAATAGAGGTTCACACTTAGTTTTCCACAAGATTTCACAACTCCAAAGTGTCAAACTTATAGTGAGATTTTCCACAACCTCAAAGCTCTCAATTAGTGATTCCAAAGCCTAATTTCCACATCCTTCATCATACAATCATCTAGCAATTGTTGTGCTCAATTAGAGAGTGAGTTCCACTCAGTCACCATTGTTGTAAAGAGAGCAAGGGTCTTGGTGAAAGCCCAAGACAAAGTGAGCAAGGGTCTTGGTGAAAGCCCAAGACAAAGAAGTAGAGATTTCGGTGAAAGCCCGAAGTGAATCTCTCGGTTTGTGAGAGGTGGTGCCAAGCTCGGCGAGGGTTGTTCGCGAGCTTGAAGACTTGTAAAAGGCGTTGCTCCCGGCCCGGAACGGGGAGGCATAGTGAAGACGCAAGAGGAGCTCGAACGGGGATTCGAGAGGGGCTTGCAAGAGAGGACGTAGGCGCGGCCGAACCTCTGTAAATCTGGTGTCTTCTTGTGTGGTTTGCATTGCTTTCCTACTTGTGTTTGATTTGTTTTTATTTTCCGCTGCAATTCTTTGATCAATCAACCAAGTAGTTAATTAGGGCTTAATCGTGATTAGTTTGTGGACCCATAGACCCACACGTTCCAACAATTGGTATCAGAGCCTCGTTCGTTAATTTTGTTCTTAACCGATAAATTAACATGGCTCTTAATGCATCCACAACTATATGCTCTTCTAGACCACCATTTTTTATGGAACTAATTTCTATTCATGGAGAAGTAAAATGAAAACATACATGAAATCCATGACTAATTTAGATATGTGGTCCATAGTCTCAACTCCATATAATTTGCCTAAAGTTGATTTTAATCTATGGAGTTTAGAAGAAGAGAAATTAGCTTGCTTGAATGCCAAGGTTATGAATGTACTATATTGTGCACTTAAGTATGAACTTTTTGACCTTGTGTCTTATTGTGAAAGTGCACATGAGATTTGGCAAGTTCTTCAAGCTAAGTATGGTGACAAGGAAGAATCATCAACCGGGGAAGAAGGAGACTCAAGCCAAATGGATGAAGCTCATGAAAGATGCGACAAGAACACATCTACATCATATTCCTCCTCAAGCTCATCCAAGGGAGAAGATGCTCACACATGCCTCATTGTAACAATCGATGAAGAAAGTGAGGTATCTTCAAAATCTTGCTCATCAAGTTCTAGTTCTAGTTCTAATGAAGAATCATATTCCTTTAAAGAACTACAAAATGCATTCCATGAACTTGTTGAAAGATATGAGCTTTTATGTCAAAAGAACAAGTTAGCTAGAGAAGTAAATCATGATCTTCATTGTCTAAATGAATCAACCTTGCTTGAGAAAAATGATTTACTTGCTAAAATTGATAAGCTCATCTTAGAGAATGCATGTTTAAAAGATGAGAATGAGAAATTGAAAGTTAAAACTACCACATCAAATGCAATTGAAAGTCATATGCTTGAAAATGACAAAATCGACTTGCTAAAGAAACTTGACAAATCTTATCTTGAAAGCAAGAAATTAATGAATGACTTGAATTGCATGACCGACAAATGTGTCGAATTAGAGATTCACATACATCAAATGAGTGAAAAGCACAATTCTTTGATTCAAAATCTTAAATGCATGAATGAATCTTTTGAGCTTAAAAACAGTGAACTTAATGCCTTAAATGAAAATTTCTCAAATAAATTGCATAAGTTCACTCATGGCAAACAAAATAACTTTTATGTTAAAAACATTCCATTTCAAATAATTGTTAAACATAATTATGCCATGAAAAGGAAAGTAAGTGTAGAGGTACCAAAATCAACTTGGATTTGGGTACCAAAAGCTAAACTTAATGGACCCAAGCAAAAATGGGTACCAAAATCTACACTTGTAGGTACTTGAGGAGATTGGTGGTGACCGGGTGAGCCAAAACGTCAAATTCGAATCCGGTTGCATCACCAAGTCTAGATTGGAGCTAATCAAATTCAAGTTTGGTATAAAATTTCTATCTTTGAATTTTCTGAAAAATTAGCTCTAATCTAGTTTATGTGCTTAAATGTCATACATTTAGAGTTCAATTCATTGCAAATCATATACCCCATTCATTGCAAATCATTTATCACATCCATTGAGTCTAAATGTCAAATTTTAAATGGATGTTAGAATAAGGCTTAAGTTGAAACTTAAATGAACTTAACTTTAATCATACTCATAGTTTCCATCTAGCCTTATTGATAGGGGGAGCTTAATAGTTATATCTTTTATTAGAGTAATGAAGTGCAAAATTTAGGGGGAGCATCTTCATTACAAATGACATCCTAAATTGAACTCAAATAGTTATATATAATTGTCAATGGGGGAGAAATTTAAATTCATATATTACATTGATTATTGTATTTTTTTTGATGGATGTCAAAGGGGGAGAAGTAATAGATTAGGGATACTTGAAATATACATGAAATTGTCAAGAAAAACTATGCACATCCATAGGGGGAGCATTTATGTGCATAGTTAACTTATACATGTTTCAAGTATTAGGTTGGTTTAAGATATAGGTTGCCATCATCAAAAAGGGGGAGATTGTTGGCTTTTTGGCCTTAATCCGTATTTTGATGATGTAATTAAACCTAATCTTAATAAGGACATGTAGATTAGCACATGTAGTATAATAGTATACTTGTTGTATTGTGCTAACATCTACAGGTGATCAAGACTCAAGAAAGAAGAAAAATCAAGTCAAGACATGTAATCAAGCTAGGATTGAAGACATGTAATTTTACCTTTCTTTGAGAATTAGGAACTTATGTGAATTGAGCATAACTTAAGCTAATATGCATGCATTCACACACTAGGTTCCTTTTAGGAGTCACACACAAAATATCATATAATTTGGACTCCATTAGATCACCTAAACACCTAAAACATTGGTCGCCAGTCTGCCTGAGTTCGGTCGACCGTTCACCTTTCGGTCGACCGGTTATACACAATTTTTGTTATACCAGACCAATCCGTTCAACCGATCACACTTCTATTAACCGTTTACCCAGACCTGTTCGGTCGACCGGTAGACCTTCGGTCGACCGTTTCGTTTGCTATTTCTGGTAAAAATACGACCGTTTTATTTGTCGTATTATACAACGGTCGTATACACATTTTTCTCAATATACACCCCCATATACATTAGAACCGGTCGAACCATTTGCCTAGTTCGGTCGACCGTTAAAATAGGTAAAATCTACCTGCTATCGGTCGACACAAGTTTGTCCAACCGATCAAGATTTCTCTCTACCGAACCTAGTAGTTCGGTCGACCGGTACTTGCTCGGTCGACCGTTGACCTATAGAACTTAAGTGTTTCGGTCGACCAGTACCTATGTTCGGTCAACCGATCCATCAACAGACTCGAGGGTTCGGTCGACCGATACACCTTTCGGTCGACCGTTTCTGGACAGATTTCTGAACCCGATTTTCTGTTTTGTGTATCTTGCACAAAACCCAATCAAATCTTGTCCAAACGGCTAGAAATCTTTAGGAGCTTATAAATAGAGGTTCACACTTAGTTTTCCACAAGATTTCACAACTCCAAAGTGTCAAACTTATAGTGAGATTTTCCACAACCTCAAAGCTCCCAATTAGTGATTCCAAAGCCTAATTTCCACATCCTTCATCATACAATCATCTAGCAATTGTTGTGCTCAATTAGAGAGTGAGTTCCACTCAGTCACCATTGTTGTAAAGAGAGCAAGGGTCTTGGTGAAAGCCCAAGACAAAGTGAGCAAGGGTCTTGGTGAAAGCCCAAGACAAAGAAGTAGAGATTTCGGTGAAAGCCCGAAGTGAATCTCTCGGTTTGTGAGAGGTGGTGCCAAGCTCGGCGAGGGTTGTTCGCGAGCTTGAAGACTTGTAAAAGGCGTTGCTCCCGGCCCGGAACGGGGAGGCATAGTGAAGACGCAAGAGGAGCTCGAACGGGGATTCGAGAGGGGCTTGCAAGAGAGGACGTAGGCGCGGCCGAACCTCTGTAAATCCGGTGTCTTCTTGTGTGGTTTGCATTGCTTTCCTACTTGTGTTTGATTTGTTTTTATTTTCCGCTGCAATTCTTTGATCAATCAACCAAGTAGTTAATTAGGGCTTAATCGTGATTAGTTTGTGGACCCATAGACCCACACGTTCCAACAACATGAAGATTTTAGATATGATGAATGTGTACTCTTGCTTTGTGTGGTAAATTTGAATGATAACATGTTGGGTTCATGTGGATGTGATTACCACAATGGACACAAGTGTTTTTATAGAGGTTCAGCATCCCGCCTACTTCCTCTCTTGCAAGCTCCGCTCGATTCCACGAGCTCCACTCACGACTTCACTATTCACTCCCCGTTCCGGCCCGGGAGAGAACGCCTTTACAAATCAAGCTCCGCGAACAACCTCGCAAACTTGGCTTCCTCCTCTCACAATCCGAGAGGGATGATTCGGGCTTTCATCAAAACTTCTACTTCTTTTGACTGCAAGATTGAGTGCAACAACACTCTCTAACTTAAGCACACTTTGAGTATAATATGGAATTGATCAAATGTGTGGAAGTTTAGGCTTGGAGTATAGGATTTTGGGGCTTTTAGGATTGGAGATTACTCTCTAGTGTATACGACAATTGAAAATGGGAGAGTTGTCTAAACAATGTGTTTGAGCCTCTATTTATAAGCTCCTAAAGTTTTCTAACTGTTGGGGAAGGATTGATTGATTGATGTGTAGGATACACAAGACATGATTCTAAGTTTAGCAAATCTGTCCCGCAACAGTTCAACAAAATGAGGCAAATGGTCGACCAAATGGAGTCTAGAAATATTGTCCAAAGAGTGCCAGGAAAAATCGGTCAAACAAACAAAGAGGTGGTCGAACCAACAAGGCTCTGACTTAAGTTCACTTAAGTGAACGGTCAAACCAAAAGCATGGAACGGTCGACCGTTTGGGGGATTTTGGTCAGGGAAAAGGTAATCAGTCCAACACAAGATATGGATGCGTTCGACCAAGAATAACAAGCACTTTTGGGCTCAAGAAAAGTGTTCATACGGTCAACCGATTTTAGGTCATCGTTGGACCGGTGACCAATTGTATTTTAGGGGTAGGTTGAATTTATACGGATACGACCGTTGGAAGAATATGACAAGTATAACGGCCATATGAAAATACGGGAGCGGTCGACCGGTGGAACAAGGAAAATACACTATGAGACTCTGTTATAAACGATCGAACTGAGAACTAGTTCGGTCAACCGTTTAGCATAGGAAAACAAGGTTTGGTTTTAATTGATTTTCTGGCTAAGGTTTGGGTGATCTATTGAAGTCCAATTGATGTGAAATTTTGTGTGTGACTTCTACAAGGAACCTAGTGTGTATGTGAGTAAGTTTCAACTCTTGTATGCTTAAGATTACAGAAGTTCCTAAGAGTCAAAATAAATTAAAATTACATGTCTTCAAATAGCTTTGATTACATGTCTTGACTTCATTCCATTCTTCTATGCATTATCTGTGCTACACTACATTTGATTCCAAAGTAGTTGTCTTTTGCTCCCTGTTTCGAACATTTTTGAAAAAAAAAGTTCTCCCTCGCTCATGACTTGTATTGTAGGAAGATTTGATTGATTAAATCATCAAAATACGGATTAAGGCCAAAAAGCCAACATATCATATATCACATTCCTGTTATATATCCTTTATTTTATCCCAATTTTGTATTACTCGAGTGTTTGTTTGTGGTGTTTCGGGTGTTAGGTAATAAAGAAGAGAAAAAAAGATAGAATGACTGAAATGCAAGAAGAAATGACGTAAATGAAGCAAAGTGGACATGTTTGTCATGCACAAGGACCCATTTGCAAATCAGGAGAACCTAGATGAAATCCAGAGGGACCTGAACGCAGGAAAAACATTTCGGGCGCAAAAATCCTTCAAAACCATGATCTTGAGGAGTATTTGGGCAATTAAAAATAAACAGACTCAAACCAGCGAACCAGGAGTGCACCTCACGTGCAAAATACATCACTTAAGCTGTTGAGCGAGTTTGGGGTGGATCCGACCAATATGATCTGCCAATGGCGGATCAAAATATGTCGTTGACGGATCAATTTGGTCCAAATCCCCCTAAATTTCAAACGTGGCTCTGTCTTGCTTAATTGGGTGCACCAGACTATAGAGAAATTGATTACAACCGTCAGATTTCTCCCAGAATCATCTACATCACTTTTTCTTCTGTAAATAGCGATGTATCTCCTACCTTTCTTCTTCTTCTTCTCCACTTCCACCATTAGAGTACGTTAGTTTTTACCCAATTTGGCTGCAAGTAGAGGAATGTGGATGAAGATTGTAATCTCACATTTTCTTTAATAAAAGGTTGGATTCATGTTCATCTTGTAATTAACTTTCTTTCTATGCAATTAGTTTTCTAGTTAGAGTTTTATGTCATGTTTAGTCTCAATTTCTTGTTTTCCATGCTTGTTATTATGATTAGTGAGTAGATCCACCCCTTTGGGGTGAAGGCAATGTAGTTGATGGTGAAATGTATGATGGGTTCCTAAGTTTGTGTCATTTCCATGGGCTTAATATTAGATCTAAAACTTGTAGATTGTTAATCTTGTTTTAGATGAGATAATGGCAACACTAGGTACTTGTTTCATGCTAGATCTATTTTTGACATGTTGCTTGTGATGGGTTCTATTTGATGATGGAATTGACTTGAAATGAATGGTTGCTTGATTTGGTTTATGTTGCTTGAATGAACTAAGGTTATGTTTAGGATTGATTGATGCTTTAATGGTCACACTAGGTGTTTATTGCATACTTGAGAATCCATAAAATTGGTAGTAACGTCATGCTAACCTATCATAGTCTTGTATACCATGTAATTGTATGTGTTTCACACTTTGATTCCACACTAGCTTCTACTTGTACACACATACTCTTACACATATGCTTAATGGTTGGACACCCTTATCCACACACCTCACTATTGCACCTCCACTCCAAGAGGTTTAGTTAAATTGTTTTCTTCTATCTTAGTTTAGTTTAATTAGCTTAGCCAAAATCTCTTCATCTATTTCTCTTCCCACTCGAGTATGGTGATAACAACAACGTGCACAACTCCTCGTGGTACGACCCGTACTTGTCACGTTATTGATCGTTTTATTTAAACCGCAAGTGCACGACCGCGTTGAAGCGGTGGCAAATACGGGTCGTCCACTGGGAGGTGTGTCGACTATTGGTTTGTGCGAAGGCGAGTGGTAAAGAAAGGAGAGAGAGGTTGATTACACTAAACTACACTACAATGCCAAAAGGAAAGGAAAAGAAGCAATAAAACTAAACCCCATCGGGGGTAGAGAAATAATGTGAATAGAAAGATGTGTGTGTGTGTCCAATTAAGTTCCTCACAACATGTAGTGCATGAAATCATAAAACTACATCCAACTTTGCCTCCACATGAATTAAGATAAGACTACATCATTAAAACATACAAGACAATAATTGAAATGAAGCTAAATGAACTCATGTATAAAGACTAGACCCTACTATGCCTCCACATGAATTAAGATAACTCAATATCATTAAAACATACAAGACATTAACTAAGGTAAAGGCAACAAGAGTACCACTACAAATTGTGTTTCCAATATTAATTCCATCCATATCCTAACCTTATCATTCCCCAAAAAATAGGTCCAATAATAGGGATGCAAATGGTTACCGAATATAAAGGTATTCGATTCGAAAAAATTGTAATTGGTTGGTATTTGGTCAGGATTAGCTTACCAAATAAATTTGGAATTGGAATTGATCATGTAAAGCTTACCAATTAGACATTCGGATACAATTTCGGATACATATCTTACCAAATCCGAGTATCCGAATACTAATTGTATTTTAATATAAATATTTTAATCCTACATAAATTTATACAAATATACAATACTCTCAAGTCTTTGTAAGGAATGGATGGCCAGGATCTTCTGCAATTTAAAATTGATGGTCAGATTTTATCCAACCTAACCTAAATCCACTATACAAGACAACAACTACAACACATCAACACCAAAACACAACTAGCAGTAGCCGCCCCCTTCTTTTCCTATCCTCTCAAAACCCAAACCCTAGTCCATCTCACTGACGATCGGTCTCCGAAACCCAACTGAAGCCTCACCTACTGGGCTACTGGCTACTACTCTACCGAACTTGGGTATTTTGTCCTTTTATTCCATCTTTATGGTACTTTCCTGTTTCCTGTGGGGGTCATGTGGTGATGTAGGGTGTTTTACTTCCAACCTTTTCATTTCCTATTTTTTTGTTGTTGTGAAAGTTAAACAGCTGGACTTTGATGTGGTCACTTGGATTTGCAGAAAAGGATGTTAATATTTTTTGTTCTTTAAGTTGTATAATGTTTGGATATCAAGTTTCTTAACAAGAGTTTGTAGTTTCTGGGTGTTTTGTGTACGCACCTTTGTAAAAAGTTGCTTTCTTTGAAGATTGGAAGGAGGAAGCCACAAATTTTTGATTTAATTTTGTCAATGGTTTTTAATATGTAGATACTTGTAATATTATCAAGAAAAATACAATTTAGAAGTTTAAGGTAGATTATCAGGTAGAGAATAACAATGTAGGTCTTAGGATTTTAGGATTTTAGTGTTTTTTAGGATTTCAAAGTTTAAGGTAGATTATCAGGTAGAGAAGATCCAAATGATATCAAAGTTCTAAATATTTCCGTTTGTTTTCAAAGTGTTTGAATTTTTTTTTATTTTTCCATAAAGCATCACGAAAATGGTAGAAGTGGAAGATGGCAATCCTAGTGTTCAGCCTGAAAAGAAACCAGCTCATAAAGAGAGAAGATTGTGGTCTAAGGCTTGGGCTCATTATGATAGAAAAGATCTAAAGATGGGGATATTACTGCTACTTGTAATTATTGCAAATTAGAAATCCGTGCGAATAGTTCAAGTGGAACCACTCGCCTTCATAATCATTTAAAATTTTGCATGGCTTATACTAGATCCAAGGTTTAAATTGAAGTCGATAGAGTACTTTTTTGGGCTGGTATATGAGAATGAATTTGAGGTTGTAGCACAAGTGGAATATGTTCGTGATGAGTTTTCGAAGATGTATGATTTCTATAGGTCAAAATGCAGAAACAGTTCAGCAAAGCAAAGTAATGATTCGTTTGGAAAGGAAGTTAGATCTCAGGAAATTGCTAAACAAATGGTGAAATCTTCTAGAAAAACCTTATGTAGGGATCTTGGTCAGTTTCTTCAAAGCAGTTCTTCAGTGTAGTCTCAGAAATCAGATTTAGAGTTTTATTTGGAGGAAGGTATTGTTGGGGCGTCAGATGATGATTTTGATATATTAGTATGGTGGAAACTTAATGAAGCCAAATATCCTATTCTTTCATCAATGGCTCGTAATATTTTGGCAATCCCAACATCTACAGTTGCTTCAGAAAGTGCTTTCAGCACTGGAGGAAGGGTGGTTGACCAATACAGAAGTCGTTTGGATTCCGATACTGTTCAAGCTTTGATTTGTGGTCAAGATTAGCTAAGACATCAAGTCGAGGGTAATAAACATGATATTCTTTATTCGATTGTTAGGATTACGTGCTACTAATATTATTTATACTTGTTTTGTAGATTCTATTGCACTTCAATTAGATGATGCATTATCGACACTATTTTCGGACTTGCATTTTGATCCTGAAAATGAAACTTTGTCGGATAATAATAGTGGTATTATATTTGATTTAGATGTGATTATGCTTTCATTAGACTTGATTTTGGCTGACTTGGGTTTATTATTGATTTTTTTGTTAATTTTCAAATGTAGGTGAAGTAGAAGAGTAGAAGAGAAGTTATGTTTGTCAGTGAGACATACAAAATTGGACATTGAAGGTATTATATTTGATTTAGGTATGATTATGGATTAATTAGAAATGTTTTGAGGCTGATTTGTGTTTATTTAATTGTTTTTGTTCATTTCCAAATGCAGGGGGAACTAGGAGAATGGAAGTGGACGTTACAAGTTGCAAAGAAGACAAGAAAGAATGACTTAAATCTTATAGTATAGATCATAAGCTCACTTTTTGGTTATATACTTATATGATAGGATTATAGGAATGAAAACACACCCTACCGAATAGAACTACATACTTAGTCGAACTTATAGGCTATAATATTTTGTTAAGTGGTACTGTGAAACCACATACTTACTGAATGGAACTTATATGCTTACTTATTGATGGTGATGCTTACTTATATGCTTACTATGCTTACTTATATGCTTGCATGTAAAGTTGTATTTGTGTTCAGATTGAAGAAGTGCTTCTAAAATTAGCATCCTAACGTATTTTTTTAAAATTGTTATTGGTGAAGTTTGTTCTTCTTGAAAAGCATTAATATTTGTTTGAAATAATTGTGCATTGAACAACAAAAATTGAATTGGAATTCGGATACTATTCGAATTCGAAAACAAATTCGAAAACCAAATATAATATTTTCGAATTCGAATAGTGTACATTTTTTCAAATACAAATCGAATTTGGGATTTGGTTATGAAAGTCGAATCAGATACGGATACATACTGTATCTGATTCGATAGGTATCCGTTTGCATCCCTATCCACTAATCAAAGCATGAGCTAAGCTTCATTCAAGAGCATTAGCATATCAAAGATAAGAGTGAAAACCCATTAGATGGTTATGGAAATCATATAAAGCTCAAGGGATTAAGATAACACACACTTAATACACTACATGATCATATCACATATTTCTCCACCCCCCAAATGGGGATGGAACTACTCACACATATTTAAACTAACTACTCTAACAAAATGAAGCATTATACTAAAATGAAACTACACTAATCGAGCAAGAAATATTAAAGAAACATAAAACAAAACAAACAAGCAAGCATGCATATGAAAGGAAATTAAACTAAGAGAGAAACAATACAATTAAAGGAAAAACATCTATTATTAACTCACTCAATACAAGCAGCCCTTCCTCCACCAGAGTTTTGCTTCAGGCTTCACTCTTAGTAGGGAAGATGGCCACCAAAGAGGGAGATTGATACAATGGAAGGTGAAAAGTTCTATTTATAGCCAAAGAGAAAGGCAATCCGGGACAATCCCCCGATGTAAGACTAACAAAATACCATAAATGGACTAAATACACACTAATACGCGACCCACCAAAATCTTAACGGATTTGGGCCAAAACAGACCGCCAATTAGCGGTCTTGGACCGCCAATTGGCGGTCTATATGGTACGGATCACGTTGGTCTTTGATGCATCTACTTCACTTGTTGGAGCTCGGACCCGAATATAATTGCCAAAATACTCCCCATGATGGTGTGGAGTTTTCTGTTTTGCTCATTGGTCATTCGGTCTTACGTTCAGGTCCTTCTCCCTTACATCTTAGTCCCCAAGTCTCACAATTAAGTCTTTTTTCCTTGCTTTTGGGTCCTTTCATGCTTCATCTCTTCAAACCTATTTATTTCTGAAATTCAAACATAAAACTCGTCATGTAGCATTGCTTAGGTGTAAGATAATGGATATAAGATACAAATATAAGCATGAAATGATGTCAAACACACGTCTTCACCGACGTCGTGCACTTACGGTATTAAACTAATAAAATTTCAATCAATAACCGAAAATGCATGCATCAAAAGGAAGAGTGGAGGACAAGCATCAATTAACACCATTAACACTTTGAGTGAGAAACTCATCAAAATGGCTATGGAAATCATTTGAAGATCCAAGATTAAGATTAAAACACACAAATCTAACAACATTGACACTTCACATCATCCTCCACCCCCAATGGGGATGGATTACTCACTAATGATATTCATAACAAAGAAAACAACACAAGAAAAACAACACACGAACAAGTAAAAGAACTAAATATAACCAAAGCAATGGAATACAAAGTGCATCAAATGAAAGATAAGAACATAAAGAACATGAAACTAAAACTTGATTAAGAAAGAAAGATTACAAAATGGTGTTTCTTTTCTCCTCCACTACACTACTAAGCAAGAAATAAAAGCTACTACTAAGCAAGATATAAAACTTACTCTAAGCAAGAAATAAAAGTTACTCTGACGGGGAAGAAGGGGAGTTTGATTACAAGTGTATTTATAAAAGATTAAACAGACTAGATTAATCTGGGAGCAATCAGACGGTTGTAAATCAGATCTGGATGTTCCACACTTCTTTGAACTACTACCCGACCCACTTAAGAAATTTATGGCAGAACGGACTAGAATGATCCACCAATGACCGATCTTTTCCACCCGATTCGCCCAAATTTCACCATCAACTTTAGTTGATCATTTTAGCACGTGGGGTGCACCCAGAGCTATTGGTTCAAACTCTTTTGGTCTTAATTGTTGAATTACTCATCAGGTTCAGAAGATTATGGACTTTTGCAACAAACATATTTTTCTTTACACTTAGGTCCGTCCAGGTTTTCACTTGGGTCGTTCCTGACTTACAATTCGGTCATTGGGCATTACAAACAGATCTATAAGGCTTCCAAATCAGTTATTTCTTCTTGGATTTATGTCTTTTTCGCTTCTTTCTCTTCTGTATTACCTAAACCCCGAAATGTAAGAAACAAATACCCGAGTAGTCCAAATATGGGGTAAAATAAAAGATATATAATATGAATGCACTGTTTGATATGCTACTAATCACTAGGCTAGGTCGTTAGACCAAATGAGTTGGCTTGTTTCTACCAAATGAGTTGGCTTGTTTCTACCAAATGAGTTGGGTCGTTTTCACCAAACAAGTTGTATCGTTCTACCAAAACATGCTTGGTCGTTCAGTCGAAAAGAGTTGTGTCGTTGCAACTTAATTAACCACCTGACTCATTTTAAAAAAATGTGTATACTTCTCTCTAAGACAAAAAAAAACAACTTCTCCAACATGAGACAACTTAATTAACAACATATACAATTGCAGATGATTGTTTTTGAGTGTTAGAACATTAATATGTGTACAATTTAATTTCCTTAAGTGAACTACTTATGTTCCATTTCTGAAGTATTTAACATTACAAACCAACTTGTTACAAGTTAACTTGTACGTGTTGGATTTCGTGCCCTATGCTTGGGTATATATTTTTAATTTTTACCCTCATATAAGATCGGTTTTCATATTTATTCAACAATTTCTTGTACAAGACACTAATTGCATTCCAATATATATTGTATACTATATAATATCAAAATATATAGATTGGATCATACCTAAGGGGTTGTCAAATCCTTTTAACCAATCGGAAGTCGAGATGCACGTCGAATCGCCTCAGAATTTCCTCCGAGTGTTCACCAAACTCTAAACAAGATTATAGTGATTGAAGCTAGTCAATCAACTCTAATGCTATGTTCGAATCTAGCTAATAACACATTTATGCTCCAAAGAATTTAATGTCCAACACTTTAATTAACTAAGAGAAATTTTTGATGGAAATATGGAGAAAATATGGAGAGAGAAATTTTGTATCAATCAACAAAAGGAAAGAGAAGAGCCCTAATTTTATTGCACTCTCCAACCCACATCATGTGTCAAACCACTTGTACATGATCCATGTTAATTTCTCTTCTAAACCAATCATATTTTGACACATCATCATCTCATAAGTTCCATTGACCAAGATGGATTAAATCCATCCATTGACCAACAATACTCGCTCATTAATGTAGGCAAAATCGTGGGCAAACAGTCGATTGAACACCCAGTCGATCGATCGATCAGTTACTTAGAAATGTCCTTGATAATATTGGTAAGCCAAATGGTTGACCGATTCACTACCAGGAATGCTCATGATAATTTCTATTGGACTGGGTTTCAAGTCGGTTGACCAATCCCATACCAAGAACACTTCTGATAAACGTGGTCGAACCAAGAACCTCACCGGTCGACTGATCCCTTACCAGGAAAGCTCCTGATAATTTTGGTTGAACCACATGTCCATTCGTTGCTCAATCGGTCGACCATTTTTGAACTATATGAGTTACTGTTAATTTTGGTCGATGGTTACCGAAATACTTTCGACCGTTTTTCTCTGTTTTTGCCTGTACAAGTTTTGGATTAATATCCATCAAAATTTGAGCTTTGGGGTCTTAGCAAATTCATATGTCATAATGTTACGGATTACATTATATCATGTAATATATTATCATATATGATGTGGAAACATCATACCGCATAATACATACATCTCATATAAATTTATTTGTTATTCTAACCATGTCATTATCATGACATATTAATTTTACTACTTTTTCATATGCATATTATTTCATATCACATGAAACTTAATAAACCTCATAAAATATAAAATCACATTTCTTGTTTCCCAATTTTGTGGTGTGACCTATAGGAGGATCTAAGTTACGTTGACAATGATAGAAAAGTACTTTATATCATAAACTATAAGCGGTATCTAGCTACACATTATAGTTATCCAACTAACAAAGTTTTTTTGTTCTCTAGAACATAACACGATCCATTTGGTGATATATAATAATACCACTTGAGTCTATCCCGTGCCTCATGATATTATGAATATTATACAAAGTAGAAACGTGTCATCTTTGTATTATATATTCTTTTATTGATCTCTTAAGCTAATTATAAATATGTAACTATACATAAGTTACATTGTGCACATTATAATTTTACTTTATCTAGGATCTCATTAAAATCATCTCTCAAGTCAAGAGGGACAATGACAATCTTTTGACATGATTTTTTCCATCACAAATCACATTAATTTATTCTATCAAATATAAAACATACTAAATAGAGTAATTATCTTCATAAATAAATTAAAAAAATCTATATAATCAAAATAAACAAGACTTTTTTATTTTTCATATAAAAGACAATACAAAGATGTGTTGTTATGAGTTTTCACCAACTTTTGTGACTTCTACCCTCTTTGATAAACATAATACCCCATGTGTTTATATCCCCAATTTGAATTTAACTACCTCCTACATTGGTATGTGTCACATGTTGAAGGTAATATTGTCATAACTTGGTACAAACCCATAATAGCAAATCCTCCCAAAAGATTAGGGTTTAGATAGTTAGATACCTATATGAGTTGTGTAAATGCGTAATTGAGTGAAATAATTGGGTTTGGATATTTGGATAGTAGATATATGAAATGGATGCGAACGAGCGAGTGAGCGGACAACGAACATTGAGCGAGTAAGCGGACAACGAACATTGAGCGAGCTGGAGCTTGTTCGTACTTGGCTTGTTTAGTTAGTCGAGCAAATTTCATTGCTCGTGTTTGACTCGTTATCGACCGATCTGAATCATGATCCGATCAAAACCAAGGGAGGGACCCTGAGCAGATTTGATAGCCCGTATGGGTATCTATTTTAGGTGTTTTTTGAAATAATCACCATTTCTTGGGAAGAATATGCACATGAAAAACTTAATTTACAAATTATGCATCTTAAAAATGACGCATGTGATGTCGTTTTCATTAAATAAATGATACTACAAGTGTCGTTTTTACCCCATAATGAAATCAACATCATCAATGCCGTTTTCAAGAAAGGCAAAAACGACATCCTGGACCTTTTTTTTCTCCACTTCTTCCCCAAACTGTTTTCCTCCTCTTCCCTCTCTCTGACGATTTTCGAGGTCCCGGAGCTAGTTCTACATGTTTCATCCGTTTTAAGGTATATTTAGCTTATTTTTTGTTAAGGTTTTGCTTGATTAGATTTATTTATGTGGATTGGATTGGTTTGGATTTATGTGGATCGATTGGTGTTTGGTTGATTGTTTTGGTTGGAAATTGGGTTGATTGAGAATAATGTATTGAACTCTAAATAATTATATAATGTTTGAAATTGGGTTGATTGTGAATAATGTAATTTTTGTTTAGATTGTTTTGGTTTGTAATTATGTTGATTGAGAATAATGTATTGAACTCTAAATAATTATATAATGTTTGAAATTGGGTTGATTGTGAATAATGTATTTTATGTTTAGATTGTTTTGGTTTGAAATTATGTTGATTGAGAATAATGTATTGAACTCTAAATAATTATATAATGTTTGAAATTGAGTTGATTGAGAATAATGTATAAAACTCTAAATAATGATAAAATGTTATGATTTTTTTTCATATATTTTATGTTTGTATTATTGGGTTTGATTTTTACAATTCGACTCGGTTGTATGCTCGTTACGTAGAGATAAATTGTTTACAATTCAATATTTTATTTGCAACAACACCAATCTGGCGTGTAGTTTGAGATTTTATTATACAGAGTATATAAGTAAGAATTATATATTATTTTTTGTATGAAATTGGTTTGGATTGTTTTATTTCAACCCAAGACTAACTCATTTTTTTGGTTAATTCTCTTTCAGCAGTTGCAAAAATGTCTACTTCACACGATTCTTACCGTCCCGTGGACCATTCAGTCATAGTACTACAGAAAAATCATATATCATCTTCGATTCTCGAAAATGAATGTTTTGATTATCAAATTAAAAATTCTATGTATTGGTTGATATTATACCTTAAGTAATTAATTATCTTTTTCAGGAGCAATCGACGGATATTAAGTGTATCGAGCACACCATTTAGTTCAACACGTGGAATGTGGAAGATGGTAGGGTATGAGATTTGTTAGAGATGGTTGGATTTGCTATAGTATCTCGTTTGTAATGACTGCATATGGATTGGAATCTGATCCGTGCTGTGGTGGAGAGGTGAAGACCTGAGACTCACACCTTCCATTTTAAACACAGAGAGTTGACGATCACGCTACAAGACGTAGCTATTCTTACTGGTCTCCATATTGACGGTCTGACAGTTTATGCGACTTAAGATCATGATTGGTCTCAGATTTGCATGAACTTGTTCGGTACTAGCGAAGAGAAGGCGGCAACTGTAGTGAAAAAGGGATACATGTCGTTGCAATAGTTGTAACAAAATTATCGTGTCGTGGTGCTAGATGCAACAGGTGAGCAGGTGTTGCAGCACACGAGAGCCTACATTTTGTTTTAGTTAGGATCCGGGATAATAGGCGATAAGAGTGAAAACAAAGTCCACCTTAGATATTTACTCTTGTTGGAGAATCTCTTTGAATGTGGAAACTACAGTTGGGGAGCTATATCATTGGGTTTTTTTACAACTATTTGGATCAAGCTTGTCTGGAAAAAAACAAGTAGCTGGTTTCCTTACAATGTTACAGATTTGGTGTTGGGAACATCTTCATGTCGGGCGACCATCTACAAGTCCCAGTGTGCAAATTCCATTGTGTCTTTTAGGTTCACATTGATAGACTCCTAGGTGGGTCAACAATTTGAAGACGACTCAGATTGAATTTTACAGAAATGAGATGGACGTTCTTGAAGAAAATCAAGTTTCTTGGACCCCTTACGAAGAAGTAGATAGGATGACGTTGCCTGCTGATTGTAGGCAAGGACACAAAGTCTGGATGAGTAGAACATGGATGGTTTGTTTCGAAGTTTCCGCTATGCACGTGTCGGACATGGTGATGCATCAGTTTGGAATACATCAGAAATATAATTTTATATGTTATATGATGTATTAAGTTTCATGTGTTATGAAATATTATACATGTGCTAAAATAAAAAAAATAAATATGTCGTAAAAACGACATGATTAGAATAATAAATAAATTCGTATGAGATGTATATATATTATGGGGTATAATGTTTTGACATTATATATGATAATATATTACATGATATAATCTTATCTACAACATTATAACATATGAATTTGCTAAACCCCCAAATTCCAAATTTTGTTGGATATTAATCCAAAATTTGGCAGAGTCAAAAACAGTGAAAAATGGTTTAACCGTTTGACCACGTTTTTGCATATATTAATAAGAGAATGTTTACTGATTAATGACTGGATTTTATCCACCTTGGTCAAAGGTAGATATGGGATGATAATGTGGAAAAATAAACAAGAGATCATGTGCAAAGTGATTTGCACATGATGTGGTTTATTGGAGACGAAACAAGAGATCATGTGTAAGTGGTTTGCACATGATATGGTTTGGTGGAGAGATTAATAAGGGATCATGTGTAAGTGATTTGCACATGATATGAGTTAGAGGAAATCCTATAAATAAGTTCATCCTCCCTTCCTTGTTAATACTAATGCAAAAATTCTCTCTCTCCCTAACCACCCTATTAATCCATCAAAACATTCTCTTAATTATTCAAGTTTTTAGAGATTAAAATCTCAGGAGCTTTAAATGGATTATTAGCTAGTTTCTAACCTTGATTTAGAGATTGATTGCTTACACCCTTTCTCTCTAATCTTATTTAGAGTTTGGTGAACACTTGGAGGCAAATCAGCAGACGATTCAACGGGCAACACTGTAGGCTTTTTGAGCTTAATCTACGTTTTGATGATTTAATCAACCTAATCTTAATTGTGATCAACCTAATCACACATGTTGCATTGCATATATATTGCTTTGTGCTAACCTCTACAGGTGATCAAGACTCAAGGAAGAAAGGAAATCAAGTCAAGACATGTAATCAAGCTCATTTGAAGACATGTATTTTGTATTTCTTTGAGTCTTAGGAACTTTGTGTAATTGAGCATACTTGAGCTAAAAACTACTCAAATACACTGTAGGTTCCCTATAGAAGTCACACACGAAATTTCACATAATTTGGACTTCAATAGATCACCCAAACGTAGACCGGAAAACACTAAACCAAAACTCAAACAGTCTGCCCACATTCGGTCGACCGAAACAGACCGTTCGGTCGACCGAATGATTAATTATCCTGTTAGTGTTTAACTGCCTAAGTTTGGTCGACCGTCCAGACCTTTTCGGTCGACCGAGTCCCAATTATTTTCCGACCGTTTGTTTTGTCGTATATACCAAACAGTCGTATTCGTATTAATCAAAAATACCCCAAATACATTTTATGTATCGGTCGACCGAGGACCTTGTCCGGTCGACCAAACTTATGTCTCTTGACAAACCCAAACTTCCTGTTGGAATTCGGTCGACCGTGGACCTTGTTTCGGTCGACCGAATAGTACCTTGTTTGTCAACCCCAAAGTGCCTCTTGTGAATCGGTCGACCGAACCCTGTTCAGTGTTCGACCGATCACTTAAGTGTATCTGAGTCTTAGCGTTGGGTGGTCGACCGTTCCTTAACCGGTCGACCGAACTGAGTTCAAAATTGCCAAATGGTCGACCGAACTACCCGATCCGGTCGAGCGAATTAACTCGGAATTGGGTTCTGCTAGTTTCTGTTTTGTGTATCTTACACCAACACTTACCCAATTAACCCCAACGGCTATATTCTATTTAATGCTTATAAATAGAGTTGTAAATCACATTTTAACACAACTCTCCCACTACTACTTGCCCAATACATTATAGAGAAACTCCCAAGCTCAAGTTTCCCCAATCTCACACTCTAAGCCAAAATTCCACACCTTTGATCATAGTCAAATCATACTCAAAGTGTGCTCAATAATTAGAGAGTGTTGTCCCACTCATTGTTGTTCAAGAAGCAAGGATTTCGGTGAAATCCCGAAGTGTTCCCTCTCAGATTGTGAGAGGAAGAAGGTCAAGCAAGCGAGGGTGTTCACAATGCTTGTTTTGTAAAGACGTTCTCTCCCGGTCCGGAACGGGGAGTGAATAGTGAAGACGCGAGCGGAACTTACAAGAGAGGACCTAGGCGGGAGGCAGAACCTCTGTAAAACCCCTGTGTTCCATTGTGGTTTGCATATTTCTTCTTACTTGCTTGTTTACTTTAAATTCCGCTGTTCATATCTTGATTGCTTAAACAAGTAGATAATTAGCATAAAAGTGATTAGTATTAGAGACCCTCACGATTCTACAAACACAACTCAGGATCTTCATAAAGGTTTTAGAGAACCTTTGAGTATGATTATCTTCTATTTATTTTAATATATATGTAGATTACATGATATTAAAATAAATATAAAATAATGTACATGAAATCGTTGAAAATATGGAAATCGATCTTGTATGCATGTATAAAATTTTAAAATACATACATACACAGGGGCACAAAATGCAACAATATTTATATGGAGTGGTATTGACAGATTACCGTGCAATGACTGACGAGAAGAGTTGAAGATGTAGAATATCCTGCTCGTAATTATCGTATTTTTTGTAATTACCTTGCAATAGCCTGCAACTGCTAGAGATAGTTATTTGGTAATGAATTTAGTTTTTATGCTTTACTTAAGGTTTTCATTTGTATATCCTGCTCGTAATTATCGTATTTTTTGCAGCTTCACGACTTACACATGTTACATGTAGATATTAACCACCCTGACGGGATGCATTCTGTGTAGGATTTCATGTCCCTATGTATGTATATATTTAAAAAAAATTAATACAACATACAAGATCGTTTTTCATATTTTCAACAATTTTTATGTACATAATTTTGTGATTATTCTAATAACATGCAATCCTACATTTATTAAAATAAATCACAAAGGTAGAATCATACCTAAATGTTCTCTAAGACCTTCTTGAAAATTCGGAGTCGCGTTGCCCGTTGAATCGTCCACGGATTTGCCTCCGAGTGTTCACCAAACTCTAAACAAGATTAGAGAGAAAGGAGCTAGCCAATCAATCTCTAACAAGGTTTAGAATCTAGCTAATAACCCATCTTTAAGCCCCTGAGATTCTTATCTCTAAAACTTAAATTTACTAAGAGATTTTCGTGATGATTATGGAGAGATTAATGAGAGAAAGATTTTTGCATTAGTTGTTAAACAAGTAGGAGTATGTGTCCTTTTATAGTCTCCTAAAACATCCTTATCAAGAGTTATTATTTAGCCATAATCTCTTGCTTATTCTCTCCTAAAATTAATCTCTAATTTTCACATAATCACCCACAAAAAACATTTTAATTAAATCTGGAATTAATCCACCCATGATTTAATTAATCTCTTAATAATTCAGGCAGAATCGTTCTTGTTCGGTAGACCGAGTATTATTCGGTCAACCGAACCATTCAGTTATAACACGTGTTCGGTGCACCGAATCCGTATGAGAAAAATTCCCTGGAAGAATTCAGACGAACCACGTCTTTTACTCGGTCTACCGTTGACCCACCAGAATCGCTCCTGGGACATAGTCATCGGATGACCGTGTTACCTTCGGTCTACCGAAAATACTATTTCTCGGTTGACCGTGCACACTCGGTTAACCGAACCCGATTGTCCAGGCACTCCAGAGAATTTCGGTCAACCAATTGCGCTTACCCGTTCCCTATTCGGTTAACCGATCTAAAGATACCCCAGTCGACCGAACCATGAACGGTTCACCGTGTTTGACCCTGATTTTGCCTTTGTCAAATTTTGGATTTATTTCCAACAAAATTTGATCTTTCAGGGTTTTTAGCAAATTCACATCTTATATAATATATTATCATATGTAATATTAAATTATTACACCCCATAATATATATACCTCATATGAATTTATTATGATTCTAATTATGTCAATTCTCATGACATATTGATTTTATTCATTCACCACATGTGTCCTATTTTCACATGAAACCCGACACATCATATAAACTTAAAATCAAACCTCTTATTTCCCAGTTTTGTGGTGTGACCTATATGAGGATCTAAGCCAAATTGACAGCGATATTAAACACTTAATATCTCAAACTATAAACGGTATCTAGCTACACATTATAGTTACCCAATTAGCATAGATGTCTTTGTTCCATCCGAACCAAAACACGATCCCTTTAGTGATATAAGTGCACCACTTGTGTCCGTCCCTTGCCTCATGATATTAAGAATATATACAAAGTAGAAATGTGTCATCTTTGTATTATATTCATTTCTTGATCTATCTAAGCTAATTATAACTATGTAACTTAACTCAAGTTACATTGTGCACATTATAATTTTGCTTTATCAAGGGGCCCACTAATATCATCACTCAATTAAGAGGGGCAATGATAATCGTTTGACTATCTATCTTTTTCAGCACAAGTCATTCTCAACCAACTATTGCTTTTATCACTATACTCATTGATAGCTTTTGACAATAATCAAATTAAGCACTTCTTGAGTGAAAAGATATAAGTCTCATATCTTAGGATCCAAGACACAGTAAAAACATTAATGACACGAAACACAATTCCATAATGTTTTACTTGTTAGGTCTATTCAATATATAAAAGTAATATTTTCCTCTTTTATATACTCGTGTCGTCAATTATTTGTAGAGCTACAACAATCAATGATCAACACGACAATCTTATCTCGGTGATTAATGTTCCATGTTAATTACCATGTTTGTGAATAACTTTTGATTTATGTAAACCATTATCTTTTAGAGCTCTACGGTTAAGGACTAAACGCATCTTCCTTAACACTTCCAAAAGACGAATACCATAATCAAGGAACAAAATGCTTGCACATTCAATTCATAATAATTGACATATAAAAGTAAAACTTTTAGAACACATTCCTTTCATTCTGCATACAACCCTACACTGTCAATAACGTCAAAAATGAAGAAAAAGATCAAGGAAATGATGACATGCTTAAAGAGTGTAAATCCGTCATTGAAGTTGTCGGAAAGTGTAAGTTTTGAACCAGATTGTCAAGATTCTGAGGAAAATCTCCCAAAAATAGGAGTCTCACTTGATGAAGAGGATAATTTCATTTTCACAAGGGTGTCTGTTTTCGTTGAAGGAATTTTGACTCAAGAATCGCGTGGTACCATGTTTTTTCAAGGTGAAGGTTCATCATTTCACGTCAGTGAATGTTCATCATTTAAAGCTCTTGAAGTCGAAAGAGGTGATGCCGGTGGGGTTGTTGAAGACGATGCTGGTGGGATAACTCAGGTTTATCGTCGTCGCCCTTCGAAGGTCCTACGACAAGGTGGACATACCAAAATTCTCACTAAAGTATTCTCTCAACCTTAGTTATAATTAAATTGTGGTTTAATGCATTCTGATTATGGTTTAATTGTGTGTTACGAATAATTTCATGTTAAAACGTGGACTAATTTAATATTTCGTTGTGTTAGGAACAAATTTTCTGAATGTGTTGTATGCTTGTTGTTATATGAGATTGAAATCATATTTTTTTGCCGACATGTATACAAGACTTGGAATTAAAATCTAAGAGAATGAATGCAAAAATAGAGCTGCTAATGTCGTTTTCTTTTAATAAAAATAGTATACCTGATGTCATTTTTATCTCTTTGAAATTGTATCACTACTGCCGTTTTCATTATGGTTAATTAAAAGATGCATCACACGTGTCATTTTTAAGATACATGCTTTGTCGAATAAAATTTCTACGTGTACATATATATATATTTGTGATTATTTCAAAAACAAATTCCTCCATTTTATATCACATTCGACCCAGCCTCTTTCTCCGGATAAACCCCTCCACCGCTGTCCCACCCTCGCCGTCTCCGTCGCCGGCTAGATGAGCTCCGGCGACCTCCTCCTCTCCCCCAGGGTTTCGCTCCGTCCCCTAACCCCTCTCCCTCTCCCCCTCCGCCCCACCTTCCTCTTCCCCACCTCCCTCCGCCGCCGCCCCATCACCGCCTCCCTCCCCCGTCCCGACGACTTCATCTCCGAAACCCTAAAACAGAACCCTACTCAAGTCGAGCCCCGGTACCTCGTCGGCGACCGGATCCTCACCTCCCGGCAGAAGGACTCCCTTAACCGCCCCCCAAGACCCGGCGCCGAGGAGCGTCGGGTGGAGGGGGGAGGCCCGGTTTACCTGAAGGACATCTTGAGGGAGTACAAGGGAGAGCTCTACGTTCCGGAGCAGGTTCTGAGGGTGGAGTTGGATGAGGAGGCGGAGTTCGAGTGGGACTTGAAGGAGCTGCCGAGGCTCGGGTTCGAGGATTTCAGGAGGTTCGTTAAGGCCGGGAAGGTGAGGTTGGTTAAGTCGAAGTCGGTGGCTACAACTCCGAAGGACGTGCTTTACCAGTATTTCGTGGTGGAATTGGAAGAGTCCCCTGGAGCTAAGCTCCTTCATCAAAACAGATGGTATGATTCTTATTAGATAGTTAAGTATATTGAAGTATTATTGAAATGTAGGTTGTTTGAAGACCGGGTAGGTGGGATCCTACCTGTGTTCACTAGAAAAATTTCATCCCTTTTTGTTTGTAGTGTGTGTAATTTTTCTTTTTGGGTAAGGTGTACTGTTTTGTGTGTGGAGGAAAAGTGAAACCTGAACACCAAATTGCGCAGTTCTTATCCGATATTGTCTTACTCTTTCTGCAATACATGGTATACCACTGTCATCTTAGTGGAACTTGGTTAGAGGTATGGATGGGACTGGGTCAGTGGGTTTCGGTTTTGGTGGTTTACCAATCCAAGCTAACTAATTACGATTTAGGAATTCAAACCAAACCAAAATATTTTGGTCCAAATCAGTTTAAATATGGGCTTGCATTTGATACTGCTATTTCTTGATCATGTGGACAATTTAAAAGTTAAGGACAGCAAAAGACTTATCTTTAAATTAATCTATTGTTACATATTACTATAAGTAGACTTATAATGCTAAACAGAGTTTCAAATGTTATAATGTAATATTAGCGTTGAACTATATGCTGCAGTGATGTGAGTGTAAATATCATAAAAATTATCTGGAATAAATGAATAGGTATAGTTTGGTGCGCAAATAAGCTTAATCCAAACCTAACAAAAATATGATTTGGTTTGAATCTCTTGTATTCCTTTTTTCAATCTTTATCAATGATAAAAAATGACTTGGTTTGAATCTTTTGACCAAAATGGTAAAAAAAGAGAATCTTTTGACCAAAACTTGAAATTTCGGTTCAGAATCTTAAAATTCTGCTGAAAGTCCCCTCCCCATTTGGATTTCAGGAATTGGGAGTTTGATATGGTCCTGTGCTAATTAGAAAAGTTCCAAATCTTGTTCTCAGATTGTTTCATTATGGTTTTTCTTTTGGGTATTATGCGCTATATTGTGTGTACAAGGGTGTGTGACTAGGCACACACCAACTGGTATATTCGTCAGATATTGACCTGTTTTTGCTACCCTGCTAATGAACTGCCATTTGTGGATATTGTGATTGTTTAGAGTCTTGGAAATGAAAATATTCCCTACTTAAACTAGAAATAATCCAGCTTTGATTATCATTATATTTGATGGTGTTTTTTTCAATTGAATTTTTGTTATTTTGTGGTGTTGAAGGGCAATGAAGCTAAATATCGGTGAAGCACGACAACTATTGGAGGAGTACACTGGCCCACAATATGAGATTGAGAAGCACACAACAGTGAGTTATGCTTCACTTGGTCATTTGTAAGCAACTAAGCATGGTATCAACTAGCAAAGCATTTTTATAGAAAAAATGTGAATCAGGTCTTCTGGCTTAATAGAAAGAAAACACTAGAATTTCCTGTTTCAGGTATTGTCATCCATACATTCCGAAATTGAGCATGAGCGCCATGTGTCCATGTCCTAGTAATGTAATACAAATGCATAAACAGTCCAGAACCATTAGGTTAGGACGGTTATTAATAAATTCCTGCAAGGAGATATGCTAACACATCATTTTTTCAGTAATGTCAGACTGTTAGGTGGTAACATGATCAGAGAAATCAGAAATCATGATTGTTATTATTTGTTATTCATCTTCTTTCGTTTGAAGAATGTTATATCTCATTATCTTATTGACTGTTGGCAAATGGTTTATTAATTTTGCAGTCCCATGTGGGGAAATTATTGGATTATCCTCACCCGGTGGCTTCTTCCATATCTGGGAGAATATTAGCAGAGCTTGGCACAATCAGTATCATAATAGCAGCAGCTGCTGCAGTTGCCGGTGGTTTTATGGCATCAGCTGCATTTGCTATCACAAGCTTTCTTTATGCATCTACTATTTATGTTGTCTGGCCTTTGGCTAAGCCACTTTTGAAGCTTGTGCTTGGAATGCTATTGAATATAGTGGAGACTGTACAGGACAATATTATCGATCTATTTAGTGATGGAGGCATCATCACCAGAGTGCAAGACCTTTATACTTTTGGTGGAGTGTCTGCCAGCCTAACGATGCTTAAACCAATTCTGCTGGTTTTGATTATTATGGTCCTTGTCATTCGCTTTACCCTTTCAAGGAGGCCTAAGAACTTCAGAAAATGGGTGAATGCTGCTTTGCATATAATACATCATTTTTTACGTGTTAAATGCATGGTTATGAACACCGGACCGGCCGGTCGAACCGGTGGCCAGTCCGGTCCGGAGAACCCCCTAAAACCACATTTGACTTTGAACCGACCTGAACCGGTGGTTCGACCGTCCGGTTCAAGTATGGTTCAAAGTCCAGATTTTGTATTTTTTTTAAAATTTAATTCACTTGTGCTGATGAATACCAAACAAAGGGTTGTTGGTTCCATGATTTCTAGAGAAGTTATTAGATTGTAATCGGTATCTAAATCATGACCACAATCCCTTCCATGGAAAACAAATTCAGTGGAAATATGTACCATCATGAGTTCCTTCTTATGTATCTAAGCTTCTTATCCGGATACTTATATATATTATATTTAATTATTTATGACGTCACCAGTTCAACTGGTTTGACCCCGGTTGAACCTCTGAACCTTTGAGAATTCCGGTTCGACGTCCGGTTCGGTTCTGAAAACCATGGTTAAATGACATTTGAGAAACTAAGCGATTCTATCGTGTGATTCATGTCTTTTTCTCTCCAGATTTTGATTACCTTCTTGCATATGATTCACACAGGATATCTGGCAAGGTATTGAATTCGGGCAGTCCAAACCACAGGCTCGAGTTGATGTTAGTTCTGTCATTTCCCCTCCATGAATATGCACATCTTGGTTACCATTACCATCAAAATTTTCCTTTTCTTATCCTGGACTTTAGGGTTCTACTGGAGTTTTATTTGGTGATGTAGCAGGGATTGATGAAGCTGTCGAGGAGCTCCAGGAAGTAATGTTCTTCTGCTGATCCATTGTGATTTTTTCCAGTAAATCATGTTCAAACACAAAGATTCATTACTCACAATTTAATGCATTTTAACTCCTTAAGTTATGAAATGATTCGACACCAGCAAACCAAGAACGATATCTCTACTATTATCCTTGTGACCTATTATTGGGTTATATATTTCTGTGAGTGTAATAAAGTGCAAAAGTAGAAGACCTAAGTGTATGCACCATATTTTCAATGTCCCTTTCGCCTGATTTCCCCCTTTTGTTTTTTAGCAAGAATATATTATTCAAGTCTTGTTGGGTCAATCTGTTTATTTCTTATACATACCCATTCACGTCTCTGTGTCAAGAAGCTCCTTCATTAGAGTTACCTAATGGTAACATTTGTATAATATTTTTCATTGGGTTTAGATAACTTTGTTGTGTTAAGTCAAGTTGGGTTGATTTGCAAACTAAGATGTTCAAGAATCTGAATTCATAATGCTTTTGATAGATGTCTTGTAAACTTATCCAATTCTACGTGGGATTGGATTCTGTTGACCAAACTTCGGGCAAAGTCCACCTTAAATCTTAACTGAAAATTTAACTTTGAATCCAAGTTCATTATATATGGTCAGGATTTATGACTAGTAAATGATTAATGTTTGCAAGAAACCTTACAAATTACTCTCATCTTCTGGTGGTTTTTTGTGCATGACAATGTGAAGAATACCCAACCAAATGGAACCATGTTCCCTCTGTCATAAAATCATTGTTGTGAAAAAAACTAACCTCCAACAAATCAAGTCAATTTTCCTGTGTATATTTTACTTTGTTTTCTGGAAGGAATTAAATTTTCTTCATATCGTATGTTGTGAAGTTTTATTAATCTTATGGTCAAAGTATCTTTCTTAGTTTTGTAATTTTTGTTCTTAATTCATTTTGTTGTAAAAAATAATTATTATACATTCACCTATATGTTACCTTTTATCTCGGACCATAGTAACAAAAAGGTTGAATACTACTAGTTGTATCTACAACGGAAAAACTTGAAGGAAAATTTTGAGAAAAATGTTTATATGTTATTTTTTGAAATATACGAGTTAGACTCTTCTTTCGTTGTGTTAACAATTTTTCACTTAGATTAAAAGCTAAAATCCCTAGATTCAATAACAGCTTGCCAAATGTTTCTTCATTTTCTATAACATAACCTTTTAGACATTAGTCCATTTCTAATGTCAAGCCTGAAGATGTTTTCTTATTTAATTTTAAGAAAAAGCATTTTTCCCTATTTAATTATGTTAGATTGGCATCAACATCTAACCTTATTAGCCTTTAACAGCTGGTGCAATATTTGAAGAATCCTAATTTATTTGACGAGAAAGGGATAAAACCTCCTCATGGTGTACTTTTAGAAGGACCCCCTGGATGTGGAAAAGTTAGTTATTTTGTCCAGTTCTCACTTAGTGTTATTGGTGTTATTGGCGGAAGCTTACTTTCTAATAATTTCCATGCAATTTGTTCTTTGCCTACTTTTAGACATTGGTAGCTAAAGCCATAGCCGGTGAAGCTGGTGTTCCATTTTACCAAATGGCTGGTTCTGAGTTTGTTGAAGTTCTTGTTGGTGTTGGTTCTGCCCGTGTACGTGATCTGTTCAAGAGAGCCAAGGTGAGAATCACAGTGACGTTATGATCATACTTTTCAATGTTTTTCTTGCAGCGTTGGTATTAAATGAAAACTCTGTAAATATTTCTACTGTATTATTGTGGAGATATTTGTATGCTGGAACATATATCATGGACAAATTGAAACAGAACTGGGTTGTGAATTACTGATTCTGCAAATTATTTACTGTTTGCTTGCCAAACTATTCTTTACCTTTCTGCTTTTATTGTTTACAGTAAATTCAATATCTGGTAAAGTTCATGTAACAAGCACATAATTCTGAGGAAATAGATTTGGATTTTCACATGAAACTCTATTAGACTAGATAGTATATGTCAAGTAAAAGACCTCTGAGATTTTTAGTTATTTAGATAAAAAAAAGACATGGATCACATAATTGCTGTTGATGAATCAGAACAAGTTTTGGTTTCCATCATGGCCTTGTTTACAACATTATGATGCATTTTTACATTGATGCATTTTCGCAATATTAAGGTGACATGTTTTTCTTGAAATGAACGGATCCAACATCCAAGGGTCAAATTCAATTTTCTAGTGGTGTAAAAATGAATCGGAAGGAAAGAAGTCATTCTGTCAATCTTCTGTTTTAATCTATCATGCTTCCAACATTAGCATTTGTATTAAGCTATGGTATTATAATACAAGTATGTTGCCCAGACCGATAAAATAAATAAATTAAGAAGTATGTTGCACAGGGAACCCCATGTTATCAGTACATAAGTAGTTAGTGTTTTATCATTTGGAAGTATATGAAGTAGAGATATGTTTTCATGTATCCAAAACAAATAGTCATGTTTCTGATTTCTGAAGATCATCTTCATTGGTAATTGAATTGACAGAAATGAACTTATTGGTAGCAGTAGCAATCTTATCAAATATAAGTACACAGGAACAATGCATAACTAAGATGGTTATATGTTGCTGGTTGATGTGCTTTTCAATTTTATCAACTGAGAATGTATTTATTTCTCCCAGATACATAATTCTAAACAAGGAAATCTTCTTTCCTTCGCTGAAGGGTATATATTTGATTATTGTTTTTCAGATATCTTTTTAACTTTTTAATTCTTGTTTTATGTTTGCTTTCCTGCTTTAAATGTAGAAACTGCTTAGCATCTATCAATCGTGTCAAACATAATAAACCTTTACTTTGCTGGTGCAGGTTAATAAACCCTCTGTTGTATTTATTGATGAAATTGATGCACTGGCGACGAGGTATTGTCAATTTTAGTAATTGAAGCCTTCTCATTATTACTAGAACATGGAGACTCCTTTTCTATACCATTACTAATATAGCCATTGGTCTTTGAGTCTTTCTTTTTATTGATCATTAATACATAGAAAACAGATACAAGATCCAAAGAGGGAAACAAAAATAAAGGGAAGACCAAGGAATAGTCCCCCAAAAAGACAACAACAACCCCCCCCCCCCCCCCCCCCCCCCCCCCCAAAAAAAAAAAATCATGTGGGGAGGGACAAAAGACCAAAAGATATGGACCTGTGGCCCCAAAAATCCATAAAAAAATTAAAACGGAAAGTTGGCCCCCAATCCAACTCCAACCATCCATAATGCCACATCCTGTAATGTATTCGCCAAATGTCCCTGATACGTAACTTCTTCTCATCAGAACATTACTTGATTCTAGCCAACCAAATATTCCACCAAAGAGCTAAAGGTCTCAGTTTACCTGCTTCTAATTGAGCACCATTTGGATATCCCCTCGTCCAATTTTTCTAAAAGTTGTAGAAATCATTACCCAAATCAAGAGGTCAGCCACTCGCCAAATCTGCAAAACTTCTCAAGAGATTTCTTGTCACAATACACGTCTTGAATAAATGATCATTAGATTCTTCATCCACCTCGCATAGTGGGCACCTACTAGCCGTCAACCACCCCTGGATTTTAGGGCAACCTCTGTGAGTTGTCTTACCCTGAAGAATAGGCCAAGCAAAAAAGCAAGTCTTTAGTGCAACAACCTTGTTCCAAATCAGCAATTCCACATTTAATCGAGGGCCGACTCCAATAAGAATATGGTAAAGGGATTTAACAGAAAAGATATATTTTAAATTGAAAGACTCAAAGACCAGGTTAAAGAATCAGAAGCAAAAGGAGATTTTGATCATTGATTAAGGAACTCAATTAGAGAACGAAATTCCAAGCATTCCCTATCGGTAAGTGCTTGGGGAAAGGAGATGTTCCAAACCGAAGAAGAATCCTTCCATACAATTAGGTCTCCAACCCTAGCCTCCTTGTTTACTGCTAACCTGTAGAGAAGGGGAAATTCCATCATTAGAGGTACACTCCCAATCAATTTATCCTTCCAGAATGTAACTAGATTTCCATCTGCTACCCACATTTCATCCCTATCTCCACTACCTCTTCCATCCCCAAAATTTGGTTGGCATTATATTTTCATACCCTTGCTTTCTTTCTGCATATACCTTTTGCTACATCATTTAAGATGTTAATTTGTGATTTTTGGCATCCACAGATGAATAATCCATTGAAGTATAAAAAAGTCCTTTAGCACTAGCAGTAGCAGCGACCACCACAAATAACCAACACTTACAACTTAAATTGCTAGCAAAAATGCCCGCTGGTGACGCTATAGTTCTACTTTGCATGTTAATAACACTTGTGAAGTATGATATGCAACCTTCACAATTTTGTCTTTCATTGTATCATATACATTTATATTCACACCATAGACTACTGAAGAAGGCATCCTTATTTGTTTCATTCTTAAGCTTAAAGGCAGCAGAACCCAAATTGACCCCATCAATTAGTATATTTGTAATATTGTCAAAACTAAAACCAACAAGGAGGTGATTAAGATCTGGCCTTGGGGTACAAAATGGGTTCATGGTTCATCATTTACTTTGTGTTTTGCCTAATGATGAAAATTGTTAATTTTTCTTTTATGCTGATGCTGTAATTTTGTTTCCCCTCAGACCTGGATCTTTGCCTGGTTAGAAAATAAAATATAGAATACTTAAAAATGACATTGCAAAATTGGTGGTAGAAATATCTTTAGCTTCTATGCTGTTTAAGTTATAGAAAGAGAAGCAAAATACCTTTGCTGGTATACTCTAATATTTGTCTTTTAGGAATATACTCTGGTCTTTATTGGTTGGTCAGTTGGATAGGTGTTTTAGAGTCCATATTTCTGGACTGAACTGTGATATTCCTCTGCAGTTTTTGTATTTTTTTAAAAACCTTTTAATGTACTTGCTATTTGCTTTTAACAATGAGTGGCAGGTTTAATGAATAAAAAGTACTTTCTTCCTTCATAAATTTTTAATTAGTTTCTTCTGAATCTATTTTTATTGCACTTCTGCCATCACCATTGTCATCACTTTAAAGAGCGATACTACTTTTGTAAAGTGATCGTGAAAAACTGAGAAGAATGTAATGAGATGTGTTTTGTTTGTTAACTTGGTAACTCTTCTTTATCTATTTCATTCTGTTTGGAGAATTTGTGACTTGACACCATTTATTGATGGACGTGCTTTGAAAAGTTTTAGCATATAAAATAGTCTAGAATATATTTTCATAATTTCTTTGAATTAGCTCGATGAAGTTATCTTAATATCAAAGTGGCTTCCTTCTCAACCATTTCGTCGTGGTAAGCTGATGGGTAGATGTTTCTTGGCAGGCGTCAAGGGATTTTCAGTGAATCAACAAACTACCTATACAATGCCGCTACACAAGAAAGGGAAACTACGCTCAATCAACTTCTAATAGAACTTGATGGGTTTGACACTGGTAAAGGAGTCATATTTCTTGGAGCCACCAATCGAATGGATTTGCTGGATCCTGCGCTTCTTCGTCCAGGCCGTTTTGATCGTAAGGTATGTTTGCAATAAATTTTATATTTTCTCCAACTGAATGATGCTTATATTATATTTTCGCATTTTTGTGCTATATTTGTCTTTACTTATGCCAGAAACAGTATTGTAGTCTTACTGGACTATTTTGATATCTTTTGGTATGACACTTTCACCTCTCTAGATCAGGATTCGCCCACCAGGGGCAAAGGGACGGCTGGATATCTTAAAAGTTCATGCTCGCAAAGTTAAGATGTCACCTTCGGTTGATCTTTCTTCTTACGCTCAGAACTTGCCTGGTATTCTTTCTCTCTCTCACAAAATTTAACGATGTCATCAATCATGTGGGTTCAAGGGTGGGGTTATTTGGTCAGATTGCTTTGGGATATTCTGTGGCTACACTGGAAATGATTGGATAAAAATAATGCTAAATTCTAAAACTTCAACTGTTGCGACAGTGGTGGTTTGTATAATCTTCTGGGAAGGCAAATGTGCTTCTCTATTGAAGTAACTGAAGGCATTTCAATCAAAGTGATTTGTGGTGAACTGGCGATAAAGTAGCCTAGGTGGACGGACTTGGTTGACATGACGTCATATTGGATTATACCTTGTAAAATAGAAATTCGAATTTGAGATGTTTACTTAGAACTGCTGAAATACATGTAAAAGAAAATAACTAAAAATCATTTAATGACATCTATGATTGGATAAATTATTCATGAAGTTCCTCTGAGTAGTAAATGTAGATTGCAAGTTATAAGGCTTTATCTGCGCAAACAATTTTGAAACTACTTATTTGAGTTGTTTCACCCTTTATCATGATCTCCTTCACGGTCTCGTCTGATTTTCCCCTCCCTATCTTCCATTGAAACTTCTGTATTTCCATCACAAGACAAGTGTTTTAGTAAAACCAGTCGTTACTGAGGGTTTACGATGCATAAAATTAAAAATGGTGGTATTTTATCATGGTGGAATTTCTGTACATCTTTTATCAGGTTGGTCAGGAGCTAAGTTGGCACAGTTATTGCAAGAGGCTGCTTTAGTGGCAGTGAGGAATCACCATAGGTCAATTATGCAGTCTGACATGGATGATGCAGTAGATCGACTTACAGTTGGACCTAGACGTGTAGGAATCGATTTGGGATACCAAGGGCAATGCAGAAGGGCGACTACTGAAGTGGGAACTGCAGTAACATCCCATTTGCTAAGGCGTTGTGAGAATGCAAAAGTTGAATCATGTGAAAGAATCTCCATCATTCCGCGTGGCGAGGTGCTTAACTTTTATTGTAATCGTTATCTGAGGAAACTCACAACCATTATCATGATTGTTTTTTCTTACAGACATTCTCCCAAATTTTATTTCATCGACTGGATGATGAGTCATACATGTTTGAAAGGAGGCCTCAGTTATTACATCGGCTCCAGGTATTAATTTTCTATTCGTCCTTGTTGATTTTAATTTGATCAAAATTTCTTGATCAACTTCCACATTCACAATCTTTTGTTTTATACTCTTGAAGGTGCTGTTAGGAGGGAGAGCAGCTGAAGAAATTATCTATGGGCATGACACATCTAAAGCATCCTTGAGTTATCTTGTTGATGCATCCTGGCTTGCTCGAAAAATTATAACAATGTAGGTATTCATTATTTCCTGACTTTTACTTGCCTTTTGACTCAAGTAGGGTATGACTTCCATCTTTCCTTGTCAGTTGGAACCTGGAAAATCCAATGACCATACATGGAGATCCTTCTGCTTGGATAAAAGGAGTTAATTTTGTAGGTCCACGCTTAGATTTTGAAGGATCACTATATGATGATTATGATCTGACTGGACTACCGCTAAACAATGATTTGGAAGATCAAGTTGCACGAAGAACGGAGAAGTTGATACATGGCATGTATAAGAAAACTGTATCTTTGTTACGAAGACATGAAGCTGCACTTGTCAAAACTGTAAAGGTACTTCAAATGTTTATCTCAGTGACTTCCCTGTGTCTAAATCAAAATCTTATGTGTGTTAAAGATTAAGCAAGCACACTCCATTTTTGCACACAATAAACATCAATGTTGATTCGTCATTCCACTTTTATGGTTTCATTAGTTTCCATATCACTACCTTTTAAGCATAAACAATGATTTAAGATGTTTTTTTCTATATTACCACACATTTCCCATTCCTGAATTTGAGTAATGTGGTTGCATCTTTTTTCGTGTTAGATGTTTTAGCGCACTCTTTTTTGAGATAATATCTTATTTAGGCGACCTACCAAACACTGTCTACAATCTCGGATTCGCATACTATTAATGCTTAGTATCTTCAAGCTTCAATCATTCACTTATGTCAAAGCTGACCACATTATAAGATCATCTAGTAGATAAACTGACTATTGTTTTTACTCACAATTAGTTCCTCTTGCAGGTTCTTTTGGACAGAAATGAAATTAGTGGTAATCATATTGAGTTCATTCTCGATAATTATCCTCCTGGCAGCTCTGTAAGTCATGTTTTGGAGGAAAAAAACCCTGGAAGCTTGCCCTTCTTTGATGCTGCTGACGATAAAGAGCTCGAGTTGCTACCATCCCAAGTCCCAGCGGAAGAAATGTCAAAGTCATAGGATTTACTACATTTATTGAAGGGCCATGTAGCAAGTACATCCTCAAAAATTTCCTCCAGAGGTCTTTCTAGAAAATATATTATTAAATTATTAGGTCAGTTAGTTTTCAGGAAATAGCACGTACTTTCCGGCTATTTATTAGTTCATTTACTCCTCTAGCAAAAGTGGCTTTAAAAAATCACCCCGTTTAGAGAAAGTCGAGGCAGAAATGTAAAATAGAGATTGCAAAAAGAATATACATCGTGACAGCATTTTTGTAATATTATTTGCAATGGAGTGGGCGAGTATTTAATTTGCTGATTTTAAAATTTTGCATGTAGCGTATTATTTCCCCCTTCATGACAGCTGAATTGGTCGTTTATTTTAACTTATCCGCCTTCAGTTTGACATTTATAGTGTTGCTCCTTTTGATTGGTGTATGTTGCAGACTGGCAAAGTGATCTTTTGTGTTTGCAGATTGTGTGCTACGTCACTAGCACTTGGTCAGGCCGCAGGCACATTAATGCTCTTTGTTTTGTTAAAGAGTTTTATGTTCCATCCTCAACTCAAAAATCTTAAAGCAGGTTTAAATTGTAATTTTCTCTCTTTTGCATTCATTTTTGACCATAATTCATTAATTCTTGAAAACTTAACATTTAACTCAAACATCCTAACCTATTCTAACTTAAACATTTCCCATTTCCCTCCCCGCTTTATAAGGGCCGTGATAGACGGACGTGGGCGTCACGGACGTGCCTTACGTGGATCTGTACAGTTCAGATATTTTCTTTGAGTCAGCGTCCAGTCAGCGAAATTTCTTTTCGTGCGTTTTGGTCTTTTTAAAAAACGTCGGTTCTTTAAGTTGAACAATTCATTTCCCAATACACAGATAAGACAATGTGCAGACCCTAGGACATCGTGCAGTCTCATTATTCGTGCAGAGCTTACACTTATCATAATAAAATATTTGTTTTTAAGTTTTACGTTGGATCAACTTAATTTGTCTAGCTTACTTTATGTGTGTGTGCAGTTTACATTATGTGTTTGTCCTGTTTACGTTATGTGTCTGTCCGGAATAAATGTATTTGCAGTCCGAAATAAGTGTATTTGTTGTCTGGAATAAGTGTATTTGTTGTCCGGTTTAAGAATAAAGTGTGTCCAGAAACGGAACATAAAGTTTGTCCGGAATAAGTGTATTTGTTGTCCGGAATAAGTGTATTTGTTGTCCGGGTTAAGAATAAAGTGTGTCCAGAAATGGAACATAAAGTTTGCCCGGAATAAGTGTATTTGTTGTCCGGAATAAGTGTATTTGCAGTCCGGAATAAGTGTAGTCGTCCAGAATACGAAGAAAGTGTGTTCAGAAACAGAACAGAAAGTTTGTCCGGAATAAGTGTATTTGCTGTCCGGAATAAGTGTAGTTCCTGTCCGGTTTAGGAAGAAAGTTTGTCCTGTTTATGTAGAAAGTTTGTCCTGTTTTGTCCTGTTTATGTAGAAAGCTTGTCCTGTTTTATCCTGTTTATGTAGAAAGTTTGTCATGTTTTGTCCTGTTTATGTAGAAAGTTTGTCCTGTTTTGTCCTGTTTATGTAGAAAGTTTGTCCTGTTTATGTAGAAAGTTTGTCATGTTTTGTCCTGTTTATGTAGAAAGCTTGTCCTGTTTTGTCCTGTTTATGTAGAAAGTTTGACATGTTTTGTCCTGTTTATGTAGAAAGTTTGACATGTTTTGTCCTGTTTATGTAGAAAGTTTGACATGTTTTGTCCTGTTTATGTAGAAAGTTTGTCCTGTTTATGTAGAAAGTTTGTCCTGTTTATGTAGAAAGTTTGTCCTGTTTTGTCCTGTTTATGTAGAAAGTTTGTCCTGTTTTGTCCTGTTTATGTAGAAAGCTTGTCCTGTTTTGTCCTGTTTATGTAGAAAGTTTGTCCTGTTTATGTAGAAAGTTTGTCTTGTTTATGTAGAATGTTTGTCCAGTTTATGTAGAAAGTTTGTACTGTTTATGTAGAAAGTTTGTCCTGTTTATGTAGAATGTTTGTCCAGTTTATGTAGAAAGTTTGTCCTGTTTATGTAGATACAATGAGAGCACAATGAGATATTGATGGTACATATTATTGATGATAACTATTACACAATAAGATACAATGAGAGCACAAAGACAAACAAACAATACAAGCACAAACACACAAAAATTACAAAAATAATATATCTTCTCCCAATAAATCACACACAAACAAACAATACAAACATACACAAATTACAAAGATAATATATATTTTCCCAGTAAATCGGAAAGAAGATGTAAGACTTAAACATGATCGTCTCATTCACGTTGCTTACGTTGTGAAGAACCTTGGGAGTCGACATCAGACGCTTCTTCGACGTAATATCTTACTCGAAATGGTGATTTATTACGGAGAGATGTACGACATAAACCGAACAGACGTTAGTCTTCACCACAGAGCGTTGTACCTCTCTCCGGAATAAATCACCATTTCGAGCAAGATATTATTTCGAAGAAGCGTCTGATGCCGACTCCTAGGGTTCTTCACAACGTAAGCAGCGTGAATGAGACGGTCGATGACACTCTTTCTTTCTTCTTCCTTCTTTTTCTGTCATGGGCACTCCAACAATGCAGCAAAGATGTTGTGGTGCGAAGTCTTCACCACCGGATCGTCACATTCACGATGCTAACGCTGACAAGAACATCGGGAAGTTTTCACACCGTCCCATTCACGCTGCTTACGTTGTGAAGAATCCTGGGAGTCGGCATCAGACACTTCTTCGACATAATATCTTGCTAGAAATGGTGATTTATTCTGGAGAGAAAGAATGAAAAAGAAAGAAAGAATGTCATCATATTTGTATTTGAGTGGAGAGAGAGAACGTGCTGAGTTGAAACGCATTTAATTTGATTGAGTAGACATCAGGAAGAAAAAACAAAAAAACACATGCTTACGTTGTGAAGAATCCTGGGAGTCGGCATCAGACGCTTCTTCGACATAATATCTTGCTAGAAATGATGATTTATTCTGGAGAGAAAGAATGAAGAAAAAAGAAAGAGTGTCATCATATTTGTATTTGGGTGGAGAGAGAGAACGTGTTAAGTGAAACGCATTTAATGTGATTTGAGTGGACATCAGGAAGAAAAAACAAAAAAACATTCATGATTTGGCCACGTAAGGGCTGACATAGATGTCCACGTAGAGCGCGCCCGTGACGCATTGCGTTCATAAAACATAAGTCATTTACTTTCCACTCATATCAAATTCTATTAAAAAAAGAGTCTGCTCTACTTCTCACCAATAGGGTCTGGATCCACTTATCTTTTTTATTTTGCTTACATGCCACCTCAAAATACGTATTTTGCCAAAATGTCATGGGAAATAATTATTTTCTTCCATGTCACTCTCTCCAATTTTCATGTGACTAAATTACTAGTTATCTAAGTTGACTCTCCGTTAACTTCGTTTTATTAACTAAATTATTATTTAATTGAAATTTTACAAACCAATCTTAAAATACGTACAATTTACTAGTTAGTCTAGTTATCTCTATAATTTTGTTAAAGTTGCAAATTTTATATCTATTATTTATTTACCTGTTCTATTTCTTCTTACTATGTTTTTTCTCTGCCTACATTCACATCCTTTTCTTTTACATCTCTCTCTATTAATCTCCTCTCTCTTATTCGTTTTATCTCATCAAAACTATATGTAATAATAAAAAATATTATGTTACTAAAGTATTTTTCAGTGAATAATTTTTTTATGTAACTTTTTTAAAAACTAGAAATAAGTTGAATTAAGACAAAGAGCGAATAGAAAATAATAAATAATTTTTATTTTATTATAAAATATTGCCATAAATTATAACATTTAAAATATGTTTATTTGGAAAATATTCTTTATCTATAAAAAAATTCGTTAGAGAAAATATGAATGAGAGAGAGAAGGTGAAAGTGAGAGATAAGTGAGTGAGAAACACCATGAATGTAAAGAGAAACAACGTAAATGTAGAGAGAGGAAAAAGAAAGGAAGAGAGAGAGAGAGTAAGGAGAGAGAGATGTAGGATCACCCAAGTCTAGAAGGGCGACAAGTGAATAGACTAAGTCAAGTTAATTAGACACTAATGCAGAAATTAAAACTAAAAGGGTAGAGAATGTAAACCACGTATGTGAAAAGGAGATTTATAGAGGTTTGACACACCTTGTGTTCTGCTCCTCTCCTTAAGCTCTCCTCAACTTGAGTATCACTTCAGAATTCCACCATCCAATTTCCTTGTTGATCGGAGACCAACCCTTTACACTATAAATCCACGAAACAAGCTCGCAAATTTAAATCCCCCATCCTGACAGGTTGCTACAATAACCAGAGCTATAACCAAATTGAAAGAGACTCTCTAATTTGAGCACTTGGAAATCAATTAGGCTTTGGGATGGAATGAAAACTTGGAGTTGTGTGAGCAATAGATATGGTAAGGATGTTCAAATGTTAGGGTGTAAGGGTTTAGGTATAGGCTCATAAAGGTTAGGGATGAGAGCTCTCAAAGGAGAAAGAAAAACTAAAGAAAGTGAAAATTCAGGTCAAAAATCAGATGGCTCGAGCAAGGGCCAGTCGTTTGATGTTTCTATGGTCAACACGAATCGGACCAATTTTGACCAAACTTGGCTCGGATTCAAAAGCTAGTCATCCGATTTTGTCGACATTATGTTTTGGTCTTTACTGGACATCTGTATTGGACGACTCGGGAAGGACTGAGTTTCAAAATCAAGAGGGTCAAGTATCTGATTGTGTATGAGTCGTCTAGGTATTGGTGATTAAAATAGGATAATTTTGGATATAACTTTTGAAATTAAAGGTCAAATTTGACTCAAGTAACAACTATTTTTGGTATAAGCTTTTGCTAAAGTGGATTGGAATCAGATGACTCAACATGCAACGAGACGTTCAATTGACAGGTTTTCAACATTGGTGAATTAGACAAATCAGAAGTCATGAGCCGCCCAATGGGTTAAGGCTAATACATTAACGGGGTTTGTGCATAAGAAAAATGAGTGGAAAAATTAGTTTGCCTTTGACCAAGATCTTATCTTAGCGTTTATGTATGTTATGGAAAAAATATATATTTTCCCTCAGTCATCTTGAATAGACAGGAAACAAAAGGAAAACGCAGGAAAACTAAGAATCATGTATAAACCTGTTAAATAACATAATAATTTATCTATATTGCACAAAATTTTCAATAACAAAAACACTAAAACTATTTTCGAAAAATAAAAAAACACAAATAAATTATTATCTTTGAATATTCATAATAATATAATAACAAAATTATACAAATGTTCCAGGAATACTCATTATAGTTTATCTTAAACTTAACATTATCTTGTTAATAAATCTTACCCAATTTTTTTTTAAATTTTCCAACAAATTCAATTGACATGCACAAACAATATAAACCTAGTCAAGAAAACATAAATTTTGTTGTTTTCATTTTCAATTGTCTTCCCGTTGACTGTGAGAATATGTTTTCTATCCTTTCTCTGGCACAAATAGGGCCCAAAGGATGAGACTACTCTAGCTTAATCCAGTCGTCCAAATAAGTTAAGGCTTGAAATGTTTTGGCTACTTCGATTTTGATCGCACAGCTCAAAGTAGTACGAGCCGTCCGAATTAATCTTGCGGACAGTGAAGGTGTACTCTACTGTTTAGGGGATTCAGATAACTCAAACATGAATCAGTCCACCGGCGTGAAGTGTGACCACTACTTCGATTTTCTAGAAATCTTAATTTGATTCTAACGTGTGTTCAAGTTTACGTATGATCCTAAGACTTAATAGAAATAAAATTAATAGTCTTTTTTAAACTTGATTATATATTTTGACTTCAATCATTGCTTTGTGACTCTTGATCACCTATTATATTAGAAATACACAAGTATGCAATGTAACATGTATGCAAGAGCATATTAGTGTGAGTGAGGTGATTCATATATGTAATTATATTAAGTGTTGGAGTTAACAGTTATCATCAAAATAATGGTCGAATTAAGGCTAATAATTCAACAAGAGAGAGAAGAGATAAGTAAATAGTATTAGTAAATTTTACAAAATTTACAATTCAATAGAGAAAAAGAAAGAAAGAGAGAGATAAGTGAATAGTAGGAGTAAATTTTGAAATTACAATCAAATATAAAAAAACTAGTATACTTTAGATAGTTAAGGGTTGATTTTGCAAAAGTTGAAATCACTAACTGGGATTAGCTACGTTGGGAGATCTCTTGTCTCGAGATAATCAAGACCAGGGATGAAGTCCCAATAGTCGTATTATAATGTTCGGGAGAGTGAGATTTAAAATAGGCGTGGGAGAGTAGAGTAGATAAAATAAAAAAATGAAATCAAATATTTGTTTAGTTAATGATGTTAGTAAAAGAGTTAATAGAAAGTTAACAAACATGGAAATTTGATAGAGTGACGTGCAAGTAAATTCAAGATTTCAAGAGTAGACTTCGAGGAAATAATTGTTTTTAGATGATATTTCCGTTAAATAGTTATTTTAGAGTGACATGCAGTTTTGTGATATATAATATCCTGCGCTTTAGTGCCTTGATGTCGGTGAACTTCCTTAAAATGTGATTTTTTATGTCTTTGACGGATGACTTTTGACATTTACATTTCACATACGAATGATGAAAGAGACAACTAGCTTGAGAACAACTTCAAAAGTCAAAAGAAAATTTGACTTTCTATGCTCAAAGTTGCCCAAAATAATAAAATAACCCACATGTTTTTATGTCTTTGACCGTGGACTTTTGACATTTACGTTTCATAGACGAATGCTGAAGAGACAACTAGCTTCGGAAGAACTTCAAAAGTTAAATGAAATTTTGACTTTCTATGTTCAAAGTTTCCCAAAATCGAAAAAATCCACCACCACATTGACATCCTCTTAGAAATATGCTTATGTTTCCACTTCTCCCCAAGATACTCATGCATAAACCGTGGGACAAATCCCCTCTTTCTCTCTTTTCCCTTTAAATAAGCAAATCAATCTCTCTGTCTCTTTCTTTTGACAGTTGCAAATCTCTCTCTCTCTAGATCTCTCTCTCTCTCTCACATCCCTTCTCTCTCACACTCGACCTCTCAATCGAACTCAGCGTTGTACTGAGACGAACAAGTCATCCATTGAAGTTGATGACGAAATGTTATTGTTTATATCAAAAATGTAGTTGATTACCTCCATTTATTGGTATTGATTTGAGTTTTGTGGCCTGGGTTGGAAGTTGAACCATTTTCATCCGTTTCCGACGAGGCTCGATAGGTTCAATCGTAGTTCGATAGGTACTCGATTATTGTGCTCGATGGTCAGACCATTTTTTTGTGAGCTCGATAAGATTAGTTTAATTGTGAAGAACTACGAGCTCGATGGGCTCGATATGAGATCGATTCCCTTTTCCTTTGAAATTTTCCCCATGTTTTTTAACTGGTGGTTGTTTTTTCCTGTTTTGTTTTTGCAAATGCCAAAGTTAATAGTTCTAACTAAGGATCATTTCCCCAATTGTGTTATATACAAGGGAAGTAAGACTACGATTGACATATAGGGCCATGTGACCACATGGCTAAGATTGTGTCTTTGTTAGAAGCACGTTTGAGACCACCATCTGATGAGAATCAATTGTCCATGTCAGAGAAGATGACTAGGTGTAACACCCCTAATCCGCAATCAGGACATAACAAACAATCACAACTATAACAAGCAAAGATAGGATATTAACTGATAATAATCAAGTCGAGGTCTCAATTAAAAACATATCATAAAATCAAGGTCAGAGTACAATGCGGAAGGAAAATACAAGAAATCGGAAATTCCTACTACCAGACTACGAAAGAGAACAAGGATATACATGACAATGAGCCCAACAAATTCAGTCCATGCATACTAAGCCCAAGTCTCCTCGAACCACCAATCGCGTCTCACCTGCACACCCACAAATCAATGCTTGAGTCTTAAATCAAGACCCCGTACGCCACCCCAACCCTACACTGAACAAGGTCTAGCCATCTCTGACGGCTCACACTAACTAAGCAATGTCGTCCACATGTTTCACAAACCAAACTAGGCCACAATCGTCCACAAGGCTCACACTCATCTTGTGTCCCAAGACAACCATGCGTCTAGCGAAGCCGAGTGTGCACCTCGACCCCACCATGCATCTGATACACGGGGCAACACTCAACCCGCTCTCACGGTATAACTGTCACACGTCCCAAGGCGACCACGTGCTCAGCCAGGCCGAGCGTGCACCCTCACAAGACCACGCATCCGTCCCACAAGGCAACACCCTACTCCAACCACGCACCCGAGCTTGCGAGCAATGCTCCCTAACGGCAACTCGTCACAACGCTGGTGAGCTGACCGGTCCTGTAAATGACTTTGGGAGTCGACCACACGCTCGAGTCTGTGAGCACGCTCTCGAACGGTCACTCGCCAGAATGTGGGTGGATTCTTCCCGAACCGCCACAACACAGGGGGAAAACCCTAACCTCTAGTCATACGTGCCTCACATGTCATCTCATTGCCACCCCACACCCGAGTCTTTGGGCAACACTCTCCAACAGTCACTCATCACAACGTAGGTGGACGTCGGTTCCACGAACTACTCACAATCTCACAAGGCAAGGGGATAGACACAATTAACCCCAACAAGATATGGAGCAATAAATATAAACAAGACTATACAGTCATACAAGCAGTAGAAAGAAACTATAGCTCTAAATCCAGGTACAAGGGTATAAATGTAATTCTATCAAAATTTCTGCATTAATCATAATTCTAAAAAACTTGAGGGGAAAAGCAGTAAATTTCCCAATTAGTAGAATTTTCTACAAACATATATCAAGTTCAGGGAAAAAGTGCAATTTTCCCGAAATTAAATTATTTTCCCACAATTATGGAAAGTCCCAGGTTTATTCAGTAATTAACCCAATTATTCATTATTTATTCAATTACAAATAAATCCAGGGTTTTTCCAGCAATTATTCAAATTATTAATCAATTGAACACATACAAATAATTCCAAGGTTTTCAATGCATTTAATCCAGTTATTCACGGTTTAATCAAATATCATCAATTTCCATGATGTAGTCTACAATTAACTTAGATTAACTTATTTAACTAAATATTCATAAAATCCAGGGTTTATTCCACAATTCTCCCAATTAAATTTTGTTATACGAAATACCATAACCCAAGATTCTTTTGCAATTAACCCAATCATTCAACATTAACTAAATACCAATAAAATCAAGGGGCTTATCGCAATTAACCCAAACCAAATCCATCCGAATCCATAACACACTCCATCCTTATCCAACCGCAACCTCCACCATCGCCGCCGACCACCACCATCTCCGGCCAAACTCCGATCGCAGCTCGGCCTGCGCCTCCGCCACCCAACCCCAGTCGCAGTTCCCGACCACATATCCGGCCGCACCTCCGTGGCCTCAGCTCCAACTGAACTCCCGCAGTTGCCGGAGTCGCCTTTGCCGGCCCTACTTCCCCCCTCCCGACCTTTGGAAGCAAACACGAAGGTGGGTGGCGTCGCCAGAGCTTCTCACGCAAAGCCACTACGACGTTGTCAGAGCTTCTCACGCGCCGCCACAGTGCTCGCGCATCGCCGAAACTAGGAGGAAGGTGACGAGGAGACGGTGAGGGGTGAGGGTTGGATGAAGAGGAAGATAGGGAGAGAGAGAGGTGAGGGTGAGAGAGGGTAATAGGTTCGGGGTGCAACACTAAAATTATGTCTTTGTTAGAGGCACATTTGAGACCACCATCTGATGATGAAGACGAACAACCTGAGGTTTACGAAGTTGAAGTAGATCTTTCCACCTCGTCGAGGAAGAGGCGTCCCCAAAACATCTTCAGGATATCTACATCGACCCAACCAAGAAACCGCAACCTTCGAACCCAGGTGACGAGCCTTTAGTGATCGACCCTTTGAAGAAGCCAGAGGAAAGACATTTGAAGACATTGGAATGGGTATTTGGGAAGATCCCAAATGAAAAGAACGTTGATGTGAAGACGGGGCATCATGGTCCATCGTGGTTATTAGTGATGAAGACAATCAGATTTTCGCTCACCCACAATGTAAGTATTTCAAATAATTCAAATTTTATTATTTTATAGGTGTAACTCGATAGGAACTCGAAAATTTACATGTGAGCTAAATAAGATTAGATTGAATGTTTAGAACTTTGGGCTCGATGGGTTCGACAATCAAGTTCGATATGAGCTCGATAATTTAGAATTGTTTGTTATTCGCTGGGGTATTTCGTTTGCTTGATGGGTTTGATAGGAGTTTGATATAACCTCGATAATTTAGAATTGTTTGTTATTTACTGAGGAATTTTGTTTGCTCGATTGGGTTCGATAGGAGCTCGATAATTTAGAATTGTTTGTTATTTACTAGGGAATTTCGTTTGCTCGATGGGTTTGATAGGTGCTCCATAGGACGTTGATTGGAGTTTGATGAACTCGATATAAACTCGATAAATACTCGACAATGTTTGCATGAAATATTTGAAGCTAGTATTTCTGACGTTCAAAATGTTGATGTTTTCATAGTATATTGACGTGACACAACATATAATGAGGATGCGTCACAATATCTTCCCAGGTCCATACAGCAAAGATGCCGTGGTTATGAGCTGCTTTTTCTGTCAATGGATTCCAGGCTTGGACCACTTGTATCGTCCCCAATTTCTGACGATCTACGATGACGATCATACAATCATTTCTGAGGCAGAGTTGGAGAATATAATGAGGCTCTGGTGTCGTATCCTTCCCTCTCTGATGAAGGCTTCCTCGTTGTTCAAGTATCACCCAAAACTGAAGTCCTTAAAAGGTCGCAAAGCATCAGAGTTCAATTGGCACCATCTGGAAGCGTACAAGGTCCCTTAAACCGGAGTAGGTAACTTTCATGATTAATTCAGTTGGTTAATGCTATTAATTTTGCGACGGAGATTGTGGCATGTATGCCATCACCACCATCATAGACAAAAACATACAAACTTTCAGGAATAAATGGACCGTCGACCTATTCTATCAGAATGTCAGACCTTGACGTGGAACAATTTTGTTTTTTATTTTGTAATTTTTAATAATGTGGACCTATTTTTTTGTATTTTATTTTATATAAAAAGTATAGAAATGGAACAATTATAAATGAAAATGTGGCAATATATCTTTTATGTCAATTTCACGTGTTTTTGACAAAACTTGATAGTAGCAATATTAGTTCGATAAGTTCGATACTAATACTGTAACCTCGATATGCTCGAGATGAACTCGTTAATTGCTCGATATCGATCTCCACTTTCTTGGGCTCAAGGATCTCGATATGACATCGATCCTCAAACTGCCTCCATTTTTTGAAAAAACACTATTGTTCACAACACCATTTTGTTCGATAATCCATATTTTTGAAAAAGCGCCACTATTCCAGCATGGTTTTCGATGGTGTTTTTTTTGGCAGTTTGAAATTGGAACCATTTCTTTCCCTCAAAACGTCACCTCAGGAAAGTGTGAAAAATTGTACCAATGTGTGGTTTGAAGTGACCTTGATATGATGAAGAGAGTCCCTTTGTTCGGATCGATGAGCTCGATATGCACTCGATAGTTTATGCGACTATCCACGACATGATTACGAGGGCATATACGATGGTTCTGTATCCTTACCTCCAACCGTCACCTCAGTTACGAGCGAAATGTGAAAAAACTATACCAAATGGGGGGCTCGATGTGACCTCAATATGATGAAGTAAGAGAGTCCACTTTGTTGAGATCGATGAACTCGATAGTTTACATGTCCACGACATGATGATTGAGGGCATTTTCGACGATTCCGTTTCCTTCCCTCCAACTGTCACTGATGAGAATTAAATTTGTACCGCAAGTGCACGACGTCAATGAAGACGTGACAAGTACGGGTCGAACACAAGGAGGGAGAGATTTGTTATTTGTGTAATTTTCGAGTAGGGGAAAGAAGGAGAGAAGAATAAGTTTGGTTTTGAGATTTTTGGTTTTTTAATTTTCTAAAGCATGAAACATGAACAAATAAAACTAAAATAAGAACAAAGAAGGTGAATTCCATTGGGTGGAGGTTTAGATATCAGGTTTAGATTAGAGAATTCAGAAACTTATAATAAATCATATTAGTTATAAAGCATTACATGATAAATGATTTAACACAAACTCAAGTAATCAAAATATACTAATCAAGAAATTAAAATAATAACTTTTATTCTTCTTCTCTTCACCCTAAATCCGTCACCTCCACCCTTTGGAAAGACTTAGAAACTCATAGATGGAGGGAGGGAGAAGGGGTCCTAGAGAAACTACAAAAGAAAACTAAAAACAAGAAATAAAATAACAGACTTTTATTGCTAAAGAGAAGAACAAAAACTAAGACTAAAATTAAGAACATAAAACTAAGAACATCCTTTACACAACGTTTCGGGGCTATTTATAGCCGATACAAGGGACTTAGGTATAAAATAGGAAAATACACACGTCAAAACGCAACCGGTAAAATTTTTAGAGCATGGATCTAATTATGCACAGCGGAATCGCCGTATTTTATACAAAAGGTGCGGCGGATTCGCCACCTTTTTAGCTCCGATTTAATCCGGATTTTTCTTGTGTGTTTATGGTATGATTTCAATATCCTTTGCGCGTCTGGATTGATTCTTTCCTTTCTTTTGAGCTCCGACTTTATTTCTTTATATGTTTGGAGATCCACATTGATTTTTCTTTAGATTTTCTCCATAATTAATAAAAGCTACTCGTAATTTGCAATTAGGTCCTTGGCTTTTTGCAATTAAGTCATTGTCTACTTTTGTGCTTAAGTCCTTGTCCTTTTTGTAATTAGGTATTGAATGCTTTTATGCTTGGATGCATTTCCACTTGAAACCCGATAATCTTGAACTTGGTCTTTATGACAGGAATGAGTCTCTTGCACGCATTTATGCTCGGGATATGGGCAATTTGCATTCAGGTCCTTGTATTCTGTAAATAAGACTAAACACATACCTTAGTAGCATTTATTGATATAAAATTAATCTAAATGAAAGACATATGATGCAATGTATGCAATGCATCAAATACCCCCACACCTAGATTTTGCTAGTCCCTAGCAAAACAGAATATAAGAGAAACTGAAAATAGGGAAATCCTAACTCACTTTCGTAGGAATCACGGTTGCACTTAGCATGTGCAACAAGCCTTTAAACCCCCAAGTTTCCTTAGAGGACGAGTTTTGTCTCGTGAGGGTTTTCAATTGACACACCCACAAAGTCTTAATTCAATATTTCATTAATAACTTTCAATGTCCCCACCTCAACCTTATACATCTCACTGAAAATTCTTACATGCTCATTATATAAATCTAACTCATACAAATTCTGACTTGGTCTTCATTCCTCCAATATTCACACCACTAACCCTTCTACACATGTTATTACTTAAATTGTTTTGCACGCCTCCTCTGGTGGTGAAGTATCATTTGGATCAACCATGGCATGGATCATTCTTTTAGCTTTGGGCCTTGAGTATCTTAAAGTATTTTTTTCTTTTCTTTTTCCGTGATTCAACACATTTGCTTTTTCTGACACTTTTACCCTTTTTGCATTCGTGTAGCGAGTTTGGTCGATAATCCCAAGCTGGTAGACTCAAGTTACCGGGTTTTAAGATACCCCTACAGACCGGTGACTCGAAGGCTTGGGCTTTTGTAATCATTTTGCAAGATGTGCTTTTTTATTTCCACTTTTATTTTCCTCAAGGCTTAATTGCTATTAGAAGTCCACACTTCTCGGTATATTTTCCTCAACCTCTGCTTTGTATCAACCACTTCAAAGATTTGATTCATCCAATTTAAGTACATACATGTCTTAAAGGGAAATGTGTTATTTCTTTGGAACTTAGATTTATGTCACAATTTTTACAATTAGAACTGTATAATTTGTACTCGGGTTTTGGTGGTTCAATCTTAAGCTATGTCATGGAACATTGAATTTTTTTTTGTTTTTTTAAAAGAACAGAAATATATATAGATAGATACATAAACACCCCCCACACCTACATCATGCATTGTCCTCAATGTATGCAAATATAAAGCAAATGCACTTATTACCTGGGTGAACTGCGGTGGAGGGATGGAATTTGCTCAGAGTCAACCATAATCAGAACTGGATTGAATGTCACCATGTTGGTGCATGTATCCAGTTGAATTGTTCCCCATGTTGCCCTGAGGTAAAGGTTCCACACCTCTCACATGTATTGATTCTCTTGTTTGTTCGAGTGATGGTGGTTGGGTAGAAGAATTACTCCCCTTTTCCTTACTTCCTTTTTGATTTTGTGATGATTTATTTGATTCAGAAATCTTATAAATACGCGATCTCATCACACATCACTTTGATTGCATACTATTTCTGGCTCACTCTCAACATGAAAGATATTAAATTCAGCTTTTAAGTTCCCAAAAGATAATTGCATGAGCCCATTTCGACAGTTTATTAATGCTTCAGTAGTGGCTAAAAATGGTCTGCCTAGTATTACAGGGATTTGTCTCTTAGGATCGACAACAGGTTCAGTGTCTAGAACGACAAAATCCACTGGGTAAATGAAGTCACCCACCTTGATCAAAACGTCCTCGACTACACCTCTTGGTTTCTTAATAGAGCAGACAACAAATTGAAGAGTTGTCTTAGAGGGTTTTAGTGGACCAAGGTTGAGTTGCTCGTAGACAGAGAATGTGAGTAGGTTAACACTAGTACCAAGGTCTAGAAGGGCTTTGTTGATATAAGTATCTCCTATTGCACATGAAATTGTGGGACACCCAGGATCCTTATATTTTATAGGAGATGTGTTGGACAAAATAGAGCTTATGTTTGCAGTTAAGAATGCCTTCTTTGGTACGTTCGTTTTTCTCTTTTTAGTGCACAGATCTTTTAAGAATTTAGCATAAGCAGGTATTTGTTGAATCATATCTAAGAGTGGAATATTCACCTTAACTTGCTTAAATACTTCCAAGATTTTCTCCATTTGTGCACTAGAGTTTTTCTTGATTCTATTGGGGAATGGAGCTTTAGGAACATAGACTCGCTCAGGTTGGGTTATGGGTTCAGGTTGAGTAGGTGAGTTGGGTGTTTCAGATTGGACGTCGGGTTCAATGGTTAGGTCATATGTGGTTGCTTGGTGGCTAGATTGATTAGGCGCTCTAGGATTTACCACATTGTTATCGACTTGTCTTCCGGACCGTAATGATACTACAACATTTATTTGTTGGAACGGTCCTTCCTCATTAACCATTTGAACCGGTCTAGGGTTGTTATTTCCTGAAGGTGGTTGATAGGGCTGATATTGATTATTAGATCTTGGGTTCACCTCAGGTTGACTTGGAAACCGACCCTTTTCTCTTTCACCTACTATTTGTGCTAGTTGGCTGACTTGTGTCTCTAGCCTTTGGAAGGACTGGTTGGTTGTTTGTATAAAGGTTTTCATCAAATTTTCCAAGCTTGTCAACCTCACCTCATGATCTCCATTGTTATTAAACCCAGATGATGTATTATTTTGGTTATACGGGTTTGGTTGTTGTCTTGGAGGTTGACCCTGTTGGTTTGATGAGAAATTAGAATTATTACTGTAATATCCTGAATTTTTGAAGAAATTAAATCAAGTGTTTGAATGATTAATTAGTTAATGAATTGCTTGGTAGTTATCTCCTTGTTTGGAGGGAAATGTGGCGTGATGTGTTGAATGCATGGAATGGGAGGTGATGACTTGATGAAGTGGAGGTGATAAGTTGGGTGAGATGGGAGTTGCTGATTGGATGATGAGGAGGTGTTGGGATAAAGTTGGATTGGTGTAGTATAAAAGGTACGGTGAAGGTAGAGACAAGATGGAACACGAGTAAAAAAGTGAAAAGAAACGGATTTTTGTAAGAAAGTGGAGAGTGCTGAGTGAGAAAGAAAAGGTTGAGAGGAGAAGGAAAATCTTGTGGTTGCGAGACAGGCAAGTACTGATTCGTTATTATTCAGTTTCATATCATGTCTGTCTCTCTTGATATTCGTAGTTGCATGCATGTTGAGCATTAATTTTGATTTTATGGATATGCATATGATTGCATGGTGGTGTTTCGGTCGACATGTCCTGTGGCTGTGTGTATGTTTCTAGCAGAGCAACTTAGGAAAGAGCTGCCTAACGGACAGCGTGGAGCCACCCGAGAGAGGAAAGGGCTGCCTGTCGTTAGTGTGGAGCTACCAGGTGTGCGTCTGACAGATTGATAGATTTCAAAAGCACATGATGTGGTCGAATCTGAATGGGGGTTTCAAATTGATATGCATGCATTTTATTTGTGATGCATGTCTCTTGATTGTGCTTATTGACCGAATGTCATATTCTGTATTATTTTCCACATGATTATGATTCTGATTGATTGATGGTTGGTACTTGCGGGCTGTCGAGCTCACAAATTGTTGATTATATTTTTCAGATTAATTATGGGCCTATCAGATGGATTTAAATATCAGAGTGCGCAGCGGTCAGGATCCTGGATCGTATCTTAACGCACCGGGTTCGGGCGGGTGATCAGTTGTCCGGGCTCAGGGCGTTACAATTACGCCAACCCGAGTTATAGGTTGATGCATAAGGGTCATTTCTAGCATGGTTAAATGTGGCATTAACTTGTTCCCAGTCCACACAGTCCTCCATTAAATGACCAGTCTGACCACATCTAGAGCAATGGATAGACGAGGCTTGATTCACTCGGGTTTGGGTTTGTAGCTCTAAACTTTCCATTCTGCGCATAAGGGTAGCTAGTTTTGCTTCAGCCGCTACATTAGCATCTACAGCTAAGACACCAGGTTTGGGTTGACTTGCTATTCTAGATCCAATACTCGGGTTAAGCGGTGTTCTAGCATTGTCCCATTGCATACTGTTTTCAGCTAAATCCTCAAGAAAAGTCCAGGCATCATTTTCATTTTTTGACATAAAGTTCCCTTGGCTTACGGATTCTACCATAACCCTAGATGTGGGTGTCAATCCCTCATAAATAATTTGGCACAATTGCCATCTTGGAATTCCGTGATGAGGGCATTAGGTCTGCACACTTTTAAACCTTTCAAGATAGGAATAGAACGGCTCGCTCTCAGATTGAACGAATGCAACAATTTCATTCCTAATCCTCATAGTCTTATGGTTGGGGAAATATTTCTTTAAAAACACTTGAACAAACTCGGCACAACTCCTAATGGATCTTTCGGCTAGACTATATAGCCATTTCTTAGCGTCGTCCTTCAGTGCTAGAGGCACGAATTTAAGACGCACTGCCTCCTCAGGGATATGCTGGTATTGCATAAGAGAGTATATTTCCTCAAATTCTCTAAGGAAGAGATATGGGTCTTCCCTAAAGGTGAACTTTGGCAACATACTCAGGTATTGTGCCTTTAGTTCAAAGTCGCGACCCGGTATGGTGGGCATAACGATGCACGATGGCTGAGCAGCCGTCGCTGGGTAGCATCGATCCCTCAAAGTTATGGGCGGGTTCACAACATTCTCACCCATTGGATCCGGGTGAGGTGGTGCAACAGATGGATTGGGGCTAAGTTCCAGACTGGAATCTAGATGAACTCGTGAGAGTCGATTACTCAAGTCCCGAATCCAAATATGAGTGCACCGGATTGAATCAATTTTTGAATTCAAATTCGAAATTTAAATTCCAAATTTAATTTCAAGAATTAATTACAAATTTGTTTTTTCGTTTTTTTATTTTTTATTTTTTTATAATAGGGAAACAACCAATAGAATGGGGAAAGATGAGAAAGGAATCCTAATCTAGAGAATTGAGGTGAGAAGTGAAAGAAGACTCAGATGAGAAGGGAAACTTAACTCTAAAGATAGAAAAGAGGGTCGGTCAGAAATTTCCTAAGAAAACACGGTGCAAACAATCCTAGACCTAGTGTCGCTTACATCTAGACGACTCCTAACTGGTTGAGTCGAATTGATTTGCTTGATTCACCTCCCTCACTAATCAAACCAAATTGGCCAGACAGTGTATAGCTAGTGGGGGCGCTTCCGACAGAGTCGGTGCCAATTAGACAACCACTTCACTTGGAAGACTTACGTCAACACAAAAACACTTTCTAGACACCAACTTAAATTCGATCGGCTTCAGGTCATAGCAAGTCAAACCAATTCTTCTCCTTAATTGAGTCCGAGTCCTTAGGGGTCAATGTCTAATTGATTTTAATTTAAGGCTTGGGTGACACTTTAGGATTGTGATTTGTGGGCTACGGAAGGGTGGTGAAATCCCCACCGTATCTTTGCCTACGGAGTTGCCCTTAAGATAGTTTAACTTAGATCTAGCAAAGATAGTCAAACAATGGTTTTTAGTGGGGGCAATTGCAAGGTTGTATGCAAACTAAATTATATGCTTAAATGCAATCGATAAAACTCGTGCACGTACCTTGACTCCAGCACTCTTCAACAAAAATTAATTTGCAAAAATTTAGCAAGAATAATGCAAACAAAACACTAAATGATGCATGCACTAAGGCCTTTCTAATTTTGCCAATTTTAGGTCTGAGTTGAATTATTGCCAATTATGAAATTTTTACCCTAACACGTGCAATTCTACTAAAAGGAAATTTTCTGAAAATAGAAATTACGAGAAAAAGAGGTCACAAAGGTTACCTATGCAATGCTCAGTCGGGTTCACCGCCCGCTCTCGCAATTTCAGTAGCTCTACGCGTCCACCCAGAGATGCGTCGCGTCCCAGAAAAATTTGAAGCCCAGAAGCTTCAAGTGTGCGGTGGATTCGCCGCAAGTTGTTCTTCAGGTGCAACGATTTCGCCGCTCGTTTAGCTCCAAATGTGCCCGGATTTTCCGCGCACTTTGTTGTCTCCTGAAACAAAAATCCAAATACTTTGATCGCGCACAAGATAAACAGAATAAAATCGAAAACACAAAATAAACAAAATCTGCGTCGCCTCCCCGGCAACGGTGCCAAAAACTTGATGAGAATTAAATTTATACCGCAAGTGCACGGCGTCAATGAAGACGTGACAAGTACGGGTCGAACACAAGGAGGGAGAGATTTGTTATTTGTGTGATTTTCGAGTAGGGGAAAGAAGGAGAGAAGAATAAGTTTGATTTTGAGATTTTTGGTTTTTTAATTTTCTAAAGCATGAAACATGAACAAATAAAACTAAAATAAGAACAAAGATGGTGAATTCCATTGGGTGGAGGTTTAGATATCAGGTTTATATTAGAGAATTCAAAAACTTATAATAAATCATATTAGTTATAAAGCATTACATGATAAATGATTTAACACAAACTCAAGTAATCAAAATATACTAATCACGAAATTAAAATAATAACTTTTATTCTTCTTCTCTTCACCCTAAATCCGTCACCTCCACCCTTTGGAAAGACTTAGAAACTCATAGATGGAGGGAGGGAGAAGGGGTCCTAGAGAAACTACAAAAGAAAACTAAAATTAAGAAATAAAATAACAGACTTTTATTGCTAAAGAGAAGAACAAAAACTAAGACTAAAATTAAGAACATAAAACTAAGAACATCCCTTACACAATGTTTCGGGGCTATTTATAGCCGATACAAGGGACTTAGGTATAAAATAGGAAAGTACACACGTCAAAACGCAACCGGTAAAAATTTTAGAGCATGTATCTAATTATGTACGGCGGATTCGCCGTATTTTATACATAAGGTGTGGTGGATTCGCCACCTTTTTAGCTCCGATTTAATCCGGATTTTTCCTGTGTGTTTATGGTATGATTTCAATATCCTTTGCGCGTCTGGATTGATTCTTTCCTTTCTTTTGAACTTCGACTTTATTTCTTTATATGTTTGGAGATCCACATTGATTTTTCTTTAGATTTTCTCCATAATTAATAAAAGCTACTCGTAATTTGCAATTAGGTCCTTGGCTTTTTGCAATTAAGTCCTTGTCTACTTTTGTGCTAAAGTCCTTGTCCTTTTTGTAATTAGGTCTTGTATGCTTTTATGCTTGGATGCATTTCCATTTGAAACCCGATAATCTTGAACTTGATCTTTATGACAGGAATGAGTCTCTGGCACGCATTTATGCTCGGGATATGGGTAATTTGCATTCAGGTCCTTGTATTCTGTAAATAAGACTAAACACATACCTTAGTAGCATTTATTGATATAAAATTAATCTAAATGAAAGACATATGATGCAATGTATGCAATGCATCAGTCACCTTAACTATAAGTAAAGTGTGAAAAAACTGTACCAAATGAGCGACTCGATGTGACCTCAATATAATGAAGTAAGAGAGTCCACTTTGTTGAGATTGATGAGTGATTGGCATCATTTCATGTTTATATTTGTATCTTATATCCATTATCATTCGCCTAAACAATGTTATGTTACGAGTTTTATGTTTAGTTTTCAGGAATAAATAGGTTTGAAGAGATGAAGCATAAAAGGACCCAAAAGCTGGGAAAAAGGACTGAATTGTGAGATCTGGGGACTAAGATGCAAGGGAGAAGGACCTGAATGTAAGACAGAAGGACCTAAGAGCCAAACAGAATACTCCACACCATCATGGGGAGTATTTTACAAATTCGATTCGGGTCGGAGCTCCAACAAGTCAAGTAACCGCATCAAAGACCAACAATACCAGAAAGAAAAGCCCACAACAATTTCCAACGCGATCCGAAGTGTTTGGACCGCCAATTGGCGGTCCATATTACTCAGGATCCGCCCAAATTTCTCCTGGACTTGTATTAATATTCGTTTAGGCTATTTTTGGTATTGGTTTAGTCCCACATCGGGGGATTGCCCCCGATTAGCTTTTTCTATGCTTATAAATAGAACTCTTCACCTTCCATTGTAATTACCCATTGCTTGGTGGCATTCTCTCTACTAAGGAGTGAGCCTTGAAGCAAAAACTCAAGGTGGAGAAGAATGCTACCTTCAATGTGAGTCATTTGTTAATAAAATAATTCTTCTAGTTTCTTTTAATCTTGTCTTTTAATTTGTGCATGTTTGTTTAGTCTTTCCTTTCCTTTTAAGCTTCTTTAATACTTCTTGCTTTCTTAGTTAACTTTCATTTCAGTATTATGCTTTCTTTTGTTAATATAGTTAGTGTAATGAGTAGTGAGTAGTTCCATCCCCATTTGGGGGGTGGAGAAATATGTGATATAATCATGTAGTGTATTAAGTGTGTGTTATCTTTATCCCTTGAGCTTTATATGATTTCCATAACCATCTAATGGGTTTTTCACTCTTATCTTTGATATGCTAATGCTCTTGAATGAAGCTTAGCTTATGCTTTGATTAGTGGACCTATTTTATGGGGAATGATAAGGTTAAGATATGGATGAAGTTAATATTGGAAACACAATTTGTAGTGTATGTGCTCTTGTTGCCTTTACCTTAGCTAATGTCTTGTATGTTTTAATGATGTAGTCTTATCTTAATTCATGTGGAGGCATAGTAGGGTATAGTCTTTATACTTGAGTTCATGTAGCTTCATTCCAATTATTGTCTTGTATGTTTTAATGATGTAGTCTTATCTTAATTCATGTGGAGGCAAAGTTGGATGTAGTTTTATGATTTCATGCACTACATGTTGTGAGGAGCTTAATGAACACACACATACTTCTTTATGTTCACATTATTTCTCTACCCCCTTTGGAGCTTAGTTTTCTTGCTTTTCTTCCATTTCCTTTTTGCATCTTAATGTAGTTTAGTGTAACCAACCTTTCTCTCCTTCTTTTTACCTCTCGCCTTCGAACAAACCAATCATCGACACACCTCCCAGTGGACGACCCGTATTTTCCACCGCTTAAACGCGGCCGTGCACTTGCGGTTAATATAAAACGATCAATCAAGTTTTTTGCGCCGTTGCCGGGGAGGTGCTCTGTCCAGACGTTTGTTTGGACGATTCGAGGGGTTTTTATTTTTTTGTTTCCAGTTTTTCTTAGTTTCAGGGAACTACCGGATCAAGGGGAGGCTACTGGACAAATTTGAGGAACAGAAGACTTAAAAGGACCGCCAATCAGCGGTTGGAGACCGCCAATTGGCAGCCTGGTGAGGGTTTCCTGCTCTCAAATATTTTCTGGTAGTTAGTTCTGTAATTTGTGTTATCTGGGAGCCCTATTTTGCATGTTGTGACTTCTTGTTTGCTCCCAGATCATTAATCAGTCCCCCATTAATCAACTTGGCCCTAAAATCCAAAGCAAAAGACTAGACGTTCTTACTTGGTTAGGTCACACATCATGTATTGACTTAGGCATATAGTTGTCTTTTCTTTTAGCTTTATTTTCAGTTGTTGAGTGCTGGCGTGAGGTACGCAATTTCCTACACTCATTCATTCATCTCGTATGCTCATGCATTAGTTAGTAGTAATTGTATCAAGACAAGAGTGAGCGAGCGTTTGATTGGAGCGATTGATTGCTAGACTTAGGATCAACACGCTACTAAGGAGGGGTTGTCCCATAAAAGATAAGGTGGGGGATTTCATCACCTTTTCCTTGGCCCAAAAAATCACTCTTAATAAAGCCTTAACTAAAAGCAAGTAGACATTGGCCCTAGGATTGCGGGCGCACTAGGAGAGTAATCTAGTTGAGACCGTAATGACCTGATCGACGTTGCCTACCTTGTCGATAGTAGGAGGTACTGGATCTCCGGATCTGGTATCACTTGCTGGGCATTGTGGTCCTCGTTGTAGGGAGGTGAGGCGTGTCGAGGCTAGTGACCTCGAAGTTAGGCGTCGTCTAGCCTAAGGACCCATTGCCTTACATTGTTTGAGCCGTGCTTGCTAGTTAGGCTTCTTTCTCATCCTACTACCCACGCTAGCTCTAGGGATTCTTCCCTCCTCACCTGAGTCCTCTCCTCATCTATTCTATACGTGTAGTCTCCTCCTATAGTACACCTTCTGTTGTGTGTTGTTTAGAGTCGAGTCGAGCATTTTTATGCAAGGTTGGGCTCGTTCTGGTGAGAGCGCTTGATTAGAGAGAGTGCATATTTCTGAGATGGACGGTCTTGGTGATCGACCATCTCCGCCTCGTGCTCCTTTGGAGCAAGAGGCTGAGTCGTCTCGTGGTGGCGAGGGAGACCGGGTTCCATACATGGAGTACCTCGGTCCGCTCCCACCACCACGTAGACCTCCTTCTCCTCCTCCTCTAACTCGAGAGGAAGGAAGATTCGATCAGGATCGAGTTCTTCGTGCACCACCACCTTTAGCTCGACATGATAGACCAATGACTTTGTGGGAGCGGACCCATCCTGTTCGGGCCGCGCAACCTTCTTGCATAGTTGTTCCCCCTACTCGCGGGAACAACTATGAGCTGAAACCTCAATATGTGAGCATGCTTCCAACCTTTACTGCCAATTAGGAGGATCCGTATATCTTTTTACGCGAATTCGAGGAAGTATGCTCCATGTTCAAGCTTCAACAGCTTGACGAGGATTCAGTCCGGTTGAGGATGATTTCTTTCGCATTGAAGGATAGTGTGAAGAAATGGATGTATAGCCTCCCGGCGAGCTCGATTCGGTCATGGGATGACTTTGTGACAGTCTTTCTGAAGAGATTTTTCCCTCAAAGGAAAACTCAACAGATACGGCACCAGATACATCAAATGTATTAGACCGAGACCGAATCGTTTCATGGTTTCTTTGAGAGGTCCAAGGACCTTCTCCAGCAGTGCCCTCATCATGGATTTGAGTTATGGCAGTTGTGCCAAATTGTTTATGAGGGCATCAACTACAACACCCGTACATTGTTGGAGTCGATGTGTCAGGGTGACTTCCAAATGAAACCCATCGAGGAGGCATGGGATACTTTTGAGTCCATGGCTGAACGTACCTTCGAGTGGGATACCATGAGAGTGCCACCATCTGCCAGGTCTTCTGGTCGAGCTTGATCTTATCAAGTTGACTCATCGATCGCGTCTGAGGCGAAAATGGCTGCTCTCATGCGTAGGATTGAGAGTTTAGAGTTGGACCGAGCTCCTGTAGCTCAGGTCGCTACTCCCGAGTGTGGTAGGTGTGGACTTACAGGTCATGATGACTTGGAATGCGCTTACACTCCAAGGGATACTGAGCATGCGAATGCAATGTATCAACAGAGGCCCCGTAACGACCCGTACAGTCACTCCTACAACCCGGGATGGCGTAACCATTCTAACTTCTCTTGGGGGCCTAGTGGGGGTCACGGTCAGAGCTTGCACGCTCAACCTTAACCTCCACCTTATCAACCTCCACGCCCATCGGCGACCTACCAACCCCCACATCAAAGGTCTCAGCACCAAAATTACCAACCTTTTCATGCCTCATCGTCGGGTTATTCTAACCATACTCCACCACCCTAGCAGGTTGACCCTAAGGACCCTTCTTGTGATCCGACCTTTCAAGCATTGCAAAGTACAGTCAAGGCTTTGGAAATGCAGGTTAGCCAGTTGGCTCATCAACTCCATGAACGCGAGAAGGGTCAGTTCCCGAGTCAACCTGAGGTGAATCCTCGGGGTACCCATTCTCAAGGAAGGACACCTTTACCTCATGCCACCTCTGAACCGACCCATCATATTAATGTGATTCATACTTTGAGGTCTGGTAAGGAGGTGGATAACCACATTGGGGTACCTTCTTTGTCATCACCATCTTTGAGGGAGCCGGATCCTGAGGCTCCCTCCACAAATACTTCCAGGAAGGAGCCTGATCTTGAGGTTCCTTCTACATTTCCTTCGACAATGGGGATGAACCCTGAGCCCCCCTTGTCTCCTCTTGTGTCGAAGGAATAAGATTCTGAGGTTCCCACTCATGCTTCTTTGGACCAGAATTCGGAGGTTCCTTCGAAAACCCTTATGCCCCGAATGTGCCATTCCCTGAGCACCTTAAAAAGAAAACTTTGGATCAGCAGGATAAGATGCTTGAGATATTTCGGCAAGTTAAGGAGAACATCCCTCTGTTGGAGGTGATTCAGCAAATGCCACCTTATGCCAAGGTTCTCAAGGACTTATGCACCAAGAAGAGAAAACTCATTTTCCAAAGAAAGCTTTTCTTACGGCTAACGTGAGTTCTTTGTTGGCACAACCCATGCAAGTCAAATACAAGGACCCTGCTTGTCCTACTATCTCTTGTGTGATTGGTGATGTGTCCATACATTGAGCTTTATTAGACCTTGGTGCATCTGTTAATCTTCTGCCATATTTTGTCTACGTCCACCTCGGTCTCGGAGACCTCAAACAAACAAAGACCACTCTTCAATTGGCTGATAGGTCTATGAAGAAACCGAGGGGTATGGTGGAAGATGTGCTGATCAAAGTGGGAGAGTTCATTTATCCAGTTGACTTCTTTGTCTTGGATACTGAACCTGTGCCAAACCCACTTGGACAAATTCCTATTATTCTGGGGCGACCATTCCTTGCGACTTCCAATGCATTGATCAATTGTCGTAATGGTCTGATGCGCTTAACATCTTCACCATCGGCAAGAAGCCAGGTGCCTTCAATGACCCTGTTGGGGTAAACCTTATCCAGGGTTTGGATGAGATTGAAGTTGAGGGCACCTTCAAGTACTTCAGAGAATTGTTCGATGAAGCTCCTGAAGGTGGTGAAGATGTTTCACCTAGGCTGGCACAAGAAGGTGCCTTATGTTCTGATCATGTGGCCTCAGTGCCACCTCCTTTTGATCTTGTGGCCCTTGAGCCACATCCTTCTGATCTTGTGGCCGTTGAGCCACATTCTTCTGATCTTGTGGCCCTTGAGCCACATCCTTTTGATCATGTGGCTTTTGAGCCACAAGATACCATTTTTATGGCCTCTGAGCCATATGATCTTCATTTTGTATCTGCTAAGGACCCCATGTGGGTTAAGAATCAACCACCTAATACCCTTCAACCTGATAGAGGTTCACCTCTCATTCATGCCTCCGATCTTTCTCACTCTCAAAAGGCATCAAACGACCACAATGCTTATAAGGGTATCAGGTGGTCAAGCAATTCTGATTTGTATGTCGCGAGCCCATGCATGTGCATTTTTGGCTCGAGTGATGGCGGGTTCCCATTCAAAAACTTATTGATCGTTTTATATTAACCGCAAGTGCACGGCCGCGTTGAAGTGGTGGCAAATACGGGTCGTCCACTGGGTGTGTGTCGACGATTGTTTTGCTCGAAGGCGAGAGGTAAAAAGGAAAGAAAGGTTGGTTACACTAAACTACATTATGATGCAAAAAGGAAATGGAAGAAAAGAAAGGGGACTAAACACCAAAGGGGGTAGAGAAATAATGTGAACATAAAGAAGTATGTGTGTGTTCATTAAGCTCCTCACAACATGTAGTGCATGAAATCATAAAACTACATCCAACTTTGCCTCCACATGAATTAAGATAAGACTACATCATTAAAACATACAAGACAATAATTGGAATGAAGCTACATGAACTCAAGTATAAAGACTATACCCTACTATGCCTCCACATGAATTAAGATAAGACTACATCATTAAAACATACAAGACATTAGCTAAGATAAAGGCAACAAGAGCACATACACTACAAATTGTGTTTCCAATATTAACTTCATCCATATCTTAACCTTATCATTCCCCATAAAATAGGTCCACTAATCAAAGCATAAGCTAAGCTTCATTCAAGAGCATTAGCATATCAAAGATAAGAGTGAAAACTCATTAGATGGTTATGGAAATCATATAAAGTTTAAGGGATAAAGATAACACACACTTAATACACTACATGATTATATCACATTTCTCCACCCCCCCCAAATGGGGATGGAACTACTCACTACTCATTACACTAACTATATTAACAAAAGAAAGCATAATACTGAAATGAAAGTTAACTAAGAAAGTAAGAAGTATTAAAGAAGCTCAAAAGGAAAGGAAAGACTAAACAAACATGCACAAATTAAAAGACAAGATTAAAAGAAACTAGAAGAATTATTTTATTAACAAATGACTCACATTGAAGGTAGCATTCTTCTCCACCTTGAGTTTTTGCTTCAAGGCTCACTCCTTAGTAGAGAGAATGACACCAAGCAATGGGTAATTACAATGGAAGGTGAAGAGTTCTATTAATAAGCATAGAAAAAGCTAATCGGGGACAATCCCCCGATGTGGGACTATACCAATACCAACAATAGCCTAAACGAATATTAATACAAGTCCAGGAGAAATTTGGGCGGATCCTGAGTAATATGGACCGCCAATTGGCGGTCCAAACACTTGGGATCGCGTTGGAAATTGTTGTGGGCTTTTCTTTCTGGTATTGTTAGTCTTTGATGCGGTTACTTGACTTGTTGGAGCTCCGACCCGAATAGAATTTGTAAAATACTCCCCATGATGGTGTGGAGTATTCTGTTTGGCTCTTAGGTCCTTCTGTCTTACATTCAGGTCCTTCTCCCTTGCATCTTAGTCCCCAGATCTCACAATTCAGTCCTTTTTCCCAGCTTTTGGGTCCTTTTATGCTTCATCTCTTCAAACCTATTTATTTCTGAAAACTAAACATAAAACTTGTAACATAACATTGTTTAGGTGAACGATAATGGATATAAGATACAAATATAAACATGAAATGATGCCAATCAAATACCCCCACACCTAACTTTTGCTAGTCCCGAGCAAAACAAAGAAAGGAAAAAGCATACGAAAAACAAGAAATCCTAACTCACTTTCCTAGGAATCACGGTTGCACTTAGCACGTGTAACAAGCCGTTAAACCTCTTTGTTGCCAAGGAGGAGGAGTGATATCTCCTGAGGGTTTTCAGCGGATATACCCACAAAATCCAAACAAGATGCATTATTCAATCTAGACACTCGACTCGTTGGAAATATTTTGTCGATCAATGGACGCAGTAATGCTACGGGCCGACTCTATATAGGTGATCAGTCCACACCTCTAACCTAATGAACCATTCGTGCAAGTTAAATAAGGAATTAAGTGAAAGACATGGACAACCTCAACATCCTCAAGTGCTACAAAGTGTAAAGTCCATTAAGGTTCTTATTTGCATTACCATTTTTTTTCTTTTTGTTTCTTTTAACATTTTTTTTCTTCTTTTTCTTTTTATTAGTTGGAGCTTCATTCTCCCAGGGTCAGGGTTCGTGCATCATTGCCCATGAGGACTTACACTATCACGTACACCTTTCCCCAAATCTCCACATAGGACAATCCCCGGCAACCGCACCAAAAACTTTGTTGAGATTGATGAGATCGATAGTTTAGATTGTTTGAAGATGTGACTGTTTACGACATGATTATTGATGGCATTTTCGACTGTTTGGTTTCCTTCCCTCCAAACGTCACGCCAGATATAAGTATAAAACACACTTCCCTTCACTAGTGCAGAATTGGCTTTACTCGTCGCCCAATAGACGTCGGCCGTTACAACGGCCGACGTCTATTGTGGAGAGTACAACATAGACGTCGGTTGGCATGGAAGACGACGTCTATGCGACACTATAGACGTCGGGTGTGGGAATAACACATTTAACCGACGTCTATAGTGTATAGACGTCGACCTTTAGACGTCGGTGTTTTAGTACCTTGTGAGTCCGACGTCTATAGGGTATAGACGTCGGCCTATAGACGTCGGACGTAATGTAAGACCGACGTCTATAGTCTATCCACATAGACGTCGGCCTATAGACGTCGGACGTAACATCCGACGTCTATAGGTCTTAAAGAAATCGGACAGACAGTTTTCTTTCATTTATTTCAGACGAAACCCACCCAAACCCTAGCCGTCCCGCGACCGAACTCTCCTCCGCAACCAACCTCCGACCGATCCGCACCGTCTCCGGCACCTCAGCGAGCTCCCAAACTCTCCTCCACATCTCCGGCCCTCTTCTCCTTCTTCCCCCGTCTTCCTCCGTCTCTCTCCACATGTAAGTTAGTGTGAAAATATTTGATGGAAATGATAAAATATTCACGTTTGTTTCAAAGAGCATGTGATCATTCAAAGAGTATGTGAGCAATTACTATCATGTTATTAACTGAAAAATACTTAATGCTTTCGGTGAAAAAAAGTATGTGAGCATTCAAAGAGTATTGTAGTAATGTTTTTTTTGGGCCATAGAATCTAAGTATTTTAGGAAGTCTAGAACTTCATATATCTAAGAAAACTAACATTGCGTTTGGATGCGGTGGTTTGACTTGCAGTATCATATGATATTTCTAATATGTAATTTGAATGTGACGTATTTATGGAAGAAGGTTGATCTAAAATCATATCAGATTTGTAATCTTTGTTATTTAAAATTTCCATGAGGTATTACGATAGGTCCATCTAAATGAGAACTTAAATGTTGCAAACTGAACTTAGATTGGTTTGGTTTGCTATCTTAGATTTGTAATGTAATGTGAATGTGAATGTGATGTAATGACTTGGATTGGATTGGTTTGGTTTGGTTTGATTTCAGGATTTGAAGAATTTTACATATCAAATTTTAAGTGGAGGTTCTGCCAAAATTTCAAAAAAAATTTATTCCCAATTATTATTAATAACATGATAGTTTGTGTTTAAAATGTTTTTCTGTCAATTCAAGTAATTAGTTTTAATACTTGCTTTTAATATTTTAAATGTTTATTGCCTTAATTTATTGAATTTTTAATATTATGATAATAACTCATTGCCCCCCTTAAACAACTTGGCCTTTAATAACCCAAAGCAAAAGATTAGACAATATTTGTTAAGTCATTCATCATATAGGATTTGCATGCATTGTATTTTTCTATTATTTACGATTTCTGTCGTAGATTGCTGGCGTAAGGTACGTACTATCTTTCACTCATCATTCATTAGAAACACACATTAGTTAGTAGGACTTGCATTGGAACAAGAGTGAGGTGAGTGTTTGTTTGGTGTGTTGTTTGTTAGATTAAGGTATGAAAAACACTTAGGGGGCAGTCACCTAGAGGAGATGAGGTGGGGGATTTCATCACCCTTTCCTTGGCCCAAAAACCACTTAATAAAAGAGCCTTAATAAAATCAATTAGACGTTGGCCCCTAGGATTTTCGGACGCATTAAGGAGAGGAAACCGTTTAAGACCGTTATGGCCTGAATGTCGTTGCCCATCTAGTCTCCCTGAGATTTTAGGAACCTCCGGGTTCTTGATTTCCTATAGATTAGTGGTCCTCGATGTTTAAGACCGTTTCGGCCTGAACGTCGTTGCCCATCTAGTCTCCCTGAGATATTAGGGACCTCCGGGTTCTTGATTTCCTACAGACTAGTGGTCCTCGGTGGGACCTCGAAGTTAGGCGTCGTCTATTACTAAGGACCTATAGTGGACTTTAGGTTTGTTTTGGCCTTGATTGTTTAGTTAGATTTCTAACCTTCCTTATTCCACGCTAGATTAAGGACTTCATCTCTTCTCCTCTGAGTCATTCTTTTCTCATCTTAATGTCTTCGAATCTTCTCATCTACGTACACATTCTTTTAAATTGAAATTTTATTTATGTTCTGCAATAATAACTATCATTTTTGCCTCTGTTTAGATTGAAATGGATCGAGAGTGGATAGTTTCAAACAGATTGAGTGATGAGTATGAGAACGGAGTGAATATGTTCTTACAGGTTGCCAAAAAACATTCTAAGAAAATGAAAGACAGCGACATGGCGTATTGTCCGTGCAATTAGTGTCATAATATGTCAGTGTTGACTTTTCGGAAAATGAAAGATCATTTGTTTGAGAAAGGTTTCGACCCAAATTACAGACGGTGGATATGGCACGGCGAAAATGAATCATGTAGTCGTTCCAAGAATGATGGAGAAGATGTTAGTGTGGAAGATCACTTAGAGGAAATGGTTCAGGATATGGCTGAAAAGTTTTCGTCCAACCCCGATTTACTTGGTAATTTGTTGAGTGACAATGAGAAGCCGTTGTATAAGAATTGTACCAAATTCACTAGATTGTCAGCGGTGTTGAAATTGTACAATTTAAAAGCTAGAAATGGTTGGTCCGATGTGAGTTTCACATCAATGTTGAAGTTAGTGAAAGAGATGCTTCCAGATGACAATGAGTTGCCAGATAGAACTTATGATGCAAAGAAAGTGTTGTGCCCTATGGGAATGGAATATAGGAAGATACACGCATGCCCGAACGATTGTATATTGTATAGGGGTGAGTTTGAAAACATACATTCCTGTCCCAGGTGTAATGTTTCAAGATACAAAATGAAACGTAGTGGACCAAACCACAATGATGAGGCTGATGAGATGAAAATCAAAGGACCTCCTGCTAAGATTTTGTGGTATCTTCCGATAATACCAAGGCTTAAACCTTTTTTTGCGGGTAAAGAGGATTCCAAGAACATGACATGGCATGCTGATCGTGAGAAACCAAATGATCAGTTGCTACGTCACCCTGCAGATTCACCTCAGTGGAAAAAAATAAATGTCGACTTTCCTGTGTTTGGTGAAGAATCGAGGAATGTACGACTTGGGCTCTGTACTGACGGAATGAATCCTTTTGGTAGTTTGAGTAGCATTCACAGTTCTTGGCCCGTTCTGCTTGTAATTTACAATCTGCCCCCGTGGTTATGCATGAAACGCAAATATATCATGTTGTCCTTAATGATTTCTGGTCCGAAACAACCTGGAAACGACATCGATGTGTATTTAAGACCTTTAATTGATGACCTAAAGAAATTGTGGGATGACGGAGAGTCAGTTTTTGATTCTTATCGTCAGGAGTCGTTCGTAATGCGGGCAATGATATTTTGCACGATTAATGACTTTCCAGCTTATGGTAATCTGTCTGGATATTCAGTTAAAGGTCATAAAGCTTGTCCAATTTGCGAGGAAAATTCATGTTCTTTGCAACTAGTTAATGGTTCTAAGACTGTCTATCTCGGTCATCGGAGATTTTTGCCGAACTCTCATCCTTATCGTAGGTTGAAGAAGGCATTTAACGGAAAACAGGAGTTTCAGAATCCGCCAGTTGAAATCAGCGTCGAAAAGGTGTATGAACGTGTAAGGAACATTGAATGTGAATTTGGAAAACCGTACAAACGAGCAAACAACAAAAGTAGTTGGAAAAAAAGATCAATATTTTTTGATCTCCCTTACTGGAAAACTTTAGAAGTTAGACATTGTATTGATGTGATGAACGTAGAGAAAAATGTTTGTGATAGTCTTGTTGGCACTCTGTTGAACATACCTGGTAAAACCAAAGATGGATATAATGCAAGACTTGATCTTGTTGATATTGGTATACGAGCAATGTTGGCACCAGAGAAGAAAGGAGATCGGAATTACTTACCTCCAGCTAGTTATACATTGTCTAGAAAGGAGAAAAGAATTCTCTGTCAGTGTTTGCACGTCACCAAAGAGGATATCATGCAGTTCATGGCGATGGATCCGTTGTGTATCATGATTATCGACGTGCAAGTGAAGTAAGTGTTCTTTTGTATACAATGAAAAGTATTGAATAATTTTATCAAAACTATAATAAATTATAATTTTTATACTTGTAGACATCTTTACGACGCCAGAAGGTCAATCTTTCCCGAGGATCAAGTATTTGGATTTATCAGTCCATCTACATATATATACGGGAATGACGATAAATCGGGTCAACTAGGGACATTCTTTAAAGAAGAAGACAAGAAATATTATCTGCTCCCTTATCATGAGAGGTAAACTTTGTAATTCAAAGTGAAATTTTATTTTGTAATAAACTTCTAATTATATATATAACACAGGGCTCATTGGATGCTTGTCATTGTATGCCCAATGACTAATTCGGCATATTGGTTTGATCCGTTGGGGTCGAATAAACCAAGGGACTCAATAAAGAAACTTCTAAATATGTAAGTTCGTTTAGTCGTGAATAAAGTAATTCGTGGATTTTTATTAGTATTATTGATTGATATTTTAACTTGTGCTACTCAGGGCAATTAAGGTTTACAGAGCTTTAGGTGGTAGGAGAACAACCACAAAATCAGGAATAACATGACATGGAATGAGAGTACGTTCTATCCCATTTTTGTTAATTAAGTTAGGAACAAATATTTAGCGAATTCCTATGTTTGTAGTACCGGAAGCAGGTTGGAAATACGGAATGCGGTTACTACGTGATGAGATACATGGAGGAAATCCTCGAATTGGCAACTCAAGACGTATGCCTATCCGAGGTAATGTAGATTGTTATTCAATTGTATAGTTGTGTAGTTTCAATATTTAGTTATTAATATTCAACACACTTGTATTTTTTTCATAGGTTTTCCCAAAAAGTAGTGATCCATTCTCGCAACAGGAGCTCGATGAAACTCGCGACCGATGGGCTCGCTATTTCATCAGAAACATGCTGACGAACTAAGAGGTTCTCCTGCCAATTGTATTTTTTGTAATTTAGTTAACAAGTGCACTTGTATTACAAACCTACACTTTATGCCTTAATATAATCGCCTTAATTTTAGAATGAATTAATTGCAAGTGTGTTGAATGTCAATTGTGTATGCTTTGTATGTTTGTGCATGTGTGTTTGTGTTTGTGCATGTATGCTTGTGGATGTATATGGATGTATATATGTGGATGTATATGGATGTATGTGGATGAAATTTATAGGTGAATGAATTTGGTGCAGTTGTATGTACACGACGACGATGACTAAAAACAATTTCGTCGGATGCTATTTATTTTTTTTTGTCCAGGTTTGGGAATAGACGTTGGCTGGTTATATCAGCCGACGTCTAATCCTCTGAAGAAAGGAATAGACATCGGCTTTCTATGTAATCCTACGTCTATCCCTAAAGTATAGGCGTCGTATATTATTTACCCGACGTCTATCCCTAAAGTATAGACGTCGTATGTTAGTTAACCGACGTGTATACCTCAAGTATAGGCGTCGTATGTTAGTTAACCGACGTGTATACATTAAAGAATACACGTCGGAGTCTAATTAAAGCCGACGTATATACGTTAGGTAAAGACGTCGGCTATACTATGACCGACGTCTATGTATAGACGACGCACACATATACATCGGATTGGGGTGTGCTCATATCCGACGTGTATAACCCCTTACATCCGACGTATATTCCCTTTTCTGTAGTAGTGCTTCTTTCAACATTACATCATTCCACTTTGCTTGCCACTTCCATCTTGCCTCAACCTTGGTGACCTACAAATTCAAGTCCGAGAATGCTGCGTAACGAAGACATCGCTGAGGTCATACCTCTTGATGACCGCCTATGCATGTGCGGTTACCCCACACAACGTCTGTGTGTCGGGACCTCGACCGGGGTCTCGTAAGTGACCTGGCAGTGTGGGGCCCCAGGCCACCACAGATGCACCTTTTATGTTCATGATGTCGTGTCTCCATTAATGTTGCCCCCGGAACCACTCCAGCAGGTCAACCAGACCCTGACAGAACTCGCCCGACTGGTAGGCGATCTAGACTCCCGTTTACCTAAAGTCCAAGACACGGTGGTAGACCTCATCGAACAATGGTAGACCTCATCACCGTTTACCTCTAGACCTCATCCACCTTTTTTGTTATTTCTTTATTTTTGAATTACAAGTTGTTATACGTTAATGTTTTTATAATAACGTCTGATATTTCCTTATTTACTTGGGTAGTTTCCACCCGAAAAACACCAACAACATCACCCCCTTCTTGGAGTACAACTGCCTAAACTGCAGGATAACCTGCCTCGCCGAGACACCCATTCCTGAGTGCTTGACCTCCGAGTGCCTGACATGCCTCCTGGCTATGAAGACCAGACTGGGTGGACCAGGAAACCGACGAAGATGTTTTAGTTAAAGTTGTTTTATATGATGTAAATTTTTATTTTGTTAGGGTTGTTATTGTTTGTTTGAATTTGTTTGAATGTTACAAGCTCTTTTGTTGGTTAATGTGTTTTAAATATGTTTGAATGTTTTTTGAAATTGTTGGTTCATGTCTTAATGAAGTAAATGTTAAAGTTACAAGATATTTTTGTTGGTTAACATGTTTTTGTTAAAGTTCGAATGTTGTGAATATTTGTCTATCGAGCACAACATTAACAAAAAATGAGCTTAAGATTGTTTGGTAAGTCATAAAGCATCGATCACCGTCTATCTACAATCAAGCTAATATCGAGTACAAGGACAAAACAGATCTAAACAAACCTTAACTTCATAGGAAAACAACCATTGATTTATGTCGAGCTCATATCGAGCCTATCGCGCACAACATTAAAAAAATTAACTTAAGATTGTTCGTTATGTCATATAGCATCGATCACCGTTGAGCTACCATCAAGCTAATATCGAGTACAAGGACAGAACAGATCTAAACGAACCTTAATTTCATAGGAAAACTGTTGCCTTTTTTGCCTTAATCCGTGTTTTGATGATTTAGCTAACCTAATCTTAATCACAATCAAGTGTAGAGTAGCACACATTATGCATAGAGCATATATTATATTGTCCTAACATCTACAAGTGATCAAGACTCAAAGAAGAGTGGAATGAAGTCAAGACATGTAATCAATCTACTTAAAGACATGTAATTTGACCTTTTATTTGAGTCTTAGGAAGTTATGTGAACTTGAGCATACAATAGTTAAAATCTATTCGCATACACACTAAGTTCCTTGTAGAAGCCACACACAAAATCTCAGATCAATTGAACTTCAACAGGTTACCCAAACTTAGGTAGGAAAATTACTTAATCCATACTTCTGCTGTGCAGAACGGTCGACCGAAATGAGTTTTCCATTTGACCGTTTCTAACAATAAACGACTTTACAAATAGTTATTTTTTCTAACTGCACCGGTCGACCAATTTCACATCTCCGATCGACCATTCGACACATTTTTATATGGTAGTTATTCTTTTCGTATTATACAACGATCATATTCTTCAAATTCTACTTAAACCCCTAAATACATTTGACCACCAGTTTAACAATGCCTTCCTGGCAGTCGACTGGATGAACATATTTTTGTCTACCAAAAGTGCCTGTTATTTTTGGTCGAACGTATTTTCTTGTGTTTGACCATTTAATCTTTACCTAGTCAAAACCCTTTAATTGGTCGACCTACCCCACATTTGGTTTGATCGATGAATTAAGAACTAGCTCAATTGGTTCGACCGTAGCTTAAGTTGGCTCAAACATTTCCTTATTCTTAAGGAAACGATTGACTGTTTATCTCGTACCGGTCGACCATGTTAGGACAAATTTGCAGATCTTAGAATTTTGTTTTGTGTCTCTTACAAAAACTTTAACCAAATCTTCCACAACAGCTAGAAATCTTTAGGAGCTTATAAATAGAGGTTCACACACCTTATTTACACAACTCTCCTAGTCCAAACTAAAACATACCTTACAAAGAATCCTCCAACTCCTAGAATCCCAATCCTACACTCCAAAGCCTAAACCTTACACCTTTGATCAATTGCACATCTTACTCAAAGTGTGCTCAAGTTAGAGAGTGTTTGATCCACTCAATTCAGTTGTCCAGAAGCAAAGGTTTCGGTGAAATCTCTAAGCAAGTTGTAAAGGTTTCGGTGAAAGCCCAAATCGTCCATTTCGGGTTGTGAGAGGAGGATCCAAGCTTGGCGAGGGTGTTCGTAAGTGATTGACATCATTTCATGCTTATATTTGTATCTTATATCCATTATCTTTCACCTAAACAATGCTATGTTACGAGTTTTATATTTAGTTTTCAGGAATAAATAGGTTTGAGGAGATGAAGCATAAAAGAACCCAAAAGCTGGGAAAAAGGACTGAATTGTGAGATCTGGGGACCAAGATGCAAGGGAGAAGGACCTGAATGCAAGGCAGAAGGACCTAAGAGAAAAACAGAGAGCTCCACACCATCATGGGGAGTATTTTGACAATTCTATTCAGGTCGGATCTCCAATAAACGAAGTAGATGCATCCAAGACCACCAAATACACCAAGCAAAGTCCAAAACAAGATTCAACTGGATCCAAACTTTTTAGACCGCCAATTGGCGGTCTGGATCATCCCAGATCCGCTAAGATTTCTCCTGGACTTGTATTAATGTTTGTTTAGGCTATTTTGGTATTGGTTTAGTCCCACATCGGGGGATTGTTATAGATTGCCTTTTTCTTTGGCTATAAATAGAACTCTTCACCTTCTATTGTAATCACTCCATATTTTAAGTGGCTATTCTTCCTACTAGAAGTGAGGCCTTGAAGCACACACTAAAGTAGGAGGATGCTACTTGAAATGTGAGTCACTTTAATAAATGTTTCTTTATTATGTTGTTTGTTTTATGTTTCTTGTTTTACTTTGTTTAATTTCATTTCATTAGTTTTAGTAGCTTAGTTAATCTGCTTTCTTTGCTTAGTTTAATAATTAGTGTAATGTGTAGTGAGTAGTTCCATCCCCTTTGGGGGGTGGAGTAGATTTTCATACATGCATTAGAGAATGAAATGAATGCTTTATTTCCAATGTGTTGATAAAACATGAATGTATGATTGCTTGTTTAGGATAGAATTTATAACTTGATGAGTTTTGCCAAAATGATTAGACACCTCTCATGCTTGTTTAGGTTCTGAAATAAACAACTTGTATATGTAAATGTTAATCAACTAGGATGGTGAATGGATTGATAGGTTTTGCCATAACATTTAGACACTTCCTATGCATGATAACACCACCTTCATTTGTGCTTAAAGAATGTATTCAACACCCACCTCTTTGCATGTGTGCACTCACTCCACCCCTTAGGGGTTTTCCACTTCTGTATTCCAGCACTCTTCTTTCATTCTTAGTTAAGTTTTAGTTAATCGTTTGTTGCTTTCTTTCACATTTCGTATTTCGTAGTGTAGCGTAGCGTAGAGTAGCATACTCAACTATCTTCTCCATTTTTCTCGCCACTTGATTTCGTGCAAACGAGAGGCTGCTCACCTCCCTGAGGACGATCCGTATTTGCCACCGCTTCAACGTGGCCGTGCACTTGCAGTTTAATATAAAACGTTCAACAAGTTTTTGGCGCCGTTGCCGGGGAGGTGCCAGTCCAGACTCTTGTTTGGACGATTCGAGTGGATTTAATTTGTGTTTTGTAGTTTTCCTTTGTTTCAGGAGACTGGGAATAGCAAGGGGAGGCTGCTGGAGAAATTGCAAGGCAAACTGGGCACTTCAGACCGCCAATAAGCGGTCTGAGACCGCTAATCAGCGGTCTAGTGAGCTTTGTTCATCTTCGTTTTTCTTTGTGTTGTTTATCTAATTGATCTAGTAATCTGGGACTCAATATTTGCATGTTCTGACTCTTAGATTGCTCCCAGATTAATAATCAACTTCCCTTAAGCAACTTGGACCCTAAAACTCAAAGAAAAAGATTAGGCATTCTTTTTTGTTTACGTCATGCACCATGTATGTGACTTAGGCATATAGATTGTCTTTCATTTTAGCTTTATTTTCCGTTGCTGAGTGATGGTGTGAGGTACGCACCTTCTACTCTCATTCATGCATTTTGTATGAACATGCATTAGTTAGTAGGAAGTGCATTGAAACAAGTGTGAGTTGAGCGTTTGTTTGGAGAGTTGATTTCTAGATTAGGACTCCAAAACACTACTAAGGAGGGGCTGTCCCATAAAAGATAAGGTGGGGGATTTCATCACCCTTTTGTTCGCCCCACAAACCACACTAATAAAGAGCCTAATTTTTAAAACCAAGTAGACATCGGCCTTAAGGATTTCGGGCGCATTAAGAGAGTGATCCGGTCCCGACCGTCATGACCTGATCGGCGTTGCCCACTTTGTCGATAGTAGGAGAGACGAGATCCCCGGATCTTGGCTCACTTGCTGGGATTTGTGGTCCTCGTTGTAGGGAGGTGAGGCGTGTTGAGGCCGTGTGACCTCGCAGTTAGGCATCGTCTAGCTGTAAGGACCTATAACGACCTTAGGATTGCTTGAGCCTTGTTTGCTTGTGTGCTTCTACCTGTACCCATCCGCCGTAGCATAATGGCTTCTTCCCTTCTCTCCTGAGTCATTCTTTCTCTCCTGTGTCCCCCCCCCCCCCGTCTTCTCCTCTACGCACATTCTTTGTTAAAAAAAGTTTTGTTTTGTGAGTGTGCATCTTTGTGCATGCTTTCGTGGACACGAGACGAGAGTGGTCGTTTGACGAGGAGCGTTGTCAATCCGGCTGTGGTCGTCGATTTCTCGACACCTTCCTCCTCTCGTGTCGCACACAGTTCGGGTTCAATGGCTGCTAATTTCCGTGAGGAGGAGCAGTTGCTGGACCCACTTGTTCGACCTGTTCTTCCAGTTGTCGTTCCCATACCTCTTCGTGATCGATGCTACCCGAGCCATACAGCTCTACCCTTATGCATCGTATTTCCAGAGGCAAATGGGAACCATTTTGAGGTTAAGCCTCAGTTTATTTCCATGCTCCCTCACTTCACTGGGAAAGGTGACCCATATATCTTTCTCAGGGAATTTGAGGAGGTCTGTGCTATGTTCAAACTGCAACAACTTAGCACAAACTCCATTCATCTTAGGCTTGTCCCCTTTGCGCTTAAGGATGATGCCAAGAAGTGGTTGTACAGCAACCAGGCAAATGCCTTTAGGACTTGGGATGAGTTTCAGTCTGCATTCCTAAAAAAGTATTTTCCAAATCATCAGGTTCAAAAATTGAGGAACGAAATCAATTCGTTCTATCAACATGAGACCGAATCATTCCATGCATACTTAGAGAGGTTCAAGGAGCTACTATCCTCATACCCTCACCATGACATCGAGTTGTGGCGCCTGTGTCAGATTGTTTACGAGGGTCTTCACATCCCGTCCTGAACGCTCCTTGAGTCCATGTGTCAAGGATAGTTCTTAGGAAAGGATGAAAGGGAGGCATGGGCTTTCCTAGAAGATCTCGCTGAGAAAACCATGCAATGGGAGAGTGTAAGGGAACCACCTGCATTATCTAGCATAGTAGCGAGGATCGCAAATGCAAACTCGACTAGATCGGCTGCCGCATTTGTCGTCGATACCACTACGGCCACCAAGGCACTCATGGCGGCCTTAATGCGCCGTATGGATTCGATTGAGCTCCAAAACCAGCACGATGTATCTCATGTGTCTGCATTTGGTTCAGTTACATGTCATTTATGTGGTAGGATAGGTCATATAGGGGGTGAGTGTGCATCCATTCCTCCTGAGATGGAACATGTAAATGCCATCTATGATAGATCCAGGAATGACCCATATTCATCATCATATAACCCTGGATGGAGGAACCACCCTAATTTTTCATGGAACCATAACAATGCCTCAGGTGGTCCTTCAAACTTTTCTCGACCACCTAACTGACCACACTACCCTCCCATGCATTCACAGTCTCATCAGCCACCCCAAAGTCAGAACACCAACCAACCAAGTTTCCCAAATTCAAACAACTTGGAAACCTGGTTTAATTCGCTTGAGAACTTAACTCGTGGACTTGAGAACTCTGTAAAAACTTTATGTCGTCCACGAGTCAAGTTCTCACTTCGAATCAGCAGACCATCAAATCTCTCGAGCTTCAGATGGGTCAGTTGGCTCAGTCTGTACATGAGAGAGAGAGAGAGGAAGCCTGCCTAGCCAACCTGTGGCTAACCCCAGTGCTCACCAGCACTCGAACATGCAAAATGCAAGTTCAAGACCACAGGGGGGGCAAGTGAACTACGTGGAAGAACCCGTGGACCATGTTAATGCCATTGTGACCCTGAGAAATGGGAAGCAGGTCAACAACCACGTATCCTTGCCAGAAAATCCATCTGTGCCGCCCCCTTGTGGGAATGATGGTGAGAAAGAGGCCGAGGGTGAGAGTAATACACCAAAGCCTCCTTCTCCAGCTCCGCCCAAGACATACCTACCAAAAGCTCCTTATCTGAGTAGGTTGTCTAAGAAACAGAGTGACAGTGTGGATAAAATGCTGGAGATATTTAAGAAAGTGAATGTCCACATACCTTTGTTAGACATGATTCAACAAATACCTCCTTATGCAAAATTCCTGAAGGATCTCTATACAACTAAGAGGAAAACCAATGTCCCTAGCAAAGCCTTTTTGGCGGCCAATGTGAGCTCTATCATCTCGAACCCAACGTACGTGAAATTGAAGGACCCGGGCAGTCCAACAATTTCATGTATCATTGGGTATTCTCACATTAACAATGTTTTGCTAGATCTAGAGTCGGCGGTTAACCTCTTACCTGCTTCTGTGTATCAACGATTAAGCCTAGGCACTCTCAAGCCTACGAAAACAACTTTGCAGTTGGCTGATCATTCAATCAAAGTCCCGTTGGGGGTCATTGAAGATGTCCTAATCAAGGCCGGTGATTTCATATTTCCTGTTGATTTCGTCGTCCTTGAGACCAAACCAATTAAGACTACCCACTCTCAGATTCCATTGATTTTGGGTAGACCTTTTTTGGCGACATCAAATTCCTTGATAAATTGTCGTACTGGACTCATGAAATTGTCGTTCGGGAACTTGACCGCGATATTCCATGTGTTCAATATGGCTAGGCAGCCGACATCTTTCGAGGACCCCATGGAAGTCAATCTTATCCGAGACTTGGAAGAAGAATTGGAAGAAGAGTACCCCCTGATTCAAGAGAATTTAAATGATTACTTCATGGATGACTCCGATCATGAAGAGGACGGGGGTGAGTTGAGAAATGATGTGCATGCTGTTCAGTACATGCGAGCTCCTCCTATCGTACATCTCGAGCTAGATATCATGCCTCGCCTTGAGGAGCCACCTATGACTGAGCTCAAAGAACTCCCCAAGGAATTGAAACACATTTTTCTTGGTCCCAATAGGTCATTTTCGGTGATTATTTCATAGACGTTGACTGGTGATCAGGAAGAACGTTTGATTCAAGTCCTAAAGGAGCACTGATTGATCGTTTTATATTAACCGCAAGTGCACGACCGCGTTGAAGCGGTGGCAAATACGGGTCGTCCACTGGGAGGTGTGTCGACACTTGGTTTGTGCGAAGGCGAGAGGTAAAGAAAGGGAAGAAAGATGTATTACACTACACTACACTCAGCTAAACTAGTAAACAAACAAGCTGAAATGAACTAAACAACTAAGCTAATCAACTAATGCAAAAGATAAAATCACAGGAATGAAAACCCCTCAGGGGTGGAGTGTGTGTGTGTGCACATGAAATAAGTGTGATATGAAATGCATACAAGAAGCTCAAGTAGTTAGTGTTGTTAATGCATAAGAAGTACCTAATTATGGCAAGACCTATCATTACAACACTAACTTATGTGCATAATATGAGCAATGCAAGGTTGTTATTAAGACACTTAGACAAGCATGGAATGTACCTAAGCTATGGCAGAAACCATCAAGTAAGGTTCTTAATAATTCAAGCAAGTATACTAATATCAACACAAAACATTCATATTAAGCATTCAAACCATCTACATGACATGTACACACACCTACTCCACCCCCGAAGGGGATGGAACTACTCACTACTCATTACACTAACTATATTAGCAAAAGAAAGCATAATACTGAAATGAAAGTTAATTAAGAAGGCAAGAAGCATTAAAGAAACATAAAAGGAAAGGAAAGACTAAACAAACATGCACAAATTAAAAGACAAGATTAAAAGAAACTAGAAGAATTATTTTATTAACAAATGACTCACATTGAAGGTAGCATTCTTGTCCACCTTGAGTTTTTACTTCAAGGCTCACTCCTTAGTAGAGAGAATGCCACCAAGCAATGGGTAATTACAATGGAAGGGGAAGAGTTCTATTTATAAGCATGGAAAAAGCTAATCGGGGACAATCCCCCGATGTGGGACTAATCCAATACCAAAAATAGCCTAAACACATAATAATACAAGTCTAGGAGAAAGGTTAGCGGATCTGGGCCCATATTGACCGATAATTAGCGCTCCAAGACCGCAAATTGGCGGTCTGTAAACTTCAGATCGCGTTGGTTTTTGTTGTGGGCTTTGCTTGGAGTGTTTCTTGGTCTTGGATGCATCTACTTGGTTTAGTGGAGCTCCGACCCGAATCGAATTGACAAAATACTCCCCATGATGGTGTGGAGTTTCCTGTTTTGCTCTTAGGTCCTCCTGTCTTACGTTCAGGTCCTTCTCCCTTGCATCTTGGTCCCCAGGTCTCACAATTAAGTCTTTTTTCCTGCTTTTGGGTCCTTTCATGGCTCTTCTCTTCAAACCTCTTTATTTCTAAAAATCAAACATAAAACTCGTCATGTAGCATTGCTTAGGTGTAAGATAATGGATATAAGGTACAAATATAAGCATGAAATGATGTCAATCAAATACCCCCACACCTAAGTTTTTGCTAGTCCCGAGCAAAACAAAGAAAGAGAAAAGCAAACGAAATACAAGAAATCCTAACTCACTTTCGTAGGAATCACGGTTGCACTTAGCACGTACGACAAGTCGTTAAACCTCCTTGTTGCCAAGGAGGAGGAGTGTTGTCTCCTGAGGGTTTTCAGCGGATATACCCACAAAATCCGAACAAGATGCATTATTCAATCTAGATCTCGACTCGTTGGAAATATTTTGTCGATCAATGGACGCGGTAATCCTACGGGCCATCTCTATATAGGTAATCAGTCCACACCTAGCCTAATAAACCATTCGTGCAAGTTAAATAAGGAATTAAGTGAAAGACATGGACAACCTCAACATCCTCAAGTGCTACAAAGTGTAAAGTCCATTAAGGTTCTTATTTGCATTATCATTTTTTTCTTTTTGTTTCTTTTCACTTTTTTTTCTTCTTTTTCTTTTTATTAGTTGGAGCTTCATTCTCCCAGGGTCAGGTTTCGTGCATCATTGCCCATGAGGACTTACACTATTACGTACACCTTTCCCGAAATCTCCACATAGGGCAATCCCTACCACCCGTGTAACGGGAGTTCGGTCGGCGCATCCCAAGTCAGATGACTCGAAAGCACCAGGCACAAAGTCCCCTCAGACCTACTTTCCCGAGTGATAGGAGCCGTGCGAGAAGAGAGAACACCTACTCACTTATTTCTTATCTACGCATGAACCAAAACCCCTACACTAATGTCTCAGAACATGATTTAGAGGGTCCTTGACTACAACAAACTTCCTTAAGTTAACAGACACGAATTATTGACTCACTAGGTTCAGGGTGGACTTCATTAAATGTTTGAGCACTGAAACCCTATGATTACTCACCCCCAAGGGAAAACTGGGGTGCATCCTAACGACTCGATAAATCCTAAAGTCACTGTACTAGATATCCTAATGCATCAAGTTCAAGACAATTTTGGGAGCTTTTTTTTTACTTTGCCTCTCAACGGTTTTGCACATGCTAAACACACGCAAAAACCCACAAAACATTTTCTTTCGCAAACACATGAAGATTTTGAAAGAAATGTGGAAATTTTAAAGCACTAGGCAAGCGATAGAAGACAAGTCACCCAAGGATCATGGCAAGCAGATATATCGATATTAAATGCAGCACACTAACATGACCCTAAAAATGCAAACAAAAGAAAACAAAATCAAAAGAAAAGACTCGACTATGTACACACTTAAAACACCCCCCCCACACCTACTTCATGCATTGTCCTCAATGAATGTGAGCAAGATACTACATGGATTTATGCATGAAAAAGGAGAGATCGCACCAACATTAAGTACAAAGGGAAGTTAAAGGTCATGTTGATGGACACAAACCCGAATTCCCTCAAAACCTGTGAGATGCTAAAGAAAGGATGCAAATACGTGAAAGAAATGGAGCCCAAATACACAAGGGTTGGGGCTCACAACAATCGATGCTCACTGAAGGAGTCTTTTATTGTACTTTCTCTTCTTCTTCTTTTCTTTTTCTTTGTTTCTTTTTTTCTCTTCTTTTTTTATATAACTATGTACAAACATAAGTTCACATCTTCATTTGTCAAAAGACATCAAATGGGAACCTCAAGAGTGGGTCAATGCACTTGGAAAGGGAACATGACACCACGCGGGGCCAGAATACGCATGCGTGGGCCCCCTTCACAAAGAGCACCAGATGAAATGAGAGGTTCATGAATTGGACGCAAAGGCGTCTCAGTCAAATGATCAAACTGAAAGAGCTTGAACCTCTCAAGAGTTTGGGAAATGAGGGGCAACGGAAGAAGAGTTTCTCCCGTTGCGCTGCTGAAGTTATGATCGTCAATCCAAACTCTCCAACCAATAGGCTAGTGCGTCGGAACGAGGTCAAGAACCTCGTTAGGGATGTCCGACACACCAGGAGAACAAACAGTGGGTCTCATACCCAAGGTATCCTCCAAGGAACTCCTAATACCCTCATGAGCAATGTAGTTGTTTGATGTTCCATCATTTCCAAGATGATCAGGAACAATAGTGAGAGGCAAACTCTCATCAGGTTGTTTGAAATTGAGGGTACTAGGGAGCTCTTGCTCCACCAGAGGTAAGTCCTTAAGAGGCACAATATGAAGATCATGTGGCTCAAGGGCCACGGGACAAAAAGATAAGGTACAATCCTGTGCCGACTCATAACGAAGCTGGTCCAAGTTTTTCTCAATTTGAATCGAATCCTCCACTAAGTGATCGTGAATTGAAACCCCAAGTCCCTCAGACTGACTAGGAGTTTGACTTTGAAAGATTGTGCTTTGAATTTGTGGATGTGGTGGTGGTTCGATTTCAGAAGATAAATCCTCATGTTGACAAGAAAGGTTACCCTCCTCACGTTTATGGAATTGTTATGTCATTTGACTCACTTGCATTTCCATATTTTGCAAGGAATTCAAGTTGGACTTCAATAAAGTTTGAGTGGTTTCCATGAACGTTTGGAGGGTTTGTTTTAAGGAATCAAATTTGGGGTCAATAGTGAGGTCCAAGTCAGAGCTTGGGAAATTTGGGGTTGGGTGTTAATGGGCTGAGAATGAGTCCAATGATTTGAAGTGGGGTGTTGGTAGAATTCTGGGTATTCGGGAGGAGGATACGGGGGTGAAAATGAGGTATAAGAATTTGGATAAGAATTGTCTCCCCACAAATCTATCACTCTCGGGTTGTACGCGGATGCGTAATGGTCACATTGAGCATTTTGGGAAAAGGTATGCTCATACTCAGGCTCAGGGGGAACATAAGGACATTCCCCGATAACATGACCACTCAACCCACAACAGTCGCACGGTACGGCTACTGGAGCCACCGGTGCACTCATGTCGTCTGCCATACACATGAAAGATGCCAAAGTTTGTTGTAATGTCTCAGTTTGTTGACCAGCATATGATCCGACATAACTAGATTGTGGTCTAGCAGTCGGTGCCTCTCTCATACTACCCCAATATGAAGATTGCTCAGTCACACCATTAAGATTGTCCCAACCATACAGGATGTTAGTCTGAGCCACCCCAGGTTGCATGGGTCCGGAATACCAGGACGAATTGTCCTGGTCCCAACAATCATATGGATGGTCGCCCATGTAACCATCCATCTCAACAAACAACTCTCGAGTCGACCACTCTCACCACCACGAGACTAAGCTCGCAAAAAGTGCTCGACTCGACCCTAAAATGCTACCAGAGAGTGTAAAGGGGAGGAGACTAAAACGTAGAAGTAGGTGAGAAGAAGATGACTCAGAGGAGAAGGGAAGAATCCCTAAAGCTAGCGTGGGTGAAGGGATCAGGTAGAAGCCTAATTAGCAAGCACGACTCAAACAATGTAAGGCAATGGGTCCTTAGGCTAGACGACGCCTAACTTCGAGTTCACTAGCCTCGACACGCCTCACCTCCCTACAACGAGGACCACAATGCCCAGCAAGTGATACCAGATCCGGAGATCTAGTACCTCCTACTATCGACAAGGTAGGCAACGTCGATCAGGCCATGGCGGTCTCAACTAGATTACTCTCCTAGTGCGTCCAAAATCCTAGGGCCAATGTCTACTTGCTTTTAGTTAAGGCTTGATTAAGAGTGATTTTTGGGGCCAAGGAAAGGGTGATGAAATCCCCCACCTTATCTTTTATGGGACAACCCCTCCTTAATAGCGTTTTGATCCTAAGTCTAGCAATCAATCGCTCCAATCAAACGCTCGCTCACTCTTGTCCCGATGCACCTTACTAACTAATGCATGATCGAAACATGCATGAATGAGAGATTTGGGTGCACGTACCTCACGCCAGCAATCAACAACAAAATGTAAAGCAAAGAAAAGACAAATGCATGCAAGGTCTACACATGATGCATGACCTAGATGGCAAGAAATCTAGTCTTTTGCTTTGAGTTTTATGGTCCAAGTTGATTAAAGGGGATTGAAATTAAATCTGGGAGCAAACTAGAAGTCCGAGGATGCAAAATTGTGCTCCCAGATAACTAAAATGAACAACATAACAACTGGAACAAATTTGAGAGCAATTGAGGCTCACCAGGCCGCCAATTGGCGGTCCCAGACCGCTGATTGGCGGTCACTTTGGGGTCTTTTGCTCTCCCATTCCTCCAGTCGCTTCCCCTTGATCCTCAGGTTCCCTGAAACATACAAAAACTAAAAACAAAAAATTAAAAACCCCTCGAATCGTCCAAACCAACATCTGGACATAGCACCTCCCCGGCAACGGCGCCAAAAACTTGATTAATCGTTTTATATTAACCGCAAGTGCACGGCCGCGTTGAAGCGGTGGCAAATACGGGTCGTCCACTGGGAGGTGTGTCGACACTTGGTTTGTGCGAAGGCGAGAGGTAAAGAAAGGGAAGAAAGATGTATTACACTACACTACACTACACTCAGCTAAACTAGTAAACAAACAAGCTGAAATGAACTAAACAACTAAGCTAAATCAACTAATGTAAAAGATAAAATCACAGGAATGAAAACCCCTCAGGGGTGGAGTGTGTGTGTGTGCACATGAAATAAGTGTGATATGAAATGCATACAAGAAGCTCAAGTAGTTAGTGTTGTTAATGCATAAGAAGTACCTAACTATGGCAAGACCTATCATTACAACACTAACTTATGTGCATAATATGAGCAATGCAAGGTTGTTATTAAGACACTTAGACAAGCATGGAATGTACCTAAGCTATGGCAGAAACCATCAAGTAAGGTTCTTAATAATTCAAGCAAGTATACTAATATCAACACAAAACATTCATATTAAGCATTCAAACCATCTACATGACATGTACACACACCTACTCCACCCCCGAAGGGGATGGAACTACTCACTACTCGTTACACTAACTATATTAGCAAAAGAAAGCATAATACTGAAATGAAAGTTAACTAAGAAGGCAAGAAGCATTAAAGAAACATAAAAGGAAATGAAAGACTAAACAAACATGCACAAATTAAAAGACAAGATTAAAAGAAACTAGAAGAATTATTTTATTAACAAATGACTCACATTGAAGGTAGCATTCTTCTCCACCTTGAGTTTTTGCTTCAAGGCTCACTCCTTAGTAGAGAGAATGCCACCAAGAAATGGGTAATTACAATGGAAGGGGAAGAGTTCTATTTATAAGCATGGAAAAAGATAATTGGGGACAATCCCCCGACGTGAGACTAAACCAATACCAAAAATAGCCTAAACACATAATAATACAAGTCTAGGAGAAAGCTTAGCGGATCTGGGGCCATATGGACCGCTAATTAGCGCTCCAAGACCGCCAATTGGCGGTCTATAAACTTCAGATCGCGTTGGTTTTTGTTGTGGGCTTTGCTTGGAGTGTTTCTTGGTCTTGGATGCATCTACTTCGTTTATTGGAGCTCCGACCCGAATAGAATTGCCAAAATACTCCCCATGATGGTGTGGAGTTTCCTGTTTTGCTCTTAGGTCCTCCTTTCTTACGTTCATGTCCTTCTCCCTTGCATCTTGGTCCCCAGGTCTCACAATTAAGTCCTTTTCCTGCTTTTGGGTCCTTTCATGGCTCTTCTCTTCAAACCTCTTTATTTCTGAAAATCAAACATAAAACTCGTCACGTAGCATTGCTTAGGTGTAAAATAATGGATATAAGGTACAAATATAAGCATGAAATGATGTCAATCAAGCACAAATCAGCCATTGGGTGGTCCTTGAGGGACATCAAAGGGATAAGTCCCGACGTCGTGCAACGCCACATCTTTATGGAGGATGAGGCACGACCACGTCGCGACCCACTGAGGCGTTTAAATCCAACCATGACAGACGTAGTTAAGAAAGAGATCATCAAGTGTTTAGATCATGACATCATTTTCCCCATTTCGGACAGTACTTGGGTAAGTCCTGTCCAGGTTGTGCCCAAGAAGTTGGGTATCGCTGTTGTCCAGAATGACAACAATGAGCTTGTGCCCACACAACTTCAAACTGGGTGGCGAGTTTGTATTGACTATAGGAAGTTGAACGCGGTCACGCGTAAGGACCACTTCCCTCTACCTTTCATCGACCAGATGTTGGAGAGACTCGTCGGGCATGCCTATTACTGTTTCCTTGATGGTTATTCGGGGTACAATCAAATCGCAGTCGCCCCCGAAGACCAGGAGAAAACCACGTTCACTTGTCCTTTTGGGACGTTTGCCTATAAACGGATGCCTTTTGGACTATGCAATGCACCTGCAACATTCCAACGTTGCATGTTAAGTATCTTTTCCGATATGGTCGAGAACTTCCTTGAGATCTTCATGGATGATTTCTCGGTTCATGGCACCTCCTTTGATGAGTGCTTGCACCACCTGAGCCTTGTTCTCAAAAGGTGTTCGGAAACGAACTTAGCCCTTAATTGGGAAAAGTGTCATTTCATGGTCACAAAAGGCATCGTGTTGGGTCACGTGGTATCTCGTGATGGTATCGAGGTGGATAGGGCAAAGATTGAGCTTATTTCTAAGCTTCTGCCACCCACCTCGGTAAAAGAAATCCGTTCATTCCTTGGACATGCCGGTTTTTACCGGCGATTTATTAAGGATTTCAGCAAGATAGCTCGTCCTTTGACGAGCTTGCTTGGTAAAGGAACCTCCTTTGAGTTCACACCCGAGTGCCTGACTGCTTTTGAGTTTCTGAAGCGTGAGTTGACCTCCACTCCTATTATTAAGGCACCGGTGTTGACTCTACCTTTCGAGCTGATGTGTGATGCTTCTGATTACGCGATAGGAGCGGTTTTGGGTCAGAAAGTCGACAAATTGCCTCATGTGATCTATTATGCAAGTCGTACTCTCAATGACGCCCAACTCAACTACTCCGTTACTGAGAAAGAGTTCCTCGCGATCATATTTGCGTTGGAAAAATTTCGCCAGTACCTCATAAGGTCGCAAGTCATCATCTACACTGATCACTCAGCTCTTCGCTACCTTTTGTCTAAAAAGGATGCGAAATCCCGTCTCCTACGTTGGATCTTGTTGTTACAAGAATTTGACCTTGAAATACGGGACAAGAAGGGATGCGAGAATGTCGTGGCTGATCACCTATCTCGCATACCCATTGATCTTTCACCGGATCCACCGGTGAACGAGATTTTTTCCTGATGAGAACCTTATGGCAATAGCCTCACCCCCTGGTTCGCTGACATTGTGAACTATTTAGCAACCGGGGAGGTGCCGACTCATTGGAGACACAGTGAGACAGCGAAATTCAAGTCGTTAGTCAAGCACTTCTATTGGGATGATCCATACTTATTTAAGTATTGTGCTGATCAAATCATAAGGAGGTGCATTCCTGATGACGAGATTCATAGTGTCTTGTCCTTTTGCCATAAGGAGGCATGTGGTGGGCACTTCGGTGTCAAGAAAGCCGCTGCCAAAGTACTCCAATGTGGTTTTTACTGGCCCACGTTGTTCCAAGACGCTTTTGCATTTTGCAAAGCATGCGATAGGTGCCAACGTGTGGGCCGCATTGGCAGATGAGATATGATGCCACTCAATCCTATCTTAGTGGTGAAATCTTTGATGTTTGGGGAATTGACTTCATGGGTCCTTTCCCCGTGTCCCATGGTCACACTTACATCCTGGTGGCGGTCGATTACGTGTCAAAGTGGGTTGAAGCAATCCCCACTCGCACTAACGATCGCAAGGTTGTGATCAAATTTCTTAAAGAACACATCTTCGCGAGGTTTGGGACACCTTGTTGTATCATAAGTGATCGGGGGACACACTTTGTGAACCGATCCCTTGAGGCAGTGCTGAGGAAATACTCCATTACGTATAAGTTGGCCACACCTTATCATCCTCAAACCTGTGGCCAGGTGGAAATTTCCAACCGTCAACTCAAGCAAATTCTTGAGAAAATGGTTAATGCTTCAAGGAAAGATTGGTCGATCAAGCTTAATGATGCATTGTGGGCTTTCCGCACTGCATTTAAAACCAACCTTGACATGTCCCCCTATCGACTAGTTTATGGCAAAGCTTGCCATCTTCCGGTAGAACTTGAGCATCGGACATTATGGGCAATCAAACATCTTAACATGAGTCTTGATGTTTCTGGTGCCAATCGCAAGTTAGACCTCAACGAGTTGGAGGAGTTGAGAAATGAAGCTTATGAGAATGCCAAGATCTGCAAGTCCCACACCAAAATCTTCCACGATCGCTTGGTGAGAATCAAAACCTTCGAGGTGGGACAAAAGGTCTTGTTGTATAATTCTCGCCTCCACTTGTTTCCGGGGAAACATCGGAGCCGTTGGTCAGGGCCCTTCATTGTTTTAACCGTCTCCCCTCATGGGGCAGTTGAGATTCAAAATCCTAGGAATGGGGACATGTTAAGGTTAATGGACAACGCCTCAAACCATACTTGGAAGGGACCATGACAGAGGTCGAGGTGGAAGTCGTGCCTTTGTACGAACTCCCCACAGATGTGGTCACTTGATGTGATCCATCCATCCATTTGTTTGTACATATCAGTGTTTTGTTGGAAAAAAAACAAACAGAAAAAAACAAAATGATAAAAAGCAAACAATTGGAAGGCGTATGTGATATTTTTCCTTTCCCTTATTAATAACGCGTGTTTCTCTTGCCCTACGCGTTTTTCCAGCAGACGAAAACGTGTTACTCGTTGTGATCTCGCCTCCACCCAAACTTCTACCCCAGATCCGAAGAATAGACCGCTAATTAGCGGTGTATAACCGCTAATCAGCGGTCCGTTTTGCTCCATTTTTATTGTTTCTCCGTCTGGGTGTGTTAGTTTGGGTGATCTGTTGGGTTCGTGGTTTGGGATCTGTTTTGCTGCTGGAGTCGGCGTGCGGCGGCCTCCTCTCCGCCCGTACCGTGTTCGTCTTCGCCGTCGTGTGCCTCGCTGCTAAAGCTCGCCAAGGTAGGTTCAGGTATGGCCAGCCACCATTTAATTCCAGAACTCAATTTTGCCTCCCTGATTCGTGAATTCGGAGAACCCTTCTACGATCGAATCGTAGCTAAAGGGTGGTACCATTTATTGTATGAGGGCGATGAATCCATGTACGTAGAGCCTCTCGTACATGAATTCTTTACTAAACTCGAGTGTGACCAGACCGGTCCACTCGAGTTCAGTATCACTTTCAGAGGGGTGAAGCACACCGTGACACCCCAACTAATCTCCGACGCGACTGGGATCCCCTTGGTTGATGAGCTCGCGCCTACCCACGATATCAATTTTTATCGATCTATGCTTGGGCGTGGGCAACCTGTATCATCACATGGGGGAGTACCTAATGCGCACATTTACTCCAATGTGCACATTGTAGCCAGGTGGGTGTGTAGAAATGTGTTGAGCCAAGAGCGGACCTCCACATTTTTCACACCTAGTTTGCGAATCGTGTATAGTCTGATGGACGGTTCACCACACTGCATTTGTTGAACATTGTTCGACGTTTTAGTGAACGCCAGGCTGAAAGATATACACCGTTTGCCGACTCTGGTTACCAAATTGTGTGGCATGTTGGACACCCCACGATTTGAGCGCATGCTGAGGCGCCAAGGCACCGACCTCGAGGTAGCGAAGATGACCCCGTCATTTCGCCATTGCGTTCCTGAGGCATGGGTGCCCGACTATATGGAGGAGGATGTTAGAGCCAGTTCCTCAAGCTCGTCTGTGAGCTCAGGAACGCTCTTTAACACCGACATTTCTGAGATGGCGGTCGAGCAGCAGAACGTCATCTTAGCCAAGCAAAACCAGAAGATCTATAGGAAGTTGTCGGCTCTTGAGAGAGGTGCCTCTTCGGGCAATTCTGGCCGCCGTCATTAGTCCGGTACACCCTATCCATGCATTGACACCATTTTGCCATACATTGAGGACAATGCATGGATTAGGTGTGTAGGGGGGGGGGGGTGTTTTCACGGTTGTACATAGTTTGTGTCTTTTTTTTGTTTTTTTAGTTTTCTTTTGGTTGTACTGCTAGGATCATGTTAGTGTGTTGCATTTAACATTGATATATCTGCTTGCCATGATCCTTGAGTGACTTGTCTTCTTTTGCTTTCCTAGTGCTTTAAAATTTTCACATTTCCTTCAAAATCTTCATGTGTTTGCGAAAGAAAATGTTTTGTGGGTTTTGCGTGTGTTTAGCATGTGCAAAACCGTTGAGAGACAAAGTAAAAACGAAAGCTCCCAAAATTATCTTGAATTTGATGCATTAGATATCTAGTTTACTGGCCTTAGGTCTTATAGAGTCGTTAGGATGCACCCCGGTTTTCCCTCGGGGGGCGTGTAAACATAGGGTTTTAGCACTCAAACATTTAAAGAAGTCCATCCTAAACCTAGTGGGTCAAATAATTCGTGTCTCTTAGTATAATGAAGTTTGTCGTAGTCAAGGGCTCTTAATCTCTTTTTGTGAAACTTAAGTGTAGGGGTTTTGGTTCCCATGTAGATAAATAATTAAGTGGTGTTCTCTCTTCTCGCACGACTCCTATCACTCGGGAAAGTATGTCTGAGGGGACTTTGTGCCTGGTGCTTTCGAGTCATCTGACTTGGGATGCACCGACCGAACTCCCGTTACACGGGTGGTAGGAATCGCCCTATGTGGAGATTCGGGAGGTGTACGTGATAGTGTAAGTCCTCATAGGCAATGATGCACGAAACCTGACCCTGGGAGAATCAAACAGCAACCAATAAAATGCTCCAAAGAAAGAAAGAAAAAAGAAAAAAAATAGTCAAATAAGAACCAAAATGGACTTTACACATTGTATCACAGTCAGAAGTTAAGGTTGCCCATGTCTTTCACATAAGTCCCTAACTAACTCTCGGGAATAACTCATTAGGCCAGGTGTGTGGACCGATTACATATATAGAGTCGACCCGTAGTATTACCGCGTCTCATGATCGACAATATGAGTCCAACGAGTCGTGTAGCTAGATTGACTAATGCATCTTGTTCGGATTTTGTGGGTATATCCGCTGAAAACCCTCAGGAGACAACACTCCTCCTCCTTGGCGACAAGGAGGTTTAACGGCTTGTTGCACGTGCTATGTGCAACCGTGATTCCTACGAAAGTGAGTTAGGATTTCTTGTTTTCGTATGCTTTTCTCTTTCTTTGTTTTGCTCAGGACTAGCAAAAACTTAGGTGTGGGGGTATTTGATTGACATCATTTCATGCTTATATTTGTACCTTATATCCATTATCTTACACCTAAGCAATGCTACATGACGAGTTTTATGTTTGATTTTTAGAAATAAAGAGGTTTGAAGAGAAGAGCCATGAAAGGACCCAAAAGCAGGAAAAATGACTTAATTGTGAGACCTGGGGACCAAGATGCAAGGGAGAAGGACCTGAATGTAAGAAAGGAGGACCTAAGAGCAAAACAGGAAACTCCACACCATCTTGGGGAGTATTTTGGCAATTCTATTCGGGTCGGAGCTCCAATAAACGAAGTAGATGCATCCAAGACCACCAAATACACCAAGCAAAGCCCAGAACAAGATTCAACTGGATCCGGACTTTTTAGACCACCAATTGGCGGTCTGGATCATCCCAGATCCGCTAAGATTTCTCCTGGACTTGTAATAATGTTTGTTTAGGCTATTTTTGGTATTGGTTTAGTCCCACATCGGGGGATTGTCCCGGATTGCCTTTTTCTTTGGCTATAAATAGAACTCTTCACCTTCTATTGTAATCACTCCATATTTTAAGTGACTATTCTTCCTACTAGAAGTGAGGCCTTGAAGCACACATTAAAGTAGGAGGATGCTACTTGAAATGTGAGTCACTTTAATAAATGTTTCTTTATTATGTTGTTTGTTTTATGTTTCTTGTTTTACTTTGTTTAATTTCATTTCATTAGTTTTAGTAGCTTAGTTAATATGCTTTCTTTGCTTAGTTTAATAATTAGTGTAATGTGTAGTGAGTAGTTCCATCCCCTTTGGGAGTGGAGTAGATGTTCATACATGCATTAGAGAATGGAATGAATGCTTTATTTCCAATGTGTTGATAAAACATGAATGTATGCTTGCTTGTTTAGGATAGAATTTATAACTTGATGAGTTTTGCCAAAATGATTAGACACCTCTCATGCTTGTTTAGGTTCTGAAATACACAACTTGTATATGTAAATGTTAATCAACTAGGATGGTGAATGGATTGATAGGTTTTGCCATAACATTTAGACACTTCCTATGCATGATAACACCACCTTCATTTGTGCTTAAAGAATGTATTCAACACCCACCTCTTTGCATGTGTGCACTCACTCCACCCCTTAGGGGTTTTCCACTTCTGTATTCCAACACTCTTCTTTCATTCTTAGTTAAGTTTTAGTTAATCGTTTGTTGCTTTCTTTCACATTTCGTATTTCGTAGTGTAGCGTAGCATACTCAACTATCTTCTCCATTTTTCTCGCCACTTGATTTCGTGCAAACGAGATGCTGCTAACCTCCCTGCGGACGACCCGTATTTGTCACCGCTTCAACGCGGCCGTGCACTTGCGGTTTAATATAAAACGTTCAACAATAAGCTTGAAGTGTAAATGCTTAATCTCGGTCCGGAATGAGATTGGACAGTGAAGACGTAGGCGGAGCTCGCAGAGCTTGCAAGAGAGGAAGTAGGTGGGTGACCGAACCTCTATAAAAATCACGTCTTCCTTGTGGTTTGCATTGCTTATTTTCTGTTTTCTTTTATTGTTTATTTCCATTGCATCTTTGATTGAATTTAGTAGAGATTAAGAATTTGATTAGATTAATTAGGGCCATACGATCCTACAAAAACAACCGTCTATCTATGTCGAGCTCATATCAACTCTATGGAGCACAACAATCACTGTCGAGCTTCCATCGAGCTCGTATCAAGTGAAAGGATAGACCAGATCTAAACAAACATCAACTTCATAGGAAAACAACCATCGATCTATGTCGAGCTCATATCAAGCCTATCAAGCACAAGTCTATCGAGCACAATATTAAAAAAGTCAATTTAACATTGTTTGTTAAATCATAAAGCATTGATCACCGTTGAGCTTCCATCTAAGTCGTATCGAGTAGAAGGAAAACCCAGATCTAAACGAACATCAGCTTCATACGAAAACAACCATCGATATATATCAAACTCATATCGAGCCTATTGAGCACAAAATTAAAAAAAGTCAAGTCAACATTGTTCGTTAGGTCATAAAGCATCGATCACAGTCGAGCTTCCATCAAGTTCATATCAAGGTCTATCGAGTACCTGTCCAAATCAAGATAATTTAATGAATTTTGAAGTAGAACACTAGCTCTATAGTCTAACTTTAAATCCCCTCTTATTGTGTCCATTTCCACTGCATTTATTGTACTTGCGCGATTTGACCACAACTTCCCCTAGAGGTGATAAACGTTTTCTCCTTATCCTTCCCACCTTTTCTTCTTCGAGCGACCAACTGGACTTTTTTCAACAAGCACTTTCACTTGCATATTCTTTATGTCATCAGGAGAAGTCCATTCATTCTCGTTACCACAATGGTAAATTGTTTCTTTATATGTCTCCCTCTACGACTCAGTGGTGTAAAATGGGGAACAAAAAGAGTAGATATTAAACCCCGATCAAGAGCTGCATCAACTGCATGAACACAAAGTATTCCAATAATTTGAAACATGACACAAGAACACTCTTTTTTCATCAAATTAATCTCACTGTCACCATCCCCATGTAACACATGAAATTTAAACTCTTTAAGGTTGCAGATTGTCAAGAACCTTGCTTTGTCAGCTATTCCAAATAGATCACGCTCCATGAGAGGCGACAATTTGGTTGTGCTTGCCTCGGCAACATCTCGTCATTCACCAACTTCCAGTAGCTTTTAACAATTTAGACCTAATTAAGTTCGGTTAACCGAATTCCATTCGGTTCACCATTCCAAGGTGTGGACAATAGGATTGATTGAGCTCTGATCTAATCAAGTTCGATTGACCGTGTATACTTCGGTAGACTGAAGTTAGCACGGGTTTTGCGCTGACAGTTATAGCTTAAATAGTCGTTTGGCACAACAGTCAAATGTCACATGTAAATAACCGTTAGGCGCCTAAAGCCAAGAAGGACTCGGTCGATCGATATGTATTCGGTCGTCCAAATTAGGACAAATCAATTGGGCTCTAGGGACTTGATTCAAATGCGACCATTGAAGCAAAGTCCAAAACCGGTCCAGGGCTATTCGGTCGACCGAAGGTGGTTCGGTCTTCCGTCGGAGCAATTCCAGATAACACCTAAGGTTTACTGATAGGAAGTATTCGGGTAACCGATAGGTGTTCGGTGGACTGAACTAGAAATGTTTCGGTTGATCGTGAGGGGTTGGGTTTACCGAATCTTGACGGAACATAATCCTAGTGCTCAAGTTTACATTAAACCTTATGGGCTCAATAAATACAAAATTACATGTCTTGGTCTAAAGCTTTGATTACAAGTCTTGAGTCTTGATGTCTTTATCACAATGCTCATTTTCTTGATTATCTTGATCAACCTATTAAGATGATTGCAAGTATACAAGCATGTATGCAATGCATGTAATCGTGTTTGCTCACTTTGATTGATTATGTTGATTGATTAAGATTAGTTTAATTAATCATCAAAATTAATATAGATTAAGGTCAAAAAGTCAACACTACGCTCCCAACCGACTTATTTAGATCCAATTGGTCGAACAACAAGGGGTCCCGTTCAACTGAATCTAACACTCATCTTTTCCAGCGAAATCAAGCATAAACGGTCGTCCGCCACAAGACATCGTTCAATTGGTGTGGGTAAAAATCACATATTTACACAGACCGGTCAACCAACACCATGATCGGTCGACCGTTCCAGTGCAACAACCTTGCTGCACATTGACATCGACGAGGTCTCCGACCTCCGACGACGTTCCCGACCACTCACACACCTTGTGTGAACATTTGATTGAACTTGACATACCTTTCTTAGGGTTGACGGAACTCCAACCGCCGCTGACTATCACCACTTCACCACTTGCACTTCCAACAACTCGACTTGCCCGAACTCGAATCTTCTTCTTCCGATTCTCCTCCTTTCAACTTTTCCTTCTTCTTCCTACATCGCCTGATCAACTTGAGAGAGAGAGAGAGAGAGAGAGAGAGAGAGATTAGTTGAGAGAGATAAGTTGAGAAAGTGAGAAGAGAAGTGAAGAAAAGAGTATATATACTCTTACAAACTCAATCCTCAACACACCTCTACCACAACCGCACACCTCGCCGACTCACCCCCTTCCTTCCACCTAAGTCACCAAAAAACCATTAGCCAACCTTAAACTTGATTAGTTCCTAATTACGGATTAGGTTCTAACAACTTGTACTGTAGTAACAAATGAGTTACAAAGATACCAAAATGTTTGATTTCTAAGTATGCAAAATTACTACCTTGTACATATCAATGCATCATCTGTTTCTGAAGATATTTTACTTTGACACGCATCGATGACTCGGCATCCCGTGCTTAGGTTGAGTCATAAGCTTGCCAACTTTATGCAACTTCAGATCCCTTACGTTGAGTACCTTCAGAACAAGAATAACCATCAAAAAATTGTTTCAACTGAAAACCTCACCAACTTTTATTTTCTCAACATGTACATATGTTTCTTTAAAATAAAATCCATTGCCCTCAAACTTAAAACGTGGATCCAAGATAGAAAGAAGCCATTGCTAGGATCTTGTTTATCATGGCCCAATACTTGTCAAACTTCCTTAATTTGCATCCAATGAGCCATGGAAACAACAACATCATAATTATTATGTTTCGACCATTCTCCAAGAAGCAACTGAATTTCATAAAACTCTTCAACGAAAAGGTTAGCACTAACATAACTCAATAAATAATTAAGAACTCGGTGGGTGGCATCATAAAAGTGCTTCAAATATTCACCAAGGATTCCGATGTATACCCATTCTTCATCGGACGGCAATTAATGTAGTTTTAATCCTTTATCCCAAATCTCTTGAAAACAACTTGTACTCTAAAGAAGCAACCAATATGAGATGTATGGAATTCCATCTAGTATAAATGTCAACCCATAACCTGACTTGCAAGTTAACATTCATATGAGTTGCAGTTTCCAAAAACTAGCTTTCGTTTTTGGAGAACAAGTCACATACTTGACATCGAGGCGAACATTTACAATTGATTTTTTTATTATCACTTTAAGACCATCTTGGACAATAAGGTTGATAACATGATTAACACACCTTACTTAAAAAGACATTTCCCCACATAAAAGTGACATACCAAGACGTTCTTTAGCTTTTCTATCTATAACATCATTAGTTTTACCATTGTTGCACTAATCTTGCAAGAAATATTAGCAAATGTTTCATATAACTTCTTCTCATCAAATTACGCATTAATACACATTTAGTGCCAATCTACGAGGAGGTATTTTCAGTAAAGGATGAAGTCTATGTACCTATCTGCGTAGTCTTATATGTGTCACTATATTAAAAGGGTAAACATGCTCAATTATAGCTTCTTGTAACAACTTCCGAATCCAATCCATGAATCATCAAACTGATAGTTCGAGAGAAATGCTGTTTAGTCAGATTTCACAGTAGTAACCTGTAGTAATTGTTGATTGCTGACACTAACTTCTAATTTTGACTTCTAACTGAGTGATTCTTCAAATTACTTGTTTCTTTAGCACCAAATGTTCATTTTCTTTGTTACATGCTTTGCAAATGGCTACCCGACCATCAATTTCAACATTTTGACCTTTTCCTTCATTTTCTTTCTCTTTGTCAATGTCCAACTAGATAAGAGAAGTGTGTTTTCCCCCACATGCTTGTTTCTCTTTATCATCTCGTTTCTCTAAATCATCAACAACCAAGCAATAATTAGAAGTACAAGGATTACTTTGACTAAGCAAAAAATATCTACTAGTTTTACCTTCTATGGAGTTCTAATTGGAGTATCCTAATGTCTATAAAATGAATTCTAGAACAAATATGTTAACTTTTGAGGTTGAATTGTAATTTACATAAACATAAAAGAAAACTACCTATTAATTGTGTTTGCAAACACATTTTTCTTATTTGCATTTGTATTTTTATTTATATGTGATTTCATAATTAATAAAGCATTTTAAGTCTGTGTATGATAATAGAAAAATACATTTTCATCTTTTGAAAATCACACTTATATATTTGAATATTACATTTTATATGATAAGCACATAACTTGTGCATTATTTTGAAAATAATATCGTATGTATTTATAAAAAAATACATCTTTCCTGTAAGAAACATGATGCATTTTCTAAATTTATAATTAGTTTCATATTTATTTATTTAGATGTGAATTATATTGGTTATTCCTTTAATATACAATATATTTGTATATACTTGCAAGGTATGTGCAAAAAAAGTAACATTTGTTATTCATATACTGTTAATTCTTCAAGTTAGAATTGAAGTATTATTTTTATTTGATTTAACTTAATATGGAAAATTACGAATTCAAATTTGAAAATTTATAAACTTTCTACTTTTCTGAAAGTTTGTAAAATAAACATTGAGTTTTTTTGCTTTAAATCAATACTAATTGGTTATAGCTATTAATTTCTTTTTTGAAACGGCTAGGAATTAGGATGGTGTGGACTATCCTTACCAACTTGTTTGGCACCCCTAATTCTCGCTATTTCGCAGTTCATCTCTAAAACTATTAAAAACAAGGGTGGACATGCAAAATCCAAGCATCCAACACGCGTTTTGGTTTTGGTTTTGTGATGGGGAGAAGAGGCGGCGATGAACATCAACCCCAGATGCTCCGGCTGATCGACAAGGCCACCGACTCCACCGACCGGGACGTCGAATCCCGCCTCCTCTCCTCCATCAAGGCCTCCGCTCGCGCCTCCGACGACGACATCCACGTGGCGGCTCACGTGCTCATGGAGAAGATGAAGAAGGAGCACTCCCAGGTCCCTTTTTCTCTTTTTTAGGATTGTGTGTTTGTGGTTACGAAGATTGTGGGTTTTAGTATCCAATTGGTTTGGGGATGAGATTTGGGTTAGGAATTTGGTTGTGTTGTTTATTGGTTTTGGGGTTGTGGGTTTTGTCTTTTGGGAGGTGGGATGGTTTTTGGTGTTTTTGAGTTGTTATTTTAACCATTCAATGTTAAAGGAATGATTTTGAGGATGAATTTTGGAATTTTGATGGATCAAGGAGCACTGGCAGGTGAAGTGATTTTGTTTTTGGAGGGGGATTTGATGGGTTTAGGTGGTGTTGAGCTGTTTTCTTGTATTTTTTGGGGGTTTTTTGTGTGTTTGGGAAGTGTCAAAGGAAACGATTTTTTAAGGATGAATTATGGATAGTTCAAGGATTAAGAAACACTGGCAAGTGTTTTTTTTTCATTTTTGATTTTGGGTTGGGTGTTTGCATGATTAGGATGAGATAAAGGAGGATTAACGAAAATTTTTGGTACGTATTTGGATCCGTCATGTTTAAATTCGACACTTTCAGTTGACGAAATTCAGAAACCCAAGATTTATATGACGCGATTAGTATATACCTTGTTTGGATAGACATGCCTCTTCCTGATAACATATAATCGTAAGAACTCTTAGTCCTATACTTCGTTGAGTTTTTCTTTTTATATTGGTAATCGTTACAATATAGGTGGCCTGGTCCGTGACCTCCGTGGTAGCATTTTTGTAACTGGTGAGGGCAGTGGATAAATTTGAATGAATTTCAGGATCAAGATTAGGGTTTCTGAAGCATATGAATATAAAGGAAATTTGACATAATTTTTTTATTTTAGGGAAAGTAGGGCATCAATTCTTTGGTAGAAGATTGGACATAGGTTTGAATTATGAAAGTTGATAGTGGTGTTTTAGGATGTTGATGTTCGCGTAAGTATAAATTGTTGTCATTAATGTGGAATGCCAGGATGTGGTGAAGCACGTATTAATCATGTATCTAATGCTATACCTTGTTTCAAATGTCTTGCAGGTCCGGTATCTTGCACTTCTTATTACCAACGAGCTGTTCATGCGCTCGAAGCTTTTCAGAACTCTTCTTGTCGCCAATCTTGAACAGTTTTTGAGTTTAAGCATTGGCTTCAGAAGTTATATGCCTCTTCCTCCCCCTGTTTCTGTAGCTTCTCTTTTGAGATCGAAGAGTATTGAGTTTCTTGAGAAATGGAACAACACATTTGGCATTCATTATAGACAATTGCGATTGGGTATTGACTACTTAAAAAACACCCTGAAATTTCAGTTCCCCAATCTTTTGGAAAATGAAGCACTACTGCAGCGGGAGAGAAGAGAAAGGGAGATGAGGTCCAGAGAGATTTTGCTGAATAAATTCGAAAATTTAAAGGAGAATTATTTGACAATCAAGTCTGAAATTCATTCGAGTCTCGATCAAATTAACGAGTGTTTAGATATTGTTCCAGTTGAGCAGGATAACATCTCCCAGGATACTCTTGCAGAGGACGATTCAGAAATCCACGAGTTCAAATGTTATACGCTGAGGCAGATTCGTATAGATTCTCTGAAGGAAGGAAAGGGCCATCAGAACTTGGATAACAGACCTGTTTTTGACGTTCTAAGGGAATTATACAAGCTTCTCACTTCGAAACATCTGACGTCCGTTCAAGAATGTCTTTCCATTCTTGTGAGGGTCGACCTCTCGGACAACACATTTAGAGACACTGCCTTAAAAGAACTCATTGACATCCGTAATCTTATCCGTTCTGCCAAAACAAGGTGCGAGGAAGCTGGTTGCATTGATGATTCCTATCATCAGGATGAAGATTTATGGGAGGAGGGTGTGATAAAAGTACCGGAACCTCAACAAACCACACCACCTGAAAATAAGAATGAGAACTCAGTTTGTGACTCAATTGCATACAAGAATAAGGGAAAAGCTCCCTGCATACAAGACGCGTCAACAAGCGGAAGTGGGATGGAATCTGCATCTCCAAGGTCGAGACTTCTAGCTGAAGCTCCCGTGGTGCCTTGGGGCTCATCCTTTGATAATTGGGGTGCAAACCGTGATGCCTTAGCGAATCAGAGGGGGTTGGATCTTGAAAGCCACTGGGGTAGAGTCGACCCTGATGCTGTTATTCCTGCGGATAAGATTGCTGAGCTCAATTTTCACGTGACAACTTATAAAGAACCGGATATTGAAATCCGACCGTGCCTTGCTCCATTGAAAAAAGGGGGATTATGTCAGAGAAGGGATTTGAGAGTATGTCCATTTCACGGGCCTATAATTCCACGTGATTTAGATGGAAACCCTATCGAACAGATATCACCCAAGGAAACAAATTTCGAGGACTCCCCGAAGCAAGCTGCTGATCATTTGAAGGTTGAGGCAGTTTTGGAATCGAGTAATGAATTAGTTAAGGAATTAGCCGAGCAGGCTGTTCGAAATGTGAGAGAAAAAGATGTGGAGGCGAAGGCATTGAAACGAGCTAAGCTTGCAAAAGTCCGTCAACACAATGAGGCTGTACTACGATCAGCTGCTGTTGCGTCAAGTTCATATTCAGAAGGTTTTGGTGATGAGCCATCAACACCATTCGATAATCGCCATGAGGCTAAACGAAAGAAACCTACGTTGGCATCAATGTTGCGGAAAGAAGTGAAAACCAAGGATAGATTAGCAAAGAAGCTTTTAAGCAGTCGACTAACAGATGCGACAATCAGACAGCTTAGGCAGGGTGAGGATGCGGCCTATAAGGAAGCTTACCCAAATCAGTGGTAAATTATCTACCTTTAAACATATATAACTTCATAAAGTGTTTGTTAAATTTCTTACGAAGAACTACTTTGGCAAGGCAACTTCATAATCTTCACATGAACATGTAAAAATTCACCACAAAACTTCGACCATTCCATGACAAGAGCTCTCAGATGCATACACCTAGTCAGACGGTTGATGTCCAGAGGATTCTTTTTCTGTCAGATCTCTTTGTTTGGTACAGGAAAAGGAAAAATATGTGGTTTGACACAATTTTGAGCTGAAGAAAGTTGGAATTTTGTATTTTTATGTGCTTAATCTGAAATCTATAGCAGGTCTGCTCATCCACTTCTTGTTTGATATGATAAATGTTATATCAAACTGGACAATCTTAAAGGAAATACTAGTTTTGACATTTTCAGCTTTTGAAGATAACTTGCTTGTAAACATAGCGTAAGCGTTATTCTTTCATTGTGCTTACTGACCATTACAATTTTGTTTTGTATAGTTGTTATCTTGTAATTTTTGTAAGTAAGTTTTAATGGCTACAATTTTTATCAACAGTTGGGTTAATAAATACAACTTCAAATTTCACTGCATCTCTGACCATGATTGTGATTCAATGTTCAGTTTGTTTCTCATGGTGCTGTCGTAGTTCAAATTTCATGGCAGATGGCATTAGTAAAGCCGAAGAATAATGGCTAGAAATTAATATTTTAACTAGATTTTCTTATTTGTGTTTGTTGCAGTTAGAATTTAAGGCACTCTAAATTTTACTCATCTTATATAACGTTAATGTTACGTATACCATCAAATATTTAAAAATGTGTTTAAGATGTATTTAAAACTTGACGGTGTTAACAATTAGACAATAAGGTAATACTTTTCAATCAAACAAACTACAGTCTTGGTGCTTACCACTAGAGAACATTTTTAAAAAAAATCACTGTTTGCCTATGCAGAAAAGCTTATACCAGTGTATTATATTTCATCCAGATACTCGATCTTTTTCCTAAAAGCATATAAAGGCAATCGATATTAGATTATCTATCGCATTGTATTTGAAAAAAAAGTTTTGATATGTTACGCATGAAAGTTTTCATATGTTGGTTTACATCGTACTATCAAAGGGTTATGTGTATATTATGTAAATATAATTAAGTCCCACAACGCAGAATTACTAATTTCGTAGTACACCAGTACCTATACTTGGATGTAAAAACTTGTTCATAAAGCCACAATAAAAATGTTGAGTTTTGTCCATTAAAATTTCAATTCCAAAAAGTAGCAGACCTAAGAATGTTTTTCAGTGGGGTCAATTAAATCCAACAAACCATAAATTTAATTACTTTTATCATGACTGATGGTGGAATTAACTATCATTTAATTTGTTCTGAACGAGGGGACTTAATCATCGTATTTAACTACCGAAAGAAAAGAAAAAAGTTGAAGCTCAAATGTTATATACAAGGAAATTATAAAACCTTGTGGTGACAATGGACCCCCTTGGACTTCTTCCAGTTGTTGAGATCGGTATAATATCTTAGACATTTCGTATGTGAAAATCATAAGGATTTGTTACAACTACAAGACTCCAAAATTTTATAATGCGCAGGATATTACGTTTTTCTCTAAGTTACGTGTTGCAAATAAATTTTACTACGTTCAACTTTAACAAAATTATAAACTCAAACAAACTAAAAGGTTTAATTAAACCAACTAGATGCGAAATTTGTTGATAAGGTGGTTAAAAGTTGATACAATTATACGGAGAAGGGCTCATATTTGTGGCCTTCAAGCAGAACCAGTGCCTTGCATGGGTTAATATGGAAAACAAATATTCTGATTTTTACAATATAAGTTTGAATCTTTTAGGGAGAATAAATCAGAGAGGGTAAAAGCACGGTGACCAAATATTCCATAATACCAATCACTGCAGGGATTCTTTTTAAGGTTACAAATTTAATATGTTTTAATCCATCTTAACTTTTTATGTCCAAAATACCCCATGACCTCTGAACCAAAAAAACTCATCCGATCCGTTAATCAACCACAAAAATCCCAACTCACACCCTAAGACGACCCCAACTCCGGCGAGAAACAACCCCCTCCTCTAGATTCCAGGTTGTATACGACTTGTAAAAATCACTAAATAAGCTAACTCGTTTAACACAACAACCTGGGATGTCCGGTCCAAACAACCCGGGTTGTTTCAAAAACCAACACCCTGGGTCGTTTCAAAAACCAACACCCTGGGTCGTTTGATTAACGAGCCAGCTTGTTTAACCAAACGACCTGGGTCGTTTCACAAACAACCTGCGTTTGGTGAAAACGACCCAACTTGTTCGGAAAAGGACCCAACTCGATTTGTGAAAACAAATCAGGTCCTTTGGTAGAATGACACAAGTTGTTTGGTGAAAACGGCTCAGCTCGTTTGCTCGAACGAGCCAACCAATCGTGGGACTGGTGCGTCCTAGCGTTGGTTCGTTTTTCCAAACAACTTGGCTCATTTTGTCCTACGCGGGACGCACCGGTCCAGCACTGGGATGCATCAATCCCGCTCACTGCTGGAAAAATGGGTTTTCACGTCGATTTTTTGCTATTTCACGTCGGTTTTACTGTTCCAATATACCGACGTCGTAATTGGGAGACGTAATAGGGAAGGTGATATCATGTCGGTTGTATAACGTCCCGCGTAGGACATATATATGCATATCACGTCTATATGGGCATATCACGTCGTTTTTTCAATAACCGACGTGAAATATCCCATATAGTGAATATTGGGTGTTGAATATATCGGGTATATCACGTCGGTTCTTGTAAAACTGACGTGATATGAGGGCTTTCTACGTCGGTTTTCAGAAGAAAAAAACCGACGTGGTATGACTACCTTATCACGTCGGTTTTCAGAAAAAAACGACGTACAAAATCCAACTGTAACATTTTTTAATATATCCCTTATATTATATATATATATATATATATATATATATATATATATATATACATACAGTAATTCTCTAGTGAGCCCAGAGCTTAATTTTTCTAAATTAAGCCCCCACAATATCCACCACTCATTTCAAATTGTAAGGTAGATTAAGAAAAAAATGGTTATGCTAATGAATGGTGAGATTAACTGTAAATAAGATCCAATGGTGAGATTGTAGGAGGTTTAAACTAAATTTGATAAGCCCTGGGCTCCCTAGAGTTTGACCCTATATATATATCTTATATCCATTCTTGTATTTACACAACCAACAAATGCACATAACATAATCGTCAAAAGAATGAAATTTCTATTTGAGAGCCCAAAAGGTTTAAAAGAATGAATTTGCATTAGCCATAAATAATACAAAGTAGATGTAGAAGTGCAAACAAACATAATGAAACACAACTAAACAGCTACAACATCATTATACATCCTATAAAACTCCTAATCACAGGCTACACCTATCCACTGCTCCTGCGCTGTCAATTTAAATTTCATCCTTGAGGTAAAGAACTAATGTAATGGCTCTTGGAAGCCGTCTAAGCAGTCATGATGCCAATACAAGTCATCTTCTCAACATTCCAAATGCGTTCCTATTAAAAATCACCACAATCATAATCAAAATATCAAATAGCTTCCACTATAACTCATTTTTGTTTATGAAAAAATGATATCAGAACTTTTACCCTAAATACTACTGAAAGAAATTGAAGCTAAGCACAATATAGTTTGTAAACTTAAGAAAAGTGATTATCAAACTGTTGAAATAGCATGTGAAACATAAGCTCACAACAACTGCAAAGCAAGAACTAATCCAAGCAACAGAATGCAACGCATGTTGACGGTAAACTTAACAAGTAACTACTATAAAGTGTTAGAATATTTGAACTTTAGATTAAAAATTGTCAAGAAAACCTAACCAAAAAGTAACAATAAAACCTTAGATTGTCATTTAGTATTAGGTCCTTACTGCTTGATCACCAGAAACAGTCAGAATGTGGGTGTCATCCTGAAAACCACAAATGGGGATACAACTCAGCAGGCTTGATGACATCAATCTAGAAGCGAGAAGTATAAGAACATGACTAAGGTCACTAAGCTATTCTATAAATTTGAACATTATTACATACATAAGAAAAATCATAATAGATCACTTAATAAATTAATACGGAACTATTCTCAATTTCTTTCTTTTTGTACCCGGAGATCCACATAAGTAAGCAACCAATACGTGCAAAATATAAGAACTATTATGCTGGTTTGAGAAGAAACTAGAATGTGGAGCAAAATCCCAATACTAAATAAGATCGGATGAAATGCATATGTATCAGCTACTGACGCATCGTTGCCATCTTACAGTTAGCAAAAATTACGTGGAATGATCCAAGTGAGTAAATGAAAGGGAAAGTATCCTTATTGGGGCATGTATATCCTGAGTGGGACCGACTCGACACTACGGGGGACAGAGTGGATTCCTTCCTGGATTCCATCCAACCAGTCGGATTCCTTCCTGGACACCTAATCATGCAAATTTAGTCTCTATTCGGGACGAGTTGGGCCTTCGACGGGACAAGTCAGGGACGATTCAAAGACACATGTTTGGACGGGACATGTCGATTTAGTACGGCTAGGAACGGGTCATTATTATGCGAAGAGAAACAAGTTATTTAGCTTAAGAAAACAACCCAACTAATTTAGTATTAAAAATGATCCAGCTTATTTAGCTCAAGAAAATGATGCAACTCATTTTGTTCTTGTAGTAAGCTAATTAAGTTGCAGCTCATTTGGTGAAAAACCGACCCAGCTCATTTGGTGGAAACAACTCAGCTCATTTTGTAGAACTACCCAGCTTGTTCGGTGAAATAGAACTAGCTCATTTGTTGAAAATAAGCTAAGTTGTTTGGTAGAACGACACAACTAGTTTGGTGACAATGACCTGGCTCGTTTGGTTGAACGACCCTGCCCAGTGCGGGACTGGTGCGTCCCAGAGCTGTCTCATTTTTCCAAACAAGTTGGCTCATTTTGTCCCGCGCAGGACGCACCAGTTCAACCTTAAATTTCTATTCCAGCAAGGATTCTCAATTTTATCCCTTTGATGTTGGCGTCAAATAAGAAAAAAAGCTCAATTTTTTTCCCGGGACTCCAACAAATCCATAATCCTATAGGCTCAAGAAACAACACAAAAAATCTTGAAATCCAATCAAAACAGAAATAACTACGAACCAAACAAAGCAACGATTCCTGGCAACGACACTAGAAATTTGATGGATCGTTTTAAATAACTGCAAGTGCACGACGTCGATGAAGACGCGACAAGTATGGGTCGGTCCACAGGGATCGTGATTGTTTGGTTCACAACTAATTTCGTAATCGATCGACAAAGAATGATAAAGAAGCGAATTGATCTATTCTAATCTACACTATACTACAATTAATTAAATGCAACCTAGATAACACTTAGAAGATGAGGACTATGGATTAGGCATAGATTAAGATTATATGTGTAGTTGACATGAAGCATAAGTGGTGTCATTAGTGTCATGAAAGCATGGAAGATGTCTAAATATTATGGCAAACATCCATCAAACATTAACATCTAATTTCAAGTTAGTGATGGGAGCATTGAAGGTGTCTAAAGATTAGGACAAACATCCATCAGACATTCAGATAACCGATTATTAAGGTCAAACATGTATTCTGAACAACATTTAAGGTACTGCACTTAGATATTAGCACGAAGCATGAAACCATTTAAGAAACGACATTCCGTCAAACAGCTAATGAGAATGTACCTTACAGAAGTAAATCTACACATTAGAGTCTTAACCACCACATTCAATGTAACAACAACAACACACAACCACCATTAACCTAACCTACCATCATCCCCACCTCCTAAGAGGTGGTTTAGCCATACATTAACATGAGAAGTAGTAGAGAAGGAAGTAAGTGAAGATACTTACCAAATAAAGGTTGCAACAACACAAAAGAAAATCCCAAAGATTGAACATTAAATCTACTCCTAACCTATTCTAACCTACTCTAATGGTGGAAAAAAGGAAAATAGAAGAGAATGGAAAGGGAAGAGAGAGTGGTGGAATGGAGGTTACCCCCTCCTTATATAGGATTGAGGTACTAGATCTTCTTGATGAACTCAATCCAACAGTCAAGATGATTTCCCACGTTTTCATCACTATTTTGTGAATCTGTCATGATGTGGTACATATGATGGAAATCTGGGTGTAGATTTAGATTCCTCTCATCGAGCTGGTCGACTTGAGTACCAATTCGACGTAATTTCAACTTCTCTAGACTTCTGGAGAGACTTTTTAAGTCCACGCATCACTTTCTGCGGGATTAGGGTCCAGTTGACTTTCTATTTGATACAAAATCCTTTATTCTAGCCCAATTATCTTTATTCCTGAAATACATGTAAACATACTCGAGTAGCACTAGTAGAGGGCCAAATTAAACAAATATATCATCAATATTCCACATGATACACTACTAATCAAATACCTCCACATTTACCTTTTGCTAGTCTCGAGCAAAACAAAGAAAGATAAAATATTAAAGAAAGGAAAAAAAATGAAAAACATGAAATCCTAACTCATTTTCGTAGGAATCACGGTTGCACTCAGCAAGTGCAACAAATCGTTAAACCTCTTTGTCGCCAAGGAGGAGTGGTGTATCCTGAGGGATTTCAGCTGATACACCACAAAATCTGAACATAGATGTATTATTAAACCTTGCAACATGACTCGACGAACCTACTTTTGTTGATCATTGGATATGGTAATTCTACGGGACGACTTAATATATGTATCATGTCCACAAACCTAGCCTAGGGAACCATTCATGCATGTTAATTAAGGACTAAAGTGAAAGACATGGGCAACCTTAACATTCTCAAGTGATACATCGTGTAAAGTCCATTAAGGTTGTTATTTGTACTTTTTTTGGAGAATAAGGAGTTAAAACTAGTTCGTGTTTAATTCTCCCATGGTCTGATTTCGTGCATCATTGCCTGTGAGGACTTACATTATCATGTACACATTCCCTAAATCTCCATATAGGGTGATCCCTACCGCCCGTGTAACGGGAATTCGGCCGGTGCATCCCAAGTCAAATGACTCGAAAGCACCAGACACTAAGTCCCATCAGACCTAATTTCCCGAGTGATAGGAGCCGTGCGAGAAGAGAGAGCATCATATTAAATTATTTCTTAGCTACATATGAAGCAAAATCTCTACATTTAAGGTTTCTAAACACGTGTTTAAGTGTCTTCTTTATTTATTTGAGTACTGAAATTCTGTGATTACTCTCACCCGAGGAAAAAGTGGGTGCATCTTTACGACTAGATAAGACTTAAAACCGGTGTACTAGATATCCTAATGCATTATGTTCAAGTCAATTCTGGGAGCTTTTACTTCGTCTCTCAACGATTTTGCACATGCTAAATACAAGCAAAACCCACAAAATATTTTTTCCCGCAAAAAACATGAAGATTTTGAAAGAAATGGAAAATTTAAACCACTAGGCAAGAAAAAGAAGACAAGTAACCCAAGGATTATGGTATAACATATATATCAATGTAATTGCAACACACTATCATGACCCTAACAATGCAAACAAAAGGAAACAAAAGAAAATAATAGAAAAGACTCGACTATATACACATGATAAAACTCCCCCCACACTTACTTCATACATTGTCCACCATGTATGGCAAACATAACTTGCATGACTTGCATAAATAGAAAAGATCTCACCATGGTTTAAGAACATAAAGAAAATTCCTTACACTTTGCCCCTGTGAAACTAAGGGAGAGAAACAAACACCACATTAGAATGGATGGGTCCAAAATGGGAACCCATCACCGCCCAAGTTCGCAATGTTGGGGAGGGAAACAAGACAACGTTATCTCATAATTATTTTTTCATTTTGTCTTTTTTACTTTTTTTGGTTTTGATATTTAAACATATTTACAAGAAGAGTATGCTCCCATTACATAAGTTCAATGCACCTGGAATGGGAACATGAGACCACGTGTGGCTAAGATACTCATGTCGAACCCCATGTGGGTCTCACTAATCGATATGTGGAAAGGTTCGTGAACTCAACATGGAGACATGTGGGTTAAAAAGTCAAACTCAAAGAGCTCGAACCTTCCCACTGATTGGTTGGAGAGCGAGAATGAGTCTAGTAACATCATAGGAAGAAACTGACACACCAACCTTACATAAAGTGAGTCTATCACCCAAAATATCCTTCAAGGACCTACCAACACTCTTCATATTTTCATGAAAGACCTCCTCGTGATACCCCTTATGAGTCTAATGAAGAACAAAAGCGAGTAAAAGTGAAGAAGAGTCACCCGATCCTAAAAATGTCGGAGTGTTGGGGAGATGCTCCTCCTCAATATGAGGTTGGTCCTTGTAGGAATTGACACTAACCTCAACAAGCTTAAATGTCATATCACAAGAATTAAAGGCACTTTCCTGTGTCTCATCAAGCTCAAACTCATTAATATAATTACTCTCAATATCTTTTGTAACACCCACCACGTGTTCGTGAATTGATATCTCAAGTTCCTTAGATAGAATAGGAGTTTGATTTTGAACGATTGTGCTTTGAATATTTGCTTGTGGTGGGGGTTCGATAGAAGAAGGGGAGTCCTCACATTGAAAGGAAAAGTCACCCTCCTCACATTCTCTTAATTGTTGTGTCAATTGACTTACTTTCAAAGCTTACCAAGGAATTGGTATCCTATTAAACAAAACGTTGCAATTTCCCCCCCAAAGAAATAGAAAACCACACCGAAGACGAATAAAACCAACATGTCACTTAAGGACATCTTAATGTGATTGGACGCGACCTTTCAGTACAACCTTTGAGTGCTCTATAAATTCTTCCCATCGCTGGTAGAATTTTGATGTTCCTTGCCTTTCTTACTCCCACATCCAGTGTCATTTCAGTTCGTTTTCATCATGAAAAAATGACCTTCCAACACTACAATGATCATTACTCCAGCGATGATGAGGATTACATAATCAAAGGACCCTAAGTAGACATAATCCACCCGACTCTGGCGAGAAGCCGACAGACTATGAACCTTAACTATATTATCTGATGCGCTTTCAGGCGACTGACAACATATCATTGGAGCACTCACTTCCAATGGATTTCACATTAGCTTGGTTTGCAGGAAAAACCTTTTGATGTTAGATTGGTTTCTCGAGAAAACGCCTACCAAATCCGATTTGCTTTAATTAGAGTGGTTTGTTGAAATAGTTTGGTCAAAATCATCTACCTACATACCAGTCTCAACGACCGAGCCCTTTTTTTATGTCGGGCTCCTGAAATCTTTATCTTCATGCACATCAACAAAAGTGAAGTTGTATTTCTGTTTCTGTCCAAAACCATTTTCCTAGAAACCAATCACACAGAGCCCTTCTGATGAAGACCATCAAGACATGGGCTCCTGGACATGGAATTTCGTATTGTTTTTTTTTTGCACAACGAACATTTGTTGTCATCTTTCTGTTTCCGTACAAAATGACATTCTTGCATACCAATCTATAGAGATGAAGACAATGTTTTTGTTGTTCAAAACCTTTCTGATTCTGTCCAAACCCTTCGTGTGTATGTAACCTGAAGATTTAAATAGATTGAAATTGTACTTTTTGAATGTTATTTTACAACTCGTTTATCTTGAATCAATGATACCATCTAAGAAGTTTATTTGTCTCGTTTGAATGTGCTTCAAGTTTGATTGTAACAGATTGTTATGTGATATTTTCAACTCGCTTGTTTGTCCGTTTACCATAAGGTGGTTTCAATCCTACCATGTGACAGAATTGTTGGTTTGAATGATGCGTCCTGAGTGGGACATACTCATCCCTATGCGTATGCGGGACAGTCGTCCTGCGATGACACTTGCGTCCCGAATGGGAATGGATTAAATTGAATTACATATTAAATGATCCAACACCAAAAATAATCATTTGTTGTTAATTAAATTGTCTCATCTTGGAAAAGTTGTTTGATGTCTTAGACATATGTGCATATTTTTCTTAAAACGAGTGAAGTTGTTACTTAAGTTGCAACAACCCAGTTCATTTCAAGAATGACGCTGGTCGTTTTGTTGAACGACCCAACTTGGTGATTTTTACAACTCCTTTATCCCCCCGGGCGACTCATCCCCCCTCGGGACAACTCAGTCCCCTCTCGGGAGGGCACTGACCCTTTTAGCCTCTCTGGTCAATTCAGTCCCATTGTGGTACGGGTAGGCCTTCCGCGGGATGGAACAGTCCTCTCGCGAGACGGCTAAGAACCCTCTTGGAACGAAACAATCCTTAAACAGGACAATTGAGTCCCCTCGCCTAAATGGACAATACCATTTAGGGATGACTCAGTTTGCGCCTTTATAGTGATTTTTACAGTTTATGACTTAGTTCCCTAACAGTTCACAGGACGACTCAATGACCAATGCATAGTATTTGCACCCTAATGATCTACTTTTACGGTGCAAGGAGTTTCGACCGAACGACCTCGCTCAATTGATCGATCAAATGACCTATGTTCCAATTCCACCGCCACCAAAAGTATGTTTTTTCACAAGTTCTTTTTAAGAAAACGATTAGAATGAGAGGATTTGATTGCATGCATGCTCCATGAACAATTATCCTTCGCATAATGTGCGGTAACTTGGAAGCACAATTTCTTAGAAACTTGTAGTTGAAACCACAAGATATGTCATACTTTGTGACATTTCCGAAATGTTATAGTAATTTCAATTCTTGACCAACACTTTCAATCTCCATTTCCCAACAATCGACCACTCTATTCGGAGTACTTGTACCACTACCATATTGCTTCAGCCAATCTTCAACGGTATAGAACTACAAATTGCTTTCCTAATTTGTGGAGAACGGTGACGATGTCATTCTCTTTGATACACTAGGAGTCTCATATGGAATCTTTGCGTTTTGTGTGCTCATTGGACTCAATACAATGGAACGTACGAGTCAAACAACAAAGCGACTTTAGGAATATGCTTTTTTCCCTGGAGTCACCTCCACAATGGCTGTGTGTGCCTCCACGTTAGGAAACTCAACGTCGATGGGCACAACCACAACAATCTTATCGCAAGACAAACCAAGACTTGAGAGTAATAGAAAACGTAGATGTACATCGGCGTCTGTAACAAGAGTATCAATGCTATCAACAACTTCTGACACTTCATAAGAGAACTGTAGATTAGGACCTAAGCATTGCCAATATGATCGAAAAAATCCACCAATTTATTATATGTGTTATTCCTCCTTAATGTGTGGAGTTTGACTTGTTTTTTGTACCTTAACCTAATCAAAAACTCAGTAAAAGACCTGCATTAAAATCACACAAGAATAATTAGTTATTATAACAACATTTTTAAAGATAAAAAAGACCTAAGAAAGTCTAATTTTTTGTGTGGAAATGATCCAGATTCTTAATGAAGTTGCAATGGCCCAGGTCGTTTGGACCGGAGCGGGACAAACTTGTATGGAGCGAGTTAGACTCTTATGGAGCGAGACACTAACGACTCGTCTGGAGCATGGCACTTGGGTTCTGAGCGGGACACTTGGGCCTTGAAACCACAACTGTTTGGAACAGCTTAGCTTGTTTGGACCAAAAAGGCAGCTTGTTAGGACCAACGAGGCAACTTCTTTGGTCGATCGAGCAGGACAGACTCGTCCAGAGCGGGACACTTGCGTCCCGAACTAATTGTTTGGAACAACGATCTAGCTTGTTTAGACCAAACAAGCCAACTTGTTAGGACCAACAAGCCAACTTCTTTGGACGACCGAGTGGGACAGACTCGTTTGGAGAAGGACACTTGCGTCCAAAGCAGGACCCACTTGCATCCCAAGCTGGACACGTGCGTCCCCAAATAACTGTTTGGAAAACTGACTTAGCTTGTTTGGATCAAACGAGTCAATTTGTTTGGACAAACGAGCCAACTTCTTTGGTCGACTGAGAAAGTATTTTTGGACAAAATGAGCCAACTTGTTTGGAACAAAGAGTCAGCTCGTTTGTGGCAACGAGCTAGCTTGTTTGGACCAAATCAGTGATGATCTAAACCCATAGAAGATAACCAAAAATAAATCACGAAATGGTCCAAAAATCAAGAGATAAAACTGAAAAAATACCAAAATAAACCTTACGTAAAGGAAATCGTTCTTAAAGGTAGGATGTTGGAGTGGGGTAATATGTTGGGAGAATTAGGGATGTTAGGAATGAAAATGATATGGTTTGTAATTAGGACCAAAATAACAAGGATAAATGTGACATTTTGTATTCTTTTTAAGATTACGAAAAGTCAATGACTCAAATAAATAGATCCTCAGTCGTTGACCTTTTAATAAAATTTTTGAATCTTTTATCATAGAATGTCACGAAAGATTTCAGGCAAAATTTCAACAATATAAATAGAAGGTAAACCTTTGTTGTTGGGCACAACCAATAGCCAACGACGAAAGTACAAACTATTGACAAAAATATGTAACCTAGAAGCAGGTAAAAACAAGTAATTATCATCACCTTACACTACAACTAATTTATAATTTATCTTCTGGTTGAGATAAAGTTGGTCTTTAATTAAGTTGTTCCACAAGGGCAATCAATGATGTCAAATACTAGAGAAGCCAGTTCTCTTTAGATAGTTTTGATAAGATCTCACTTCTAATTTTTTGAGATTTTCAAGATCGAAATTACTTTAAGGAGGTGTTTGTGCATCGGAAACCTCTGGAAAATTGATTATATAGTCAAAGGAAAAACAACGGAAAATAGAAACCAGAGGAAATCAATTTCCTTTGACCAAGATTCTGTTGTTTAGGATACCACACAAAACTCATGTATACCAAACTAATTATTCGATATAATATATTTACCAAAGATATTTGTGAATTTCGATGGATGGTCTAATATCACACACTTTCATGTGTATTCGAGGAAAAATCCATTCAAAATGGTAAAGAAAATATCAAATTTTTGTACATAAGTAATTTAAATTATTAAAAATATTAATATAGGCGGTGTTTCAGGTGAGGTTAACCTCATTTGAGTTAAGTGAATTTGTTTAACCAGAACCATTGGATTGCAATATGTGTGTTAAATGTCGTTGGATAATTTGGTTGTGTTTGATTACCAAAAATAGAGATTTCGTTTTTCAAAAATAAAAAAAGGAACGTGCTATTCAAGTTTCACATTAAATTAAACGAATTGATTATATTCCTAAAATAAAATGTGTGTCAATGAATCAGATTATTTTTAATACGGTTGTTTAGGAAATATACAAAATCAAACAAATTAGGAACCAGCTACCTAACAGCAAACATGATTCCCAAAAGTAATATCAAATATAATTATTTCTTATGAGGATGTAGCTGATTAGCGAAATGAATGATTTTGTACGTATTTAGAGTGTTTGTAATACAAACTGATTTAGGAAAAGCAACGCTCATATCAAACTTAAACTATAGCAGGATTTCAGTGTTTAGTTATTTAGGAAAGAAATTTTAAAAAAAAACTTACATTATTTGTTATAATATGTTTTCGAAATTTTATGATTGAAAATGTTGTTTTTAGTAATTATTTTTAAGTGATTGTATTGTTGAAATTGCAATGTTCTTGTTTTGGATAATTACACATTTTTATAAGATTCTAACGTACTGCATTGTGATATATATGCATTTTATTCCATATGGATTTATTGATTTCATTAAAGTTGTATTTTTTGATTTTTTTCATTTCTTTAATACAAAAATATGCATATCTTTCAAGATTCCTATAATTTTTTTGGGCAACGTTCATGATAAAATGCACGTATTTATTAATAAAATGCACGCATATCTGACCATATAATAGTAACTTAATCTCAGAAAATCAACCACAATCGTGAGCGTATTTTATTTAAAATCCACTTAACTATTACGATAAAAAGCAAAACGAAAATGGAAAAATATTATGCTACGATTGTCCGTGGCCCAAGAAAAAATCCCTTTTCGGAGATTTAAGGATAATACCATTATTGTTCTTATATTCAAAAAATACGGGCAAGGTGAGATTGATGCAAGTTAGATCGTAAGTGGGTACGGTAAAAACCGTTTAACTGCCCTAACTGCAAGGACATATACTATTATCGGTAGAAAAATACTAACCGTATAATGAATGGGAAGGGTATGAAAATTTTAACTGTTTAATAAACGGGACGGGTAAGGGTACCACATTCACCCATCCATTTAACTGTGAAATTAATTAAATAATATATATCATTATATAATCATATATATAATGTATATGTCTTTATGTGGAATTTTTGTGTGTTTTATGTCAGTATTTTATTTTGATTTATGTCATTATGTCGATTACTTGCATGTTCTTTGTCATTTGTGGATGTCTGGTATAAATTTGTGGATGTCTGATGTTAAATGTTGTAAGATTATAAGTTTTTGGTTACTTATTTGTTTAACGATTGATAAATTTTACCCATTTACTCAATCCATTTATCTATTTCAGAATCCATTAACTTTTACCCATATTACAATTTACCAATATGAAAACATTTAATTAAATAGGGTGGGTAGTGTCATTTCTAGAGGTAAAAATAAACGGGATTTTAACCGAACCATGAACCATATAAGTAAATGGTTATGAGGTATGGATAAGTCATTAAACACCCACCATTTACTGTCTTTGATGTAAGTAATCATTATTTAAGAGATATCTTTTATCTTAACGGAAAAAGTCATCATCAAAATTCAAAAGTTTTTAAGAAAATACTTTAGAATTCATAATAGGGTTTTTGCTTGGGTGCACCTCCAAAAGTCGTTTATTAGGTCTTTACACTCATGTATTTTTTATTGCTCCAGAACGCCCACAAATCCAACTAATTGCTTGGGTGCACCTCCCTCAAACACCGTTAACGGATTTCGTGACACCGTTAGTTGCCCCTGTTAAGCTCGAATCCAAACGGTCGACCGAAAACCAAATTGACTCCCAATTCGAGTGGACCGAGTCTAAATATGTCACTTGAAACCTAATTATACACCAATTAAGTTCAAATCCAACGGTCAACCGAAACCAAACGATCGACTGAAAACCAAATTGACTCCCAATTCGAGCCGACCGAGTTTTCTAGATACTTTCGGATGTTAACTAGAGCTCAAATTGGTGTCTAATTAGGTATCAAGTAGCATATTTAAACTCGGTCGGCTTAAATTGGGAGTTAATTTGGTTTTCGGTCGACCATTTCGATTCGAACTTAACGAGGGCACTAACAGTGTCACGAAATCAGTTAACGATGTTTGAGGAAGGTGCACCTAAGCAATTATTTGGATTTGTGGGCATTCTGGAGCAATAAACGACTTTTGGAGGTACACCCAAGCAAAAATCTCAATTCATAATACAAAAAAAAAACAAAAGAAGTGACAAAAATAACAAAACCACTTTTATTTCATTTGATATATAGGTTCACATACAACTGCAACGTTACAAACAAAAAGGACATATACCAACCGTTGTCCTTAATTTTTTTATTACATAGAGCACAATATCACACGTAGGTATCATGCATAAAGCTTGACTATTTATTAGCCAAACCAATCACTAGTGCAGAATAGGCTTTACTCGTCGCCCCATAGACGTCGGCCGTTATAACCACCGACGTCTAGTGAGGAGAGGATAGAATGGACGTCGGTCTTCATTGAGGCCGACGTCTATGTATTACTATAGACGTCGGGTTTGGGAATAACACGTTTAGCCGACGTCTATAGAGTATAGACGTCTCCATATAGACGTCGGCCGTTTGTGTACCTTGTGAATCCGACGTCTATAGGGTATAGACGTCTCCCTATAGACGTCAGACGTAATGTACGACCGACGTCTATACTCCATCCATATAGACGTCGAGGTATAGACGTCGGCGTTATATAACATCCGACGTCTATATGTCTTAAAGAAATCGGACAGACGCATTTTCTTTCATTCATTTCAGACGAAACCCACCCAAACCCTAGCCGTCCCGCGACCGAACTCTCCTCCGCGACCGACCTCCGACCGATCCGCACCGCCTCCGGCACCGCAGCGAGCTCCCAAGATCTCCTCCACTTCTCCGACCCTATTCTCCTTCCTCCTCCGTCTTCCTCCGTCTCTCTCCACATGTAAGTTTTAAGTTCGTTTTTGGTTGTTTTAAGTTCGTCTTCCTCTGTCTTTCTCCACATATTCTTTCTAAGTTACCTTCATCTCGTGTCGTTTACAGCCTTCACCACACCACCTCCGCGACGTCTTCGGGAACCACAAAGACCTCCTCCGGCATCACAACTTTTCCCTCCTCTGGTTCGTGCTCAATTTTAGATCCTTAATTTAGGATTAGTTTAGACCAAGAATCAAACGCCAACGTGCATGTATGTTGGTTACTTGTTGAGATTTAATTGAAATAATATGTAATATTTCGTGGAAAAACAAACTTGAAAACCTACAGAAAGCCCTGAGTTTAAATTCACCTTAAGATTGAAAATCAACTTGTTTTGCAACGAAACTGACACCGGTAGGTTAGTATATCTAGTGTGTTATGTGTTGATATTTGATAAACATATCCAACTAATGCAGCACTATTCTTCTCATGGCCAAACCTACGTTAAATATGTTAAAAGACCTACCCTAGTAACCCTACCCTTATACATGTATTCTCCATTCAATCATGCCTCAACATAATTTTTTAATTTGGGAGTTTGATAAGTTTATTGGTGAATGGATTGTGATCATTGTGTGAATGTTTAATTCATTTGATTTGACTCATTCATTGGATTGATTTGGTTTGGATTGAGTTGGGTTGGTTGGATGATTTAACCAAACTTTGTTTTCATTGGATTGATTTGGTTTGGATTATGTTAAGAATTTGGTTTGGATTGAGTAGAGAAATACATGATGTGAATGTGAGTAGATAACTAGATATACATTTTCTTGTTAATTTCAGGATTTGAAGAATTTTACATATCAAATTTTAAGTGGAGGTTCTGCCAAAATTTCAATAAAATTTTATTCCCAATTATTATTAATAACATGATAGTTTGTGTTTAAAATGTTTTTCTGTCAATTCAAGTAATTAGTTTTAATACTTGCTTTTAATATTTTAAATGTTTATTGCCTTAATTTATTGAATTTTTAATATTATGATAATAACTCATTGCCGCCCTTAAACAACTTGGCCTTTAATAACCCAAAGCAAAAGATTAGACAATATTTGCTAAGTCATTCATCATATAGGATTTGCATGCATTGAATTTTTCTATTATTTACGATTTCTGTCGTAGATTGCTGGCGTAAGGTACGTACTATCTTTCACTCAGCATTCATTAGAAAGCACGCATTAGTTAGTAGGACTTGCATTGGAACAAGAGTGAGGTGAGTGTTTGTTTGGTGTGTTGTTTGTTAGATTAAGGTATGAAAAACACTTAGGGGGTAGTCACCTATAGGAGATGAGGTGGGGGATTTTATCACCCTTTCCTTGGCCTAGAAACCACTTAATAAAAGAGCCTTAATAAAATCAATTAGATGTTGGCCCCTAGGATTTTCGGACGCATTAAGGAGAGGAAACCGTTTAAGACTGTTATAGCCTGAATGTCGTTGCCCATCTAGTCTCCCTGAGATTTTAGGAACCTCTGGGTTCTTGATTTCCTATAGATTAGTGGTCCTCGATGTTTAAGACCGTTTCGGCCTGAACGTCGTTGCCCATCTAGTCTCCCTGAGATATTAGGGACCTCCGGGTTCTTGATTTCCTACAGACTAGTGGTCCTCGGTGGGACCTCGAAGTTAGGCGTCGTCTATTACTAAGGACCTATAGTGGACTTTAGGTTTGTTTTGGCCTTGATTACTTAGTTAGTTTTCTAACCTTCCTTATTCCACGCTAGATTAAGGACTTCATCTCTTCTCCACTGAGTCATTCTTTTCTCATCTTAATGTCTCCGAATCTTCTCATCTACGAACACATTCTTTTAAATTGAAATTTTATTTATTTTCTGTAATAATAACTATCATTTTTACCTCTGTTTAGATTGAAATGGATCGAGAGTAGATTGTTTCAAACAGATTGAGTGATGAATATGAGAACGGAGTGAATATGTTCTTAGAGGTTGCCAAAAAACATTCTAAGAAAATGAAAGACAGCGACATGGCGTATTGTCCGTGCAATAAGTGTCATAATATGTCAGTGTTGATTTTTCGGAAAATGAAAGATCATTTGTTTGAGAAAGGTTTCGACCCAAATTACAGACGGTGGATATGACACGGTGAAAATGAATCATTTAGTCGTTCCAAGAATTATGGAGAAGATGTTAGTGTGAAAGATCACTTAGAGGAAATGGTTCAGGAGATGGCTGAAAAGTTTTCGTCCAACCCCAATTTACTTGGTAATTTGATGAGTGACAATGAGAAGCCGTTGTATAAGAATTGTACCAAATTCACTAGATTGTCAGCGGTGTTGAAGTTGTACAATTTAAAAGCTGGAAATGGTTGGTCCGATGTGAGTTTCACATCAATGTTGAAGTTAGTGAAAGAGATGCTTCCAGATTATAATGAGTTGCCAGATAGAACTTATGATGCAAAGAAAGTGTTGTGCCCTATGGGAATGGAATATAGGAAGATACACACATGCCCGAATAATTGTATATTGTATAGGGGTGAGTTTGAAAACTTACATTCCTGTCCCAGGTGTAATGTTTCAAGATAGAAAATGAAACGTAGTGGACCAAACCACAATGAAGAGGCTGATGAGATGAAAATCAAATGACCTCCTGCTAAGATTTTGTGGTATCTTCCGATAATACCAAGGCGTAAACGTTTGTTTGCGAGTAAAGAGGATTCCAAGAACATGACATGGTATGTGATTGACATCATTTCATGCTTATATTTGTATCTTATATCCATTACCTTACACCTAAGCAATGCTACGTGACGAGTTTTATGTTTAGTTTTCAGAAATAAAGAGGTTTGAAGAGAAGAGCCATGAAAGGACCCAAAAGCAGGAAAAATGACTTAATTGTGAGACCTGGGGACCAAGATGCAAGACAGAAGGACCTGATCGTAAGACAGAAGGACCTAAGAGCAAACCAGGAAACTCCACACCATCATGGGGAGTATTTTGGCAATTCGATTCGGGTCGGAGCTCCAACAAACCAAGTAGATGCATCCAGGACCAACAAAGACCACCAGCAAAGCCCACAACAAATCCCAGATGAATCCAAAGCTTATAGACCGCCAATTGGCGGTCTTGGACCGCTAATTGGCGGTCCATATATCTCCAGATCCGCTAAGATTTGTGCTGGGCTTGTATTAGTGAGGGATTGTCCCCGATTAGCTATTTCCATGCTTATAAATAGAACTCTTCACCTTCCATTGTAATTACCCATTGCTTGGTGGCATTCTCTCTACTAAGGAGTGAGCCTTGAAGCAAAAACTCAAGGTGGAGAAGAATGCTACCTTCAATGTGAGTCATTTGTTAATAAAATAATTCTTCTAGTTTCTTTTAATCATGTCTTTTAATTTGTGCATGTTTGTTTAGTCTTTCCTTTCCTTTTATGTTTCTTTAATGCTTCTTGCCTTCTTAGTTAACTTTCATTTCAGTATTATGCTTTCTTTTGCTAATATAGTTAGTGTAATGCGTAGTGAGTAGTTCCATCCCCATTTAGGGGGTGGAGAAATATGTGATATAATCATGTAGTGTATTAAGTGTGTGTTATCTTTATCCCTTGAGCTTTATATGATTTCCATAACCATCTAATGGGTTTTCACTCTTATCTTTGATATGCTAATGCTCTTGAATGAAGCTTAGCTTATGCTTTGATTAGTGGACCTATTTTATGGGGAATGATAAGGTTAGGATATGGATGAAGTTAATATTGGAAACACAATTTGTAGTGTATGTGCTCTTGTTGCCTTTACCTTAGCTAATGTCTTGTATGTTTTAATGATGTAGTCAAATCTTAATTCATGTGGAGGCATAGTAGGGTATAGTCTTTATACTTGAGTTCATGTAGCTTCATTCCAATTATTGTCTTGTATGTTTTAATGATGTAGTCTTATCTTAATTCATGTGGAGGCAAAGTTGGATGTAGTTTTATGATTTCATGCACTACATGTTGTGAGGAGCTTAATGAACACACACACACTTCTTTATGTTCACATTATTTCTCTACCCCCTGTGGGGTTTAGTTTTCTTGCTTCTTCTCCATTTCCATTTGCGTCTTAGTGTAGTTTAGTGTAACCAACATTTCTTCCCTTTCTTTACCTCTCGCCTTCGCACAAACCAAGTGTCGACACACCTCCCAGTGGACGACCCGTATTTGCCACCGCTTCAACGCGGCCGTGCACTTGCGGTTAAATATAAAACGAGATCAATCAAGTTTTTGGCGTCGTTGCCGGGGAGGTGCTCTGTCCAGACGTTGGTTTGGACGATTCGAGGGGTTTTTAATTTTTTGTTTCCAGTTTTTCATAGTTGCAGGGAACCACTGGATCAAGGGGAGGCTTCTGGACAAATTTGAGGAACAGAAGACCTAAAAGGACCGCCAATCAGCGGTTGGAGACCGCCAATTGGCGGCCTGGTGAGGGCTTCCTACTTTGTAATTTTTTCTGGTAGTTAGTTTTGTAATTTGTGTTATCTGGGAGCCCTATTTTGCATGATTTGACTTCTGGTTTGCTCCCAGATTTAATTTCAATCCCCTTTAATCAACTTGGACCATAAAACTCAAAGCAAAAGATTAGACTTCTTGCCATCTAGGTCATGCTCCATTGGTAGACCTTGCATGCATTTGTCTTTTCTGTGCTTTATATTTTGTCGTTGATTGCTGGCGTGAGGTACGTGCACCCACATCCCTCATTCATGCATGTTTTGTTCATGCATTAGTTAGTAAGGTGCATCGGGACAAGAGTGAGAGAGCATTTGATTGGAGCGATTGATTACTAGATCTAGGATTAAATCGCTACTAAGGAGGGGCTGTCCCATAAAAGATAAGGTGGGGGATTTCATCACCCTTTCCTTGGCCCCAAAAATCACTCTTAATAAAGCCTTAACTAAAAGCAAGTAGACATTGGCCCTAGGATTGCGGGCGCACTAGGAGAGTAATCTAGTTGAGACCGTCATGACCTGATCGGCGTTGCCTACCATGTCGATAGTAGGAGGTATTGGATCTCCGGATCTGGTATCACTTGCTGGGCATTGTGGTCCTCGTTGTAGGGAGGTGAGACGTGTCGAGGCTAGTGACCTCGAAGTTAGGCGTCGTCTAGCCTAAGGACCCATTGCCTTACATGTTTGAGCCGTGCTTGCTAGTTATGCTTCTACCTGATCCCATTACCCACGCTAGCTCTAGGATTCTTCCCTTCTCCTCTGAGTCATCTTCTTCTCACATTCTTCTACGTTATAGTTTCCTCCCCTTTACACTCTCTGGTAGCGTTTTAGGGTCGAGTCGAGCACTTTTTGCGAGCTTGGCCTCGTGGTGGTGAGAGTGATCGACTCGAGAGTTCTTTGTTGAGATGGATGGTTACATGGGCGACCATCCATATCATTGTTGGGACCAGGATGATTCTCCCTGGTATTCCGGTCCCATGCAACCTGGGGTGGCTCAGACGAACACCCCGTACGGTTGGGATGATCTTCATTATGTGACTGAGCAATCTTCATATAGGGGTGATATGAGAGAGGCACCGACAGCTAGATCTCCATCTAGTTATGTTGGATCATACTCTGGGCAACAAACTTTGGCCTCTTTCATGCATGCGGTAGACGACATGAGTGCACCAGTGGCTCCAGTAGCCATACCGTGCGATTGTTGTGGGTTGAGTGGTCATAATATCGAGGAATGTCCTTATGTTCCCCCAGAGCCTGAGTATGAGCATACTTTTTCCCAAAATGCTCAATATGACCATTACGCATCCGCGTACATCCCGAGAGTGATGGATTCATGGGGAAACAATTCTTATTCAAATTCTTATACTTCATATTCACCCCAGTATCCTCCTCCCGAATACCCAGACTTCTACCAGCACCCCACTCCAAATCATTGGACTCATTCTCAGCCCATCAACACCCAACCCCAAAATTTCCCAAGATCTGACTTGGACCTTCTCGTTGACCGCATACAAAATCTGACACTTCAAGTGAGTCAACTGAAGCAATAATTAAGTGAGGAGAGTAACTTTTCGTGTCAACAAGAGGATTCATCTTTTGATATCGAACCACCACCACATACACAAATTCAAAGCACAATCTTTCAAAGTCAAACTCCTAGTCAGTCTGAGTGACTTGGGGTTTCAATTCACAATCACTTGGTGGAGGATTCGATTCCAATTGAGAATACTATGGACCAGCTTCTTTATGAGTCGGCACAGGATTGTGCCTCATCTTCTTGTCCCGTGGCCCTTGAGCCACATGATCTTATTGTTGTACCTCCTAAGGACTCACCTCTGGTGGAGCAAGAGCTCCCTAGTCCCCTCAATTTCAAACAACCTGATGAGAGTTTGCCTCTCACTATTGTTCCTGATCATCTTGGAAATGATGGAACATCAAACAACTACATTGCTCATGAGGGAATTAGGAGTTCCTTGGAGGATACCTTGGGTATGAGACCCACTTTCTGTTCGCCTGGTGAGTCGGACATGCCTAACGAGGTTCTTGACCTCGTTCCGACCCACCAGCCTGTTGGTTGGAGAGTTTGGATTGACGATCATAACTTCAGCAGCGCAACAGGAGAAACTCTTCTTCCGTTGCCCCTCATTTCCCAAACTCTTGAGAGGTTCAAGCTCTTTCAGTTTGATCCTTTGAATGAGACGCCTTTGCGTCCAATTCATGAACCTCTCATTTCATCTGGTGCTCTTTGTGAAGGGGGCCCACACATGCGTATTCTGGCCCCGCGTGGTGTCATGTTCCCTTTCCAAGTGCATTGACCCACTCTTAAGGTTCCCATTTGATGTCTTTTGACAAATGAAGATGGGAAGTTATGTTTGTACATAGTTATATAAAAAAAAAGAAAAAAAAAGAGTTCAATAAAAGACTCCTTCAGTGAGCATCGATTGTTGTAAGCCCCAACCCTTGTGTATTTGGGCCCCATTTCTTTCACGTATTTGTATCCCTTCTTTAGCATCTCACAGGTTTTGAGGGAAGTTGGGTTGTGTCCATCAACATAGCCATGAACTTCCTTGTGTACTTCACGTTGGTGAGATCTCTTCTGTTTCATGCATACATCCATGTAGTATTTTGCTCACATTCATTGAGGACAATGCATGAAGTAGGTGTGGGGGGGTGTTTTACGTGTGTACATAGTCGAGTTTTTTCTTTCGATTTTGTTTTCTTTTGTTTGCATTTAGGGTCATGTGAGTGTGCTGCATTTAATATCGATATATTTGCTTGCCATGATCCTTGGGTGACTTGTCTTCTTTTGCTTGCCTAGTGCTTTAAAATTTCCACATTTCTTTCAAAATCTTCATGTGTTTTCGAAAGAAAATGTTTTGTGGGTTTTGCGTGTGTTTAGCATGTGCAAAACCGTTGAGAGGCAAAGTAAAAAGAAAGCTCCCAAAATTGTCTTGAACTTGATGCATTAGGATATCTAGTACTGTGGCTTTAGGATTTATCGAGTCGTTAGGATGCACCCCAGTTTTCCTTTGGGGGTGAGTAATCATAGGGTTTCAGTGCTCAAACATTTAAAGAAGTCCACCCTGAACCTAGTGAGTCAATAATTCGTGTTTGTTAATTTAGGAAGTTTGTTGTAGTCAAGGACCCTTTAAATCTTGTTGTGAGACATTAGTGTAGGGGTTTTGGTTCATGTGTAGATAAGAAATAAGTGAGTAGATGTTCTCTCTTCTCGCACGGCTCCTATCACTCGGTAAAGTAGGTCTGAGGGGACTTTGTGCCTGGTGCTTTCGAGTCATCTGACTTGGGATGCGTCGACCGAACTCCCGTTACACGGGTGGTAGGGATTGCCCTATGTGGAGATTTGGGGAAAGGTGTACGTGATAGTGTAAGTCCTCATGGGCAATGATGCACGAAACCTGACCCTGGGAGAATGAAGCTCCAACTAATAAAAAGAAAAAAAATTGTGTGAAAAGAAACAAAAAGAAAAAAAATGGTAATGCAAATAAGAACCTTAATGGACCTTACACTTTGTATCACTTGAGGATCTTGAGGTTGTCCATGTCTTTTACTTAATTCCTTATTTAACTTGCACGAATGATTTATTAGGCTAGGTGTGGACTGATTACCTATATAGAGTCGGCCCGTAGGATTACCGCGTCCATTGATCGACAAAATATTTCCAACGAGTCGAGGTCTAGATTGAATAATGCATCTTGTTCGGATTTTGTGGGTATATCCGCTGAAAACCCTCAGGAGACAACACTCCTCCTCCTTGGCAACAAGGAGGTTTAACGGCTTGTTGCACGTGCTAAGTGCAACCGTGATTCCTACGAAAGTGAGTTAGGATTTCTTGTTTTTTCGTTTGCTTTTCTCTTTCTTTGTTTTGCTCGGGACTAGCAAAAACTTAGGTGTGGGGGTATTTGATTGACATCATTTCATGCTTATATTTGTATCTTATATCCATTACCTTACACCTAAGCAATGCTACGTGACGAGTTTTATGTTTAGTTTTCAGAAATAAAGAGGTTTGAAGAGAAGAGCCATGAAAGGACCCAAAAGCAGGAAAAATGACTTAATTGTGAGACCTGGGGACCAAGATGCAAGACAGAAGGACCTGATTGTAAGACAGAAGGACCTAAGAGCAAACCAGGAAACTCCACACCATCATGGGGACTATTTTGGCAATTCGATTCGGGTCGGAGCTCCAACAAACCAAGTAGATGCATCCAGGACCAACAGAGACCACCAGCAAAGCCCACAACAAATCCCAGATGAATCCAAAGATTACAGACCGCCAATTGGCGGTCCATATATCTCCAGATCCGCTAAGATTTGTGCTGGGCTTGTATTAGTGGGGGATTGTCCCCGATTAGCCTTTTCCATGCTTATAAATAGAACTCTTCACCTTCCATTGTAATTACCCATTGCTTGGTGGCATTCTCTCTACTAAGGAGTGAGCCTTGAAGCAAAAACTCAAGGTGGAGAAGAATGCTACCTTCAATGTGAGTCATTTGTTAATAAAATAATTCTTCTAGTTTCTTTTAATCATGTCTTTTAATTTGTGCATGTTTGTTTAGTCTTTCCTTTCCTTTTATGTTTCTTTAATGCTTCTTGCCTTCTTAGTTAACTTTCATTTCAGTATTATGCTTTCTTTTGCTAATATAGTTAGTGTAATGAGTAGTGAGTAGTTCCATCCCCATTTGGGGGGTGGAGAAATATGTGATATAATCATGTAGTGTATTAAGTGTGTGTTATCTTTATCCCTTGAGCTTTATATGATTTCCATAACCATCTAATGGGTTTTCACTCTTATCTTTGATATGTTAATGCTCTTGAATGAAGCTTAGCTTATGCTTTGATTAGTGGACCTATTTTATGGGGAATGATAAGGTTAGGATATGGATGAAGTTAATATTGGAAACACAATTTGTAGTGTATGTGCTCTTGTTGCCTTTACCTTAGCTAATGTCTTGTATGTTTTAATGATGTAGTGAAATCTTAATTCATGTGGAGGCATAGTAGGGTATAGTCTTTATACTTGAGTTCATGTAGCTTCATTCCAATTATTGTCTTGTATGCTTTAATGATGTAGTCTTATCTTAATTCATGTGGAGGCAAAGTTGGATGTAGTTTTATGATTTCATGCACTACATGTTGTGAGGAGCTTAATGAACACACACACACTTCTTTATGTTCACATTATTTCTCTACCCCCTGTGGGGTTTAGTTTTCTTGCTTCTTCTCCATTTCCATTTGCGTCTTAGTGTAGTTTAGTGTAACCAACCTTTCTTCCCTTTCTTTACCTCTCGCCTTCGCACAAACCAAGTGTCGACACACCTCCCAGTGGACGACCCGTATTTGCCACCGCTTCAACGCGGCCGTGCACTTGCGGTTAAATATAAAACGAGATCAATCAGTATGCTGATCGTGAGAAACCAAATGATCAGTTGCTACGTCACCCTGCAGATTCACCTCAGTGGAAAAAAATAAATGTCGATTTTCCTGTGTTTGGTGAAGAATCCAGGAATGTACGACTTGGACTCTGTACTGACGGAATGAATCCTTTCGGTAGTTTGAGTAGCATTCACAGTTCTTGGCCTGTTCTGCTTGTAATTTACAATTTGCCCCCGTGGTTATGCATGAAACGCGAATATATCATGTTGTCCTTAATGATTTCTGGTCCGAAACAACCTGGAAACGACATCGATGTGTATTTAAGACCTTTAATTGATGACCTAAAGAGATTGTGGGATGACGGAGAGTCAGTTTTTGATTCTTATCGTCAGGAGTCGTTCGTAATGCGGGCAATGATATTTTGCACGATTAATGACTTTCCAGCTTATGGTAATTTGTCTGGATATTCAGTCAAAGGTCATAAAGCTTGTCCAATTTGCGAGGAAAAAACATGTTCTTTGCAACTAGTTAATGGTTCTAAGACTGTCTATCTCGGTCATCGGAGATTTTTGCCGAACTCTCATCCTTATCGTAGGTTGAAGAAGGCATTTAACGGAAAACAAGAGTTTCAGAATCCGCCAGTTGAAATCAGCGTCGAAAAGGTGTATGAACGTGTAAGGAACATTGAATGTGAATTTGGAAAACCGTACAAACGAGCAAACGACAAAAGTAGTTGGAAAAAAAGATCCATATTTTTTGATCTCCCTTACTGGAAAACTTTAGAAGTTAGACATTGTATTGACGTGATGCACGTAGAGAAAAATGTTTGTGATAGTCTTGTTGGCACTCTGTTGAACATACCTGGTAAAACCAAAGATAGATATAATGCAAGACTTTATCTTGTTGATATTGGTATACGAGCAATGTTGACATCAAAGAAGAAAGGAGATCACAATTACTTACCTCCAGCTAGTTATACATTGTCTAGAAAGGAGAAAAGAATTCTCTGTCAGTGTTTGCATGATGTAAGGGTTCCACAAGGTTATTCTTCAAATATCAGTAGTCTTGTTGTTATGAAGGATTTGAAACTTGTGGGGATGAAGTCTCACGATTGTCACACTTTAATGCAGCAGTTGTTACCTGTAGCACTGAGATCCATATTACCGAAAGATGTTAGACAAGCAATAATAAAGTTGTGTTCCTTTTTCAATAAGATTTGCAGTAAAGTGGTCGATCCTGTGCAGTTAGATAAGTTACAGAATGAAATTGTGGTCACATTATGTCAGTTGGAGATGTTTTTCCCCCCTGCTTTTTTCGACATTATGATTCATCTTGTTATTCATTTGGTTAGAGAAGTTAAATTGTGCGGACCAATTTTTTTAAGGTGGATGTATCCTTTTGAGCGTTATATGAAAGTGTTGAAAGGTTATTGCAAAAATCGTCAAAAACCAGATGCTAGTATTGTTGAAGGATACATAGCTGAGGAGGTTATCGAGTTTTGCACGGGATACCTAGCAAACACCAAAACTGTTGGACTTCCGAAGAATCGTCATGATAAACGTGCCGATGGTAAAGGGACACGTGGATGAAAATGTTAAATCCAAATGGCGATGACTTAATGACAACATATTTTTATGTGTTGTGCAATTCGAATGAAGTTCAACCATACCTAAATGAACACATGAAGTTTCTAAAGGAAAGAAATCCTTTGTGGAGTGATCAACAAGTCATTAATAGTCACAATAAGAATTTCATCTCTTGGTTCAAAATCTAGCATACAAGCGTGATGTTTCTGATACAATACAATGGTTGGCTTACGGTCCGTATTCTGTTGTTATAAGTTACAGTGGTTATGATATCAATGGATATTCTTTCTACACAGTTTGTGAAGATGCGAAAAGTGATGTTCAGAACAGTGGCATCACCTTAATAGCAGCGTCTTTGCATGTGTCTAGTTCTAAAGACAAGAATCATGTATACGCCGACATGTCCTATTACGGTGTAATTGAAGATATATGGGAGCTAGACTTTGTTAAATTCAAAGTACCTATATTTAGATGCAAGTGGGCTGATAATAAAAATGGAGTTCGAGTGGATGACTATGGCTTCACTTTAATTGATTTTTCAAAAAAAGGGTATAAAGGAGAACATTTTATTCTAGCTTCCCAAGCGAAACAAGTCTTCTATGTGGCTGATCCATGTCATAAGAAATGGGCAGTAATTTTGGAAGGGAAGAAAAAAATTGTATCAGATGATAGCCTGATCGAGTATGAAGAGACACCACCTTTCTCTAAGCAAGCACCTGAGTTGAACTCAGTAGATGAAGAAATAAATGTTGAGACTTGTATGTTTAGAGATGACCACGGTGAAGGTATATGGATTGAAAATCCATTAAGGAAAAAAACAGTAAATGTGCAAATTTTCTGTTGTAACACATTGTAATAGACATTTAATGTCTTTACCTTATTTAATTACTTGAATTTATCTTTTATAGTATAATGGCTCCGAAAAAGAAACCCACTTCCACCGAGTCTGAAGGCTCAAAGACATACAGTACACGAGGTCCTTGTCTCATGAAAGAATTCGTGGGCAGAAGAAATAAAGACGGTAGAGTTCCAATCCAGTTTGATGACCGTCTTGAGCCGTTAGGCATGCTATCTGATAATTGGAAAAGTTTTCTGGGTAGCTTAGCGAGGGCCAAAGTTGACATTTGTTTATCCAGTTGGGCTGATGTAGATGAGAAGTTGAAGGACACAATATGGGATAATGTGCAGGTAATGATTCCATTACAATAGTTTTAGTCGAACTTTTGATATATATAAAGTTAACGTGTTGTAGGAATCGTTTGAGTTCCAATCCACTGACAAGTTGAAGAAAAAGTGGATGACATACATGTCAGTTCGTTGGAGGGATTTCAAAACAAATTTAACGAACAAGTACATATTCGGAGACTACCATGATAGAAATCCATGCGATGTCTATAACTTTATAACTCCGAATCAATGGGAGCTATTCAGAAAATCCAGAGATAGCCCGGAGTTTGAGGTAACTGAGTTTAATTTATAATATAGTAACTGAGTTTCAAAACAAACTTGTTAGTTATTGATTTTAGTGACAATCTAATAAACTTGATTTTAGGCCATCCGAGCAAAAAACCAAAAGATTAGATCTTCTAACAAGTATACACATCGTATGTCTCCAGCGGGGTACCAAAAGTTAGAAGCACAAATGATGGCTGAAAAATTGCTCAAAAGAAATAGGAGGCAATTGACTCCGGTATGAGTGAGGAGCAAGCAAGTAACCTATCTCCTCCTTCTCCCGTAGCTCGTTGTGATTCTTGGAAGAGAGCGAGAGTAAACTCCAGAGGGGAGTACGTCACAGACGACTCGCAAGCGATCAGCTCGAAGATAGTAAGTTGCATCACTTATATATATGTTATTAATTCAGAATCATTAATTTATATTTTTGAAATTTTAGTAAATATTGTTTTAAACTTAGGACTCTCTGAAGTTGAGAGAATCTCAAGGCGAATTTGCTTCCGATGGTCGGAATGATATTCTACGCGAGGCCTTGGGAAACGACGAACACCCCGGTCGTGTGCGAGGGGTAGGGAGTAGAGTTGGACTTCGACAATATTATGGGAAGACTCAACGGTCTACTTCGTCGATTGGTCATACCAAATGCCAGCAAGAGATCGCAGATTTGAAGAATACGTTGCTACTTGTTTTGGAGAGATTGGATCGTTTGCCTACTTCTCCTACCCGTCGTAAGACCGGTTCATCCGCAGAGACTACTCCTCCAGTTCCGCCAGTGTTCCACCCTGATCGACAAGATGATTTCGTGTCTCATTCTCGAGAATTGGCCCTCGTCGACGGTCCCTCATTTGGAAAGTTCGCGGATGGATCTAGATGTGCTTTATTTGTCGAAGACCCTGATCGAAGATTGGTGGGACAAGGGAAAGTTTATAACATCTCCAGACAGCACTTCACAGAGGTAGGAGAGGGAGAATTGAAGGTTGCAGTTGAGAGTTGCTTAGATCCTGGTGCTTTTGTGCCATTTCCAGAAGAAGAGATTGTTACTCTCGGCGATGCTATCGGTGGGTTCGTGCGGTGGCCTAGTTATTTAGTAGAGCTAAACGACAAACATGAGGTATAGTTTAACTTTGAAAGACTTTAAACTTGGAATTTGTTAACAATTGTATTTTAACGGTTGTATACATATCTGTAAGGTGTCAAGCCCCCGGAGCAAAGGGTCAAACAACCAATCTCCGATCAACATTAATTCGCTTCCACGTAGGTGCAAAATGTTGTATCAATGTATGGTAGGTAGGGAAGCACAATCCTTAAGTACCTGGGACTTGGAGGGGGAGGGGGATAAAGGGTTGCCTCCCGCTTTGTACGTCACCAAAGAGGATATCATGCAGTTCATGGCGATGGATTCGTTGTGTATCATGATTATCGACGTGCAAGTGAAGTAAGTGTTTTTTTGTATACAATGAAAAGTATTGAATAACTTTATCAAAACTGTAATAAATTATAATTTTTATACTTGTAGACATCTTTACGACGCCAGAAGATCAATATTTCCCGAGGATCAAGTATTTGGATTTATCAGTCCATCTACATATATATACGGGAATGACGATAAATCGGGTCAACTTGGGACATTCTTTAAAGACAAGAGATATTATCTGCTCCCTTATCATGAGAGGTAAACTTTGTAATTCAAAGTGAAATTTTATTTTGTAATAAGCTTCTAATTATATATATAACACATGGCTCATTGGATGCTTGTCGTTGTATGCCCCACGACTAATTCGGCATATTGGTTTGATCCGTTGGGGTCGAATAAACCAAGGGACTCAATAAAGAGACTTCTAAATATGTAAGTTCGTTTAGTCGTGAATAAAGTAATTCGTGGATTTTTATTAGTATTATTGAATGATATTTTAACTTGTGCTACTCAGGGCAATTAAGGTTTACAGAGCTTTAGGTGGTAGGAGAACAACCACAAAAGCAGGAGTAACATGGCATGGAATGAGAGTACGTTCTATCCCATTTTTGTTAATTAAGTTAGGAACAAATATTTAGCGAATTCCTATGTTTCTAGTACCGGAAGCAGGTTGGAAATACGGAATGCGGTTACTACGTGATGAGATACATGGAGGAAATCCTCAAATTGGCAACTCAAGACGTATGCCTATCCGAGGTAATGTAGATCGTTATTCAATTGTATAGTTGTGTAGTTTCAATATTTAGTTATTAATATTCAACACACTTGTATTTTTTTGATAGGTTTTCCCAAAAAGTAGTGATCCCTTCTCGCAACAGGAGCTCGATGAAACTCGCGACCGATGGGCTCGCTATTTCATCAGAAACATGCTGACGAACTAAGATGTTCTCCTACCAATTGTATTTTTTGTAATTTAGTTAACAAGTGCACTTGTATTACGAACCTACACTTTATGCCTTAATATAATCGCCTTAATTTTAGAATGAATTAATTGTAAGTGTGTTGAATGTCAATATTGTATGCTTTGTATGTTTGTGCATGTATGGTTGTATGTTTGTGTTTGTGCATGGATGCTTGTTTGTTTGTGCTTGTATGTATATGTGGATGAATGAGTATTTGTGAACAAATTTATAGGTGAACGAATTTGGTGCAGTTGTATGTACACGAATACGATGACTAAAAACAATTTCGTCGGATGCTATTTATTTTTTTTGTCCAGGTTTAGGAATAGACGACGACTGTTGTTATTAACCGACGTCTATTCCTCTGAAGAAAGGAATAGACGTCGGCTTTATATTGAATCCGACGTATATTCATTAGGAATGGACGTCGCATGTTAGTTCACCGACGTCTATCCCTAAATAATATACGTCGTCTGTCACATAACCGACGTCTACCCCTAAATCATATACGTCGTCTGTTATATCACCGACGTCTATCCCTAAAGAATAGACGTCGGTTGTTGTATAGACCGACGTCTATGCGTTAACGAATAAACGTCGGCTTCTACGTATAGCCGACATATATTCTTTAGGTATAGACGTCGGCTATCTTATATCCGACGTCTATGTATAGACGACGCACACATAGACGTCGGATCTGGGAGTGCTTATATCCGACGTTTATAGCCCCGTACATCCGACGTATATTTCCTTTTCTGTAGTAGTGAATGCAACACAAACTCATAATCTTTTCTTGGATGGCAGCATGATCATCGACGACATTCATAGTAATTAGGTCTACTAACAGCATATGCGAAATCTGATACTCTATAGAAGATTCCCATATAGTTTTGATACGCATATTCAAGCTTAGCGCCTCTAATGCCACCATTAAGGTTTGTTGGAATATTGCATGAGGACCGTGGAGGTGGCGCGTGCAGCCTTGCCAAACAATTTTGTGCTTCGAAACCATGCACTTCGATCCTGTACGCACCATTGTAAGTGGTCGTCCCATGAAATGTTATGGGCCGAAGCCGAAATCCTATTCTCCTGCATGTCAGCTTCACCGTAGCTCCTAAACAACGTGGACATAAACAAAAACATTAATAACAATTGTATTTATTGGTTTCTTAATTTAGTTATTTCTAAAATTTTAGGTTGACACGTCCACACTTGCGGATACAAATTTAGCTTAGATTGGAATAAAATAAAAGGTGGATTTCTAAGAAATCATAAAAAGGGTTTGATGAGAAACAAGCTCAATAATTTTATCGAAATATACAACGTACCTCTGAGAGGCTTTATGTAACATCCCGAAACAGCGGAAATTTAAAAATTTATAATCAAGACACAGGAACTCAATAATCAACGACGGGACTGTTACTTCTCATAAAACAAATAGCGGTGCACCAAATTACATCAGAGTTTGTCAAAATGATACATGATTACAACAAACGACAAAAGAAGATAAAACATAATCATGCCGACCTCAGCGGTCCGAGAAGAGGATCCAACTCCAAAATGCGCGTGCCCGCCGATCACCACCCAACTGGACCTACTGCGGTCCTGAAAATATATAACAACAATGCCTGAGTTTCCAGAAGGAAACCCCGTATGCCAACTCACCTATATGCATGCATTACACAAGTGAACCTATAATACTAGTGGCATGTCATGGCATCGACAGAATGGAAAACAGTTCCCCCGAAGGGTAAAACAGGACATCAGTCCGACAGTCAACATCGAGTCTCCCGAGGAGACCTACTGCAGGCACATGCAGCCTTACAGCACGCGACATCGCACCCCCACACGCAGCTACACTACTCAAGGGCTCGGCAGGGAGCCTCTGTCACGCCTACGCGCCGATAGAATACAGATCTGCAAATCTCTGTGGTCGGAGCCACTGGGACCAACGAGGCCATCGCCCGGAAGGTATAACAACAACATCTCGATAGGTGCCCAGTCGAGGAATCAACATAGCCAGAACAGCCTCGGCCCAACAATCATCATCGCCGGCACAACCTCGGCGGCATCACCGGCACAACATCGGTGGTCCAACACAACGTCCGGCACAACATCGGACGGGTCCAGACCGAAGTCTGCCAGGTCATCAGGCTCCACGAGCCGCAAACACCAACCGCGCCGCTATAAAAGTAGGGCAGCGACCTCCGTAGCCCGAAGGCCGGTAGTCACCTCACCCAACGCCAGTTGCGTGCCCGCACAAACATCAAACACTGGGATCCGCGGTCCCTCAGGCCTGCTATACTACAATGAGTCAAATCAATCCATCAACTGAGTCACGATCCATACATGGAGGTGACGCGTCCCGAACACACACACTTTTCCACACGGCGGTCCCTAGGCCCACCGTCACCTCCCGGCTCACGCACAAGGCGAGGAGAAGGGTCTCCGTGGACAAAGTTGGCATTCAAACAGGGAACTAGGAATTTTGTCCTGGGCCCAAACGGTCGACCGGAAGAGGTGATTCGGTCGACCGGTTCCAGTAAGGAATCGGTCAACCGTACACCTAACACGGTCTACCGCTGCGCTCAAAACACAATCCCCCAACGGTCAAACAAAGGTCTAAAACCGGTCGACCGAACGAGGTCAAAATCCAGAGTCTGGTCAACATAAATTCAAATCTATCGGTCGACCGACTCAGGGGTCTCGGTCGACTGAAAACAGACAGGGTCAACCTAGTATTCTACATCATATAATCGGTCGAACGCAAACATACCACAGTCGAACAAGCATGCATAATAATCGGTACACTTAAGTTCCGGTCGAACGACCCAAAGGCACCGGTCGACCGACAACAGACAGAGAGTCCCAACTCACCAGTAGATACGCACTACCGGTCGACCGCCACAAGGTATCGTTCGACCGGTGATGGTTAAAGTCGGGTAAAACACTACATTCGGTCACGCAACCCAACCTCATCCACCTCCCCGTCCGACCAACACAACCCTCCCATGAGGGTTAGAAACCACAAAACCACACTAATGAGTCGACATACCTCAAGCAAAGACGACGAACCGCTGGAGCTCGCTCACGCACGTCGCCTCCAGTGACCTTCCCGCGCGACCTCCTCCTCGTGACGACCTCCTCACGCTGGAGCCTCCGAGTCCTCTGGTGCCGCACAAGGAAAGAAGAGAGTGAGGAAGAGAAACGTAAGGAATGGAGAGAGAGATCAAAAAACCCAAACTTAAACCCAACCCTCCTTGCTACAGTGCCCGCAACCCTACACCCCTTATCCATCACAGCCCACTGTTCACGCACAACCCATGCCTCTATTGTGTCACCCCTTCCCCATGCAGACCACTCTCTCTAATCCGTGATTAACCCTAATCAATGGTTAGGGTTCTAACAATCCACCCAACTTAAAAGGATTTCGTCCCGAAATCAAAACAACTACTCACCGAAAAGATCCGGGTACTGCTTCCGGACTTCCTCCTCGATCTCCCAAGTGACCTCGCGCTCACTGTGATGCTGCCACCTGACCTTCACCATCGGAATGGTCCTCCTCCTGAGCTGATGATCCATGCGATCGACTATCTCGACTGGTCTCTCCTCGAGTGACAAGTCCTGCTGAATCTCTGGCACTGCCATCTCAATCACGTGCGACGGATCTGCCACATACTTCCTCAACATAGACACATGGAAGACATTGTGCAGACCTGAAAACTGCGGCGGCAAGGCAATCCGGTAGGCAACCTCTCCAACTCGGTCGAGGATCTCAAACGGCCCAACATATCTCGAGCTGAGCTTCCCCTTCTTCCCAAACCTCATCACACCTCGGGCTGGGGAAATCTTCAGAAACACATGGTCGCCCACCTCGAAACTCAACACATGTCTGCGTCGATCAGCATAACTCTTCTGCCTGCTCTGTGCTGTGGCCAGTCTCCTCCTGATCACATCCACCTTCTCTGCATACATCTGCACGAGCTCTGGCCCCACTAACTGCCTCTCGCCCACATCACTCCAGCATACCGGTGATCTGCAAGGCCTCCCATACAACGCCTCATACGGTGCCATCCCAATACTCGAGTGGTAGCTGTTGTTGTAGGCGAACTCTATCAGCGGCAAGTGCTCATCCCAGTGCCCTGACCAATCCAGTGTGCATGCTCTCAGCATATCCTCCAGGGTCTGAGTCGTCCTCTCTGACTAACCATCCGTCTGCGGATGGAACGCCGTACTGAATCTCAGACGCGTCCCCAATGCCTGCTGCAGACTCCCCCCAAATCTGGAAGTGAATCGAGGGTCTCGATCGGAGATGATGCTCACTGGTACTCCATGCAACCTGACTATCTCCTCTACGTATAACTTAGCTAGACCCTCCAAAGGCAACGTGGTCCTGATCGCTAAGAAGCGCGCCGACTTGGTCAGCCGATTGACTATCACCCAAATCGCATCGTGGAATCTCCTCGTCTTCGGCAATCCTGTGACGAAATCCATCTTCACATGCTCCCACTTCCACTCAGGAAGCTCAATACACTGCATCGGTCCTGCTGGCCTCTGATGCTCAATCTTCACCTGCTGACAGACCAAGCACCGCTCCACAAACTCTGCGATGTCCCTCTTCATGCCCTTCCACCAGAAGTTCCGCTGTAGGTCCTTATACATCTTCGTGCTCCCCGGGTGAATGGTGTATCTCGCTCTGTGTGCCTCCTCCATGATGTCATCTCTCAGCCCATTGAACTTCGGCACCCAGATCGGACTCCTGAACCTCAAACCACCATCGACCCCTACACTGAAGTCTGATCCATCCCTGGAAGCTAACTGTAGCAGACCAGCTAACTCATCATCCCCCTGCTGAGCCTGAACCACCCGTGACATAGTCTGCGGCTCCACCCGAAGTCCAGCAATCACTGCTCTCTCAGAACCCTCTGTGAACGGTCTACACTCTGACAATGCCTCGAGTAGCCTCCACTCCTGGATGCACAGACTCGCAACTGACACCTCCACCTTCCTGCTCAACGCGTCTGCAACCGAATTTGCCTTCCCCGGATGATAGGAAATGGTGAAGTCGTAGTCATTAATGAACTCAAGCCATCTGCGCTGCCTCATATTCAGCTCCTTCTGCGAGAACAAATACTTAAGGCTCTGATGATCTGTAAAGACCTCGAACTGCTCGCCATACAGATAGTGCCGCCAGGTCTTCAATGTGTGAACTACCGCTGCCAACTCAAGATCGTGAGTAGGGTAGTTCTTCTCGTGCACCTTCAGCTGCCTCGAAGCGTACACGACCACCTTCCCATGCTGCATCAGAACACAACCCAAGCCTATCCTTGATGCATCGCTGTATATCACATAACCTCCACTGCCACTCGGTAGAGTCAGAATAGGTGCTGTCGTCAATCGCCTCTTCAGCTCCTGGAAGCTGTCCTCGCACTTCTGGGACCAAACGAACTTGACGCCCTTCTGCGTCAACGCTGTTAGCGGCGACGCAAGTCTGGAGAAATCCTGGATAAACCGTCTGTAGTACCCTGCCAGTCCTACGAAACTCCTGATCTCCGTCACGCTCGTCGGGGCTCTCCACTGCGTCACTGCCTCGACCTTCGCCGGATCCACCGAAATCCCATCTGCTGACACAATATGCCCCAGAAAAGCCACCTGATCCAACCAAAACTCGCACTTCGTGTACTTGGCATAAAGCTGCTGATCCCTCAAGATGCCAAGCACAATCCTCAGGTGCTCTCGATGCTGCTCCCTGTCAGGCGAGTATACCAGGATGTCGTCCACGAATACCACGACAAACCTGTCGAGGTACGGCTGGAAGGTCCTATTCATCAAATCCATGAATGCTGCAGGTGCATTCGTCAGTCCAAATGACATCACCAAGAACTCGTAGTGGCCGTACCGCGTCCTGAAGGCTGTCTTCTGAACATCTGCCTCCCTGATCCGTAACTGGTGATAACCCGAACGCAGATCGATCTTCGAGAACACTCTTGCCGTCTGCAACTGATCAAACAAGTCATCAATCCTGGGCAAAGGGTACCGGTTCCGAACGGTAACCTTATTCAGCATCCTGTAGTCAATGCACATCCGCAACGATCCATCCTTCTTCTTCACGAAGAGCACAAGCGCACCCCATGGAGAAACACTCGGTCGAATGAACCCGGACTCCATCAACTCCTGCAACTGCTTCTTCAGCTCTGTCAACTCAGCAGGTGCCATACGATAAGGTGCCTTCGATTGAGGTGTCGTACCCGCAACCAACTTGATTCTGAACTCGATCTCTCTGTGCGGCGGTAATGCTAGAATCTCTGCTGGAAACACATCTGGGAACTCCTGCACTACCTCTATATCCTCCAGCCTCCTCGTCTCAGGATCAGGAACTACCAGCGTGGCCACGAACGCTCTGCATCCCTGCTGTATCAGTCTTTGTGCCTTAACCGCAGACACAATCAGACGACCCCCTCTGCTTCTCGCACCTCTGATCAGAACATCTGGTAATCCCTCCATCGGAATCAGGATCTTCTTCTCACGGCAAAAGACTCGCACGTCGTACTGTGACAGCCAGTCCATCCCCAGTATGACGTCGAAATCCTCCATTGGTAACAAGACCAGATCTGCCGGAAAATCATGGTCTCCCGAAGCAACTGTGGTGCCGGGGAAAAAGCTCCCCACAGTGCCCACCTCACCCATGGGCGTGCTGACCTCCAACACATCAGTCAGAAGCACAGGGGTCCGACCCAACTCGCCAGCAAACTTCTCCGAAATGAAGGAGTGAGTGGCGCCGCAATCAAACAACACACGCGCAATCAAGCTGGAAACAGAAAGTGTACCTTCCACGACGATGTTGGAGTCCCTCGCCTCCTCAGCCTGAATAGTGAAGACTCGCTGGTCTTCCTGCCCTGGCCCGGTGAAACAACTGATGGGCTGCCTCCACCTCTGCCTACTGCTGGTGGTCCTGGCCTCCTGCTCGGCTCTCCCTGCCTCTGAGGACAATCACGGACGAAATGTCCCATCTGGCCGCAACCCATACACGCTCCAGTCCGACGGGGACACTGCTATCCTGGATGAAACCTCCCGCAGTAAGTGCACGCTCCTGACTGACGTGTTCCTCCTCCATCAAACCTGGGCCTCTTGCCCGGGTTTCCCGCTCCACGACCGGCTACATGGCTACCGGTGCTCACTGGTGCCTTCCTCGCCTCCTGAAGACACTCCCTCTGGTCCTTCTCTATGATCGTAGCATGCTTCACCGCATCTGCAAGGGTCCGCGGCATGCTGTTGATCACCCGAGATCGAAGCGGCTGCCTCAGTCCCTTCATGAACTTCCTCGCCCGCTGCTCTGGGGTCACACAAATCTCTCGGCAATAACGCTCTAAGGCGTTGAACCTGCTGATGAGCTCGCCAGAGTCATCTCCTTCTGCTCGAGCGACATGAACTCCTCCCGCTTCTGATCCCTGACGTGTTGGGGAAAGTACTGCTCATGGAACACCTCTAAGAACTCCTCCCAGCTGACATCCACACGGTCGTCAAACAACATCGTGGATGTGGACCTCCACCAGTTGGCGGCCTTGCCATCGAACACATAGGTGGCCCGCTCCACCATCCTCTCTGGTGCTACTCCAATAGCGCGGAAGATCTTCTCCATCCTGAAGACCCAGTCCTCCGCAATCTCCGGAGCCCTCCTGCCATCAAAAGTCGGTGGGTGCTGACGCATGAACCGATAGTGCTCAGCTCCCACCCCGCCCTGCGCACTCTGGGCTGCCTCACGCTCCAGAAACTCGCCCAACCTGTCCCAATGAGCACCTAAAGTGTCGTCACTGGGATCGCGATCGCGTGGAGAACCCCTCACGCGCCTAGGTGCCATCTGACAGAAGAAACAATCACAACTTCAGCCATGTATGCGTGCCAAAATATAAAATGCATGAATCATATTACTACAAGGGTGATTTCATTGGGAACCGCATAGGAATCGACCGCTCTGATACCAAATTGTAACATCCCGAAACAGCGGAAATTTAAAAATTTATAATCAAGACACAGGAACTCAATAATCAACGACGGGACTGTTACTTCTCATAAAACAAATAGCGGTGCACCAAAATTACATCAGAGTTTGTCAAAATGATACATGATTAACACAAACGACAAAAGAAGATAAAACGTAATCATGCCGACCTCAGCGGTCCGAGAAGAGGATCCAACTCCAAAATGCACGTGTCCGCCGATCACCACCCAACTGGACCTACTGCGGTCCTGAAAATATATAACAACTCACCTATATGCATGCATTACACAAGTGAACCTATCATACTAGTGGCATGTCATGGCATCGACAGAATGGAGAATAGTTCCCCAAGGGTAAAACAGGACATCAGTCCGACAGTCAACATCGAGTCTCCCGAGGAGACGTACTGAAGGCACATGCAGCCTTACAGCACGCGACATTGCACCCCCCACACGCAGCTACACTACTCAAGGGTTCGGCAGGTAGCCTCTGTCACGCCTGCGTGCCGATAGAATACAGATCTGCAAATCTCTGTGGTCGCAGTCACTGGGACCAACGGGGCCGTCGCCCGGAAGGTATAACAACAACATCTCGATAGGTGCCCAGTCGAGGAATCAACATAGCCGGAACTGCCTCGGTCCAACAATCATCATCGTCGGCACAACCTCGGCGGCATCACCGGCACAACATCGGTGGTCCAACACAACGTCCGGCACAACATCGGACGGGTCCAGACCAAAGTCTGCCAGGTCATCAGGCTCCACGAGCCGCAAACACCAACCGCGCCGCTATAAAAGCAGGGCAGCGACCTCCGTAGCCCGAAGACCGGTAGTCACCTCACCCAACGCTAGTTGCGTGCCCGCACAAACATCAAACACTGGGATCCACGATCCCTCAGGCCTGCTATACTACAATGAGTCAAATCAATCCATCAACTGAGTCACGGTCCATACATGGAGGTGACGCGTCCCGAACACCCACACTTTTCCACACGACGGTCCCTGGGCAGGCACGCAACACGCGCCCACCGTCACCTCCCGGCTCACGCACAAGGCGAGGACACGGGTCTCCGTGGACAAAGTTGGCATTCAAACAGGGAACCAGGAATTCTGTCCTGGGCCCAAACGGTCGACCGGAAGAGGTGATTCGGTCGACCGGTTCCAGTAAGGAATTGATCAACCGTACACCTAACACGGTCTATCGTTGCGCTCAAAACACAATCCCCCAACGGTCGAACAAAGGTCTAAAACCGGTCGACCGAACGAGGTCAAAATCCGGAGTCTGGTCAACATAAATTCAAATCTATCGGTCGACCGACTCAGGGGTCTCGGTCGACCGAAAACAAACAGGGTCAACCTAGTATTCTATGTCATATAATCGGTCGAACGCAAACATACCACGGTCGAACAAGCATGCATAATAATCGGTACACTTAAGTTCTGGTCGAACGACCCAAAGGCACCGGTCGACCGACAACAGACAGAGAGTCCCAACTCACCAGCAGATACGCACTACCGGTCGACCGACAACAGACAGAGAGTCCCAACTCACCAGTAGATACGCACTACCGGTCGACCGCCACAAGGCATCGTTCGACCGGTGATGGTTAAAGTCGGGTACAACACTACATTCGGTCGACCGCCCGAAGGGACCGGTCGACTGTTGGTCGTTTTCCACCCCACGCCAGCCGAGGTTTTTCACGGAAACAACGCCGAAGAGGTCTCCGACCTCCCCGTCCGACCAACATAGCCCTCCCACGAGGGTTAGAAACCACAAAACCACACTAATGAGTCGACATACCTTAAGCAAAGACAACGAACCGCCGGAGCTCGCTCACGCACGTCGCCTCCGGTGACCTTCTCGCGCGACCTCCTCACGACGGAACCTCCGAGTCCTCTGGTGCCGCACAAGGAAAGAAGAGAGTGAGGGAGAGAAACGTAAGGAATGGAGAGAGAGATCAAAAAACCCAAACTTAAACCCAACCTTCCTTGCTACAGTGCCCGCAACCCTACACCCCTCATCCATCACAGCCCACTTTTCACGCACAACCCATGCCTCTACTGTGTCACCCCTTCCCCATGCAAACCACTCTCTCTAATCCGTGATTAACCCTAATCAAGGGTTAGGGTTCTAACACTTTAGGTCTTTATATTTGGAAGGGTAACTGCGTCCATAACATTTATTGCAGTACACCTTGCCAAACACAGTAAACCTGGAGTGCGGAGCTGGTGGCGGTCTGTCGTGGTATGATGGAGGAGATGACGTCGTAGGTGGTGATGGAGAATACACAGGTGGTGGTGGAGAGTACACCAGTGGAGGCGGTGGGCTACATATGGATGAAGACAATCCCTTATTCAAAATTTTAAAATTGGATATGTATAAAATTATAAAACGATAAATATCTTAAATTTAAATGTTAACATAAATAACGAAAAAATTACAATCTGATTAATATTGTAATGCAAATTGCTACATCAAAACAAAATTGCTATCTTTCTTGGTATAAACATTCAGATTTTGGAAGTGATATAAAATAGCATCGTTATTGTAATAAATACACCCCAACATTAAATTAATTTGTTTGCTCTAGAAGAATATTATGTACTACCTCTTATATGAGAAGTAAATTTCTTTTCATGGTAGCACATTTTGTTTATCAAACGTCTTATCTCATAATTTTATGGATGGTGAAAGAAAAAAATATAATTATTATTAAAGAAAATTCCACTGGTTTCCTTTAACATGCTTTACACTTTGATAGAGGTTTCTAAAATGTTTAAATCTACATTTTATTGGGATGATACACTACATGGTTAATGCATTATTGAAACTAGGCATCTAAAATGTTTTTTTCTTAAAATTTTTAGGTATGCAAGTACGTACCCTCGGTGCCTTGAGGAGCCGCCCCTGGATGGAGACGGTGGAGGAGAATACACTTGAGGAGACGGAGGGTTGTTTCCGGCTGCACCATCAACCGAATGATACAAGACAAATAACAAAGCAATCACACCCACCAATGTTGGTCGCCATGAGAGACCCATTGGTGTAGGTGGCGCTACTGGTAGTGATGGTTGTGGTGGTAGTAAAGGTCTACAGTACTGGTGATATTTATACGTAGAGGTTATTAAAGCACAAGTACGAATGAAATGCCACACACATCAAACAATATGTTTTGTAATGTTTACTGGTTTGTTATTGAAATAATGCATCTTCAAATGTTGAAATCATGTCTATGCGTTGATAGTTTTTGTAACGTCCTCAAACACAGCGGAAAATTTCAAATTTAAATCATACAATCAACGAGGACATTACGAAAGAAATACACACACTGGTGCACCAACATATAATATATATATGTGAACGAGTTTACAAAAGAATGTGATTACATCAAAAGATCATATACATAATATACACAAGTAATCACAACCACCTCAAAATATAGGGAAGCAGGATCAGGTCTCGAGCGCTCCCTCCGCCGACGCCACCCACCTAACGTCACTCTCGGCCTGAAAGCAGACAATGAATGCCTGAGTTTCCAGGAGGAAACCCAGTATGCCAAACCCTAACACATATCTGGACAGAATGAAATGTGCAAAGAAGCGTAAAACACCACAACTGATACACCCGCTAAGTTCCCGGGACCTCTCTCCCGGCCATAGCCTAACCACACGGGTCTCAATGGTCCTCTCACCCCAACCCACCAACACACGTGCACACAAGGCACCGCCGGTCCAAATCACGGCCAAACAACCCCCTCATTGCCTCAGTGTTACCGGAGCCACGGTTTTGCATCATTCGCCGGAGCCACGACTTTGCCTCATTCGCCGGAGCCACGGCCACAAAATCACAATCCACCTCCACGTGTCACCACTAATCGCTATAGGGCCGGAATGTCTGTGCCGTCGACCCAAAAGGGCCGGAGACCCGTTGCCTTCTAGCCAATCAATAGCAACACACACACAAAAACAGTGCAAACGGTCGAACGAAAATTGGCTTCCGGTCGACCGATCCTCACCCAGAGAACTGGCCCAACCGAAAAACCCGCCAAACGGTCGACCGACAAAGGGGTCCCGGTCGACCGAAAAGCACCAGTAGAAATCCATTTTCGCAAACAACAGTAAAACGGTCGAACAACCGAACCCTATCGGTCGACCGAAAACCACCAGTAGAACTCATCCAGAGTCCACACTTCACGGTCGACCGACACCACACGTCCGGTCGACTGACCATTAAGTTAACTTAAACGTCGGTCGAACGAGTCAAACAGGCGGTCGACCGTTTAGATGGTCAACGCCCCAACCGACATACAACAGTACTTTCGGTCGACCGGCAAAGGGGTCCCGTTCGACCGAAAATACACAGGACGTCTTTCTCTCGCTAAAATTGCACAACCGGTCGACCGCCGAAAGGGCATCGTTCGACCGGTGCGAGAGATTCGCCCAAAAAACACTACAACCGGTCGACCGAACCAAAACACCGGTCGACCGTTTATAGTTCAGAAACGGCTGTGCAGGTCCGACGAGCCCGAAACGGCCTACCGTCGACCGCTCTCACTCCCACACTAACAATAGGTGAGCTTGAAAGCAAGTTTGACATACCTTAAGGCTTGAAGAAGCCTTTGAAGAAGGACGGCGAGCTTTTCCATGATAAACCCAAACTCCGGCGAACACAACGATCTCTACGACGACTCCGGCGAATCCAACACTCCGATCCTCGCCTCCGCCAACACCGAAGAACCACAGAGGGAGAGAGAGAGACGAGTCTAGAGAGAGAGAGAGTGAGTGAGAGAGAGATGCAAACGAGAGAGAGAGAGAGAGAAACCAACCTTTATATACTTTTCTCCGACTCGATCTCAGCCGTCTATCTCAATCCATCACTAATCCTCTCCTAAACACAATTAAGAACAGTAAGCAAGGTTAGGATATAACAGTTTTCGAATTATCTTAATTCTAGGATAGGAATTTTCGTGTTGTATTCATGGTTGTCTTTCTTGATTGGGCAAATTACTTTATTTAAGAAGATTTGAGAAATTTATTGATAAATAATTTTTAATGCTAACTACATCATGCACAACACTATGAGATCACGTTATTGTTGACAGACTCCTACATAGAATATATTGCGGTGACTTTTTAGTAGGAATTCATTTGTAAACAAGGGGACTCGAATTTATATGCCTTTGTAAAACTTTGTTAACACACATTTTTTCAAATGTTTTTAAAGTTTAAAATAGTTATGCTATAATTTACAATTTCGATTGTTTATAAGATTATAATTAAGAGTACGAATTAAGCTCTTTGATTGATTTATAGTTTCTAACAACACCTTTCTTGATGTATAATGTGTTATCTGAGTCATCATGAATTCATGATCATCTTGTGCTACATTTTTAATAACAATTACCAAATTAATTCACTAAAAACAAAATTGGATTAGGTGGCAAAAAAATTTGGAGGTTTATAATCACAACATGGATACCACAATTTGGATGGTACATTCAATTAATGCTTTTCTAAGATTACACGTCGCTTAAAACTCAATTAACTTTACATAGTAATATCTCACGGTGACTGCAGCTGAACCACCCTTCCAAAATCAAAAGTCTTAATGACTGAAGTTTGTGACCTCCACTTCTTTGTTGCACTAATTCAAAATTCTTTGAGGTTGTTTTCTTTGAAACTTTCGTGGTGCCGATGTGACTTTTAACGTCTGTATATATGATTATATACAATTTTTTTTATTAACTAAAGAATAACTTGTCCAAACAGTTTCGCTACCGACAAGAAGCTTCCATGATCAATAATGCACTTCAAAAACGTATTTTAGTGGAGACATATGCAACTCTTAGCTATTAGGACATTGTAGGTCACGTTCCCGAAACAACAAAAAAGTCTAAAACAAATTATCAAAAGATAAGACCAGAGTGAACTAGAAAATTACTCATAAATACCCAAAATACGGTACACCATTAAATGGAGGATTCAAGTCTGGTTATATCAAGACAAGAAAAGGATGTAATACAATATAAAGACAACAACCTAAGATATAAGACTAGAGCATCCAATCTTGGGTACACTCGTCCTCGGTCGCCACCCACTCAACACCTAAGGAGATCCTGAAATGCAAACATGATAAAATGAATATACAATGCATATATAATGCATGCCTAGTATACAATGACATTATCATACTAGTATATCATGACATAAAAGAATGCAACAAGTAAAACCATCTTGGGTAGTAAGGAACACGACACCACCAACAACATCGGGTCCCCACAGGGACCTACTGCAGGCACATACGGTCTTACAAAGGTACACGACTAATCCCTACCTACGATCATCTCCGTTGCTATCAAGGTCGCACGTCCATCTCCATCGCCACACATGCTGGAGTAACAATGCAATGCATTGGGATCCATGATCCCTCAGGTGTACTACATAGGGTGTGGAATGAAACATAGTGCAAAGAAAAAAATATGACACAAGGGTGGCCGCATAACACGAGCCCACGCACATTCGCTCGATGGTCCCTGGGCAAGTGCACTCATCGCACCTACCGTCACCTCCAGGCTCACGCAAAAAGCGAGGACACGAGTTTATGAGGAACAATACGACACATGATAAAAAGGTAGGAAATCCAATCTGGGCCTAACAGTCGGTTGTTTCCTTCTGAATAAGGGAATGTTCAAAACAGAAGCACAAGTCAGTCGAACACTGGAGCCTAATCTTAAGTCATCAGTCGAACCAAGTCAAATGGCGATCGACTGTTTGGAAAGTCTATGTCAGGGTTCAACTAAACAAATACGAATGGTCGAACCAGAACCGAAACCTGTTCAATCGAAAATGTCAGTAACAACACAAGTATGGATTACTCTACAACTTGTCGAACGTTAAGGTAGTACACTTAAGTGAACGGTCGAACTAGGTCTAGGGCAGTCAATCATTTAGAATATCAAAGGGGTCTCGTCCGACCAAAAATAACAAGGCCTTCCCACACCCAGTCGATTGCCGACAAGCATCATTCAATCGGTGCTAGACAAAGTCTAGCAAATAAACTACAACCGATCGACCACCGACGATGTTAGTCGACCATTTCTCGGCAAAAGCCTGCCTACGCCAGGCACACCTGGCTACCATTCATCACCAGCGAGACCTCCAGCCTCCTGCGACAAACAAACTTGTTCACACGCCTTGTGTGAGCAACCTAATTGATCTTGGCATACCTATTGGCTTTTTGGCCTTAATCTATATTAATTTTGATGATTAATCAAACTAATCTTAATCAATCAACCTAATCAATCAAAGTGAGCAAACACGATCACATGCATTGGATACATACTTTTATACTTCAAATCATCTTAATAGGTTGGTAAAGATAATCAAGAAAATGAGCATTGGGACAAAGACATCAAGACTCAAGACTTGTAATCAAAGCTTTGGACCAAGACATGTAATTTTATATTTATTGAGTCCATAAGGTTCAATGTGAACTTGAGCACTAGGATTTTGTCCCGTCAATATTCGGTAAACCAGACCCTTCACGGTCAATCGAAACCTTTCCAGTTCGGTCCACCAAAAACCTATCGAACAACCGAATCATACCCATCGGTAAATGATAGGATGCTCTTTGGAATTGTCCTAACGGATGACCAAAACACCTTTGGTCGACCGAATAGTCTTGGATCATTTTTGGACTTTGCTCCAACAGTCCCATTTGAATCGAGCCTTTAAAACCCAATTGACTTGTCATAATTCGGACAACCGAATGTCTGTCGGTCAACTGAGTCCTTCTTGGCTTTAGGCGCCCAACGACTATTAACACGTGACACTTGACCGTTGTACCTAATGACTATTTGAGTCTTAACTGTCAGCGCAAAACCCGCATTAACTTTGGTCATCCAAAGTATACACGGTCAACCTAACTTGAGTAATCAGAGCCCAACCAATCTTATTGTCCAACTTGAAACGGTGAACGGAATGGAATTTGGTTAACCAAAAATTAATTGGGGGAATTAAAAATAGTTACTGGAAGTTGGTGAACGGTGATTCGAACCCTATTCGGTCAATCGTATACTTAGTTCAGACCAATACAGCTTTCTTATTTTGAACTACCATTCTGTTAACGGTCGATTGAACCTGCATAGAAATCTGCCCGAGCTTTAAGCAAATCCTTGCTTCTCATTAGTCCATATCCCGCCAACTCTCAAACGGTTAGTAGAGCTTGAAGGCTTATAAATAGGATCCCATTTGTTGGTTTTTAAACTCTTGAACACTCCCTATTGATCCTATACCCAAAGGCAAATCCACTTCATCTTCAAGCTCTCATTCTTCTACACTCAATCCAAAACTTCACCACTTGCATATCCATTCTATATCAATATCCAAGTGAGCACCAATATAGAGTGTTAGATTGTGATTCCATCTCCATATTTTAGAATCACCAAAGAGTTGTAAAGCTTTGCGTAAACTCCCTCTTGGGTTGTGAGAGGAGACATGAGCAAGGTGAGGTTGTTCGCGAGGCTCTGTGTTGTAAACAACTTAGATCTTAGCCCGGAACGGAGATCGGTTTGTGGAACTGTAAGCGAGGCTCAGGGGTTTGAGTGAGGCTTGCAAGGAGAACTAGGATCAGGGTGCGATGCTGAACCTCTCTAAACTCCGGTGTCGACGATTTTGTGGTTTGCAATTGTCTTTTCCCTTAATCTTTCACTTAGTCTTTTAATTCCATAATTAGCTTAGTGATTAGAGGGTCATTGATCCTAACAATACCTTCCTCATGCTCGCCAGAGTTTGCCGCATCCCTTGCACCCGAGTACCTCCGACAATCACCAAGTTGCTGGTCCTCCTTGCGCAAAGCTCTACCAACAACCACCACATCGTCGGTCACCGCCTTGCATCGAGCTCCAAGCCAGCCACAACTACATGCTCACAACTACCTCTGGACATGCCTTTGCCACACTCGACCTTTCTTCGCCTCCACCACCTCGGCTTGCAATTATGGTGAGCTCCTCTGACCTTGAAGAGGGAGAGGAAAGGAGAGGTGTGGTGAGAGGAGAGGAGAGGAAAAGAAAGATGAGTGTGTTGATTAGTAGCATATCATGCATCATATTCATGTTATATATCCTTTATTTTACCCCAATTTTGTGCTACTCGAGTTGTTTTTGGTAGTGTTTTAGGAATTAGGTAATAAAGAAGAGGAAGGGAGAAAAAAGGACCTAAATGTAACAACTATGAACTGATTTCGAAGGTTCTGGACATGTTTGTAATGCACAAGGACTGGATCACAAATCAAGAAGGACCCAAGTGAAAACCCAGAGGGTTCTCATGGTAAAGGACAAAATGTTGTGACACATGACTTGAATGAAATCAGTATTTCTCCAATTAAAATCAAAGCGATTCGTGTCAGTGAACCATGACAATTTTGGATGTGCAACATATATCTTAATACTTGAAATTTCTACCCTTTTTTATGATGGCAACCTATATCTTAATACTTGAAATTTCTAAATGTAAACCATGCATATAAATGCTCCCCCTATGGATGTGCATAGTTTTTTGTTCAATTTTAATCAAATTTCAAGTTATCTCCCTTTAATTATCTCTCCCCCTTTGACATCCATCAAAAACAAAATTAAACATGGAATTTTAGGATGTCTTGTAATAAAGTTGCTCCCCCTAAATTTTGCACTTCATTACCCTATGTATATGATATTCATTAAGCTCCCTTTATCAATATGAATAGGATATTGCAATTTAGTTCAATTCTATTCTTCCCATTTAACATCAAACACATATGACAAATATGCATGTGATGTTTTAACTCCCCTTTTGACATCCATCAACAAATTTTCCACTTAAGCAATGGATGTGTTTCAAATTTACAAGATATGCAATGAATCATATTTCAATTAGGCATCAAAATCATTTTTCTTCCCTTTTTTAATGATTTACATGAAGCATATCCGAATTGATCAAAGAATGCGATAAATATATGACAATTAAGCATTCAATTTATCCTAGATTAGAACCAATCTTATATGAATGTAGAGGATAGATAATTTTACCCAACTTGATCATTGTATTGGTTCCAATATTCTTTCGGTAGTGCAACCAGCTTTGAATTTGATTTTGCAAGCTTGCCCGGTCACCACCGATCTCCCTCTTCAAGAACCTACAAGTGTAGATTTAGGTACCCAAACAACTTTGGGTCCTTGAACATTAGCTTTGGGAACCCAAACCATTTTCGTTTTAGAAGCCCACACACTTAAAGAACTATGATTCACAAAAAATGCTTTCCATTCAAAGTAGTGTGAATAACATGGTTTTTAACATAAGAAGCCTTATATCCTAAACCATGTTTATCCAAAGATTGTTTTTGACTACCTAATAGCATGTCAAGCATTTTAGTTCCATCAGTGAATCCTTTTAGATATTTTCTAAGTTGAGCATTTGATGCCTTAAGATCTACTTGTTTATCATGAGTAGGTGTTGCTTTTGGACTATCAAGCTTTAATACATCTTCTTCATGTCTAGCAATCACCTCATTCTTTTCATGCATAATTGATTCAATTTGTCTTTGGAGATCATTTATCAATTTTCTTGCATTCCTATTTTCGTCACAAATGATCTCATATTGTTTAACTAAGTCATGAAATGCATTGAAGCTCATCATGTGTATATGTTTCATCATTAGCACTAGAATTTGAGCTATCACTATAATATGACTTAGTTGAGCGTGAATTTGATCTAGTAGAACAAGAGTTAGAGTCTACCTCACTTTGTTTATCTTCATTAGCCATGAAGCATGAATGGGCAACCTCTCTTCTACTTTGCAAGGAGGAGGATGATGAAGATGGTGATGATGAGTCATCCCATGTAGCTTTGCGAGCCTCCTCATTCCTTTCTCTTCTCTTGCTCTTCTCCTCTCCATTCTCTCAATTTTCTTCTCCCTTTCTCTTCTCTCATTTCCACTCTCCTTCTCCTTTTCTCTCTTCTCACTTCTCCTTCCTCTTCTTTCTCTTGTTTCTTCCTTATCCTTCTTGAGGAATTTGAAGAAGTTGTTGGCTAGGACCTTAATGTCCTGATCTTATACTCTCCTCCTTGGTTCATCAAGATTTGCATGCAATGCCATGGTCAGATTCTTCTTGTAGGCTTCCTTCTCCTTTTGATGACTCAATTGGAGCTCATCAGCCCTGAGATTTCCAATTAATTCCCCCATCTTTAGTTGGGATAGGTCATGAGCTTCTTCAATAGCAACCACCTTATCTTCCCAATCGTTTCTTAGCGACCGGAGGAATTTCCTAGTCATCTCCCCTTCATTGATTTTTCGTGCAAGAACCAAAAGAGAGTTAGTGATATCGGTGAAGCGAGTGTTCATTTTTCTTATGTTCTCACCGATATGCATAGAAAATATCTCATATTTACGCATGAGGAGACTAATGCGAGTTTCCTTAGCTTTGCTATCACCCTCATGATGCATTTGCAATCTATGCCATATTTCAAATGCACACTCACAACCCCTAATTCTATTCACCCTTATTAAGGTTACAATAAAGAATGTTCATAATTTATGAGTTCATCTCCATTTCTTTCATTTTGACCTAGAAAGTGAGGTAATTCATCTTCATTTGGGGATGTGTAGGGATTTTGAAGGAAAATCCAATACTTAAGGTCATTTCAAATCAAGAATATTTTCATGCTATTATTCCAATAATCATAGTTAGACCCATTAAGCAAAGGAGACCTAGTTGTGCATAATACCTCTGTATGATTAGATGATGTAGATGTCATGCTAAAAATACGATTAAGTATGCAATTTAGCTCACAAAGCTCTGATACCAAATGTAGGAATTATGTATGGCTTACTTCTAATCATTTTTAAGGATAATTACCTACTTTCTTAACAATCAAAGATGCACAGTGGAATTTAAAACAAAGCAAGTAAGTAACGAGGAATATGCAAACCACCATGGACTCATGGATTTTTATAGAGGTTCTGAAAGGAATGTTTTCTAAAAGTTTTACTTTTATATGTCAATTATTATGAATTGGATGTGCAAACATTTTGTTCCTTGATTATGGTATTCATCTTTTGGAAGTGTTAATGAAGAGGCTCTTGGTCCTTAACCGTAGAGCTCTAAAAGATAATGGTTTACATAAATCAAAAGTTATTCACAATCATGGTAATTAACATGGAACATTAATCACCGAGATAAGATTGTCGTGTTGGTCATCGATTGTTGTAGCTCTACAAATAATTGACGACACGAGTATATAAAAGATGAAAAGATTACTTTTATATATTGAATAGACCTAACAAGTAAAACATTATGGAATTGTGTTTCGTGTCATTAATGTTTTACTGTGTCTTGGATTCTATGATATGAGACATATCTTTTCACTCAAGAAGTGCTTAATTTGATTATTGTCAAAAGCTATCAATGAGTATAGTGATAAAGACAATAGTTGGTTTAACATGACTTGTGCTGGAATAGATAGCTAGTCAAACGATTATCGTTGCCCCTTTTAATTGAGTGATGATATTAGTGGGTCCCTTTATAAAGCAAAATTATAATGTGCACAATGTAACTTGAGTTAAGTTACATAGTTATAATTAGCTTAAAGAGATCAAGAAATGAATATAATACAAAGGTGACACATTTCTACTTTGTATATATTCTTAATATCATGAGGCAAGAGACGGACACAAGTGGTGCACTTACATCACTAAATGGATCGTGTTTTGGTTCAGGTGGAACAAAGACATCTATGCTAATTGTGTAACTATAATGTGTAGCTAGATACCGCTAATAATTTGAGATATTAAGTGTTTAATATCACTGCCAATTTAGCTTAGATCCTCCTATAGGTCACACCACAAAACTGGGAAACAAGAAGCTTGATTTTGAGTTCATATAATGTGTCGGGTTTCATGTGAAAAAGGGACACATGTGGTGAACAAATAAAATCAATATGTCATGAGAATTGACATAATTAGAATCATAATAAATTCATATGAGGTGTGTATATTATGGGGTATAATAATTTAATATTACATAAGATATGAATTTGCTAAAAACCCCAAATGATCAAATTTTGTTGGAAATAAATCCAAAATTTGACAAAGGCAAAATCGGGGTCAAACACGGTGAACCGTTCTGGGTTAGGTCGACCGGGGTATCTTCCGGTTGGTTAACCGAATGGGTAACGAGTAAGCACAATTGGTTGACCGAAATTCTCTAGAGTGCCTGGACAATCGATTTCAATTTACCGAGTGTGAACTGTCAACCTGTCAACCGAGAAAATTATTTTCGGTAGACCGAAGGTGACACGGCCATCCGATGACTTTGCTCGAGGAGAGATTTTGGTGAGTCAACGGTAGACCGAAGAGAAGACGTGGTTTGTCTGAATTTTTCCAGATAATTTTTCTCATGCGGATTCGGTCGACCGTCTATTTCACGGTGCATCGAACATGTGTTATAACCGAATGGTTCGGTTAACTAAGAAAATTTCTCGGTTGATCGAACAGTGCGATTTCTGCCTGAATTATTAAGAGATTAATTAGATCATGAGTATGATTAATTCCAGATTTAATTAAACATTTTTAGGGTGCTTATGTGGCAATTTGAGATTATTTTAATATATGTAGGATTGCATAATATTAGAATAAACACAAAGTAATGTACATAAAATTATTGAAAGTATGAAATTGATCTTGTATGTTGTATTAATTTTTTTAAAATATATACATAGATGGGGACACAAAATCCTACAGCTTCAACCATCCGCCTACGTCCTCTCTATCAATCTCTGCTCGGCACTTCGAGCTCTGCTCACAATTCTCTATCCGCTCCCCGTTCCGGGCCGGGAGACAATGTCTTTTACAAGTCTTCAAACTTGCGAACAACCCTCGCCGAGTTTGGCTTCTTCTCTCAAAATCCGAGAGGATCACTTTGGGCTCTCACCGAAGTCTATACTCTTGTCTTGGGCTTTCAGCAAGACCCTTACTACTTTGACAACAAATGGAGTGGAACAATACTCTCTAAACTTAAGCACACTTGAGTGAATAAGGAATTAAGACTAAAGTGTGAAGGTTTTGAGCTTGTGAGTGTTTGGAAATTTCTCTCTAATGTAGGAGACAAATAATAGTGGAAGAGTTGTTTAAACAAGGTTTAGGCAACTCTATTTATAAGCTCTAGGAAGGTTATAGCCGTTGGGGATTAAAAGGTAAGTTGTTGTGTAAGAAACACAAAACAGTGAAGTGCAGGTCATAGTTCATAACAAATTCGGTCGACCAAATCAGGCATACAGGTCGACCGGTCAGTCAAATCTGGCTATCACTTAGGTTCACTTAAGTAAATGGTCGAACTGAATTCGGGATCGGTCGATCATTTAGAGGGGTTTGCTCTGGAAAAGGATGGATCAGTCAAACTAAACGAATGGTCGATTCAACTGGAAATTTCCAGGCACTTTTGGGTTCAAGGAGAAAATGAGTTTCAGTCGACCTAACTTTAGGAGACGGTCGATCGGAAAATTCCAGAGTGTTCATGGTGACCAAATATTGTTTGATCGGTCGACCGTTAGGAAAATATCGGTCGACCGGAAGTTTGGTAAATTTGGGGTTTTGGGAAATCCGACCGTTGTAGAATACGACAAGTCTAATGGTCATTTGACACGTGTAAACGGTCAAACAAAGAGGTTCAAATGGTCAACCGATACAACACTTAGGCTAACAATATTAACAGACCCAATCGGTCGAATGAAGAACTCGTTCTGGTCGACCGATTTGGCACTCGCAGATTAGGTTTGGTTAAGTGTTTTTCGGTCCTAGTTTGGGTGATCTATTGAAGTCCAAATGTTATGAAATTTTGTGTGTGACTTCTATAAAGAACCTGGTGTGTGTTTGATTAGTTTTTTGCTCAAGTATGCTCAAGTACACATAGTTCCTAAGACTCAAAATAAATTAAGATTATATGTCTTCAAATGAGCTTTCTTACATGTCTTCACTTGATTTCTTTTCTTTCTTGAGTCTTGATGACCTTTAGAGGTTACCACACTACAATATATATGCTATGCAATAAGTGTGCTAATCTACATTGATTACAATTAAGATTAGGTTGATTAAATCATCAAAACATAGATTAAGGCAAAAATGTCAACAATTGGAACACTCCTAGACTATCAGATGTAATTTAAAGTCATCCGATTATTCCCAGATTAATCCAAACCATGTATTAGTCTATATATACCATTGTAATCATTCATTTCCCTCTTCTTCTGGCTTCTCCATTAGTTTTCGGTTTTATTTTGTTGTTGCTTAGTGTAGTTGGAGGAGAAGAAACATACTTTGTAATCATTTCATTTAAATCAAGTGTGAGTTTTGTTCTTCAAATACTTGTCTTTCGTTTGATGCAATTTCTTTGATGTTGTGGTTTGTTTAATCTTGTTTTTAGTCATTTCCATTATGGGTTCGTGTTATTTTTATGTTTTCTTTAGGGTAGAGATGAGTAGAGAGTAGTCCATCCCCATGGGGGGGAGAAGAAGGTGATTTGATCATGTGATGGATTAATGTGTGTGTTAATCTTAATCCTTTGAGCCTTACATGATTTCCATAACCATCTAATGGGACTTCACTCTTATCTTTGATGTGCTAATGCTCTTGAATGAAGCTTAGCACATGCTTAGATTAGTGAGCCTATTTTATGGGGAATGATGAGGTTAAGATGAGGATGGAGTGGAAGAGGGAAACAAGACTTGTGCATGCATGTGCTCATGTTGGCTTTATCCAAATTTATGTCTTGTATGTTTTAATGATTGTGATAAATCTTATTTCATGTGGAGACGTAGTTGGATTTGAGTCATTATGCATGCGAACATATTTGCTTCATTTCAATTATTGTCTTGTATGTTTTAATGATAAGGTTTTATCTTATTTCATGTTGAGGCAAAGTTGGAATTGAGTTTTATGGATTTCATGTATGAAATGTTTTAATGAGCACATTTGAACACACACAAAACACACATTTTCGTATTCACATTCTTTTTCTACCCCTGAGGGGTTTAGTTTTCTTTGATTGTTTTTCCGATTTCTTTTGCATTGTACTAAAGTTTCGATCACATCTCTCTCTCTCTCTCTTCTTCTCCCCCACTCGAGTATCGTGAATCCGACTCACGCGCGCTCCCTATGGACCGACCTGTATTTGCCACCGCTTCAACGAGGTCGTGCACTTGCGGTATTTTAACTGATTCAATCAAGTGAGTGTGTGCGTGTTTCTCTTGTAACACCACACACCTACCAATCATGCAAGCCCATGCTTCCACCATCCCTCCATCACCCCCACCATATCTCCACCATTCCTACCCCATGCAACCAAAGTCAAAGCACAGTTTAGCCTTATTGCACTCCAATCCATTCTTAAGCCATCTTAATCCAATCCAACAATTCACGTTCTCTTAATTTCCTACAACCCAAGATTACCCACATTACAACGAATTAACTTTAGGTTAGGACTTAACATTGTAAGTTAAAAAGAACATGACCCAGTTCCTCAACCATGGTTGTGTTTAGAGGTATGTTCGATATAGAAAGTTCTATAACGTTCTATGAACTTGAAGTTTATCTTTTTAATACACTAGTGCAGAATAGTGAATAATTGTTGCCAAATACACGTCGGTCACCCATATAGCCGACGTCTATCGGTATAGACATTTATTTATAAAGCTGACATCTATAGGTTCCTCTAGACGTCGGTTTTTTGCATAATGTTTTACCCGACGTCTATTAGGCGACGTTTATTCATCACGTCTAATAGGGTCCTCTAGACGTCGGTCATATCATATAGCCGATGTTTATGCCCCATTCATCTAGACGTCGGGGGTATAGGCTATGACCGATGTCTATAGGTATGATAGAAAACTAATAGTTTCATTTTTTTCTTTTGTTCCAACAAAACCTCCATGATCGTTCTCCGACAAAACCCTAGTCGGCCCCCTCTGCGACTGTTCTCCGACCAAAACAACACCTCCGTGACTTCAGCTGCCACCGTAGCCATATCCGCGACTCTGATAACCCTCCTCCAAGACCCTGACCTCTTCTGCCTCTGCAACCGTGACCCACAAACTTGGGGTACATTATCATGCCTTGTCTGATTCTCCACCCTGTGATAGTGTTTTATCGGGTTTTTTTAACAGTGTTTGGTTCATTTTGGTTGGTTTGATGTGGATTTGAGGTGGATCTTGATTCGACGGAGATCGGGTTGAAGACGAAGGAGGGCGTCGTGCTTGTTGGTTCATGCTTAAGTTGGGATTTGATTTGTTTTGATGCTTGTTTGGGATTTGGGTTATGGAGCTGTTTTGTTTTGGACAGTGATGTGATTTGGTTTGATTTTGTCGTGGTGATTATATATTGGATAGTGATCTAATGCCATTGGTCCTGTTTAAATGTGTATTGGTGTCGTGAGGCTTAATGGTTTATTATGTTTTATTTTGGTTTTAGAAGCAGAATAGAAGTTTGTCTTCATAGGCTCAATTTTAAGTAACAGGAGAAGTATAACCTAGCACCGATTGCAATATTTTGGAAGTAATTAAGTATTTGGCTACTATCTAATCTCGAACTTTGATTTCGTATATTGAATAATATACAAGAGCATTTGTGGTTCATTCTCGTATATTGAATAATATACAAGAGCATTTGTGGTTCAATTCCATCATTTGTTGGTTTGTGCTTTGTTTCTCTTTGTGAATTTTGTGGTGTGGAATTTAGATTTTTAGAGGAATTTCAACTTTGAACAAGAAATTCTTGTTTTTGGTGGTATAAATTGTTGAAGATGAATTGATTTGTTCCCTTGAAGTAATACATGCTTGAAGGTGTTGTGCATGGACATAATTAAAAGCTATTTGTACTTCTGATTAAAATATGTTAATGCTAGAATTATTGTTTCGTTTTTTCTCTCAACGAACTTATATAAAAACTAAACCTAGAATTCTAAGTTAATTCTGAACCAAACTAAGAGTAGTATTTAATAACTTGAAATTCGGTTAGTGTAAACAAGTCACTAATAATGCATTATTTAACTAAGTTCACTACCAATTTGAAGTTAGAAAAATAGAAATATCATCCACACATAATATCTTCTATCTTTACCTAAGCAACCAACACCAATCACAAAAACAAACACTATTTTGGTGTTGTGTGGAAGTTTGAAGGGTTTGGATGTAGTGTGTTTGTGATGAGTTGGGTGGAATTGAGATCAAGTTGGTGGTCTTGTGCCGTTATACATTTTTCTATTAAATTATTCTTCAGTTTCATGTCAAATCTGTCTATCTTAATATTCGTAGTTGAATGCATGATGAATATCAATTTTGAATTCATTCATATGCATATGATTGCATGGTGGTGTTTCGGTTGACATGTCATGTGGCTGTATGTATGGTTTTAGTTGAGCCACTTAGGAAAGAGCTACCTAACGGGCAGCGTGGAGCCACCTGAGTGAGGAAAGGGCTGCCAGTCGTTAGTGTGGAGCTACCAGGTGTGCGTCTAACAAGTTGATTGATAGATTTCAGAAGCACGGGATGTGGTCGAATCTAAATGGGGGTCCAGATTATTATGCATGCATATTAATTGTGATACATGTTTCCTGATTGTGCTCCTTGACTAAATGCCATGTTCTGTGTTATTTTCCATATGATTGTGATTCTGATCGATTGACGGTTGGAACTTGTGGGTTGTCGAGCTCACAAATTATTGATTATATTTTTCAGATTAATTATGGACCTATCAAATTATGGATTAAATATCATAGTGCGCATGGGTCAGGGTCGTGGATAGTATTAACACATTGAGTTCAGGTGGGTTAGCACTTGTCTGGGCTCGCGACGTTAAAAATGGTATTAGAGCGTTACGATCCTCGGAATTATTCGGAGTTGGATTTTGGTTGAATGTAGATTAGAAAATTGTAGGAATATCAGAATCAGTCGGAATTGGATATGAAATAGAAAATTTTGACTGGATTGGAATTTGAGAATTTGGATTTAGAAGTATCAATTATTGATTTGAATATGAATTTTGAATTATTTGGATATGAGTTCAAAATGTGAATGCCGACTTGGTTGGTTTGCTATCCAAATTATTAATAAATAGTTGGAGATGAAATTTAGATTTAATGAGAGTTGGATTCAAAATTATGTTTTGATTTGGACCAAATTGAATTTAAATTTGAGAATCAATCATGACATGATTGGATTTGGATTAAACATTTTTAGATATGTAGAGTTTATTTTAATACAGATATGTGAATTTCAAACGATATGATACTGAATTCAAATTTCGAGGATAAAATTTCTTTAAGGAATAAACAGGCAGCGCGGAGCCACCTGAGAAAGGAAAGGGCTGCCTGATTAACATCATTTCATGCATTCATTTGTATCTTATATCCATTATCCTGAACCTAGACAATGCTACGTAATGAGTTTTATGTTTGAGTTTCAAGAATAAACAAGTTTGAAGAGAAGATGCATAAAAGGACCTAAAAGCAAAAAAAGGACTGAGTTTCAAGACTTGGAGACTGAGATGCAAGTGGGAAGGAACCGGATGTAAGGCCAAAGGACCAATGAGAAAATCAAGAAACTCCACACTATCATGGGGAGTATTTTGGCAATTTGATTCGGCCTTAAACTTCAATATTCCACTTGGGTGCATCACACACGAAGAAAGCAATCCAGGAAAGCCCACACAAAATCCAGACCGGATCCAAACCCTGTAGACTGCTGATTGGCGGTCGGGTTTGGTCCAAATCCGACAGGCTTCAGGCGGATCATGTATAATTGTGTGTTATGTCTATTTTGGGTATTGTATTAGTCCCATACCGGGGTATTGTCCCGGATTACCTTTTCCTATGACTATAAATAGAACTCTTCGTCCTCCTTTCTATCCTATCTCCTCTTTTGGTGGCTATTCTCTCTACTATGAGTAATGCCTTGAAGCAAAACTCTGGAGAGGCTACTTGTAATTGAGTGAGTAATAATAGATGTTTTGTTAAGTTTTGTTAATATTGCCTCTTTTCAATTTGTGCATACTTAGTTAACTTGTTTGTTTTAGTCTTCTTAGAATTAGTTTAAGCATGTTTTCTTTTCTTAGTATGAATGTTAGTTTAAATATGTGTGAGTAGTTCCATCCCCCTTTGGGGGTGGAGTAGATGTTTATACATGTTATGTAGATGGAATGAATGCTAAATATTGTTGTATGTGAGAAATGTTAGTATGCTTGTTTGAATTAATAAGAACTCTTAACTTGATGGTTTCTGTCATAATGTTTAGGTACATTCCATGCTTATTTATGTTCTTAATAAAAAACTTGTTATGCTCATTTTAATCACCTAGGTTAGTGCTTTGAATGATAGGTCTTGCCATATGTACTTCTTATGCATTTACAAACACTAACTACACTTGAGCTTATTGTATGCATTCACCATACTTATTTCATGTGTACACACACTCCACCCCTTAGGGGTTTTTCCATTCCTGATTTCTATCTTCTTTTATTAGTCGCTTAGTTTTAGTTCGTTTTGTGCATTCATTTCCTACCTTGTTGCTACTAGTTTAGTGTAGTTTAGTTTAATCAATCTTTCTCTCCTTTATTTGATTGACATCATTTCATGCTTATATTTGTACCTTATATCCATTATCTTACACCTAAGCAATGCTATGTGACGAGTTTTATGTTTAGTTTTCAGAAATAAAGAGGTTTGAAGAGAAGAGCCATGAAAGGACCCAAAAGCAGGAAAAAAGGACCTAATTGTGAGACCTGGGGACCAAGATGCAAGGGGGAAGGACCTGATCGTAAGACAGAAGGACCTAAGAGCAAAACAGGAAACTCCACACCATCATGAGGAGTATTTTGTCAATTCGATTCGGGTCGGAGCTCCACTAAACCAACCAGATGCATCTAAGACCAAGAAACACTTCAAGAAAAGCCCACAAAGAAAACCAGGCGGATCTAAACCTTATAGACCGCCAATTGGCGGTCTGGAACCGCTAATTGGCGGTCCATTTAGCCCAGAATCCATCTAGTTTTCTGTAGCACGTGTATTAGTGTATTCTTAGTGTATTTTTGGTATTGGTTTAGTCCCACATCGGGGGATTGTCCCGGATTAGTTTTTTCCATGCTTATAAATAGAACTCTTCACCTTCCATTGTAATTACCCATTGTTTGGTGGCATTCTCTCTACTAAGGAGTGAGCCTTGAAGCAATAACTCAAGGTGGAGAAGGATGCTACCTTCAATGTGAGTCATTGTTAATAAAAGTTTATTTGTTTGTTTTAATCTTGTCTTGTTATGTTGCTTGTTTTGTGTGGTTTGTTTTACTTTGCTTAATTTCTTGTTTAGTAATTTCAGTATCTTAGTTAAATGTTTTCTTTGCTTAGTCTAATCAGTAGTGTAATGAGTAGTGAGTAGTTCCATCCCCATTTGGGGGGTGGAGAAATATGTGATATAATCATGTAGTGTATTAAGTGTGTTATTTTCATCCTTTGAGCTTTATATGATTTCCATAACCATCTAATGGGTCTCACTCTTATCTTTGATATGCTAATGCTCTTGAATGAAGCTTAGCTTATGCTTTGATTAGTGGACCTATTTTATGGGGAATGATAAAGTTAGGATATGGATGAAGTTAATGTTGGAAACACAATTTGTAGTGTATGTACTCTTGTTGCCTTTTCCTTAGCTAATGTCTTGTATGTTTTAATGATGTAGTCATCTTAATTCATGTAGAGGCATAGTAGGGTCTAGTCTTTATACTTGAGTTCATGTAGCTTCATTCCAATCATTGTCTTGTATGTTTTAATGATGTAGTCTTATCTTAATTCATGTAGAGGCAAGATTGGATGTAGTTTTATGATTTCATGCACTACATGTTGTGAGGAGCTTAATTGAACACACACACACACACACATCTTTATGTTCACATTATTTCTCTACCCCCTTTGGGGCTTAGTTTTATTGCTTATCTTCATTTCCTTTTGCATTTCATTTCAGCTTTGTAGTTTAGATTAGTGTAATACATCTTTCTCCCTTCTTTTTACCTCTCGCCTTCGAATAAACCAAGTGTCGACACACCTCCCAGTGGACGACCCGTATTTGCCACCGCTTCAACGCGGCCGTGCACTTGCGGTAGAAATATAAAACGATCAATCAAGTTTTTGGCGCCGTTGCCGGGGAGGTGCTCTGTCCAGACCTTGGTTTGGACGATTCGAGGGGTTTTTAATTTTTTGTTTCCAGTGTTTCTTAGTTTCAGGGAACCAGCACATGAAGGGGAGGCTACTGAAGAAGTTTGAGGAAGAGAAACCACAAAAGGACCGCCAATCAGCGGTTAGAGCCCGCCAATTGGCGGCCTGGTAAGGGTTTCCTGCTCCAATTTTTTTGTGGTAGTTAGTTCTGTAATTGGTGTTATCTGGGAGTCCAATTTTGCATGCTGTGACTTCGTGTTTGCTCCCAGATCATTAATCACTCCCCCTTTAATCAACTTGGACCATCAAACTCAAAGCAAAAGATTAGACTTCTTGCCATCTAGGTCATGCATCATATGTAGACCTTGCATGCATCTTTCTTTTCTTTGCTTTACATTTTGTCGTTGATTGCTGGAGCGAGGTACGCATTCCTTATCACTCATTCACGCATTAGGACATTCATTAGTGAGTAAGGTTTGCATCGAAACAAGAGTGAGGTGAGTGCTTGTTTGGTGAGTTGCTTGCTAGCCTAAGATTTCAAAACATCTTTAAGGGGCATCACCTATAGACTTCAAAGATAAGGTGGGGGATTTCATCACCCCTCCCTTAGCCCCAAAAAGCACACTCAAGTAAAGCCTTAACTAAAAGCAAGTAGACATTGGCCCTAGGAATTCGGACGCACTAGGAGAGTAATCTAGTTGAGACCGCCATGACCTGATCGGCGTTGCCTACCTTGTCGATAGTAGGAGGTACTGGATCTCCGGATCTGGTATCACTTGCTGGGCATTGTGGTCCTCGTTGTAGGGAGGTGAGGCGTGTCGAGGCTAGTGACCTCGAAGTTAGGCGTCGTCTAGCCTAAGGACCCATTGCCTTACATTGTTTGAGCCATGCTTGCTAGTTAGGCTTCTACCTTCACCCTGTACCCTCGCTAGCTCTAGGGATTCTTCCCTTCTCCTCTGAGTCATCTTCTTCTCACCTTCTTCTACGTTATAGTCTCCTCCCCTTTACACTCTCTGTTAGCGTTTTAGGGTCGAGTCGAGCACTTTTTGCGAGCTTAGCCTCGTGGTGGTGAGAGTGATCGACTCGAGAGTTTTTCTTGAGATGGATGGTTACATGGGCGACCATCCATATCATTGTTGGGACCAGGACAATTCTCCCTGGTACTCCGGACCCATGCAACCTGGGGTGGCTCAGACTAACACCCCGTATGGTTGGGATGATCGCAATTTTGTGACTGAGCAGTCTTCATATTGGGGTAACATGAGAGAGGCACCGACTGCTAGACCACAATCTAGTTATGCCGGATCATATGCTGGTCAACAAACTGAGACATTACAACAAACTTTGGCCTCTTTCATGCGTATGGCAGACGACATGAGTGCCCCGGTGGCTCCAGTAGCCGTACCGTGCGACTGTTGTGGGTTGAGTGGTCATGTTATCGGGGAATGTCCTTATGTTCCCCCTGAGCCTGAGTATGAGCACACATTTTCCCAAAATGCTCATTATGACCATTACACATCCGCGTACAACCCGAGAGTGATGGATTCATGGGGAGACAAATCTTATCCAAATTCTTATACCTCATTTTCACCCCCGTATCCTCCTCCCGAATACCCAGAATTCTACCAGCACCCCACTCCAAATCATTGGACTCATTCTCAGCCCATCAATACCCAACCACAAAATTTCCCAAGCTCTGACTTGGACCTCATCGTTGACCGCATACCTGATTCCTTGAAACAAACTTTCCTTACGTTCATGGAAACCACTCAACAGTCCATACAAAATATGACACTGCAAGTGAGTCAAATGTCGCAGAAATTACGTGAATGTGAGGAAAGTAACCTTTCTTGTCAACATGAGGATTCTTCTTTTGATATCGAACCACCACCACATCCACAAATTCAAAGCACAACCTTTCAAAGTCAAACTCCTAGTCAGTCTGAGGGACTTGGGGTTTCAATTCACGATCACTTAGTGGAGGATTCGATTCAAATTGAGCATAACTTGGACCAGTTCTATTATGAGTCGGCACAGGATTGTGCCTTACCTTTTTGTCCCGTGGCCCTTGAGCCACATGATCTTCATTTTGATCCTCTTAAGGACCCACCTCTGGTGGAGCAAGAGCTCCCTAGTACCCTCAATTTCAAACAACCTGATGAGAGTTTGCCTCTCACTATTGTTCCTGATCATCTTGGAAATGATGGAACATCAAACAACTACATTGCTCATGAGGGTATTAGGAGTTCCTTGGAGGATACTTTGGGTATGAGACCCACTTCCTGTTCTCCTGGTGAGTTGGACATGCATAACGAGGTGCTTGACCTCGTTCCGACCCACCAGCCTGTTGGTTGGAGAGTTTGGATTGATGATCATAACTTCAGTTCCGCAACGGGAGATATTTTTCTTCCGTTGCCCCTTATTTCCCAAACTCTTGAGAGGTTCAAGCTCTTTCAGTTTGATCCTTTGAATGAGACGCCTTTGCGTCCAATTCATGAACCTCTCATTTCATCTGGTGCTCTTTGTGAAGGGGGCCCACGCATGCGTATTCTGGCCCCGCGTGGTGTCATGTTCCCTTTCCAAGTGCATTGACCCACTCTTGAGGTTCCCATTTGATGTCTTTTGACAAATGAAGATGGGAACTTATGTTTGTACATAGTTATATAAAAATAAAAAAAAATAAAAAAAAAGGAAAAAAAAAAGAAGTACAATAAAAGACTCCTTCAGTGAGCATTGATTGTTGTGAGCCCCAACCCTTGTGTATTTGGGCCCCATTTCTTTCACGTATTTGTCTCCCTTCTTCAGCTTCTCACAGGTTTTGAGGGAATTTGGGTTTGTGTCCATCAACATGACCCCGAACGTCCCTTTGTACTTCATGTTGGTGAGATCGTTCCTTTTTCATGCATGTATCCATGTAGTATCTTGTTCACATTCATTGAGGACAATGCATGAAGTAGGTGTGGGGGGGTGTTTTACGTGTGTACATAGTCGAGTCTTTTCTTTTGATTTTGTTTTCTTTTGTTTGCATTGTTAGGGTCATGTTAGTGTGCTGCATTTAATATCGATATATTTGCTTGCCATGATCCTTGGGTGACTTGTCTTCTTTTGCTTGCCTAGTGCTTCAAAATTTTCACATTTCTTTCAAAATCTTCATGTGTTTTCGAAAGAAAATGTTTTGTGGGTTTTGCGTGTGTTTAGCATGTGCAAAACCGTTGAGAGGCAAAGTAAAAAGAAAGCTCCCAAAATTGTCTTGAACTTGATGCATTAGGATATCTAGTACGTGGCTTTAGGATTTATCGAGTCGTTAGGATGCACCCCAGTTTTCCCTTGGGGGTGAGTAATCAGTGGGTTTCAGTGCTCAAACATTTAAAGAAGTCCACCCTGAACCTAGTGAGTCAAATAATTCGTGTTTGTTAATTTAGGAAGTTTGTTGTAGTCAAGGGCCCTTAATATCTTTTTGTGAAACTTAAGTGTAGGGGTTTTGGTTCCCATGTAGATAAATGAATAAATAAGTGGTGTTCTCTCTTCTCGCACGGCTCCTATCACTCGGGAAAGTAGGTCTGAGGGGACTTTGTGCCTGGTGCTTTCGAGTCATCTGACTTGGGATGCACCGACCGAACTCCCGTTACACGGGTGGTAGGGATTGCCCTATGTGGAGATGTGGGGAAAGGTGTACATGATAGTGTAAGTCCTCATGGGCAATGATGCATGGAACCTGACCCTGGGAGAATGAAGCTCCAACTAATAAAAAGTAAAAGAAAAAAAAATGTGAAAAAAAACAAAAAGAAAAAAAAAATGATAATGCAAATAAGAACCAAAATGGACTTGACACTTTGTTTCACATTCAGAAGTTAAGGTGGCCCATGTCTTTCACTTAATTCCTTAGTTAACTCTCACGAATAACTCATTAGGCTAGGTGTGTGGACTGATTACATATATAGAGTCGACCCGTAGTATTACCGCATTCCATGATCGACAAAATAAGTCCAACGAGTCGTGTAGCTAGATTGATTAATGCATCTTGTTCGGATTTTGTGGGTATATCCGCTGAAAACCCTCAGGAGACACCACTCCTCCTCCTTGGCAACAAGGAGGTTTAACGGCTTGTTGCACGTGCTAAGTGCAACCGTGATTCCTACGAAAGTGAGTTTGGATTTCTTGTTTTTCGTATGCTTTTTCCTTTCTTTGTTTTGCTCGAGACTAGCAAAAACTTAGGTGTGGGGGTATTTGATTGACATCATTTCATGCTTATATTTGTACCTTATATCCATTATCTTACACCTAAGCAATGCTATGTGACGAGTTTTATGTTTAGTTTTCAGAAATAAAGAGGTTTGAAGAGAAGAGCCATGAAAGGACCCAAAAGCAGGAAAAAAGGACCTAATTGTGAGACCTGGGGACCAAGATGCAAGGGGGAAGGACCTGATCGTAAGACAGAAGGACCTAAGAGCAAAACAGGAAACTCCACACCATCATGAGGAGTATTTTGTCAATTCGATTCGGGTCGGAGCTCCACTAAACCAACCAGATGCATCTAAGACCAAGAAACACTTCAAGAAAAGCCCACAAAGAAAACCAGGCGGATCTAAACCTTATAGACCGCCAATTGGCGGTCTGGAACCGCTAATTGGCGGTCCATTTAGCCCAGAATCCATCTAGTTTTCTGTAGCACGTGTATTAGTGTATTCTTAGTGTATTTTTGGTATTGGTTTAGTCCCACATCGGGGGATTGTCCCGGATTAGTTTTTTCCATGCTTATAAATAGAACTCTTCACCTTCCATTGTAATTACCCATTGTTTGGTGGCATTCTCTCTACTAAGGAGTGAGCCTTGAAGCAATAACTCAAGGTGGAGAAGGATGCTACCTTCAATGTGAGTCATTGTTAATAAAAGTTTATTTGTTTGTTTTAATCTTGTCTTGTTATGTTGCTTGTTTTGTGTGGTTTGTTTTACTTTGCTTAATTTCTTGTTTAGTAATTTCAGTATCTTAGTTAAATGTTTTCTTTGCTTAGTCTAATCAGTAGTGTAATGAGTAGTGAGTAGTTCCATCCCCATTTGGGGGGTGGAGAAATATGTGATATAATCATGTAGTGTATTAAGTGTGTTATTTTCATCCTTTGAGCTTTATATGATTTCCATAACCATCTAATGGGTCTCACTCTTATCTTTGATATGCTAATGCTCTTGAATGAAGCTTAGCTTATGCTTTGATTAGTGGACCTATTTTATGGGGAATGATAAAGTTAGGATATGGATGAAGTTAATGTTGGAAACACAATTTGTAGTGTATGTACTCTTGTTGCCTTTTCCTTAGCTAATGTCTTGTATGTTTTAATGATGTAGTCATCTTAATTCATGTAGAGGCATAGTAGGGTCTAGTCTTTATACTTGAGTTCATGTAGCTTCATTCCAATCATTGTCTTGTATGTTTTAATGATGTAGTCTTATCTTAATTCATGTAGAGGCAAGATTGGATGTAGTTTTATGATTTCATGCACTACATGTTGTGAGGAGCTTAATTGAACACACACACACACACATCTTTATGTTCACATTATTTCTCTACCCCCTTTGGGGCTTAGTTTTATTGCTTATCTTCATTTCCTTTTGCATTTCATTTCAGCTTTGTAGTTTAGATTAGTGTAATACATCTTTCTCCCTTCTTTTTACCTCTCGCCTTCGAATAAACCAAGTGTCGACACACCTCCCAGTGGACGACCCGTATTTGCCACCGCTTCAACGCGGCCGTGCACTTGCGGTAGAAATATAAAACGATCAATCACCTTCGAACAAACTAAAGTCGACACACCTCCCTGTGGATCGACCCGTATTTGCCACCACTTCAACACGGTCGTGCACTTACAGTTATAATTAAAACGTTCAATCAAGTTTTTGGCGTCGTTGCCGGGGGGTGCTCTTTCCAGACTTTGGTTTGGACGATTCAAGTGAGTTTAATTTTTTGTTTTTAGTTTCGTTTTTTTCAGGGATATATTGGCATTAAGGGACAACTGGAGAAATTGGAGGAAGAAGGACACCGAAGTGATTGCCAATTGGCGGCTTGGTGAGCTGACTTTGCTCCAAATTTTGTTCTGGTTGTTTGTTTCGTCAATTTAGTAGTCTGGGAGTTCAATTTTGCATGTTTCAACCTGTAGTTAGCTCCCAGATTAATCAATTCCCCTTTTAAGACAACTGGGACCATAAACTCAAAGCAAAAGATTAGACTTCTTGCCATCTAGGTCATGCATCATTTGTAGACCTTGGACGCATTTGTCTTTTCTTTTCTTTACATTTTTTTGTCGATTGCTGGCGTGAGGTACGTGCATCCATTCTCTCATTCATGCATGGTTAAAGCATGCATTAGTTAGTAAGGTGCATCGGGACAAGAGTGAGGTGAGTGCTTGTTTGGTGAGTTGCTTGCTAGCCTAAGATTTCAAAACATCTTTAAGGGGCATCACCAATAGTCTTCAAAGCTAATGTGGGGGATTTCATCACCCCTCCCTTAGCCCCAAAAAGCACACTCAAGTAAAGCCTTAATCTAAAAGCAAGTAGACGTTGACCGTAAGGAATTCAGACACACTAGGAGAGTGATCGAGTTGAGACCGTCATGACCTGATCGACGTCGCCTGCCTTGTCGATAGTAGGAGGTACTGGATCTCCGGATCTGGTATCACTTGCTGGGCATTGTGATCTCAAAGTTAGGCATCGTCTAGCCTAAGGACCTATAACCATAAGTTGTTTGAGTCGTGATTGCTAGATTATGCTTCTACCTTCTCCCACTACCCACACTAATTTTTAGGGATTCTTCCCTTCTCCTCCGAGTCATCTTCTTCTCACATATTTCTACGTTATAGTCTCCTCCCCTTTACACTCTTTTGATAGCATTTTAGGGTCGAGTCGAGCACTTTTTGCGAGCTTGGCCTCATAGTGGTGAGAGTGGTCGACTCGAGAGTTTTTTGTTGAGACGAATGGTTACACTGGCGACCATCCATATCATTGTTGGGACCAAGACAATTCTCCCTGGTACTCCGGACCCATGCATCCTGGGGTGCCTTAGACAGACACCCCGTATGGTTGGGACGATCTTAATAGTGTGGCCGAGTAATCTTCATATCGGGGTGGTATGAGAGAGACACCGACTGCTAGACCACCATCTAGTTATGTGGGATCATATGTTGGTCAACAAACTCAGACATTACAAGGACCTTTGGCCTCTTTCATGCATGTGGTAGACGACATGAGTGCACTTGTAGGTCCAGTAGTTGTAGCGTGTGACTATTGCGGGTTGAGTGGTTGTGTTTTCGGGGAATGTCCTTATGTTGCCCCAGAGCCTGAGTATGAGCACACCTTTTCCCAAAATGCTCAATGTCACCCTGACGCATCCACGTACAACCCGAGAGGGATGGATTCGTGGGGAGACAACTCTTATTCAAATTCTTATACATCATTTCCACCCTAGTATCCTCCTCCCGAATACCAAGAATTCTACCAACACCATACTTTGAATCATTGGACTCATTCTCAACCTATCAACACCCAACCGAACCCCAAATTCTGACTTGAGCCTCACAGTTGACCACAAACTTGATTCTTTAGAACAAACCCTCCAAACGTTCATGGAAACCACTCAAAATGTAATGAAGTCCACTTAAAATTCCATGCAAACTATGGAAACATATGTGAGTCAAATTACACAACAATTAAATAAACGTGAGAAGGGTGACATTTCTTGTCAACATGTGGATTTATCTTCTGATATCGAACCACCACCACATCCACAAATTCAAAGCACAAATTTTCAAAGTCAAACTCCTAGTCAGTCTGAGGGACTTGGGGTTTCAATTCATGAACACATGGTGGGGGATTTGATCCAAATTGAGAATAACATGGACCAACTTCATTATGAGTCGACACAAGATTTTGCCTTATCTTTTTGTCTTGTGGCCCTTGAGCCACATGATCTTCTGTTGTGTCTCTTAAGGACTCACCTCTGGTTGAGCAAGAGCTCCCTAGTACCCTTTATTTCAAATGACCTGATGAGAGTTTACCTCTCACTATTGTTCGTCATCATGTTGGAAATGATGGAACATCAAACAACTACATTGCTAATGAGGGTATTAGGAGTTTCTTGGAGGATGCTGATGCATTGCATACATGGCATCATATGTCTTTCATTTAGATTGCTTTTAATTCAATAAATGCTACTAAGGTATGTGTTTAGCCTTGTTTACAGAATACAGGGACCTGAATGCAAATTACCCACATCCCGAGCATAAACGCGTGCAAAAGATGCATTTCTATCATAAAGACAAGTTCAAGTTTATCGAGTTTCAAATGGAAATGCATCCAAGCACAAAAGCATTCAAGGAGCTAATCACAAAAAGGTCAGGGGCTTAAATGCAAAATGTCAAGGACCTGACTACAAAATAAAAGGACCAAGTTATTGTGTGGAGAAAGTCAAAAGAAAAAAATCAATTATAAATCTCCAACTATGGAAGGAATTAATCCGGAGCTCAAGAGATTGGAAAGAAATCATCCAGACGCGCAAAGGAGGATCAAATCATACCATAAACGCACAGCCAAAACCCGGACCGAATCAGACTCACATGGGCGGCGAATTCGCCGCACCACACATGTATTGAGCGGCGGATTCGCCGCCCCCTTGCTCTGTATTTGTCCCAATTCTGGCCACTCCTGTATTGACGCGTGTACTCTCCTTTTATGTATTGGTATCCTTTGTATCGGCTATAAATAGCCTCGTAGCACGAATGTAACACATCTTTGAACCTTTGGTCTTGGATCATTAGTAATAAATTTCTGTTTTATTTTGTTTTGTTGCTCTTTTCTTTTAATGTCTCTAGGATCCCTTCTTCTTCCTCCCTCTATGAGTTTCTAACTCTTTCCAACGGGTGGAGGTGACGGATTGAGGGTTAGAGAAGATGAATTGCATGTTATTATTTTAAGTTCATGATTAGTATATTTTGATTACTTGAGTTTATGTTAAGTCATTTATCTTGTAATGCTTCATAACTAACATGATTTACAATAAGTTTCAGTAATTCTCTGATCTAAACCTAAATCTAAACCTCCATCCAACGGATTTCTCTCTTTGTTCTTGTTTTAGTTTATTTGTTCTTGTTCTTGTTTTAGATAATTATAATCCAAAAACCTAAAAACCCAATTTATTCTTCTCTCCTTCTTCCTCTTAATCGAAAATAACATCAACTACGAAATCTCTCCCTCCTCGTGTTCGACCCGTACTTGCCACGTCTTCATAGACGCCGTGCACTTGCGGTATAAATTTAAATCTTCAACAAGTTTTTGGCGCCGTTGCCGGGGAGGCGACGCAGATTTTGTTTTTTGTTGATTTCGATTTTATCCTGTTTATCTTGTGCGCGATCTAAATATTTGGATTTGTGTTTCAGGAGACAACAGAGCGCGCGGCGAAATCTGAGCGCAGTCTGAGCAACAAGGGCGGCGGAATCGCCGCACATCAAGAGGAACCTGCGGCGGAATCGCCGCACAATTGAAGCATCTGGGCTTCAAATTTTTCTGGGGTTAGCACCATCTCTGGGTGGACGCGTGGAGCTACTGAAATTTCGAGAGCGGGCGGCGAACCCGACTGAGCATTGCGTAGGTAACCTTTGTTGCCTTTTTCCTCGTAATTTCTAGTTTCAGAAAATTTCCTTTTATTAGAATTGCATGTGTTAAGCTTAAATTCCATAATTGGCAATATTTCAACTCTGACCTAAAATTCGCAAAATTAGAAAGACCTTAGTGCATGCATCATATAATGTTTTGTTTGCATTATTCTTGCTAAATTCTTGCAAATCAATTTCTGTTGAAGAGTGCTGGAGGCAAGGTACGTATCGCGGTTTTTAACGATTGCGTTTAAGCATATAATTTAATTTGCATACAACCTTGCAATTGCCCCCATTAAAAAGACCATTGTTTGACTATCTTTGTTAGATCTAAGTTAAACTATCTTAAGGGCAACTCCGTAGGAAAAGATACGGTGGGGATTTCATCACCCTTCCGTGGCCCACAAATCACAATCCTAAAGTGTCACCCAAGCCTTAAAATTTAAAATCAATTAGACATTGGCCCCTAAGGACTCGGACTCAATTAAGGAGAAGAATTGGTTTGACTTGCTATGACCTGAAGCCGATCGAATTCAATTTGGTGTCTAGGAAGTGTTTTTGTGTTGACGAAAGTCTTCCAAGCGAAGTGGTTGTCTAATTGGCACCGACTCTGTCGGAAGCGCCCCCACTAGCTATACACTACCTGGCCAATTTGGTTTGATTAGTGAGGGAGGTGAATCAAGCGAATCAATTCGACTCAACCAGTTAGGAGTCGTCTAGATTTAAGTGACACTAGGTCTAGGATTGTTTGAACCGTGCTTGTTCAGGAAATTTCTGGCCAACCCTTGAATTTACCTTTAGAGTTAAGTTTCCCTTCTCGTCTGAGTCTTCTTTCCCTTCTCATCTTTACTTTTCTATTGTTTGTTTCCCTTTTGAAAAAAAAACGAAAATTATAAAAAAATTGTAATTAATTCTTGAAATTAAATTTAGAATTTAAATTTCGAATTTGAATTCAAAAATTGATTCAACCCGGTGCACTCAGATTTGGATTCGGGACTTGAGTAATCGACTCTCACGAGTTCATCTAGATTCCAGTCTGGAACTTAACCCCAATCCACCTGTTGCACCACCTCACCCGGATCCAATGGGTGAGAACGTAGTGGACCCGCCTGTTGCACAACCTATAACTCTGAGGGATCGATGCTATCCAGCGATGACTGCTCAGCCATCGTGCATCGTTATGCCCACCATACTGGGTCGCGACTTCGAACTTAAGGCACAATACATGAGTATGTTGCCTAAGTTCACCTCTAGGGAAGATCCATATCTCTTCCTTAGAGAATTTGAGGAAATCTGCTCTATTATGCAATACCAGCATATCCCTGAAGAGGCAGTGCGTCTGAAATTTGTGCCTCTGGCACTAAAAGACGACGCTAAGAAATGGCTATATAGTCTAGCCGAAAGATCTATTAGGAGTTGGGCTGAGTTTGTTCAAGTATTCCTGAAAAAATATTTTCCCAACCATAAGACTATGAGGATTAGGAATGAAATTGTTGCATTCGTTCAGTCTGAGAGCGAGCCGTTCTATTCCTATCTAGAAAGATTTAAGAGTGTACTGACCCAATGCCCTCATCATGGAATTCCAAGATGGCAATTATGCCAAATTATTTATGAGGGATTGACACCAACATCTAGAGTTATGGTAGAATCCGTAAGCCAAGGGAACTTTATGTCGAAAAATGAAAATGATGCCTGGACTTTCCTTGAGGATTTAGCCGAAAACAGTATGCAATGGGACAATGCTAGAACACCGCTTAACCCAAGTATTGGATCTAGAATAGCAAGCCAACCCAAACCAGGTGTCTTAGCTGTAGATGCCAATATAGCGGCTGAAGCAAAACTAGCTATCCTTATGCGCAGAATGGAAAGTCTAGAGCTACAAGCCCAAACCCGAGTGAATCAAGCATCGTCTATCCCCTGCTCTAGATGTGGTCAGACTGGTCATGTAATGGAGGATTGTGCGGACTGGGAACAAGTTAATGCCATGTATAACCATGCTAGAAATGACCCCTACGCATCAACCTATAACTCTGGTTGGCGTAATAATTCCAATTTCTCATCAAACCAACAAGGTCAACCTCCTAGACAACAATCAAACCCGTATGTCCAAAATAATACATCTTCTGGGTTTAGTAACAATAACGATCATGAGGTTAGGTTGACAAGCTTGGAAAATTTGATGAAAACCTTTATACAAACAACCAACCAGACCTTCCAAAGGCTAGAGACACAAGTCAGTCAACTAGCACAAATAGTAGGTGAAAGAGAGAAGGGTCGGTCTCCAAGTCAACCTGAGGTGAACCCTAGATCTAATAATAATTCATATCAATCCTATCAAGCACCTTCAGGAAATAACAACCCTAGACCGGTTCAAATGGTTAATGAGGAAGGACCGTTCCAACAAATAAATGCAGTAGTATCATTACGGTCCGGAAGACAAGTTGATAACAATGTGGTAAATCCTAGAGTGTCCAATCAATCTAGCCATCAAGCACCCACATATGACCTGACCATTGAACCTGACGTCCAATCTGAAACGCCCAACCCACCTACTCAACCTGAACCCATAGCTCAACCTGAACCTGAGCGAGTCTATGTCCCTAAAGCCCCATTTCCCAATAGACTCAAAAAGAACTCAAGTGCACAAATAGAGAAAATCTTGGAAGTATTTAAGCAAGTTAAGGTGAACATTCCACTCTTAGACATGATTCAACAAATACCTGCTTATGCTAAATTCTTAAAAGATTTGTGCACTAAAAATAGAAAAACAAACGTACCAAAGAAGGCATTCTTAACTGCAAACATAAGTTCTATTTTGTCCAACACATCTCCTATAAAATATAAGGATCCTGGATGTCCCACAATTTCATGTGCAATAGGAGATACTTTTATCAACAAAGCCCTTCTAGACCTTGGTGCTAGTGTTAACCTACTCTCATACTCTGTCTATGAGCAAATGAACCTTGGTCCATTAAAACCCTCTAGGACAACCCTTCAATTTGCTGATTGCTCTATTAAGAAACCAAGAGGTGTAGTAGAGGATGTTTTGATCAAGGTTGGTGACTTCATTTACCCAGTGGATTTTGTCGTACTAGATACCGCACCTGTTGTAAATCCTAATCGACAAATCCCTGTAATTCTAGGTAGACCCTTTTTAGCCACTTCGGAAGCATTAATAAACTGTCGAAATGGGCTCATGCAATTATCTTTCGGGAACTTAAAAGCAGAATTTAATATCTTCCATATTGATAATGAGCCAGAAATAATATGCAACCCAAGTGATGTTGTGATGAGAGCACGTATTTATCAGAATTCTGAATCAAATAAATCATCACATAAGCAAAAAGGAAGTAAGAAAAAAGGGAGTGATTCATTTACTCAACCACCATCACTCGAGCAAATAAGCGAACCAATTCAAGTGAGAAGAGTGGAATCTTTTCCTCAAGTCAACATGGGGAACAATTCAACTGGATACATGCACCAATATGGTGTCATTCAATCCAGTTCTGATTACGGTTGACTCTGAGCAAACTCAACCCCTCTACCGCAAGCCGACTCAGGTAATAAGTGCATTTGCTTTATATCTGCATACATTGAGGACAATGCATGATTTAGGTGTGGGGGGTGTTTATGTATATATTTATCTATATATTTCTGTTTTAGTAAAAAAAAAAAAATCAATGTTCCATGACATAGCTTAAGATTGAACTACCAAAATCTGTGTACAAATTGCATTGAGTTTTTGTTCCTTATTATATAGTTCTGCTTGTAGAAATTGTGACATAAATCTAAGTTCCAAAGAAATAACACATTGCCCTTTAAGACATGTATGCACTTGAATTGGATGAATCAAATCTTTGAAGTGGTTGATAAAAAGCAGAGGTTGAGGAAAATATACCGGGAAGTGTGGACTTCTAATAGCAATTAAGCCTTGAGGAAAATAAAAATAAAAATAAAAGAATAAAGTGAAGAAAACACATTTTGCAAAATGATTACAAAAGCCCAAGCCTTTGAGTCACTGGTCCGTAGGGATATCTTAAAACCCGGTAACTTGAGTCTTCCAGCTCGGGATTATCGACCAAACTCGCTACACGAATGCAAAAAGGGTAAAAGTGTCAAAAAGCAAATGTGTTGAATCACGAAAAAAAAAAGAAAAAAAAAAAATAATACTCAAGGCCCAAAGCTAAAAGAATGATCCATGCCATGGTTGATCCGAATGATACCTCACCACCAGAGGAGGCGTGCAAAATAATTCAAGTGATAAACATGTGTAGAAGGGTTAGTGGTGTGAATGTTGGAGGAACAAAGACCAAGTCATATTTTTAATGAGTTAGATTTATATAATGCGCATGCAAGAATTCTCAGTGAGATGTATATGGTTGAGGTAGGGACATTGAGAACTATTAATGAAATGTTGATTAAGGATTTTGTGGGTATATCCGCTGAAAACTCTCAGGAGACAACACTCCTCCCCTTGGCAACAAGGAGGTTTAAAGGCTTGTTGCACATGCTAAGTGCAACCGTGATTCCTACGAAAGTGAGTTAGGATTTCCCTATTTTTATTTTTCGTATATTCTGTTTTGCTAGGGACTAGCAAAATCTAGGTGTGGGGGTATTTGATGCATTGCATACATTGCATCATATGTCTTTCATTTAGATTGCTTTTAATTCAATAAATGCTACTAAGGTATGTGTTTAGCCTTGTTTACAGAATACAGGGACCTGAATGCAAATTACCCACATCCCGAGCATAAACGCGTGCAAAAGATGCATTTCTATCATAAAGACAAGTTCAAGTTTATCGAGTTTCAAATGGAAATGCATCCAAGCACAAAAGCATTCAAGGAGCTAATCACAAAAAGGTCAGGGGCTTAAATGCAAAATGTCAAGGACCTGACTACAAAATAAAAGGACCAAGTTATTGTGTGGAGAAAGTCAAAAGAAAAAAATCAATTATAAATCTCCAACTATGGAAGGAATTAATCCGGAGCTCAAGAGATTGGAAAGAAATCATCCAGACGCGCAAAGGAGGATCAAATCATACCATAAACGCACAGCCAAAACCCGGACCGAATCAGACTCACATGGGCGGCGAATTCGCCGCACCACACATGTATTGAGCGGCGGATTCGCCGCCCCCCTTGCTCTGTATTTGTCCCAATTCTGGCCACTCCTGTATTGACGCGTGTACTCTCCTTTTATGTATTGGTATCCTTTGTATCGGCTATAAATAGCCTCGTAGCACGAATGTAACACATCTTTGAACCTTTGGTCTTGGATCATTAGTAATAAATTTCTGTTTTATTTTGTTTTGTTGCTCTTTTCTTTTAATGTCTCTAGGATCCCTTCTTCTTCCTCCCTCTATGAGTTTCTAACTCTTTCCAACGGGTGGAGGTGACGGATTGAGGGTTAGAGAAGATGAATTGCATGTTATTATTTTAAGTTCATGATTAGTATATTTTGATTACTTGAGTTTATGTTAAGTCATTTATCTTGTAATGCTTCATAACTAACATGATTTACAATAAGTTTCAGTAATTCTCTGATCTAAACCTAAATCTAAACCTCCATCCAACGGATTTCTCTCTTTGTTCTTGTTTTAGTTTATTTGTTCTTGTTCTTGTTTTAGATAATTATAATCCAAAAACCTAAAAACCCAATTTATTCTTCTCTCCTTCTTCCTCTTAATCGAAAATAACATCAACTACGAAATCTCTCCCTCCTCGTGTTCGACCCGTACTTGCCACGTCTTCATAGACGCTGTGCACTTGCGGTATAAATTTAAATCTTCAACAGATGCCTTGGGTAAGAGACCCACTTTTTGTTCGCTTGGTGAGTCGGACATGCCTAACGAGGTTCTTGACCTCGTTCCGACGCACCAACCTGTTGGTTGGAGAGTTTGGATTGACGATCATAACTTCAGCACCGAAACGGGAGAAACTCTTCTTCCGTTGCCCCTTATTTCCCAAACTCTTGAGAGGTTCAAGATCTTTCAGTTTGATCCTTTGAATGAGACGCCTTTGCGTCTAATTCATGAACCTCTCCTTTCATCTTGTGCTCTTTGTAGGGGGGGGGGGGGGGGACATGAGTATTCTGGCCCCGCGTGGTGTCATATTCCCTTACCAAGTTCATTGGCCCACTTTTGTGGTTCCCATTTGATGTCATTTGACAAATGAAGATGGGAACTTATTTTTTTACATAATTATATTCAACAAAAAGAGTACAATAAATGACTCTTTCAATGAGCATTGATTGTTGTGGGCTCCAACCCTTGAGTATTTGAGCCTCATTTCTTTCACGTATTTGTATCCCTTTTTTAGCATCTCACAGGTTTTTAGGGAATTCAGGTTTGTGTCCATCAACATAACCATGAAGTTCTCTTTGTACTTCACGTTGGTGAGATCTCTTCTTTTTCATGCATAAATCCGTGTAGTATTTTGCTCACATTCATTGAGAACAATGCATGAAGTTGGTGTGGGGGGTGTTTTACGTGTGTACATAGTCGATTCTTTTTCCTTTGATTTTGTTTTCTTTTGATATATAATAGTTAATATCCTTGTGGTTTATTAAACTCCTATGCACTATTTATGTTTATTTTATGTGAGCCATGTGTATTGATAAGGTCATGTTAGTGTGCTGCATTTAATATCAATATATCTGCTTGCCATGATCCTTGGGTGACTTGTCTTCTTTTGCTTGCCTAGTGCTTTAAAATTTTCACATTTCTTTCAAAATCTTCATGTGTTTGCGAAAGAATTTTTTTGTGGGTTTTGCGTGTGCTTAACATGTGCAACACCGTTGAGAGGCAAAGTAAAAAGAAAGCTCCCAAACTTGTCTTGAACTTGATGCATTAGGATATCTACTACAGTGGCTTTAGGATTTATCTAGTCGTTAGGATGCACCCCGTTTTTCTCGTGGGGGGCGAGTAATCATAGCGTTTCAGTACTTAAACTATTAAAGAAGTCCACCCTGAACCTAGTGAGTCAATAATTCATGTCTGTTAATTTAAGGAAGTTTGTTGTAGTCAACGACCCTTTAAATCTTGTTGTGAGACATTAAGTGTAGGGGTTTTGGTTCATGTGTAGATAAGAAATAAGTGAGTAGGTGTTCTTTCTTCTCGCACGGCTCCTATCACTCGGAAAAGTAGGTCTGAGGGGACTTTGTGCCTCGTGCTTTCGAGTTGGGATGCACCGACCGAACTCTCGTTACACGGGTGGTAGGGATTGCCCTATGTGGAGATTTTGGGAAAGGTGTACGTGATAGTGTATGTCCTCATAGGCAATGATGCACGAAACCTGACCCTGGGAGAATGAAGCTCCTAATAAAAATTAAAAAAAAAGGTAATGCAAATAAGAACCTTAATGGACTTTACATTTTGCATCACTTGAGGATGTTGAGGTTGTCCATGTCTTTAACTTAAGTCCTTATTTAACTTGCACGAATGGTTCATTAGGCTAGGTGTGTTGACTAATACCTATATAGAGTCGGCCCGTAGGATTACCACGTCCAATGATCGATAAAAATGAGTCCATAGAGTCGAGTTTCTAGATTGAATAATGCATCCATGTTCGGATTTTGTGGGTATATCTGCTGAAAACCCTCAGGAGACAACACTCATCCTCCTTGGCGACAAGGAGGTTTAACGGCTTGTTGCACATCCTAAGTGCAACCGTGATTCCTACGAAAGTGAGTTAGGATTTCCCTATTTTTTGTATGCTTTTTCCTTTCTTTTATTTTTCTCTTTCTTTGTTGTGCTCGAGACTAGAAAAAGTTAGGTGTTGGGGTATTTGATTGACATCATATCATGCATATATTTGTGTCTTATATCCATTATCTTGAACCTAAACAATGTTACGTAACGAGTTTTATGTTTGAGTTTTAGAAATAAACAGGATTAAGGAGAAGAGGCATAAAAGGACCTAGAAGCAAGGAAAAGGACTGAGTTGCAAGACTTGGGGACTGAGATGCAAGAGGGAAGGACCCGGATGTAAGCCCAAAGGACGAAGGAGCAAATCAAGAAACTCCACACCATCATGAGGACTATTTTGGCAATTCGATTCGGTCCCGAGCTCCAACAACCTACTTGGATGCATCAAACATGAAGAAATGAAGCCAGACAACCATACACCAAAACCAGGCCGGATCCAGACAATATAGACCGCTAATTGGCGGTCCAATACCTCTAATTTGTGGTCGGTTTTGGTCCGGATCTGGGAAGACTTTGGCGGGTCATGTATTAGGTTGTGTTTAGTCTATTCTTGGTATACATTTAGTCCCATACCGGGGAATTGTACCAGATTACCTTTTTCTATGGTTATAAATAGAACTCTTCCTCCCCATTTGTAATCACCTAATGCTTGGTGGCATTCTCTCTACTTGGAGTAAAAGCCCTGAACCAAAAACTCAAGGTGGAGAAGAATGCCACTTACAATGTGAGTCATGTTAATAAAATAATTTTTCTTAGTTTCTTTTAATATTGTCTTGTCTTTTAATTCTTGCATGCTTCTTTAGTTTAATTTCCTTTCATTTAGCTTCTTTAATATTTCTTGTTTGCTTACTTTAATTGCCTTTCATTAGAATGATTTGTTTTGTTAATGTACTTTGTAGCGTAATGATTAGTGAGTAGTTCCATCCCCTTTGGGGTGTAGTAGATGTTTATACATGTTATATAGATGGAATGAATGCTAAACATTGTTGTATGTGAGAAATGTTAGTATGCTTGTTTGAATTAATGAGAACACTTAACTTGATGGTTTTTTCCATAATGTTTAGGTACATTCCATGCTGGCTTAGGTTCTTAATAACAAACTTGTCATGCTCAGATTAATCACTTAGGTTAGTGCTTTGAATGATAGGTGTTGCCATGAGGTACTTCTTATGCATTATAAACACTAACTACACTTGAGCTTATTGTATGCATTCAGAACTTCTTATTTCTTGTGTACACACACTCCATCCAAATTATGAATAAATAGTTGGAGATGAAATTTCGATTTAATTAGAGTTGGAATGAAAATTGTGTTTTGATTTGGACCAAATTGAATTTAAATTTGAGAATCAATCATGACATGATTGGATTTGGATTAAACATCTTTAGATATGTAGAGTTTATTTTAATACAGATATGTGAATTTCAAACGATATGATACTGAACTCAAATTTCGAGGATAAAATTTCTTTAAGGAGGGTGGATTGTTAGAATTGTAAAGTCTACTTTAGATGGACTAAACTTATTGGATGATTAGTTAGGTTAATTGAGTGGTTAAGTGAATTACATGGTATTTATCTTTTGGCTTGGAAACAGGTGATGTGGTTGATGCAAGGAAGGTGAGGGTGACTTGGGGGATGAGGTGTTGGAATATGGTTGGAGGATGTGGAGGTGTTGGGTTAAAGCATTCCTATATATAGAGTATTACGGGGTTAAAATGTGAAGAAGGGTTTGTGCTCCTAACGTTAGGTGAGGAGTTTAAGTGAGGCATGGGAGAGAATGTTGTGAAGAGATGGAGAAGAGGTTGGGTGAAGGACGTTTGGTTTTGAGTTGGCTTTGAGGCTTTTCGGGTGCAAGAGATATAAAGGAAATTGATGGAGTTTGGATGTGATTTGTAGGAAGCTTGTTGTTGCGAGACAGGCAAGTACTGATTCGTTATTCTTTAGTTTCATGTCATGTCTGTCTCTCTTGATATTCGTAGTTGAATGCATGATGAGTATCCATATTTAATTCATTGATATGCATATGATTGCATGGTGGTTTTCGGTTGACATGTCTTGTGACTGTATGTATGATTTTGGCTGAGCCACTAGGAAAGAGCTACCTAACGGGCAGCATGGAGCCACCTGAGAAAGGAAAGGGTTGCCTGATTAACATCATTTCATGCATTCATTTGTATCTTATATCCATTATCTTGAACCTAAACAATGCTACGTAACGAGTTTTATGTTTGAGTTTCAAGAATAAACATGTTTGAAGAGAAGATGCATAAAAGGACCTAAAAGCGAAAAAAAGGACTGAGTTTCAAGACTTGGAGACTGAGATGCAAGAGGGAAGGACCCGGATGTAAGCCCAAAGGACCAATGAGAAAATCAAGAAACTTCACACTATCATGGGCAGTATTTTGGCAATTCGATCCGAGCTTAAACTTCAATATTCCACTTGGTGCATCACACATGAAGAAAGCAATCTAGGAAAGCCCACACAAAATCCAGACCGGATCCAAACCCTGTAGACCGCCAATGGGCGGTCTGGGACCGCTGATTGGCGGTCGGGTTTGGTCTGAATCCGACAGGCGTCGGGCGGATCATGTATAATTGTGTGTTATGTCTATTTTGGGTATTGTATTAGTCCCATACCGGGGGATTGTCCCGGATTACCTTTTCCTATGACTATAAATAGAACTCTTTGTCCTCCTTTCTATCCTATCTCCTCTTTTGGTGGCTATTCTCTCTACTATGAGTAAAACCTTGAAGCAAAACTCTGGTGGAGAGAGGCTACTTGTAATTGAGTGAGTAATAATAGATGTTTTGTTAAGTTTTCTTCATATTGCCTCTTTTCAATTTGTGCATACTTAGTTAACTTGTTTGTTTTAGTCTTCTTAGAATTAGTTTAAGTATGTTTTTCTTTTCTTAGTATGAATGTTAGTTTAAATATGTGTGAGTAGTTCCATCCCTTTTTGGGGGTGGAGTAGATGTTTATACATGTTATGTAGATGGAATGAATACTAAATATTGTTGTATGTGAGAAATGTTAGTATGCTTGTTTGAATTAATAAGAACTCTTAACTTGATGGTTTCTGTCATAATGTTTAGGTACATTTCATGCTTGTTTATGTTCTTAATAACAAACTTGCCATGCTCATATTAATCACCTAGGTTAATGCTTTGAATGATAGGTCTTGCCATTATGTACTTCTTATGCCTTAACAAACACTAACTACACTTGAGCTTATTGTATGCATTCACCACACTTATTTCTTGTGTACACACACTCCACCCCTTAGGGGTTTTTCCCATTCCTGAATTTTACCTTTCTTCTTAGTAGTTGCTTAGTTTAGTTTAAGTTTGTTTCGTGCTTTCATTTCCATCTTTGTTGCTTCCTGGTTTAGTGTAGTGTAACCAAACTCTTTCTCTGCTTTGTTTCCCACTCGCCTTCGAACTAACCAAAGTCGACACACCTCCCTTTGGATCAACCCGTATTTGCCACCGCTTCAACGCGGCCACGCACTTGCGGTTATTATAACTGATTCAATCACTACCTGTCATTAGTGTGGTGCTACCATGTGTGCGTCTGACTGATTGATAGATTTCAGAAGCATTGGATGTGGTTGAATCCGAATGGGGTCAAGATTATTATGCATTCATATTAATTGTGATACATATTTCTTGATTGTGCTCATTGACTGAATGTCATGTTTTGTATTATTTTCCACATGATTGTGATTATGATTGATTGACGGTTGGAACTTGGGGGTTGTCGAGCTCACAAATTATTGATTATATTTTCAAATTAATTGTGACCCTGTCAAATTATGGATTAAATATCATAGTATGTAGCGGTTAGGGTCGTGGATCGTATTAATGCACCAGGTTCATACGGGTAAGCACATGTCCGGACTCGGGACGTTACACTTTTCACAATAGCACGCGACCAATGAAAGCTGGAAGTTATTGTGCAAAAAAAAGAATATAAAATGAAGACTCATCTTTCCTTTGCATTATCCTTCCTTCGAATATAAGATTGAATTAGTGTTTGGTTTGATTCAAATTTATGTCATATTTGTATCAAATTTATATCACATTTCATATAAAAATAAAAACCGAATCTACCACAAATTTGAATCTAACCTTAATATATATAAAGTTATGCTTAGGTGTATAACAATACAAAAGAAACAATGAATATCTCAAAACTAACAAATTATTCAAGAGCAAAATGTTATAATCACTACTACAGAAAAGGGAATATACGTCGGATGTACGGGAATATATACGTCGGATATAAGCACTCCTCGATCCGACGTCTATGTGTGCGTCGTCTATACATAGACGTCGGCTATACGATAGCCGATGTCTATCCCTAAAGAATATACGTCGGCTATACGTAGAAGTCGACTTTATTCATTAACGCATAGACGTTGGTCTATACAACACCCGACGTCTATTCTTTAGGGATAGACGTCGGTGATATAACAGACGACGTATATTCTTTAGGGATAGACATCGGTTATATAACAGACGACGTATATTCTTTATGGATAGACGTCGGTGAACTAACATGTGACGTCCATTCCTAATGAATATACGTCGGATTCCACATAAAGCCGATGTCTATTCCTTTCTTCAGAGGAATAAACGTCGGCTAATACAAACAACCGTCGTCTATTCCTAAACCTAGACAAAAAAAATTAAATAGCATCCGACGAAATTGTTTTTAGTCATCGTATTCGTGTACATTCTGCACCAAATTCGTTCACCTATAAATTTGTTCACAAATACTCACAATTTCATCCACATATACATACAAGCACAAACACACAAGCATACATGCACAAACACAAACACAAACATACAACCATACATGCACAAACATACAAAGCATACACAATTGACATTCAACACACTTGCAATTAATTCATTCTAAAATTAAGGCGATTATATTAAGGCATAAAGTGTAGGTTTGTAATACAAGTGCACTTGTTAACTAAATTACAAAAAATACTATTCGCAGGAGAACCTCTTAGTTCGTCAACATGTTTCTGATGAAATAGCGAGCCCATCGGTCGCGAGTTTCATCGAGCTCCTGTTGCGAGAAGGGATCACTATTTTTTGGGAAAACCTATCAAAAAAATACAAGTGTGTTGAATATTAATAACTAAATATTGAAACTACACAACTATACAATTGAATAACGATCTACATTACCTTGGATAGGCATACGTCTTGAGTTACCAATTCGAGGATTTCCTCCATGTATCTCATCACGTAGTAACCGCATTCCATATTTCCAACCTGCTTCCGGTACTACAAACATAGGAATTCGCTAAATATTTGTTCCTAACTTAATTAACAATAATGGGATGGAACGTACTCTCATTCCATGCCATGTTATTCCTACTTTTGTGGTTGTTCTCCTACCACCTAAAGCTCTGTAAACCTTAATTGCCCTGAGTAGCACAAGTTAAAATATCATTCAATAATACTAATAAAAATCCACGAATTACTTTTTTCACGACTAAACGAACTTACATATTTAGAATTAGTCCCTTGGTTTATTCGACCCCAACGAATCAAACCAATATGCCGAATTAGTCGTGTGGCATACAACGACAAGCATTAAATGAGCCCTGTTATATATATAATTAGAAGCTTATTACAAAATAAAATTTCACTTTGAATTACAAAGTTTACCTCTCGTGATAAGGGAGCAGATAATATCTTTTGTCTTCTTCTTTAAAGAATGTGCCAAGTTGACCCGATTTATCGTCATTCCCGTATATATATGTAGATGGAATGATAAATCCAAATACTTGATCCTCGGGAAAGATTGACCTTCTGGCGTCGTAAAGATGTCTACAAGTATAAAAATTATAATTTATTACAGTTTTGATAAAATTATTCAATTCTTTTCATTGTATACAAAAAAAACACTTACTTCACTTGCACGTCGATAATCATGATACACAACGAATCCATCGCCATCAACTACATGATATCCTCTTTGGTGACGTACAAAGCGGTAGGCAACCCTTTACCCCCCTCCAAGTCCCAGGTACTTAAGGATTGTGCTTCCCTACCTACCATACATTGATACAACATTTTGCACCTACTTGGAAACGAATTAATGTTGATCGGAGATTGGTTATTTGACCCTTTGCTCCGGGGGCTTGACACCTTACAGATATGTATACAACCGTTAAAATACAATTGTTAACAAATTTGAAGTTTAAAGTCTTTCAAAGTTAAACTATACCTCATGTTTGTCGTTTAGCTCTACTAAATAACTAGGCCACCGCACGAACCCACCGATAGCATCGCCGAGAGTAACAATCTCTTCTTCCGGAAATGGCACAAAAGCACCAGGATCTAAGCAACTCTCAACTGCAACCTTCAATTCTCCCTCTCCTACCTCTGTGACGTGGTGTCTGGAGATGTTATAAACTTTTCCGTGTCCCACCAATCTTTGATCAGGGTCTTCGACAAATAAAGCACATCTAGATCCATCCGCGAACTTTCCAAACGAGGGACCGTCGACGAGGGCCAATTCTCGAGAATGAGACACGAAATCATCTTGTCGATCAGGGTGGAACACTGGCGGAACTGGAGGAGTAGTCTCCGTGGAAGAACCAGTCTTACGACGGGTAGGAGAAGTAGGCAAACGATCCAATCTCTCCAAAACAAGTTACAACGTATTCTTCAAATCTGCGATCTCTTGCTGACATTTGGTATGACCAATCTACGAAGTAGACCGTTGAGTCTTCCCATAATATTGTCGAAGTCCAACTCTACTCCCTACCCCTCGCACACGACCGGGGTGTTCGTCGTTTCCCAAGGCCTCGCGTAGAATATCATTCCGACCATCGGAAGCAAATTCGCCTTGAGATTCTCTCAACTTCCGAGAGTCCTAAGTTTAAAACAATATTTACTAAAATTTCAAAAATATAAAATTAATGATTCTGAATTAATAACATATATATAAGTGATGCAACTTACTATCTTCGAGCCGATCGCTTGCGAGTCGTCTGTGACATACTCCCCTCTGGAGTTTACTCTCGCTCTCTTCCAAGAATCACAACAAGCTACGGGAGAAGGAGGAGATAGCTTACTTGCTTGCTCCTCACTCATACCGGAGTCAATTGCCTCCAATTTCTTCTGAGCAATTTTTTCAGCCATCATTTGTGCTTCTAACTTTTGGTACCCCGCTGGAGGCATACGATGTGTATACTTGTTAGAAGTTCTAATCTTTTGGTTTTTTTGCTCGGATGGCCTAAAATCAAGTTTATTAGATTGTCACTAAAATCAATAACTAACAAGTTTGTTTTGAAACTCAGTTACTATATTATAAATTAAACTAAGTTACCTCAAACTCCGGGCTATCTCTGGATTTTCTGAATAGCTCCCATTGATTCGGAGTGATAAAGTTATAGACATCGCATGGATTTCTATCCTGGTAGTCTCAAAATATGTACTTGTTCATTAAATTTGTTTTGAAATCCCTCCAACGAACTGATATGTATGTCATTCACTTTTTCTTCAACTTGTCAGTGGATTGGAACTCAAAAGATTCCTACAACATGTTAACTTTATATATATATCAAAAGTTCGACTAAAACTATAGAAATCTATAATGGAATCATTACCTGCACATTATCCCATATTGTGTCCTTCAACTTCTCATCTACATCAGCCCAACTGGATAAACAAATGTCAACTTTGGCCCTCGCTAAGCTACCTAGAAAACTCTTCCAATTATCAGACAGCATGCCTAACGGCTCAAGACGGTCATCAAACTGGATTGGAACTCTACCGTCTCTATTTCTTCTCCCCACGAATTCTTTCATGAGACAAGGACCTCGTGTACTATATGTCTTTGAGCCTTCAGACTCGGAGGAAGTGGGTTTCTTTTTTGGAGCCATTATACTATAAAAGATAAATTCAAGTAATTAAATAAGGTAAAGACATTAAATGTCTATTACAATGTGTTACAACAGAAAATTTGCACCTTTACATTCCTGGATTCTTCACCAAACACAAGAAAGTCGAAATCTATTTTTTTCCACTGAGGTGAATCTGCAGGGTGACGTAGCAACTGATCATTTGGTTTCTCACGATCAGCATGCCATGTCATGTTCTTGGAATCCTATTTACCCGCAAACAAACGTTTAAGCCTTGGTATTATCAGAAGATACCACAAAATCTTAGCAGGAGGTCCTTTGATTTTCATCTCATTAGCCTCTTCATTGTGGTTTGGTCCACTACGTTTCATTTTGTATCTTGAAACATTACACCTGAGACAGGAATGTAAGTTTTCAAACTCACCCCTATACAATATACAATCGTTCGGGCATGCGTGTATCTTCCTATATTCCATTCCCATAGGGCACAACACTTTCTTTGCATCATAAGTTCTATCTGGCAACTCATTATCATCTGGAAGTATCTCTTTCACTAACTTCAACATTGATATGAAAGTCACATCGGACCAACCATTTCCAGCTTTTAAATTGTACAACTTCAACACCGCTGACAATCTAGTGAATTTAGTACAATTCTTATACAACGGCTTCTCATTGTCACTCAACAAATTACCAAGTAAATCGGGGTTGGACGAAAACTTTTCAGCCATATCCTGAACCATTTCCTCTAAGTGATCTTCCACACTAACGTCTTCTCCATCATTCTTGGAACGACTAAATGATTCATTTTCACCGTGCCATATCCACCGTCTGTAATTTGGGTCGAAACCTTTCTCAAACAAATGATCTTTCATTTTCTGAAGAGTCAACACTGACATATTATGACACTTATTTCACGGACAATATGCCATGTCGCTGTCTTTCATTTTCTTAGAATATTTTTTGACAACCTCTAAGAACATATTCACTCCGTTCTCATACTCATCAGTCAATCTGTTTGAAACAATCCACTCTCGATCAAGATGAGAAGATTCGGAATGTGTTCGTAGATGAGAAGATTCGAAGACATTAAAATTTCAGAAAAGAAAAGAAATAAAATTTCAACTTAAAAGAATGTGTTCGTAGATGAGAAGATTCGGAGACATTATGATGAGAAAAGAATGACTCAGAGGAGAAGAGATGAAGTCCTTAATCTAGCATGGAATAAGGAAGGTTAGAAATATAACTAAGCAATCAATGCCAAAACAAGGCTAAAGTCCACTATAGGTCCTTAGTAATAGACGACGCCTAACTTCGAGGTCCCACCGAGTACCACTGGTCTATAGGAAATCAAGAACCCGGAGGTCCCTAATATCTCAGGGAGACTAGATGGGCAACGACGTTCAGGCCGAAACGGTCTTAAACATCGAGGACCACTAATCTATAGGAAATCAAGAACCCGGAGGTTCCTAAAATCTCAGGGAGACTAGATGTGCAACGACATTCAGGCCATAACGGTCTTAAACGGTTTCCTCTCCTTAATGCGTCCGAAAATCCTAGGGGTCAACGTCTAATTGATTTTATTAAGGCTCTTTTATTAAGTGGTTTCTGGGCCAAGGAAAGAGTGATGAAATCCCCCACCTCATCTCCTATAGGTGACTGCCCCCTAAGTGTTTTTCAAACCTTAATCTAACAAACAACACACCAAACAAACACTCACCTCACTCTTGTTCCAATGCAAGTCCTACTAACTAATGCGTGCTTTGTAATGAATGGTGAGTGAAAGATAGTACGTATCTTACGCCAGCAATCTACGACAGAAATCGTAAATAATAGAAAAATACAATGCATGCAAATCCTATATGATGAATGACTTAGCAAATATTGTCTAATCTTTTGCTTTGGGTTATTAAAGGCCAAGTTGTTTAAGGGGGCAATGAGTTATTATCATAATATTAAAAATTCAAAAAATTAAGGCAATAAACATTTAAAATATTAAAAGGAAGTATTAAAAATAATTACTTGGATTGACAGAAAAACATTTTAAACACAACACTATCATGTTATTAATAATAATTGGGAATAAAATTTTATTGAAATTTTGGCAAAACCTCCACTTAAAATTTTATATGTAAAATTCTTCAAATCCTGAAATCAAACCAAACCAATCCAATCCAAGTCATTACATCACATTCACATTCACATTACATTACAAATCTAAGATAGCAAACCAAACCAATCCAAGTCATATATACTCATTTAAATCATCCAACCAACCCAACTCAATCCAAACCAAATCAATCCAATGAATGAGTCAAATCAAATGAATTAAACATTCACACAATCACACTCCATTCTAGTCAACCAAACTTTGTTTTCGCCATTTTTGAAAAATCTTCACCAATATCTCTATATAAGTAGTGTATGTTTTCATGGGATCTTCACTCTTTCTTAACATATCTAAACATATCTAAACATATCAAATATTTTTACAGGTTAAATAATATTTCTAAACACCACAATCTAAACATATCTAAACATATCCGAACACCATGAGAACCTAATCAAACAATATGATTTTTGTACAGGTGGTTAAGCACGAACCAGAGGAGGGGAAAGATGTGATGCCGGAGGAGCTCTTTGTGGTTCGGTGACACGAGATGGTGCGGTGACGGCTGCAAACGACACGAGATGAAGGTTAACTTAGAAAAAAAATGTGGAGAAAAACGGAGGACGGAGGAAGACGAACTTAAACAACGAAAAACGAACTTAAAACTTACATGTGGAGAAAGACGGAGGAAGAAGGAGAAGATGGCCAGAGAAGTGGAGGAGAGCTTGGGAGCTCGCTGCGGTGCTGGAGACGGTGCGGATCGGTCGGAGATCGGTCGCGGGATGTCTAGGGTTTGGGTGGGTTTCGTCTGAAATGAATGAAAGAAAACGCGTCTGTCCGATTTCTTTAAGACATATAGACGTCGGATGTCATATAACGCCGACGTCTATACCTCAACGTCTATATGCATGGAGCATAGTGTCGGTCGTATATTATATACGACGTCTATAGGGCGACGTCTATAGGTCGACGTCTATACCTTATAGACGTCAGCTAAACCTGGTATTCCTACACTCGACGTCTATAGTACCACAAAGACGTCGGCCTCGCTAAGGACCGACGTCCATTCTGTCCTCTCCCCACTAGACGTCGGTGGTTATAACGGCCGACGTCTATTGACGACGAGTAAAGCCTATTCTGCACTAGTGAATTCGACAAAAGCAAGGAGTGTGTCACATTTAAAGATTAGAAAAAGGCTGAAATTGAGTCATTGTCAAGTGAATCAAACCGTAATTTACACTATTTTAAGATAAATTACAGATTGCACCACTAAAGTATGAGTTCTACTAACATAACCCTCGTGAACTGTAAATCATGACAATCACTCCCATGTAATTTCAGTCTTTAATATGTGCTAGTTCTCAACATATTAACTGTTTTGTTTTGAGTTTTTGCGTTGTTTTCAAATAATAATTATAACACTAACTTTATACCAAATTCAGACTTAGATATACGTCTAACATGTATCTTGTTTGCAATGAACGCATATAACATTCAATACTAAATTTAAATTAAATATGACACAAATCTGAAACTAAGTTCGTCATCAGGCTATAGCTAGTGTGTTAAAGGCATTCTTTGGACACATAAAAGAAAATAATAATAATAATAATAATAATAATAATAATAATGAATACGTTAAAATTAAAATATTATTAACGAAGACGGATGAAGTTATACGAAACAGTAAGTATGGGAGGGTGCTATCACATTTCAAACACGGGGATTAATTAGGTGAATTTACTCGATAATGTAGTGAGCAATCTGTAATTTATCAAATATTTTAAGTCTGCAATACTTCGGAGATTTTCTCTATAGAACATGAACTTGAAAAAAGTGGTCGCATTGCATATTCTTCTCGGCCTTGCAAAATCTTCTCAGGGAGAAGAGAAAAGAGTTTGACATAATATTATTCTTCACAATCGAGCTAATTTTTAAACAATTTTATCGTATGTACTAGCTCTACATTCATATAACTTTCCATTGAAACATAGAGAAGATATTGAACCTAATTATGGTTTGTTTGGATGTGACTTCCAAACACAACCCAATGAAGTTTGTCCCTTAGAAGCTTAACATCGACGTCGAGAACAAGTTTCTTAGCTTGGCACGCTTCTTTATGTCAAGTTTTGTATTGAGTTAGAGAAGCTTAGGGGGAGCTTCTTTTAGGTTCGCATATAATGTGATGTTAAACACTGCTTTTGCTTCATCACAAGTGTTTCGGCCCATATTTGTTTTGTTTTTTTGGTAATTTCACATTTGCATTACATGACATGGTTGGGGGGGGGGGGGGGGGTGGGTGGGGGGGGGGGGGGGTGGACAACCTCAGACAGTACAAATTCTGGAAAGAAACTCTCCAAAAGAAGTCACATCCAAACACACCCTAAGAGACCAAAGAAAACTTCACTTTTCCGGGCTTATATAAGCTCTTGGTTAATAGAGGAACTAGCTAGATTTCATTTATGCTCATGTACATGGAATCTCCATGTCCGCCTTAAGTTAAAGAAAAAAAATCCTTGGCTTTTAGTGAAAAAGCAAACTTCTTAGTGAGGAGATTTTAGCTACTAAAAGATTGATGTTAAGTTGGAATTACCGTTTTTCAATGTTTTGCTTGCGTTCCATTAGAAAAGACCTGGTTTCCAATATGTCATGAGTCGATAGCTATCTAACATCATGCCACTGCAAACCGTTTGGATTAATGGTGTTAAAAACCAATATTTGATTGTAAATTTTACAAATTCTCCTCTAGTAGTCTAATAAATCTTATCTCTCCTTTGTCACTTTTCTCTGTCCTGTTTCTGTACTTTCTCCAATCTTATTGTGCTCTCGATACTCTCACTTTCTTTTCTCTCTCATCTCTCTTCTCTCTCTACTCAGTCACCAAGAGAGTAGATCGAGAGAGTGAGCAGAGAGTAGAAAGAAAAGAGAGGGTAGGGAGGGATAGAGTAGAGAGACAAGAGAGTGATCGTGTGTGTATCAGGAGAAGAGAGAAAGAAAGAGAGGAGAGAGAAATGAGAGATAGAAAAGTGAGAGGTTTATTTGATTACTTAGGGAAGAATTTGTGATTTATATTTAAAATAATAATTTCTTAACATCGTTAACAAAAAAGTGATGCCGTTGATGAAAAACCTTAAGCTTGTGTTTGAAAGTGCATTTGCAAGTTCCATGGAATTTGCAATTGACGGAATTTACGAATTCCATGATTTACTAGAGATGCTTGTTGCTTTAAATGACAAAAAAAATATTTAATACTTTTTTAAATTTCGGAATTTGGAATTGTATCAAGCATAAAAACAACATACTACAATGTATAAAATCATATTCGGACCGTGATCCCTACTAGGCGCCCAATAGAAGTTAGGATGATTACGTCATCCCAGGTTGTAGGAGTGACTGTATGGGTAATTACGGGGCCTCTGTTGATACATCACATTTGCATGCTTAGTATCCCTTGGAGTGTAAGCACATTCCAAGTCATCATGTTCCGTAAGTCCACACCTACTACACGCGGGAGTAGCTACCTGAGCTACAAGAGCTCAGTTCAACTCTAAACTCTCAATCCTACACATGAGAGCAACCAATTTCGCCTCAGACGTGATAGTTGACTTAACTTGATATGATCCAGCTCGACCAGAAGACCTGGTGGCGGGTGGCTCTCTCATGGTGTCCCACTCAATGGTACGTTCAACCATTAATTCAAAAGTGTCTCATGCCTCATCGATGAGTTTCATTTGGAAATCACCCTGACACATCAACTCCAACAATGTGGGGGTGTTGTAGTCGATGCCCTCATAAACAATCTGTCGCAATTGCCACAACTCAAGTCCATGATGAGGGCACTGCTGGAGAAGGTCTTTAATCCTATCAAAGAAAGCATGAAAAGATTCGGTCTCCGTCTGATACATTTGATGTATCTGGTGCCGTATCTGTTGAATTTTTCTTTGAGGGAAAAATCTCTTCAGAAAGACGGTCACAAAGTCATCCTAAGACCGAATAGAGCTCGTCGGGAGGTTGTACATCTATTTCTTCGCGTTATCCTTCAATGCGAAAGAAATCATCCTCATCAGACAGAATCCTCGTCAAGTTGTTGAAGCTTGAACATGAACCATACCTCCTCGAATTCACGTATAAAAATATACAGATCCTCATTATTGGCAGTGAAGGTAGGAAGCATGCTCACATATTGAGGTTTCAGCTCATAGTTGTTCTCGCAAACCGACGGGAGAACTATGCAAGTAGGCTGCCCGGCCTGAATAGGATGGGTTCACTCACACAAAGTCATCAGCCTATCATGTCGGGCTAAAGGAGGTGGTGCACCCAGAGCTCGATCATGACCGAGAATTTCTTCCTCTAGAGTTGGAGGAGGAGGAGGTCTACGTGGTGGGAGTGGACCGAGGTAATCCATATATGGAACCCGGTCTCTCCCTTCACCTAGATAGCCGATCTCAGAAAAATGCACTCTCTCAAGTCAAGTGCTCTCACCAGAACGAGCCCAACATCGCATAAAACGCTCAACTCGACTCTAAAAACACACAATAGAAGGTGTAATCAGAGGAGGAGACTACTCATAGAATATTGATTGACATCATTTCATGCATACATTTGTGTCTTATATCCGTTATCTTTCACCTAAACAATGCTACGTGATAAGTTTTCTGTTTGAATTTCAGAAATAAATAGGTTTGAAGAGAAGAGACATAAAAGGACCTAAAAGCCTGAAAAAGGACTGAGTTGAGGGACTCAAGGATTAAGATGCAAGATTGAAGGACCTGAATGTAAGATCAAAGGACCAATGAGCAAACAAGAATACTTCACACCATCATGGGGAGTATTTTGGCAATTCTATTCGGGTCGGAGCTCCAACAAGTGAAGTATATGCATCAAAGACCAACAAAGCTATCCAGAAAAGCCCAGAAGAAAATCCAACGTGATCCGAAACATATAAACCGTCAATTGGCGGTCCAAGACCGCGAATTGGCGGTCTGTTTTGGCCCGAATCCGCTAAGATTTTGGTGGGTCGCGTATTAGTGTGTATTTAGTCCATTTCTAGTTATTTTTTAGTCCCACACCGGGGGATTGTCTCAGATTACCTTTTTCTATGGCTATAAATGGAACTCTTCACCTTCTATTGTAATCACCCATTGCTTGGTGGCATTCTCTCTACTTGGAGTAAGCCATGGAGTAAGCCTTGGAGCAAAATCTCAAGGTGGAGAAGAATGCTACCTTCATTGTGAGTCATTTAATAAAATAATGTTTCCATTGTTTTGTTCTTATGTTGTTTCTTTATGCATGCTTAGCTTAGTTTTATTTCTTTGATTCTAGTCTAAAGTAGTTAGAATGTTTCTTTTTTTCCTTTAGTTTAATTGTTAGAGTAATGTGCAGTGAGGAAATCCATCCCCCTTTAGGCGTGGAGATGATGTTCATACATGCATTAAAGAATGAATATGAATGCTTTATATTTTGATTGTGTTGATAAATGTGAATGTATGCTTGCTTGTTAGAGTAGAATACTACACTTGATGGGTTTTGCCACACATCTTAGACACCTCCCATGCTTGTTTAGGTTCTGAAATAACCAGCTTGCGTATATGAATGTTAATCAACTAGGTTAGTGAATGGATTGATAGGTTCTGCCATAACCTTTAGACACTTCCTATGCATGAAGACACTACCTACATTTGTGCCTATAGAATGAATTCTTCACCATCTTTTTACATGTGTGCACACACTCCACCCCTAGGGGTCTCTCTCTTCTTGATTCCAGCTTAGTTTTACATTCTTTTAGTTTTGATTCGAAGTAATCTTTAGTTGCTTTACTTTGCATTTTTCTTCTTAGTAGTTTAGTGTGGATTAGCATAGACAAACTCTTCTCCCCTTTTGTTGCCACTTGATTTTTGAAAAACCAGAGGCTAGTCACCTCCCTGAGGATCGACCCGTATTTGCCACCGCTTCAACACGGTCGTGCACTTGCGGTATTTAAAACGATTAAACAAGTTTTTGGTGCCGTTGTCGGGGAGGTGCTCTGTCAAGACTTTGGTTAGGACGATTCGAGTGGTTTTAATATTTCCTTTTTAGTTTTGGTTTGCTTCAAGAGTTGCAAGAAGAAAGGGGAGGCTACTGGAGAAACTGGGGGAACAATTGCGCAAAAAGGACCGCCAATCAGCGGTCTGAAACCGCCAATTGACGGTCGTGTGAGCTTCAATTTCTCCCAATTTTATTCTGGTGGTTTAGTATTTCATTATAGTTATCTGGGAGCTCCATCTTGCATGTTGTGACTTTTAGTTTTCTCCCAGATTAAAAATCAATCCCTTTAATCAACTTGGACCATAAAACTCAAAGCAAAAGATTAAACTTCTTGACATCTAGGTCATGCATCATTTGTAAACCTTGCACGTATTTGTCTTTTCTTTGCTTTTCATTTTTGTTGTTGATTGTTGGCGTGAGGTACGTGCACCCAAATCTCTCATTCATGCATGTTTCGATCATGCATTAGTTAGTAAGGTGCATCGGGACAAGAGTGAGTTGAGCGTTTGACTGGAGTGTTGATTGCTAGATTTAAGATCAAAACGCTACTAAGGAGGGGTTGTCCCATAAAAGATAAGGTGGGGGATTTCATCACCCTTTCTTTGGCCCCAAAAATCACTCTTAAGAAAGCCTTAATTCTAAAAGCAAGTAGACATTGGCCCTAAGGAGTTCGGACGCACTAGGAGAGTGATCTAGTTGAGACTGTCATGGCCTGATCGGCGTCGCCTACCTTGTCGATAGTAGGAGGTACTGGATCTCCAGATTTGGTATCACTTGCTGGGCATTGTGGTCTTCGTCGTAAGGAGGTGAGGCGTGTCGACACTAGAGATCTCGAAGTTAGGCGTCGTCTAGACTAAGGACCCATAGCTATAAGTTGTTTGAGTCGTGCTTGCTAGATTAGGCTTCTACCATCTCCCACTACCCACGATAGTTTCTAGGGATTCTTCCCTTCTCCTCTGAGTCATCTTCTTCTCACCTACTTCTACGTTCTAGTCTCCTCCCCTTTACATTCTCTGGTAGCATTTTAGGGTTGAGTCGAGCACGTTTTGTGAGCTTAACCTCGTGGTGGTGAGAGTGGTCAACTCGAGAGTTTTTTTTGAGATGGATGGTTACATGGGCGACCATCCATATCATTGTTGCGACCAGGACAATTCTTCTTGGTATTCCGGACCCATGCAACCTGGGGTGGCTCAGACTAACACCCCGTATGGTTGGGACTATCTTAACTGTGTGACTGAGTAATCTTAATACTGGGGTAATATGAGAGAGGCACCGACTGCTAGACCACTATCTAGTTACGTTGGATCATATGTTGGTCATCAAACTGAGACATTACAAGAACCTTTGGCCTCTTTCATGCATGTGGTAGAAGACATGAGTGCACCGGTGGCTTCAGTAGTCGTATCGTGTCACTGTTGTGGGTTGAGTGGTCATGTTTTCGGGGAATGTCCTTATGTTCCCCCAGAGCCTGAGTATGAGCATACATTTTCCCAAAATGCTCAATATGACCATTACGCATCCGCGTACAACCCGAGAGGGATGGATTTGTGGGGAGACAATTCTTATTCAAATTCTTATACATCATTCCCACCCCAATATCCTCCTTATGAATATCCTGAATTCTACCAATACCCCACGACCAATAAATGGTCTCATTCTCAGCCCATCACCACCCAACCCATCCATTTCCCAAATTCTGACATGAACCTCACAGTTGACCCCAAACTTGATTCTTTAGAACAAGCCCTCCAAACATTCATGGAAACCACTCAAAATGTGTTGAAGTCCAATCACGATTCCCTGCAAACTATGGAAATGTACGTGAGTCAAATTACACAACAATTAAGTAAATGTGAGGAGGGTGACATTTTTTGTCAACATGAGGATTCATCTTTTGATATCGAACCACCACCACATTCACAAATTCAAAGCACAATCTTTCAGAGTCAAAATCCTAGTCAGTCTGAGGGACTTGGGGTTTCAATTCATGATCACATTGTGGGGGATTCGATCCAAATTGAGAATAACATGGACCAACTTCATTATGAGTCGGCACAGGATTGTGCCACATCTTTTTGTCTCGTGGCCCTTGAGCCACATGATCTTCATGTTGTGCCTATTAAGGACTCACCTCTGGTGGAGCAAGAGCTCCCTAGTACCCTCAATTTCAAACAACCTGATGAGAGTTTGCATCTCACTATTGTTCCTGATCATCTTGGAAATGATGAAACATCAAACAACTACATTGCTAATGAGGGTATTAGGAGTGCCTTAGAGGATACCTTGGGTAAGAGATCCACTTTTTGTTCGACTGGTGAGTTGGACATGCCTAACGAGGTTCTTGACCTCGTTCCGACCACCCAGCATGTTGGTTGGAGAGTTTGGATCGACGATCATAACTTCAGTACTGCAACGGGAGAAACTCTTCTTCTATTGCCCCTTATTTCCCAAACTCTTGAGAGATTCAAGCTCTTTCAGTTTGATCCTTTGAATGAGACGTCTTTGCGTCTAATTCATGAACCTCTCTTTCCATCTTGTGGTCTTTGTGAGGGGGCCCAAACATGAGTATTCATGCCCCGCGTGGTGTCATGTTCCCTTTCCAAGTGCAATAAAACCCACTTTTGAGCTTCTCATTTGATGTCTTTTGACAAATGAAGATGGGAACTTATGTTTGTACATAGTTATATTCAAAAAAATGAAAAAAAGTATAATAAAAGACTTCATGAGTGAGCATTGATTGTTGTGGGCCCCAACACTTGTGTATTTGGGCCATATTTCTTTCGTGTATTTGTATCCCTTCTTTAGCATCACACAGGTTTTGAGGGAATTCGGGTTTTTTTCCAACAACATAACCTTGAACTTCCTTTTGCGCTTCATATTGGTGAGACCTTTCCTTTTTCATGCATAAATTCATATAGTATCTTGCTCACATTCATTATGGACAATGTATGAAGTAGGTGTGTGGGGGGCGGTGTTTTACGTGTGTACATAGTCGAGTATTTCTCCTTTGATTTTGTTTTCTTTTGTGTGTATTGACAGAGTCATGATAGTGTGTTGCATTTAATATCGATATACCTGCTTGCCATGATCCTTGGGTGACTTGTCTTCTTTTGCTTGCCTAGTGCTTTAAAATTTTCACATTTCTTTCAAAATCTTCGTGTGTTTGCGAAAGAAAATGTTTTGTGGGTTTTGCGTGTGTTTGGCATGTGCAAAACCGTTGAAAGGCAAAGTAAAAAGAAAGCTCCCATAATTGTCTTGAACTTGATGCATTATGATACCTAGTATACCGGCTTTAGGTCTTATCGAGTCGTTAGGATGCACCCTGGTTTTCCCTCGGGGGGCGAGTAATCATAGGGTTTCAGTACTCAAACATTTAAAGAAGTCCACCCTGAACCTAGTGAGTCAATAATTTGTGTTGGTTAATGTAAGAAAATTTGTTGTAGTCAATGACCCTTCAAATCTTGTTGTGAGACATTAAATGTAGGGATTTTGGTTCATGTGTAGATAAGAAATAAGTGAGTAGGTATTCTCTCTTCTCGCACGGCTCCTATCACTCGGGAAATTAGGTCTGAGGGGACTTTGTTTATGGTGCTCTCGAGCCATCTGACTTAGGATGCACCGACCGAACTCCCGTTACACGGGTGGTAGGGGTCGCCTTATGTGGAGATTTGGGGGAAGGTGTAAGTGATAGTGTAAGTCCTTATAGGAAATGATGCATGAAACCTGACCCAGGGAGAATCAAACACCAACCAAAAGAAAAAAAGAAAAAAAAGAGTCAAATAAGTACCTTAATGGACATTACACTTTGTATCACTTGAGGATGTTGAGGTTGTCCATGTCTTGCACTTAAGTCCTTAATTAACTTTCACGAATGATTCATTAGGCTAGGTGTGTGGACTGATTACATACATAGAGTTGGCCCGTACTATTACTGCGTCCAATGATCGACAAAATAAGCCAACGAGTCATGTAGTTAGATTGAATAATGCATCTTTGTTCGGATTTTGTGGGTATATCCGTTAAAAACCCTCAGGAGACAACACTCCTCCTCCTTGGCGACAAGGAGGTTTAATGGCTTGTTGCACGTGCTAAGTGCAACCGTGATTCCTACGAAAGTAAGTTAGGATTTCTTATTTTTCGTATGCTTTTCTCTTTCTTTGTTTTGCTCGGGACTAGCAAAAGTTAGGTGTGGGGTATTTGATTGACATCATTTCATGCATACATTTGTGTCTTATATCCGTTATTTTTCACCTAAACAATGCTACGTGACGAGTTTTATATTTGAATTTCAGAAATAAATAGGTTTGAAGAGAAGAGGCATAAAAGGACCTAAAAGCCTGAAAAAGGACTGAGTTGAGGGACTCAAGGACTAAGATGCAAGATTGAAGGACTTGAATGTAAGATCAAAGGACCAAAGAGCAAACAAGAATACTTCACACCATCATGGGGAGTATTTTGGCAATTCTATTCTGGTCGGAGCTCCAACAAGTGAAGTAGATGCATCAAAGACCAACAAAGCCATCTAGAAAAGCCCAGAAGAAAATCCAGCGTGATCCGAACCATGTAAACAGTCAATTGGCGGTATGTTTTGGCCCGAATCCGCTAAGATTTTGGTGGGTCGCGTATTAGTGTGTATTTAGTTCATTTCTGGTATTTTTTTAACCCATACCGGGGGATTGTCTCGGATTACCTTTTTCTATGGCTATAAATAGAACTCTTCACCTTCTATTGTAATCACCCATTGCTTGGTGGCATTCTCTCTACTTGGAGTAAGCCTTGGAGCAAAATCTCAAGGTGGAGAAGAATGCTACCTTCAATTTGAGTCATTTAATAAAATAATTTTTCCATTGTTTTGTTCTTATGTTGTTTCTTTATGCATGCTTAGCTTAGTTTTATTTCTTTGATTCTAGGCTAAAGTAGTTAGAATGTTTCTTTTTTTTCTTTAGTTTACTTGTTAGAGTAATGTGCAGTGAGTAAATCCATCCCCCCTTGGGGGTGGAGATGATGTTCATACATGCATTAAATAATGGATATGAATGCTTTATATTTTGATTGTGTTGATAAATGTGAATGTATGCTTGCTTGTTAGAGTAGAATACTACACTTGATGGGTTTTGCCACACATCTTAGACACCTCCCATGCTTGTTTAGGTTCTGAAATAACCAGCTCGCGTATATGAATGTTAATCAACTAGGTTAGTGAATGGATTGATAGATTTTGCCATAACCTTTAGACACTTCCTATGCATGAAAACACTACCTACATTTGTGCCTATAGATTGCATTCTTCACCATCTTTTTACATGTGTGCACACACTCCACCCTTTGGGGTCTCTCTCTTCTTGATTCCAACTTAGTTTTGATTCGTAGTAATCTTTAGTTGCTTTACTTTGCATTTTTCTTCTTAGTAGTTTAGTGTAGATTAGCATAGAGAAACTCTTCTCCCCTTTTGTTGCCACTTGATTTCTGAAAAACCAGAGGCTACTCAGCTCCCTGAGGATCGACCCGTATTTTCCACCGCTTCAACGCGGCCATGCACTTGCGGTATTTAAAATGATTAAACGAATATAGATGAGGAGAAGACTCAGATGAGGAGGGAAGAATCCCTAGATCTAGCGTGGGTAGTGGGAGAAGGTAGAAGCCTATCTAGCAAATAAGGCTCACATAGCCTACAGTCACTATAGGTCCTTACAGCTAGATGACGCCTAACTACGATGTCACACGACCTCAACACGCCTCACCTCCCAACAATGAAGACCACAGAGCCCAGCAAGTGAGCAAAGATCCAGAGATCTTGTCTCTCCTACTATCGACAAAGTGGTCAACACTGATCAGGCTATGATGGTCGTGACTGGATCACTCTCCTAATGTGCCAGAGTCCTAGGGGCTAATGTCTACTTGATTTTAGATTAAGGCTTTTGATTAAGAGTGATTTTTGGGGCAAAGGAAAGGGTGATGAAATCCCCCACCTTATCTTATATGGGACAACCCCTCCTTACTTTACAGTTTGAGTCTTAATCTAGCAATCAACTCTCTAAACAAACGCTTACCTCACTCTTGTCCCGATGCACCTTACTAACTAATGCATGCTTTAACCATGCATGAATGAGAGAATGGGTGCACGTACCTCACACCAGCAATCAACAACAAGAATTTAAAGAAAAGAAAGACGAGTACGTGCAAGGTCTATAAATGATGCATGACCTAGATGGAAATCACTCGGATCTTTTCCTTTGAGTTTTAATTTCCAAGTTGTATAGAAAGGGGATTGGATATTAATAGATGTGGGAGAAAACTACCGGTTAAAACATGCAAAATTGAGCTCCCAGAAACTAAAATGAACAAACAAGCAACCAGAACAAAAATTGGAGCGAAATCCACTCACCAAGTCGCTAGTTGGCGGTTCCAGACCGCTGATTGGCGGTCCACAGGTCCGATCTCTGCTCACAATTTCTCTTGGTGTGTCCCTTGATGCTTCGATGTCCCTGAAACAAAACAAACTAAAAACAAAATATTAAACGCACTCGAATCGTCCAAACAAAAGTCTGGACAGAGCACCTCCTCGGCAACAACGCCAAAAACTTGATTAAACGTTTTAAATACCATAAATACACGACGTCGGTGAAGACACGGCAAGTATGGCTCGTGTCCACGATGAGGTGTGTCAACTCTGGTTTGTTTGGAGGCAAGTGGGAAAAAGAGGGGGGAAGAGATTGATTAAACTAAATTAACTACGCTAAACTATCATGAAACAAACAAAGAAAACAAAAACATGAGATGAAATAGAACTAAACTAAGTGACTAATAAAAGAAGCTGGAAATCAGGAATGGAAAACCCCTAAGGGGTGGAGTGTGTGTACACATGAAATAAGTGGTGATGAATGAATTCAATAGGCACAAGTGTAGGTAGTGTTTTTATGCATAAGAAGTACCTTATGACAAGGCCTATCATCCAAATAACTAACCTAAGTGATTAATATGAGCATGACAAGTTTGTTATTAAGAACCTAAAAAAGCATAGAATGTACCTAAAGATAATGGCAGAAACCATCAAGTTAAGTATTTTCTTTAATTCAAACAAGCATACTAACATTTCTCACATACAACAACATTAAGCATTCATTCCATTCTACATGACATGTATAAACATCATCTCCACCCCCAAAGGGGGATGGAACTACTCACACATTATTAATCTAACATTCATATTAAGGAAAAGAAACATGCTAATAAATTCTATGAAGATTAAAACAAACAAGAATAACTAAGTATGCAAGGAACTATAAGAAACAACAATTAACTGACAAAACATTATTATTGCTCACTCACATTACAAGTAACCTCTCTCCACCAGAGTTTTGCTCCAAGGCTTTACTCCTAATAGAGAGGATGACCACCAAGAGAGGAGATGTTTTACAAAAGAGGAGGAAGAGTTCTATTTATAGCCATAAAAAAGGTAACCGGGACAATCCCCCGGTATGGGACTAAACGCATACCAAATATAACATAAAACACCTTAATACACATCCGATAGAAGACAGGTCGGATCCGGAGACAAATGGACTTTTAATTGGCAGTTTGGAACCACCAATTAGCGGTCTGGATCTCTTGGATCCGGCCCAGTTTCTTATGACTTCTCAGTAGCTATGTTTCTTCTCCTGGAGTGCACCCTAATCGGTTGTGTGAGTTGCGACCGAATCCAATTGTAAAATACTCCTTATGATGGTGTGGAATGCTTAATTTTGCCAATTAGTCCTTTTGGGTTTACATCTGGGTCATTCTCTCTTGCATCTTAGTCCATAAGTCTTGCAACTTAGTCATTTTCCTTGCTTTTAAGCCCTTTTTGAGTATCTTCTTCTCAAACTTGTTTATTCCTAAAACAAAAACATATAACTCATTACGTAACATTGCTTAGGCTAAAAATAAATGATAAAAGACACAAATATATGTGTGATATGATGTTAATCACTGAGCATGTTAATTGACATGAAAAAAGAAAGCAGATTTTGTTAAGCAGATTTATGAGCAAGACTCAACATTAAGAGGATAACAAAACAATATGTCAAACAAGCCAACAAAGGGTGTCATAACCTAATCTTTGATCCTGGAGATTGGATTTCGGTGCACAAGAGAAAAGAGTGTTTTTTTTAACAACAAAAAATCAAAATTGCTACCACAAGGAGATTGTTCATTTCAAGTCATCAAAACAAAATGACAGTGCCTACATGCTAGATTTGTCTGGTGGGTATACTGTTAGTGCTTTAATGTTTCTGATCTAAGTCCATTTGATACAGGTGATGATTTGAGGACAAATCCTTTTCAATAGGAGGGGAACGATGGAAACGTGGATAGCTCACGCATGTGTAAGGAGATTGATCCAATTAAAGTTCCAGTTGGCGCAGCTACAAGGTCCCATGCAAAGCATTTCAAAGATGCACTTAATGAGCTACTTCAAGCAACTTGGGTTCAAGCCAATTTGTGGAGGCCCATAGAAAGACTTTAGCACGAATCTCACAAGTGGATTTCCATAACCCAGTTAGAGGAATAAATTCAAGGAATTTTCTCAAGAGATCCCTAGTTTCCTTTTGTGTTTTCAACATCTATTTAGGCTAGTTTCCTTTTTGAAAATTTCATTTTCTTTGATAGTTTCCTTTTTCAGAAGTTTCATTTTTAAAAGTTTTGTTTTTGGAAGTTTCTTTTGGTTGTTTCCATTTTAGAAGTTTTTTTCTTCCGAAAGTTTTGTTTTTGAAAGTTTCCTTTCATTAGTTTCCTTTTATGAGACTCACCATGAAGAAACACATCATTTGCCACTTTCACCATCATGACGTGATCTACCCAAATAAATAAGCCCATGTGCACTTGTACCACTTGAAGAATCCCACCCATGTGCACCATCATGATGTGATCTACACAAATAACTCAGCCCATGTGCACCTGTACCACATGCCTCTTTAGTAGTTACATTTTTGTTTGTAATATGCATGTTTTCACTTTGGTAGTTACATTTTCTTTGTAATAGACATGTTTGCTCTTTGCCAGTGTTGTTCATTTGTAATAGGCATTAAAACCTATAAATAGGCCTTGCATATTCATAAAGGGATAATTTTGAATTTAATACATTGGTGAGAGTTAATTTTCTCTCGGGTTCTTAAAAGAACTTTTTGTACTTATCATATCTGTCTCTGGCGTTCATACTTGGACTTATCAATCAAGTCTCCATCCCTTGATTGTGGCGTCTTCATCATACAAAGGTTCACATCACTTCATTGGTGTTGGGTTGTGGTTTTCTTCCATCCAAATTTGTAGTAGAGCAGTCCTAGGAACTAGTTCTCAGTACAGGTCTCATCACAAGTTGATGGGGTTTGTATATTAAAGTTTCCTAGCTTTTCTTGCATCATTTTCAGCCATCATTGCCTTCTCAAGTTTATGGTATCCCCCTTCCCCCGCCCCACCGACAATCTGTGTGGAAACTTGTTCTTCAATTATTATTCTTGGTTGAGCACTCGTAATTCCTACAAACCAAAAAAAAAAGATTAGATATCATATTTAACATTCCAATGTGCGAAGGAAGTATGAATGTATAGTTTGCCAAAAAATTTGAAGTTAGCCTTGAGCTTTTGAATTCAGTTGATTGAATCAGTTAAAATACCACAAGTGCACGGCCACGTTGAAGCAGTGACAAATATGGGTCAGTCCACAGGGAGCGCGTGTGAGTTGGATTCACGATACTCGAGTGGGGGAGAAGAAGAGAGAGATGTGATCGAAACTACACTACAATGAAAAATAAATCGGAAAATAAGCAATAAAACTAAACCCCTTGGGGGTAGAGAAAGAATGTGAATACAAAAATGTGTGTTGTGTGTGTGTTCAAATATGCTCATCAAAACATGTCATACATGAAATCCATAAAACTCAATTCCAACTTTACCTCCACATGAAATAAGATAAAACATTATCATTAAAACATACAAGAAAATAATTGAAATGAAGCTAATATGTTCACATGAAAAATGATTCAAATCCAACTATGTCTCCACATGAAATAAGATTTATTACAATCATTAAAACATACAAGACATTAATTTGGATAAAGCCAACATGAGCACATGCATGCACATGCCTTGTTTTCTTCTTCCACTCCATCCTTATCCTAACCTCAACATTCCTTATAAAATAGGCCTACTAATCTAAGCATGTGCTAAGCTTCATTCAAGAGCATTAGCACATCAAAGATAAGAGTGAAATACCATTAGATGGTTATGGAAATCATGTAAGGCTCAAAGGATTAAGATTAACAGACACTAATTCATCTCATGATCAAATCACCTTCTTCTACACCCCCCATGGGGATGGACTACTCTCTACTCATCTCTACACTAAAGAAATCGTAAATTAGCTTACATACAAACCAACCCAAACTACTACACACTTATGCCCTCCGAACTTGCTGAAGCACAAGCTCGGATCCTCACATATTACATCCACTATCACAAGTCCCACTTGTTACCACATTACATTACATTACATTACTCTACTCTTTTACTAATCTAATGGCAGCCATATCATAACCACGTCTTCTCGAAATTCGCCTTCTCAATCTCGTCTCCCCTTCCTTCTAGCATTCTGGATCCTTTAATCTGAACCACATCCTTCACTTGTTGGACAATGGCCTCCACTTGTCTTTCCTCGCCATTCATACATCTTCTATTCCGTTCCGCCCAACATTCGAAAACCACCACTCCTAAAGCGAGCTTAATCGTGAGTGCACTATATTTGGAAGGTGCACTCCACCTCTGAATTATATAGAGTTCCTCCATGGTGGCTGGTTTCATACGACCACCATCTCCTCCCACCTTCCGAATTTCGTCCCATACAACCCGCACAAAAGGACACTCCCAAAACAAGTGCGTCAAGTCCTCATATGCACTCTTACATAAGGCGCATCTCTATATAACACGTAGCCTCAGCCCCATTTGCCTCATCATGTCATGAGTGGGCAATCTCCCATGAACAACCCTCGATAAGGTTAGTGCGTGCTTGTGCCACACCATTGACCCCCACCTAACAATGGGTCTTTCCGACTTCACCCAACTCCAAGTTTCTCTCAATGTAAGTTTGTTTTGAGTAGCCCTGACTCATGTTAGTGTGTCTTCCCCGTGGCCCACCGGAATGGAGGGTGGCCTCGCCCAAAGTTGCATGCGGTCGTGGGAGCGTAGACGAGGCACTCTCCACGTACCGTTCTCAAGAAAGTGGGAAACCTTGATCTCTTATGGAACTCCTAGATCATACCTCATTCTCTCACCCTCCGGTAGTGTGAGAAGCGGGGGGTCACACTAAGGGTCCTCAAAAAACTTCACCTTGTGCCCATCACCTATTTTGAATAGCATATTCTCTCTTGCAATGTCCCGAACACGCATAATACCTCTCCACGCCTAAGAAGAATGTGCGAGAGGTCACATCATCCATATGGTCTTGCTCCTGATGTATTTACTCCACAAGCAAGTAGCCCATAAAGATGTATCATTTGAAGCAATAATCCAAAATAAACGAAGAAGTCCGACGTCATTCCATTCCACCAACCTACGCAACCCTAAACCACCTTCTCTCTTTGGTGCGCATATATCCTTCCACGACACAGCAACCATCTTTTTTGGTCCCCCCACCCCAAACAAAATGCATCATAATCCATTCTATCTCGTGGAGCACACTCCTTGGGACCAAGAAAGCCGAAGTCCAATAAATACTAAAGGATGTGAGTACACTTCGCACAAGCTCCACTCTCCCGGCCATGGAGAGGAGCTTACCTTTCCACAAACTCAGCCTCCCTCTTATCCTTTCAATAAGTGTTCCGTAATGGCTTTTTGCAAACCTTGAGGAGAAAAGCGGTAGCCCAAGATATGTCTCCGGGAACTTGCCCTTTTGCATTCGTTAGTGGTTGCAAATTCAATCCCCATCCGGTGTATTGCCTCCCAAGAAGACTTGGCTCTTCAAGCTATTTAGTTGCAGTCCCGAACATCTCGAAAACTCATCCAACACTCATTTTAGTGCATGGGCATCAGCCTTGGTGGCGCTCGCAAAAAACATTACATCATCAGCAAACATCAAGTGTGATACCGATATATCTCCACACTTCACTGGGCGAATACCACTTCTCATTTCCTCACGACGTATCAAAGCCCCCAACACTTCCATGCAAAGAACAAAGAGGTACGAGGCAAGAGGATCACCTTTTCGAAGCCCATTCGAAGCCATAAAGGGTCTCGAGTATGCACCATTAACATTCACAACAAAAGAGGCCTTCACACAAGCCGCCACTAACTTTCTCCACTTGTTGTTGAACTCGAACCTGCCTAATATCTCACTCAAGAACTCCCATGATACCGTATCCTAAGCCTTCCTCAAGTCGATAGTGACACCCATTCGTCGCAAGCCCCTTTTGGAATGCATGTTGTGACAATGTTCATGAGAGAGCAACACATTGTCTCCAATCCGACGCCCTCTAATAAATGCACTTTGATTCTCACTTACAAGTTTTTGCAACACTTCCTTCAACCAATTTGCGAGGATCTTTGAAATATATCGATACACCATGTTGCACAACGATATCGGCCGATAGTAATCAATCAAGACGGGTGCTTTCTTCTTTGGAATCAATGTAATGGCCGTATAGTTCACTTGCTTGAGGAGTTTACCCTCACAAAAGAAAGATGCAACGGCCTTGAATAGGTCCTTCTTTATAATCTCCCACACCGCCATGAAGAACTTTGCATTCAAGCCATCCGGTCTGGGTTCTTTGTCTATGTTCGAATGCAGCACCACATGTTCATGTTCTGCCAGACACACCGGGCGCGTGAGCACATCAGCCTCGATATTATCTAGCATAGGAAGATCAATATTCGCAGCAATGTTTCCCCCTTGCACCATACAAGAAAACAAGTTAGCAAACCAGTGTTGTATCGCCTCGCGGATTTGGCCGCCTCATCCTCGATCGTCTGTCCTCCCTCAACTATCCTACACACTGTATTGGTGGCTCTCCTCACACGAAGGGAAGCATGGTAGAACCTCGAATTAGAGTTGCCTTCCCGCAGCCACCTCACCCTTGATTTCTGCCGAACTATTGACTCCTCCACCACCAAGTGACGAGACAACTTGTGCACAACCTCACTTTCTTTTCTCCTTAACTCCTCATCCCCCAGATTGCGATCAACCTCCATCCAAACCTGTTGTAACTCATGCCTCGCCTCGCTTAATCGTTCATTTACATTCCCAAACACTTCATCACTCCACCTTTTTAGTTCCCTTTTGACAACCTCCAACTTTCCCATGACATGATACATTGGAGTGCCATCAATGTAGGTCGACCAAGCCTCCTTGACCACCCCTAGGAATTGGTCGTGGCTAGCCAAAGTATTTACAAATCTGGACATCTTCCTTTTCCACGCACCATGAGGCTCAAGATCCACCACCAAAGGACAATGGTGACTAAGCTCTTTACCTTCCACATAACATATAGAATCCGGGAAGCATTCCAACCATCCATGTGAGCACAAGACTCGATCAATTCTTGTCTCTATCCGCCCAGGACCATGCGATGAGTGTGACGAAGTAAACTCTCCTCCCATCGTTTGTACTTCTAGCAAGCTACTAGCCTCAATCCAACAGTTAAATTCTGCCATAGACACCGTATTGAATCCACCCCCTCCACGTTTCTCCCATTCACTCCTAATGCAATTGATGTCCCCCATGACTATCCACACCCAACCATCCCTAGGTTCGCACCCGTGTAAGGCCTCCGAAAGCGCTCTCCTTGTAACATAGTTATTGACGCCATACACCAAAGTTATCGCGATTTACAGACCCGTGGCCTGAACCAATCCCTCTATATGGACCAATTGAGTCGTCTCATGAGTCTTCTGAAGAACATATTCTGAGTCCTTCCACAACACAAGGATCCTCTTGGAGTTGACCACTGATTGAATCAGTTTAATAACCGCAAGTGCACAACCGCATTGAAGTCGTGGCAAGCACGGGTCGATTCACAAGGAGCGTGTGCGAGTCGAATTGTTGATACTCGAGTGGGAAAAGAAAATGAGAGAGATGCGATCGGAATCAAACTACAACACGTAAGAACTCGAAAACAAACAGTAAAACTAAAACCCTCGGCGGTAGGGAAAGAACATGGAAATGGAAATGTGTGGGTGTAGTGTGTGTTCAAATGTGCTCATTAAAACATGTCATACATGAAATCCATAAAACTCAATTCCAACTTTGCATCCACATGAAATAAGATAAAACCTTATCTAAAACATACAAGACAATAATTGTAATGAAGCTAATATGTTCACATGCAAAATGACTCCAATCCAACTATGTCTCCACATGAAATAAGATTTATGACAATCATTAAAACATACAACACATTAATTTGGATAACGCCAACATGAGCACATGCATGCACATGCCTTGTTTCCTTCTTCCACTCCATCCTTATCCTAACCTCATCATTCCCCATAAAATAGGCGCACTAATCTAAGCATGTGCTAAGCTTCGTTCAAGAGCATTAGCACATCAAAGATAAGAGTGAAACATATTAGATGGTTATTGAAATCATGTAAGGCTGAAAGGATTAAGATAACACACACGAATCCATCACATGATAAAATCATCTTCCTCTCCACCCCCATGGGGATGGACTACTCTCTACTCATATCTATACTAAAGAAAACATAAAAACAAGAAGAACCCATAATGTAAATAACTGAAACAAGATTAACCAAACAACAACATCAAAGAAATTGCATCAAAGTAAATAACATGTATTTAAAGAACACAACTCACTATTGATTGAAATGAAGGATTACAAAGCATGCTTCTTCTCCTCCAACTACACTAAGCAGCAGCAAAATAAAACCGAAAACTAATAGAGAATCAAGAAGCAGTGGGAGAGGAGGGATTACAATGATATATATAGACTAATACATGGTTAGGATTAATCTGGGAATAATCGAACGACTCTATATCTCATCTGATAGTCCAGGAATGCTCTGACCCGGCAACCCGAACCACGACCAAAATTTTAGCCCACTTGGAGCATTTTGATCCGCCAGTGGCAGATCAAATGCGTCTGATCTGGTTGAAAGTTTGCGTCACACTTTATTTCTTCATTTGACACATGGGGTGAAGCCTTGGTCTACTGGCTCGATTCACATTGAGTTTAATTGGTGAAATACGGATCTGATTGAAGTCATGTGTCACCATGTTTTGTACTTCACAATCAGGTCCCTCCGGGTTTGCACTTGGGTCCTTCATGATTTGCGATCCAGTCCTTGTGCATTACAAATAAGTCTAGAACGTTCCAAATCAGTACAAGCTTGTTATATTAGGTGTTTTTTGCTCCCTTCCTCTTCTTGATTACCTAACTCCTGAAACACTACAAACAACAACTCGAGTAGCACAATATTAGGGTAAAATAAAAGATATATAACATGAATATGATGCATGATATGCTACTAATCAAATACCACAACACTTACCTTTTGCTAGTCCCGAGTAAAACAAATAAAGAGAAAAATGAAGGAAAGGAAAACATACGAAAAACAGGGAAATCCTAACTCACTTTCGTAGGAATCACGGTTGCACTTAGCACGTGCAGCAAATCGTTAAACCTCCTTGTCACCACGGAGGAGGAGTGATGTCTCCTGAGGGTTTTCAGCGGATATACCCACAAAATCCGAACATTCATGCATTAATCAATCTAGAAACTCGACTCGATGGACTCATTTTTGTCGATCATAGGAGCCGTGCGAGAAGAGAGAATGCATACTCACTTATTTATTATCTACATGGGAACCAAAACCCCTACACTTAAAGTTTCACAACAAGATTTTAAGGGTCCTTGACTACGAAAAACTTCCTTATACTAACAGACACGAATTATTCGATTCACTAGGTTCAGGGTGGACATCTTTAAATGTTTGAGTACTAAAATCATATGATTACTCGCCCCCCGAGGGAAACCGTGGTGCATCCTAACGACTCGATAAGACATAAAGCCGGTATACTAGATATCCTAATGCATCATGTTCAAGACAATTTTGGGAGCTTTCGTTTTACTTTGCCTCTCAACAGTTTTGCACATGCCAAACACACGCAAAACCCACAAAACATTTTCTTTCGCAAACACATGAAGATTTTGAAATAAATATGAAAATTTAGAGCATTGGGCAAGCAAAAGAAGACAACTAACCCAAGGATCATGGCAAACATATATATAGATATTAAATGTAGCACACTAACATGACCATAACAATACAAACATAAAAAAACAAAATAAAAGGAGAAAGACTCGATAATGTATACACGAACCCCCCCCCACACACACACACTTACTTCATGCATCGTCCTCAATGAATGTGAGCATGATACTACATGGATTTATGCATGAAAAAGATAAGATCTCACCAACATGAAGCACAAAGGGATGTTTATGGTTATGTTCATGGACACAAACCCGAATTTCCTCAAAACCTGTGAGATACTCAAGAGGGGAGACAACTACGTAAAAGAATTGGGACCAAATTACAAAAGGGTTGGGGCCCCCAACAATCAATTCTCATTTTTTTAACAAATATAACTATGTACAAAAATAGGCTCCCATCTTCATATGTCAAAGGACATCAAATTAAAACATGCCATCTCTCGAGCCAGAACTGCACCTGCAAGGGCTCACAACATACGAAATATGAGGATTGTTGAGAGGTTTACGAACCACGAATGATGGTTCATGCCTCTCAAAATCAGGGTCTGTGAAAGGAAATGGAAAGAAATATGTCTCCATTCCACGACAAATATGTTTTCCATTCCACGATAAAATCACCTTCCTCTCCACCCCCCCCCCTCCCATAGGGATGGACTACCCTCTACTCATCTCTATACTAAATAAAACATAAAAAAAAAGAACTCATAATGTAAATAACTGAAAACAAGATTAACCAAACAACAATATCAAATAAATTGCATAAAAGTAAAAAACATGTATTTAAAGAACACAACTCACTATTGATTGAAATGAAAGGATTACAAAGTATGCTTCTTCTCCTCAAACTACACTAAGCACCAACAAAATAAAACCTAAAACTAATGGTGAAGCAAGAAGTAGTGGGAGAGGAGGGGTTACAATGGTATATATAGACTAATACATGGTTAGGATTAATCTGGGAATAATCGGACGGCTCTAAATCACATCTGATAGTCCAAGAATGCTCTGACCCGGCAACCCGAACCACGACCGAAATTTCAGCCCATTTGGAGCATTTTTATCCGCCAGTGGCAGATCCAAATCCGCCACTAGCAGATCAAATGCGTCTGATCCGGTTGAAATTTTGCGTCCCACTTTATTTCTTCATTTGACACATGGGGTGAAGCCCTGGTCTGCTGGGTCGAATCACTTTGAGTTTAATTGGTGAAATACGGATCTGATTCAAGTCATGTGTCACCATGTTTTGCACTTCACAATCAGGTCCCTCCGGGTTTGCAATTGGTTCCTACCTGATTTGCGATCCAATCCTTGTGCATTACAAATAGGTCCAGAACCTTACAAATCAGTCCATGCTTGTTATATTTAGGTGTTTTTTGCTCCCTTCCTCTTCTTTATTACCTAACTCCTGAAAAACTACAAACAACAACTCGAGTAGCACAATATTGGGGTTAAATAAAGGACATATAGCATGAATATGATGCATGATTTGCTACTAATCAACAACCTCACTATTCGACACCCATTCATCTTGCCAAATTGACCTTACGAACCTCGTCAACATCTTCCTTTTAACTTTGTGCTCTGTTTGATATGTTTTAATTAACCGCAAGTGCACGTCCGTGTTGAAGCGGTGGCAAATACGGGACGATCCACAAGGAGATGTGTAGACTCTGGTTTGTTCGAAGGCAAGTGGGAAAAGAGGGGAAGAAGTTGTGATTACACTAAACTAGACTAACTACACTAAACAAGTAAGCATCAAATAAGGAAAACGAAAGCAAGGGAAATTGAAAGCTGGAAATCAGAAATGGAAAACCCCTAAGGGGTAGAGTGTGTGCACACATGTAAAAAGATGGTGATGAATGCATTCTATATGCACAAATGTAGGTAGTGTTTTCATGCATATGAAGTGTCTAAAGGTTATGGCAAAACCTATCAATCCATTCACTAACCTAGTTGATTAACATTCATATACACAAGCTGGTTATTTCAGAACCTAAACAAGCATGGGAGGTGTCTAAGATGTGTGAAAAACCCATCAAGTGTAGTGTTCTACTCTAACAAGCAAGCATACATTGACATTTATCAACACAATCAAAATATAAAGCATTCATATCCATTCTTTAATGCATGTATGAACATCATCTCCACCCCCAAAGGAGGATGGATTTACTCACTGCTCATTACTCTAACAATTAAACTAACGAAAAAAAGAAGAAACATTCTAACAACTTTAGCCTAGAATCAAAGAAATAAAACTAAGCTAAGCATGCATAAAGAAACAACATAAGAACAAAACAATGAAAAAATTATTTTATTAGATGACTCACATTGAAGGTAGCAATCTTCTTCACCTCGAGATTTTACTCCAAGGCTTACTCCAAGTAGAGAGAATGCCACCAAGCAATGGGTCAATACAATAGAAGGTAAAGAGTTCTATTTATAGCTATAGAAAAAGGTAATCCGGGACAATCCCCCGGTATGGGACTAAAAAAATACCAGAAATAGACTAAATACACACTAATATACGCTCCACATAAATCTTAGAGGATCCGGACCAAAAGTTACCGCCAATTAGTGGTCTTGGACCGCCAATTAGCGGTCTACAGTGTTCGGATCGCTTTGGATTTTCTTGTGGGCCTTTCTGGAAGGCTTTGTTTGTCTTTGATGCATCTACTTTGCTTGTTGGAGATCCGACCCGAATAGAATTGCCAAAATACTCCCCATGATGGTGTGAAGTATTCTTGTTTTCTCATTGGTCCTTCGATCTTACGTTCAGGTCCTTCGGTCTTGCATCGTAGTCCTTGAGTCTCTCAACTTAGTTCTTTTTCATGCTTTTAGGTCCTTTTATGCCTCTTCTCTTCAAACCTATTTATTTCTGAAATTCAAACATAAAACTCGTCACGTAGCATTGTTTAGGTGAAAGATAATGGATATAAGATACAAATATAAGCGTGAAATGATGTCAATCATGCTCAATAATACAAACCAAATCCACCCTCCCTCGGATTATCTTATCACGAATCATGTACGGGTGCCCGGGCATTCTCACCACGTACGTTCCAACAAAGCCACTTCATGGGTGTGGAAGTGGGGAGCGAACTCCCTTCTTTCCTCAATTTCCTTTGCTTTGCTACTTCCACCTCTCTCACATGTCTGAAGGAGTACGGAGGTGTAGTTTCCTCAAGATTTACCTTGGTAGGGGGCAAAAACATCTTCCTTCCAATCTTGCCTTCCTTCTCGATTCCACTTCCATAGCTATTAGGCTTTCCTCACAAACCCTACCACCCCCTCCAAGTCGTGATTTATAGAATCAGCAAGGTGCTAGAATTTATTTGGTGAGAGAGCACCATCTTCCTCCCTCGGTTTGGCCCCATGCAATGCTTCCATTTTTGCTTCTCTTAACATGCATGCAAGTTTCACTTGTATTCTGTGGGCCTTCCCATTCCTTTGTTGTGTTCCACTCAACATTTCTTCATCTAGCCACTCCTCCTCACATTGCATACATCCATTCCCATGCAAGCCATACACACCGTCTAGTTTCCCACGTGACCCATCCATCTTGGGTGCATTTTTGGTCACTTCACCTACTTCCTCCACCAAGTACAACCCACTTTCCTCATTTCCCCAACCAAAGAAGGTGCTCCCTTGCATGGGGTTGCCTCCTTGCTATTCTCATTTCAAAACACACCTTCCACTCCACCTACCTTAGCTCCAATTGGTTCCCTCCCTTCACTTGACCCCTTCTCATTGGTTCCCACTCCCCTAAGTCTTTTTTGGGCAGCCCCATCCCAACGAATTTCTTCCTTTGCATGGTTCTTGTTTGAGGCAACTAATGAAGTACCCATCTCTCTTCCATTTATGGACTCCACCTCTTCCCCTAACGGAACACCCTCAACTCTGTTATGCTTTGTTCCTTTTTCCTTTACACCATCCCTCACGTCGTTATACCCTTCCGTTACACCCACTCGAAGAACTTGTTCTTCAACCACTAGCAAACCCCCTATCTCTGGCGAGTTGTTGGCCCCCATGCTTCCATGTCCTCCATCCGCACCCTTATCATCACCCCCAACAACACCTCCTCCACTACCACCACTCCTCATTATTGGCCCTTCTTCTTCTCCACCCACCTATGCCCTCTAACCATTGCTTCCTTCCCAACAGCCCTCACCTCCGGTGCGTTCTTGGGGCAACGAGTATCAAGATGACCAAACATGGAACATAACATACAAAATAATGGCTTCCACTCGTACTCCACATGCACGACCTCTCCCTCCTTCTCATTTTGCACCAAGATGTGTGATGGATAATCAAAATCACCACTAACCTCCACACACACGAGCATAAGCTAGTCGGAGTCCCATCGCCGTGTTACCATCCACGTACATTGGCGACCCCAACACACTTGCAAGTGTGCCAAGGTGTTTCCTCGACCAGAACTGTAAATCCAAATCCGGAAACCTCACCCAAATTGGGACCGTGCAAACCTTATCTTGAGTCTAAATGCCACCCGACCATGGTTGGAGAATGAGTGGCGCGTCCCTCACAAACTGTGGCCCATTCTCAAGAGCAAACATTCGGTCGGAATCGAGGGAGAACCTGAAAATGATCATATTGAACCTCTGGCGAACAATCTCCAACTCTCCCGAAACTTTCCACACCTTAGCTAGATGCTTTTCAAGTGTAGGTAAATAAGGAGTAAAACTAACGAAATATCCCATCAACACCTTCTTCCATGCGCCAATGGCCTCTTCTTTCTCTTGACTCCAAATGGTAGCAATCCTAGCACCTCCCTCCCTCCCTTATTGTTGGTGCAACCAACTCCAAAGTTGTGCTTGGCTTGGCCCTCTTTTCAAAGAGGTCAGACCATTTGCAAGGCTGAGCGTGCTCCTTAGGTTTCTTCGCATCCCCTAGCTGTGCTTCTTCACGGCTCTTTGCAACATTCTTGAGACTTGGAAACTCCTTCACGTTGATGGCGGTTGCTCTAACACTCAACGATTTCTCCATAACAAGGGAATGGAGACGAAAAACTAGAAACAAAGAAGAATTTAGGTGGAAAAATGGTGGAAAACAACCCTAGAAACCCTAAGAAACGCCCATGCTCCCTCTTTCTCCCCTTCTCTCTCAACACCCCCAGACTTATCAAAGATAGTTGCATGAGCCCATTCCGACAATTTATCAAAGCTTCAGAAGTGGCTAAAAAGAGTCTGCCTAGTATTACAGGGATTTGTCTCTTAGGATTGACAACAGGTTCAGTATCTAGAACGACAAAATCCACTGGGTAAATGAAGTCACCAACCTTAATCAAAACATCCTCTACTATACCTCTTGGTTTCTTAACAGAGCAATCAGCAAATTGAAGGGTTGTCTTAGAGGGTTTTAGTGGACCAAGGTTTAGTTGCTCATAGACAGAGAACGGGAGTAAGTTAACACTAGCACCAAGGTCTAGAAGGGCTTTGTTGATAAAAGTATCTCCTATCGCACATGAAATTGTGGGACACCTAGGGTCCTTATACTTTATAGGAGATGAGTTGGACAGAATAGAGCTTATGTTTGCAGTCAAGAATGCCTTCTTTGGTACGTTCGTTTTTCTCTTCTTAGTGCACAGATCTTTTAAGAATTTAGCATAAGCAGGTATTTGTTGAATCATATCTACGAGTGGAATATTCACCTTAACTTGCTTAAATACTTCCAAGATTTTCTCCATTTATGCACTTGAGCTCTTATTGAGTCTATTGAGGAATGGGGCTTTAGGAACATAGACTCGCTCAGGTTGAGCTGTAGGGTCAGGTTGACTAGGTGGGTTGGGCTTTTCAAATTGGACTTCAGGTTCAATGGTCAGGTCACATGTGGGTGCTTGACGGCTAGATTGATTAGGAGCCCTAGGATTTACCACATTGTTATCAACTTGTTTTCCATACCGTAATGATACAACTGCATTTATTTGTTGGAACGGTCCCCCCTCATGAACCATTTGAACCGGTCTAGGGTTGTTACTTCCTAGAGGTGGTTGATAGGGCTGATATTGATTATTAGGTCTTGGATTCACCTCAAGTTGACTTGGAAACTGACCCTTTTCTCTTTCACCTACAATTTGTGATAGTTGGCTGACTTGTGTTTCTAGCCGTTGGAAGGATTGGGTGGTTGTTTGCATAAAAGTCTTAACCATATTTTCCAAGCTTGTCAATCTAACATCATAATCTCCATTGTTACTAAACCCAAATGATGTATTATTTTGGTTATACGGGTTTGGTTGTTGTCTAGGAGGTTGACCTTGTTGGCTCCATGAAAAATTGGGATGATTACGCCAACCTGGGTTATAGGTTGATGCGTAACAGTCATTTCTAGAATGGTTAAATGTGGCATTAACTTGTTCCAAGTCCGCACAATCCTCCATTATATGACCAGTTTGACCACATCTAGAGCAAGGGATAGAAGAGGCTTGATTCACTAGGGGTCGGGTTTTTAGCTCTAGACTTTCCATTCTACGCATAAGGGTAGCTAGTTTTACTTCAGCAGCTACAGTAGCATCTACAGCTAAGACATCTGATTTGGGTTGACTTGCTATTCTAGATCCAATACTCGGGTTAATCGGCGCTCTAGCATTGTCCCATTGCATACTGTTTTCGGCTAAATCCTCAAGAAAAGTCCAAGCATCATTCTCATTTTTGGACATAAAGTTTCCTTGGCTTACAAATTCTAACATAACCCTAGATGTAGGTATCAATCCCTCATAAATAATTTGGCACAATTGTCATCTTGGAATTCCATGACGAGGGCATTGGGTCAACAGACTTTTAAATCTTTCTAAATAGGAATAGAACGGCTCGCTCTCAGATTGAACGAATGCAACAATTTCATTCCTAATCCTAATAGTCTTATGGTTGGGGAAATATTTCTTTAAGAACACTTGAACAAACTCAGGCCAACTCCTAATAGATCTTTCGGCTAGAGTATATAGCCATTTCTTAGCGTCGTCCTTCAGTGCTAGAGGCACGAATTTAAGACGCACTGCCTCCTCAGAGATATGCTGGTATTGCATAAGGGAGCAGATTTCCTCAAATTCTCTAAGGAAGAGATATGGATCTTCCTTGGAGGTGAACTTGGGCAACATACTCATGTATTGTGCCTTCAGTTCGAAGTCGCGACCCGGTATGGTGGGCATAACGATGCACGATGGCTGAGCAGCAATCGTTGGGTAGTACCGATCCCTCAAAGTCATAGGCGGGTCCACTACATTCTCACCCATTGGATCCGGGTGAGGTGGTGCAACAGGTGGATTGGGGCTAAGCTCTTGACTAGAATCTAGATGAACTCGTAAGAGTCGATTGCTCAAGTCCCGAACCCAAATCTGAGTGCACCGGTTTGAATCAATTTTTGAATTCAAATTTGAAATTTAAATTTCAAATTTAATTTCAAGAATCAATTACTACTTTTTTTTTAATTTTTTTTTTCAAAAATGGAAACAAACAATAGAAGGGGGAAAGATGAGAAAGGAATCCTAATCTATAGAATTGAGATGAGAAGAGAAAGAAGACTCAGATGAGAAGGGAAACTTAACTCTAAAAGATAGATGAGAGGGTTGGTCAGAAGTTTCCTAAACAAGCACGGTTCAAACAATCCTAGACCTAATGTCGCTTAAATCTAGACGACTCCTAACTAGTTGAGTCGAATTGGTTCGCTTGATTCACCTCCCTCACTAATCAAACCAAATTGGCCAGACAGTGTATAGCTAGTGGGGGCGCTTCCGACAGAGTCGGTGCCAATTAGACAATCACTTCGCTTGAAAGACTCACGTCCTTCTAATTTTGCCAAGTTTTAGGTCAGCGTTGAGTTATTGCCAATTATGGAATTTGAACCTAACACGTGCAATTCTACGAAAAGGAAATTTTCCAAAAATAGAAATTACTAGGAAAAAGGCAACAAAGGTTACCTACGCAACGCTAAGATGGGTTCGCCGCCCGCTCTCGAAAATTTCCAGTTGCTCTACGCGTCCACCAAGAGATGGAGACGACCCCAGAAAATTTTGAAGCCCAGATGCTCCAGACGTGCGGCGGATCCACCGCAGGTTGTTCTTTGGGTGCGGCGATTTCGCCGCTCTTCTTGCTCCAACTGTGCCCGGATTTCGCCGCGCACTCCGTTGTCACCTGAAACGCAAACCCAAATAGTTAGATCTCGCACACGATAAACAGAATAGAATCGAAATCACCAAAAATAAACAAAATCTTCGTCGCCTCCCTGACAACGGCGCCAAAAACTTGATGAGAATTTTATTTATACTGCAAGTGCACGGCGTCAATGAAGACGTGGCAAGTACGGGTCGAACACAAGGAGGGAGAGATATTGTTATTTTTGTGATTTTCGATTACGGAAAGAAAGAAAGAGAAATAAGGTTGGTTTGAGATTTTTGGATTTTTAATATTCTAAAGCAAGAACAACAAAAAAAACAAACTAAGAATAAAGCAAATATGGATGAGAGTCCAGCGGGTGGGGGTTTAGATATCGGGTTTTGTTTAGAGAAATCTGAAACTTATAATAAATCACATTAGTTATAAAACATTACATGATAAATGACTCAACATAAACTCAAGTAATCAAAATATACTAACACGAAATTAAAATAATAACATAATTCTTCTTCTCATCACCCTAAATCCATCACCCCCACCCTTTGGAGAGAGTTAGAAACTCATGGATGGAGGGAAGGACAAGGGGTCCTAGAGAAACTACGAAAGAAAACTAAAAACACGAAATAAACGAACAGAATTTTATGCTAAAGAATGGAAAAAACCCAGCCCCCTTACAACATAGTTTCAGGGCTATTTATAGCCGATACAAGGGACCCAAGTATGAAATTGGAAAGTACACACGTCAACACGCAACTGGACAAAAGCGCGACCCGCGGATCCACGGGGGTGCGGCGGAAATGCCGCAATTTACATGTAATGTGCGGCGGAATCGCCGCAATTCTGGCTCAGATTTGATCCGGATTTTTCCTGTGTGTTTATGGTATGATTTAGATGTCCTTTGCGGGTCCAGATTGATTTCTTTCCTTTCTTTTGAGCTCCGAATTAATTTCTTCATATATTTGGAGATCCAAATGGATTTTTCTTTAGAACTTCTCCAAAATAATATTTTGGTACTCGTAATTCGGGTCCTCGGTTTTTTGCAACTAAGTCCCGTACCTTTTTGTAATTAGGTCTTTGATTGCTTTTATGCTTGGATGGACTTCAATTTGAAACCCGATAATCTTGACTTGGTATTTATGATAGAAATGAGTCTCTTGCACGTGTTTATGCTCGGGATATGGGTAATTTGCATTCAGGTCCCTGTATTCTGTAAATAAGACTAAACACATACCTTAGTAGCATTTATTGATATAAAATCAATCTAAATGAAAGACATATGATGCAATGTATGAAATGCATCAGTCACATTGAGCATTTTGGGAAAATGTGTGCTCATACTCAGGCTCTGGGGGAAAATAAGGACATTCCCCGAAAACATGACCACTCAACCCGTAATAGTCACACGGTACAGCTAGAGGAGCTACTAGTGCACTCATGTCATCTACCACATGCATGAAAGAGGCTAAAGGTTCTTGTAGTGTCTCAGTTTGTTGATCAACATATGATTCGACGTAACTAGATGGTGGTCTAGTAGTCGGTGTCTCTCTAATATTACCCCAATTTGAAGATTGCTTAGTCACACAATCAAGATTGTCCCAACCGTACATGGTGTATGTCTGAGGCACCCCAGGATGCATGGGTCTGGGGTACCAGGGAGAATAGTCATGGTCCCAACAATGATATGGATGGTCACCCATGTAACCGTCCGTCTCGCCAAAGAACTCTCGATTCGACCACTCTCACCACCACGAGGCCAAGCTCGCAAAAAGTGCTCGACTCGACCCTAAAACGCTAACAAAGAGTGTAAAAGGGAGGAGACTAGAACGTAGAAGAAGGTGAGAAGAAGATGACTTAGAGGAGAAGGGAAGAATCCCTAAACTAGCGTGGGTAGAGGGTGATATTAGAAGCCTACTCTAGCAAACACGGCTCAAACAAGCCTAAGGTCACTATAAGTCCTTACAGCTAGACGACGCATAACTACGAGGTCACACGGCCTCAACACGCCTTACCTCCCAATGACGAAGACCATAAAGCCCAAAAGTGAGCCAAGATCTGGAGATCTCGTCTATCCTACTATCGACAAAGTGGGCAAAGCCGATCAGACCATGACAGTCGTGACCAGATCACTCTCCTAATGTGCCCGAGTCATAGGGCCAATGTCTACTTTATTTTAAATTTAGGGCTTCACCTGAGTGTGGTTTTTGGCGTTAAGGAAGTGGTGATGAAATCCCCACCTTATCTTGAAGATTATAGCTAGCAAGCAACTCACCAAACAAGCACTCACCTCACTCTTGTTCCAATGCACCTTACTTACTAATGCATGATCTAAACATGCGTGAATGAGAGATCGGGTGCACATACCTCACGCCAGCAATTGACAACAAAACTGTAAAGAAAAGAAAAGACAAATGCGTGCAAGGTCTACAAATGATGCATGACCTAGATGGCAAGAAGTCTAATCTTTTACTTTGAGTTTTATGGTCCAAGTTGTCTTAACAAAGGGTCATGCTAGCCAAATTAATTTTAACAGTAAAATAGAGCATGCATGTCATCAACAGTGACAACAAACAACTTGAAATAGGCAAAGAAAGCTACTATAAAAACAGAAATCAAAAGTTGCTCACCAGAGACGCCAATGGCGGATTCAAATCCACTACAGGTGGATTGTCTGGGGATTCTGGTCCCCATACTTCACCAGAGTGCTCTCACACTCCATTGTTTCCCTCTTTCCACTTGTCACCCCTTCCAGTCACCAAAATATAATAGAATACGGAAAAATTAATCCCACCAAAACTGTGAATTCGACTACGAAAATGACGTTCCCCGGCAACAGCGCCAAAAACTTGATTGAATCAGCTAAAATACTGCAAGTGCACGGCCACGTGGAAGCGGTGGCAAAAATGGGTCGGTCCAGAGGGAGCACGTGTGAGTCGGATTCACGATACTCGAGTGGGGGAGAAGAAGAGAGAGATGTGATCGAAACTACACTACAATGCAAAAGAAATCAGAAAATAAGGAATAAAACTAAACCCCTTGGGGGTAGAGAAAGAATGTGAATACAAAAATGTGTGTTGTGTGTGTGTTCAAATATGCTTATCAAAACTTGTCATACATGAAATCCATAAAACTCAATTTCAACTTTGCCTCCACATGAAATAAGATAAAACATTGTCATTAAAACATACAAGACAATAATTGAAATGAAGCTAATATGTTCACATGCAAATTGACTCAAATCCAACTATGCCTCCACATGAAATAAGATTTATCACAATCATTAAAACATACAAGACATTAATTTAGATAAAGCCAACATGAGCACATGCATGCACATGCCTTGTTTCCTTCTTCCACTCGATCCTTATCCTAACCTCATCATTCCCCATAAAATAGCCCCATTAATCTAAGCATGTGCTAAGCTTCATTCAAGAGCATTAGCACATCAAAGATAAGAGTGAAATCCCATTAGATAGTTATGGAAATCATGTAAGTCTCAAAGGATTAAGATTAACACACACACACTAACCAATCACATGATCAAATCACCTTCTTCTCGACCCCCCCCCCATGGGGATGGACTACTCTCTACTCATATCTACACTAAAGAAAGCATGAAAAGAACATAAACCCATGAAAAAAAAATATAAGACTAGATTAAACAAACATCAACACAATAAACGAGAACTAAACTAGATTAAGAAAATAAAACACAAAGTCTGCTCCTCTCGAATCCCTTTATTACACTACTAAAACGGGAAACTAAAACCTACTCTAATGGGGGAAGGAGGAAGAAGAGGTGGAGAGGAGGGTTTACAAAGGTATTTATAGAAGAAATAAGGGTTTGGATAAATCTTGGAGCAATCTGATGGTTGTAATAACTTTCTTTGTACTCTGCTGCACCCAATTAATCAAGTCCAAGCCACCGGTAAATTATCGATCAATTGGAGCAAAATGATCTGCAAGTGTTGGATCCAAATCCTCCACTGACGGATCATTTGCGCCCGATCGGTCCCAAGGGTGCTTGCAGATTAGAGTTTATAGTTCTAGTAGTTGCATAGTAGTTAGCTAGCGCAATCGCTCTTTCAAGCGTAGTGGAAAGCGAAGACTTCAACTAGTTCTTCCAAGCCTGAGACTTCGAGAGAAGAGTTCAATGCTTCAATGTTATATTTTGCACGTTGGGTGAAGCCCTGGTCCACTGTCTTGAACCGATTTGAGTTTAATTGGAGAAATACTGATCTTGTTCAAGTCATGTGTCACAATACTTTACATTTAACAATCAGGTCCCTCCATATTTTCACTTGGGTCCTTCCTAATTTGTGATCTAGTCCTCGTGCATTACAAATGGTTCCAGAAGTCTTTAATTCAGTCCATTCTTGTTACATTCAGGTCCTTTTTGTTCTCTTTTCTCCTCTTTATTACCTAACACCTAAAACACTACAACAACAAATCCAGTAGCACAATATTGGGGTAAAATAAAGGATATATAGCATCAATATCATGCATGATATGCTACTAATCAAATACCCCCACTTACATTTTGCTAGTCTGGAGCAAAACTAAGAAAGAGAAAAATGAAGGAAAAGAAAATATACAAAAAATAGGAAAATCCTAACTCACTTTCGTAAGAATCACGGTTGCACTTAGCACGTGCAACAAGCCATTAAACCTCCTTGTCGCGAAGGAGGAGGAGTGGTATCTCCTGAGGGTTTTCAACGGATATACCCACAAAATCCAAACATTGATGCATTATTGAAAATTGTAAATTTTTCATGGATCTCCATCTTTATACTTTCCAAAAATGAAATTGGATGTCAACTTTGTTTTGAAATCCTTCGATCGAGTACCCACAAATGATATCCACTTCTTTTCAATTTTTTAGTTGATTGGAAAATATTGTTTTCCAACAATACAAAATAAAAAAGTAGTATTGATTAGATAAAAACCTATAGAGAAAGGAATTAAATTAAAAAAAATCTGAATAATAATGAACTAACCATTGCATTCTTCCAAATTTGCTCTTTCAATGATCCATCCACCATTGACCACTTGGAAATAATACACACTTTGCTTCTTGCCAGAGTACATGTATAACTTATCCAATATCTTTGTTTTCTCCAGTGGGCTCCAAGTAAGAATCAAACTCCATGGACATTGGACCTTGCTGCTGAATTTTTCCTGAAACTCTAACATAACAGTAGCTCCTCGGGCATGAGAAACTATCATGTCACTGTCACTTGTATCATTGTCATTTTTCCTATTATTTGCCTTTGGCTTGTTGGTCTGCTTGTTGAAAGCCATTTACCTGGTCGTGAATGGTCGGTACATGTCGGAGGGGATGGGTTGAGTGTTTAGGGTGGTTGATGCCTACTCTGGAGAGACCAGGTCGGTGTGCGTGATAGGATATGGTCATGGCAGGTTGGGAATTCCAGGGGAAAAATAGGAAACTTGGAGGCACAACTCGGACGGTTCCAAGGGTGAAAATTCCTGGCCCACAAATGAAAATTTCTGGCAATGAAAAGTTAAAACTCCAAGTAACAAGTCATATCTTCAGCAACCGCAGAATTGAAGCACCACAGAACCTTGTGCAACCGCAGAGACGTTCGCACCATTTCCGACCTTCAATTCTATCTCGTTCCGTACGAGTTCCTTCCTATCCTTGAGTAGCTGCACATTAGAAACTATGTGAGCACAAGATCCGGTATCAATTACCCAATCCTGGACAGAGGTGACTAAATTTATTTAAATAACAAATATACCTTTGGCCTTTTTGGGGCGCCGACGTTCAATCACTCTGTTGTCAAGGTCTTCCTTGTACTTGGGGCAATTTGTCCGTATGTGTCCTTTTTCACCGCAGTGAAAGCACTCCGTATTGGGAGTTGGAGATTTCTGAGATTTCCCCCTCGAGGCACTCTTATGAGCACCTCCTACTCCCTTGCTCTTGATTGAACCACTTTTGGTAGATTTGCCCTTTCCTTTACCAATCTTTTGGCTCCTCCCATGGACGGCAAGGACATGCTTGTCCCTAGCCTTGCCCATGTCAACTTCAGCAGTTTTGAGAGCGTTGTGCAGCTCCTCAAGACTCACCCCTTTTTCACGCACGTGATAGTGCATCACAAAGTCCTTAAAGGACGGGGCTAGAGAGCCAAGAATCATATCTTCAGCAATGTCCTCGGGCATTGGTGAAGAGAGCTTTGCCAACTTCTCAAGGTATCCTTGCATCGTGAGAAAATGCATAGATACCGATGTTCCCTCCGCCATATGGCACCTTGTGAGTGTGATGGTGGTCTTATAGCGCTCCTTTCGGGCACTATCCATGAACATCTTAGATAAAACCTCCATGGTCTTCTTGGGTTTTGAATCCAAGTATTTCGCTTGAAGCGAGTCACCCATGGATGCTAGCATAAGACCGTGAACTTGGTTCTCTTGGTCTTCCCACTTGGCTTTAGCCTCTTTCTCTTCATCGGTTAATCTCTCATTCCATTTTGGGATTGGACCTTCCAAAATGTGAGACAGTTTCTCAAACCTTAACACGATGTTGAGTTTGAGTTGCCAACTAATGAAGTTTGAGCCATCATTTGCTAAATGGTGTTTTTCTATCATGGATCGTACGATAGGTTGGATGTTCGACATTTTTCTACAAAATAAATCATACAGGATTTTAATGCCAATTTTATGTTTATACATACATACAAATGTAAATGCTGCAAATAAAAAATTTGCCCATAGATGCAACAATTCAAGATCCCATTAATTGTAATATAGACTAGCTAAGGGCTATCGAATACATTACAATATCAAGGTAAGAAAAACATTTTCTAATCATAACCTTTTTGAATTTTAGCAACATTAGCATCTTCAAACTCTTGTGATTCTTGTCGTTTTAATTATGAGGGAATATGACCTATCCATTGTATTCACAACTAAACATACTTGGGGTTCACTAGGGTGAAATGCACCTCATATATTTAATCATGGCACAACAATAGACAACCATTATATCTCCCACTATTCCCAAAGATGGAGGGAGCTATCTCCCGCTAAGGGCGAGCAGAGTATTCACCGATCATTGGCTGCTAGTGGATGAAATAAGAAGGAAAATTACTCTTAATTTTTGTTGGACAATTTCATATATTAACATGTGATTCAGAATTTTAGGTTATCATGCATATTATCATTCATACACATCCTAACATTCAACACATTCATCACATGCATAGCAACATAAAAAAAACAGAAATTAAACCATTCACACAATCCACATCGTGTGAGTTTATATGTTCCCTTCGATCCTTGATCCTCGATCCCTAATCTTTGATCCTCGATCGATGCGCTACAGCGGCGACTTCCTCTTGCACCGGAGATGTAGATTTTACAGAAAATAAACATGCTCCTCACATTCGATAAAAAACCGACTAGTACAAGTCCTATGTAAAAACCTCTCATATGCAAATGCAATTATCTAAAAGACGAAAAGCTAGAATTTTGGCTTTTACATACACATAAGCCCCTGTATAATAGTGATTACATACATTCATAGTTCCTGATTTGGAACATATAAACTCACAATTCCTGCAAAGACAACTCGAGCATCCATGCACGCAATATCGCTATAAACTATACAATCTAGTTTATCAATCATCTAGAATCCCAAACAATTCTTTGAAAAACATTTTGAAATCCATTAAAAATGTTTTTCATCCATCCATAGTTCAAAAATAATTTTGAACCACTGTCCATCCAATTTCCAATGGAAAGATGAACCGCAGTTTTTCGGTTTCGTTGATTCTCTTACAAAATAATCATTTCTTTATAAAACAAAATAATTGTAAGTTAGACTAATGTCTAAATCATAATTCTAATAATTACATAGCATGTTTTAAACCACTTAAAACATTCAAAACGAATTATCACAAAGAATTATTCCAACAAAACATTTAAAGATCGAAAAACGGGAAAATCGAATTGTTCGAACCCTATATAGTAAACTAAATCTATTTATAGTTTCAAATCATTAGAAAATTGAACCCTAAGCTCTGATACCACTGTAGGATTTCATGTTTAATTGTGCATATATATTTTCCAATTTTTATGCATAATAAGGATCAATTACAATTTTCTACGATTTGTTTCATGCAAGCATTGGTTTGTTTCAATAACTAGTTTTAAAACTTTTATTAAAACAAACATGGGACTCCGAAATTCATACCTAGAAGTTCTCTAAAACTTCTTGAAGATTCAGAGACGTTGACGATGCTTGTTGCTGCGCCGGATGCCTCCGAGATTTCACCAAACTCTAAACAAGATTGGAGAGAGAAGAGCTAGCCTCTCAATCTCCAATAGGATTTAGAATCTAATTACTAACCCCTCTTTAGTTCCCTTGAGAAGATGATCTCTGAAAACTAAAATTAATCTTAAGAATTAAGGAAATTTCGTGGAGAATTATGGAGAGAGATTTTTGCATGAGAAAATAATGAATTAATTAATGAGGTAATGAGATAAACTTGTATTTATAAGTTCTCTCCAAATTACCTATTCATGTGCAACCTCTTGCCCATGATTTCATGCAAACATCCATCTAACCATCCATTATTTACTAATAAATAATCTTAGCCACGAATTAAATCAATTATGGACCAATTCCATGCATGATTTAATTAATTCTGCATAAAACCGTCTGGACCGGTCGACCGTTTTTGAGGTTCGGTCGTCCGGTCGAACCAAGTTTCGGTCGACCGTTTGACATTCGGTCGACCGCTCGCAACAATAAAATATTTCATTGCAATGTTTGGTCGACCGACCGATAGATTCGGTCGACCGGTCCGAACAGACGAAAATTCTCGTTCGCAGTGATATTAAGAGCTTAATACCACAAGCTATAAGCGGTATCTAGCTACACATTATAGCTCCCAATTAGTTAGATGTCTTAATTCCACTCGAACCAAAACCCGATCCATTTAGTGATGGAGTGCACCACTTGTGTCCGTCCCTTGCCTCATGATATTAAGAATACACATAAAGTAGTATTGTGTCATCTTTGTATTAGTATTCATTTCTTGATCTCTTTAAGCTAGTTATAAATATGTGACTTAACTCAAATCACATTGTGCACATAATAACTTTTCTTTATCAAGGGGCCCACTAATATCATCACTCAATTAAGAGGGGCAATCATAATCTTTTGACTAACTATCTTCTCCAACGAAAGTCACACTTAACCAACTAATGCGTTTACACTACACTCATCGATAGTTTAAGACACTAGTCTAATTTAGCATTTCTTAAGTGATCAGATATAAGTCTCATATCAAAGAACCAAGGACACAGTAAATATTAATGACACAGAAATACATTTCTATAATATTTTACTTATTAGGTCTATTAAGTATACAAAAGTAATATCTTCCTCTTTTGTGTACCCGTGTTGTCACTCATTTGTAGAGCTACAATGATCTATGACCAACACGACAATCTTAACTCGGTAATTAATGTCCCATGTTAATTACCATGATTGCGAATATCTTTTGTTTTACGTAAACCAATATCTTTTAGAGCTCTACGGTTAAGGACCGAGAGCCTCTTCCTTACCACTTCTAAAAGACGAATAACATAAACAAGGAACAAAATGATTTCTCATTCAATTCATAACAATTGACATTTAAAAGTAAAACTTTTAGAACACATTCCCTTCAGGAACTACTCACTAATCATTACACTACAAACTATATTAGCAAAATGAAACATTCTAATGAAAGGCAACTAAACTAAGCAAACAAGAAATATTAAAGAAGCTAAATGAAACGAAATTAAACTAAAGAAGCATGCAAGAATTAAAAGACAAGATAATATTAAAAGAAACTAAGAAAAAATATTTTATTTATATGACTCACATTACAAGTGGCATTATTCTCCACCTTGAGTTTTTGCTTCAAGGCTTTTACTCCAAGTAGAGAGAATGTCACCAAGCAATGGGTGAATACAAATGAGGAGGAAGAATTCTATTTATAGGCGTGAAAAAAGGTATCGGGGACTAATGAAACCATCTCAGAATACACATAAACACATAACACATGTCCTGGAGAAATTGGGTCGGATTCGGAGACAAACGGGTCGCTAATTGGTGGTCACGTTTTCCCGGATCCGACCCATTTTCGAATATGTTCTTTAGTTCGTCAATGCTTCACATAGGGCGCACTCGGTTTGGTTATTGGAGTGTCAGCCCGAATCTAATTGCCAAAATACTGCTCATGATGCTGTGGAGTTTCTTGATTTTCACATTGGCCCTTCAGTTTTACATTCGGGTCCTTCTCTTGTGCATCTTAGTCCACAAGTCTTGCAACTTAGTCCTTTTTCTTGCTTTTAGGTCCTTTTATGCCTCTTTTCCTCAATCATGTTTATTTCCTGAAACTCAAACATAAACGTCGTTACGTAGCATTGTTTTGGTTCAAGATAATGGATATAAGATACAAATGAATGCATGAAATGATGTCAATCAGTTTACCAACATCGGGCAAACTAATTTTTCTATAAAAATTAATTAGCATTGAATAAAAATTAATGTTTCATTTTTTTATGTTGTGGGTTGAAATATATCCTAAATCAGGTTGTCTACTAACAACATTTGATCTTTGAATTTGGAGTCGCTAAGCAAATACCTTCAGTTCACCCCTGACGAGTGTTGATATTTTTCATCTATCTCCGCAATGGGATGTACGTCCAACATCAAGCATCTGACCCAGTGCATGACAAACATTGCACAATCATTGTTGTTCAGTTCTTGGCATTGACATGTTTCTCTTTCGTAGGTCAGCTCCCAGTCCATTTTTAGGTGGGATCTTCAGAATTTGGCCATAGTCTGCGTTGCTTATTAATTTGTGGCCACCCATTACTTCCTCGTGGCCTCCAACTAACCATAGAATATTGTTTTGTTGGGTTAATCTTTCAGTTCTTCCATCCACAATCAGCAGTGTAAAGTGTTCCGAATTTAACAATGGTTGCGCAGTCACCGTGTCTTTGGGTCAACCAAAACAGATTGTCCGGACCAGGTGGATTCGATGGCGACATTTGGATTCGTGGTCACCTTCCGTGGATAGCATCCCATGTTCTGCCTTTGTTCAACACATCAAGCTACGCGTCTATTAACTATCAATTAACATCAGTAACATTAACTTCACATTACTCCAGTAACACATTTTTTTATTAATGATCATGTCTACGAATGCTAAACCAATAAAATTATGTGTTATTTAATATTAAATTTCCATACATCCAAAAACCAATAAAAATTAATATTCTTTCCTTCGCTAAAAATTCAATATTTTTTAAAGGACATTCGTGTACTTAAAAAATAGACTCATGCTTTAAAGAACACATATAAAGCATACATTCAAGTTCCATTGATAACTTTGTGCTTTAAAGAACAGACTTGTGTCCTTTAAGGGACATACATGTTCTTAAAATTACATCCTTATTTTTGTAGTTGATTGACATCATTTCATGCTTATATTTGTATCTTATATCCATTATCTTACACCTAAGAAATGCTACGTGACGAGTTTTATGTTTGAATTTCAGAAATAAATAGGTTTGAAGAGATGAAGCATAAAAGGACACAATAGCAGGGAAAAAGGACTGAGTTGTGAGACCGGGGACTAAGATGTAAAGGAGAACCTGAACGTAAGACTGAAGGACCAAAGAGCAAAACAGAAAATTCCACACCATCATGGGGAGTATTTTGGCAATTCGATTTGGGTCGGAGCTCCAATAAACGAAGTATATGCATCAAAGACCAACAAAGACATCCAGAAAAGCCCACAACAAATTCCAGACGGATCCAGACCTCTAGGACCGCCAATTGGCTAATCATGAAACATTTGAAGCATAAACTCCCCCTAACATAATGCATATCCACTTATCTATATGCATGTCATCACAAATGAATGTTAAATGAAAGTGGTGGTCATAATATCAACATATATAACTTCTCCCCATTTTTACATCATCAAATATAGCAATCGTACCACAATAGCCAAAAAGACAAGAAGTAATGAAAAATAGTATGAGATATGATCATCATAACATATGACAGAAATGCATAATATAAATAAGCATAAGAGTCATACATGATAATCAACAACATAAAGCAATAACAGTAAACAAACAACAAGAAGCTTACACCAACAACGAACAACAACAAGACACCAAACATTCAACAACAAAATAACAATAACAAATCATAAACGCACCTCAATATTCCATCCTCTTGACAACGCATGAGATAAAGAATGGAATCAACCCCTTCCTGCAAGGACTGGAGACGAGAAGTATCAAGCTGGAGGTGCTTGAAGACGTAGGTAACCCACCTAGGGTAGGGAAGTGACTTTCCCCGACCATGCCAGATGTGAAGAAAGAGAAATGTTGGCCATTTGACTGGAATCGTCTTGGATAAGGAACATACACTCACAAATTCGGCATCAGAAATCTCATTGGGGTGTCCAAGAAGATAAAAGACACAATAATACCATGGGTCTTTGCAAAGAGTACATAGGAGTCAATGTAAGTATTGAATTAATCTAGGATTAATAATATATTTGCCCAAAGCACTGACACATGGCGCGTCCCTATTGGAATACATATTTAAGGGTTTAGGGTGGAGCCATCTATATAAGGAGGGGAGCCTCCCATTGGATGGAACAACAAGTGTGCAAACCCTAGCCTCCACCCACCCTAGCCGCCACCTTCTTTCTCTCCCATTTCGTCCCTCCACCTCCACCAAGCTCATTCCGCGGACTCTTGGGTTGTGGAATCGCGCTCCTTCTCCAAGAGAGTAGGAGACCAACCGGTGAAAAGGATTCCGTAAGGTGACCTCCGGTCTTCCTTCCGCTGCCACAGGTTCTCTCCAAGAAAGGTACTCCTGAACCTGTAGAATCGTTGTTTGCTAACATTAGTACCAGAGTCATCTCAGTTACCTTCGAATCCTCACCATGCTTGACGAATTTTTGTTTCATGATAATCTGATTTGAGATAAAAATTCGGTGGTCATGTTTTTTGGAGAAAGAAAGATAACAGAAAAATCAGCATTGCTTATTTACATGATGCGCATGTTATATATGTTGATTGTTCATGCTTTTTCTTTCAAATTCGTTTTTGATATTCTGGAAATGAAAACTCATAGGGTTTTTTATCTTTAAATGAAATAATATGATCGTTCATTTAGAGATATAAGTGGTGCAAGTTTGCTGAGTTCTTTCTAACATGCGATTAGGGTTTAGACTAGACTCTACTTGTTGCGCATGTTTTGGTTCATTAGAGCATGCATCTAGGGTTAGATTTTGCTCCTCCATTCTTGCGCATGTATGCATGGTTTAAGATGGATTTTTCCTGATTTTATTTCGAGTCAATATGATATGTTGCTCTCCTATCATTGCACATACATAGATGTGACCAGAATTCTATTTTTTCTGTGTTGTTACCTTTATTCTTTGCGCATGTATTAGATAAAATCAGAAGTTATTTTCTATGTTGATTCTTCTAAATCATGCACATGTATACATGAAATTAGATGTCTATTTTTCCTGATTTTTCCGAATTAGGGTTAGATATTATTTATTCTAATCTTTGAGCATGTATACATGAAATCTGTGTTAACCCTATCATGATGATCTTCTGTTTTTGCGCATGTTTTATATGATAATCAGTAGTTTAATTCTCTGATATTTTTTTCATGCTTGAATTAGATGATAATGTTTGTATGTCATTTGTATATCATCATGCATGTCAGATTGCATGGATGGATCAAATGTTGTTATCTCTGATTCGTGTACATGCATGACTAGATCTCATGTTTGCTGGAATTTCGTGTATATGCTTGTTTATTTAGCATTTTTCAATATGAGCATGCATCTAGAGTAGATGTTTATTGCCAGATGCATATGCATGATAATTGTGTTGCCTTGTTGCTCCAAAGAATTTCGGATATGACTGTTTTTGGAGCATTAACATGCATGTGATTGATTGGTTTCCTAACTGAAAAATGCGCGTATATGCTTGTTGTTCTCTTGAAAATTTCGAATTTTTTCTTTCAAATACAAGTAGCATAATTATTGTTGATTGCATGCTTATATTGATTAAGGAAAGATTGGCAAATTCTGAAATTTTTTATAGCATATTATGGGCTGGAGTTTTGTTGCCTTACAAGTATTTATTTTGAATGCTTTCCTTTGATGCACATATATGTGTTGATCTCATTTAAGGAATTTCGGATTTTTTGGAATGATAGCATGCATTTTATTTGAAATATTTCCTTTATGATTAAATCCACATACATGTCTTGATCTCATTGAGGATTTTTCTGGATTTTTTCTTTCCTAATGCGAGTAGGATAATTTTTACGCTCTCATGATTATGTTGATTGCGGAAAGAAAAGAAAATTTCTGTTTTGAGATACTATTATGGAGATTGATTGGTATTTCCATATACGTTTTTCTTATGCTCCATATATGCGTTGTTTCCTTATATATTACTTCCTTCTTATTTGGAAGTGGTGTACACTTTATTCATGCATGTGATTGTGCTAATGTATGGAAAGATTGTGCTTGTATGGTATGAATGGTGTGAATGGATGCTGATTTATTTTTGCTGCCTTATTGAGAGTTGAGCGTAATTTCATTCATTCATTTCCATTTGCAATAGATATCGCAATGGGCTGTAATATTTATGGACTGTAATAATTATGGACTGTGGACTGTTTATTGCCCTAGGGAGACGAGGGGCTCCTTTATTTTTATTATTGCGATATTATTGCTATAAGGCTTATGCAGGTTCCCATCTACAGTGCTAAATCCCTATGAGGGATCCTTAGCTCGATATGGAAGTAATGTAGCAATTAATTTCTGTGTGATCTTGATTGGAATGTTCTGATAGGAACGTTTTTTTGGAACTTGCATGACTAGTGGGAGTTCCAAAGTAGAAGTGTTTTGTGTAAACCACCTTGCAACCGGTGGATAATTATTTATTTGCTGCTGATTTGCCATGATTTATACGTTTTTTAGGGTTATTAAATCATGATGGAGTGCAATATATGAATTGGTAAAATAGCTTTATTAACTATTGCATGAGGATTTGATCGAACGCTTTATGTTTTCCTTTGGTCTGAATGCTATAATTATTAAGTTAGTTATTTTTTTATGACTATTGCGGCTTGTTGTATTTTATGCTAGAACTCATGTATCGCTATGTGGTTTTTGTCCTAGATTTTTATGGCTGCTTCCAAAAGCATTGTCGTTGATCTGACTCGAGGAGATAAACTCAATGAAAGAAATTACGATTTGTGGCATCGTAAAATTGAGTATCTCTTAGAGGATCAGGACATGTTAGAAAATATAACCCAAACTATGTCTCCCCCCGAGGAGGGGAACACTACGCAGCATCGCAGAAATATGGATGTCTATAATGCATGGAAAAAGAAAGACCGTATTGCTCGCATTACAATTCTGAGTTCGATGCGAGATGATCTGTTACTGCGGTTCGAAAAATTGCGAACTGCAAAGGCCTTGTGGGAAGCTATGAAGTTTCAGTACGGAGTGACCTCCGTCACAACGGCCCGCCAGCTTGGGCTCATGTTTGATGGGTATAAAATGCGCCAAGGTCACATGATGAGGCAGCATATTACCGCAATGTCAAACATGATAAGCGAGCTGAGCGCTACCGGTCGTGCTAAGACCGATGAGGGGCATGTGTCTGCTCTCATCAGATCATTGCCTACGAAGAGTTGGGAGCATATGAAGGTCCATCTTACTCATGCTGATGACATCAGGACATTTGACCATGACGCAAAACACCTAGAGCAGGAGGAGGACCGCATGCTTGTGGAAGCCCCTCTAACTGAGGTGTTTGCTGCTGAAGCTGGCGCTCCTTGGAGGAGTGCAGGTTTTAAGCGCAAAAGAGATAGAGCTCAGTTTTTTAAAGGCAAGAAGGGTGCATATAAAAACAAAACAGAAAACAAAGCTCGAAAGAAACGACCTCAAGGATCCAGAGGTGGGAAAGATAAGTCTAATGTGACTTGTTTTAACTGCCGAAAGACTGGACATTTTGCTCGTGAGTGCACTGAGCAAAAGGTAATTACTGTGTGTAATCCCTGGAATTGTAACGTGACTAGTTCTGTGATGCTCACTTATCACTCTCCTGTGTGGATTGTGGATTCAGGTGCTACGGACCACGTAACAAAGGATTGTTCTGCCTTCGTGGAACATCGTCGTGTTCCAAGTGGGAGGCGAATAAACATGGTGAATAACACTAGCATTGAAGTTCTTCGAGTTGGCACATGCAAAGTGGCTTTGCGAAGTGGCCGGATCCTATTACTTCACGACGTGTTGTATGCACCAGCTATACGGCGAAATATTATTTCTGTTGTTGTTTTGATGAGACATGGTTTTAAAGTTGTTTTTGAGAACAATCATATGGGTTTATACCTTGCTAACATTTATTATGGACGTGCCTTTCTTTCAGACGGTTTTATTGTGTTGGATGCAATTTATGATTTCAATTATAACACTAGTGCCTTTATGAGTCAAAGTTCCATGAATAATGATTCAGTTATGTGGCATGCTAGACGAGGTCACATTGGTGTTGACCGGATGAACAGGTTGGCAAAGGAGGGGGTATTAGGAGAATGCTCCAAATTTGAATTGCCGACCTGTGAATCTTGTCTAGCTGGAAAGGCAACTAGAAAACCGTTCGGAAAAGCCATTAGGGCTACTTCTCCTTTAGAACTAATTCACTTGGATATTTGTGGACCTTTGAATGTGCGTACTAGACATGGACAAAGTTACTTCATCACATTTATTGATGACTACACTAGATATGGTCATATTTATCTTATTTCTCACAAGTCAGAAGCTCTAGAATGCTTTAAGAAATTCATAGCTTGGTAGAGAATCAATTGGATAATAAGATAAAAACTCTCAGAACGGACAGAGGTTGGGAGTATCTCTCTATAATGTTCAAGGAGTTATGTGATGAAAAGAGGATATCTAGACAACTCACTATGCCTTATACTCCTCAGCAAAATGGTGTTGCCGAGCGAAGGAATAGAACGTTGCTGGACATGGTTTAATCCATGATGGCGCATGCGAGCTTGCCAATTTCGTTTTGGGGAGATGCTCTAATGACTGCTGCCTATATCCTCAATAGAGTTCCAACAAAATCGGTTCCCTCAACTCCATATGAGTTATGGACAGGACGGAAGCCTGATTTTAGTCTGCTGCATCCTTGGAAAATGTTTTTCCAACTCTTGCTGGAGCTATCAAAGAGTCAGTGGACTTCTTTGAACAACAAGATAAGGACATGAGGTTCCACCAGTCAATCCTAGTGGGAGCAGCAATGCTGAGGATCCGATAGCTCTCACGGAGGATGAGCCATCAAATACCACACTGCGTCGAAGTAAACGCGGGCTCATTCCTCGTAGGCGTTTTCGCTTAGAGGAAGAGGCCCTCGTGATAGCTCAAGAAGAAATTGATTATGAATCATCTGGGATGACAGTAATCGATGAGCAAGAACCAGAGACCTTGAAAGAGGCTTTGGAAGGTCCAAATGCGAAAGAGTGGTTAGAAGCTATAAAGGAAGAGTTGGAGTCGATGAAAGATAATCGAGTCTGGGACTTGGTCGACTTACTACCGAACCGAAAGGCCATTGGGGCCAAGTGGATCCTCAAGATTAAGAGGAAGGCGGATGGATCTATTGATAGATTCAAGGCTAGGGTAGCTAAAGGCTACACCCAAAGAGAAGGCGTAGATTTTGAGAAAACTTTTTCACCCATGGTTAGGTTTGCCTCCATCCGCCTTCTACTAGCTATTGTAGCTCAGATGGACTTAGAGCTTTACCAAATGGATGTAAAGACTGATTTTCTCAATGGAGAACTTGAGAAGGAGATCTATATGGATCAGCCTCAAGGTTTTCAAGTCAAAGGACAAGATCGCAAAGTGTGCAAGCTCAATAAGTCCTTGTATTGGTTAAAACAAGCGTCTAGACAGTGGAACATTTGCTTCCATCAAGCTATATCAGAAAATACGTTCTCTATGCTTGAGGAAGATCACTGTGTGTACGTTAAGAGATCCAATGGTAAATTTGTCATTCTAACCTTGTATGTTGATGACATACTCATGGCTGGCAATAGCAAAGAGTTTCTAAAATCCACTAAAGAGTGGTTGTCCTCCACGTTTGATATGAAGGACATCGGTGAAGCTAGCTACGTCCTTGGTATCAAGATAGTTAGAAATAGGTCCAAGAGACTTCTGGGATTGTCTCAAGAGACTTATATTAACAACATCTTGTAGAAATACCATATGGACAAATGCAAACCAATCGACACTCCTGTTGAGAAGGGTTTGCACTTGAGCCTTGATAAGCATCCCGAGACTCATGAAGAGAAGGCCAAAATGAGCAATGTTCCATACTCCAATGATGTGGGAAGCCTTATGTACGTTATGATGTGTATTAGGCCAGACATTTGTTATGCTGTGGGCATGGTGAGTCGATGCCAGTCTAGCCCAAGCATGGAGTACTGGAAGGCAATCAAGAGAATCATGAGATACCTCAGAGGAACGAGTAACTACATGCTGTGTTACCAAGCATCACATCTCTGCCTGATTGGCTATAGTGATGCTGATTGGGCTGGAGACATTGATGAAAGGAAGTCTACCTCTGGTTATGCTTTCTTGCTGGCTAATGGGGTCATCTCATGGTCCAGCAAGAAGCAAACCTGTATAGCCCTGTCGACTATGGAAGAAGAGTATGTTGCATGCTCTGCAGCAGTACAGGAGGCAGTTTGGTTGAGGAAGTTCTTACAACATACTGGGATAGTAGAGACATCGGATGAGCCTGTTGTTGTCTATTGTGACAGCATGGCTGCCTTTTGTTATGTGAAAGACTCCAAATATCATGGAAAGACCAAACATATACAGGTTAGGTATCATTTTGTGAAGGACATCATAGCGAGAAAGGAAGTTGTGTTAAGACATGTGTCTACTAGTCTTGTGGTAGCTGACCCTCTTACCAAGGCTATAGCTAAGGACTCGTTTGTGTCTCATGTGAAGTCCTTAGGCTTACGCAGACTTTGATGCATTGACATGTCTAACTTCCTTTTATGAGTGATTGTGTTTTCCTTTCGACTATATCTGTTTAATTTATGTAGTTGTTCTAGCATAAAATATTATTCTGTCAATAGGCTGAAGAATGCCCACTCACACGAGCATTCACCTCTAGCGCTTTTGATAGCGAGCAGAGATGAGACTGATCATGAGGAGATCTTGTATGATAGATCCAGAGCAGTTCATGATAGGACAGTCGCCTTGATTAGGAATCAAGATGAGATCCTCTATGTTGGTGAGGATGGACATGAATGTTCCCACGATTCATGTGACCTATAGAAGCCAAGTGCGAGCATCACATGTGGCGCCAGGTGGCACATGTATGGTGTTAAGGCGACAATGATGAAGCTCGGGTCAGGCGTAGAGGGGGTGCGACTGGACTAAGACTTGTATGGTGTTGAGAGACAGACATACTGTTGTGTACAGTATAATCCACCATAACATTTTTGTCATACAACATGTGTTGAGCGACCATTTGGAAGTGAAAGGATGGATTCCTGCTCCTTCACTGTGTGAGTCCAAGACTTGATTGTTATTAGTTGCCCTTAGTGACCTTCGACGACACCATGAAGCAAAGAGTTGATGTGGCTACTTTGGGATGTTATCTATGACCATGAGAGATTCGGTCTAAAGAGGCATCTTCGGGAAAGGAGTCAACTCTGAGTGTAATGGTGGTCTGGGGCGAAGGGAAAGGTTTGACTCGACTGCACTAAAAGTACTTGCTGGGCCCAACTGTATTGGATACAGTAGCAAGTACCTTGAGGACAGAAGGTATTCTCTCCGAGGGATAGAGATACCGTTCATGTTAAGTGAGTTTCTGAGTAAACCTGGGGAACTTTGATGTGCATTTTGACTGCTTATTTGTTGTTTTATGAGGATGTTGTCATTCTGGCCTTCTAGTAAGGTTTCAAGTTTGAGACTCCTAAGTTGCAGGTGCATCACCGGTCGCACGACCCATTTGTCCGTATGATCGGAAGAGTACATGTGTCGGGGACACAGATGGTCGTGTATCGAGGATACATGATCAGAGACTTGCGTATTGTGGATGTGTACTTGGAGAGAGGAGTAGTTGTATGTATCAGGGATAGATACATATGTGTCGGGGACACATAAAGAGGTGACATATTGCCATTGTGTGATTGTATGTATCAGGGATATATGCATATGTGTCGGGGACACAAAAGCAGATGACATGTTATCGTGCTATTGTGCAAGTGGGAGATATTGGATTAATCTAGGATTAATAAGATATTTTCCCAAAGCACTGACACATGGCGCGTCCCTATTGGACTACACATTTAAGGGTTTAGGGTGGAGTCATCTATATACGGAGGGGAGCCTCCCATTGGATGGAACAACAAGTGTGCAAACCCTAGCCTCCACCCACCCTAGCCGCCACCTTCTCTCTCTCCCATTTCGTCCCTCCACCTCCACCAAGCTCATTTCGTGGACTCTTGGATTGTGGACTCGCGCTCCTTCTCCAAGAGAGTAGGACACCAACCGGTGAAAATGATTTTGTAAGGTGACCTCCGATCTTCCTTCCGCTGCCACAGGTTCTCTCCAAGAAAGGTACTCCTGAACCTGTAGAATTGTTGTTTGCTAACAGTAAGACCCATTTGCCATGATTATTGAGTTTAGGATGAACCGGGTGAAGGGTTTTAATCATGTCACATTGATCCGCACCAAGAACTTCACCTAGGTTATCACAATAGAAATCGGCGCCGTCAAAAGTAAGTGACAGAGTGTCTCTGCAATAAGCAAAAGGGTGAGTTCAAATTCTATGTCATTAATAATAGTTTTAAGCTCAAGAAATTTAGGGTAAAAATGATGTAGATTACAATAGAATTGTTGAAAAAGAAATGGAAAATAACTATGTGGCAATAATTTATTGTTTAACGTAGGATTTTTGACACTTTTCGTCTATTCAAGTATCTTTTAATATTTGATGTTGTACTGACACTGCTGGAAAATAAGGGTATTACGTTGTCCTGATTGTGTCAGAATTTGAGAATTTGACATGGTATTAGGCGGACCACGTCAGCAGCTCAAAATCTGACGTGATGTTAGGCTTACCACGTTGACTGAAACATGTTCAACGTGCACCGACGTGATTTTTTGTCTTATCATGTTGACTAGTTTACGACCGACATGAATATTCACATTACCACGTCGATCGTTATATGTTCGACGTGCACCGACGTGGTTTTAGACTTATCACGTTGGACAATTTATGATCGACGTGAATGTTCACAATACCACTGTAGGAATACAACATGGGCTTAACCACTCGACTAAAACCAATTGGTGTCTGTGGGGGAGCCCAACTGACTAACAACCTACACTGCCAAGACAGAGCGGGGTCCACTGAGAGATTGCATAGAGATCCTAGCCCAACAATTCCCTACAGGAAATCACATCCTGGAAGAGGCACGACTCGATCCCGTGTCCGGCTTTGATTCCAAATGTAGGAATACAACATGGGCTTAAACCATTCGACTAAAACCAATTGACGTTAGTGAGAGAGACCAACTGACTAACAACCTACACTTCCAGGACAGATGGGTGCATCTTGGAGACCCATGGTCCGTTGAGAGATTGTCTGGGGATCCCACCCCAACAACCACGTCTGTCATATTATGTTCACCAAAAACCGACGTGGTATATTTTGGCCATCGTAGCATAATATTTCCTAAGTATTTGTCTTCTATTGATTGAATGCATTTCGGTTGTCCGAACTGGTGATTCTAGTTAGTGGTTTCGGTGGACCAAATTGTGTTCGGTCATCCGGTTAGCATGTTACGTCCATAAAGGGATCAACCACGTCGTTTCTTAGGTTAATCGAAGTTGTAAACTCCAAATGTTTTTAGTAAATTCTAATATTTTCTCATATTTAATATTCAACCCAAAATCACCCACATGCACAAACCTAATTACCAGCTAGGCAAAACCCCATTTTCTTTCCCCATCCCTTTTGTCAGCTCCACCCGACCGATCGACCCGTTTAGACCGTTTCTAAAATAAAATATAATCATTTCTAACGATTATTTTTAAAATTTTGAAAATGAAAAAATGTTATCAAATTTTAGTAATAATTCATACATAAAATTATATAAATGACAATAAATTTAGTATTTGGTAAAATGTACGAAATGAGTGGGAGAAAAGAGAATAGTTGTTTTCACAGCAAGATCTTTTTATAAAAATTATGGTTGAGAAGATGAAAGAGATTGCGGGATACTCAATTACTCTCAGTGTCAAAATTATAGCATATTCTTATTAGGTTTCATTATGACAGGACAACACAACCTTTCATTACATTTACATAGTCTACAGTGTGTTCCATTCAAAGTTCTTCTCATGCAATGAGGGAGTGTACATGATAAAGGAAGTATCCTTTAAAAGAATGAGCTTGTTATTTGAGGATTCTTCCGAGTTTAAAGGACATATTCCTTTGAATTTGAAGGACAAACTTGAGTTTCCAACGACAGATTTTAGTGACCGAATGCATTTCAGTTGTCCAAACTGGTGATTCTATTTTGAGAATTTGGTGCAACCGCATACCTGAAAGGTTTCCTTTACTTTTCGTTTCCTATGATAGATGTTGAGAAACGAAAATGATCAAAAAACGATAGCAAATCTTATGGATTTGGGTTCTCAATTACTGTCAGAAAACTATAGCATATCCTGTTTGGGTTTCGTTATGACAGGACACAACCTTTCCTTAGTCATTACACGACTTACAATAATATCATGTTGTATTGTGTTTAATTCCTAGATCTTACCCTAGAATAAACTATTACCTCTTTGACCTTAATCTATATTAATTTTGATGATTAATCAAACTAATCTTAATCAATCAACCTAATCAATCAAAGTGAGCAAACACGATTCGATGCAATGCATATATACTTGTATACATGTAATCATCTTAATAAGCTTATCAAGATTCATCAAGAGAATGAGCATTTGGACAAAGACATCAAGACTCAGGACATGTAATCAAAGCTTTGGACCAAGACATGTAATTTTATATTTATTGAGTGCATAATGTTTAATGTAAACTTGAGCACTAGAATTCTGTCTTGACCAAGTTTGATCAACCGAATCCCTAACGGATAACGGAAAGCTTCCCATCAGTAGACGTTAGGTTGCTCTCTAGAATTATCCAGTCAAACAATTGTAAGCCATTTGGTCGACCGAAAAGTGTTGGACCAGTTTTGGACTTTACTCCAACGGTCGCATTTGAATTTTACCTTAGAGCCCAATTGACTTGTCCGATTTCGGATGACTAAACTCCTATCAGTGAACCGATTCTTTATTGGCCTTCGGCGTGCAACGACTATTATGACATGACACATGACCATTGTATTGAACCAACTTTTGACTCATAATGGAAAGCACAAAATCCACGCTAACTTTGGTCATTCAAATAGTCTACGATCAACCAAACTTGTGTAATTAGAGCCCGACCTATTCTTACTATCCACCTTGGAAAGGGGAACCGAACGTAATTTGGTGAACAAAACTTAAATAAGTTGAAATTAGAAAAAGTTACTGGAAGTTGATGAACGGTGATCCGAACCATATTCAGTCAACTGAATGCTTCATTCTGCCCAATCCAGCTATCTTGTTCTGGACTACCATTCCTTAAACGGTCGACCAAACCTGCCTATAAATCTGCCAGAGCTTAAAACACATTCTTGCTTTTTGATTAGTAGCATGTCATACATTGCATTCATGTTATATATCCTTTATTTTATGTCTTACACTGTAGGAAAGTTGGACTACCACATCGACCCTAGCACGTCGGTCTTTACTAAACCGACATGGCAAAGAGTTTACCATGTTAGCTCTTAAATGACCGACGTGGAATGATATTTATGAAAGGAATGTGTTCTAAAAGTTTTACTTTTATGTCAATTATTATAAATTGGATGTGCAAACATTTTGTTCCTTGATTATGGTATTTCGTCTTTTGGAAGTGCTAAGGAGGAGGTGTTTGGTCCTTAACCGTAGAGCTCTAAAAGATAATGGTTTACATAAATCAAAAAGTTATTCACAATCATGCTAATTGACATGGAACATTAATTACCGAGATAAGATTGTCGTGTTGGTCATCGATGGTTGTAGCTCTACAAATAATTGACGACACGAGTATATAAAAGAGGAAAATATTACTTTTATATAGTGAATATACCTAACAAGTAAAACATTATGAAATTGTGATTCTTGACATTAATGTTTTACTGTGTCTTGGATCCTAAGATATGAGACTTATATCTTTTCACTCAAAAAGTGCTTGGTTTGATTATTGTCAAAAGCTATCAATGAGTATACTGATAAAGGCAATAGTTGGTTGAACATGACTTATGTTAGAAAAGATAGCTAGTCAAACGATTACCATTGCCCCTCTTAATTCAGTGATGATATTAGTTGGCCCTTGATAAAGCAAAATTATAATGTGCACAATGTAACTTGAGTTAAGTTACATAGTTATAATTAGCTTAAAGAGATCAAGAAATGAATATAATACAAAGGTGACATTTCTACTTTGTATATATTCTTAATATCATGAGGCAATGGACGGACACAAGTGGTGCACTTATATCACTAAATGGATCGTGTTTAGTTCAAGTGGAACAAAGACATCTATGCTAATTGGGTAACTATAATATGTAGCTAGATACCGCTTATAGTTTGAGATATTAAGTGTTTAATATCACAGCCAATTTAGCTTAGATCATCCTATAGGTCACACCACAAAACTGGGAAACAAGAAGCTTGATTTTGAGTTCATAAGATGCGTTGGATTTAATGTGAAAATGGACACATGTGGTGAATTAATAAAATCAATATGTCATCAAAATTGACTAAATTATAATCAAGGATAAATTCATATGAGGTATATATATTATGGGGTGTAATAATTTAATATTACAAAAGATAATATATTACAAAAGATATGAATTTGCTAAAAAAAACAAAACATCAAATTTTGTTGGATATAAATCCAAAATTTGACAAAGACAAAATTGGGGTCAGCACGGTAAATTGTTTAGGGTTCGGTCGACTGAGGTGTCTTTGGAATGGTCCACCGAACAGGGAACGGATGACGCATTTGGTTGACCGAAATTGTCTGGAGTGCCTGGACAATTGGGATCGGTCAATCGGACTTGAACGGTCAACCAAGAGAAAAATATCCAGGAGCTATCTTGGGATATTTTCGGTAGACCGAAAGTGACGAGGGCATCCGAAGAAATTCGCCAGGAGAAATGTTGGTGGGTAAACAGACGACCGGAGCGAGACGTGGATCATCTGAATTTTTCCAAAGAATTTTTCTCATGTATATTCGGTCGACCGTCTAGCTCATGGTCATCTGAACATGTGTTAAAACCGAATGGTTCAGTTGACCAAGAAGAATTCTCGGTTAACCGAACAACACGATTTTTGCCTGAATTATTAAGAGAATAATTAGATCATGGGTTGGATTAATTCCAGATTTGATCAAACATTTTTTAGGATGCTTATGTGGCAATTTGGGATTAATTTTAGGAGAGAAAAAGCAAGAGATCGTGACTAGAGAATAATTCTTGATATTGATGTTTTGGGAGCCTATAAAAGGACCCCTTATCCTACTTGTTTAATTACATGCAATATAATTTTCTCTCTAATTCCTTCCTTAATCACCACGAAATCTCTTAATAGTTTTAAGTTTTGGAGATAGAAATCTCAGGAGCTTAAAGAGGAGATATAATTTTCTCTCTAATTCTAAGCTTAATTAGAGATTGATTGGCTAGCTCCTTTCTCTCTAATCTTGTTTAGAGTTTGGTGAATACTTGGAGGCGAATCGGCGGGCGATTCAATGAGCAACGGAACACTGGATCTTCTGAAAGGTTTTAGAGAACCTTTGGGTATGATCCTCTCTCTTTTGTTTATTTTAATATATGTAGGAATGCATGATATTAGAATAAACATATACATGTACGTAAAATCAATGAAAATATGACATCCATCTTGTATGTTTGTATTAAAAAATTTAAAATATACACATACATAGGGACACGAAATCCTACAATTTATGCTACTCGAGTGTTTGTATGATGTGTTTCAGGGTTTAGACAATAAAGAAGAGAAAGGAAGAGAAAATGACATAAATGGACTGATTTGGATGGGTTTTGGACCTATTTGTAATACCTAAGCACTGGACTGAAAATGCAAAGGGACCAAGTGAAAACCCATAGGGACAAAAGTGTACAGAAATATATTGTGTCACGAAAGTCCGTGCTTGAGGAGTAAATCAACAATTAAAATCAAACTGGCTCGAGACAATGAACAAAGTAGAGGCTGATCAGGGCCATTTGATCCGCCAGTGGCAAATTTTGATTGACCATTGGTGGATCATTTTGCTCCATTTCAGCCACAATTTTGCCTGTGGGTTGGGTTGTCGGGTCAGAAAAATATACATCCAGATCTGATTTACAACTGTCTGATTATGCCCAGATTCATTCAAACCTTCTAATATTCTATAAATATACTGGTAATGCCTCCTTCCCTCTTCTTCCTCCTTCCCCCATTAGAGTAGGTTTTAATTTTCTATTTTAGTAGTGTAAGTTGGAGAGAAGCAAACTTTGTATTTTTATTTCTTAATCTAGTTAGTTCTTGTTCTTTACATTAATGTCATTACTTGATGCAATTTCTTTTCTGTTTGTCTTTTCTTAATCTTGTTTTCTTCATTTCCATTATGAGTTGATGTTGTTTTGATGATTTCTTTAGTTTAGAGATGAGTAGGGAGTAGTCCATCCCCATGGGGTGAAGAAGAAAGTGATGTGATTATGTGATGTATTAGGTGTGTGAGTTAATCCTAATCCTTTGAACCTTACATGATTTCCATAACCATTTAATGAGTTCACTCTTATCTTTGATGTGCTAATTCTCTTGAGTGATGCTTAGCACATGCTTAGATTAATAAGCCTATTTTATAGGGAATGATGAGCTGAGGATTAGGATGGAGTGGAAGGAGACATGGCATGTGGTGGCGTGTGCTCTTGTTGGCCTCATCTTAATTAATGTCTTGTATGTTTTAATGATTGTGTAAATCTTATTTCATGTGGAGACATCTTGGGGTTTGGTCTTTATGCATGAGCTCATTTAGCCTCATTTCAATTATTGTCTTTTATGTTTTAATGATAATGTTTTATCTTATTTCATGTGGAGGCAAAGTTGGATTTTGTTTTATGGATTTCATGTATTACTTGTTGTGATGAGCACAAATGAACACACACGCATACACATATCTTTGTATTCATATTCTTTCTCTACCCCTTATGGGGTTTAGTTTTATTATTTGTTTTCCGATTTCATGCGCATGGTAGTGTAATTCTGACATCATTCCTCTTTTCTTCCCCACTCGAGTATCATGAATCTGACTCGCACACGTTCCTTGTGGACCAATCCGTGCTTACCACCACTTCAATGCGGTCGTGCACTTATAGTATTATAATTTTCAATAACCTCTCTTTGGTCCAAAAATCTCTTCAACTCCCAAACGGCTAGAAGAGCTTGAAAACCTATAAATAAGGTCTCATATCTTTGTTTGGAACTCTTGAACACTCCATATCGATCAATACTTTAGTGCCAAAGTCTCTACTTCCTCAAGCTCTCATCTTCCTACACTCAAAGCCAAACTTCGCCACTTACATATCCATTCCAACCATATATCCAAGTGTACTCAAGTTTGAGTGTTTAGTTAGATTGTCATTGAACTTTCATATCTAAGAATCACCAAGTTGTAAAGCTTCGAGGAAGTGCCTCTTGGGTTGTGAGAGGATACACGAGCGAGGCGAGATTATTCACGGGACTCGTTGTTATAAAAGGCATTGATCTTGGCTCAGAACGAAGATCAGATAATTGAACCATAAGCGGGGCTCGGAGGATCGAACGGGGCTTGTGAGCAAGACTAGGATCAGGTGTGGTGCCAAACCTCTCTAAATCCGGAGTCCATTCTTGGTTTGCTTGTTCTTTCTTTGATCCCTCAATTATTGTTTTAATTCCTCATTTAGATCCGTAATAAGAGGGTCATTGATTAGTAGTTTATCATGCATCATATTCATGCTATATATCTTTATTTTACCCCAATATTGTGCTACTCGAGTTGTTGTTTGTAGTGTTTCAGTAGTTAGCTAATAAAAAGTGGAAGGGAGCAAAAAGGACCTAAATATAACAAGTATGGACTGGTTTGGAAGGTTCTAGACTTATTTGTAATGCACAAGGACTGGATTGCAAATCAGGAAGGACCCTAGTGCAAACCCGGAGGGACCTGATTGTGAAATTCAAAATATCGTGACATATGACTTGAATCAGATCAGTATTTTGCCAATTAAACTTCAAGTTAATCGAGCCAGCAGACTAGGACTTCACCCCACGTGTCAATTGAAGCAATAAAGTAACACACAAAATTTCAACCCGATCATGCCTATTTGATCCGCCAGTGGCGGATTTCGATTTGCCAGTGGTGGATCAAAATGGTCCAAATGGGCTGAAATTTCAGTCGTCGGTCGGGTATTCGGTTTGGAGCATTCATGGACCATCAGATGTGATTTAGAGTCGTCCGATTATTTCTAGATGGATCCTAACCATGTATTAGTCTATATAAACCATTGTAATCTCTCCTCTACCTCTTCTTCCTCCTTCCCCCATTCGAGTAGGTTTTAGTTTCCTATTTTAGTAGTGTAATAAGGGGTTTGAAGGGGAGCAAACTTTGTCTTTTATTTTCTTAATCTAGTTTAGTTCTTGTTTATTGTGTTGATGTTTTCCATTGATACAATTTCTTTTATGTTGTTGTATGTTTAATGTAGTCTTTTACATTTCATTCATGGGTTTATGTTTTTTATGCTTTCTTTAGTGTATAGATGAGTAGAGAGTAGTCCATCCCCATTGGGAGTGGAGAAGAATGTGATTTGATTATGTGATGGATTAGTGTGTGTTAATCTTAATCATTTGAGGCTTACATAATTTCCATAACTATCTAATGGGACATCACTCTTATCTTTGATGTGCTAATGCTTTTGAATGAAGCTTAGCACATGCTTATATTAGTAGGCATATTTTATGGGGAATGATGAGGGTAGGATAAGGATGGAGTGGAAGAAGGAAACAAAACATGTCCATGCATGTGCTCATGTTGTCTTTATCTAAATTAATGTCTTGTATGTTTTAATGATTGTGATAAATCTTATTTCACGTGGAGATATAGTTGGATTTGAGCCATTTTGCATGTGAACATATTAGCTTCATTTCAGTTATTGCCTTGTATGTTTTAATGATAAGGTTTTATCTTATTTCATGTAGAGGCAAAGTTGGAATTGAGTTTTGTGAATTTCATGTATGACATATTTTGATGAGCATAATTGAACACACACACACAACACACATTTTTGTATTCACATTCTTTCTCTAGCCCCGAGGGGTTTAGTTTCATTGCTTATTTTCCGATTTCTTTTGCATTGTAGGGTAGTTTTGATCACATCTCTCTCTTCTTCTCCCCCACTCGAGTATTGCGAATCCGATTCGCGCATGCTCCTTGTGGATCGACCCGTGCTTGCCACCGCTTCAACGTGGACATGCACTTGCGGTTATTAAAATGATTCAATAAGTCATCGATCCTAAAGTAAGAGATGATTGATTTCCCATAAAGTAAGACACTTTACATGCAAAAATGGGACACACACCAGTGCCATGCGAGACACATTAGTCAAGCGGGACACATATTTGTTCCGGGTGGGACACACACCAGTTCTGCGGGTGACAGATGGGACACATCAGTCACGGGAGGGACACATTAGTTCTGCAAGAGACACACTTTATGCATCTTGGAATGTCAATAATCAATAATCACGTTACCAACGGATGCCTAGATATCACGCCATCAATTTTGGAAACCAAATTAAACACTTGATAAAAAGGCGGGAGTGGTGCAACTTGAAGGAATCATGTCCATCCACATCACCTAAGCGTCATAAACAGTGTGTTAAAAGGAATACACAAATTAAATAGTTGATTAAAGGCTCCACATACCAGTCCCACGCGGGACACACACCAGTTCCTCGCGGGACACACTAGTCCCACTAACGACACACAAGTCCCATATTGGACAGATGTGACACACCAATCCCGTGAGTGACCTACACCAGTCCCTCCATGTCAGGAGCGTCATAAAGGGTGTGTTATAAGGAGTCCATAAATCATTTTCCTATCAGGACATACCATGTCAAATTTTTTGTTTAAGTCTGACTGCCAAATTAGTCATTGCCAAAGTAGTCATTGCCACAGATATATCACTTCTTGTACACTTGTCTATTTCCTTTCTAAACGTTTGAGGTCGGAAAGAAACAAAAACCCAATGTAGGCAGTCGACTGAATTCATTACGGTACGTCAAAATGTGCTACACGGACGACTGGACACATATTGGTCCACTGAAATCACTAACTAGAATCTCTTATTCGGACAAGAGAATTACATTTGGTCAATATAAGACAAAGAAAACTAATGTTTGGACTATTGTTAACTGTTAACACGCCTTTAATTTGGACACCCGTGTCTCCAACGAACCGTGTCATTTGAAGGACACCTGTTACTCTCGAAGGAAACTTATGTGTGCCTTAGTTTGCAAGTTGGAGACATTGTTATATTTTTTGTGATAAGAAATTTCCAGAGACTTGAGTTCAAAGGATATATCATTGCTTTAAAGAACATACTCGTGGCCTTTATAGGGCAAGCATGTGGTTTAACTACCCTTTCGAGTTTTAAAGAACAGAAAATTGCTTTCAAGGATGTACGTATCCTTCATGTAGGATTTTGTGCCCCTATGTATGTGTATATTTTAAAATTTTAAAACATGCATACATGATCGATTTTCATATTTTCAATAATTTTATGTACATCGATTTAAATTTATTCTAATACCATATAATCAATATATGTTAAAACAATGATAAAAGGATCATACCCGAAGGTTCTCTAAAACCTTAATGAAGATCCAGAGTTGCTTTGCTCGTCAAATCGTTTACCGATTCGCCTCCAAGTGTTAACCAAACTCTAAACAAGATTAGATAGAAAGAGCTGGCCAATTCAATCTCTAAATCAAGGTTAGAATCTAGCAAATAACTCATTTATGCTCCCTGAGAATTTAATCTCCAAAAGCTAGAAATAATTATGGAATTTTCGAATGGATTAATATGGTGGTTAGGGAGAGAGAAATTTTTGCATTAATTAAAACAAGGAGGGAGAAGAGACCTATTTTAGGGTCTCCCAACACCCACATCATGGGCTAACCACTAACCCATGATCTCTTATTTTTTTCTCCCTAAAATCAATCACAATTTGCACATAATCATCCACATCCACATTTAAACATAATTGAATAATTTCAATACATCATTAATACTAATTCCTTATTAATTCTGGCAAAACCGTATTAACCGTTTTTTGCCTTTTACCAAATTTTGGATTTATATCCAACAAAATTTGATCTTTGGGCTTTTTAGCAAATTCATATATCATGTAATATATTATCATATGTAACGTCAACCATTACACCCCATTCTATGTATTTAGGTTACAAATGTAACTTGACACTTGAAATCTTTGATTCATTGCATTGCATGACACTAAGAAAACCTATAGAAGTCTCACATAACATTCCAATTATCTTTAAACTTCAATAGCAAATCATCGAAACACATTAGAAACCTAGAACAGGATTTCAGTACTCAACCGGTCGACCAGTAGAACCATTTGGTTCGACCGAAATTCTTCAGACTGTCCCAGAACGCCCTGTTATGTCCAAACGGTCGACCAAATTTCTCATCCCGTTCAACCGTTACATTCATCTATTTTGCCTATCTGAAAAAGGTTGACCGGCATACCTATTATGTTCGATCGTTTCACATTGTCAAGTAAGAGGAATTGTTTATCCGATACAAATCCACCAGCCTATCAGTTGTCGACACGTGTCCTGGTTAGTGAGACTTTCGGTCGACCGAAACTTAGCTTTTGTTTGACCGATGGCATTTCTGTATTCGTATTAAATATGACCGTTATACTTGTCGTATATTCCAACGGCCGTATACACATTTCTCACCTAACCCCTCTTTTGGATTTGGTCTTCCGGTCGACCGAAAGTTCCTTAACGGTCGACCGATTCTCGAAAACTTCCCATACCGGATTTTACTGGGAGTTTTTGGTTGAACCCCCAATTCATTTTGTTCGACCAATTGTCCTTGGCTTTATCCTGTCTGAAATCCAACACGTCAAACGGTCGCCGAAACTCTCTTCACGGTCGACCGATACTTGAAATCACCATCCTTGATTGCATCATCCATTTCAAGTGCTCAAGATTAGTTGCTGAAGCAAAGTCTTCAAGAGTTGTACTAAGCTTCCGGAGTGAAGCTCTTCTCGGATTGTGGGAAGGTGGTCCAAGCAAGGAGAGGGTGTTTGCAAAGCTTGTGGGGTAAAGGCATGATCTCAGCCCGCAACGGAGATCGTATTAGTAGAGGACGCGAATTGCTCAAGTAAGAGCAATTCGTAAGAGAGGACTAGGATCCGGTGGTTGGATCCAAACCTCTATACATCCGGTGTTGTGGTTTGTTGTTTTATTCTTCATATTAATTGTCTTAGCTTTTAATTTGGCATAGTTTGTTAAACTATATTAATTAGTCTATTCACCCCCCTTAGACTAACATTAGGGCCTAGTAAATCCTACATATACTATTTCACACGAAATCTGATACATCATATGAATATAAAATCAACCTTCTTGTTTCCCTTTTGTGGTGTGACCTATAGGAGGATCTAAGTCAATTGGCAATGATATTAAACACTTAATATCATAAACTATAAGTGGTATCTAGTTACACATTATAGCTACCCAATTAACATAGATGTCTTTGTTCACTCGAACTAAACACGGTCCATTTAGTGATGTAAGGACATCACTTGTGTCCATCCCTTGTCTCGTGATATTAAGAATATTATATAATGTGTTTAACCAACTATTGCATTTATCACTATACTCATTGATAGCTTTTGACAATAATCAAATTGAATATTCCTTATGTGAAAAGATATAAGTCTCATATCTTAGGATCCAAGACATAGTAAAACATTAATGACACAAAACACAATTCCAGAATGTTTTTACTTGCTAGGTCTATTCAATATATAAAAGTAATCTTTTCCTCTTTTATATACTTGTGTCGTCAAATATTTGTAGAGCTACAATAATCGATGACCAACACGACAATCTTATCTCGGTAATTAATGTTCCATGTTAATTACCATGGTTGTGAATAACTTTTGATTTATGTAAACGATTGACATCATATCATGCATATATTTGTGTCTTATATCCTTTATTTTTACCCTAAGAAATGCTACGTAACGAGTTTTATGTTTAAGTTTCAGGAATAAAACAAGTGAGAAGAAGATACACAAAAAGGACTTAAAAGCAAGGAAATGGACTGAGTTGCAAGTCTTATGGACTGAGGTGCAAGAGAGAAGGACCCGGATGTAAAACCAAAAGGACTAATGAGGAAATCAAGAAGTTTCACACCATTATGAGGAGTATTTTGTCAATCAGATCCGGGCCTAACCATCAAAAACCAAATCGGGTTCATTAAACATCAAGAAATTAAGCCAGAACCAAGCCACCAAAATCCAGACTCGATCATACACATATAGACCGCCAATTGGCAGTTCAAATGCCACATGCTTTGTTCGAGTGGTGTACTATGTTGTTTTATGTCCATTTATAGTCAATTAGTCCCATACTGGGGGATTGTCCCGGATTACCTTTTTCTATGCCTATAAATAGAACACTTCCTCTCCTTTTGTATTGACCCCATTGTTTGGTGGCATTCTCTCTACTTGGAGCAAAGCCTTGAAGAAGAATGCTACTTGTAATGTGAGTCATGTAAATAAAATAATTTTTCATAGTTTTGTTTTTAATGTTGTCTTTTTTTAATGCTTGCATGCTTAACTTAGTTTTGATTTCCTAATCTTAGTATAACTAGTTAGAATGCCTTTCTTCTTTAGTTTAATTACTAGCAAAATGTGTAGTGGAGGGTGGAGATGATGTACATATATGTTGTGAAGTTTGGATGTTTGATGAAATTTTGATTGTGTAGACTTGAATGTTTGTATGTTCATTGGGGGTGTTTTAATCATCTACATGTTGGGGGATTTTTTATGGGTTTTGCCACAACAATTAGACACTTCCTATGCTTAGTTTCCTCATGTTTATTGACTGAAATTTCCTGTTGAATATGCTACATGTTAGTTATGTGTTTGTATTTGTGGTTGCTTGCTTGATTGATTGAAGACATTTTGTTTTGATGGGTTTTGCCAAAAGATTTAGACACCTCCCATGCTTAGCTTTGTTCTTCACATGAGTTAGTGGGTTTTGATGAGTCTTGTCATATCGGTAGACACTTCTCATGCTTAGCCTAATCTTATGATAATCAAGTAGGAATTGCCGATATGTTGTGTGAATGGATTGATAAGTTTTGCCAAATCTTTATATACTTACTATGCATGAAGACACACACACGACACACACACATACATAGGGGTGAGCAAAATTCGGTTGGGTGCGGGTGTCCGGACCGAACCGAACTTTTTCGGTCCGGTCTTCGGTCAGGGAGACCACGGGAATTCGGTCTTCGGTCTGGTCCGGTTCGGTCCGGTCCGGTCAAAGACCGAAATTTTAAGTGTTAAATTCGGGTTTTGGACCGAACCGGACCGGACCGCACCGCACCGAATTTATTTGGTTCGGGCTTCGGTCAAGGCTTCCAAAAAATTCGGTCTTCGGTCCAGTCCGGTTCGGTCTGGTCCCGGACCGAAGCTCACCCCTACACATACATGCTTACATGCATCATTGATCACTTATTTTACTTCAAATGTGCACACACTCTACCCCTTAGGGGTATCCCTTACTGAATTTCATCTTCCTTTTGTTAGTTGTTTATCTTAGTTTTAGTAGTCTTGTGCTTTCATCTTTCTCCTTTGTTAGTTTCTAGTTTAGTGTATCTTAGGTTACCATAATCACATCTCTTCTCCCTTATTTGCCACTTGATTTCTGAAGAGCCAGAGTCGACACACCTCCTTGTGGATTCGACCCGTACTAGCCGCGTCTTCACCGACGTCGTGCACTTGCGGTATTAAAACAATTAAATAGTAAACTATTATCTTTTAGATCTCTACGCTTAAGGACCAAGAGTCTCTTCCTTAATACTTCCAAAAGACTAATACATTAATCAAGGAACAAAATGTTTGCACATCCAATTCATAATAATTGACATATAAAAGTAAACTTTTAGAACACATTCCCTTCACTTCAAAGGGCAGACTTGTGGTTTAAGGACCCGTTCGAGTTTTAAATTAACCTTTCAAGTCTCATTTTTTTCTCGAAAATCCTTTCAAATTTGGTGGCTTATTGCAGTGGTAGTCGTTACAAAGAGAGACAACCTTTCAGTTCACGGTATGCCAAGAGACTCAACCTTCCACAGTTCCATTCCTTCTCTAAAATCATTGGTTGTAGTGTATTCCACATATACTTCGTAAACCCTAAACCATTCCAACACAATTCCATCTACTACTACTTCAGTAAATAGATTGGCTTCCCACAAAATTCCATCTTCGAGTACTCTAGTAATGATGAGAATGTACCTGGTAGACCGATATGGGGAGGGTATCCCCTTTTTGATATACTAAGGGTCCCACGATTACCCTATCGCACTTGCAGGTGTGGTTCAAGGCCATAGAGCTGTGGTCTGCCACCTTCGACATTGTTAGACTCAAGCTCTACATCCGTCAGAGATGCCAACCATCTATTGTTGATACTTCGTCTGGAACGATGACACAGCAACACCACTGGTGGAGGGACCCGACCAAAGAGTAATATACCTAGGGTTGCGGGAAATGCTCTGGTCAATGGTGAAGTTGTGTCAGACAATAGAGGTGGAACACACTATTTTGTTGGCATTCAGGCAATGCCCGATTAGAAACCTCTCTCTTCCCCATAATTTATTTAGGAGAGATTAGAGATTTTGTGTGTGTGTGTGTTTTGTGTATTTGTTCATATATTAAATATATGTAGTTCCATGTTTTGTTTGATGGATATCACTATCAATATGAATAATACAATTTCCCATTGAAACATATCGTTTCCTTGTGTTTTGTCATTCATGGAGAAATGAGATATTTTCCATCAATTTCCCTCTAGCATCCCGAACAACAAAAAATATTAACTACAAAAATAAGGATGTCATTTTAAGAAAATGTATGTCCCTTAAAGGACACAAGTCTATTCTTTAAAGCATGAAGTTATCAATGGAACTCGAATGTGTCCTTTAAATGTGTTCTTTAAAGCATGACTCTATTTTTTAAGTACACGAATGTCCTTTAAAATTATTGAATTTTTAACGAAGGTTTTGGATGTATGGAAATTTAATATTAAATAACACATAATTTTATTGGTTACTGGAGTAGTGTGAAGTTAATGTTACTGATGTTAATTGATAGTTAATAAACGTGTTGTTTGATTTGTTGAACAAAGGCAAAACATGGGATGCTATCCACGGAAGGTGATCACGAATCCAAACATCGCCATCGAAGCCACCTTGTCCGAACAATCTATTTTGGTTTCATGTTATGTACAATCGATACTAAAATTGGGACCCAAAGACACGGTGATTGCGCAACCATTGTTAAATTCGGAACACTTTACACTGCTGATCGTGGATTGAAGAACAAAAAGGATTAACCCAACAAAACAATATTTTGTGGTTAGTTGGAGGCCACGAGGAAGTAATGGGTGGCCACAAATTAATAAGCAACGCAGACTATGGCCGAATTCTGAAGATCCCACCTAAAAATGGACTAGGAGCTGACCTACGAAAGAGAAACATGTCAACACCAAGCACTGAATAACAATGATTGTGCAATGTTTGTCATGCACTGATTCAGATGCTTGATGTTGGATGTACATCCTACTGCGGACATAGATGACAAATATCAACACTCGTCAAGGGTGAATTGAAGGTATTTGCTTAGCGACTCCAAATTCAAAGATCAGATGTTGTTAGCAGACTGACTGATTTAGGATATATTTCAACTCACAGCATAGAAAAAAACAAAACAACAATTTTTATTCGACGCTAATTAATTTGTATAGAAAAATTAGTTTACCCAATGTTGGTAAACTTTCTTATACAACACTAATTTTATTCAATTGCTGTAATTTTTAATGGTTTGAACAGTAAACTTATGTTTTTTTGTATCGGTATATGATTTCCTACTTATATACTAGTACACTTATTTACCTTGAGAAGGTCACCGTGTCCATAGGTTTGCCTTCGAAGGACATAGTACTTTGTAGCACGCAAATGTGTCCTTCGTGGGACAGATTTGTCATTCGAAGGACACGATCCTTTAAACATGTATGGTGTTCGAAGGACACTGACCTATGGAGCACGCACCTGTGTCCTTCAAGGGACACAAGTTTCCGTCAAAGGACACCGTCGTTTGGAGCACGCATAAGTGTCCTTCGACTGACAAGTTTGTCCTTCGAAGGACACGGTCCTTCGAAGGACACAGTCCTTTGCAGGACACAACCCTAGGAATCCATAGCTTTCCTTTTTCCGTTCTTAACGTTTGAGCCTTGAGGTCAGAAAGAAACAAAAGGGCAAAAACCCATCATATGTTGTCTACAAAAAATTTGTCGGTTCACCGAAATGTGCTACACTGACCGAAAATATATCGGTCCACCGATTTCACTAACTAGAATCACCAGTTTGAAGTCTATAGTATCGAAATGCATTCAGTCAATATAAGTCAAATCCGACGTGATCCTTTTTTCGCATGTACTATGTTTTAATATGAAACATATAACATGCCAAATATTGTATTAACGACCGACGTAAGATGCCATTTTTATAAGAGATTATGGCGAGGTTGTGCTATAAAGGAATAGAGGACACACTCAATTTTAATGGATTGACTTGGGGTTTAAATGACATTTGATCTTTAAAGGACTCACGTGTCCTTCACAAGACATAAGTTGTCTTTGTTACGACATAATTTTTTTGGAAGGACGCATCGATGTTAAAGGACACAAGTATTCTTTAAAATAGGGGCATGCTATTTGAGGAGGCACTCAATTTTTTAAGGACATACTGGGAGTTTACAGGACATGTTCGTGACTTTAAAAGGACAACATTTGTAACTTGTAACATTGTTTCATTTTAAGTTTTAAGTTTTCATTGCCAGAAATTTTCATTTGTGGGCCAGGAATTTTCACCATTTGAACCGTCTAAATTGTGCCTCCAAGTTTCCTATTTTTCCCCAACCATTCCCGATCTGCCATAATCAATACTACTTCTTTATTTCGTATTGTCAGAAAAAATTATTTTCCAATAAACTAAAAAATTGAAAAGAAATGGAAATCATTTGTGGGTACTCGATCGAAGGATTTCAAAACAAAGCTGACATCCAATTTCATTTTTGGAAAGTATAAAGATGGAGATCCATGGAAAATTTACAATTTTGAATAACGCATCAATGTTCAGATTTTGTGAATATATCCGCTGAAAACCCTAAGGAGATACCACTCCTCCTCCATGGCGACAAGAAGGTTTAACGGCTTGTTGCACGTGCTAAGTGCAACCATGATTCTTACGAAAGTGAGTTAGGATTTCTCTGTTTTTCATATGTTTTCCTTTCCTTCATTTTCTCTTTCTTAGTTTTGCTCCGGACTAGCAAAATGAAAGTGTTGGGGTATTTGATTAGTAGCATATCATGCATCATATTCATGCTATATATCCTTTATTTTACCCCAATATTATGCTACTGGAGTTGTTGTTGTAGTGTTTCAGGTGTTAAGGTAATAAAGAATAGAAAAAGGAACAAAAAAGACCTGAATGTAACAAGAATGGACTAAAATGAAGACTTTTGGACCCATTTGTAATGCACAATGACGAGATCGCAAATCAAGAAGGACCCAAGTGAGAATCCGGAGGGACCTGATTGTGAAATGTAAAGTATTGTGACACATGACTTGAACAAGATCCGTATTTTGCCAATTAAACTCAAATCGGTTCAAGATATTGAACCAGGATTTCACCCAACATGCAAAATAAAATATTGAAGCTCCTCAAAGAAATTAGGAGATCGGGCGGAAATGATTTGCCAGTGATGGATTTGCCACTTGCGGATCATTTTTCTCCAATTGATCCATAATTTATCCCGTGGCTAGGACTTGATTAATTGGGTGTAGCAGAGTATAAAGAAAATTATTACAGTCGTGGGATTGCTCCCAGATCCATCCAAACCCTTATTTCTTCTATAAATACATTTGTAAACCCTCATCTCCACCTCTTCTTCCTCCTTCTCCCATTAGAGTAGGTTTTAGTTTCTTGTTTTAGTAGTGTAATAAGGGGGTTGGAGAGGAGCAAACTTTGTCTTTTATTTTCTTAATATAGTTTAGTTCTTGTTTATTGTGTTGATGTTTTCTTTTGATGCAATTTCTTTTATGTTGTTGTTTATTTAATCTAGTCTTCTACATTTCTTTTATGGATTTATGTTCTTTTCATGCTTTCTTTGGTGTAGAGATGAGTAGGAAATAGTCCATACCCATGGGGGGTGGAGAAGAAGATGATTTAATCATGTGATGGATTAGTGTGTGTGTTAATCTTAATCATTTGAGCCTTACATGATTTCCATAATCATCTAATAGGATTTCACTCTTATCGTTGATGTGCTAATGCTCTTCAACGAAGCTTAGCACATGCTTAATTTAGTGGACCTATTTTATGGGGAATGATGAGGTTAGGATAAGGATGGAGTGGAAGAAGGAAACAAGGCATGTGCATGCATGCGCTAAAGTTGGTTTTATCCAAATTAATGTCTTTTATGTTTTAATGATTGTGATAAATCTTATTTCATGTGGAGACATTGTTGGATTTGAGTCATTTTGCATGTGAACATATTAACTTCATTTCAATTATTGTCTTGTATGTTTTAATGATACGGTTTTATCTTATTTCATGTGGAGACAAAGTTAGAATTGAGTTTTATGGATTTCATGTATGACATGTTTTGATGAGCATATTTTTAAACACACACAACACACATTTTTATATTCACATTCTTTCTCTAACTCTCAAGGGGTTTAGTTTTATTGCTTATTTTCCGATTTCTTTTGCATTGTAGTGTAGTTTGCTAGACTAGACCTATAGTGACCTTAGGCTTGTTTGAGTCGTGTTTGCTAAACTAGACATCTAACATCACCCTCTACCCACTGTAGTTTAGGTATTCTTCCCTTCTCCTCTGAGTCATCTTCTTCTCACCTACTTCTACGTTCTAGTTTCCTCTCTTTTACACTCTTTGTTAGCGTTTTAGGGTCGAGTCGAGCACTTTTTGCGAGCTTGGCCTTGTGATGGTGAAGTGATCGACTCGAGAGTTCTTTGGCGAGATGGATGGTTACATGGGCGACCATCCATATTATTATTGGGACAATGACTATTTTCCCTGGTACTCCAGACCAATGCATCCTGGGGTGCCTCAGATAGACATATTGTAAGGTTGGTACAAACTTGATTGTGTGACTGAGTAGTCTTCAAATTGGGGTAATATGAGAGAGGCACCGACTGTTAGACTACCATCTAGTTACGTCGGATCATATGTTGGTCAAAAAACTGAGATACAACAAGAACCTTTGGCCTCTTTCATGCATGTGGTAGATGATATGAGTGCACTAGTAGCTCCAGTAGTTGTACCGTGTGACTATTGCGGGTTGAGTGGTCATGTTTTCGGGGAATGTCCTTATGTTCCCCCAGAGCCAGAGTATGATCACACATTTTCCGAAAATGCTCAATGTGATCCTTATGCATCCGCTACAACCCGAGAGGGATGGATTCGTGGGGAGACAATTCTTATTCAAATTCTTATACATCATTTCCACCCTAATATCCTCCTCCCGAATACCCAGAATTCTACCAACACCCTACTCCGAATCATTGCACTCATTCTCAGCCCATCAACACCCAACCCCAAAATTTCCCAAGCTCTGAGTTGAGCCTCACAATTGACCACATACCTGATTCCTTGAAACAAATTTTCCTTACATTCATGTAAACCACTCAACAGTCCATACAAAATATGACAATGCACGTGAGTCAAATGACGCAAGAATTACATGAACGTGAGGAGGGTAACTTTTCTTGTCAACATGAGGATTTATCTTCTGATATTGAACCACCACCACATCCACATATTCAAAGTACAATCTTTCAAAGTCAAACTCCTAGTAAGTCTGAGGGACTTGGGGTTTCAATTCACAATCACATGGTGGGGGATTCGATCCAAATTGAGAATAGCATGGACAAGTTTCATTATGAGTCGGCATAGGATTGTGCCTTACCTTTTATTCCTGTGGCCCTTGAGCCACATGATCTTGTTGTCGTGCCTCTTAAGAACTCACCTGTGATGGAGCAAGAGCTCCCTAGAACCCTTAATATCATACGACCTGACGAAAGTTTTCCTCTCACTATTGTTCCTGATCAACTTGAAAATGATGGGACATCAAACAACTACATTGCCAATGAGGGTATTGGGAGTTCCTTGGAGGATACCTTAGGTAAGAGACTCACTTTCTGTTCGCCTGGTGAGTCAAACATGCATAATGAGGTTCTTGACCTCATTCCGACCCACCAACCTGTTGGTTGGAGAGTTTGGATTGACGATCATAACTTCAGTACCACATGGGAGAAACACTTCTTCCGTTGCACAATATTTCCCAAGCTCATGAGAGGTCCGAGCTCTTTAAGTTTTATCCTTTGAATCAGACGCTTTTGCGTCCAATTCATGAACCTCTCCTTTCATTTTGTACTCTTTGTGAGGGGGGCCGACACATGGGTATTTTGGCCCCACGTGGTGTCATGTTCCCATTCCAAGTGCATTGACCCACTTTTGAGGTTCTCATTGAATGTCTTTGACAAATGAAGATGAGAACTTAATTTTGTACATATTATATTTAAAAAAACAATAAAAAACTCAACCAGTGAGCATATATAATTGTGGGCTCCAGCCTTTGTGTATTTAGGCCTCATTTCTTTCATGTATTCGTCTCCCTTCTTAAGTATCTCACAGGTTTTGAGGAAAATTCGGGTTTATGTCCATCAACATGACCATTAAACTTTCATTGTGCTTCACGTTGGTGAGATCTTTTCTTTTTCATGCATAAACTCATGTAGTACCATGCTCACATTCATTGAGGACAATGCATGAAGTAAGTATAGGGGGTGTTTTACGTGTGTACATAGTCGAGTCTTTTCCTTTGATTTTGTTTTCTTTTGTGTGCATTGATAGGGTCATGTTAGTGTGTTGCATTTAATATCGATATATTTGATTGCCATGATCCTTGGGTGACTTGTCTTCTTTTGCTTGCCTAGTGCTTTAATATTTTCACATTTCTTTCAAAATCTTCATGTGTTGCGAAAGAAAATGTTTTGTGGGTTTTGCGTGTGGTTAGCATGTGCAAAACCGTTGAGAGGCAAAGTAAAAAGAAAGCTCCCAAAATTGTCTTGAACATGATGCATTAGGATATCTAGTACAGTGGTTTTAGGACTTATCTAGTCATTAGGATGCACCCCAGTTTTCCCTCGGGGGTGAGTAATCATAGGGTTTCAGTGCTTAAACATTTAAAGAAGTCCACCCTGAACCTAGTGAGTCAATAATTCATGTCAGTTAATATAAGGAAGTGCGGGTGGTAGGGATCGCCATATGTGGAGATTTGGGGAATGATGTATGTGATAGTGTAAGTCCTCATAGGCAATGATGCACGAAACCTGACCCTGGGAGAATCAAACACCAACTAGACAAAAATAAAACGAAAAAAGAGACCAAAATAAAAATAAAATAAAATAAAAATTGTAATGCAAATAAGAACCTTAATGGACTTTACACTTTGTATCACTTGAGAATGATAATGTTGTCCATGTCTCTCTTTTTTTGTGAAGAAAAATGGAGGCTTAGCCTCGAATTTATATTAATAAGTAAACTATGATTTACAACCTACAAAACTTTCAAATAACACCCGTGGGGCATGCTAACTACATGCCCAGCCTACAAACCCATGAGTAATGAAACTCATTACAACTATTCCCCTAACTTCTCTAGACACTATGACTTCTAACTCAATACTTCTTTGAAAGCTTGCATTGCTGCCAGGTCAGCTCCAAGAATGTCACAAGAATGGACTGAACTGAAGACTTCTAGACCTATTTGTAATGCACAAGGACTAGATCGCAAATCAGGAAGGACCCAAGTGAAAATCCGGAGGGACCTGATTGTGAAATGTAAAATATTGTGAAACATGACTTGAACAAGATCAGTATTTCACCAATTAAACAATGGACCAGGGCTTCACCCAACGTTCAAAATATAACATTGAAGCTCCGAGAAGAAATTGGGACCGATCGGGCGCAACTGATCCGCCAGTGGCATATTTTGATCCACCACTGGTGGATCGTTTTGCCCCACTTGATCCATAATTTATCACGTGGCTCGGACATGATTAATTGGGTGCACCAGAGTATAAAGAAAGTTATTACAACCGTCAGATTGCTCCCAGATCCATCAAAACCCTTATTTCTTCTATATATACCTTTGTTAACCCTCATCTCCACCACTTCTTCCTCCTTTCCCCATTAGAGTAGGTTTTAGATTCCTGTTTTAGTAGTGTAATAAGGGATTGGAGAGGAGCAAACTTTGTCTTTTATTTTCGTAATCTTGTTTAGTTCTTGTTTATTATGTTGATGTTTTCCTTTGATGCAATTTATTTTATGTTGTTGTTTGTTTAATCTAGTCTTCTACATTTCTTCATGGGTTTATGTTCTTTTCATGCTTTCTTTAGTGTAGAGATGAGTAAAGAGTAGTCCATCCCCATGGGGGGTGGAGAAGAAGGTGATTTGATCATGAGATGGATTAGTGTCTGTTAATCTTAATGTTATGAGCCTTACATGATTTCCATAACCATCTAATGGCATTTCACTCTTATCTTTGATGTGCTAATGCTATTGAATGAATCTTAGCACATGCTTAGATTAGTGGGCTTATTTTATGGGGAATGATGAGGTTAGGATAATGATGGAGTGGAAGAAGGAAACAAGGCATTTGCATGCATGTGCTCATGTTGGCTTTATCCAAATTAATGTCTTGTATGTTTTAACGATTGTGATAAATCTTATTTCAAGTGGAGACAGTTAGATTTGACTCATTTTGTATGTGAACATATTAGCTTCATTTCAATTATTGTCTTGTATGTTTTAATGATAAGGTTTTATGTTATTTCATGTGGAAGTAAAGCTGGAATTGAGTATTATGGATTTCATGTATAACATGTTTTGATGATCATATTTGAACACACACAACACACATTTTTGTATTCACATTCTTTCTCTACCCGCTTAGGGGTTTAGTTTTATTGCTTATTTTCCGATTTCTTTTGCATTGTAGTGTAGTTTCGATCACATCTCTCTCTTCTTCTCCCCCACTCGAGTATCGTGAATCTGATTCACACGCGCTCCCTGTGGACCGACCAGTATTTGCCACCACTTCAATGCAGTCGTGCACTTGCGGTATTTGAACTTATTCAATCATGTTTTTGGCACCGTTGCGGGGGGAGCATCGTTTTCGTAGTCGAATTCACAATTTCGGTGGGGTTTTTCTTTTTTTCGTTTTCTTTTCTATTTTGGTGACTAGAAGGGGCCACAAGTGGACAAAGGGACCTAATGGAGCGTAGGAGCACTCTGGTGAAGTCTGTAGACCAGAATCCCTAGACAATCCGCCACTGGCGGCTCTGGTGAGCCACTTTTGATTTCTATTTTTATGGTAGCTTCCTTTGCCTATTTCAAGTTTTTTCCGGTCACTGTCGATGTCATGCATGCCCTGTTATAGTGTTTAAAATTAATTTTGCTTGCATGACCCCTTCTGAAGACAACTTGGACCATAAAACTCAAAGCAAAAGATTAGACTTCTTGTCATCTAGGTCATGCATCATTTGTAGACCTTGCATGCATTTGTATTTTCTTTTCATTACATTATTGTTCTCGATTGCTGGCGTGAGGTACGTGCGCCCGATCTCTCATTCACGCAAGTTTAGATCATGCATTAGTAAGTAAGGTGCATTGGAACAAGAGTGAGGTGAGTGCTTGTTTGGTGAGTTGCTTGCTAACTTAAGCTTTAGAAACATACTTAAGGGCACCACCTATAGTCTTCAAGATAAGGTGGGGGATTTCATCACCCCTTCCTCAGCCCCAAAAACCACACTCAAGTGAAGCCCTGAATCTAAAATAAAGTAGACATTGACCCGATGACTCGGGCACATTAGGAGAGTGATCCGGTCACGACCGTCATGACCTGATCGGCGTCACCCACTTTGTCGATAGTAGGAGAGACGAGATCTCTGGATTTTGGCTCACTTCTGGGCTTTGAGTTGGTTCTCTACTTCATTCTTGAATTCCTTGAACTTGTCAAAGGATTCACTCTTAATTCTATATTAGATAAATATAGTCATAACGACTATAGTCATCCGTGAACGTAATGAAGTACTTAAAACCGTCTCTTGCACTTGTACTCATTCGACCACATACATCAGAATGTATCAAATCCAACAAGTTACTTGCTCTCGGACCTTTCTTCTTGAAAGTCCTCTTGGTCATTTTACCTATAAGGCACGGTTCGCACGTCTCCAATGATTTAAAATCAAGTTGACCAAGATGGTTGTCTTCTTGCAATTTCTTGATGTGTTTTTCATTTATGTGACCAAGACGATATTGCCACAAGAATGTATCATTCACATGAGTAGTTTTAAGCCTTTTGTTATTGATATTTAAAATTTGTCTATTACTCAATTCAAGCAAATAAAGACCATTCCTTACGAATGCATTTGCATAGAAAATTCCATTCTTCGATATAGACAAGCAATAGTTTGAAATATTTATATTAAAATTATCCATATCCAAACATGATACAAAAATAATATTCTTGCTAATTGAAGGCACATAATAGACGTTCTTTAATCATAAATTTAAACCACTGGTAATTGAAGCTCCACGGAACCTTGTGCAATCGCAGCAACGCTTGCACCATTTCCAACCTTCAAAATCATCTCGTTCTTGATGAGTTCTTTCCTATCCTTTAGTAGCTGCACATTAGAAATTATGTGAGCACAAGATCTGGTAGCAATTACCCATTCATGGATAGAGGTGACCAAATTTATTTCAATAACAAATATACCTTTGGCCTTTATGCGGCGTTTTCGCTCAATCACCCCGTTGTCAAGATCCTCCTTGTACTTGAGGGAATTCGGGCAGATGTGTTATTTTCCACCGCAGTGGTAACACTCCATATTAGGAGTCAGAGTTTCGAAGAATTCCCGCTTGAGGTACTCGCATGAGCCCCTCCTACTCCATTCCCTTTTAACACTTTGGCCAATTTGGTTTTACCTTTACCTTTGGTGATCTTCCTGCTCCCTCCATGGATGGCTAGGACGTGCTTGTCGCGACACTTGCCCATGTCAACTTCAGCTTTTGAGAGTGTTGTGAAACTCCTCAAGACTCACCCATTTCTCATGCACATGATAGTGCATAATGAAGTCCTTGTAGGACGGCGCTAGAGAGTCAAGAATCAATCTTTCGCAATGTCATCGGGCATCGGGGAAGAGAGCTTTGACAACTTCTCAAAGTATCATTGCATAGTGAGAAAATGCATAGATACTGATGTTCCCTCCGTCATGTGGCACATTGTGAGTGTGATAGTGGTCTTATTTCTAGCACTATCCATGAACATCTTTGTTAAAACTTTCATGGTCTTCTTGGGTTTTGAATCCAAGTATTTCGCTTGAAGCGAGTCACCCATTGTTTATCCAATTTCTAAGAATTTTTTAAGGAAAGATAAACATATGTCTTTCATTTTGTCGATTTCTTATAAAATAATCATTTAATAAAAACATTTTTTTATATATTTTAGACATGAGTACAAATCTTAATTCTAACATTCACATGATGTGTTTCAAAACATTTAAAACTATCAAAAGAATTATTTAGAATTAAATCAACAAAACTGTCGGAAAACTCAAAAAGACATAAAACTCGAATTGTTTCGATTGGAGATTGCAAACTAAAATTAATTTTATAGTCTAATCATTGAAAATATGAACTAAATGCTATGATATGATTGTAGGGTTTCGTGCCCCTTTATATGTGTATATTTCAGAATTTTAATACATGCATAAATGATCGATTTTCATATTTTTAACAATTTCATGTGCATCAGTTTATATTTATTCTAATATCATATAATCAATATATGTTAAAACAAATATAAGAGGATCATACCCAAATGTTCTCTAAAACCTTTATGAAGATCCGGAGTTGCACCATTCATCAAATCGCTTGCATATTCGCCTCCAAGTGTTCAGCAAACTCTAAACAAGATTAGAGAGAAATGAGCTAGCTAATTCAATCTCTAAATCAAGGTTAGAATCTAGCTAATAACCCATTTATGTTCCTGAGAATTTAATCTCCAAAAGCTAGAAATAATTATGGAATTTTTGAATGGATTAACAGGGTGGTTAGGGAGAGAGAATTTTTTTGCATTAATTAAAACAAGGAAGGAGAGAAGACCTATTTATAAAGTCTCCCAACACCCACATCATGGGTTAACCAATAACACACGATCTCTTGTTTTTTTCTCCTTAAAAAAATCACAATTTGACACATAATCATCCACATCCACATTTAACTATAATTGAATAATTCCAATACACGATTAATACTAATTCCTTATTAATTCGGGCAAAACCGTATTAACCGTTTTTTGTCTTTTACCAAATTTTGGATTTATATCCAACAAAATTTGATCTTTGGAGTTTTTAGCAAATTCATATATCATGTAATATATTATAATATGTAATGTCAACCATTACACCTCATAATACATACACTCGAACTTATAAATGATTCTAACTATGTCATTTTCATGACACATTGATTTTATCGATTCACCACATGTATACTATTTCATACGAAATCCGATACATCATATGAATATAAAATCAACCTTCTTGTTTTCCCAATGTTGTAGTGTAACCTATAGGAGGATCTAAGTCAATTAACAATGATATTAAACACTTAATATCATAAACTATAAGCGGTATCTAGCTACACATTATAGTTACCCAATTAACATAGATATTTTTGTTCACTCGAACTAAACACGATCCATTTAGTGATGTAAGGACATCACTTGTGTCCATCCCTTACCTCATGATATTAAGAATATTATATAAAGTAGAAATGTGTCACTTTTGTATTTTATATTCATTTCTTGATCTCTTAAGCTAATTATAAATATGTAACTTCACATAAGTCACATTGTGCACATTATAATTTTGTTTTATCAATAGACCCAGTAATATCATCACTCAGGTAAAGATGAGCAACGATAATCTTTTGACAAACTATCTTTTCCAGCATAAGTCATGTTTAACCAACTATTGCATTTATCATTATACTCATTGATAACTTTTGACAATAATCAAATTGAACATTCATTATGTGAAAAGATATGTTTCATATCTTAGGATCCAAGACATAGTAAACATTAATGACACAAAACACAATTTCATAATGTTTTACTTGCTAAGTTTATTCAATATATAAAAGTAATATTTTCCTCTTTTAGAAAAAGGCTGAAATTGAGTCATTGTCAAGTGAATCAAACCGTAATTTACACTATTTTAAGATAAATTACAGATTGCACCACTAAAGTATGAGTTCTACTAACATAACCCTCGTGAACTGTAAATCATGACAATCACTCCCATGTAATTTCAGTCTTTAATATGTGCTAGTTCTCAACATATTAACTGTTTTGTTTTGAGTTTTTGCGTTGTTTTCAAATAATAATTATAACACTAACTTTATACCAAATTCAGACTTAGATATACGTCTAACATGTATCTTGTTTGCAATGAACGCATATAACATTCAATACTAAATTTAAATTAAATATGACACAAATCTGAAACTAAGTTCGTCATCAGGCTATAGCTAGTGTGTTAAAGGCATTCTTTGGACACATAAAAGAAAATAATAATAATAATAATAATAATAATAATGAATACGTTAAAATTAAAATATTATTAACGAAGACGGATGAAGTTATACGAAACAGTAAGTATGGGAGGGTGCTATCACATTTCAAACACGGGGATTAATTAGGTGAATTTACTCGATAATGTAGTGAGCAATCTGTAATTTATCAAATATTTTAAGTCTGCAATACTTCGGAGATTTTCTCTATAGAACATGAACTTGAAAAAAGTGGTCGCATTGCATATTCTTCTCGGCCTTGCAAAATCTTCTCAGGGAGAAGAGAAAAGAGTTTGACATAATATTATTCTTCACAATCGAGCTAATTTTTAAACAATTTTATCGTATGTACTAGCTCTACATTCATATAACTTTCCATTGAAACATAGAGAAGATATTGAACCTAATTATGGTTTGTTTGGATGTGACTTCCAAACACAACCCAATGAAGTTTGTCCCTTAGAAGCTTAACATCGACGTCGAGAACAAGTTTCTTAGCTTGGCACGCTTCTTTATGTCAAGTTTTGTATTGAGTTAGAGAAGCTTAGGGGGAGCTTCTTTTAGGTTCGCATATAATGTGATGTTAAACACTGCTTTTGCTTCATCACAAGTGTTTCGGCCCATATTTGTTTTGTTTTTTTGGTAATTTCACATTTGCATTACATGACATGGTTGGGGGGGGGGGGGGGGGGGTGGGTGGGGGGGGGGGGGTGGACAACCTCAGACAGTACAAATTCTGGAAAGAAACTCTCCAAAAGAAGTCACATCCAAACACACCCTAAGAGACCAAAGAAAACTTCACTTTTCCGGGCTTATATAAGCTCTTGGTTAATAGAGGAACTAGCTAGATTTCATTTATGCTCATGTACATGGAATCTCCATGTCCGCCTTAAGTTAAAGAAAAAAAATCCTTGGCTTTTAGTGAAAAAGCAAACTTCTTAGTGAGGAGATTTTAGCTACTAAAAGATTGATGTTAAGTTGGAATTACCGTTTTTCAATGTTTTGCTTGCGTTCCATTAGAAAAGACCTGGTTTCCAATATGTCATGAGTCGATAGCTATCTAACATCATGCCACTGCAAACCGTTTGGATTAATGGTGTTAAAAACCAATATTTGATTGTAAATTTTACAAATTCTCCTCTAGTAGTCTAATAAATCTTATCTCTCCTTTGTCACTTTTCTCTGTCCTGTTTCTGTACTTTCTCCAATCTTATTGTGCTCTCGATACTCTCACTTTCTTTTCTCTCTCATCTCTCTTCTCTCTCTACTCAGTCACCAAGAGAGTAGATCGAGAGAGTGAGCAGAGAGTAGAAAGAAAAGAGAGGGTAGGGAGGGATAGAGTAGAGAGACAAGAGAGTGATCGTGTGTGTATCAGGAGAAGAGAGAAAGAAAGAGAGGAGAGAGAAATGAGAGATAGAAAAGTGAGAGGTTTATTTGATTACTTAGGGAAGAATTTGTGATTTATATTTAAAATAATAATTTCTTAACATCGTTAACAAAAAAGTGATGTCGTTGATGAAAAACCTTAAGCTTGTGTTTGAAAGTGCATTTGCAAGTTCCATGGAATTTGCAATTGACGGAATTTACGAATTCCATGATTTACTAGAGATGCTTGTTGCTTTAAATGACAAAAAAAATATTTAATACTTTTTTAAATTTCGGAATTTGGAATTGTATCAAGCATAAAAACAACATACTACAATGTATAAAATCATATTCGGACCGTGATCCCTACTAGGCGCCCAATAGAAGTTAGGATGATTACGTCATCCCAGGTTGTAGGAGTGACTGTATGGGTAATTACGGGGCCTCTGTTGATACATCACATTTGCATGCTTAGTATCCCTTGGAGTGTAAGCACATTCCAAGTCATCATGTTCCGTAAGTCCACACCTACTACACGCGGGAGTAGCTACCTGAGCTACAAGAGCTCAGTTCAACTCTAAACTCTCAATCCTACACATGAGAGCAACCAATTTCGCCTCAGACGTGATAGTTGACTTAACTTGATATGATCCAGCTCGACCAGAAGACCTGGTGGCGGGTGGCTCTCTCATGGTGTCCCACTCAATGGTACGTTCAACCATTAATTCAAAAGTGTCTCATGCCTCATCGATGAGTTTCATTTGGAAATCACCCTGACACATCAACTCCAACAATGTGGGGGTGTTGTAGTCGATGCCCTCATAAACAATCTGTCGCAATTGCCACAACTCAAGTCCATGATGAGGGCACTGCTGGAGAAGGTCTTTAATCCTATCAAAGAAAGCATGAAAAGATTCGGTCTCCGTCTGATACATTTGATGTATCTGGTGCCGTATCTGTTGAATTTTTCTTTGAGGGAAAAATCTCTTCAGAAAGACGGTCACAAAGTCATCCTAAGACCGAATAGAGCTCGTCGGGAGGTTGTACATCTATTTCTTCGCGTTATCCTTCAATGCGAAAGAAATCATCCTCATCAGACAGAATCCTCGTCAAGTTGTTGAAGCTTGAACATGAACCATACCTCCTCGAATTCACGTATAAAAATATACAGATCCTCATTATTGGCAGTGAAGGTAGGAAGCATGCTCACATATTGAGGTTTCAGCTCATAGTTGTTCTCGCAAACCGACGGGAGAACTATGCAAGTAGGCTGCCCGGCCTGAATAGGATGGGTCCACTCACACAAAGTCATCAGCCTATCATGTCGGGCTAAAGGAGGTGGTGCACCCAGAGCTCGATCATGACCGAGAATTTCTTCCTCTAGAGTTGGAGGAGGAGGAGGTCTACGTGGTGGGAGTGGACCGAGGTAATCCATATATGGAACCCGGTCTCTCCCTTCACCTAGATAGCCGATCTCAGAAAAATGCACTCTCTCAAGTCAAGTGCTCTCACCAGAACGAGCCCAACATCGCATAAAACGCTCAACTCGACTCTAAAAACACACAATAGAAGGTGTAATCAGAGGAGGAGACTACTCATAGAATATTGACTGACATCATTTCATGCATACATTTGTGTCTTATATCCGTTATCTTTCACCTAAACAATGCTACGTGATAAGTTTTCTGTTTGAATTTCAGAAATAAATAGGTTTGAAGAGAAGAGACATAAAAGGACCTAAAAGCCTGAAAAAGGACTGAGTTGAGGGACTCAAGGATTAAGATGCAAGATTGAAGGACCTGAATGTAAGATCAAAGGACCAATGAGCAAACAAGAATACTTCACACCATCATGGGGAGTATTTTGGCAATTCTATTCGGGTCGGAGCTCCAACAAGTGAAGTATATGCATCAAAGACCAACAAAGCTATCCAGAAAAGCCCAGAAGAAAATCCAACGTGATCCGAAACATATAAACCGTCAATTGGCGGTCCAAGACCGCGAATTGGCGGTCTGTTTTGGCCCGAATCCGCTAAGATTTTGGTGGGTCGCGTATTAGTGTGTATTTAGTCCATTTCTAGTTATTTTTTAGTCCCACACCGGGGGATTGTCTCAGATTACCTTTTTCTATGGCTATAAATGGAACTCTTCACCTTCTATTGTAATCACCCATTGCTTGGTGGCATTCTCTCTACTTGGAGTAAGCCATGGAGTAAGCCTTGGAGCAAAATCTCAAGGTGGAGAAGAATGCTACCTTCAATGTGAGTCATTTAATAAAATAATGTTTCCATTGTTTTGTTCTTATGTTGTTTCTTTATGCATGCTTAGCTTAGTTTTATTTCTTTGATTCTAGTCTAAAGTAGTTAGAATGTTTCTTTTTTTCCTTTAGTTTAATTGTTAGTGTAATGTGCAGTGAGGAAATCCATCCCCCTTTAGGCGTGGAGATGATGTTCATACATGCATTAAAGAATGAATATGAATGCTTTATATTTTGATTGTGTTGATAAATGTGAATGTATGCTTGCTTGTTAGAGTAGAATACTACACTTGATGGGTTTTGCCACACATCTTAGACACCTCCCATGCTTGTTTAGGTTCTGAAATAACCAGCTTGCGTATATGAATGTTAATCAACTAGGTTAGTGAATGGATTGATAGGTTCTGCCATAACCTTTAGACACTTCCTATGCATGAAGACACTACCTACATTTGTGCCTATAGAATGAATTCTTCACCATCTTTTTACATGTGTGCACACACTCCACCCCTAGGGGTCTCTCTCTTCTTGATTCCAGCTTAGTTTTACATTCTTTTAGTTTTGATTCGAAGTAATCTTTAGTTGCTTTACTTTGCATTTTTCTTCTTAGTAGTTTAGTGTGGATTAGCATAGACAAACTCTTCTCCCCTTTTGTTGCCACTTGATTTTTGAAAAACCAGAGGCTAGTCACCTCCCTGAGGATCGACCCGTATTTGCCACCGCTTCAACACGGTCGTGCACTTGCGGTATTTAAAACGATTAAACAAGTTTTTGGTGCCGTTGTCGGGGAGGTGCTCTGTCAAGACTTTGGTTAGGACGATTCGAGTGGTTTTAATATTTCCTTTTTAGTTTTGGTTTGCTTCAAGAGTTGCAAGAAGAAAGGGGAGGCTACTGGAGAAACTGGGGGAACAATTGCGCAAAAAGGACCGCCAATCATCGGTCTGAAACCGCCAATTGACGGTCGTGTGAGCTTCAATTTCTCCCAATTTTATTCTGGTGGTTTAGTATTTCATTATAGTTATCTGGGAGCTCCATCTTGCATGTTGTGACTTTTAGTTTTCTCCCAGATTAAAAATCAATCCCTTTAATCAACTTGGACCATAAAACTCAAAGCAAAAGATTAAACTTCTTGACATCTAGGTCATGCATCATTTGTAAACCTTGCACGTATTTGTCTTTTCTTTGCTTTTCATTTTTGTTGTTGATTGTTGGCGTGAGGTACGTGCACCCAAATCTCTCATTCATGCATGTTTCGATCATGCATTAGTTAGTAAGGTGCATCGGGACAAGAGTGAGTTGAGCGTTTGACTGGAGTGTTGATTGCTAGATTTAAGATCAAAACGCTACTAAGGAGGGGTTGTCCCATAAAAGATAAGGTGGGGGATTTCATCACCCTTTCTTTGGCCCCAAAAATCACTCTTAAGAAAGCCTTAATTCTAAAAGCAAGTAGACATTGGCCCTAAGGAGTTCGGACGCACTAGGAGAGTGATCTAGTTGAGACTGTCATGGCCTGATCGGCGTCGCCTACCTTGTCGATAGTAGGAGGTACTGGATCTCCAGATTTGGTATCACTTGCTGGGCATTGTGGTCTTCGTCGTAAGGAGGTGAGGCGTGTCGACACTAGAGATCTCGAAGTTAGGCGTCGTCTAGACTAAGGACCCATAGCCATAAGTTGTTTGAGTCGTGCTTGCTAGATTAGGCTTCTACCATCTCCCACTACCCACGATAGTTTCTAGGGATTCTTCCCTTCTCCTCTGAGTCATCTTCTTCTCACCTACTTCTACGTTCTAGTCTCCTCCCCTTTACATTCTCTGGTAGCATTTTAGGGTTGAGTCGAGCACGTTTTGTGAGCTTAACCTCGTGGTGGTGAGAGTGGTCAACTCGAGAGTTTTTTTTGAGATGGATGGTTACATGGGCGACCATCCATATCATTGTTGCGACCAGGACAATTCTTCTTGGTATTCCGGACCCATGCAACCTGGGGTGGCTCAGACTAACACCCCGTATGGTTGGGACTATCTTAACTGTGTGACTGAGTAATCTTAATACTGGGGTAATATGAGAGAGGCACCGACTGCTAGACCACTATCTAGTTACGTTGGATCATATGTTGGTCATCAAACTGAGACATTACAAGAACCTTTGGCCTCTTTCATGCATGTGGTAGAAGACATGAGTGCACTGGTGGCTTCAGTAGTCGTATCGTGTCACTGTTGTGGGTTGAGTGGTCATGTTTTTGGGGAATGTCCTTATGTTCCCCCAGAGCCTGAGTATGAGCATACATTTTCCCAAAATGCTCAATATGACCATTACGCATCCGCGTACAACCCGAGAGGGATGGATTTGTGGGGAGACAATTCTTATTCAAATTCTTATACATCATTCCCACCCCAATATCCTCCTTATGAATATCCTGAATTCTACCAATACCCCACGACCAATAAATGGTCTCATTCTCAGCCCATCACCACCCAACCCATCCATTTCCCAAATTCTGACATGAACCTCACAGTTGACCCCAAACTTGATTCTTTAGAACAAGCCCTCCAAACATTCATGGAAACCACTCAAAATGTGTTGAAGTCCAATCACGATTCCCTGCAAACTATGGAAATGTACGTGAGTCAAATTACACAACAATTAAGTAAATGTGAGGAGGGTGACATTTTTTGTCAACATGAGGATTCATCTTTTGATATCGAACCACCACCACATTCACAAATTCAAAGCACAATCTTTCAGAGTCAAAATCCTAGTCAGTCTGAGGGACTTGGGGTTTCAATTCATGATCACATTGTGGGGGATTCGATCCAAATTGAGAATAACATGGACCAACTTCATTATGAGTCGGCACAGGATTGTGCCACATCTTTTTGTCTCGTGGCCCTTGAGCCACATGATCTTCATGTTGTGCCTATTAAGGACTCACCTCTGGTGGAGCAAGAGCTCCCTAGTACCCTCAATTTCAAACAACCTGATGAGAGTTTGCATCTCACTATTGTTCCTGATCATCTTGGAAATGATGAAACATCAAACAACTACATTGCTAATGAGGGTATTAGGAGTGCCTTAGAGGATACCTTGGGTAAGAGATCCACTTTTTGTTCGACTGGTGAGTTGGACATGCCTAACGAGGTTCTTGACCTCGTTCTGACCACCCAGCATGTTGGTTGGAGAGTTTGGATCGACGATCATAACTTCAGTACTGCAACGGGAGAAACTCTTCTTCTATTGCCCCTTATTTCCCAAACTCTTGAGAGATTCAAGCTCTTTCAGTTTGATCCTTTGAATGAGACGTCTTTGCGTCTAATTCATGAACCTCTCTTTCCATCTTGTGGTCTTTGTGAGGGGGCCCAAACATGAGTATTCATGCCCCGCGTGGTGTCATGTTCCCTTTCCAAGTGCATTAACCCACTTTTGAGCTTCTCATTTGATGTCTTTTGACAAATGAAGATGGGAACTTATGTTTGTACATAGTTATATTCAAAAAAATGAAAAAAAGTATAATAAAAGACTTCATGAGTGAGCATTGATTGTTGTGGGCCCCAACACTTGTGCATTTGGGCCATATTTCTTTCGTGTATTTGTATCCCTTCTTTAGCATCACACAGGTTTTGAGGGAATTCGGGTTTTTTTCCAACAACATAACCTTGAACTTCCTTTTGCGCTTCATATTGGTGAGACCTTTCCTTTTTCATGCATAAATTCATATAGTATCTTGCTCACATTCATTATGGACAATGTATGAAGTAGGTGTGTGGGGGGCGGTGTTTTACGTGTGTACATAGTCGAGTATTTCTCCTTTGATTTTGTTTTCTTTTGTGTGTATTGACAGAGTCATGATAGTGTGTTGCATTTAATATCGATATACCTGCTTGCCATGATCCTTGGGTGACTTGTCTTCTTTTGCTTGCCTAGTGCTTTAAAATTTTCACATTTCTTTCAAAATCTTCGTGTGTTTGCGAAAGAAAATGTTTTGTGGGTTTTGCGTGTGTTTGGCATGTGCAAAACCGTTGAAAGGCAAAGTAAAAAGAAAGCTCCCATAATTGTCTTGAACTTGATGCATTATGATACCTAGTATACCGGCTTTAGGTCTTATCGAGTCGTTAGGATGCACCCTGGTTTTCCCTCGGGGGGCGAGTAATCATAGGGTTTCAGTACTCAAACATTTAAAGAAGTCCACCCTGAACCTAGTGAGTCAATAATTTGTGTTGGTTAATGTAAGAAAATTTGTTGTAGTCAATGACCCTTCAAATCTTGTTGTGAGACATTAAATGTAGGGATTTTGGTTCATGTGTAGATAAGAAATAAGTGAGTAGGTATTCTCTCTTCTCGCACGGCTCCTATCACTCGGGAAATTAGGTCTGAGGGGACTTTGTTTATGGTGCTCTCGAGCCATCTGACTTAGGATGCACCGACCGAACTCCCGTTACACGGGTGGTAGGGGTCGCCTTATGTGGAGATTTGGGGGAAGGTGTAAGTGATAGTGTAAGTCCTTATAGGAAATGATGCATGAAACCTGACCCAGGGAGAATCAAACACCAACCAAAAGAAAAAAAGAAAAAAAAGAGTCAAATAAGTACCTTAATGGACATTACACTTTGTATCACTTGAGGATGTTGAGGTTGTCCATGTCTTGCACTTAAGTCCTTAATTAACTTTCACGAATGATTCATTAGGCTATGTGTGTGGACTGATTACATACATAGAGTTGGCCCGTACTATTACTGCGTCCAATGATCGACAAAATAAGCCAACGAGTCATGTAGTTAGATTGAATAATGCATCTTTGTTCGGATTTTGTGGGTATATCCGTTAAAAACCCTCAGGAGACAACACTCCTCCTCCTTGGCGACAAGGAGGTTTAATGGCTTGTTGCACGTGCTAAGTGCAACCGTGATTCCTACGAAAGTAAGTTAGGATTTCTTATTTTTCGTATGCTTTTCTCTTTCTTTGTTTTGCTCGGGACTAGCAAAAGTTAGGTGTGGGGTATTTGATTGACATCATTTCATGCATACATTTGTGTCTTATATCCGTTATTTTTCACCTAAACAATGCTACGTGACGAGTTTTATATTTGAATTTCAGAAATAAATAGGTTTGAAGAGAAGAGGCATAAAAGGACCTAAAAGCCTGAAAAAGGACTGAGTTGAGGGACTCAAGGACTAAGATGCAAGATTGAAGGACTTGAATGTAAGATCAAAGGACCAAAGAGCAAACAAGAATACTTCACACCATCATGGGGAGTATTTTGGCAATTCTATTCTGGTCGGAGCTCCAACAAGTGAAGTAGATGCATCAAAGACCAACAAAGCCATCTAGAAAAGCCCAGAAGAAAATCCAGCGTGATCCGAACCATGTAAACAGTCAATTGGCGGTATGTTTTGGCCCGAATCCGCTAAGATTTTGGTGGGTCGCGTATTAGTGTGTATTTAGTTCATTTCTGGTATTTTTTTAACCCATACCGGGGGATTGTCTCGGATTACCTTTTTCTATGGCTATAAATAGAACTCTTCACCTTCTATTGTAATCACCCATTGCTTGGTGGCATTCTCTCTACTTGGAGTAAGCCTTGGAGCAAAATCTCAAGGTGGAGAAGAATGCTACCTTCAATTTGAGTCATTTAATAAAATAATTTTTCCGTTGTTTTGTTCTTATGTTGTTTCTTTATGCATGCTTAGCTTAGTTTTATTTCTTTGATTCTAGGCTAAAGTAGTTAGAATGTTTCTTTTTTTTCTTTAGTTTACTTGTTAGAGTAATGTGCAGTGAGTAAATCCATCCCCCCTTGGGGGTGGAGATGATGTTCATACATGCATTAAATAATGGATATGAATGCTTTATATTTTGATTGTGTTGATAAATGTGAATGTATGCTTGCTTGTTAGAGTAGAATACTACACTTGATGGGTTTTGCCACACATCTTAGACACCTCCCATGCTTGTTTAGGTTCTGAAATAACCAGCTTGCGTATATGAATGTTAATCAACTAGGTTAGTGAATGGATTGATAGATTTTGCCATAACCTTTAGACACTTCCTATGCATGAAAACACTACCTACATTTGTGCCTATAGATTGCATTCTTCACCATCTTTTTACATGTGTGCACACACTCCACCCTTTGGGGTCTCTCTCTTCTTGATTCCAACTTAGTTTTGATTCGTAGTAATCTTTAGTTGCTTTACTTTGCATTTTTCTTCTTAGTAGTTTAGTGTAGATTAGCATAGAGAAACTCTTCTCCCCTTTTGTTGCCACTTGATTTCTGAAAAACCAGAGGCTACTCAGCTCCCTGAGGATCGACCCGTATTTTCCACCGCTTCAACGCGGCCATGCACTTGCGGTATTTAAAATGATTAAACGAATATAGATGAGGAGAAGACTCAGATGAGGAGGGAAGAATCCCTAGATCTAGCGTGGGTAGTGGGAGAAGGTAGAAGCCTATCTAGCAAATAAGGCTCACATAGCCTACAGTCACTATAGGTCCTTACAGCTAGATGACGCCTAACTACGATGTCACACGACCTCAACACGCCTCACCTCCCAACAATGAAGACCACAGAGCCCAGCAAGTGAGCAAAGATCCAGAGATCTTGTCTCTCCTACTATCGACAAAGTGGTCAACACTGATCAGGCTATGATGGTCGTGACTGGATCACTCTCCTAATGTGCCAGAGTCCTAGGGGCTAATGTCTACTTGATTTTAGATTAAGGCTTTTGATTAAGAGTGATTTTTGGGGCAAAGGAAAGGGTGATGAAATCCCCCACCTTATCTTATATGGGACAACCCCTCCTTACTTTACAGTTTGAGTCTTAATCTAGCAATCAACTCTCTAAACAAACGCTTACCTCACTCTTGTCCCGATGCACCTTACTAACTAATGCATGCTTTAACCATGCATGAATGAGAGAATGGGTGCACGTACCTCACACCAGCAATCAACAACAAGAATCTAAAGAAAAGAAAGACGAGTACGTGCAAGGTCTATAAATGATGCATGACCTAGATGGAAATCACTCGGATCTTTTCCTTTGAGTTTTAATTTCCAAGTTGTATAGAAAGGGGATTGGATATTAATAGATGTGAGAGAAAACTACCGGTTAAAACATGCAAAATTGAGCTCCCAGAAACTAAAATGAACAAACAAGCAACCAGAACAAAAATTGGAGCGAAATCCACTCACCAAGTCGCTAGTTGGCGGTTCCAGACCGCTGATTGGCGGTCCACAGGTCCGATCTCTGCTCACAATTTCTCTTGGTGTGTCCCTTGATGCTTCGATGTCCCTGAAACAAAACAAACTAAAAACAAAATATTAAACGCACTCGAATCGTCCAAACAAAAGTCTGGACAGAGCACCTCCTCGGCAACAACGCCAAAAACTTGATTAAACGTTTTAAATACCATAAATACACGACGTCGGTGAAGACACGGCAAGTATGGCTCGTGTCCACGATGAGGTGTGTCAACTCTGGTTTGTTTGGAGGCAAGTGGGAAAAAGAGGGGGGAAGAGATTGATTAAACTAAATTAACTACGCTAAACTATCATGAAACAAACAAAGAAAACAAAAACATGAGATGAAATAGAACTAAACTAAGTGACTAATAAAAGAAGCTGGAAATCAGGAATGGAAAACCCCTAAGGGGTGGAGTGTGTGTACACATGAAATAAGTGGTGATGAATGAATTCAATAGGCACAAGTGTAGGTAGTGTTTTTATGCATAAGAAGTACCTTATGACAAGGCCTATCATCCAAATAACTAACCTAAGTGATTAATATGAGCATGACAAGTTTGTTATTAAGAACCTAAAAAAGCATAGAATGTACCTAAAGATAATGGCAGAAACCATCAAGTTAAGTATTTTCTTTAATTCAAACAAGCATACTAACATTTCTCACATACAACAACATTAAGCATTCATTCCATTCTACATGACATGTATAAACATCATCTCCACCCCCAAAGGGGGATGGAACTACTCACACATTATTAATCTAACATTCATATTAAGGAAAAGAAACATGCTAATAAATTCTATGAAGATTAAAACAAACAAGAATAACTAAGTATGCAAGGAACTATAAGAAACAACAATTAACTGACAAAACATTATTATTGCTCACTCACATTACAAGTAACCTCTCTCCACCAGAGTTTTGCTCCAAGGCTTTACTCCTAATAGAGAGGATGACCACCAAGAGAGGAGATGTTTTACAAAAGAGGAGGAAGAGTTCTATTTATAGCCATAAAAAAGGTAACCGGGACAATCCCCCGGTATGGGACTAAACGCATACCAAATATAACATAAAACACCTTAATACACATCCGATAGAAGACAGGTCGGATCCGGAGACAAATGGACTTTTAATTGGCAGTTTGGAACCACCAATTAGCGGTCTGGATCTCTTGGATCCGGCCCAGTTTCTTATGACTTCTCAGTAGCTATGTTTCTTCTCCTGGAGTGCACCCTAATCGGTTGTGTGAGTTGCGACCGAATCCAATTGTAAAATACTCCTTATCATGGTGTGGAATGCTTAATTTTGCCAATTAGTCCTTTTGGGTTTACATCTGGGTCATTCTCTCTTGCATCTTAGTCCATAAGTCTTGCAACTTAGTCATTTTCCTTGCTTTTAAGCCCTTTTTGAGTATCTTCTTCTCAAACTTGTTTATTCCTAAAACAAAAACATATAACTCATTACGTAACATTGCTTAGGCTAAAAATAAATGATAAAAGACACAAATATATGTGTGATATGATGTTAATCACTGAGCATGTTAATTGACATGAAAAAAGAAAGCAGATTTTGTTAAGCAGATTTATGAGCAAGACTCAACATTAAGAGGATAACAAAACAATATGTCAAACAAGCCAACAAAGGGTGTCATAACCTAATCTTTGATCCTGGAGATTGGATTTCGGTGCACAAGAGAAAAGAGTGTTTTTTTTTAACAACAAAAAATCAAAATTGCTACCACAAGGAGATTGTTCATTTCAAGTCATCAAAACAAAATGACAGTGCCTACATGCTAGATTTGTCTGGTGGGTATATTGTTAGTGCTTTAATGTTTCTGATCTAAGTCCATTTGATACAGGTGATGATTTGAGGACAAATCCTTTTCAATAGGAGGGGAACGATGGAAACGTGGATAGCTCACGCATGTGTAAGGAGATTGATCCAATTAAAGTTCCAGTTGGCGCAGCTACAAGGTCCCATGCAAAGCATTTCAAAGATGCACTTAATGAGCTACTTCAAGCAACTTGGGTTCAAGCCAATTTGTGGAGGCCCATAGAAAGACTTTAGCACGAATCTCACAAGTGGATTTCCATAACCCAGTTAGAGGAATAAATTCAAGGAATTTTCTCAAGAGATCCCTAGTTTCCTTTTGTGTTTTCAACATCTATTTAGGCTAGTTTCCTTTTTGAAAATTTCATTTTCTTTGATAGTTTCCTTTTTCAGAAGTTTCATTTTTAAAAGTTTTGTTTTTGGAAGTTTCTTTTGGTTGTTTCCATTTTAGAAGTTTTTTTCTTCCGAAAGTTTTGTTTTTGAAAGTTTCCTTTCATTAGTTTCCTTTTATGAGACTCACCATGAAGAAACACATCATTTGCCACTTTCACCATCATGACGTGATCTACCCAAATAAATAAGCCCATGTGCACTTGTACCACTTGAAGAATCCCACCCATGTGCACCATCATGATGTGATCTACACAAATAACTCAGCCCATGTGCACCTGTACCACATGCCTCTTTAGTAGTTACATTTTTGTTTGTAATATGCATGTTTTCACTTTGGTAGTTACATTTTCTTTGTAATAGACATGTTTGCTCTTTGCCAGTGTTGTTCATTTGTAATAGGCATTAAAACCTATAAATAGGCCTTGCATATTCATAAAGGGATAATTTTGAATTTAATACATTGGTGAGAGTTAATTTTCTCTCGGGTTCTTAAAAGAACTTTTTGTACTTATCATATCTGTCTCTGGCGTTCATACTTGGACTTATCAATCAAGTCTCCATCCCTTGATTGTGGCGTCTTCATCATACAAAGGTTCACATCACTTCATTGGTGTTGGGTTGTGGTTTTCTTCCATCCAAATTTGTAGTAGAGCAGTCCTAGGAACTAGTTCTCAGTACAGGTCTCATCACAAGTTGATGGGGTTTGTATATTAAAGTTTCCTAGCTTTTCTTGCATCATTTTCAGCCATCATTGCCTTCTCAAGTTTATGGTATCCCCCTTCCCCCGCCCCACCGACAATCTGTGTGGAAACTTGTTCTTCAATTATTATTCTTGGTTGAGCGCTCGTAATTCCTACAAACCAAAAAAAAAAGATTAGATATCATATTTAACATTCCAATGTGCGAAGGAAGTATGAATGTATATTTTGCCAAAAAATTTGAAGTTAGCCTTGAGCTTTTGAATTCAGTTGATTGAATCAGTTAAAATACCACAAGTGCACGGCCACGTTGAAGCAGTGACAAATATGGGTCAGTCCACAGGGAGCGCGTGTGAGTTGGATTCACGATACTCGAGTGGGGGAGAAGAAGAGAGAGATGTGATCGAAACTACACTACAATGAAAAATAAATCGGAAAATAAGCAATAAAACTAAACCCCTTGGGGGTAGAGAAAGAATGTGAATACAAAAATGTGTGTTGTGTGTGTGTTCAAATATGCTCATCAAAACATGTCATACATGAAATCCATAAAACTCAATTCCAACTTTACCTCCACATGAAATAAGATAAAACATTATCATTAAAACATACAAGAAAATAATTGAAATGAAGCTAATATGTTCACATGAAAAATGATTCAAATCCAACTATGTCTCCACATGAAATAAGATTTATTACAATCATTAAAACATACAAGACATTAATTTGGATAAAGCCAACATGAGCACATGCATGCACATGCCTTGTTTTCTTCTTCCACTCCATCCTTATCCTAACCTCAACATTCCTTATAAAATAGGCCTACTAATCTAAGCATGTGCTAAGCTTCATTCAAGAGCATTAGCACATCAAAGATAAGAGTGAAATACCATTAGATGGTTATGGAAATCATGTAAGGCTCAAAGGATTAAGATTAACAGACACTAATTCATCTCATGATCAAATCACCTTCTTCTACACCCCCCATGGGGATGGACTACTCTCTACTCATCTCTACACTAAAGAAATCGTAAATTAGCTTACATACAAACCAACCCAAACTACTACACACTTATGCCCTCCGAACTTGCTGAAGCACAAGCTCGGATCCTCACATATTACATCCACTATCACAAGTCCCACTTGTTACCACATTACATTACATTACATTACTCTACTCTTTTACTAATCTAATGGCAGCCATATCATAACCACGTCTTCTCGAAATTCGCCTTCTCAATCTCGTCTCCCCTTCCTTCTAGCATTCTGGATCCTTTAATCTGAACCACATCCTTCACTTGTTGGACAATGGCCTCCACTTGTCTTTCCTCGCCATTCATACATCTTCTATTCCGTTCCGCCCAACATTCGAAAACCACCACTCCTAAAGCGAGCTTAATCGTGAGTGCACTATATTTGGAAGGTGCACTCCACCTCTGAATTATATAGAGTTCCTCCATGGTGGCTGGTTTCATACGACCACCATCTCCTCCCACCTTCCGAATTTCGTCCCATACAACCCGCACAAAAGGACACTCCCAAAACAAGTGCGTCAAGTCCTCATATGCACTCTTACATAAGGCGCATCTCTATATAACACGTAGCCTCAGCCCCATTTGCCTCATCATGTCATGAGTGGGCAATCTCCCATGAACAACCCTCGATAAGGTTAGTGCGTGCTTGTGCCACACCATTGACCCCCACCTAACAATGGGTCTTTCCGACTTCACCCAACTCCAAGTTTCTCTCAATGTAAGTTTGTTTTGAGTAGCCCTGACTCATGTTAGTGTGTCTTCCCCGTGGCCCACCGGAATGGAGGGTGGCCTCGCCCAAAGTTGCATGCGGTCGTGGGAGCGTAGACGAGGCACTCTCCACGTACCGTTCTCAAGAAAGTGGGAAACCTTGATCTCTTATGGAACTCCTAGATCATACCTCATTCTCTCACCCTCCGGTAGTGTGAGAAGCGGGGGGTCACACTAAGGGTCCTCAAAAAACTTCACCTTGTGCCCATCACCTATTTTGAATAGCATATTCTCTCTTGCAATGTCCCGAACACGCATAATACCTCTCCACGCCTAAGAAGAATGTGCGAGAGGTCACATCATCCATATGGTCTTGCTCCTGATGTATTTACTCCACAAGCAAGTAGCCCATAAAGATGTATCATTTGAAGCAATAATCCAAAATAAACGAAGAAGTCCGACGTCATTCCATTCCACCAACCTACGCAACCCTAAACCACCTTCTCTCTTTGGTGCGCATATATCCTTCCACGACACAGCAACCATCTTTTTTGGTCCCCCACCCCAAACAAAATGCATCATAATCCATTCTATCTCGTGGAGCACACTCCTTGGGACCAAGAAAGCCGAAGTCCAATAAATACTAAAGGATGTGAGTACACTTCGCACAAGCTCCACTCTCCCGGCCATGGAGAGGAGCTTACCTTTCCACAAACTCAGCCTCCCTCTTATCCTTTCAATAAGTGTTCCGTAATGGCTTTTTGCAAACCTTGAGGAGAAAAGCGGTAGCCCAAGATATGTCTCCGGGAACTTGCCCTTTTGCATTCGTTAGTGGTTGCAAATTCAATCCCCATCCGGTGTATTGCCTCCCAAGAAGACTTGGCTCTTCAAGCTATTTAGTTGCAGTCCCGAACATCTCGAAAACTCATCCAACACTCATTTTAGTGCATGGGCATCAGCCTTGGTGGCGCTCGCAAAAAACATTACATCATCAGCAAACATCAAGTGTGATACCGATATATCTCCACACTTCACTGGGCGAATACCACTTCTCATTTCCTCACGACGTATCAAAGCCCCCAACACTTCCATGCAAAGAACAAAGAGGTACGAGGCAAGAGGATCACCTTTTCGAAGCCCATTCGAAGCCATAAAGGGTCTCGAGTATGCACCATTAACATTCACAACAAAAGAGGCCTTCACACAAGCCGCCACTAACTTTCTCCACTTGTTGTTGAACTCGAACCTGCCTAATATCTCACTCAAGAACTCCCATGATACCGTATCCTAAGCCTTCCTCAAGTCGATAGTGACACCCATTCGTCGCAAGCCCCTTTTGGAATGCATGTTGTGATAATGTTCATGAGAGAGCAACACATTGTCTCCAATCCGACGCCCTCTAATAAATGCACTTTGATTCTCACTTACAAGTTTTTGCAACACTTCCTTCAACCAATTTGCGAGGATCTTTGAAATATATCGATACACCATGTTGCACAACGATATCGGCCGATAGTAATCAATCAAGACGGGTGCTTTCTTCTTTGGAATCAATGTAATGGCCGTATAGTTCACTTGCTTGAGGAGTTTACCCTCACAAAAGAAAGATGCAACGGCCTTGAATAGGTCCTTCTTTATAATCTCCCACACCGCCATGAAGAACTTTGCATTCAAGCCATCCGGTCTGGGTTCTTTGTCTATGTTCGAATGCAGCACCACATGTTCATGTTCTGCCAGACACACCGGGCGCGTGAGCACATCAGCCTCGATATTATCTAGCATAGGAAGATCAATATTCGCAGCAATGTTTCCCCCTTGCACCATACAAGAAAACAAGTTAGCAAACCAGTGTTGTATCGCCTCGCGGATTTGGCCGCCTCATCCTCGATCGTCTGTCCTCCCTCAACTATCCTACACACTGTATTGGTGGCTCTCCTCACACGAAGGGAAGCATGGTAGAACCTCGAATTAGAGTTGCCTTCCCGCAGCCACCTCACCCTTGATTTCTGCCGAACTATTGACTCCTCCACCACCAAGTGACGAGACAACTTGTGCACAACCTCACTTTCTTTTCTCCTTAACTCCTCATCCCCCAGATTGCGATCAACCTCCATCCAAACCTGTTGTAACTCATGCCTCGCCTCGCTTAATCGTTCATTTACATTCCCAAACACTTCATCACTCCACCTTTTTAGTTCCCTTTTGACAACCTCCAACTTTCCCATGACATGATACATTGGAGTGCCATCAATGTAGGTCGACCAAGCCTCCTTGACCACCCCTAGGAATTGGTCGTGGCTAGCCAAAGTATTTACAAATCTGGACATCTTCCTTTTCCACGCACCATGAGGCTCAAGATCCACCACCAAAGGACAATGGTCACTAAGCTCTTTACCTTCCACATAACATATAGAATCCGGGAAGCATTCCAACCATCCATGTGAGCACAAGACTCGATCAATTCTTGTCTCTATCCACCCAGGACCATGCGATGAGTGTGACGAAGTAAACTCTCCTCCCATCGTTTGTACTTCTAGCAAGCTACTAGCCTCAATCCAACAGTTAAATTCTGCCATAGACACCGTATTGAATCCACCCCCTCCACGTTTCTCCCATTCACTCCTAATGCAATTGATGTCCCCCATGACTATCCACACCCAACCATCCCTAGGTTCGCACCCGTGTAAGGCCTCCGAAAGTGCTCTCCTTGTAACATAGTTATTGACGCCATACACCAAAGTTATCGCGATTTACAGACCCGTGGCCTGAACCAATCCCTCTATATGGACCAATTGAGTCGTCTCATGAGTCTTCTGAAGAACATATTCTGAGTCCTTCCACAACACAAGGATCCTCTTGGAGTTGACCACTGATTGAATCAGTTTAATAACCGCAAGTGCACAACCGCATTGAAGTCGTGGCAAGCACGGGTCGATTCACAAGGAGCGTGTGCGAGTCGAATTGTTGATACTCGAGTGGGAAAAGAAAATGAGAGAGATGCGATCGGAATCAAACTACAACACGTAAGAACTCGAAAACAAACAGTAAAACTAAAACCCTCGGCGGTAGGGAAAGAACATGGAAATGGAAATGTGTGGGTGTAGTGTGTGTTCAAATGTGCTCATTAAAACATGTCATACATGAAATCCATAAAACTCAATTCCAACTTTGCATCCACATGAAATAAGATAAAACCTTATCTAAAACATACAAGACAATAATTGTAATGAAGCTAATATGTTCACATGCAAAATGACTCCAATCCAACTATGTCTCCACATGAAATAAGATTTATGACAATCATTAAAACATACAACACATTAATTTGGATAACGCCAACATGAGCACATGCATGCACATGCCTTGTTTCCTTCTTCCACTCCATCCTTATCCTAACCTCATCATTCCCCATAAAATAGGCGCACTAATCTAAGCATGTGCTAAGCTTCGTTCAAGAGCATTAGCACATCAAAGATAAGAGTGAAACATATTAGATGGTTATTGAAATCATGTAAGGCTGAAAGGATTAAGATAACACACACGAATCCATCACATGATAAAATCATCTTCCTCTCCACCCCCATGGGGATGGACTACTCTCTACTCATATCTATACTAAAGAAAACATAAAAACAAGAAGAACCCATAATGTAAATAACTGAAACAAGATTAACCAAACAACAACATCAAAGAAATTGCATCAAAGTAAATAACATGTATTTAAAGAACACAACTCACTATTGATTGAAATGAAGGATTACAAAGCATGCTTCTTCTCCTCCAACTACACTAAGCAGCAGCAAAATAAAACCGAAAACTAATAGAGAAGCAAGAAGCAGTGGGAGAGGAGGGATTACAATGATATATATAGACTAATACATGGTTAGGATTAATCTGGGAATAATCGAACGACTCTATATCTCATCTGATAGTCCAGGAATGCTCTGACCCGGCAACCCGAACCACGACCAAAATTTTAGCCCACTTGGAGCATTTTGATCCGCCAGTGGCAGATCAAATGCGTCTGATCTGGTTGAAAGTTTGCGTCACACTTTATTTCTTCATTTGACACATGGGGTGAAGCCTTGGTCTACTGGCTCGATTCACATTGAGTTTAATTGGTGAAATACGGATCTGATTGAAGTCATGTGTCACCATGTTTTGTACTTCACAATCAGGTCCCTCCGGGTTTGCACTTGGGTCCTTCATGATTTGCGATCCAGTCCTTGTGCATTACAAATAAGTCTAGAACGTTCCAAATCAGTACAAGCTTGTTATATTAGGTGTTTTTTGCTCCCTTCCTCTTCTTGATTACCTAACTCCTGAAACACTACAAACAACAACTCGAGTAGCACAATATTAGGGTAAAATAAAAGATATATAACATGAATATGATGCATGATATGCTACTAATCAAATACCACAACACTTACCTTTTGCTAGTCCCGAGTAAAACAAATAAAGAGAAAAATGAAGGAAAGGAAAACATACGAAAAACAGGGAAATCCTAACTCACTTTCGTAGGAATCACGGTTGCACTTAGCACGTGCAGCAAATCGTTAAACCTCCTTGTCACCAAGGAGGAGGAGTGATGTCTCCTGAGGGTTTTCAGCGGATATACCCACAAAATCCGAACATTCATGCATTAATCAATCTAGAAACTCGACTCGATGGACTCATTTTTGTCGATCATAGGAGCCGTGCGAGAAGAGAGAACGCATACTCACTTATTTATTATCTACATGGGAACCAAAACCCCTACACTTAAAGTTTCACAACAAGATTTTAAGGGTCCTTGACTACGAAAAACTTCCTTATACTAACAGACACGAATTATTCGATTCACTAGGTTCAGGGTGGACATCTTTAAATGTTTGAGTACTAAAATCATATGATTACTCGCCCCCCGAGGGAAACCGTGGTGCATCCTAACGACTCGATAAGACATAAAGCCGGTATACTAGATATCCTAATGCATCATGTTCAAGACAATTTTGGGAGCTTTCGTTTTACTTTGCCTCTCAACAGTTTTGCACATGCCAAACACACGCAAAACCCACAAAACATTTTCTTTCGCAAACACATGAAGATTTTGAAATAAATATGAAAATTTAGAGCGTTGGGCAAGCAAAAGAAGACAACTAACCCAAGGATCATGGCAAACATATATATAGATATTAAATGTAGCACACTAACATGACCATAACAATACAAACATAAAAAAACAAAATAAAAGGAGAAAGACTCGATAATGTATACACGAACCCCCCCCCCCCCACACACACACACTTACTTCATGCATCGTCCTCAATGAATGTGAGCATGATACTACATGGATTTATGCATGAAAAAGATAAGATCTCACCAACATGAAGCACAAAGGGATGTTTATGGTTATGTTCATGGACACAAACCCGAATTTCCTCAAAACCTGTGAGATACTCAAGAGGGGAGACAACTACGTAAAAGAATTGGGACCAAATTACAAAAGGGTTGGGGCCCCCAACAATCAATTCTCATTTTTTTAACAAATATAACTATGTACAAAAATAGGCTCCCATCTTCATATGTCAAAGGACATCAAATTAAAACATGCCATCTCTCGAGCCAGAACTGCACCTGCAAGGGCTCACAACATACGAAATATGAGGATTGTTGAGAGGTTTACGAACCACGAATGATGGTTCATGCCTCTCAAAATCAGGGTCTGTGAAAGGAAATGGAAAGAAATATGTCTCCATTCCACGACAAATATGTTTTCCATTCCACGATAAAATCACCTTCCTCTCCACCCCCCCCCCATAGGGATGGACTACCCTCTACTCATCTCTATACTAAATAAAACATAAAAAAAAAGAACTCATAATGTAAATAACTGAAAACAAGATTAACCAAACAACAATATCAAATAAATTGCATAAAAGTAAAAAACATGTATTTAAAGAACACAACTCACTATTGATTGAAATGAAAGGATTACAAAGTATGCTTCTTCTCCTCAAACTACACTAAGCACCAACAAAATAAAACCTAAAACTAATGGTGAAGCAAGAAGTAGTGGGAGAGGAGGGGTTACAATGGTATATATAGACTAATACATGGTTAGGATTAATCTGGGAATAATCGGACGGCTCTAAATCACATCTGATAGTCCAAGAATGCTCTGACCCGGCAACCCGAACCACGACCGAAATTTCAGCCCATTTGGAGCATTTTTATCCGCCAGTGGCAGATCCAAATCCGCCACTAGCAGATCAAATGCGTCTGATCCGGTTGAAATTTTGCGTCCCACTTTATTTCTTCATTTGACACATGGGGTGAAGCCCTGGTCTGCTGGGTCGAATCACTTTGAGTTTAATTGGTGAAATACGGATCTGATTCAAGTCATGTGTCACCATGTTTTGCACTTCACAATCAGGTCCCTCCGGGTTTGCAATTGGTTCCTACCTGATTTGCGATCCAATCCTTGTGCATTACAAATAGGTCCAGAACCTTACAAATCAGTCCATGCTTGTTATATTTAGGTGTTTTTTGCTCCCTTCCTCTTCTTTATTACCTAACTCCTGAAAAACTACAAACAACAACTCGAGTAGCACAATATTGGGGTTAAATAAAGGACATATAGCATGAATATGATGCATGATTTGCTACTAATCAACAACCTCACTATTCGACACCCATTCATCTTGCCAAATTGACCTTACGAACCTCGTCAACATCTTCCTTTTAACTTTGTGCTCTGTTTGATATGTTTTAATTAACCGCAAGTGCACGTCCGTGTTGAAGCGGTGGCAAATACGGGACGATCCACAAGGAGATGTGTAGACTCTGGTTTGTTCGAAGGCAAGTGGGAAAAGAGGGGAAGAAGTTGTGATTACACTAAACTAGACTAACTACACTAAACGAGTAAGCATCAAATAAGGAAAACGAAAGCAAGGGAAATTGAAAGCTGGAAATCAGAAATGGAAAACCCCTAAGGGGTAGAGTGTGTGCACACATGTAAAAAGATGGTGATGAATGCATTCTATATGCACAAATGTAGGTAGTGTTTTCATGCATATGAAGTGTCTAAAGGTTATGGCAAAACCTATCAATCCATTCACTAACCTAGTTGATTAACATTCATATACACAAGCTGGTTATTTCAGAACCTAAACAAGCATGGGAGGTGTCTAAGATGTGTGAAAAACCCATCAAGTGTAGTGTTCTACTCTAACAAGCAAGCATACATTGACATTTATCAACACAATCAAAATATAAAGCATTCATATCCATTCTTTAATGCATGTATGAACATCATCTCCACCCCCAAAGGAGGATGGATTTACTCACTGCTCATTACTCTAACAATTAAACTAACGAAAAAAAGAAGAAACATTCTAACAACTTTAGCCTAGAATCAAAGAAATAAAACTAAGCTAAGCATGCATAAAGAAACAACATAAGAACAAAACAATGAAAAAATTATTTTATTAGATGACTCACATTGAAGGTAGCAATCTTCTTCACCTCGAGATTTTACTCCAAGGCTTACTCCAAGTAGAGAGAATGCCACCAAGCAATGGGTCAATACAATAGAAGGTAAAGAGTTCTATTTATAGCTATAGAAAAAGGTAATCCGGGACAATCCCCCGGTATGGGACTAAAAAAATACCAGAAATAGACTAAATACACACTAATATACGCTCCACATAAATCTTAGAGGATCCGGACCAAAAGTTACCGCCAATTAGTGGTCTTGGACCGCCAATTAGCGGTCTACAGTGTTCGGATCGCTTTGGATTTTCTTGTGGGCCTTTCTGGAAGGCTTTGTTTGTCTTTGATGCATCTACTTTGCTTGTTGGAGATCCGACCCGAATAGAATTGCCAAAATACTCCCCATGATGGTGTGAAGTATTCTTGTTTTCTCATTGGTCCTTCGATCTTACGTTCAGGTCCTTCGGTCTTGCATCGTAGTCCTTGAGTCTCTCAACTTAGTTCTTTTTCATGCTTTTAGGTCCTTTTATGCCTCTTCTCTTCAAACCTATTTATTTCTGAAATTCAAACATAAAACTCGTCACGTAGCATTGTTTAGGTGAAAGATAATGGATATAAGATACAAATATAAGCGTGAAATGATGTCAATCATGCTCAATAATACAAACCAAATCCACCCTCCCTCGGATTATCTTATCACGAATCATGTACGGGTGCCCGGGCATTCTCACCACGTACGTTCCAACAAAGCCACTTCATGGGTGTGGAAGTGGGGAGCGAACTCCCTTCTTTCCTCAATTTCCTTTGCTTTGCTACTTCCACCTCTCTCACATGTCTGAAGGAGTACGGAGGTGTAGTTTCCTCAAGATTTACCTTGGTAGGGGGCAAAAACATCTTCCTTCCAATCTTGCCTTCCTTCTCGATTCCACTTCCATAGCTATTAGGCTTTCCTCACAAACCCTACCACCCCCTCCAAGTCGTGATTTATAGAATCAGCAAGGTGCTAGAATTTATTTGGTGAGAGAGCACCATCTTCCTCCCTCGGTTTGGCCCCATGCAATGCTTCCATTTTTGCTTCTCTTAACATGCATGCAAGTTTCACTTGTATTCTGTGGGCCTTCCCATTCCTTTGTTGTGTTCCACTCAACATTTCTTCATCTAGCCACTCCTCCTCACATTGCATACATCCATTCCCATGCAAGCCATACACACCGTCTAGTTTCCCACGTGACCCATCCATCTTGGGTGCATTTTTGGTCACTTCACCTACTTCCTCCACCAAGTACAACCCACTTTCCTCATTTCCCCAACCAAAGAAGGTGCTCCCTTGCATGGGGTTGCCTCCTTGCTATTCTCATTTCAAAACACACCTTCCACTCCACCTACCTTAGCTCCAATTGGTTCCCTCCCTTCACTTGACCCCTTCTCATTGGTTCCCACTCCCCTAAGTCTTTTTTGGGCAGCCCCATCCCAACGAATTTCTTCCTTTGCATGGTTCTTGTTTGAGGCAACCAATGAAGTACCCATCTCTCTTCCATTTATGGACTCCACCTCTTCCCCTAACGGAACACCCTCAACTCTGTTATGCTTTGTTCCTTTTTCCTTTACACCATCCCTCACGTCGTTATACCCTTCCGTTACACCCACTCGAAGAACTTGTTCTTCAACCACTAGCAAACCCCCTATCTCTGGCGAGTTGTTGGCCCCCATGCTTCCATGTCCTCCATCCGCACCCTTATCATCACCACCAACAACACCTCCTCCACTACCACCACTCCTCATTATTGGCCCTTCTTCTTCTCCACCCACCTATGCCCTCTAACCATTGCTTCCTTCCCAACAGCCCTCACCTCCGGTGCGTTCTTGGGGCAACGAGTATCAAGATGACCAAACATGGAACATAACATACAAAATAATGGCTTCCACTCGTACTCCACATGCACGACCTCTCCCTCCTTCTCATTTTGCACCAAGATGTGTGATGGATAATCAAAATCACCACTAACCTCCACACACACGAGCATAAGCTAGTCGGAGTCCCATCGCCGTGTTACCATCCATGTACATTGGCGACCCCAACACACTTGCAAGTGTGCCAAGGTGTTTCCTCGACCAGAACTGTAAATCCAAATCCGGAAACCTCACCCAAATTGGGACCGTGCAAACCTTATCTTGAGTCTAAATGCCACCCGACCATGGTTGGAGAATGAGTGGCGCGTCCCTCACAAACTGTGGCCCATTCTCAAGAGCAAACATTCGGTCGGAATCGAGGGAGAACCTGAAAATGATCATATTGAACCTCTGGCGAACAATCTCCAACTCTCCCGAAACTTTCCACACCTTAGCTAGATGCTTTTCAAGTGTAGGTAAATAAGGAGTAAAACTAACGAAATATCCCATCAACACCTTCTTCCATGCGCCAATGGCCTCTTCTTTCTCTTGACTCCAAATGGTAGCAATCCTAGCACCTCCCTCCCTCCCTTATTGTTGGTGCAACCAACTCCAAAGTTGTGCTTGGCTTGGCCCTCTTTTCAAAGAGGTCAGACCATTTGCAAGGCTGAGCGTGCTCCTTAGGTTTCTTCGCATCCCCTAGCTGTGCTTCTTCACGGCTCTTTGCAACATTCTTGAGACTTGGAAACTCCTTCACGTTGATGGCGGTTGCTCTAACACTCAACGATTTCTCCATAACAAGGGAATGGAGACGAAAAACTAGAAACAAAGAAGAATTTAGGTGGAAAAATGGTGGAAAACAACCCTAGAAACCCTAAGAAACGCCCATGCTCCCTCTTTCTCCCCTTCTCTCTCAACACCCCCCAGACTTATCAAAGATAGTTGCATGAGCCCATTCCGACAATTTATCAAAGCTTCAGAAGTGGCTAAAAAGAGTCTGCCTAGTATTACAGGGATTTGTCTCTTAGGATTGACAACAGGTTCAGTATCTAGAACGACAAAATCCACTGGGTAAATGAAGTCACCAACCTTAATCAAAACATCCTCTACTATACCTCTTGGTTTCTTAACAGAGCAATCAGCAAATTGAAGGGTTGTCTTAGAGGGTTTTAGTGGACCAAGGTTTAGTTGCTCATAGACAGAGAACGGGAGTAAGTTAACACTAGCACCAAGGTCTAGAAGGGCTTTGTTGATAAAAGTATCTCCTATCGCACATGAAATTGTGGGACACCTAGGGTCCTTATACTTTATAGGAGATGAGTTGGACAGAATAGAGCTTATGTTTGCAGTCAAGAATGCCTTCTTTGGTACGTTCGTTTTTCTCTTCTTAGTGCACAGATCTTTTAAGAATTTAGCATAAGCAGGTATTTGTTGAATCATATCTACGAGTGGAATATTCACCTTAACTTGCTTAAATACTTCCAAGATTTTCTCCATTTATGCACTTGAGCTCTTATTGAGTCTATTGAGGAATGGGGCTTTAGGAACATAGACTCGCTCAGGTTGAGCTGTAGGGTCAGGTTGACTAGGTGGGTTGGGCTTTTCAAATTGGACTTCAGGTTCAATGGTCAGGTCACATGTGGGTGCTTGACGGCTAGATTGATTAGGAGCCCTAGGATTTACCACATTGTTATCAACTTGTTTTCCATACCGTAATGATACAACTGCATTTATTTGTTGGAACGGTCCCCCCTCATGAACCATTTGAACCGGTCTAGGGTTGTTACTTCCTAGAGGTGGTTGATAGGGCTGATATTGATTATTAGGTCTTGGATTCACCTCAAGTTGACTTGGAAACTGACCCTTTTCTCTTTCACCTACAATTTGTGATAGTTGGCTGACTTGTGTTTCTAGCCGTTGGAAGGATTGGGTGGTTGTTTGCATAAAAGTCTTAACCATATTTTCCAAGCTTGTCAATCTAACATCATAATCTCCATTGTTACTAAACCCAAATGATGTATTATTTTGGTTATACGGGTTTGGTTGTTGTCTAGGAGGTTGACCTTGTTGGCTCCATGAAAAATTGGGATGATTACGCCAACCTGGGTTATAGGTTGATGCGTAACAGTCATTTCTAGAATGGTTAAATGTGGCATTAACTTGTTCCAAGTCCGCACAATCCTCCATTATATGACCAGTTTGACCACATCTAGAGCAAGGGATAGAAGAGGCTTGATTCACTAGGGGTCGGGTTTTTAGCTCTAGACTTTCCATTCTACGCATAAGGGTAGCTAGTTTTACTTCAGCAGCTACAGTAGCATCTACAGCTAAGACATCTGATTTGGGTTGACTTGCTATTCTAGATCCAATACTCGGGTTAATCGGCGCTCTAGCATTTCCCATTGCATACTGTTTTCGGCTAAATCCTCAAGAAAAGTCCAAGCATCATTCTCATTTTTGGACATAAAGTTTCCTTGGCTTACAAATTCTAACATAACCCTAGATGTAGGTATCAATCCCTCATAAATAACTTGGCACAATTGTCATCTTGGAATTCCATGACGAGGGCATTGGGTCAACAGACTTTTAAATCTCTAAATAGGAATAGAACGGCTCGCTCTCAGATTGAACGAATGCAACAATTTCATTCCTAATCCTAATAGTCTTATGGTTGGGGAAATATTTCTTTAAGAACACTTGAACAAACTCAGGCCAACTCCTAATAGATCTTTCGGCTAGAGTATATAGCCATTTCTTAGCGTCGTCCTTCAGTGCTAGAGGCACGAATTTAAGACGCACTGCCTCCTCAGAGATATGCTGGTATTGCATAAGGGAGCAGATTTCCTCAAATTCTCTAAGGAAGAGATATGGATCTTCCTTGGAGGTGAACTTGGGCAACATACTCATGTATTGTGCCTTCAGTTCGAAGTCGCGACCCGGTATGGTGGGCATAACGATGCACGATGGCTGAGCAGCAATCGTTGGGTAGTACCGATCCCTCAAAGTCATAGGCGGGTCCACTACATTCTCACCCATTGGATCCGGGTGAGGTGGTGCAACAGGTGGATTGGGGCTAAGCTCTTGACTAGAATCTAGATGAACTCGTAAGAGTCGATTGCTCAAGTCCCGAACCCAAATCTGAGTGCACCGGTTTGAATCAATTTTTGAATTCAAATTTGAAATTTAAATTTCAAATTTAATTTCAAGAATCAATTACTACTTTTTTTTTACTTTTTTTTTAATTTTTTTTTTTTCAAAAATGGAAACAAACAATAGAAGGGGGAAAGATGAGAAAGGAATCCTAATCTATAGAATTGAGATGAGAAGAGAAAGAAGACTCAGATGAGAAGGGAAACTTAACTCTAAAAGATAGATGAGAGGGTTGGTCAGAAGTTTCCTAAACAAGCACGGTTCAAACAATCCTAGACCTAATGTCGCTTAAATCTAGACGACTCCTAACTAGTTGAGTCGAATTGGTTCGCTTGATTCACCTCCCTCACTAATCAAACCAAATTGGCCAGACAGTGTATAGCTAGTGGGGGCGCTTCCGACAGAGTCGGTGCCAATTAGACAATCACTTCGCTTGAAAGACTCACGTCCTTCTAATTTTGCCAAGTTTTAGGTCAGCGTTGAGTTATTGCCAATTATGGAATTTGAACCTAACACGTGCAATTCTACGAAAAGGAAATTTTCCAAAAATAGAAATTACTAGGAAAAAGGCAACAAAGGTTACCTACGCAACGCTAAGATGGGTTCGCCGCCCGCTCTCGAAAATTTCCAGTTGCTCTACGCGTCCACCAAGAGATGGAGACGACCCCAGAAAATTTTGAAGCCCAGATGCTCCAGACGTGCGGCGGATCCACCGCAGGTTGTTCTTTGGGTGCGGCGATTTCGCCGCTCTTCTTGCTCCAACTGTGCCCGGATTTCGCCGCGCACTCCGTTGTCTCCTGAAACGCAAACCCAAATAGTTAGATCTCGCACACGATAAACAGAATAGAATCGAAATCACCAAAAATAAACAAAATCTTCGTCGCCTCCCTGACAACGGCGCCAAAAACTTGATGAGAATTTTATTTATACTGCAAGTGCACGGCGTCAATGAAGACGTGGCAAGTACGGGTCGAACACAAGGAGGGAGAGATATTGTTATTTTTGTGATTTTCGATTACGGAAAGAAAGAAAGAGAAATAAGGTTGGTTTGAGATTTTTGGATTTTTAATATTCTAAAGCAAGAACAACAAAAAAAACAAACTAAGAATAAAGCAAATATGGATGAGAGTCCAGCGGGTGGGGGTTTAGATATCGGGTTTTGTTTAGAGAAATCTGAAACTTATAATAAATCACATTAGTTATAAAACATTACATGATAAATGACTCAACATAAACTCAAGTAATCAAAATATACTAACACGAAATTAAAATAATAACATAATTCTTCTTCTCATCACCCTAAATCCATCACCCCCACCCTTTGGAGAGAGTTAGAAACTCATGGATGGAGGGAAGGACAAGGGGTCCTAGAGAAACTACGAAAGAAAACTAAAAACACGAAATAAACGAACAGAATTTTATGCTAAAGAATGGAAAAAACCCAGCCCCCTTACAACATAGTTTCAGGGCTATTTATAGCCGATACAAGGGACCCAAGTATGAAATTGGAAAGTACACACGTCAACACGCAACTGGACAAAAGCGCGACCCGCGGATCCACGGGGGTGCGGCGGAAATGCCGCAATTTACATGTAATGTGCGGCGGAATCGCCGCAATTCTGGCTCAGATTTGATCCGGATTTTTCCTGTGTGTTTATGGTATGATTTAGATGTCCTTTGCGGGTCCAGATTGATTTCTTTCCTTTCTTTTGAGCTCCGAATTAATTTCTTCATATATTTGGAGATCCAAATTGATTTTTCTTTAGAACTTCTCCAAAATAATATTTTGGTACTCGTAATTCGGGTCCTCGGTTTTTTGCAACTAAGTCCCGTACCTTTTTGTAATTAGGTCTTTGATTGCTTTTATGCTTGGATGGACTTCAATTTGAAACCCGATAATCTTGACTTGGTATTTATGATAGAAATGAGTCTCTTGCACGTGTTTATGCTCGGGATATGGGTAATTTGCATTCAGGTCCCTGTATTCTGTAAATAAGACTAAACACATACCTTAGTAGCATTTATTGATATAAAATCAATCTAAATGAAAGACATATGATGCAATGTATGAAATGCATCAGTCACATTGAGCATTTTGGGAAAATGTGTGCTCATACTCAGGCTCTGGGGGAAAATAAGGACATTCCCCGAAAACATGACCACTCAACCCGTAATAGTCACACGGTACAGCTAGAGGAGCTACTAGTGCACTCATGTCATCTACCACATGCATGAAAGAGGCTAAAGGTTCTTGTAGTGTCTCAGTTTGTTGATCAACATATGATTCGACGTAACTAGATGGTGGTCTAGTAGTCGGTGTCTCTCTAATATTACCCCAATTTGAAGATTGCTTAGTCACACAATCAAGATTGTCCCAACCGTACATGGTGTATGTCTGAGGCACCCCAGGATGCATGGGTCTGGGGTACCAGGGAGAATAGTCATGGTCCCAACAATGATATGGATGGTCACCCATGTAACCGTCCGTCTCGCCAAAGAACTCTCGATTCGACCACTCTCACCACCACGAGGCCAAGCTCGCAAAAAGTGCTCGACTCGACCCTAAAACGCTAACAAAGAGTGTAAAAGGGAGGAGACTAGAACGTAGAAGTAGGTGAGAAGAAGATGACTTAGAGGAGAAGGGAAGAATCCCTAAACTAGCGTGGGTAGAGGGTGATATTAGAAGCCTACTCTAGCAAACACGGCTCAAACAAGCCTAAGGTCACTATAAGTCCTTACAGCTAGACGACGCATAACTACGAGGTCACACGGCCTCAACACGCCTTACCTCCCAATGACGAAGACCATAAAGCCCAAAAGTGAGCCAAGATCTGGAGATCTCGTCTACCCTACTATCGACAAAGTGGGCAAAGCCGATCAGACCATGACAGTCGTGACCAGATCACTCTCCTAATGTGCCCGAGTCATAGGGCCAATGTCTACTTTATTTTAAATTTAGGGCTTCACCTGAGTGTGGTTTTTGGCGTTAAGGAAGTGGTGATGAAATCCCCACCTTATCTTGAAGATTATAGCTAGCAAGCAACTCACCAAACAAGCACTCACCTCACTCTTGTTCCAATGCACCTTACTTACTAATGCATGATCTAAACATGCGTGAATGAGAGATCGGGTGCACATACCTCACGCCAGCAATTGACAACAAAACTGTAAAGAAAAGAAAAGACAAATGCGTGCAAGGTCTACAAATGATGCATGACCTAGATGGCAAGAAGTCTAATCTTTTACTTTGAGTTTTATGGTCCAAGTTGTCTTAACAAAGGGTCATGCTAGCCAAATTAATTTTAACAGTAAAATAGAGCATGCATGTCATCAACAGTGACAACAAACAACTTGAAATAGGCAAAGAAAGCTACTGTAAAAACAGAAATCAAAAGTTGCTCACCAGAGACGCCAATGGCGGATTCAAATCCACTACAGGTGGATTGTCTGGGGATTCTGGTCCCCATACTTCACCAGAGTGCTCTCACACTCCATTGTTTCCCTCTTTCCACTTGTCACCCCTTCCAGTCACCAAAATATAATAGAATACGGAAAAATTAATCCCACCAAAACTGTGAATTCGACTACGAAAATGACGTTCCCCGGCAACAGCGCCAAAAACTTGATTGAATCAGCTAAAATACTGCAAGTGCACGGCCACGTGGAAGCGGTGGCAAAAATGGGTCGGTCCAGAGGGAGCACGTGTGAGTCGGATTCACGATACTCGAGTGGGGGAGAAGAAGAGAGAGATGTGATCGAAACTACACTACAATGCAAAAGAAATCAGAAAATAAGGAATAAAACTAAACCCCTTGGGGGTAGAGAAAGAATGTGAATACAAAAATGTGTGTTGTGTGTGTGTTCAAATATGCTTATCAAAACTTGTCATACATGAAATCCATAAAACTCAATTTCAACTTTGCCTCCACATGAAATAAGATAAAACATTGTCATTAAAACATACAAGACAATAATTGAAATGAAGCTAATATGTTCACATGCAAATTGACTCAAATCCAACTATGCCTCCACATGAAATAAGATTTATCACAATCATTAAAACATACAAGACATTAATTTAGATAAAGCCAACATGAGCACATGCATGCACATGCCTTGTTTCCTTCTTCCACTCGATCCTTATCCTAACCTCATCATTCCCCATAAAATAGCCCCATTAATCTAAGCATGTGCTAAGCTTCATTCAAGAGCATTAGCACATCAAAGATAAGAGTGAAATCCCATTAGATAGTTATGGAAATCATGTAAGTCTCAAAGGATTAAGATTAACACACACACACTAACCAATCACATGATCAAATCACCTTCTTCTCGACCCCCCCCCCCATGGGGATGGACTACTCTCTACTCATATCTACACTAAAGAAAGCATGAAAAGAACATAAACCCATGAAAAAAAAATATAAGACTAGATTAAACAAACAACAACATAAAATAAATTACATAAAAGAAAAAACATCAACACAATAAACGAGAACTAAACTAGATTAAGAAAATAAAACACAAAGTCTGCTCCTCTCGAATCCCCTTATTACACTACTAAAACGGGAAACTAAAACCTACTCTAATGGGGGAAGGAGGAAGAAGAGGTGGAGAGGAGGGTTTACAAAGGTATTTATAGAAGAAATAAGGGTTTGGATAAATCTTGGAGCAATCTGATGGTTGTAATAACTTTCTTTGTACTCTGCTGCACCCAATTAATCAAGTCCAAGCCACCGGTAAATTATCGATCAATTGGAGCAAAATGATCTGCAAGTGTTGGATCCAAATCCTCCACTGACGGATCATTTGCGCCCGATCGGTCCCAAGGGTGCTTGCAGATTAGAGTTTATAGTTCTAGTAGTTGCATAGTAGTTAGCTAGCGCAATCGCTCTTTCAAGCGTAGTGGAAAGCGAAGACTTCAACTAGTTCTTCCAAGCCTGAGACTTCGAGAGAAGAGTTCAATGCTTCAATGTTATATTTTGCACGTTGGGTGAAGCCCTGGTCCACTGTCTTGAACCGATTTGAGTTTAATTGGAGAAATACTGATCTTGTTCAAGTCATGTGTCACAATACTTTACATTTAACAATCAGGTCCCTCCATATTTTCACTTGGGTCCTTCCTAATTTGTGATCTAGTCCTCGTGCATTACAAATGGTTCCAGAAGTCTTTAATTCAGTCCATTCTTGTTACATTCAGGTCCTTTTTGTTCTCTTTTCTCCTCTTTATTACCTAACACCTAAAACACTACAACAACAAATCCAGTAGCACAATATTGGGGTAAAATAAAGGATATATAGCATCAATATCATGCATGATATGCTACTAATCAAATACCCCCACTTACATTTTGCTAGTCTGGAGCAAAACTAAGAAAGAGAAAAATGAAGGAAAAGAAAATATACAAAAAATAGGAAAATCCTAACTCACTTTCGTAAGAATCACGGTTGCACTTAGCACGTGCAACAAGCCATTAAACCTCCTTGTCGCGAAGGAGGAGGAGTGGTATCTCCTGAGGGTTTTCAACGGATATACCCACAAAATCCAAACATTGATGCATTATTGAAAATTGTAAATTTTTCATGGATCTCCATCTTTATACTTTCCAAAAATGAAATTGGATGTCAACTTTGTTTTGAAATCCTTCGATCGAGTACCCACAAATGATATCCACTTCTTTTCAATTTTTTAGTTGATTGGAAAATATTGTTTTCCAACAATACAAAATAAAAAAGTAGTATTGATTAGATAAAAACCTATAGAGAAAGGAATTAAATTAAAAAAATTCTGAATAATAATGAACTAACCATTGCATTCTTCCAAATTTGCTCTTTCAATGATCCATCCACCATTGACCACTTGGAAATAATACACACTTTGCTTCTTGCCAGAGTACATGTATAACTTATCCAATATCTTTGTTTTCTCCAGTGGGCTCCAAGTAAGAATCAAACTCCATGGACATTGGACCTTGCTGCTGAATTTTTCCTGAAACTCTAACATAACAGTAGCTCCTCGGGCATGAGAAACTATCATGTCACTGTCACTTGTATCATTGTCATTTTTCCTATTATTTGCCTTTGGCTTGTTGGTCTGCTTGTTGAAAGCCATTTACCTGGTCGTGAATGGTCGGTACATGTCGGAGGGGATGGGTTGAGTGTTTAGGGTGGTTGATGCCTACTCTGGAGAGACCAGGTCGGTGTGCGTGATAGGATATGGTCATGGCAGGTTGGGAATTCCAGGGGAAAAATAGGAAACTTGGAGGCACAACTCGGACGGTTCCAAGGGTGAAAATTCCTGGCCCACAAATGAAAATTTCTGGCAATGAAAAGTTAAAACTCCAAGTAACAAGTCATATCTTCAGCAACTGCAGAATTGAAGCACCACAGAACCTTGTGCAACCGCAGAGACGTTCGCACCATTTCCGACCTTCAATTCTATCTCGTTCCGTACGAGTTCCTTCCTATCCTTGAGTAGCTGCACATTAGAAACTATGTGAGCACAAGATCCGGTATCAATTACCCAATCCTGGACAGAGGTGACTAAATTTATTTAAATAACAAATATACCTTTGGCCTTTTTGGGGCGCCGACGTTCAATCACTCTGTTGTCAAGGTCTTCCTTGTACTTGGGGCAATTTGTCCGTATGTGTCCTTTTTCACCGCAGTGAAAGCACTCCGTATTGGGAGTTGGAGATTTCTGAGATTTCCCCCTCGAGGCACTCTTATGAGCACCTCCTACTCCCTTGCTCTTGATTGAACCACTTTTGGTAGATTTGCCCTTTCCTTTACCAATCTTTTGGCTCCTCCCATGGACGGCAAGGACATGCTTGTCCCTACCCTTGCCCATGTCAACTTCAGCAGTTTTGAGAGCGTTGTGCAGCTCCTCAAGACTCACCCCTTTTTCACGCACGTGATAGTGCATCACAAAGTCCTTAAAGGACGGGGCTAGAGAGCCAAGAATCATATCTTCAGCAATGTCCTCGGGCATTGGTGAAGAGAGCTTTGCCAACTTCTCAAGGTATCCTTGCATCGTGAGAAAATGCATAGATACCGATGTTCCCTCCGCCATATGGCACCTTGTGAGTGTGATGGTGGTCTTATAGCGCTCCTTTCGGGCACTATCCATGAACATCTTAGATAAAACCTCCATGGTCTTCTTGGGTTTTGAATCCAAGTATTTTGCTTGAAGCGAGTCACCCATGGATGCTAGCATAAGACCGTGAACTTGGTTCTCTTGGTCTTCCCACTTGGCTTTAGCCTCTTTCTCTTCATCGGTTAATCTCTCATTCCATTTTGGGATTGGACCTTCCAAAATGTGAGACAGTTTCTCAAACCTTAACACGATGTTGAGTTTGAGTTGCCAACTAATGAAGTTTGAGCCATCATTTGCTAAATGGTGTTTTTCTATCATGGATCGTACGATAGGTTGGATGTTCGACATTTTTCTACAAAATAAATCATACAGGATTTTAATGCCAATTTTATGTTTATACATACATACAAATGTAAATGCTGCAAATAAAAAATTTGCCCATAGATGCAACAATTCAAGATCCCATTAATTGTAATATAGACTAGCTAAGGGCTATCGAATACATTACAATATCAAGGTAAGAAAAACATTTTCTAATCATAACCTTTTTGAATTTTAGCAACATTAGCATCTTCAAACTCTTGTGATTCTTGTCGTTTTAATTATGAGGGAATATGACCTATCCATTGTATTCACAACTAAACATACTTGGGGTTCACTAGGGTGAAATGCACCTCATATATTTAATCATGGCACAACAATAGACAACCATTATATCTCCCACTATTCCCAAAGATGGAGGGAGCTATCTCCCGCTAAGGGCGAGCAGAGTATTCACCGATCATTGGCTGCTAGTGGATGAAATAAGAAGGAAAATTACTCTTAATTTTTGTTGGACAATTTCATATATTAACATGTGATTCAGAATTTTAGGTTATCATGCATATTATCATTCATACACATCCTAACATTCAACACATTCATCACATGCATAGCAACATAAAAAAAACAGAAATTAAACCATTCACACAATCCACATCGTGTGAGTTTATATGTTCCCTTCGATCCTTGATCCTCGATCCCTAATCTTTGATCCTCGATCGATGCGCTACAGCGGCGACTTCCTCTTGCACCGGAGATGTAGATTTTACAGAAAATAAACATGCTCCTCACATTCGATAAAAAACCGACTAGTACAAGTCCTATGTAAAAACCTCTCATATGCAAATGCAATTATCTAAAAGACGAAAAGCTAGAATTTTGGCTTTTACATACACATAAGCCCCTGTATAATAGTGATTACATACATTCATAGTTGCTGATTTGGAACATATAAACTCACAATTCCTGCAAAGACAACTCGAGCATCCATGCACGCAATATCGCTATAAACTATACAATCTAGTTTATCAATCATCTAGAATCCCAAACAATTCTTTGAAAAACATTTTGAAATCCATTAAAAATGTTTTTCATCCATCCATAGTTCAAAAATAATTTTGAACCACTGTCCATCCAATTTCCAATGGAAAGATGAACCGCAGTTTTTCGGTTTCGTTGATTCTCTTACAAAATAATCATTTCTTTATAAAACAAAATAATTGTAAGTTAGACTAATGTCTAAATCATAATTCTAATAATTACATAGCATGTTTTAAACCACTTAAAACATTCAAAACGAATTATTACAAAGAATTATTCCAACAAAACATTTAAAGATCGAAAAACGGGAAAATCGAATTGTTCGAACCCTATATAGTAAACTAAATCTATTTATAGTTTCAAATCATTAGAAAATTGAACCCTAAGCTCTGATACCACTGTAGGATTTCATGTTTAATTGTGCATATATATTTTCGAATTTTTATGCATAATAAGGATCAATTACAATTTTCTACGATTTGTTTCATGCAAGCATTGGTTTGTTTCAATAACTAGTTTTAAAACTTTTATTAAAACAAACATGGGACTCCGAAATTCATACCTAGAAGTTCTCTAAAACTTCTTGAAGATTCAGAGACGTTGACGATGCTTGTTGCTGCGCCGGATGCCTCCGAGATTTCACCAAACTCTAAACAAGATTGGAGAGAGAAGAGCTAGCCTCTCAATCTCCAATAGGATTTAGAATCTAATTACTAACCCCTCTTTAGTTCCCTTGAGAAGATGATCTCTGAAAACATTCTAATGAAAGGCAACTAAACTAAGCAAACAAGAAATATTAAAGAAGCTAAATGAAACGAAATTAAACTAAAGAAGCATGCAAGAATTAAAAGACAAGATAATATTAAAAGAAACTAAGAAAAAATATTTTATTTATATGACTCACATTACAAGTGGCATTATTCTCCACCTTGAGTTTTTGCTTCAAGGCTTTTACTCCAAGTAGAGAGAATGTCACCAAGCAATGGGTGAATACAAATGAGGAGGAAGAATTCTATTTATAGGCGTGAAAAAAGGTATCGGGGACTAATGAAACCATCTCAGAATACACATAAACACATAACACATGTCCTGGAGAAATTGGGTCGGATTCGGAGACAAACGGGTCGCTAATTGGTGGTCACGTTTTCCCGGATCCGACCCATTTTCGAATATGTTCTTTAGTTCGTCAATGCTTCACATAGGGCGCACTCGGTTTGGTTATTGGAGTGTCAGCCCGAATCTAATTGCCAAAATACTGCTCATGATGCTGTGGAGTTTCTTGATTTTCACATTGGCCCTTCAGTTTTACATTCGGGTCCTTCTCTTGTGCATCTTAGTCCACAAGTCTTGCAACTTAGTCCTTTTTCTTGCTTTTAGGTCCTTTTATGCCTCTTTTCCTCAATCATGTTTATTTCCTGAAACTCAAACATAAACGTCGTTACGTAGCATTGTTTTGGTTCAAGATAATGGATATAAGATACAAATGAATGCATGAAATGATGTCAATCAGTTTACCAACATCGGGCAAACTAATTTTTCTATAAAAATTAATTAGCATTGAATAAAAATTAATGTTTCATTTTTTTATGTTGTGGGTTGAAATATATCCTAAATCAGGTTGTCTACTAACAACATTTGATCTTTGAATTTGGAGTCGCTAAGCAAATACCTTCAGTTCACCCCTGACGAGTGTTGATATTTTTCATCTATCTCCGCAATGGGATGTACGTCCAACATCAAGCATCTGACCCAGTGCATGACAAACATTGCACAATCATTGTTGTTCAGTTCTTGGCATTGACATGTTTCTCTTTCGTAGGTCAGCTCCCAGTCCATTTTTAGGTGGGATCTTCAGAATTTGGCCATAGTCTGCGTTGCTTATTAATTTGTGGCCACCCATTACTTCCTCGTGGCCTCCAACTAACCATAGAATATTGTTTTGTTGGGTTAATCTTTCAGTTCTTCCATCCACAATCAGCAGTGTAAAGTGTTCCGAATTTAACAATGGTTGCGCAGTCACCGTGTCTTTGGGTCCCAGTATTTTAGTATCGATTCTACATAACATGCAACCAAAACAGATTGTCCGGACCAGGTGGATTCGATGGCGACATTTGGATTCGTGGTCACCTTCCGTGGATAGCATCCCATGTTCTGCCTTTGTTCAACACATCAAGCTACGCGTCTATTAACTATCAATTAACATCAGTAACATTAACTTCACATTACTCCAGTAACACATTTTTTTATTAATGATCATGTCTACGAATGCTAAACCAATAAAATTATGTGTTATTTAATATTAAATTTCCATACATCCAAAAACCAATAAAAATTAATATTCTTTCCTTCGCTAAAAATTCAATATTTTTTAAAGGACATTCGTGTACTTAAAAAATAGACTCATGCTTTAAAGAACACATATAAAGCATACATTCAAGTTCCATTGATAACTTTGTGCTTTAAAGAACAGACTTGTGTCCTTTAAGGGACATACATGTTCTTAAAATTACATCCTTATTTTTGTAGTTGATTGACATCATTTCATGCTTATATTTGTATCTTATATCCATTATCTTACACCTAAGAAATGCTACGTGACGAGTTTTATGTTTGAATTTCAGAAATAAATAGGTTTGAAGAGATGAAGCATAAAAGGACACAATAGCAGGGAAAAAGGACTGAGTTGTGAGACCGGGGACTAAGATGTAAAGGAGAACCTGAACGTAAGACTGAAGGACCAAAGAGCAAAACAGAAAATTCCACACCATCCTGGGGAGTATTTTGGCAATTCGATTTGGGTCGGAGCTCCAATAAACGAAGTATATGCATCAAAGACCAACAAAGACATCCAGAAAAGCCCACAACAAATTCCAGACGGATCCAGACCTCTAGGACCGCCAATTGGCTAATCATGAAACATTTGAAGCATAAACTCCCCCTAACATAATGCATATCCACTTATCTATATGCATGTCATCACAAATGAATGTTAAATGAAAGTGGTGGTCATAATATCAACATATATAACTTCTCCCCATTTTTACATCATCAAATATAGCAATCGTACCACAATAGCCAAAAAGACAAGAAGTAATGAAAAATAGTATGAGATATGATCATCATAACATATGACAGAAATGCATAATATAAATAAGCATAAGAGTCATACATGATAATCAACAACATAAAGCAATAACAGTAAACAAACAACAAGAAGCTTACACCAACAACGAACAACAACAAGACACCAAACATTCAACAACAAAATAACAATAACAAATCATAAACGCACCTCAATATTCCATCCTCTTGACAACGCATGAGATAAAGAATGGAATCAACCCCTTCCTGCAAGGACTGGAGACGAGAAGTATCAAGCTGGAGGTGCTTGAAGACGTAGGTAACCCACCTAGGGTAGGGAAGTGACTTTCCCCGACCATGCCAGATGTGAAGAAAGAGAAATGTTGGCCATTTGACTGGAATCGTCTTGGATAAGGAACATACACTCACAAATTCGGCATCAGAAATCTCATTGGGGTGTCCAAGAAGATAAAAGACACAATAATACCATGGGTCTTTGCAAAGAGTACATAGGAGTCAATGTAAGTATTGAATTAATCTAGGATTAATAATATATTTGCCCAAAGCACTGACACATGGCGCGTCCCTATTGGAATACATATTTAAGGGTTTAGGGTGGAGCCATCTATATAAGGAGGGGAGCCTCCCATTGGATGGAACAACAAGTGTGCAAACCCTAGCCTCCACCCACCCTAGCCGCCACCTTCTTTCTCTCCCATTTCGTCCCTCCACCTCCACCAAGCTCATTCCGTGGACTCTTGGGTTGTGGAATCGCGCTCCTTCTCCAAGAGAGTAGGAGACCAACCGGTGAAAAGGATTCCGTAAGGTGACCTCCGGTCTTCCTTCCGCTGCCACAGGTTCTCTCCAAGAAAGGTACTCCTGAACCTGTAGAATCGTTGTTTGCTAACATTAGTACCAGAGTCATCTCAGTTACCTTCGAATCCTCACCATGCTTGACGAATTTTTGTTTCATGATAATCTGATTTGAGATAAAAATTCGGTGGTCATGTTTTTTGGAGAAAGAAAGATAACAGAAAAATCAGCATTGCTTATTTACATGATGCGCATGTTATATATGTTGATTGTTCATGCTTTTTCTTTCAAATTCGTTTTTGATATTCTGGAAATGAAAACTCATAGGGTTTTTTATCTTTAAATGAAATAATATGATCGTTCATTTAGAGATATAAGTGGTGCAAGTTTGCTGAGTTCTTTCTAACATGCGATTAGGGTTTAGACTAGACTCTACTTGTTGCGCATGTTTTGGTTCATTAGAGCATGCATCTAGGGTTAGATTTTGCTCCTCCATTCTTGCGCATGTATGCATGGTTTAAGATGGATTTTTCCTGATTTTATTTCGAGTCAATATGATATGTTGCTCTCCTATCATTGCACATACATAGATGTGACCAGAATTCTATTTTTTCTGTGTTGTTACCTTTATTCTTTGCGCATGTATTAGATAAAATCAGAAGTTATTTTCTATGTTGATTCTTCTAAATCATGCACATGTATACATGAAATTAGATGTCTATTTTTCCTGATTTTTCCGAATTAGGGTTAGATATTATTTATTCTAATCTTTGAGCATGTATACATGAAATCTGTGTTAACCCTATCATGATGATCTTCTGTTTTTGCGCATGTTTTATATGATAATCAGTAGTTTAATTCTCTGATATTTTTTTCATGCTTGAATTAGATGATAATGTTTGTATGTCATTTGTATATCATCATGCATGTCGGATTGCATGGATGGATCAAATGTTGTTATCTCTGATTCGTGTACATGCATGACTAGATCTCATGTTTGCTGGAATTTCGTGTATATGCTTGTTTATTTAGCATTTTTCAATATGAGCATGCATCTAGAGTAGATGTTTATTGCCAGATGCATATGCATGATAATTGTGTTGCCTTGTTGCTCCAAAGAATTTCGGATATGACTGTTTTTGGAGCATTAACATGCATGTGATTGATTGGTTTCCTAACTGAAAAATGCGCGTATATGCTTGCTGTTCTCTTGAAAATTTCGAATTTTTTCTTTCAAATACAAGTAGCATAATTATTGTTGATTGCATGCTTATATTGATTAAGGAAAGATTGGCAAATTCTGAAATTTTTTATAGCATATTATGGGCTGGAGTTTTGTTGCCTTACAAGTATTTATTTTGAATGCTTTCCTTTGATGCACATATATGTGTTGATCTCATTTAAGGAATTTCGGATTTTTTGGAATGATAGCATGCATTTCATTTGAAATATTTCCTTTATGATTAAATCCACATACATGTCTTGATCTCATTGAGGATTTTTCTGGATTTTTTCTTTCCTAATGCGAGTAGGATAATTTTTACGCTCTCATGATTATGTTGATTGGGGAAAGAAAAGAAAATTTCTGTTTTGAGATACTATTATGGAGATTGATTGGTATTTCCATATACGTTTTTCTTATGCTCCATATATGCGTTGTTTCCTTATATATTACTTCCTTCTTATTTGGAAGTGGTGTACACTTTATTCATGCATGTGATTGTGCTAATGTATGGAAAGATTGTGCTTGTATGGTATGAATGGTGTGAATGGATGCTGATTTATTTTTGCTGCCTTATTGAGAGTTGAGCGTAATTTCATTCATTCATTTCCATTTGCAATAGATATCGCAATGGGCTGTAATATTTATGGACTGTAATAATTATGGACTGTGGACTGTTTATTGCCCTAGGGAGACGAGGGGCTCCTTTATTTTTATTATTGCGATATTATTGCTATAAGGCTTATGCAGGTTCCCATCTACAGTGCTAAATCCCTATGAGGGATCCTTAGCTCGATATGGAAGTAATGTAGCAATTAATTTCTGTGTGATCTTGATTGGAATGTTCTGATAGGAACGTTTTTTTGGAACTTGCATGACTAGTGGGAGTTCCAAAGTAGAAGTGTTTTGTGTAAACCACCTTGCAACCGGTGGATAATTATTTATTTGCTGCTGATTTGCCATGATTTATACGTTTTTTAGGGTTATTAAATCATGATGGAGTGCAATATATGAATTGGTAAAATAGCTTTATTAACTATTGCATGAGGATTTGATCGAACGCTTTATGTTTTCCTTTGGTCTGAATGCTATAATTATTAAGTTAGTTATTTTTTTATGACTATTGCGGCTTGTTGTATTTTATGCTAGAACTCATGTATCGCTATGTGGTTTTTGTCCTAGATTTTTATGGCTGCTTCCAAAAGCATTGTCGTTGATCTGACTCGAGGAGATAAACTCAATGAAAGAAATTACGATTTGTGGCATCGTAAAATTGAGTATCTCTTAGAGGATCAGGACATGTTAGAAAATATAACCCAAACTATGTCTCCCCCCGAGGAGGGGAACACTACGCAGCATCGCAGAAATATGGATGTCTATAATGCATGGAAAAAGAAAGACCGTATTGCTCGCATTACAATTCTGAGTTCGATGCGAGATGATCTGTTACTGCGGTTCGAAAAATTGCGAACTGCAAAGGCCTTGTGGGAAGCTATGAAGTTTCAGTACGGAGTGACCTCCGTCACAACGGCCCGCCAGCTTGGGCTCATGTTTGATGGGTATAAAATGCGCCAAGGTCACATGATGAGGCAGCATATTACCGCAATGTCAAACATGATAAGCGAGCTGAGCGCTGCCGATCGTGCTAAGACCGATGAGGGGCATGTGTCTGCTCTCATCAGATCATTGCCTACGAAGAGTTGGGAGCATATGAAGGTCCATCTTACTCATGCTGATGACATCAGGACATTTGACCATGACGCAAAACACCTAGAGCAGGAGGAGGACCGCATGCTTGTGGAAGCCCCTCTAACTGAGGTGTTTGCTGCTGAAGCTGGCGCTCCTTGGAGGAGTGCAGGTTTTAAGCGCAAAAGAGATAGAGCTCAGTTTTTTAAAGGCAAGAAGGGTGCATATAAAAACAAAACAGAAAACAAAGCTCGAAAGAAACGACCTCGAGGATCCAGAGGTGGGAAAGATAAGTCTAATGTGACTTGTTTTAACTGCCGAAAGACTGGACATTTTGCTCGTGAGTGCACTGAGCAAAAGGTAATTACTGTGTGTAATCCCTGGAATTGTAACGTGACTAGTTCTGTGATGCTCACTTATCACTCTCCTGTGTGGATTGTGGATTCAGGTGCTACGGACCACGTAACAAAGGATTGTTCTGCCTTCGTGGAACATCGTCGTGTTCCAAGTGGGAGGCGAATAAACATGGTGAATAACACTAGCATTGAAGTTCTTCGAGTTGGCACATGCAAAGTGGCTTTGCGAAGTGGCCGGATCCTATTACTTCACGACGTGTTGTATGCACCAGCTATACGGCGAAATATTATTTCTGTTGTTGTTTTGATGAGACATGGTTTTAAAGTTGTTTTTGAGAACAATCATATGGGTTTATACCTTGCTAACATTTATTATGGACGTGCCTTTCTTTCAGACGGTTTTATTGTGTTGGATGCAATTTATGATTTCAATTATAACACTAGTGCCTTTATGAGTCAAAGTTCCATGAATAATGATTCAGTTATGTGGCATGCTAGACGAGGTCACATTGGTGTTGACCGGATGAACAGGTTGGCAAAGGAGGGGGTATTAGGAGAATGCTCCAAATTTGAATTGCCGACCTGTGAATCTTGTCTAGCTGGAAAGGCAACTAGAAAACCGTTCGGAAAAGCCATTAGGGCTACTTCTCCTTTAGAACTAATTCACTCGGATATTTGTGGACCTTTGAATGTGCGTACTAGACATGGACAAAGTTACTTCATCACATTTATTGATGACTACACTAGATATGGTCATATTTATCTTATTTCTCACAAGTCAGAAGCTCTAGAATGCTTTAAGAAATTCATAGCTTGGTAGAGAATCAATTGGATAATAAGATAAAAACTCTCAGAACGGATAGAGGTTGGGAGTATCTCTCTATAATGTTCAAGGAGTTATGTGATGAAAAGAGGATATCTAGACAACTCACTATGCCTTATACTCCTCAGCAAAATGGTGTTGCCGAGCGAAGGAATAGAACGTTGCTGGACATGGTTTAATCCATGATGGCGCATGCGAGCTTGCCAATTTCGTTTTGGGGAGATGCTCTAATGACTGCTGCCTATATCCTCAATAGAGTTCCAACAAAATCGGTTCCCTCAACTCCATATGAGTTATGGACAGGACGGAAGCCTGATTTTAGTCTGCTGCATCCTTGGAAAATGTTTTTCCAACTCTTGCTGGAGCTATCAAAGAGTCAGTGGACTTCTTTGAACAACAAGATAAGGACATTGCCACTCCACGGGATCAGGATCTGGAAGTTGAACATGAGGTTCCACCAGTCAATCCTAGTGGGAGCAGCAATGCTGAGGATCCGATAGCTCTCACGGAGGATGACCCATCAGATACCACACTGCGTCGAAGTAAACGCGGGCTCATTCCTCGTAGGCGTTTTCGCTTAGAGGAAGAGGCCCTCGTGATAGCTCAAGAAGAAATTGATTATAAATCATCTGGGATGACAGTAATCGATGAGCAAGAACCAGAGACCTTGAAAGAGGCTTTGGAAGGTCCAAATGCGAAAGAGTGGTTAGAAGCTATAAAGGAAGAGTTGGAGTCGATGAAAGATAATCGAGTCTGGGACTTGGTCGACTTACTACCGAACCGAAAGGCCATTGGGGCCAAGTGGATCCTCAAGATTAAGAGGAAGGCGGATGGATCTATTGATAGATTCAAGGCTAGGGTAGCTAAAGGCTACACCCAAAGAGAAGGCGTAGATTTTGAGAAAACTTTTTCACCCATGGTTAGGTTTGCCTCCATCCGCCTTCTACTAGCTATTGTAGCTCAGATGGACTTAGAGCTTTACCAAATGGATGTAAAGACTGATTTTCTCAATGGAGAACTTGAGAAGGAGATCTATATGGATCAGCCTCAAGGTTTTCAAGTCAAAGGACAAGATCGCAAAGTGTGCAAGCTCAATAAGTCCTTGTATGGGTTAAAACAAGCGTCTAGACAGTGGAACATTTGCTTCCATCAAGCTATATCAGAAAATACGTTCTCTATGCTTGAGGAAGATCACTGTGTGTACGTTAAGAGATCCAATGGTAAATTTGTCATTCTAACCTTGTATGTTGATGACATACTCATGGCTGGCAATAGCAAAGAGTTTCTAAAATCCACTAAAGAGTGGTTGTCCTCCACGTTTGATATGAAGGACATGGGTGAAGCTAGCTACGTCCTTGGTATCAAGATAGTTAGAAATAGATCCAAGAGACTTCTGGGATTGTCTCAAGAGACTTATATTAACAACATCTTGTAGAAATACCATATGGACAAATGCAAACCAATCGACACTCCTGTTGAGAAGGGTTTGCACTTGAGCCTTGATAAGCATCCCGAGACTCATGAAGAGAAGGCCAAAATGAGCAATGTTCCATACTCCAATGATGTGGGAAGCCTTATGTACGTTATGATGTGTATTAGGCCAGACATTTGTTATGCTGTGGGCATGGTGAGTCGATGCCAGTCTAGCCCAAGCATGGAGTACTGGAAGGCAGTCAAGAGAATCATGAGATACCTCAGAGGAACGAGTAACTACATGCTGTGTTACCAAGCATCACATCTCTGCCTGATTGGCTATAGTGATGCTGATTGGGCTGGAGACATTGATGAAAGGAAGTCTACCTCTGGTTATGCTTTCTTGCTGGCTAATGGGGTCATCTCATGGTCCAGCAAGAAGCAAACCTGTATAGCCCTGTCGACTATGGAAGAAGAGTATGTTGCATGCTCTGCAGCAGTACAGGAGGCAGTTTGGTTGAGGAAGTTCTTACAACATACTGGGATAGTAGAGACATCGGATGAGCCTGTTGTTGTCTATTGTGACAGCATGGCTGCCTTTTGTTATGTGAAAGACTCCAAATATCATGGAAAGACCAAACATATACAGGTTAGGTATCATTTTGTGAAGGACATCATAGCGAGAAAGGAAGTTGTGTTAAGACATGTGTCTACTAGTCTTGTGGTAGCTGACCCTCTTACCAAGGCTATAGCTAAGGACTCGTTTGTGTCTCATGTGAAGTCCTTAGGCTTACGCAGACTTTGATGCATTGACATGTCTAACTTCCTTTTATGAGTGATTGTGTTTTCCTTTCGACTATATCTGTTTAATTTATGTAGTTGTTCTAGCATAAAATATTATTCTGTCAATAGGCTGAAGAATGCCCACTCACACGAGCATTCACCTCTAGCGCTTTTGATAGCGAGCAGAGATGAGACTGATCATGAGGAGATCTTGTATGATAGATCCAGAGCAGTTCATGATAGGACAGTCGCCTTGATTAGGAATCAAGATGAGATCCTCTATGTTGGTGAGGATGGACATGAATGTTCCCACGATTCATGTGACCTATAGAAGCCAAGTGCGAGCATCACATGTGGCGCCAGGTGGCACATGTATGGTGTTAAGGCGACAATGATGAAGCTCGGGTCAGGCGTAGAGGGGGTGCGACTGGACTAAGACTTGTATGGTGTTGAGAGACAGACATACTGTTGTGTACAGTATAATCCACCATAACATTTTTGTCATACAACATGTGTTGAGCGACCATTTGGAAGTGAAAGGATGGATTCCTGCTCCTTCACTGTGTGAGTCCAAGACTTGATTGTTATTAGTTGCCCTTAGTGACCTTCGACGACACCATGAAGCAAAGAGTTGATGTGGCTACTTTGGGATGTTATCTATGACCATGAGAGATTCGGTCTAAAGAGGCATCTTCGGGAAAGGAGTCAACTCTGAGTGTAATGGTGGTCTGGGGCGAAGGGAAAGGTTTGACTCGACTGCACTAAAAGTACTTGCTGGGCCCAACTGTATTGGATACAGTAGCAAGTACCTTGAGGACAGAAGGTATTCTCTCCGAGGGATAGAGATACCGTTCATGTTAAGTGAGTTTCTGAGTAAACCTGGGGAACTGTGATGTGCATTTTGACTGCTTATTTGTTGTTTTATGAGGATGTTGTCATTCTGGCCTTCTAGTAAGGTTTCAAGTTTGAGACTCCTAAGTTGCAGGTGCATCACCGGTCGCATGACCCATTTGTCCGTATGATCGGAAGAGTACATGTGTCGGGGACACAGATGGTCGTGTATCGAGGATACATGATCAGAGACTTGCGTATTGTGGATGTGTACTTGGAGAGAGGAGTAGTTGTATGTATCAGGGATAGATACATATGTGTCGGGGACACATAAAGAGGTGACATATTGCCATTGTGTGATTGTATGTATCAGGGATATATGCATATGTGTCGGGGACACAAAAGCAGATGACATGTTATCGTGCTATTGTGCAAGTGGGAGATATTGGATTAATCTAGGATTAATAAGATATTTTCCCAAAGCACTGACACATGGCGCGTCCCTATTGGACTACACATTTAAGGGTTTAGGGTGGAGTCATCTATATACGGAGGGGAGCCTCCCATTGGATGGAACAACAAGTGTGCAAACCCTAGCCTCCACCCACCCTAGCCGCCACCTTCTCTCTCTCCCATTTCGTCCCTCCACCTCCACCAAGCTCATTTCGTGGACTCTTGGATTGTGGACTCGCGCTCCTTCTCCAAGAGAGTAGGACACCAACCGGTGAAAATGATTTTGTAAGGTGACCTCCGATCTTCCTTCCGCTGCCACAGGTTCTCTCCAAGAAAGGTACTCCTGAACCTGTAGAATTGTTGTTTGCTAACAGTAAGACCCATTTGCCATGATTATTGAGTTTAGGATGAACCGGGTGAAGGGTTTTAATCATGTCACATTGATCCGCACCAAGAACTTCACCTAGGTTATCACAATAGAAATCGGCGCCGTCAAAAGTAAGTGACAGAGTGTCTCTGCAATAAGCAAAAGGGTGAGTTCAAATTCTATGTCATTAATAATAGTTTTAAGCTCAAGAAATTTAGGGTAAAAATGATGTAGATTACAATAGAATTGTTGAAAAAGAAATGGAAAATAACTATGTGGCAATAATTTATTGTTTAACGTAGGATTTTTGACACTTTTCGTCTATTCAAGTATCTTTTAATATTTGATGTTGTACTGACACTGCTGGAAAATAAGGGTATTACGTTGTCCTGATTGTGTCAGAATTTGAGAATTTGACATGGTATTAGGCGGACCACGTCAGCAGCTCAAAATCTGACGTGATGTTAGGCTTACCACGTTGACTGAAACATGTTCAACGTGCACCGACGTGATTTTTTGTCTTATCATGTTGACTAGTTTACGACCGACATGAATATTCACATTACCACGTCGATCGTTATATGTTCGACGTGCACCGACGTGGTTTTAGACTTATCACGTTGGACAATTTATGATCGACGTGAATGTTCACAATACCACTGTAGGAATACAACATGGGCTTAACCACTCGACTAAAACCAATTGGTGTCTGTGGGGGAGCCCAACTGACTAACAACCTACACTGCCAAGACAGAGCGGGGTCCACTGAGAGATTGCATAGAGATCCTAGCCCAACAATTCCCTACAGGAAATCACATCCTGGAAGAGGCACGACTCGATCCCATGTCCGGCTTTGATTCCAAATGTAGGAATACAACATGGGCTTAAACCATTCGACTAAAACCAATTGACGTTAGTGAGAGAGACCAACTGACTAACAACCTACACTTCCAGGACAGATGGGTGCATCTTGGAGACCCATGGTCCGTTGAGAGATTGTCTGGGGATCCCACCCCAACAACCACGTCTGTCATATTATGTTCACCAAAAACCGACGTGGTATATTTTGGCCATCGTAGCATAATATTTCCTAAGTATTTGTCTTCTATTGATTGAATGCATTTCGGTTGTCCGAACTGGTGATTCTAGTTAGTGGTTTCGGTGGACCAAATTGTGTTCGGTCATCCGGTTAGCATGTTACGTCCATAAAGGGATCAACCACGTCGTTTCTTAGGTTAATCGAAGTTGTAAACTCCAAATGTTTTTAGTAAATTCTAATATTTTCTCATATTTAATATTCAACCCAAAATCACCCACATGCACAAACCTAATTACCAGCTAGGCAAAACCCCATTTTCTTTCCCCATCCCTTTTGTCAGCTCCACCCGACCGATCGACCCGTTTAGACCGTTTCTAAAATAAAATATAATCATTTCTAACGATTATTTTTAAAATTTTGAAAATGAAAAAATGTTATCAAATTTTAGTAATAATTCATACATAAAATTATATAAATGACAATAAATTTAGTATTTGGTAAAATGTACGAAATGAGTGGGAGAAAAGAGAATAGTTGTTTTCACAGCAAGATCTTTTTATAAAAATTATGGTTGAGAAGATGAAAGAGATTGCGGGATACTCAATTACTCTCAGTGTCAAAATTATAGCATATTCTTATTAGGTTTCATTATGACAGGACAACACAACCTTTCATTACATTTACATAGTCTACAGTGTGTTCCATTCAAAGTTCTTCTCATGCAATGAGGGAGTGTACATGATAAAGGAAGTATCCTTTAAAAGAATGAGCTTGTTATTTGAGGATTCTTCCGAGTTTAAAGGACATATTCCTTTGAATTTGAAGGACAAACTTGAGTTTCCAACGACAGATTTTAGTGACCGAATGCATTTCAGTTGTCCAAACTGGTGATTCTATTTTGAGAATTTGGTGCAACCGCATACCTGAAAGGTTTCCTTTACTTTTCGTTTCCTATGATAGATGTTGAGAAACGAAAATGATCAAAAAACGATAGCAAATCTTATGGATTTGGGTTCTCAATTACTGTCAGAAAACTATAGCATATCCTGTTTGGGTTTCGTTATGACAGGACACAACCTTTCCTTAGTCATTACACGACTTACAATAATATCATGTTGTATTGTGTTTAATTCCTAGATCTTACCCTAGAATAAACTATTACCTCTTTGACCTTAATCTATATTAATTTTGATGATTAATCAAACTAATCTTAATCAATCAACCTAATCAATCAAAGTGAGCAAACACGATTCGATGCAATGCATATATACTTGTATACATGTAATCATCTTAATAAGCTTATCAAGATTCATCAAGAGAATGAGCATTTGGACAAAGACATCAAGACTCAGGACATGTAATCAAAGCTTTGGACCAAGACATGTAATTTTATATTTATTGAGTGCATAATGTTTAATGTAAACTTGAGCACTAGAATTCTGTCTTGACCAAGTTTGATCAACCGAATCCCTAACGGATAACGGAAAGCTTCCCATCAGTAGACGTTAGGTTGCTCTCTAGAATTATCCAGTCAAACAATTGTAAGCCATTTGGTCGACCGAAAAGTGTTGGACCAGTTTTGGACTTTACTCCAACGGTCGCATTTGAATTTTACCTTAGAGCCCAATTGACTTGTCCGATTTCGGATGACTAAACTCCTATCAGTGAACCGATTCTTTATTGGCCTTCGGCGTGCAACGACTATTATGACATGACACATGACCATTGTATTGAACCAACTTTTGACTCATAATGGAAAGCACAAAATCCACGCTAACTTTGGTCATTCAAATAGTCTACGATCAACCAAACTTGTGTAATTAGAGCCCGACCTATTCTTACTATCCACCTTGGAAAGGGGAACCGAACGTAATTTGGTGAACAAAACTTAAATAAGTTGAAATTAGAAAAAGTTACTGGAAGTTGATGAACGGTGATCCGAACCATATTCAGTCAACTGAATGCTTCATTCTGCCCAATCCAGCTATCTTGTTCTGGACTACCATTCCTTAAACGGTCGACCAAACCTGCCTATAAATCTGCCAGAGCTTAAAACACATTCTTGCTTTTTGATTAGTAGCATGTCATACATTGCATTCATGTTATATATCCTTTATTTTATGTCTTACACTGTAGGAAAGTTGGACTACCACATCGACCCTAGCACGTCGGTCTTTACTAAACCGACATGGCAAAGAGTTTACCATGTTAGCTCTTAAATGACCGACGTGGAATGATATTTATGAAAGGAATGTGTTCTAAAAGTTTTACTTTTATGTCAATTATTATAAATTGGATGTGCAAACATTTTGTTCCTTGATTATGGTATTTCGTCTTTTGGAAGTGCTAAGGAGGAGGTGTTTGGTCCTTAACCGTAGAGCTCTAAAAGATAATGGTTTACATAAATCAAAAAGTTATTCACAATCATGCTAATTGACATGGAACATTAATTACCGAGATAAGATTGTCGTGTTGGTCATCGATGGTTGTAGCTCTACAAATAATTGACGACACGAGTATATAAAAGAGGAAAATATTACTTTTATATAGTGAATATACCTAACAAGTAAAACATTATGAAATTGTGTTTCTTGACATTAATGTTTTACTGTGTCTTGGATCCTAAGATATGAGACTTATATCTTTTCACTCAAAAAGTGCTTGGTTTGATTATTGTCAAAAGCTATCAATGAGTATACTGATAAAGGCAATAGTTGGTTGAACATGACTTATGTTAGAAAAGATAGCTAGTCAAACGATTACCATTGCCCCTCTTAATTCAGTGATGATATTAGTTGGCCCTTGATAAAGCAAAATTATAATGTGCACAATGTAACTTGAGTTAAGTTACATAGTTATAATTAGCTTAAAGAGATCAAGAAATGAATATAATACAAAGGTGACATTTCTACTTTGTATATATTCTTAATATCATGAGGCAATGGACGGACACAAGTGGTGCACTTATATCACTAAATGGATCGTGTTTAGTTCGAGTGGAACAAAGACATCTATGCTAATTGGGTAACTATAATATGTAGCTAGATACCGCTTATAGTTTGAGATATTAAGTGTTTAATATCACAGCCAATTTAGCTTAGATCATCCTATAGGTCACACCACAAAACTGGGAAACAAGAAGCTTGATTTTGAGTTCATAAGATGCGTTGGATTTAATGTGAAAATGGACACATGTGGTGAATTAATAAAATCAATATGTCATCAAAATTGACTAAATTATAATCAAGGATAAATTCATATGAGGTATATATATTATGGGGTGTAATAATTTAATATTACAAAAGATAATATATTACAAAAGATATGAATTTGCTAAAAAAAACAAAACATCAAATTTTGTTGGATATAAATCCAAAATTTGACAAAGACAAAATTGGGGTCAGCACGGTAAATTGTTTAGGGTTCGGTCGACTGAGGTGTCTTTGGAATGGTCCACCGAACAGGGAACGGATGACGCATTTGGTTGACCGAAATTGTCTGGAGTGCCTGGACAATTGGGATCGGTCAATCGGGCTTGAACGGTCAACCAAGAGAAAAATATCCAGGAGCTATCTTGGGATATTTTCGGTAGACCGAAAGTGACGAGGGCATCCGAAGAAATTCGCCAGGAGAAATGTTGGTGGGTAAACAGACGACCGGAGCGAGACGTGGATCATCTGAATTTTTCCAAAGAATTTTTCTCATGTATATTCGGTCGACCGTCTAGCTCATGGTCATCTGAACATGTGTTAAAACCGAATGGTTCAGTTGACCAAGAAGAATTCTCGGTTAACCGAACAACACGATTTTTGCCTGAATTATTAAGAGAATAATTAGATCATGGGTTGGATTAATTCCAGATTTGATCAAACATTTTTTAGGATGCTTATGTGGCAATTTGGGATTAATTTTAGGAGAGAAAAAGCAAGAGATCGTGACTAGAGAATAATTCTTGATATTGATGTTTTGGGAGCCTATAAAAGGACCCCTTATCCTACTTGTTTAATTACATGCAATATAATTTTCTCTCTAATTCCTTCCTTAATCACCACGAAATCTCTTAATAGTTTTAAGTTTTGGAGATAGAAATCTCAGGAGCTTAAAGAGGAGATATAATTTTCTCTCTAATTCTAAGCTTAATTAGAGATTGATTGGCTAGCTCCTTTCTCTCTAATCTTGTTTAGAGTTTGGTGAATACTTGGAGGCGAATCGGCGGGCGATTCAATGAGCAACGGAACACTGGATCTTCTGAAAGGTTTTAGAGAACCTTTGGGTATGATCCTCTCTCTTTTGTTTATTTTAATATATGTAGGAATGCATGATATTAGAATAAACATATACATGTACGTAAAATCAATGAAAATATGACATCCATCTTGTATGTTTGTATTAAAAAATTTAAAATATACACATACATAGGGACACGAAATCCTACAATTTATGCTACTCGAGTGTTTGTATGATGTGTTTCAGGGTTTAGACAATAAAGAAGAGAAAGGAAGAGAAAATGACATAAATGGACTGATTTGGATGGGTTTTGGACCTATTTGTAATACCTAAGCACTGGACTGAAAATGCAAAGGGACCAAGTGAAAACCCATAGGGACAAAAGTGTACAGAAATATATTGTGTCACGAAAGTCCGTGCTTGAGGAGTAAATCAACAATTAAAATCAAACTGGCTCGAGACAATGAACAAAGTAGAGGCTGATCAGGGCCATTTGATCCGCCAGTGGCAAATTTTGATTGACCATTGGTGGATCATTTTGCTCCATTTCAGCCACAATTTTGCCTGTGGGTTGGGTTGTCGGGTCAGAAAAATATACATCCAGATCTGATTTACAACTGTCTGATTATGCCCAGATTCATTCAAACCTTCTAATATTCTATAAATATACTGGTAATGCCTCCTTCCCTCTTCTTCCTCCTTCCCCCATTAGAGTAGGTTTTAATTTTCTATTTTAGTAGTGTAAGTTGGAGAGAAGCAAACTTTGTATTTTTATTTCTTAATCTAGTTAGTTCTTGTTCTTTACATTAATGTCATTACTTGATGCAATTTCTTTTCTGTTTGTCTTTTCTTAATCTTGTTTTCTTCATTTCCATTATGAGTTGATGTTGTTTTGATGATTTCTTTAGTTTAGAGATGAGTAGGGAGTAGTCCATCCCCATGGGGTGAAGAAGAAAGTGATGTGATTATGTGATGTATTAGGTGTGTGAGTTAATCCTAATCCTTTGAACCTTACATGATTTCCATAACCATTTAATGAGTTCACTCTTATCTTTGATGTGCTAATTCTCTTGAGTGATGCTTAGCACATGCTTAGATTAATAAGCCTATTTTATAGGGAATGATGAGCTGAGGATTAGGATGGAGTGGAAGGAGACATGGCATGTGGTGGCGTGTGCTCTTGTTGGCCTCATCTTAATTAATGTCTTGTATGTTTTAATGATTGTGTAAATCTTATTTCATGTGGAGACATCTTGGGGTTTGGTCTTTATGCATGAGCTCATTTAGCCTCATTTCAATTATTGTCTTTTATGTTTTAATGATAATGTTTTATCTTATTTCATGTGGAGGCAAAGTTGGATTTTGTTTTATGGATTTCATGTATTACTTGTTGTGATGAGCACAAATGAACACACACGCATACACATATCTTTGTATTCATATTCTTTCTCTACCCCTTATGGGGTTTAGTTTTATTATTTGTTTTCCGATTTCATGCGCATGGTAGTGTAATTCTGACATCATTCCTCTTTTCTTCCCCACTCGAGTATCATGAATCTGACTCGCACACGTTCCTTGTGGACCAATCCGTGCTTACCACCACTTCAACGCGGTCGTGCACTTATAGTATTATAATTTTCAATAACCTCTCTTTGGTCCAAAAATCTCTTCAACTCCCAAACGGCTAGAAGAGCTTGAAAACCTATAAATAAGGTCTCATATCTTTGTTTGGAACTCTTGAACACTCCATATCGATCAATACTTTAGTGCCAAAGTCTCTACTTCCTCAAGCTCTCATCTTCCTACACTCAAAGCCAAACTTCGCCACTTACATATCCATTCCAACCATATATCCAAGTGTACTCAAGTTTGAGTGTTTAGTTAGATTGTCATTGAACTTTCATATCTAAGAATCACCAAGTTGTAAAGCTTCGAGGAAGTGCCTCTTGGGTTGTGAGAGGATACACGAGCGAGGCGAGATTATTCACGGGACTCGTTGTTATAAAAGGCATTGATCTTGGCTCAGAACGAAGATCAGATAATTGAACCATAAGCGGGGCTCGGAGGATCGAACGGGGCTTGTGAGCAAGACTAGGATCAGGTGTGGTGCCAAACCTCTCTAAATCCGGAGTCCATTCTTGGTTTGCTTGTTCTTTCTTTGATCCCTCAATTATTGTTTTAATTCCTCATTTAGATCCGTAATAAGAGGGTCATTGATTAGTAGTTTATCATGCATCATATTCATGCTATATATCTTTATTTTACCCCAATATTGTGCTACTCGAGTTGTTGTTTGTAGTGTTTCAGTAGTTAGCTAATAAAAAGTGGAAGGGAGCAAAAAGGACCTAAATATAACAAGTATGGACTGGTTTGGAAGGTTCTAGACTTATTTGTAATGCACAAGGACTGGATTGCAAATCAGGAAGGACCCTAGTGCAAACCCGGAGGGACCTGATTGTGAAATTCAAAATATCGTGACATATGACTTGAATCAGATCAGTATTTTGCCAATTAAACTTCAAGTTAATCGAGCCAGCAGACTAGGACTTCACCCCACGTGTCAATTGAAGCAATAAAGTAACACACAAAATTTCAACCCGATCATGCCTATTTGATCCGCCAGTGGCGGATTTCGATTTGCCAGTGGTGGATCAAAATGGTCCAAATGGGCTGAAATTTCAGTCGTCGGTCGGGTATTCGGTTTGGAGCATTCATGGACCATCAGATGTGATTTAGAGTCGTCCGATTATTTCTAGATGGATCCTAACCATGTATTAGTCTATATAAACCATTGTAATCTCTCCTCTACCTCTTCTTCCTCCTTCCCCCATTCGAGTAGGTTTTAGTTTCCTATTTTAGTAGTGTAATAAGGGGTTTGAAGGGGAGCAAACTTTGTCTTTTATTTTCTTAATCTAGTTTAGTTCTTGTTTATTGTGTTGATGTTTTCCATTGATACAATTTCTTTTATGTTGTTGTATGTTTAATGTAGTCTTTTACATTTCATTCATGGGTTTATGTTTTTTATGCTTTCTTTAGTGTATAGATGAGTAGAGAGTAGTCCATCCCCATTGGGAGTGGAGAAGAATGTGATTTGATTATGTGATGGATTAGTGTGTGTTAATCTTAATCATTTGAGGCTTACATAATTTCCATAACTATCTAATGGGACATCACTCTTATCTTTGATGTGCTAATGCTTTTGAATGAAGCTTAGCACATGCTTATATTAGTAGGCATATTTTATGGGGAATGATGAGGGTAGGATAAGGATGGAGTGGAAGAAGGAAACAAAACATGTCCATGCATGTGCTCATGTTGTCTTTATCTAAATTAATGTCTTGTATGTTTTAATGATTGTGATAAATCTTATTTCACGTGGAGATATAGTTGGATTTGAGCCATTTTGCATGTGAACATATTAGCTTCATTTCAGTTATTGCCTTGTATGTTTTAATGATAAGGTTTTATCTTATTTCATGTAGAGGCAAAGTTGGAATTGAGTTTTGTGAATTTCATGTATGACATATTTTGATGAGCATAATTGAACACACACACACAACACACATTTTTGTATTCACATTCTTTCTCTAGCCCCGAGGGGTTTAGTTTCATTGCTTATTTTCCGATTTCTTTTGCATTGTAGGGTAGTTTTGATCACATCTCTCTCTTCTTCTCCCCCACTCGAGTATTGCGAATCCGATTCGCGCATGCTCCTTGTGGATCGACCCGTGCTTGCCACCGCTTCAACGTGGACATGCACTTGCGGTTATTAAAATGATTCAATAAGTCATCGATCCTAAAGTAAGAGATGATTGATTTCCCATAAAGTAAGACACTTTACATGCAAAAATGGGACACACACCAGTGCCATGCGAGACACATTAGTCAAGCGGGACACATATTTGTTCCGGGTGGGACACACACCAGTTCTGCGGGTGACAGATGGGACACATCAGTCACGGGAGGGACACATTAGTTCTGCAAGAGACACACTTTATGCATCTTGGAATGTCAATAATCAATAATCACGTTACCAACGGATGCCTAGATATCACGCCATCAATTTTGGAAACCAAATTAAACACTTGATAAAAAGGCGGGAGTGGTGCAACTTGAAGGAATCATGTCCATCCACATCACCTAAGCGTCATAAACAGTGTGTTAAAAGGAATACACAAATTAAATAGTTGATTAAAGGCTCCACATACCAGTCCCACGCGGGACACACACCAGTTCCTCGCGGGACACACTAGTCCCACTAACGACACACAAGTCCCATATTGGACAGATGTGACACACCAATCCCGTGAGTGACCTACACCAGTCCCTCCATGTCAGGAGCGTCATAAAGGGTGTGTTATAAGGAGTCCATAAATCATTTTCCTATCAGGACATACCATGTCAAATTTTTTGTTTAAGTCTGACTGCCAAATTAGTCATTGACAAAGTAGTCATTGCCACAGATATATCACTTCTTGTACACTTGTCTATTTCCTTTCTAAACGTTTGAGGTCGGAAAGAAACAAAAACCCAATGTAGGCAGTCGACTGAATTCATTACGGTACGTCAAAATGTGCTACACGGACGACTGGACACATATTGGTCCACTGAAATCACTAACTAGAATCTCTTATTCGGACAAGAGAATTACATTTGGTCAATATAAGACAAAGAAAACTAATGTTTGGACTATTGTTAACTGTTAACACGCCTTTAATTTGGACACCCGTGTCTCCAACGAACCGTGTCATTTGAAGGACACCTGTTACTCTCGAAGGAAACTTATGTGTGCCTTAGTTTGCAAGTTGGAGACATTATTATATTTTTTGTGATAAGAAATTTCCAGAGACTTGAGTTCAAAGGATATATCATTGCTTTAAAGAACATACTCGTGGCCTTTATAGGGCAAGCATGTGGTTTAACTACCCTTTCGAGTTTTAAAGAACAGAAAATTGCTTTCAAGGATGTACGTATCCTTCATGTAGGATTTTGTGCCCCTATGTATGTGTATATTTTAAAATTTTAAAACATGCATACATGATCGATTTTCATATTTTCAATAATTTTATGTACATCGATTTAAATTTATTCTAATACCATATAATCAATATATGTTAAAACAATGATAAAAGGATCATACCCGAAGGTTCTCTAAAACCTTAATGAAGATCCAGAGTTGCTTTGCTCGTCAAATCGTTTACCGATTCGCCTCCAAGTGTTCACCAAACTCTAAACAAGATTAGATAGAAAGAGCTGGCCAATTCAATCTCTAAATCAAGGTTAGAATCTAGCTAATAACTCATTTATGCTCCCTGAGAATTTAATCTCCAAAAGCTAGAAATAATTATGGAATTTTCGAATGGATTAATATGGTGGTTAGGGAGAGAGAAATTTTTGCATTAATTAAAACAAGGAGGGAGAAGAGACCTATTTTAGGGTCTCCCAACACCCACATCATGGGCTAACCACTAACCCATGATCTCTTATTTTTTTCTCCCTAAAATCAATCACAATTTGCACATAATCATCCACATCCACATTTAAACATAATTGAATAATTTCAATACATCATTAATACTAATTCCTTATTAATTCTGGCAAAACCGTATTAACCGTTTTTTGCCTTTTACCAAATTTTGGATTTATATCCAACAAAATTTGATCTTTGGGCTTTTTAGCAAATTCATATATCATGTAATATATTATCATATGTAACGTCAACCATTACACCCCATTCTATGTATTTAGGTTACAAATGTAACTTGACACTTGAAATCTTTGATTCATTGCATTGCATGACACTAAGAAAACCTATAGAAGTCTCACATAACATTCCAATTATCTTTAAACTTCAATAGCAAATCATCGAAACACATTAGAAACCTAGAACAGGATTTCAGAACTCAACCGGTCGACCAGTAGAACCATTTGGTTCGACCGAAATTCTTCAGACTGTCCCAGAACGCCCTGTTATGTCCAAACGGTCGACCAAATTTCTCATCCCGTTCAACCGTTACATTCATCTATTTTGCCTATCTGAAAAAGGTTGACCGGCATACCTATTATGTTCGATCGTTTCACATTGTCAAGTAAGAGGAATTGTTTATCCGATACAAATCCACCAGCCTATCAGTTGTCGACACGTGTCCTGGTTAGTGAGACTTTCGGTCGACCGAAACTTAGCTTTTGTTTGACCGATGGCATTTCTGTATTCGTATTAAATATGACCGTTATACTTGTCGTATATTCCAACGGCCGTATACACATTTCTCACCTAACCCCTCTTTTGGATTTGGTCTTCCGGTCGACCGAAAGTTCCTTAACGGTCGACCGATTCTCGAAAACTTCCCATACCGGATTTTACTGGGAGTTTTTGGTCGAACCCCCAATTCATTTTGTTCGACCAATTGTCCTTGGCTTTATCCTGTCTGAAATCCAACACGTCAAACGGTCGCCGAAACTCTCTTCACGGTCGACCGATACTTGAAATCACCATCCTTGATTGCATCATCCATTTCAAGTGCTCAAGATTAGTTGCTGAAGCAAAGTCTTCAAGAGTTGTACTAAGCTTCCGGAGTGAAGCTCTTCTCGGATTGTGGGAAGGTGGTCCAAGCAAGGAGAGGGTGTTTGCAAAGCTTGTGGGGTAAAGGCATGATCTCAGCCCGCAACGGAGATCGTATTAGTAGAGGACGCGAAGTTGCTCAAGTAAGAGCAATTCGTAAGAGAGGACTAGGATCCGGTGGTTGGATCCAAACCTCTATACATCCGGTGTTGTGGTTTGTTGTTTTATTCTTCATATTAATTGTCTTAGCTTTTAATTTGGCATAGTTTGTTAAACTATATTAATTAGTCTATTCACCCCCCTTAGACTAACATTAGGGCCTAGTAAATCCTACATATACTATTTCACACGAAATCTGATACATCATATGAATATAAAATCAACCTTCTTGTTTCCCTTTTGTGGTGTGACCTATAGGAGGATCTAAGTCAATTGGCAATGATATTAAACACTTAATATCATAAACTATAAGTGGTATCTAGTTACACATTATAGCTACCCAATTAACATAGATGTCTTTGTTCACTCGAACTAAACACGGTCCATTTAGTGATGTAAGGACATCACTTGTGTCCATCCCTTGTCTCGTGATATTAAGAATATTATATAATGTGTTTAACCAACTATTGCATTTATCACTATACTCATTGATAGCTTTTGACAATAATCAAATTGAATATTCCTTATGTGAAAAGATATAAGTCTCATATCTTAGGATCCAAGACATAGTAAAACATTAATGACACAAAACACAATTCCAGAATGTTTTTACTTGCTAGGTCTATTCAATATATAAAAGTAATCTTTTCCTCTTTTATATACTTGTGTCGTCAAATATTTGTAGAGCTACAATAATCGATGACCAACACGACAATCTTATCTCGGTAATTAATGTTCCATGTTAATTACCATGGTTGTGAATAACTTTTGATTTATGTAAACGATTGACATCATATCATGCATATATTTGTGTCTTATATCCTTTATTTTTACCCTAAGAAATGCTACGTAACGAGTTTTATGTTTAAGTTTCAGGAATAAAACAAGTGAGAAGAAGATACACAAAAAGGACTTAAAAGCAAGGAAATGGACTGAGTTGCAAGTCTTATGGACTGAGGTGCAAGAGAGAAGGACCCGGATGTAAAACCAAAAGGACTAATGAGGAAATCAAGAAGTTTCACACCATTATGAGGAGTATTTTGTCAATCAGATCCGGGCCTAACCATCAAAAACCAAATCGGGTTCATTAAACATCAAGAAATTAAGCCAGAACCAAGCCACCAAAATCCAGACTCGATCATACACATATAGACCGCCAATTGGCAGTTCAAATGCCACATGCTTTGTTCGAGTGGTGTACTATGTTGTTTTATGTCCATTTATAGTCAATTAGTCCCATACTGGGGGATTGTCCCGGATTACCTTTTTCTATGCCTATAAATAGAACACTTCCTCTCCTTTTGTATTGACCCCATTGTTTGGTGGCATTCTCTCTACTTGGAGCAAAGCCTTGAAGAAGAATGCTACTTGTAATGTGAGTCATGTAAATAAAATAATTTTTCATAGTTTTGTTTTTAATGTTGTCTTTTTTTAATGCTTGCATGCTTAACTTAGTTTTGATTTCCTAATCTTAGTATAACTAGTTAGAATGCCTTTCTTCTTTAGTTTAATTACTAGCAAAATGTGTAGTGGAGGGTGGAGATGATGTACATATATGTTGTGAAGTTTGGATGTTTGATGAAATTTTGATTGTGTAGACTTGAATGTTTGTATGTTCATTGGGGGTGTTTTAATCATCTACATGTTGGGGGATTTTTTATGGGTTTTGCCACAACAATTAGACACTTCCTATGCTTAGTTTCCTCATGTTTATTGACTGAAATTTCCTGTTGAATATGCTACATGTTAGTTATGTGTTTGTATTTGTGGTTGCTTGCTTGATTGATTGAAGACATTTTGTTTTGATGGGTTTTGCCAAAAGATTTAGACACCTCCCATGCTTAGCTTTGTTCTTCACATGAGTTAGTGGGTTTTGATGAGTCTTGTCATATCGGTAGACACTTCTCATGCTTAGCCTAATCTTATGATAATCAAGTAGGAATTGCCGATATGTTGTGTGAATGGATTGATAAGTTTTGCCAAATCTTTATATACTTACTATGCATGAAGACACACACACGACACACACACATACATAGGGGTGAGCAAAATTCGGTTGGGTGCGGGTGTCCGGACCGAACTGAACTTTTTCGGTCCGGTCTTCGGTCAGGGAGACCACGGGAATTCGGTCTTCGGTCTGGTCCGGTTCGGTCCGGTCCGGTCAAAGACCGAAATTTTAAGTGTTAAATTCGGGTTTTGGACCGAACCGGACCGGACCGCACCGCACCGAATTTATTTGGTTCGGGCTTCGGTCAAGGCTTCCAAAAAATTCGGTCTTCGGTCCAGTCCGGTTCGGTCTGGTCCCGGACCGAAGCTCACCCCTACACATACATGCTTACATGCATCATTGATCACTTATTTTACTTCAAATGTGCACACACTCTACCCCTTAGGGGTATCCCTTACTGAATTTCATCTTCCTTTTGTTAGTTGTTTATCTTAGTTTTAGTAGTCTTGTGCTTTCATCTTTCTCCTTTGTTAGTTTCTAGTTTAGTGTATCTTAGGTTACCATAATCACATCTCTTCTCCCTTATTTGCCACTTGATTTCTGAAGAGCCAGAGTCGACACACCTCCTTGTGGATTCGACCCGTACTAGCCGCGTCTTCACCGACGTCGTGCACTTGCGGTATTAAAACAATTAAATAGTAAACTATTATCTTTTAGATCTCTACGCTTAAGGACCAAGAGTCTCTTCCTTAATACTTCCAAAAGACTAATACATTAATCAAGGAACAAAATGTTTGCACATCCAATTCATAATAATTGACATATAAAAGTAAACTTTTAGAACACATTCCCTTCACTTCAAAGGGCAAACTTGTGGTTTAAGGACCCGTTCGAGTTTTAAATTAACCTTTCAAGTCTCATTTTTTTCTCGAAAATCCTTTCAAATTTGGTGGCTTATTGCAGTGGTAGTCGTTACAAAGAGAGACAACCTTTCAGTTCACGGTATGCCAAGAGACTCAACCTTCCACAGTTCCATTCCTTCTCTAAAATCATTGGTTGTAGTGTATTCCACATATACTTCGTAAACCCTAAACCATTCCAACACAATTCCATCTACTACTACTTCAGTAAATAGATTGGCTTCCCACAAAATTCCATCTTCGAGTACTCTAGTAATGATGAGAATGTACCTGGTAGACCGATATGGGGAGGGTATCCCCTTTTTGATATACTAAGGGTCCCACGATTACCCTATCGCACTTGCAGGTGTGGTTCAAGGCCATAGAGCTGTGGTCTGCCACCTTCGACATTGTTAGACTCAAGCTCTACATCCGTCAGAGATGCCAACCATCTATTGTTGATACTTCGTCTGGAACGATGACACAGCAACACCACTGGTGGAGGGACCCGACCAAAGAGTAATATACCTAGGGTTGCGGGAAATGCTCTGGTCAATGGTGAAGTTGTGTCAGACAATAGAGGTGGAACACACTATTTTGTTGGCATTCAGGCAATGCCCGATTAGAAACCTCTCTCTTCCCCTTAATTTATTTAGGAGAGATTAGAGATTTTGTGTGTGTGTGTGTTTTGTGTATTTGTTCATATATTAAATATATGTAGTTCCATGTTTTGTTTGATGGATATCACTATCAATATGAATAATACAATTTCCCATTGAAACATATCGTTTCCTTGTGTTTTGTCATTCATGGAGAAATGAGATATTTTCCATCAATTTCCCTCTAGCATCCCGAACAACAAAAAATATTAACTACAAAAATAAGGATGTCATTTTAAGAAAATGTATGTCCCTTAAAGGACACAAGTCTATTCTTTAAAGCATGAAGTTATCAATGGAACTCGAATGTGTCCTTTAAATGTGTTCTTTAAAGCATGACTCTATTTTTTAAGTACACGAATGTCCTTTAAAATTATTGAATTTTTAACGAAGGTTTTGGATGTATGGAAATTTAATATTAAATAACACATAATTTTATTGGTTACTGGAGTAGTGTGAAGTTAATGTTACTGATGTTAATTGATAGTTAATAAACGTGTTGTTTGATTTGTTGAACAAAGGCAAAACATGGGATGCTATCCACGGAAGGTGATCACGAATCCAAACATCGCCATCGAAGCCACCTTGTCCGAACAATCTATTTTGGTTTCATGTTATGTACAATCGATACTAAAATTGGGACCCAAAGACACGGTGATTGCGCAACCATTGTTAAATTCGGAACACTTTACACTGCTGATCGTGGATTGAAGAACAAAAAGGATTAACCCAACAAAACAATATTTTGTGGTTAGTTGGAGGCCACGAGGAAGTAATGGGTGGCCACAAATTAATAAGCAACGCAGACTATGGCCGAATTCTGAAGATCCCACCTAAAAATGGACTAGGAGCTGACCTACGAAAGAGAAACATGTCAACACCAAGCACTGAACAACAATGATTGTGCAATGTTTGTCATGCACTGATTCAGATGCTTGATGTTGGATGTACATCCTGCTGCGGACATAGATGACAAATATCAACACTCGTCAAGGGTGAATTGAAGGTATTTGCTTAGCGACTCCAAATTCAAAGATCAGATGTTGTTAGCAGACTGACTGATTTAGGATATATTTCAACTCACAGCATAGAAAAAAACAAAACAACAATTTTTATTCGACGCTAATTAATTTGTATAGAAAAATTAGTTTACCCAATGTTGGTAAACTTTCTTATACAACACTAATTTTATTCAATTGCTGTAATTTTTAATGGTTTGAACAGTAAACTTATGTTTTTTTGTATCGGTATATGATTTCCTACTTATATACTAGTACACTTATTTACCTTGAGAAGGTCACCGTGTCCATAGGTTTGCCTTCGAAGGACATAGTACTTTGTAGCACGCAAATGTGTCCTTCGTGGGACAGATTTGTCATTCGAAGGACACGATCCTTTAAACATGTATGGTGTTCGAAGGACACTGACCTATGGAGCACGCACCTGTGTCCTTCAAGGGACACAAGTTTCCGTCAAAGGACACCGTCGTTTGGAGCACGCATAAGTGTCCTTCGACTGACAAGTTTGTCCTTCGAAGGACACGGTCCTTCGAAGGACACAGTCCTTTGCAGGACACAACCCTAGGAATCCATAGCTTTCCTTTTCCGTTCTTAACGTTTGAGCCTTGAGGTCAGAAAGAAACAAAAGGGCAAAAACCCATCATATGTTGTCTACAAAAAATTTGTCGGTTCACCGAAATGTGCTACACTGACCGAAAATATATCGGTCCACCGATTTCACTAACTAGAATCACCAGTTTGAAGTCTATAGTATCGAAATGCATTCAGTCAATATAAGTCAAATCCGACGTGATCCTTTTTTCGCATGTACTATGTTTTAATATGAAACATATAACATGCCAAATATTGTATTAACGACCGACGTAAGATGCCATTTTTATAAGAGATTATGGCGAGGTTGTGCTATAAAGGAATAGAGGACACACTCAATTTTAATGGATTGACTTGGGGTTTAAATGACATTTGATCTTTAAAGGACTCACGTGTCCTTCACAAGACATAAGTTGTCTTTGTTACGACATAATTTTTTTGGAAGGACGCATCGATGTTAAAGGACACAAGTATTCTTTAAAATAGGGGCATGCTATTTGAGGAGGCACTCAATTTTTTAAGGACATACTGGGAGTTTACAGGACATGTTCGTGACTTTAAAAGGACAACATTTGTAACTTGTAACATTGTTTCATTTTAAGTTTTAAGTTTTCATTGCCAGAAATTTTCATTTGTGGGCCAGGAATTTTCACCATTTGAACCGTCTAAATTGTGCCTCCAAGTTTCCTATTTTTCCCCAACCATTCCCGATCTGCCATAATCAATACTACTTCTTTATTTCGTATTGTCAGAAAAAATTATTTTCCAATAAACTAAAAAATTGAAAAGAAATGGAAATCATTTGTGGGTACTCGATCGAAGGATTTCAAAACAAAGCTGACATCCAATTTCATTTTTGGAAAGTATAAAGATGGAGATCCATGGAAAATTTACAATTTTGAATAACGCATCAATGTTCAGATTTTGTGAATATATCCGCTGAAAACCCTAAGGAGATACCACTCCTCCTCCATGGCGACAAGAAGGTTTAACGGCTTGTTGCACGTGCTAAGTGCAACCATGATTCTTACGAAAGTGAGTTAGGATTTCTCTGTTTTTCATATGTTTTCCTTTCCTTCATTTTCTCTTTCTTAGTTTTGCTCCGGACTAGCAAAATGAAAGTGTTGGGGTATTTGATTAGTAGCATATCATGCATCATATTCATGCTATATATCCTTTATTTTACCCCAATATTATGCTACTGGAGTTGTTGTTGTAGTGTTTCAGGTGTTAGGTAATAAAGAATAGAAAAAGGAACAAAAAAGACCTGAATGTAACAAGAATGGACTAAAATGAAGACTTTTGGACCCATTTGTAATGCACAATGACGAGATCGCAAATCAAGAAGGACCCAAGTGAGAATCCGGAGGGACCTGATTGTGAAATGTAAAGTATTGTGACACATGACTTGAACAAGATCCGTATTTTGCCAATTAAACTCAAATCGGTTCAAGATATTGAACCAGGATTTCACCCAACATGCAAAATAAAATATTGAAGCTCCTCAAAGAAATTAGGAGATCGGGCGGAAATGATTTGCCAGTGATGGATTTGCCACTTGCGGATCATTTTTCTCCAATTGATCCATAATTTATCCCGTGGCTAGGACTTGATTAATTGGGTGTAGCAGAGTATAAAGAAAATTATTACAGTCGTGGGATTGCTCCCAGATCCATCCAAACCCTTATTTCTTCTATAAATACATTTGTAAACCCTCATCTCCACCTCTTCTTCCTCCTTCTCCCATTAGAGTAGGTTTTAGTTTCTTGTTTTAGTAGTGTAATAAGGGGGGTGGAGAGGAGCAAACTTTGTCTTTTATTTTCTTAATATAGTTTAGTTCTTGTTTATTGTGTTGATGTTTTCTTTTGATGCAATTTCTTTTATGTTGTTGTTTATTTAATCTAGTCTTCTACATTTCTTTTATGGATTTATGTTCTTTTCATGCTTTCTTTGGTGTAGAGATGAGTAGGAAATAGTCCATACCCATGGGGGGTGGAGAAGAAGATGATTTAATCATGTGATGGATTAGTGTGTGTGTTAATCTTAATCATTTGAGCCTTACATGATTTCCATAATCATCTAATAGGATTTCACTCTTATCGTTGATGTGCTAATGCTCTTCAACGAAGCTTAGCACATGCTTAATTTAGTGGACCTATTTTATGGGGAATGATGAGGTTAGGATAAGGATGGAGTGGAAGAAGGAAACAAGGCATGTGCATGCATGCGCTAAAGTTGGTTTTATCCAAATTAATGTCTTTTATGTTTTAATGATTGTGATAAATCTTGTTTCATGTGGAGACATTGTTGGATTTGAGTCATTTTGCATGTGAACATATTAACTTCATTTCAATTATTGTCTTGTATGTTTTAATGATACGGTTTTATCTTATTTCATGTGGAGACAAAGTTAGAATTGAGTTTTATGGATTTCATGTATGACATGTTTTGATGAGCATATTTTTAAACACACACAACACACATTTTTATATTCACATTCTTTCTCTAACTCTCAAGGGGTTTAGTTTTATTGCTTATTTTCCGATTTCTTTTGCATTGTAGTGTAGTTTGCTAGACTAGACCTATAGTGACCTTAGGCTTGTTTGAGTCGTGTTTGCTAAACTAGACATCTAACATCACCCTCTACCCACTGTAGTTTAGGTATTCTTCCCTTCTCCTCTGAGTCATCTTCTTCTCACCTACTTCTACGTTCTAGTTTCCTCTCTTTTACACTCTTTGTTAGCGTTTTAGGGTCGAGTCGAGCACTTTTTGCGAGCTTGGCCTTGTGATGGTGAAGTGATCGACTCGAGAGTTCTTTGGCGAGATGGATGGTTACATGGGCGACCATCCATATTATTATTGGGACAATGACTATTTTCCCTGGTACTCCAGACCAATGCATCCTGGGGTGCCTCAGATAGACATATTGTAAGGTTGGTACAAACTTGATTGTGTGACTGAGTAGTCTTCAAATTGGGGTAATATGAGAGAGGCACCGACTGTTAGACTACCATCTAGTTACGTCGGATCATATGTTGGTCAAAAAACTGAGATACAACAAGAACCTTTGGCCTCTTTCATGCATGTGGTAGATGATATGAGTGCACTAGTAGCTCCAGTAGTTGTACCGTGTGACTATTGCGGGTTGAGTGGTCATGTTTTCGGGGAATGTCCTTATGTTCCCCCAGAGCCAGAGTATGATCACACATTTTCCGAAAATGCTCAATGTGATCCTTATGCATCCGCTACAACCCGAGAGGGATGGATTCGTGGGGAGACAATTCTTATTCAAATTCTTATACATCATTTCCACCCTAATATCCTCCTCCCGAATACCCAGAATTCTACCAACACCCTACTCCGAATCATTGCACTCATTCTCAGCCCATCAACACCCAACCCCAAAATTTCCCAAGCTCTGAGTTGAGCCTCACAATTGACCACATACCTGATTCCTTGAAACAAATTTTCCTTACATTCATGTAAACCACTCAACAGTCCATACAAAATATGACAATGCACGTGAGTCAAATGACGCAAGAATTACATGAACGTGAGGAGGGTAACTTTTCTTGTCAACATGAGGATTTATCTTCTGATATTGAACCACCACCACATCCACATATTCAAAGTACAATCTTTCAAAGTCAAACTCCTAGTAAGTCTGAGGGACTTGGGGTTTCAATTCACAATCACATGGTGGGGGATTCGATCCAAATTGAGAATAGCATGGACAAGTTTCATTATGAGTCGGCATAGGATTGTGCCTTACCTTTTATTCCTGTGGCCCTTGAGCCACATGATCTTGTTGTCGTGCCTCTTAAGAACTCACCTGTGATGGAGCAAGAGCTCCCTAGAACCCTTAATATCATACGACCTGACGAAAGTTTTCCTCTCACTATTGTTCCTGATCAACTTGAAAATGATGGGACATCAAACAACTACATTGCCAATGAGGGTATTGGGAGTTCCTTGGAGGATACCTTAGGTAAGAGACTCACTTTCTGTTCGCCTGGTGAGTCAAACATGCATAATGAGGTTCTTGACCTCATTCCGACCCACCAACCTGTTGGTTGGAGAGTTTGGATTGACGATCATAACTTCAGTACCACATGGGAGAAACACTTCTTCCGTTGCACAATATTTCCCAAGCTCATGAGAGGTCCGAGCTCTTTAAGTTTTATCCTTTGAATCAGACGCTTTTGCGTCCAATTCATGAACCTCTCCTTTCATTTTGTACTCTTTGTGAGGGGGCCGACACATGGGTATTTTGGCCCCACGTGGTGTCATGTTCCCATTCCAAGTGCATTGACCCACTTTTGAGGTTCTCATTGAATGTCTTTGACAAATGAAGATGAGAACTTAATTTTGTACATATTATATTTAAAAAAACAATAAAAAACTCAACCAGTGAGCATATATAATTGTGGGCTCCAGCCTTTGTGTATTTAGGCCTCATTTCTTTCATGTATTCGTCTCCCTTCTTAAGTATCTCACAGGTTTTGAGGAAAATTCGGGTTTATGTCCATCAACATGACCATTAAACTTTCATTGTGCTTCACGTTGGTGAGATCTTTTCTTTTTCATGCATAAACTCATGTAGTACCATGCTCACATTCATTGAGGACAATGCATGAAGTAAGTATAGGGGGTGTTTTACGTGTGTACATAGTCGAGTCTTTTCCTTTGATTTTGTTTTCTTTTGTGTGCATTGATAGGGTCATGTTAGTGTGTTGCATTTAATATCGATATATTTGATTGCCATGATCCTTGGGTGACTTGTCTTCTTTTGCTTGCCTAGTGCTTTAATATTTTCACATTTCTTTCAAAATCTTCATGTGTTGCGAAAGAAAATGTTTTGTGGGTTTTGCGTGTGGTTAGCATGTGCAAAACCGTTGAGAGGCAAAGTAAAAAGAAAGCTCCCAAAATTGTCTTGAACATGATGCATTAGGATATCTAGTACAGTGGTTTTAGGACTTATCTAGTCATTAGGATGCACCCCAGTTTTCCCTCGGGGGTGAGTAATCATAGGGTTTCAGTGCTCAAACATTTAAAGAAGTCCACCCTGAACCTAGTGAGTCAATAATTCATGTCAGTTAATATAAGGAAGTGCGGGTGGTAGGGATCGCCATATGTGGAGATTTGGGGAATGATGTATGTGATAGTGTAAGTCCTCATAGGCAATGATGCACGAAACCTGACCCTGGGAGAATCAAACACCAACTAGACAAAAATAAAACGAAAAAAGAGACCAAAATAAAAATAAAATAAAATAAAAATTGTAATGCAAATAAGAACCTTAATGGACTTTACACTTTGTATCACTTGAGAATGATAATGTTGTCCATGTCTCTCTTTTTTTGTGAAGAAAAATGGAGGCTTAGCCTCGAATTTATATTAATAAGTAAACTATGATTTACAACCTACAAAACTTTCAAATAACACCCGTGGGGCATGCTAACTACATGCCCAGCCTACAAACCCATGAGTAATGAAACTCATTACAACTATTCCCCTAACTTCTCTAGACACTATGACTTCTAACTCAATACTTCTTTGAAAGCTTGCATTGCTGCCAGGTCAGCTCCAAGAATGTCACAAGAATGGACTGAACTGAAGACTTCTAGACCTATTTGTAATGCACAAGGACTAGATCGCAAATCAGGAAGGACCCAAGTGAAAATCCGGAGGGACCTGATTGTGAAATGTAAAGTATTGTGAAACATGACTTGAACAAGATCAGTATTTCACCAATTAAACAATGGACCAGGGCTTCACCCAACGTTCAAAATATAACATTGAAGCTCCGAGAAGAAATTGGGACCGATCGGGCGCAACTGATCCGCCAGTGGCATATTTTGATCCACCACTGGTGGATCGTTTTGCCCCACTTGATCCATAATTTATCACGTGGCTCGGACATGATTAATTGGGTGCACCAGAGTATAAAGAAAGTTATTACAACCGTCAGATTGCTCCCAGATCCATCAAAACCCTTATTTCTTCTATATATACCTTTGTTAACCCTCATCTCCACCACTTCTTCCTCCTTTCCCCATTAGAGTAGGTTTTAGATTCCTGTTTTAGTAGTGTAATAAGGGATTGGAGAGGAGCAAACTTTGTCTTTTATTTTCGTAATCTTGTTTAGTTCTTGTTTATTATGTTGATGTTTTCCTTTGATGCAATTTATTTTATGTTGTTGTTTGTTTAATCTAGTCTTCTACATTTCTTCATGGGTTTATGTTCTTTTCATGCTTTCTTTAGTGTAGAGATGAGTAAAGAGTAGTCCATCCCCATGGGGGGTGGAGAAGAAGGTGATTTGATCATGAGATGGATTAGTGTCTGTTAATCTTAATGTTATGAGCCTTACATGATTTCCATAACCATCTAATGGCATTTCACTCTTATCTTTGATGTGCTAATGCTATTGAATGAATCTTAGCACATGCTTAGATTAGTGGGCTTATTTTATGGGGAATGATGAGGTTAGGATAATGATGGAGTGGAAGAAGGAAACAAGGCATTTGCATGCATGTGCTCATGTTGGCTTTATCCAAATTAATGTCTTGTATGTTTTAACGATTGTGATAAATCTTATTTCAAGTGGAGACATAGTTAGATTTGACTCATTTTGTATGTGAACATATTAGCTTCATTTCAATTATTGTCTTGTATGTTTTAATGATAAGGTTTTATGTTATTTCATGTGGAAGTAAAGCTGGAATTGAGTATTATGGATTTCATGTATAACATGTTTTGATGATCATATTTGAACACACACACAACACACATTTTTGTATTCACATTCTTTCTCTACCCGCTTAGGGGTTTAGTTTTATTGCTTATTTTCCGATTTCTTTTGCATTGTAGTGTAGTTTCGATCACATCTCTCTCTTCTTCTCCCCCACTCGAGTATCGTGAATCTGATTCACACGCGCTCCCTGTGGACCGACCAGTATTTGCCACCACTTCAATGCAGTCGTGCACTTGCGGTATTTGAACTTATTCAATCATGTTTTTGGCACCGTTGCGGGGGGAGCATCGTTTTCGTAGTCGAATTCACAATTTCGGTGGGGTTTTTCTTTTTTTCGTTTTCTTTTCTATTTTGGTGACTAGAAGGGGCCACAAGTGGACAAAGGGACCTAATGGAGCGTAGGAGCACTCTGGTGAAGTCTGTAGACCAGAATCCCTAGACAATCCGCCACTGGCGGCTCTGGTGAGCCACTTTTGATTTCTATTTTTATGGTAGCTTCCTTTGCCTATTTCAAGTTTTTTCCGGTCACTGTCGATGTCATGCATGCCCTGTTATAGTGTTTAAAATTAATTTTGCTTGCATGACCCCTTCTGAAGACAACTTGGACCATAAAACTCAAAGCAAAAGATTAGACTTCTTGTCATCTAGGTCATGCATCATTTGTAGACCTTGCATGCATTTGTATTTTCTTTTCATTACATTATTGTTCTCGATTGCTGGCGTGAGGTACGTGCGCCCGATCTCTCATTCACGCAAGTTTAGATCATGCATTAGTAAGTAAGGTGCATTGGAACAAGAGTGAGGTGAGTGCTTGTTTGGTGAGTTGCTTGCTAACTTAAGCTTTAGAAACATACTTAAGGGCACCACCTATAGTCTTCAAGATAAGGTGGGGGATTTCATCACCCCTTCCTCAGCCCCAAAAACCACACTCAAGTGAAGCCCTGAATCTAAAATAAAGTAGACATTGACCCGATGACTCGGGCACATTAGGAGAGTGATCCGGTCACGACCGTCATGACCTGATCGGCGTCACCCACTTTGTCGATAGTAGGAGAGACGAGATCTCTGGATTTTGGCTCACTTCTGGGCTTTGAGTTGGTTCTCTACTTCATTCTTGAATTCCTTGAACTTGTCAAAGGATTCACTCTTAATTCTATATTAGATAAATATAGTCATAACGACTATAGTCATCCGTGAACGTAATGAAGTACTTAAAACCGTCTCTTGCACTTGTACTCATTCGACCACATACATCAGAATGTATCAAATCCAACAAGTTACTTGCTCTCGGACCTTTCTTCTTGAAAGTCCTCTTGGTCATTTTACCTATAAGGCACGGTTCGCACGTCTCCAATGATTTAAAATCAAGTTGACCAAGATGGTTGTCTTCTTGCAATTTCTTGATGTGTTTTTCATTTATGTGACCAAGACGATATTGCCACAAGAATGTATCATTCACATGAGTAGTTTTAAGCCTTTTGTTATTGATATTTAAAATTTGTCTATTACTCAATTCAAGCAAATAAAGACCATTCCTTACGAATGCATTTGCATAGAAAATTCCATTCTTCGATATAGACAAGCAATAGTTTGAAATATTTATATTAAAATTATCAATATCCAAACATGATACAAAAATAATATTCTTGCTAATTGAAGGCACATAATAGACGTTCTTTAATCATAAATTTAAACCACTGGTAATTGAAGCTCCACGGAACCTTGTGCAATCGCAGCAACGCTTGCACCATTTCCAACCTTCAAAATCATCTCGTTCTTGATGAGTTCTTTCCTATCCTTTAGTAGCTGCACATTAGAAATTATGTGAGCACAAGATCTGGTACCAATTACCCAATCATGGATAGAGGTGACCAAATTTATTTCAATAACAAATATACCTTTGGCCTTTATGCGGCGTTTTCGCTCAATCACCCCGTTGTCAAGATCCTCCTTGTACTTGAGGGAATTCGGGCAGATGTGTTATTTTCCACCGCAGTGGTAACACTCCATATTAGGAGTCAGAGTTTCGAAGAATTCCCGCTTGAGGTACTCGCATGAGCCCCTCCTACTCCATTCCCTTTTAACACTTTGGCCAATTTGGTTTTACCTTTACCTTTGGTGATCTTCCTGCTCCCTCCATGGATGGCTAGGACGTGCTTGTCGCGACCCTTGCCCATGTCAACTTCAGCTTTTGAGAGTGTTGTGAAACTCCTCAAGACTCACCCATTTCTCATGCACATGATAGTGCATAATGAAGTCCTTGTAGGACGGCGCTAGAGAGTCAAGAATCAATCTTTCGCAATGTCATCGGGCATCGGGGAAGAGAGCTTTGACAACTTCTCAAAGTATCATTGCATAGTGAGAAAATGCATAGATACTGATGTTCCCTCCGTCATGTGGCACATTGTGAGTGTGATAGTGGTCTTATTTCTAGCACTATCCATGAACATCTTTGTTAAAACTTTCATGGTCTTCTTGGGTTTTGAATCCAAGTATTTCGCTTGAAGCGAGTCACCCATTGTTTATCCAATTTCTAAGAATTTTTTAAGGAAAGATAAACATATGTCTTTCATTTTGTCGATTTCTTATAAAATAATCATTTAATAAAAACATTTTTTTTTATATTTTAGACATGAGTACAAATCTTAATTCTAACATTCACATGATGTGTTTCAAAACATTTAAAACTATCAAAAGAATTATTTAGAATTAAATCAACAAAACTGTCGGAAAACTCAAAAAGACATAAAACTCGAATTGTTTCGATTGGAGATTGCAAACTAAAATTAATTTTATAGTCTAATCATTGAAAATATGAACTAAATGCTATGATATGATTGTAGGGTTTCGTGCCCCTTTATATGTGTATATTTCAGAATTTTAATACATGCATAAATGATCGATTTTCATATTTTTAACAATTTCATGTGCATCAGTTTATATTTATTCTAATATCATATAATCAATATATGTTAAAACAAATATAAGAGGATCATACCCAAATGTTCTCTAAAACCTTTATGAAGATCCGGAGTTGCACCATTCATCAAATCGCTTGCATATTCGCCTCCAAGTGTTCAGCAAACTCTAAACAAGATTAGAGAGAAATGAGCTAGCTAATTCAATCTCTAAATCAAGGTTAGAATCTAGCTAATAACCCATTTATGTTCCTGAGAATTTAATCTCCAAAAGCTAGAAATAATTATGGAATTTTTGAATGGATTAACAGGGTGGTTAGGGAGAGAGAATTTTTTTGCATTAATTAAAACAAGGAAGGAGAGAAGACCTATTTATAAAGTCTCCCAACACCCACATCATGGGTTAACCAATAACACACGATCTCTTGTTTTTTTCTCCTTAAAAAATCACAATTTGACACATAATCATCCACATCCACATTTAACTATAATTGAATAATTCCAATACACGATTAATACTAATTCCTTATTAATTCGGGCAAAACCGTATTAACCGTTTTTTGTCTTTTACCAAATTTTGGATTTATATCCAACAAAATTTGATCTTTGGAGTTTTTAGCAAATTCATATATCATGTAATATATTATAATATGTAATGTCAACCATTACACCTCATAATACATACACTCGAACTTATAAATGATTCTAACTATGTCATTTTCATGACACATTGATTTTATCGATTCACCACATGTATACTATTTCATACGAAATCCGATACATCATATGAATATAAAATCAACCTTCTTGTTTTCCCAATGTTGTAGTGTAACCTATAGGAGGATCTAAGTCAATTAACAATGATATTAAACACTTAATATCATAAACTATAAGCGGTATCTAGCTACACATTATAGTTACCCAATTAACATAGATATTTTTGTTCACTCGAACTAAACACGATCCATTTAGTGATGTAAGGACATCACTTGTGTCCATCCCTTACCTCATGATATTAAGAATATTATATAAAGTAGAAATGTGTCACTTTTGTATTTTATATTCATTTCTTGATCTCTTAAGCTAATTATAAATATGTAACTTCACATAAGTCACATTGTGCACATTATAATTTTGTTTTATCAATAGACCCAGTAATATCATCACTCAGGTAAAGATGAGCAACGATAATCTTTTGACAAACTATCTTTTCCAGCATAAGTCATGTTTAACCAACTATTGCATTTATCATTATACTCATTGATAACTTTTGACAATAATCAAATTGAACATTCATTATGTGAAAAGATATGTTTCATATCTTAGGATCCAAGACATAGTAAACATTAATGACACAAAACACAATTTCATAATGTTTTACTTGCTAAGTTTATTCAATATATAAAAGTAATATTTTCCTCTTTTATATACTTGTGTCGTCAAATATTTGTAGAGCTATATAACCAACACATCAATCTTATCTCGGTAATTAATGTACCATGTGTAATTACCATGATTGTGAATAACTTTCGATTTATGTACACCATTATCTTTTAGATCTCTACTGTTAAGGACTAAGAGTCTATTCCTTAACACTTCCAAAAGACGAATACATTAATCAAAGAACAAAATATTTGCACATGTAATTCATAATAATTGGCATATAAAAGTAAACTTTTAGAACACATTCCCTTCATCAATTGCTCAGATGCGAGCCAATTTCACGCGTCTACTTAAGTCCGAATTAATTCTTCACATGAGGTGTGTCATGGATAGTCATTTGAGTCTGTGCCCAAATCTAATTGCCGAAAATACTCCTCATGATGGTGTAGACTATTTGATCCCTCCATGCTTACGTCCATGTCATTCCCTCTTGCTGATAAGTCGTTTCTTCTCACGTTTGTCCCTTTTCTTTTTCCTTCTCTTCTTTATTACCTAATACCTGAAATATAACAACAAACACTCGAGTAACACAATATTGGGGTAAAATAGAGAATATATAGCATGAGTACAATGTATAATATGCTACTAATCAATGATTTAGTTTAACCTATCATTAATCATGTATTTGTCAAATATAAGTCTCACACATGCATACATCACATACCATGTTAAGTTTAAGGATTGAATAATGGAGAGTTCAATTCACACATGCAAAAAGGATTAAGAAATGAAGGCTAATCGGTTTTAATTTTTACTTTCTTGAGTCCTTAGAAATATTATAAACTTGAGCACCATATTTGATTTTTCTCCACACGTTCATTCTAGGATACATCTAGAAATCACACACAAAATTTCACATTGTTTGAACTTCAATTGATCACCCAAACATAGCCCGAAAAACCACCAAAAATCCAACTTCAACAATGTTTGAGCCAATGGTCGACCGCCAATTGGCTCCATTACAGAAACAACTTTCTTGGTTGAACAATCGATGGTTCATGGTTTTCAAATTTTCTTTAAAAGCAAATTTGTAGTCGTTTCCCTTGACAACTATTTTGAAAGTCGTGCTCATACCAAATTGCACCATCATACCTTTGGTCAACTATTTCACCGTGAAAGTTCAAACAACTCGAAACTCAATTTGGTCTGTTCCGGTCTTGTCTAATCTTTCGATCGTCTAGTCTAAAATGGTCGATCCATTCCACAATTCACAACATTCACAACATTCAACTACACTTTGGACCCTATTCTGTTGACTGTTTCTTTGTAACAGTCAATCCATTGAAGTTTTAGAATGTTCACTCTAGTTTGCATGGCACAATCAACCATTTGTTGAATTAGATCGACCGGTGACTTAAGTTTTTATTTCAACGGACGAACGAACGAATGACGGCAACGATCGATCATTTCGAGCTCCAACTGGCTGCTTGTCAATTGCTTCACCACGTATCTTGTCTTTAGCCCAATGACTTTATTATCTCTTGGGCTATACATATGAGTTTTCCAAACCCTAATTGATACCCTTCTAGCAATCCAAAGCACTCACTTATTTTTCCTAACTGGTAGTGGATTCAACATATACAACGAAACCCAAATGTGGTGCAACTCAATTTGTTTAAATTGCGTAGACTTTTAGTTTAATGGTTCAAATATGATACATTCTGTACCATTGAAGTCAACCTCCAGTTGGGGACATTAATTATTTCATGTTGTGTACATTAGTTACTTAACATGTAAATGCATACGCTGGTAACAATATAATGAAAATGACATGATAATCTTGTTGGGTCTACATAGGTTTATGTGAAAGCAATTGCCTAAATATAATTTTATTTGTACGTGCATGATAGAACATACTAAACACGTGAACTCAATTGTGTCAAATTAACTATAATTTTAAAAGCGATAAATGTTATACACAAAACTTATAAAGTACGTCTTATTTATCTATTTGTGTGGGGAATGTATGTATTTCGCTCAATACTCACATGAACACATACATTTTTCACGTCTACATGTGTATGCAAACATAAACCGTAATTGCCACAAAATATGTGACAAACAAAAGACATCTACAACAAAATTGCATTGTAAGAGGTATTGTTGCACACTTGCACTATCTTGTCTTGCTAATCTTTTAAAAGACTACTAATATATTTAACGAGTAAATATTGAGAAATCTCTGAGAAAGTATCGATCAACAAAAAATTGAGGTGTCACAAAGAAGAATTTGAGTGCGGATACTAAAGTCTATGGATTATATTTCAAACTCACACAACTACTATTTTTTAACTTTTTATCACACGAAAAATCACAAAGCATGAGCAGTAATTTGTTGTGATCTATGAGTATAACATAAAGTTCGTTTCGACACTAGTTGTCTATGACAACAACAATATAATGTGTGAAGAAATTGTAATATTTGTCAAACGTCCTGTCACGTCAACTTCCAAATAATGCTAGCAACATGAGATAATGACAACTCAGATTTGCATAAAGTATAACAACCGGAAAAACTAACATGAGTTAATCGTCGCAACCAAAGGATCCATAAATGGACCCATTGTATGGATCCAAATCCTCCAACGTCGAAGTAAGGTTTGAACGAGCAGAGTAAGGTAAGATTTCGAGTGTTGAATATAAACGCACAATCTTACTAAGTGGGTGTTAGTGCCGCCAGAATCCGGGGAATCCGAGGGAAAGGAAAATGGATTCCGGTTGACTCCGAAAAAACGGGTTGTTTTTTGTGCACCGTGGGAAGGATTTCGTCGGATTCCGTAATAGGTATAAATTTTTCTTTGAGTTTTCCGTCACTTTGAGGTTGGAAAGCCACGGAAACCGACTTTTTTCGGTCGACCGTCAACCATTCGGTCCACCGAAACGATTTTAACGGACGACCAAACATATTTTGGTCCATCGAATTCGTAACTGGAATGACCCGTTCGGACGAACGATCTTGGTTCGGTTTTCCGTTTACGTTCACTTTGAGCAATCACTAGAAGTTTCATTTCGGTCGATCGAAACTAGTTCGGTCGTCCGTTTTCCTTATCAAAACTGTTGGAATTCTTACATTGTGCTTGGTTTTCGAGCGAGACCTCAGATCGACCTGTCGTAGTGGACATAAGAAGTATGAGCAAATCACTCAAAGAGAAACTGTTTTCTACTTTCCGACACATGCACAAACAACAGAATTCAGTCAAAGGGAAACTATTTTCCACTGGATTCTGTTTTTCTCTGCTTTCCAATTGACTCTGGAAATCACTTTCCGAAGCTTTCCGCGCCACTAACACGCCATAAATACCAAAATAGAAATAATTTAACATCACCGTAACATTCTCAAGGCGAGCTTGAACTTTTTTGAGCTCCAGTTGGATCGTTTAGCTATCCAAGTCGAGTGTCTATTTGTCTGTCATCCGTTTTGGACCGAAACGAGACTTGGTCTCTTTTTAAAGCCGAACTCAAAGTCAAATTTCAAATTGAAACCGAGTCTAGATTTGAAGCCCAAACGGGCCGATAACCATACATCCAACCAACCATACGTACTTGGAGTTGGAAGTTGGAACCAAACCAAACCACCCTTCCCTAAACAAACAAACAAACTCTCCTTTCTCTCGACTTCCGTATTCTCTCAGGTCTTCTCACGTCACACTCAATCTTCTCCTCCTCATCTTCTCCAAAACCCTAGAAAAAAAAATCCCAAATCCAAATCCCAATCGGCCATGTCCGGCGCCGTCAGATCCACCCTCACGCTCCGCCGCGCGACGGCGATCCGCTCCTCCCACCTCACTTTCTGGTTCGGGGACCTCCTTTCCCGCCGCGCCAAACCCTTCCACCAGCTCGCCGGCGACCCGCCCGAGATCTGGCAGCACCCGCCTGGGGAGTCGGGGATCGCCGTGCACCCCGTGGGGTCGCTCGGGAGGATTAACGTGATTAGGGTTGGGGGAGGGGGGAGTGGGGGTGGTGGGGGAGGTGGGGGAGGGGAGGTTGGGAAGGAAGGGGGTGTTGGTGGGGCGAATCTCGGGAATGAGTTCCCGACGCCGAAGGAGATTTGTAGGGGGTTGGATAAGTTCGTGATCGGGCAGGGGAGAGCGAAGAAGGTAGTTTGCAGTTTCGTTTTTCGTTTCGAGGTTGTTGTGTTCGGAATCCATGGGCTGTTGATTTGTGATTGCTGTTTCTTTCGGAAATTCGCAAATGGAAAGAGATTTCTGGACATGCCTCTCTGTAATTGAACTTAATCACTAGAAAAACATGGATTGAACGCTGGCTTTGGAAACTTTAGGATTTGGATGGTGGAACTGGCTCCTAGATGGTTGTCTTAATTGAATAGATTAAGCTTGTAGAAAGGTTTGGCGACTAGTTGGACTAATTGGCAGACTTGTCAAACTAATCAGTGAACTAATTGGACTAATGGGCGGAGTATTTGGCCGTCGTTTCCAACCTGAGTAGCCCAACTAATTGGGCTAATCAGCCCGATTGGTTGTCTAATCGCTAAGTAGTAAATTCAGAGCCATGAACGGACTACTGTCTACTGTTAGGCTAGCCGACTTTAATTCTTGAATCTTGAAGTCTACATATAAATGGTTTTGATTTGTCTTGACATTTGAATGTTTAATCTCTCGGGTTACAGCATTAGTATTCTATTTCATTGAATATACCATTAGCTCTTTTTTTTAAAATGATAACATATTCCATTTCGTACTGAAAACAAATGATGTACCTACAAACACTTTTCAACTATCAGCTTTTTGTAGGCTAGATTGCTCTAGCATTTGAGCATACTATTCCTTTTCTATGTAAGGCTTGCTTCAATTTTAAATAAACAATTAGTACTGACTTCATGCAGACCGTTAAACATATTTTTTCAGTGAGTTATGAATATAAAGGAGTTGGGGGTGATTGGTTTTACTTGAAAGAAGTTTTTGTTTTATGGTCATGATGATGGTGTTTGAAGTAACTGTTTGCATTTATAATTTTCTTTTCAATATGTTTCTCTTACGAGCTGTGCTTTTATGGCTTCTTTCTCTGTTTTAGGTACTCGCGGTGGCTGTTTATAATCATTACAAAAGAATTTATCATGATTCCTCGCCAAAATGGTTAGTTTTTCTGTTCTCTTTGGGTCTCTGGAGGTTTTGGCTACTTCGCTTCCTTTTTCCCTGCAACATTCAAGGGGCACAGTGTTCAGGCGGGCGGTCGCCTGGGCGACCACCCGCCTGTCGCCCAGTAGGCTGGGCGACCAGGCGAGTCGCCTGGGCGAGGCGACCAAGTGAGTAGCCTGATCGCCTCGCCTAGTTGCCTAGGCGACCCTTTTTAATATATTTTTATTTTTTTTACTTTTTAATTTTTTTTAACCTCCCGCCGCTACTTATTCCTATAAATACACATTTCCACTCATTTTATGAACCCTAAACATGTAAGCTTTGTTTTTTTTGTTTTTTATACATTTTTTCTGATTTGTTTTCTAATTTTTTCAATTTAAACAAAATTAAAAATATTTAATTTTAAAAAAAGGTCGCCCACCGCCCAAACGCCTAGGTGATCGCCTAGGCACATCCTGAACATTGTAGGGGCATTTCAACTAACTTTGCTTATATTATATCTTAGGTCAGCAACAGATTCTGCCAGTGGTTGTGTTAGCTCAGTTGACACTGAGGGTGTGGAGCTTGAGAAAAGTAATGTTCTTCTGATGGGTCCAACAGGCTCCGGTAATGTGATCTCCGTTAGCATAAATGAACCGTTCAACTTCAGATACACATTTGGAAACGAAATTATTCTATTGTCTTGTCTCCAAATCCTACTTCGACACATGTTTTTCTGCTAAATTGATTGGTGAATGTGAAGAATTATTTTTTAAGTTGTGATGGACAGATGTGCTTGTTTGTTCAAATCCACTGTATGAATTAGAAATTTGTTGTTATTAGTGTTCTAAGGGCCATTTCATGTTCATCTGTCAAATTTTAGATTCTTCCAACTATCATTATAGTAATATTATAATTCGGACATTCTTACTTTTCCTTTGAATAACACACAACACAAATATTTATTTATTTATAGATTTTATAGGTTTGTACATTTTTTTCTTGCTGAGTGAATTTAACTAATTATTGCCTGCAGGATGACAAGTGAATGGTAATCGTTATTCTTATAATTACTTATGCACTTCTACTCTTTCCTCAAGGACAGGGAAGACATTGTTGGCCAAAACTTTAGCACGTTTGGTGAATGTACCTTTCGTCATTGCTGATGCTACAACTCTGACTCAGGCAAGTTAACTCCGGCTTGGATTTAGGCACACCTCCTAAAATATTAAAATATTTCTATAAAAAAGTGTTTTCCAACTTTGTACTAGTAATTTTAGTTTTAGAATTTGGAGTAATTATTTTCTTTGGTTTTACTTTACAGGCAGGATATGTTGGGGAAGATGTCGAATCAATATTATACAAGCTTTTGACGGTACTCTTTTATGAGTTATAACTTCAAATGCAGTTTAGATTTTTTATTTTTTTAACTCTTTTGGTACCTAGTAGTTATCGTTTAGTTTAAGTTTTATGATTTTGGAGATACGTTCACTAAAGTATAGAATTTATTTTAGTTTAATCTAATGGTAAAGATGTCAAAACTGGCTATTCTGGAATTATGAAAATGCACCATTTTCAGTTGACATGCTAGTGAGAAATGTTCGATTCTAGCCTACCTACCTAGGAGTGCTAGCATGACTCTTCGTATGTCATTCTAATTCATGTAATCAATAATTTGTTCTTTAAGTTTAGGATTTGTTTTACCATATTTTAATTAGATTAAATGTGTTGCATCTCTTGTCTATATTTTTTTATGTTTGGCGAATTCGATTTGTTCATAAAAATACTTAATTACATGCAAATTGATGTTCAGGTTGTGCACAAAGCACAATGCAGATTTTGAGAACCACACCTTTAAATCTGTTATGCATATCTCACCTCATCTGCTTATGTCATTGCACAAGTTTTTTGAACATTTTTCTAAAATAAATAATTTGGGGTAAAATGTATACAACTCTAAAAATTGTTGTTAATGTTGTACATGTGCATCACAAAATAAACCTTAAGACTGCCTAACTAGTTTTGCTGCTGCATTTCTCTTTGAGATGGCATCACCCTTCACCATTGTTATCATCAGGAGCTTTAGTCCTTCACTGACAAAGATTAGATCTCTCTGTGAGAATAAGCATAGGGACTAGGGACAAAGAGTATTTACAGGGCCAAAAGCCTTTTGAAAAGAAAATATACTGGCCTTGAATGGTTACACTTTATAGGACTATATATTTCCTTTCTGTTTCATATCATTAAAAAATAGTTACATTTCGCATACAAGTGTTGAAGGCATGACCTGCACGAAGCAATTACAATTATTACATAGTTACCACGTACATAGTTACCATGTGAGCATATAATCCCACAACTTACTGTCTGGACGAGCAGTGGTCTTATGCAACCTCAACTCAAGTTACCGCTGACCACCAATATGATCAGTTGAACAATGGCTCTAAGCAAGGTCTGAGTCCTATTCTTAGCTGTTCTCAGGTTGCTATTACACTAGCAGCTATCACATCGCATTAATGTGTAAAGGATGTGGTGTCTAAAGATGGTAGAGGTACTCCACCAAAGAACTGTAATGAAAACTGAAGATGCCTTCTATACCTGAATGGATAATGTTCCTCTTGTTATAACTTTTCTTGAATGACAACATCTGCTTTGGAGATTGAGAACTTGAGAATCTCTAATGAGAGAGAATGTTCAAAATATAAGGGATTAGAGTTTTGAGTGGTTTGAATATGCTGGGGATGCTTTATACGGATAATTTTGTTAATTTGTTTTGCCACAAATGTTCCTTCTAATGGTTAAACACAAGGTTTTCAGAACCGAACCGGACGTCGAACCGGCAACGGCAAAGGTTCAGAGGTTTGACCGGGGTCAGACCGAATCGAACCAGTTGAACCGGTGATGTCAGCATGACGTCATATATACATATTATATATAAAAGTCTTATTTATTAAGACAAAATCTTCAAAACATCTGCAATAATAACATTCATAGGGTGTTTTTAAAAAAACCCACAAATAAAACAAACCTACACACCTCCACCCACCAATCCACTCACCACCCAACAAAAACCATCTCTCTTCCCCTCCAACACCTCCCTCCTCTCCTCTCCTCACCTCTCCCCATCCTACTCCCATCTCTCTTCCCCTCCAACACCTTCTCTCCTCTCTCCTTCCCTTCCTCCAACACCAGATCCAACGTCTTCTCCACTCTCTCTCTCTCTCTCTCTCTCTCTCTCCGGTTTTTCAGCGTTGTCGCAGTCTTGGCCGGTGACGACGGGAGTCTTCATCGGAGGTGGCCGGAGGTTAAGGGTCGGGTGTTTTTTTTCCAGATCTGAGTTGCCCGATTACCCGATTGCCCAGAACCGCCGGTCCGACCTCACGGTTGAACCGGTCCGACCGGTTGAACCTCCGGTTCATCACGGCTTGCTTGCAATCCGGTTTTTGCAACCTTAGCGGACCGGACAGGCCACCGGTTCATGGTTGAACCGGTCCGACTGGCCGGTCCGGTCCGGTTTTCAAAACAGTGGTTAAACATCGGCTGATATTTTGGGGGCTCTTATAACAAGTTCATGACCAAAATGTATACTTTGAGGAAATATGCAGTTTGCATCATACTAGTGTACTAATCAAATGAAATTTGAGGTGCATACTTTGGATCTTTTATATTCACTTCTGTCAAAGGACAATCACTCCTTAGCGATGTAGAAAGGAGATCAAGTCGATCAAGATTGCCATCCTCATAATAGCTTTTGCTTTACTGCAAAGACTTCTACAGAACTTCTGACATCAAGAAATGGTCTTTCTAGGTTGCTGACTTTAATGTGGCTGCTGCGCAGCAAGGCATAGTGTATATTGATGAAGTCGATAAAATCACGAAAAAGGTTTTCATGCTATATTCCAGTCAATACTTATTTCCGATAATTTAATCTTAATGTGCTGTCTGATCTCTGAAAGTTTTAATGTCCATATGTAGGCAGAGAGTCTAAATATTAGTAGAGATGTATCTGGAGAAGGTGTGCAGCAAGCATTGCTGAAAATGCTGGAAGGAACTGTAGGTCTTTGCATTCCTTGCTTGGAATTTCGCCACCATTTTAACATTTTTTCTCCATGTGAATTTTTTTTAATCTTTATTTCGAAATATGGTTTCTGGGTGTGAGTGAAGGCTGTTCTGTATCTTGTAACATTTTATGGCATGAGATGCATATCATCAGTCATCATGTGCCTCAAAAGTTTGTTTCCATGAACTTATACAAACTAAATTACATATGTAGTTTCAGTGGTGAAAATATTCTCTGAAGATCATGATTCTTGAAAATTGATGCATCACCCCATACTAAGTCATCATAGGTCACAGATTACTTTGTTGCCCATTGCTTTTCCTTGTTAGTAATGTAGCCCTCTACATTGGATCTGAAGATTAGAAGATGTTACCAGACTTTTTTGTAAATCGGATGTGCTACGGTGGAACTGAGGATTAGAAGATGTTACCAAACTTTTTTGTAAATCGGATGTGCTACATTGGAACTGAAGATTAGAAGATGTTACCAGATTTTTTTGTAAATCGGATGTGACTTGGCCCAATACCTTGTCTGATCAATTCGTTAAATATGGGTGTGAATGAAGATTTGATATTTCTCTAAGACATGACATGCTTTCTCATACTGCACTATCTCTTTTTATCTTTTTGGGGTGATATTTCAGCTCTATGTTATATGCCATTGCTTTGACAGGCATAAAGAAAATTTAATACCTTTCTAAATCTATATCCTTGCCATTTTCTGGTAGATTGTCAATGTACCGGAAAAGGGAGCTCGAAAGCATCCAAGAGGTGACAATATTCAGGTAATCTTGAAATGGTCTTTGACTTATTATATAAGTTATAAATTGTTCTATGTTACATGTCCAACTTTGATCCTGTGGAATAAAAGTTTGAAGGGCCGATTTGTTGCACACTTTTTGCTCCGAAGTAGACTGTTTATCCACTTGTAAATGATACTGAAAAAAATATCCACCAAACTCTGGCTGTCAGGATGGAGTAGTTGGTACTAACTAGTGAAGTGGGCTTAAAACAGAAAACCTTTTATCAATCAATTTCAATTTACAAGGTCACATTTTAACTGAAGCATATGATAACTTCTGATCTTATTGATACAACACTAGAACTCGTAGTTTTTAATTTTGTGCATTTTGGAATAGTTTAACATGTCTTCCATATATTTGATCATAAAATAATATTTTTCATGAAGTCATGATAAAGTGAGTTATATTCCAAAGTGATTAAATGAAAATTTACCATCTGTACTAAATGTTCCACTTCCACTGCAATCCCTGGGTTTTTTAGAGACCTTAAGCGAATTATCAGCTTCTTTCAAAACATTTAAGGTGATTTATTATCAATTTCATGTGAAAAGTTAATGCCTCTGGGCTCTGGTTATGATATTTTAGGAGTAGAATAATTTTATTTATACTTAAGTTCAATGCATCAGCTGTTGCTAACATTTTCTTAGGACATCCTGCAGTTTTTGACTTTCAACTGTTGCTAACATTTTCTCTTATTATTGTTAGTTTGTTCTTTAGTTAAATGTTTCAATTTGCAATGTTTGCTAAAATTTTCTTTTAAGCATTGCTGTTCTATACACTGAACCCATGTTATTCTTGTTGTTGTTGTATAGAACTGTTCTCCCTATTGACCTATGATTTTATCAACAGATCGATACCACGGATATTCTATTCATATGTGGAGGTGCTTTTATTGACCTCGAGAAAACAATCTCCGAAAGGTACCATTGGCAAAGATGTGGCAATTTTTTTTCCATGGAGTTGTAGTTCTAAGGAGATCTAATGCAGTTCATTTCAGGCGCCACGATTCTTCTATTGGTTTTGGAGCCCCTGTTCGTGCAAATATGAGGATTGCAAGTCCATCAAATGCCACTGTGGCGTCATCTTTGTTAGAAACAGTCAGAAAACTGATGTGTCCAGATAAATCTTAAATTGGAATTCCTACCTAAATTGGTGTATTGCTAACAGATTGTCTTTTTATAGGTTGAAAGTGGTGATCTAATTGCTTATGGTCTTATACCAGAATTTGTTGGAAGGTTTCCCATCCTTGTTAGTTTATCGGCTTTGAATGAGGATCAGCTAGTTCAGGTGCTCTGTTATTCTAGTCTGGTCATTCCTATTGCTTATTCATTTGAGGTTTGATTTTTAACGACGTTTTTCATGAACCGTCATTTACTATCTGTTTCTTCAGGTTCTCACGGAACCCAAGAATGCCTTAGGAAAGCAATACAAAAAGTTATTTCAAATGAATGACGTAAGTTTCTCTATCCATATGTTGTGATTGTCTGAAGATGATCTTTCTCTTTTGTTATGTAGAGCTGTGTGAAGTTATCTGATTGTTCAAGAGCAGTACATCTTAAAGTGTTATTTGTTTTTGTCCTGTTGTAGGTCAAGTTGCATTTCACAGAAACTTCGCTGAGAGTAATTGCGAAGAAAGCAATGGCCAAAAATACTGGTGCCCGTGGATTGCGATCATTACTTGAGAGTATTCTCACTGAGGCGATGTATGAGGTACATTATATTGCTTTACTATGATCATCCTTTTGACTTCATTTGTTTGGGGATTTTGGAACCTTTCAGTAAAGCACTTTTACAAATATGTGGGTCTGAATGTACTGCTAACAACCTGCTGAATTGTTACTCTTCTAGGAACATTGTAATTTTGTATTCCACGTGGCTACTGTTCTTGTGCAGTTAAAGCCTCTATCTTTTCAATTCTCGCTTCTTCAGATTATTTTTACAGAGCATGACGGATAACTGTTGGTTCCTGTGTGATGTACTGTCCAATCTTTCCTAATCCTGTGTGGTTTGGATACATTAAAGTGCCTAGTTCTACCCTGTTTACTTCTTTTTTGTGATCTTTAACCCTTCTATTCCTTTTTGTAGTAATTGTTTGTTTGCCCCTTTACAAACTGTGCAGATTCCTGACAGAAGAACAGGAAAAGAAAAAATAGATGCAGTTGTGGTTGACGAAGAATCAGTTGGATCTGTGAAATCGCATGGGTGCGGTGCTAAGATTTTGTACGGTGAAGGTGCATATGAACGCTATCTTTCTCATAAGATGAAAGAACCAACGGTATGTATTGGCAAATGTGGTCAAAGGTTCTCCCATTTTATGCTTGGTTTTCTTGTTAACATTGGTCAAATTTTGTCTATATCAATTGTATTCGTATTTCATTTTACATACATGTATTGCTCGGATGGTTTGTAACTTTAGTACACGAATAGGTTAAGCTTCATTCTTCTTCTTCTTGTGTGGTATATTTTACTTGTATGATAGCTCTCTTGATTAGAATGTGTTAACATGCCTCGTAAGATTCCTCAGCTCCATTACCTTTAATATTCATCAAGGGTTGGTTAATGCAGAATTTCGGCTCAGTAGATACGACTGATTTCTCTCATATATTACTGATATATTTCAGAAGTTGTTGATTCTTCAATATAATTTATATTTTCAAGGAATTACTTGGAGATTTTAATTAATTCACTAGTTTTCTTCTTAATCATATGCATTTAATCATGCAAAAGTATACGAGAGTTCTCATTGTTTACCATATAGACAATTATGATTTTGTGGTATTTCGACCATTCCAACAACTGAAGTATAAAATCTCTTGAGTGGCCAATTCATGTTATTTTGTTACAGGCAACTCAGGAGAGGCCTGATGGAGAAAGTGAAGTGGAATCTGTGTCTCCATCTAGAGTTGCGAGCATGTAAACTTTAGAACACAGTGCGTTGTACATGAGTAAGTTGCAGTTATTGTAATGTAGGTCTAGTCTGCTTTTGCTAATCGATCCAAAAGCATTCCCATATATATATATATATATATATATATATATATATATATATAAGTGATAGGCTAACGTATCATTATTACAATCCAATTTAATAGTTCCATCCTTATATGTGCTGTGTTGGTTTTCACAGTATGTGAAAGTGGATAATATTGTATTACTTCCAAGTACTGATGGACAATATGTACATAAATTTCAACTTGGCAAATGCTCCTAGTTAGATATCTTCTACATCATTAGGTTCTTACTGTCTGTTAGCTCTTGCAGCTAATCTTTTCTAGCTTCTAGAGTTTGATGGCTTAAGCATCTCGTAGGCGTTTTTATAGTTCCCTTTCTGTTGTAGTACATAATGTAATTTTACTGCCATTTAAAATTGACGTCTTCGAAATTGTGCTGGTATGCGCAGCCGGTTGCATTGTGATGTGCAAGTTTCGCAGGAATTTAGAAATTTAGATATGAATGCTATTTACAGATGGCAGTTACCATAATTGCATCACAATTCACAAGGCCAAACTATCTGTTTGATGTTATCGGCTATGGTGGTGTTGGTCAAAACTAAACATGTTGCTATGGGTTTTGGAAGTAGCTAATCTTGAGTCTTCTAACAAAAAATATTTGATGGAGCTTAACGTGCCTTTCTTGGTCGTGGATCACCAAAGAACTATCTCGCCCGTACATGCCCACTCGAGTCTCTACATTTCAACCTCAACTCCAACGGGTTACAAACCAATACGTCTGAAATCCCAATTGACCCTCTCCAAACCTTCCTTTCGCTTGCTCATGCCTTCGGGCCATGATCCATCAAGCCTAATCTTTTCCTAAACCCAACGAAACCCATCACCACTCTGCATGCCCAAGGTTTTTCTATCAACGGTAGAAGAAGCTTTTATCCCACCAAGCAGTAATTACACCTCACGACCTGGAAGATCGGGTGAGGTAGGACCAAAACGCGTTGTAGATAATTGAGGGTGACGTTGCCGACTGCCAGTCTAAGGATGACGGTGGCATCATGGAACCAGAATTTGGGTTGCAGGAGGGTGAGAAGCAAAACTTTGGGGTATTTGGACGACTAGGCTTGCCCCACTCAGAGTGGTTGCATTAGATTTTCACATTATTGGGTTATTTGCTTGGGTATATTTGCAAAGTATCTATATTGAACAAATGCACTTAAATTTACCGATTTTATTCTGGTATGCTTGTAAACTTCACAAATTGTCTTGGTGCACTTAGATCTGATGTTGTATATGTCGTTAGCCATTAAAATACGCCTCACAACCAAAACGAAAGTAAAAATAAATGGAAATAAAGTAGAAACACTTGACAATGTAGACACTCTAAATTCAAACCACGACGAAGAAGAATGGGAGAGAATGAGACTTACCACCTTCTAATTCCTACCATGTGTTATTCAGGAGTGCATCTTCACCACCAATGTAGCACTCACGACAATTGGAAGGGAGAAATTTGGTGGGGTCAACGATTTCCAAACTTGGAATCCTTAGGGTTTGAGTTTGGATTTGGGGGAAAAATAAATTTGGAAATAAGGTTAGGTCTACTTATTCCGTTGAGAAATCGATGACATAAATCTCTTATAACTTCTTTTAATTGTTTAAGGCCAAATATAATTAACTCATTAACCAACTAAACAACATTATTCCACTAAATGTCGTCACAATTATCTAACAAATACTAACGTCAGATGAGATCTACCTTCTGTCAAGTGCCCCAAGATAAGTTTTAAATTTTACAAGTGTACCAAAATAAAATCAGAAAAGTCAAGTGCATTGCTCTGATAAGTGGCGGAGCCACGTTATGGGCAGGTGGGGCACCTGCCCCACCCAGATTTCCCTAAAAAAATCCCAATTTTTTTAGTCAATCCTATATTTTTAAGTATAGTATCTTGAAGTTTGTGGTATAATTGTTTTACTGTTGTTTAATTTAGGATTTGAGAGAAGTTAAGATAATATTTTGACAAAAATTGATTTTAGAGTCAATTTGATTTAGATTGAGCACTTTGTAGTTTTTTTGAACAACTAAATTTGGAAGATTCTTTATAATTTTTTGGACTTGCATTGTTAGCGTAAGTTTGATAATTTTTTAGTTGAAAAATTAATATTGTATAGATTTTAGTTAGGTATTGTGGATGTTTAAGATTTGTTTTTTTTTATTATGATGTGCAATCTTATTTTTCTAGTAGAGTTATGTTTATTGACATATTATATCTCACTTTGACACTATCGAGTTCGTTAGTTGGCTGAAAATGGAATGAAAACTTAAAATAAACTAGCATTTATAGGAAACATATTCATCAAGGTCATTCTATACATAAGAATCGTAGAATGAATAATAAATCAAAAATTATTACAAAATTCTTTTATTATAATTTTATGTTATACTTATATACTATTTTGCTCCTTCTATTTGTCTAAATTTTTTCAATTTTAAACTTAAGAACGAACATAACCAATAAATCTTACGAAACCATATGTTTTGTGTTTGGATATTGGAATTTCAGTTGTAAGAATAAATCAATTTAACTGTCGTGTTTTATAGTTGTAAACTATTCTTTTGAATGTTTGAATTCTAATGTATTCATGTTTGGAAAAATATTAAAAATAGGAAGAATATTTTCATTTTTATTTATTTAATTAATTAATTTAAAATATCATCTCAAAGTTGTAAGTCCTACATAAAAAACTCGACCAATGGAAATACAATTTGCCCCACCCAGAAAAAAAATCTGGATCCGCCCCTGGCTCTGATATCAATACTTTGCAAATGCACCCAAGAAAATACCCAATTTTTTCATCCACCGGTCATTAATTGAGGAAGATCAATTTTGTTAGACTTTTAATATCACCGTTTTGCGTCAAGTTCTTTTTTTTCTATGCTTAAGGAGTTCCATTTTCTAAACTTCAAATTTTCCCTACTTAATTCCTTATATTTGATTCTGTCATTTCTCATAGTTGGATTGTCTCATTGTTGAATTCTCATCCACTTACCTACTATGAGTAGACATGTTTATCATGTTGTATTCATGTTTATTGTGTCCGACAGTTCTGTAGTTGTGTCAGGATTTTGTGTTATTGTGTTTAACACAATTTGAAGATGATCCATCATGTTTAGATTAAAAACAGTTAAATAACATGTTATATTAATAAATTTCTTTCTACGCAATATCTTAATTGACCATTATCAAGTGAAAAACAATTGATTACCTAACAAAAGATGTTATCATATCAGTTTCATGTAAAAAATAACATATCGTGTAATCGTGTCGTGTTTGTGTCAAATCGTGTTCTAATTATTTTATGTTTGTATATTCAGAAATCATCATAATAAAACATTCCAACCGTCAAAAAAAATTCATGTAAATCGTGTCTAAATCATGCCACCATATCTTGTCGTGTTAGAAATTCACATGCGTATGTGTGAGCTGATGAAATTGGACGAGGGATAAATTGAAAGTAAGCAAAACTTCAAAACTATTTTAGGGGTATCTTAATTTGACTGTTGCGAAAGTTGCAATCGTACCAATTACCTTCCCATATTGTTAGCTCTACAATTAAAAACGTCTATACAAGCAGTAATACTATTACATTTGAAGAAGAAGCATTTTATCTTTACCAATGCTAACTCCAATTAAATGGTTCTATTATGTTATACTTGCTTTTATTTTACAAATTTTAGTTTTTATTTATAGTAGTGGTTAGCTTAGAATCATTCCTTTTAGAGTAATGTAGATCGAATGGATTAGATTACAATTTTTCCTTCTACTTTCGTAGGCATTTTGAAATGATCCCTCATTTGTGTTAGACGAAAAGAGAAGTCAGTATCATGAAACTTCATAGTTTGAAAAACATACGATGCTTACGAAATTTCAAATTATGAAATGAATATATAGTTGTCTTGTTTGATGTCATTTATATATAGTCTAAAATTCATGACAAAGTGGAATTCGAGTTGTGAAAATTCAAAATCTGATTTTTGTGGGAGAAAATGTGAATAGAAATTATCACTGAGTACTAAATTGATTTGAAATTTAAATTAAATTTTTTAAGCATTTACTAGTAAGTTAAAAAACAAACATAATGTGCATTGGAATGTAACGTAGAATGAAGGTGGAGACAAAAAAATGATTTCATGGTTGGAGGAAGAAAATAGTGAAGAGATGAAGATACACAAATAGCAATGAAGAAGTGCTTGCATGGGTCGAAAAGAGTAAATGATTTTCCATAACATACTCTTCTTTTCATCCTCTTGTGTGATTCTTGTCATTAATCATGCAATAAATTCTTATCATTAACTCAGTAATCTCATGCAACATTTTCGGAAACAAAGATTCGTGTATTTAATCTCGGAAAAAAAATCCAACCAATAGTGTTACCAAAACAAATTCGTTGAAAGTTGTGCGGTGAAAATTAAAAAAAGAAAGATGAATCCTCAGATTATCAGAATGTTGTAAGTCTCTCTTAAATGCACCACGGATGCGTGCATTGGCTTAAGGGGTAGAGGGACTCCTCACTAACCATGATTTATTTTGGTGCAGTGGTCAAGTCTCAAGACCCCGGATCTTCAAAAATATGGTCCCGATGTGCAGAGGTGATAATTATTTGTTTTGGTTAGTCAAAATGAAAATTTTGTTTATTTCTATCTTTGTGTTTATTTTGTTACACAGTTAGTTAGCTAGTAAGTTAGTTAGTGATCCTAGTTGTAACATCCCGAAATAACGAAAATTTAAAATTTTAATTTATTAAGAGAATATCAGAATAAACTCATCAACTGGAATGTCACTCAAATAAATCAACAGTCGGTGCACCAATAATACAACAGAGTTTGTCAAAAGACGTGATTACTACAATACAATTAAAGGATAGGTAAAGCAATCACGACGACCTCGAAGGGTCCGATGAGGATCCTGACCCCAAAATGTGTGCGCCTGCTGTCACCACCCGACAAAACCTATTGCGGTCCTGAAACATGAATCAAACAACGATGCATGAGTTTCCCATTAGGAAACCCCGTATGCCAAGCTCACCTATATGCATGCAATGGTACGGTAAATGAACCTATCATACTAGTAGCATGTCATGTCATATCTGCAATGCATCAATCCCTCCGAGGGTAAACGAGACCTCAGTCCAATAACAACGACCCTCAACAGGGTCCACAAGGACATCAATCCAGCAACAACGAGTCTCCCTCGGAAACCTACCGTAGGCACATACAGTCTTACAGACAGCATGCGATGCGTCCCCCCACACGCGACTACACGAGCCTAAGGGATCGGTGAGGAGCGCCCGCACTTCCGCGCAAGGAACCATGTGGTCTACACCACCTTCGACGGAGCTGTAGCCCGGTCGGTCAACATCCCAGGATAGGTGCCAAATCGGGGATCATCGCTGGCACAACATTAGCGGCATCGCCGACACAACATCGGCGGTACAACATACGTCAGGCACAACATCGGACGACACAACCACAAGCCGGAACATCGTCGACATCATCATAGCCGGCAAAAACCTCGGTGGTACAACATACGTCCGGCACAACATCGGACGGGTCCAGACCGTAGTCTGCGGGGTCATCATGCTCCACGAGCCAAGTGTCAACACGCATTGGGATCCCCGATCCCTCAGGTTTGCTACTCACCAGAGAGTAAGACAACACGTCACACCACGTCCAATACGGAGGTGGCGCGACCCAAGTGTCCACACTCTTCCACACGATGGTCCCTGGGCGGCACGAGCACGTGCCCGCCGCCACCTCCCGGCTCACGCTCTAAGCGAGGATACGGGTTTCCGTGGACAGAGTTGACACGATCACAAGACCAGGAATTCAGTTCTGCACACAAACGGTCGACCGAAAGAGCCTAACCGGTCGACCGTCCCCAATAGGTTCGGTCGACCGAAAGTCTACAACGGTCGAACTATTATGCGCGTCACCTAAGTCCAAACGGTCGAACAGAAGTCTAAAACCGGTAGACCGAACACGAGGTCAAAATCCGGAGTTGGTGAAAATCAACAAGTCTATTCGGTCGACCGACTCAGGGGTCCCGGTCGACCGAAAACTACCAGGGTCATCCCAATAGTCTACGTCATATAACGGTCGAACGATATATCGAAAACGGTCAAACAACATGCATATTCATCAAGTACACTTAAGTTCCGGTCGACCCGAAAACAAGCCACGGTCGACCGAAAACCGACAGTAGGCCTCAAACTCACCAGCACATAAGCAACCGGTCGACCGCCACAAAGGCATCGTTCGACCGATGATGGTTAAAGTCGGGAAAAAAGGTAAAAACGGTCGACCGCCCGAAGGCACCGGTCGACCGTTGGTCGACAGCAACCTTGCGCCAGCCAAGGATCTTACGCCGTATCTCGTCGCCGGTGAGGTCTCCGACCTCCCACGACCGACCACTACATCCCACCAATGTGGGGAACAACAAAAACACACTAGAAGCCGGCATACCTCAAAGAGACGACGGAGCGCGCCGAAGATTCGCTCAACGTCGACGCCCGACGACACCCTCCGATCTCGCGCCTCACGCTCGCTGATGCATTGCATACATTGCATCATATGTCTTTCATTTAGATTAATTTTATATCAATAAATGCTACTAAGGTATGTGTTTAGTCTTATTTACATAATACAGGGACCTGAATGCAAATTACCCATATCCCGAGCATAAATGCGTGCAAGAGACTCATTTCTATCATAAAGACCAAGTCAAGATTATCGAGATTCAAATGGAAGTTCATCCAAACATAAAAGCATTCAAATACCTAATTACAAAAAAGACCAGGGACTTAAGCACAAAAGTAGTCAGGGACTTAATTGCAAAAGACGAGGACCCGACTGTAAATTACGAGTACCAAAAGATTATTTTGGAGAAGTTCTAGAGAAAAATCAATTTGGATCTCCAAATATATGAAGAAATTAACTCGGATCTCCAAAGATATGCAATAATAAATCCGGACGCGCAAATTGTTGGCTTTTTGGCCTTAATCTAGGTTTTGATGATTTAATTAACCTAATCTTAATTATGATGATTTAGAGTAGCACACATATTGCATTGCATATATATTGCATGTGCTAACCTCTACAGGTGATCAAGACTCATGGAAGGAAGGAAATCAAGTCAAGATTTGTAATAAAGCTAAATGAAGACTTGTAATCTTGATTTTATTTTGAGTCTTAGGAACATGTGTAAATTGAGCATACAAGAGTTAAAAACCAATCACATACACAATAGGTTCCTTATAGAAGTCACACACGAAATTTCACCTTATTTGGACTTCATTAGATCACCCAAACCCGTTCTCAGTTCGACCGGTTTATAACAGACTCTCCACAGTGATTTTACCGAACTCTACCGGTCGACCGGTTCTACCTTTTCGGTCGACCGATCCCGGATTTTAATATGACCGTTTTTCTTGTCGTATTCCTATAACGGTCGTATTCGTATAAAACAAAACTTAACCCCAAAATACATTCGGTAACCGGTCGAACGAAGACCTTGTTTCGGTCGACCGGTTGAACATATTTTCAGAAACCAAATTCCCTGCTATCGGTCGACACATTTCTCGTTCGACCGATTGACCTTTGTCTCAACCGAATCCCCTTCTCGGTCGACCGCCCCATACTTTGGTTCGACCGATTCACTTAAGTAGAGTTAAGTTCTAGCTCGTTTGTCCGACCGAATATTCTTTTGTTCGACCGTTCTCTTTGAAATCAAGTTAACGGTCGACCGGTTTACTAGTTTCGGTCGACCGGTTCTGGACAGATTTGCAGCCCGATTTTCTGCTTTGTGTATCTTGCACAAAACCCAATCAAATCTATCCCCAACGGCTAGAATACCTTAGGAGCTTATAAATAGAGGATCAAGACTTGTTGTTAACACAACTCTCCAACTCCAATTGTCCCAATACATTAGAGAGAAACCTCAATCCTCAAAGCTCCCAATTCTACACTCTTTAAGCCTAAACTTCACACATTTGATCATATACTCATCCTACTCAAAGTGTGCTCAATTAGAGAGTGAATCCCACTCAGTTACAAGTGTTGTCAAAAGAAGCAAGGACTTCGGTGAAAGCCCGAAGTGTCCCTCTCGGATTGTGAGAGGAAGAATTCAAGCAAGCGAGGGTTGTTCGCGTTGCTTGTGGTGTAAAGGCGTTCTCTCCCGGCCCGGAACGGGGAGTGGTTAGTGAAGACGTAGGCGGAGCTCGTGGAGTCGAGCGGAGCTTACAAGAGAGGACTAGGACCCGGGTGGGGTGCCGAACCTCTATAAAAACCGACGCGTCTTTTGTGGTTTGCATTGTCTTTCTTTCTCTACTTGTTTGTTTATTCCGCTGCGCATTTGTTTGCTTAATCAAGTAGAAAATTAGGGATTAGATTAAAAGTGATTAGTGGACCCATAACCCACAAGATCCTACACAAATGACAGCTAAAACATACCATAAAGACACAGGAAAAATCCGGGTCGATTCTGAACCAAAAAGGTGGCGATTCCGCCGCACCTCATGTACAAATTGCGGCGATTCCGCCGCACAAAAGTTGATCCGTGTGCTCAAATTTTTATCAATGCTGTATTGACGCGTGTACTTTCCTTTTATATATTGGGATCCCTTGTATCGGCTATAAATAGCCCCGAAACGATGTTGTAAAGTAGTCCTTAGTTTTGGTTCCATATTTTAGTAATAAAATTCTGTTCTTTTATTTCTTTTTTTAGTTTTCTTTTGTAGTTTCTATATGACCCCTTCTCCTTCCCTCCATCCATGAGTTTCTAACTCTCTCCAAAGGGTGGGGGTGACGGATTTAGGGTGATGAGAAGAAGAATAAAGTTATTATTTTAATTTCGTGTTAGTATATTTTGATTACTTGAGTTTATGTTGAGTCATTTATCATGTAATGCTTTATAACTAATGTGATTTATTATAAGTTTCAGAATTCTCTAATCTAAACCCGATATCTAATCCCCCACCCGCTGGACTCTCATCCATCTTTACTTTATTTTTAATTTGTTTTGTCGTTCCTCCTTTAGAAATTAATAAAAAAACCAAAAATCTCAAACCAACCTTATTTTTCTCTCTTTCTTCCTTAATCGAAAATCACACAAATAACAATATATCTCCCTCCTTGTGTTCGACCCGTACTTGCCACGTCTTCATTGACGCCGTGCACTTGCGGTATAAATTTAATTCTCATCACTCGCGCCTCCGCTGCTCCCAGCTTGACACCACACTCCGGAGCAACCTCCACGACCTCTGGATCACCGGGAAAGGGGAGACGAAGTGAGAGAGGGAGATGGCTAGGACCAAAGGAGAAGAAGAGAGGAGAGAAACGTTTTTGGCTTTAAAAACCAAACCCAACAGTTATCTCTCCACGTCTACAGTACCCGGCCCCTACTCTACACCCCCATCACCTCATCTCCTCCAACTTCCCATGCAAAGCAACCTCCTAACCAGGGTTTAGTCCTAAGTAAGGTTAGGGACTTAACAATCCACCCTACTTAAAAGGATTTCGTCCCGAAATCAACAGACAACTCACCGAAAAGCTCCGGGTACTGCTTTCGAACTTCCTTCTCGATCTCGCAAGTGGCCTCGCACTCACTCTGATGCTGCCACCGGACCTTCACCATCAGAATGGTCCTCCTCCTGAGCTGATGATCCATGCGATCCACGATCTCGACCGGTCTCTCCTTGAGCGACAAGTCCTGCTGGATCTCTGGTACTGCAATCTCAATAACATGAGCTGGATCTGCAACGTACTTCCTCAGCATCGATACAGGGAAGACATTGTGAAGACCCGAAAACTGCGGTGGCAATGCAATCCTGTAGGCAACCTCTCCGACTCGGTCTAGGATCTTAAACGGCCTGACATACCTCGGACTGAGCTTCACTTTCTTCCCAAACCTCGTTACTCCCCGAGCTGGGGAGATCTTCAAAAACACGTGGTCACCAACCTCAAAGCTCAACGCCCGTCTGCGTCTGTCGTCATAACTCTTCTGGCCACACTGAAGTCTGATCCATCCCTGGCAGCCAACTGTAATAGACCAGCTAACTCCTCATCATCACGCTGAGCCTGCACAACACGTGAGACGGTCTGCGGCTCCACCCGAAGCCCAGCAATCACTGTTCCCTCGGAGCCCTCCGTGAACGGCCTCCACTCTGACAACATCTCGAGTAGCCTCCACTCCTGGATGCACAAACTAGCAACTGACACCTCAACCTTCCTGCTCAGTGCATCCGCAACCGAATTCGCCTTCCCCGGATGATAGGAGATGGTGAAGTCGTAGTCCTTAATGAACTCAAGCCATCTACGCTGCCTCATATTCAGCTCCCTCTGAGAGAACAAATACTTCAGGCTCTGATGATCTGTGAAGACCTCGAACTGCTAGCCATACAGATAATGTCACCAGGTCTTCAACGCGTGAACCACCGCTGCTAACTCCATATCATGAGTAGGGTAGTTCTTCTCGTGTACCTTCAGCTGCCTCGAAGCGTACGCCACTACCTTCCCGTGTTGCATCAGAACACAGCCCAAGCCAACCCCTGACGCATCGCTGTAAATCACATAGCCTTTGTTGCCACTCGGTAGTGTTAGAATCGGCGCTGTCGTCAATCGCCTCTTCAGCTCCTGGAAACTCCTCGCACTTCTGGGACCAAACGAACTTGACACTCTTCTACGTCAACGCTGTCAACGACGAAGCAAGTCTGGAGAAGTCCTGAATGAACTGTCTGTAATACCCAACAAGTCCCACGAAGCTCCTGATCTCAGTCACGCTCGTCGGGGCCCTCCACTGAGTCACAACATCAACCTTCGCCGGATGCACTGAAATCCCATATGCTGACACAATATGCCCCAAAAATGCCACCCGATCCAACCAAAACTCTCACTTCGTGTACTTGGCATACATCTCCTGATCTCTCAAGATGCCAAGCATAATCCTCAGGTGCTCCCGATGCTGCTCCCTGTCAGGCGAGTACACCAAGATGTCATCCAGAAACACCACAACAAAACTGTCGAGGTACGGCTGAAAGGTCCTATTCATCAGGTCCATGAATGTTGCAGGTGCATTCGTCTGTCCAAACGGCATCACCAAGAACTCGTAGTGCCTGTACCGTGTCCTGAAGGCTGTCTTTTGAACATCTGCCTCTCTGATCCGCAACTGGTGATAACCTGAACGCAGATCAATCTTCGAGAACACTCTCGCTGTCTGCAACTGATGAAACAAATCACCAATCCTGGGCAAAGGGTACCGATTCATGACGGTAACCTTATTCAGCATCTTATAGTCGATTGATGAGAATTAAATTTATACCGCAAGTGCACGACGTCAATGAAGACGTGGCAAATACGGGTCGAACACAAGGAGGGAGAGATTTGTTATTAGTGTGATTTCGATTGGGGGAAAGAAGGAGAGAAGAATAAATTGGGTTTTGAGATTTTTGGGTTTTAATTATCTAAAGCAAGAAACAAGAACAATTAAAACTAAAACAAGAACAAAGAGGTGAATTCCGTTGGGTGGAGGTTTAGATTTAGGGTTTAGATTAGAGAAGTCAGAAACTTATAATAAATCATGTTAGTTATGAAGCATTACATGATAAATGATTTAACATAAACTCAAGTAATCAAAATATACTAATCACGAAATTAAAATAATAACATTTATTCTCTTCTCTTCACCCTAAATCCGTCACCCCCACTTTGGAGAGAGTTAGAAACTCATGGAGGGAGGAAGAAGGGGTCCTAGAGGCATTACAAAAGAAAACTAAAAACAAGAAATAAAAGACAGAATTTTATTACTAAAAAGAAGAATACAAAACTAAAAATAAAAACAAAAACTAAGGTTAAGGACCAAGGACACTTCTAACATCGTTCTCGGGGCTATTTATAGTTGTTACAAGAGACCTAAGTATAGAATTGGAGAGTACACGTGTCCAGACACGACTGGACAAAATTGGAGCACACGGATCGCTAAGGGGGCGGCGAAATCGCTGCAGATGGAAGGTATGGTGCGGCGGAAACGCCGCACATAATGTTCTGATTTTGTCCGGATTTTGGTTGAATGTTTATGGTATGATTTGATCCTCCTTTGCGCGTCTGGATTGATTCTTTCCATTCTTTTGAGCTCCGGATTAATTCCTTCATATATTTGGGGATCCACATTGATTTTTCTTTAGATTTTCTCCAAGATAATATTTTGGTGCTTTAATTGCAATTAGGTCCTTGTCTTTTTGCAATTAAGTCCCCGACTACTTTTGTGCTTAAGCCCTTGTTCTTTTTGTAATTTGGTCTTGAATGCTTTTATGCTTGGATTTGAAACCTGATAATCTTGAGCTTGGTCTTTATGATAGAAATGAGTCTTTTGTACGCGTTTATGCTTGGAATGTGGGTAATTTGCATTCAGGTCCATGTATTCTGTAAATAAGACTAAACACATACCTTAGTAGCATTTATTGATATAAAAGTAATCTAAATGAAAGACATATGATGCAATGTATGCAATGCATCATCGATGCACATCCGCAATGATCCATCCTTCTTTTTCACGAACAACACAGGCGCTCCCCATGGCGAGACACTTGGTCGGATAAACCCGGAGTCCATCAACTCCTGCAACTGCTTCTTCAGCTCTGTCAACTCAGCAGGTGCCATCCGATAAGGTGCCTTCGACTGGGGTGTCGTGCCAGCCACCAACTAAATGCCGAACTCGATCTCTCGGTGCGGCGGTAAATGAGGACTCTCTGCAGGAAACACCTCAGGGAACTCTCGTACAACCTCTATATCCTCCAGTCTCCTCGCCTCAGGATCAGGAACAACTAATGTCGCCACAAACGCTCTGCAACCCTGACACAACAACCTCTGTGCCTTAACCGCAGACACAATCAGACGACCACCTCGACTCCGCGTCCCTCTTCTCAACACATCAGGCCCATCCTTCCTCAGAATAACGATCTTCTTCTCACGGCAAAAGACCCGCACATTGTACTGTGATAGCCAGTCCATCCCCAGTATGTCGTCGAAGTCCTCCATCGGTAGCAAGACCAGATCTGCAGGAAAATCATGGTCTCCCGAAACAACTGTGGTGCCGGGGAGAAAGCTCCCCACAGTGCCCACCTCACCCATGGGCGTACTGACTTCAAACAAATCAGTCAGTAGCTCAGGGGTCTGATCCAACTCGCCAGCAAACTTCTCCGAAATGAAGGAGTGTGTGGCGCCGCAATCAAATAAAATACGAGCAACCAAACCTGAAATTACAAGGGTACCTTCCACGACGGTGTTGGAGTCCTTCGCCTCCTTAGCCCGGACGGTGAAGACTCACCCTGCTCTCCTGGTCTGGCTCTGCGGAACAACAGACCTACTGCCTCCGCTCCTCCCTGAGACCAGTGGTCCTGGCCTCCTGCTCGTCTCGCCCTGCCTGCTAGGGCAATCTCGGATGAAATAGCTCATCTGACCGCATCCCAAGCAAGCACCTGTACGTCAGGGGCACTCCTGACCCGGATGAGATCTCCCGCAAGTACCGTAAGCTCCTGACTGGCGTGATCATCCTCCATCAACCCGGGGCCTCTTGCCCGGGTTCCCAGTGGAACGTCCAACTAATCGTCCTCCCGTGCTCACTGGCGGCTTCCGCGCCTCCTGGTAATTCTTCTGGTAGTCCTGATCGATGATAGTCGCATACTTCACTGCATCCGTGAGGGTCTGTGTCATGCTAGTAATCACCCGCGACCTGAGTTGCTTCCTCAGCCCCTTGATGAACTTCCGTGCACGCTGCTCGGGCGTCACATAAGTCTCAGAACAATAACGCTCAAGGGCGTTAAACCTGTCGATGTAACTAGCCAAGGACATCTCCTTCTTCTCGAGGGCCAAAAACTCCTCATTCTTCCTGTCTCTGACGTAGTGCGGGAAGAACTGCTGGTTGAACTCCTCAAGGAATTCCTCCCAGCTCACGTCAGCTCGGTCAGCAAACACCACTGTAGATGTGGTCCTCCACCATTTTGCTGTCTCTCCATCCAGCACATAGGTGGCCAGGCTCACCATCCGCTCTGGTACACAGCTGAAATTTAACCAAACGGTCTAACGACATACCCATTTTGGTCGACTGTTTTTAGGCAGAATTGCGTCCTGCAGGTTTCTATTTTGTGCATTTCATACCAAACTCTTATCCAATCAAACCCAACGGCTATAACTCTTTTGGAGCTTATAAATAGAGATGTAAAACAGATTTTAAGACATCTCTCCAACACCTATTTGTCCCCAACATTAGAGACCAACACACTCAAAGCCTCAAACCTTCCACACTTTAATCACAAATCAATCTCATTCAAGTGTGCTCAAGAATTAGAAAGTGTTGTCCCACTCATTGTTTGTGAAAGAAAGCAATGGGTCTTGGTGAAAGCCCAAGACATCTAGTATAGACTTCGGTGAGAGCCCGAAGTATCCCTCTCGGATTGTGAGAGGAGGAGCCAAGCTCGGGGGGGTGGGGGGGGGGGGGGGGGGGGTGGGGGGGGTTGTCCGCGAAGCTTGAAGATTGTAAAGACGTTCTCTCCCGGCCCGGAACGGGGAGTGGTTAGTGAAGTCGTGGGCGGAGCTCGGTGATCCGAGCGGAGCTTGCAAGAGAGGACTAGGACCCGGGTGGGGTGCCGAACCTCTATAAAAACCGCCGTCTCATTGTGGTTTGCATTATTCTCCCTTCACTTGCTTGTTTTAAATTCCGCTGCATATCTTTGATTGTTTAAATAAGTAGAGAATTAGGTGATTAGCCTTAATTGTGGACCCATAACCCACACGATCCTACACAACATACGCCCGACACAACATCAGACGACACAACCACAAGCTGGAACATCGTCGGCATCATCATCGCCGGCAGAAACCTCGGCGGCATCGCCAGCACAACCTCGGCGGTACAACATACGTCCGGCACAACATCGGACGGGTCCAGACCGTAGTCTGCAGGGTCATCATAAATATTCACTTTTAATTATAATAATTTATGACAAATAAATTATGTGATATAATTAATTGGAATTGTGGAAAAGTAAAAAGGAGGGAAAAAAGTGAGATAGAAGCGAGAGAGTGTTGATGTGATTAAGTTGACATTTATGGATAACTTGTGGTTAAGAAATGAATAGTAGAATGAGAGTGAAAAAATGTCAGGCTGATGTGACGAAGAGAAAAGAAAAGATGCTGATTTGCCTATGTTGACATTCATGAAAATATCATGGTCGAACATGCCCTTATAGCCTTCACAACCAATCTTCTATCGGTAGCACTTGGTTTTCCCCATGTAATTTGGTTCCCCATTTTAGTTTCGTTCATTACCCCCTTTCTTACTTTTACTCATTTCTTTCCCGATTAATCAGCCATTGAATACTTGATTACTTTCTCTACCCCTTTCTAACTTCGTGTTTTTGGGTGATTTCATTTTCCTCCTAACTTTGGAAGAGTAATGGGTTCATGTTAATGTTTATGCCTTTCTCTCTATATTTTTTTTGTTTCCACTTGTTTAAATTTTAATTATAATTGCAGGTTTGAAGTAGTGGTTTATGCAGTTGATGTTATAAATCATGCATCATTAGGTAATAATGTTTGGATAACAATGTTTTACCCAAGAGACACGTACAGACGGACTAATTAACCTTCACTTTCCCACTTCTCATCTTCTGCAACCACTCCCATCTTCCTATGTGTATAACCTCAGGGTTTCACTTTAATTTCCTCAGGTCATGCTCCACAGGGAAAGGCACAAATGAACCGTGGTGATTAGTGACCATTTCATTGTGCAGAGTTGTTTAATTAGTTATTCGGACATGTTAAGTGTTGGCAAATATAAAATTGATATATTGTTCAAGTTATAAATGTAGGCCACGCTTTTCAGTTTATCTTCTGATCTGCAGGGTTAATTTGGTGAGGACAATGTCCTTCATTGGGTTGAGGAAGATGTGCGCAGAGGCAATAGCCTTTGAAGATGACTCCGTGGATGGAACACTTTTGGACTTTGGAATCAGAAATGTGACCTACATTGAAAAGCAGTTTCTGAGGCATATCACTATATCATTGATCTCATAATATTAAATATGTTTAAGTTTTGATAGTTTTTTTTCTTTTAAACGTTTTGTCCATACAAGATAATGGCATATAAGTTGTTCGGTTTAAATTTTTTGTCCATTCTAGATAATTGCGTATAAGTTGTTTGGTTTAAACTTTTTGTCTATACTATATAAGAACATAGTATAGGTATTCTTAACTTCAGATATGAAGAATCCGATACAACGATAAGATGAAGATTTTTGTTATTTTTTGTATATATGTTTTAGGGTTACAATTGTTCTTTATATATGACACATGAAGTTGGATGTAGCCGTTGACACTTGCCAAAGATGGAGTCTGAGATTTGAGATGATTGGTTGCATTATGGAAGGAGGCGAAGATGAGCGGATCTTATGAGCCAGGTTGGTTGTTCTCTGTTTGGTATGTTTCTTAACAATGTTAAATTTGGTTGGTCCACCACCTCAACAAAACCTAAACACTTAGGTGAAGGGTAATTGACTCAACTCTATTATAGAGTGTTGCACACAACTTGTGTTTAGCAATGTTGGACTATTTGCTCAACACTCCCCCACACGCGTGACTAGGATAATTTTCTCCATGTCTACGCGTGAACAATATAGGTTGGAGTGAGCCCTCACAGGTCAATCGACCCGTTCTGATACCATGTTAAATTTGGTTGATCCACCACCTCAACAAAACCTAAACACTTAGGTAAAGGTAATGAACTCAACTCTATTATAAAGTGTTGCACACAACTTGTGTTTAGCAATGTAAGACTATTTCCTCAACAAGATCTCTGACTAACATCTATTTGAATTAATGCCACGAGTCACAGACTAAAAAAATGAGTCCTTATACACGGACGCGGGCGTCACGGACGCGCCTTACGTGGACGTGTTGAGTCAGCGTCCAGTCAGCAAAATTTCTCTTCACGTGTTTTGGTCTTCTTAAAAACGCCGGTTCTTTAGGTTGAACGATTCTTTTCCCAATACACAGATAGGGCAGACCCTAGGACAGCGTGCAGACCCTTTATTTGTGCAGAGTCCAGACTTATCATAATAAAATATTGTTTTTAACTTTTAGGTTGGATCAACTTAATCCAAACAGACACACAACATATTCCGAACAGACAGTCTTCTTATTCCAAACAGACGCGCAACTTAATCCGAACAGACAGACTTCTTATTCCGAACAGACACACAACTTAATCCGAACAGACACACAACATATTCCAAACAGACACACAACATATTCCGAACAGACACACAACTTAATCCGAACAGACACATAACTTATTCCGAACAGACACACAACATATTCCGAACAGACAAACTACTTATTCCGAACAGACATACTTCTTATTCCGAACAGAAAGACTTCTTATTCCGAACAGACAGACTTCTTATTCCGAACAGACACACAACATATTCCGAACAGACAAACAACATATTCCGAACAGACAGACTTCTTATTCCGAACAGACGCACAACTTAATCCGAACAGACACACAACATATTCCGAACAGACAGACTTCTTATTCCGAACAGACGCACAACTTAATCCAAACAGACAGTCTTCTTATTCCGAACAGACACACAACATATTCCGAACAGACAGACTTCTTATTCCGAACAGACGCACAACTTAATCCGAACAGACACACAACATATTCCGAACAGATAGACTTCTTATTCCGAACTGACATACAACTGTTATACATGAAGAAAATGAAGAAGAATGTGATCATTCCTACATTTTTAAGGATGACTTTGGTCTTGTTTGTATATGCGGAATTACACGCAAAAGCATAGAAAGTGTGTCCAGAAACGGAACAGAAAGTTTGTATTATTTATGTAGAAAGATTGTCTTGTTTATGTAGAAAACTTGTCTTGTTTATGTAAAAAGTTTGTCCAGTTTATGTAAAATGTTTGTCCAGATTATGTGGAAAATTTGTGCAGAAATGGAAACAGAAAGTATTCCGAACATACACACCACTTAATCCGAACAGACAGACTTCTTATTCCGAACAGACACACAACATATTCCGAACAGACTGACTTCTTATTCCGAACAGACATACAACTGCTGTACATGAAGAAAATGAAGAAGAATGTGATCATTCCTACATTCTTAAGGATGACTTTGGTCTTGTTTGTTGTATATGTGGAATTATACGCAAAAGCATAGAACTTTCTGATTGAACTTTTAACAGTAGAACATCACGCCAAAATCCTCGGAAGCTTTGACACCATTGCATCTCGTTCCAGCACATTAACACCTGACCCAGAGGTAGCAAACAAACGGGTGTGATGCCTTTTCTTAACACAAAAACCACAAGAATCGGTATAAGCAACGTAAAATGTTTGGGCTTCTTCGAAAGAGGGGAAAAACATCCCCTCCTTAGGAATGTTTGTCGGCTGCTCCACTTGAAAAGACACATGAACGATTTCCATCAAAGCACAGAGGTAGGACCACAGAAGAGAAGGGAAGAAAAAGGAAGACGCATGTTGAGATTTATAACAAGTCTCCTGTGCTGTGTAGGAGAGCCAAAATGTTCATGGAAAATGAGTGATTTGAGACGCATTAATGAGGGATGGAGGGATGTAGACATTTGTACGAAACGAGGAATAAAATAAAAAATAAACTTTTTCTGTGGAGACTGCCAACTCAAACGCGTCTGCTGACTGGGTTGACCACATAAGCGCGCGTCCCGAACGCTAGCGTCCGCTAATCGTTTCTCTAAAAAAATATGCAATTAAGAATATCTAATTCTTTGGGCAAAATGATATTTATTAATTTCAGTTGCCATGCAGGTGCATCCACTAAATACGTCAATGTACAAGAACAACGTGTAGGTTTAAAAACGGAAAAGCAATAGGTCGTCAATGTTATCAGCTTCATGATTTCTTCCATTCAGGTTTTTCAGAGTACTCAGTGTAGGTTTTTCAGAGCATTGCCCATCCATTCAGTTTTGCCTTCTTTGGGTTTCATGAGGGTTTTATGGTTCTCGCATTTTGGATTATAGACTCTGGTGTTGTTATATTAGGGTTATTCATCTTGCATTGGTGTTGTTACATCAGCGATGGTTTTAGATCTACGCCGTTATTCTCACTACTTCAACATTGGGGATTTCAGTTTGGTTGACTTAAAGATTATATTTTATACTTGGATAGCCATTGTTGTAATACCAAGATCGTAATTCATTTCAGTTGTTTTAAGATATCCAGTCTTCATTTTGTATTACCATATATCATTATTCAATGATGCCCGGTTCAAATGATTAAATTTCTTCTAACCTTTAATCAATCATCTTCTGCTCCCTAAAATAGGTCCATGTTTATGCTTTTGCCATGAAAGGTTTGTTTAATTTTTCCTTTCAAACAAATTACTCTATGTAATTACTTTGATCTTGTTTTACTGCAGGTTTGAAGTTGTATTTTATACAGATTATGCCATTCTTGCATAATTTCACCAACATTATGGGGTCAGAGTTTGGTTTGGTTTCATTTAGCAGGTAATGCAGTTTTTTTGTCATTTACTTATATTTATGTTTTACATATCCAAGTTCCTCTTCTTCTTGGGCTCATTTCAGGTTCCATTCCAATGTCTTTTTATAGGTCCTTAGCTGCTTTGTTAGATTTTTGGTGTTCTACTTTGCTCACATTTATCATTTTTCTTCTGATGCATTCTATACTGTTCTTTGATGTATTGCTGAAGAGGCCATCTATAGTGTTATAGTGGGTTTTTTTTGCAACTGAAATGTTCCATATCTTAAACTGAATCGGGGATTATGGGGATTATTTTTGTGGTGGGTGGAATCGTATTCCTCGAACTGAAATGTTCCATATCCATGTTGTGAACTTGTGATTGACTTGTAGACTCCTTTAAAAGTGAACTGTTAGTTTGATTAGCCGAGTACAAAATCACATGAGTACCAATTGTTGTTTTGTTGTGATCTAAGAAATTCTAACTTTATCCCCGTACAAAATTTTAACGACCACTTTGAATCTCAAATCAAATGTTTTAGTTGGTTGAATATAAACTGTCGAAGTAGGAATTAAAATGTCGAAGTTTAATCACATCAATGCTGCAGGTAAAGGTGCAAAATGTTGTAGAAGGATCTTATCTCCATGAGGTACGTAACCTAACCTTTTATACAAACTTTGTTGCTATAGAAGCATTACATCTTTTCGTATGTCCATAATAACTTAAGCCATTATTTTATCTAAATAATAATATTATCCATTTTTGAAATGCAGGAAAAGAATGTTGATGAGATGAAAGATATCATTGAAGCAAACCCATGGAAGTACTTATTTACTATCAAAATGACAACAAAAAATCACAAGTATGCCTTATCTCGAAGCATCACTGTCCATGAAGTGGAAGAGAAATTGGGGCAGACAAAACCCTGACAAGATTAGGGATGGCAACGGGTATCCGGAATCGGTCAAACCGAACCGAATCTGGTGGTACCGAACCAGGACAAAATGGATATGAGTCGGATATGATTATACAATTTCAGAACCGATCCGGTTCCGATTCTAGCCACGAGACCCGGAACCGGATTCGACATGAACAATATTTATTTTTAAAACTCACCTGCCCCGGAATCGAACCTGTGATGCATGGGCCAAAGTAGATGAGCTTCACCACTACACCAACTCGTTGTGAGTTGGTAATTAATGTTCTACCATATATATTGCTTTGGAAATAATGAATTTAGTGTGGGAAATTTAGTCCCACGTTGGAAAAAATGAAATTCCCACTCCCAATCCAAGTTATATAACCTCACAATGGGCCATTGGTTTCAACAAGTCTTTTGGGATGAGTTTTTTTACCAGATCAACAAAGAACCCATTGAAAATTACAAATTTTGTACTGGATCCAGTTCCAACGGATCCGGTTATGAGTATCCGTGATCCCAACGGATCTGGTTCTGGATGTCCAAGTTGGAAACCGACCCAAATCCGGTTTGGTTCTGGGTATTCATGTAAAATATGGATCCGGTTCCGATTCTCCTAGTACCCGAACCAGAACCGATCCGTTGTCACCCCTAGACAAGATAGATGCAAGCTATTGCAACTTGACTTGACTTGCTATTGTAGTGACCCTTACTTATTTTGCTTTATGCTATTATAATGTAATTCGGGTGAACTCTTTGAAGTCATAGAACACTTGTGCCTTTTGATTAGAATGGTTGTGGATCATGGTCATTCCACTTATTTATATCAAGTGAATTATCAACCTTTCAAAAAATAACACAGTCAAACTTTTGGAATTGTGATATTAATTATTCTCTAATCGATGGTAATCCTTATCACCAAATCTCAAATATAATTATAATATTTCAACAAAGTAACATGTGGTTTGATGTGAATGCATTGTAACACGGCTGAACACAAAGAGTGAAAGTCAACAACAAAGAACTTGAATGTTTCCTGAAGCATCAATGTTCTTTACTCAAGCAGAAATAGCAGCAGCAGTCCCTCCCCGGATGTCTCGCCAGCAGTTTGGATCCATCAAAAATTCTTGATCGAGTAATGTGTACCACATGTGCTTTATAAACATAAGAAATACGTCAGCACAATTAAAATTTAATGTAGAGATTCAACGGCCTATGCAATCCAATCCATGTTAATTGAACGTTTTGTTAATGTCATCTCATCGTTGGTCATAATACTTTATCACATCAAAAGTTTCATTTGAGTCAAAACATTATAAGTTAACCTAAATGGAAACATTGAGATATTATTGTATGAGTTTAAGTGCAGATTTTTCATTTTTATTTTCCAAAAATATCAAAGTTTGTAATCACACCTTAATATTGTAGTGCAAAAAATAGATACTTCAAATTAATTGGCTAATGCTAGAGTAATATCCTATTCAAAAATTCTACAACACATTTATTATATGAAAGTAGCATGTCAAAAATTATAGCTCCTTCAAAAAAAAAAATTAGTTAAAAATAAGTACAATCGTTTCATGTACATCTATCGACCAAAAGTTTAATAATTCAGGGACCATTAATTTTGAAAGCCGCCCCAACTACTTTCTCGATTACTCTCTATTATAAGTTGTATGCCTTCAAGACAGTTATAGAGGACCTCACTAGCAAAGGTTATAAAAAGAACTTACATGTTTCTTCCTTTCCACAAAATCAATTTCTCTTTATTATTTTCATCTAAAGTGAGAAATATCTATAAGGTCTTAGAAGCACCTACTTAGAAAAAAAACAATCACGAAAAAACAACCCTAAAGGTTGTGGCCGTACTCGGAAAAAAATAGAGTTAACTAACTCAGCAAAAGTCATTATAGAAATATGCAGTGACGAGGACTTCTGAATTTTCAATTTAATCATTTCTCCTTTAAACTTATCACGAAATGTATCTGCCTCTTTTGATGAAAAACAAATAATTAACTATTGTTTTTTTTGTTGAATTCTTTTTATATCCCAAATCTACAATTTTTTCATTGACTGCTGCGTTCGTGCTGGTCCAATGCTAGTTATATATAATTCTCGAGTTTACACTCACAAGTAAATATCTCCAACAATCTACTTCTTCATATACTCATAATAAAATTCTACAATAATTTGTGTTGACTTCTAAGGGCAATTATTTAAGGTCAGCCATTTTGATCGTGCAAGAAGCAACAACGTTCTTTACAAGGCAACCCTAACTGAAAACTCATCTTTCAACAAAAAAAGAAACCAAATCCCCAAAATGCACGAGAAGTTTGTTACACTCTTTCTCCTGTGTTCCCTCACTTTTCTCCTCACCACAACCAAAGTGGTGGGGTGTTAACATAGGTGGCATCATCAACCCAAGTTCTAGAGTTGGAATGGAGGAAAGGGTTGCCATGGAGATTGGAGTAGAAGATTGCAATTCTACTAACACACCTCTGTTTCTCAACATGAGGAGCTCCTCTCTTGCAGTTCCAACCCCAGGTATTTGATTTCTATATTTCAGTATGATTTGAAACATGCGCGCACACACACACACACATAAGCAGATTACACAATTATATAAACAAGGATTTTTTTGACCCATTTTAACCTAGCGTTGTGTTAGTTAATTATGTGACTAAATTGAGGAAATTATCCATTGCTAAAGGTTCTTTCTAAATGTGTGTGCCCTTAAATGACAAACTATACCATTCTTAAACACTCGAAGCAAGTTGCACTGGTTTGATTATGTTTCTTTCCCTCATATATCTCACTTTCCATGTGCACAAAGTAGTGTTATAAATCATATAGACATTTGTATAATAGGTTAAATACGTTTTTTCACCATTACATTTGAAAAACATAATGTTTGTAATATATAGTTGGAAAAATTTCCTAGCGCAAGATGTCATTTCTACAAGAAGTTTGAGCTTAATGACTTTAATGTTAATATTATTGCAGTTACTAATTCATGATTTGCATGACCGGACACTCAATAACTTTTGTTTGGTTATCATTTCATGCGGTTCAAGATCTAACAACTAGTTAATGGAAAGCCGATGTTGTCCTTGTTGGTACCGGAACATGGTCGGAGGAAAGCATAATCTCTCAAATGAAGGACATGGTGCAAAGTCCAATTGTTGTTACCTTTCCTAGCTCATCATCCTCAACCCTCACACGACCATGGCTTGTTCAGTTCTCTGAAGAATTCTCCTCTCGGGTTTCATGCATCACGGATGTTATCGGAGGTTATAACTAGAGGAGGGTTAATGTCATCTATGAGGATGATGGTTTAGGTACTTTACTTACGTTATTGACCAAAATTTGGACAAAAAAGTCACTCTCTTTATTTGACTTCTTCCTTTACCTTGTACAACAACAAAGTCTTTAACCCCAATCTCTCTTCTTCCATTTCCTTCCTCCAAATACTTCAATGTATCATCAAGACCCCTCTATATTTGGGAAGACATTGGATATCTTCCAAATTGAAGTAAACATTTAATGATTCCATTTGCTGAAGTTAGTATAATTTATCATGGTATAATATCAATTTATCATTTTAATTCCTGCTAAATGAATAATAATATTTTATTTCTTTCTTGTAGGTACAATATCCACTGAAAGCATTGCTATCTTATCCAAAGCTCTACGAGCCGTTGGATCCGGCATCCAACGGACCACATCTATCCCACCGTTCAACTCCCTGTTAGACCCAAAAAGAACCATATATGAAACTTTAAACAACATCAAGAAAGATAATCTTTGTCAAGTTTTCATAGTTCTCCAATCTTCCCCATCCTTAACCACAACTCTTTTCCAACATGCCCAATCACTAGGAATGATGTCCCAAGGCTATGTTTGGATCACCACCAACAATAACATAATCAACACTCAAAACCACATGCAAGGAGTTGTTGACATTTCAAACCAAGTCAACCAATCAAACCCATCTTACAAGACCTTACTTCACAAGTTCAAACAAAGATTTAGAACTTATTATGGTGGGCAAGACTCAAACTTTGAGACAACCATCCATGCATTACGTGTCTATGATGACATCCATGCAATCTCAATTGCACAAACCACAAAAGACATGACAAAATCTAACACAAACTTTCATGGTTTAAGTGGGACCATTAGCCTAACCAATGGGATGTTGTCAACACAAGACACTATGTTTGGGATTGGTAATGTGGTTGGAAGTTGTATTAGAAACATGGTCTCAAGCTGTTGGATTCCACAAAGACTATAAAAACAAGACCTTAGGTTATAGTAATGCTTTAAAGGTGTTTGGAGCTGTGTATTGGCCGGAGGGCCACTTTGGCTTCCCAGAGGGTGGGGAGTTTTGGATGTGGTAGTGCCGGCGAGGACGGTGTTTGACGAATTTGTGAAAGTTGAGTATGATAGTAAGGGGAAACTCAAGAGAGTTAGTGGATACAATATCAATGTTTTGGAGCTTGCACTCACGAGGATGCCTTATTGACTCGAAGTGAGATATCACACCCTTATAATGGAACCTATGATAGCATGGTGGAGTCAGTTTACACCATCAAGGTAATTATGCATTATATTTTGTATTCAATGTTCTAGCATTGTCATTTGGAAGTGATCGAGCTTATAAAAGAGGGGGAGTGTTTAATACCACATAAATTAAATAATTAAGTATAATTAATTGATAGTCTTGATGTTTTAAATTAGAATCTTAATTATCTTAAAATTTGAATCAATCTTCAAACGTACGTACCCTTATATATGTTGCCCCACGTTAACCATTGTCGCCTTTACTATGATATATTGAGACATATATAGTTAGCAAACTGAAGCACTAATAATCAATTTTTGAGGTTATTTTCGTAGGAAAGAGGATCACATCCTGAGACTTAGTTGCACGTTTGCTTTGGGTATCATGTATTTACACCCTTTAATTTAGAATATCTCTTATATATATATATATATATATATATATATATATTTAAATTTACCCTCCAGACTATTTACGTTACCGTCTGAGACATTACAATACTAGCTTATTGATCGAAGCATGTCGATTTTATGGAACCATATATGGACTCCGGATTATCAAAGTTGGTGCCTCTGAAAACTACTTCGAGGGCGTGGATGTTCACAAAGCCATTTTCTTTGAGGCTTTGGCTGACTATCGTCTTCACATCGTTCTACACTGGCATTGTAGTGTGGTTCTTGGAGAGCAATGCTAATTCAAAAAATTACAATGAGAAGAAATGGAAGCAGATCGGCAAAGGAGTTTGGTTTGCTTATCTCACATTCTTTTTCTCACAAGGTAAAAAAAATATCTTCAGTACATATAACAAGATTTATATAAGTTCTAGGATTTGCACTTTTCTTTGATACCTAATTTCCAATTCACATTAATTAGTAAATACTACACATTTACCACCATAGGGATAATACTTATTATGATCAATAAGAGGCCCAAAAGCCATAAAATGTAGAAGAATAAAAACAAGTCTTTAAGAAATAACATAAATAAATGTACAAATGAATAATTCAAGTGCACGTATAGATTGCTATGGTGAATTATATAACCGATGAATCCTCTAGCTTACAATAACCTTCTAATAATTGTATTACACTAAAAATGAGTATTTCAATTGTTGTAAGTTGAAAGTTGTAGTAGGTTCTTACATACAACTTCAACCAATTATTAATTCTTCTGGAGTGAACACACACATATATGTATATTGATTGATTCAGTTATAATAACCGCAAGTGCAAGACCACGATGAGGCGGTGACAAGTACGTGTCGAGTCCACAGGAAGGTATGTCAACTCTGGTTCTTTGGAAATTGAGTGGAAAATAAGGGGGAGAAAAAGTTGATTGAACTAAACTAAGCTACACTAAACTAGCAAGTAACAAACAAGGAAGATGAAACTGAGAGGAATTGAAACTAAACTAAGTAACTATCAAAGCAAGATCAAATTCAGGAAGAAAAACCCTCAAGGGGTGGAGTGTGTGTACATATGTAATAAGGTGGTGAATGATGCATTCAACAAGGCACAAATGTAGGTTGTGTTTTCATGCATAGGAAGTACCTAATGGTTGTGGCAAAACCTATCATTCTAATCACTAACCTAGTTGATTAACATGAGCATAAATAAGTTGGTTATTAAGAACCTAAATAAGCATGAAAAGTACCTAATGATTATGGTAAAACCCATCAAGTTAAGTATTCTCTTTTATAAAAACAATCATTCATTCACATTTATCACATATTGCATAAGATAACGTTCATTCTCATTCTTCATTACATGTATAAACATCATCTCCACCCCAAAGGGGATGAAACTACTTACTACACATTAAACTACAAACTATATTAAGAAAGAAAGACATTATAACTAATTATAATAAGATTAAGAAAACAAAACTAAGCTAAACATACAAGCATTAAAAAAACAACATTACAACAAAAATTAGGAAGAATTATTTTATTTACATGACTCACATTACAAGTAACATTCTTCTCCACTTAAGTTTTGATCCAAGGCTTACTCTAAGTAGAGAGAATGACCACAAAGCAATGAGTACATTACAAAGGAGGAAGAAGAGTTCTATTTGTAGACATGAAAAAGGCAACTGGGGACAATCCCCCGGTGTGAGACTAATGAAACTTCTACAAATAGATAAAAACAACATAATACACAACCACGAGAAGTCGGGTCCAATCTTGACCCAACTAGACCGCCAATTGGCTGTCTAGGGCCGCCCATTGGCGGTCATGTTTGGTCGGATTCGACCCAGTTTCGGTTGGCATATTCTTTGCTTCAATTATCCACGTGGGGTGCACCCAGATTGGTTGTTTGAGTCTGCGCCCGAATATAATTGCCAAAATACTTCTTATGATGGTGTGGAGTTTCTCAATTTGCTATTTGGTCCCTCCGGACTTACGTCCAGGTCATTTCCTCTTGCAGATAGATCATTGTGTATGACCGAGAGGTCCATTTTGCTTCATTTAAGTCATTTCTTCTTACGTTTCAGTCATTTTTCTCTTTCCTTCTCATCTTTATTACCTAAAACCTGAAATATAACAACAAACACTCGAGTAACACAATATTAAGGTAAAATTAAGGATATATAACATGAATATGATGCATGATATACTACTAATCATATATGTGTGTATATATATGTATATGTATGTATGTGTATATGTGTATATATATATGTATGTATGTGTATTTATATGTATGTATGTGTGTGTGTATATATATATATATATATATATATATATATATATATATATATATATATATATATATATATATATGATCAAGATCTAGTGAGCCCAATGCTCATCTGATTAATTTAAGCCCCCTTCAATCTCACTGTTAGATCTAAATTACGGTTATTCTACGGTTAATATCCACCCTTAGATCATTTATTAGCATAACCACCCATAGTCTTAATCTACCTTACAATTTCAGTTGAATGATGAATATTGTGGGGGCTTAAAATAGAAAAATTAAGCCCTGGGCTCACTAGAGAGTTTCTGTATATATATGTATGTATACTGACATTAATTACAGTAATACCAATTGTATAACCTAGCTACTTAATTATTTACTCAGGGAAACTTTGCAACAACTTCTCGAGAGTAACGATCCTAGTGGTTTTTCACGGCCTTCGTATTAACTCAAAGCTACACTTTGAGTCTGAGCTCGATCCAAACCGTTCAAAAATTGCAACTAGAGAAGAGCACGGGAACCATTGAGCAAATTGGCTGCGATGACGATTCCTTCATCCTCAATTACCTTAAAAATGTTCTTCACATAAAGGAAAACAACATCCACACCATAAACTCGGAAACCAAATATTCACAAGCCTTCATGAGTGGAAACATCACGACAGCTTACCTTTGATTTTTCCTCTCCGACTATGGAGATGACTTCACCACCGCAGGCGAAAGTTATAGATTCACTGGTATTGGCTTTGTAAGTCTTAAGTTAATTATAAATATCCCCCCCCAAAAACAATCATATAATTACTCAAGGATAGAGATCACATTAATTCTAATGAAATTGTTTAGGTCGTGAACGTAAAAGACCAATGGTTAATTTAGAAGAGGGGAATACATAATGAAAATTGAAATGGTACGTCTCAGCAAAATTAGTTTAACATATAGTCAAACAAACTAAGATTGAATTAGACTCAGATCATAACTGTAGTATTTTGTATTCAATGTAGGCCTTCAAGAAGGGTTCTCCGTTCACTTCCAACATGTCAACCACAATACTAAGCCTCATAGAAGACGAGACACTCAAGTCGGTAACTTCCAAGGTGTTCAACGTGGATCTCTTTAGTTGCCCAAGAATTGATCCAACCAAGGATAACAACAATCTTGATATCGATAGCTTTTACGTACTTTTCATCATCTCTGGCGCTACATCAACGATTGATTGTTTCTTGTTCTTGATCTTCATGATCAAGAACAAGAGAGGAAAGGAGACTAGAGTGGCACCAGAAGGAAGAAACGAAGATCAACAAGAAAATGGGTTAGAAGAAGGTGGTGCATCCGAAGAAGGAGAGTTAAATTATGGCGAGGAGACGAGAATGACACTAGAAGGAATAAAAGAAGATCAACAAGAAAATGGGTTAGAAGAAGGTAGTGCATCCGAAGAAGGAGACTTAAATTATTGGTCTATCAATATAGATCGTATTACTAGAAGAAATAGACCGAGACATAATAGGATTTTCTCGATTAAACTTTTAAATGTGTCTAAGCTTGTATTAATATAAAATTTGTTTTGGATGTACCATCACATCAACATTCACACAATCATTGGCTCCGTGGCTCCGTTACAGTGATCGCAACACCTCTTTCTTCCATGCACATGCAACGAAACGGAAATGTCACAAGGAAAATATTCAAATCGATCCAAACTCATAGTGATGGACCCTCTTTGCGCCTATGAATCATGCATTGAGGACAATTTCGTCAAGCACTTTCAAGCTTTATTCAAAACAATCTCCATTTCTACGCCTGCCTTATTTTACCAAGAACAGCAGATCCCGCTCGATGAGACTCTTAATGCTACTATAAAAGTGATGAAATTAAGTCAGCACTATTTCACATAAATGCCTCTAAAGCACCGGGATCCGGTTATTGCACAATTCATGGTTGATTTTTTTCAAACTAAACATATGCCGGTGTTATTTTCAGCACTATTTTCAAACTAAACATATGCACAACGGGACGGATGTTCTGATGGATAAAGGTTGTCAGTGTTTTGGCGAAAAAAATTCTGTCAAAACTTTTCACCTGCTTTCATCAGATCGAAGAACACTTACGGACGAACACCGACTTCGGTGCTCTACACTGACTGAAACAGTCCTCGATGTCAAATACACCGACTAATACTTCATCCGACGGATGAAGACGTACACCGATAGATCCATTACGTTAGAGCATTACATTGGCTATCTACATTGACGGATAAATATCGTCGGTGTAGGTTACTAGACAAATGTTAGAACGTATACCAACATATAGGTACCGCCGGTGGATGTTACCCAACAAACGTCAAAACGTACACTGACAGATAAATGCCCAACATACGTTAAAGCGTACACCGATGGATAAGTATTGTCGGTGTTAGTCTTGTCCAGAACCCGAGTTCCGATTTCCTAGCTCAAAAGTAGTAATAGTTTTCATAAGTCATCCACAACACATTCATTCATTCATCCACCAACATATGTCAAATAAAAGTCATATAGACGTGCATATGCATTCATCGACAACATAATAATCATTCAAACAATATAGATGTGCATAGCAATCGTTGAACTATATTGAAATTCAAGTTTTCAATTCACAAAATAGAAAATTAAGTTTGATAATGGTAAAAATAGACAAACAACACAAAACTATGCTGTCAAACCTCCGGTGCTTGCTCGGTCCAATGGTCCGTGAACGTCATCTCGTCTTGATGGCGGTAGTGGTGTACAAATGGATGTGATATTAAATTTCTTCTTACCTTTAATCAATCATCTTCTGCTCCCTAAAATAGGTCCATGTTCATGCTTTTGCCATGAAAGGTCTATTTTATTTTCCCTTTCAAACTAATTACTATGGGGTCCATGTACTAAATATTGCATTTTGATTCACGTTCAAAGATTTTCACCTTTAAGTAATATATCGCATTTTTCCTTCTCAAATCTTTCACTTTTTGTTATTGACGATTTCATGTAACTACAATTGAGTTCTTTTAACAAGCATATAATTTGGTGTGTTTTTCATAAAAGATTACCCTACCGTTCAAATGGTGACGGATTTCATGTGACAACCCGTAGACGTCCCTTCCATTACAAAAAATGAGGTCGTGTTCAATTTAAGCGTCACTTCATATTTGGTTTGTTTGAAACTGAATGTTATTTGTAGTAACTTTGACGTTAAATGTGTTTCTAATGGTTTTTATGTTTCAGATTCGACTGCTTAAAGGCCGAGTTCGTATTATTTCCTATGGTTGTTTGATTTTTTCCATCATATTTTGTTGAATGATTAAAATATCCTCTAGTTAATTAAGTACTTTCATATTTATTTTAAGTCCAATTTACTCTTCCAAGAATTTAGTGTTTAAACATTTTTCTTGGCATTAGTGTTTTGTTTAAAATACTTCCAAGACCATATCATTCCCATATGAGAACATTTTAAAAAACAACATTCAAGTTTGATTTTGTTGTAATCATACAATTTGGTGTTTTTATTCTCACATCTAATTTCAAGCTTGGGCCCCACCTGTAACATCCCGAAACAACGGAAATTTAAAAATTATCAAGACAACATAGACCAATAATCAAAAGACGGGACTGTTACTTCTTATAAAACATATAAGCGGTGCACCATGTTACATCAGAGTTTGTCAAAAAGCTACATGATTACATCAGAAACAACAAGGGGAAATACAAGTAATCATGCCGACTCAGTGGTCCGAGTGAGAGGATCCGATCCCAGAATGCGCGTGCCCGCTGATCACCACCAAACTGGACCTACTGCGGTCCTGAAATAAAACATGCAACAATGCGTGAGTTTCCATAAGGAAACCCCGTATGCCAAGCTCACCTATATGTATGCAGTAGTACAAATGAACCTATTATACTAGTAGCATGTCATGTCATCAACAGTAAGTAAAACAGTTCCCCCGAAGGGTAACACGGGACATCAGTCCGACAATCATCATCGGGTCTCCCAAGGAGACCTACCATAGGCACATACGGTCTAAAGGAACATGACGTGACACTCCCCACACGCGGCTACACTAATCATTGGGTTCGGCAAGGAGCATCCCCCAAGTCCGCGCCAAAAGAAACAGATCTGAAACTTCGTGGTCGAAACCACACCAATGGAGCCATCGCTCGGTCGGTGCATCAATCATCATCTCATTAGGTACCCATCTGAGGAACATAGCCGAAACAACATCGGCCCATCAATCATCATCGTCGGAACAACATCGGCGGCATCACTGACACAACATCGGTGGTCCATCAATACGTCTGGCACAACATCGGACGGGTCCAGACCAAAGTCTACCAGGTCATCAGGCTCCACGAGCCGCAAACACCAACCGCGCCGCTATAAAAGCAGGCCTGCTACTCTACAAGGAGTCCATCAATCATCACATCAAGTCACGATCCATAGTCGGAAGTGACACGTCCCGAACACCCACACTCTTCCACCCGGCGGTCCCTGGGCAGGCACGCGTACGCACGTACCGTCACCTCCCGGCTCACACACAAGGGGAGGACACGGGTTTCTGTGGATAGAGTTGGCATCCTAAACAGGACTGAGAATTCGGTTCTGTGCACAAATGGTCGACCGAATGAGGCAACCCGGTCGACCGTTCCCATGAAAGGTTCGGTCGACCGAAAGTCTGTAACGGTCGAACTCTCTGCGCAAAACCTAAGTCCCAACGGTCGAACAAAGATCTAAAACCGGTCGACCGATAAGAAGTCAAAATCCGGAGTCTGGTCAACATCAATTCAAAACTACCGGTTGACCGACTAAGGGGTCTCGATCGACCGAAAACTACCAGGGCATCCTAGCAGTTCTAAGTCATATAACGCTCGAACGCATATAACCAGTCAGTCGAACTAGCATGTATTTCTATTCAGTACACTTAAGTTCCAGTCGAACGAACCCACGGAACCGGTCGACCAAAACACAACAGGCGATCCCAACCCACCAGCACAATGCATGACCGGTTGACCGCAACCATGCATCGTTCGACCGATGTTGGTTAAAGTTGGGCAATTACACTACATTGGTCGACCGCCCGAAGGAATCCGGTTGACCGTTGGTCGTCTTCAACCTTGCGCCAGCCAAGGATTTACGCCGTTCTCGTTTCCGGAGAGGTCTCTGACCTCCCCCGACCGACCAACACGACCCTCACACGTGGGTGAACAACGAAATCACACTAAGAACCGGCATACCTCAAGTGCAAGACAGAACACGCCAGAGATTCGCTCCACGCCCCCATTCGACCGCAACCTCGGACACAAGCGTCTCAAGACCGCACCTCCGCGACTCGGAGCTCAACTCCGCCTGCCGAAACCTCCTCCTCTACTGCAGGTTCGTCGGAAAGGAAAGGGAGAGAGTGAGAGTGTGCAAGTGAGAAAAAGAATGGGAGAGAGAGGATTTTCTTCTTAAAACCCAAGCACCCATCCCTCACCATCACCTCATCCACAACACCCTACACACCCCAACCGATCACCTCCACGCCGCCACTGTTCACGCCACCTCTTCCCAATGCAAACACCCACTAAACCCGGGATTAACCTTAAGCATGGGTTAGGATCATAACAATCCACCTACCTTAAAAGGATTTCGTCCCGAAATCAAAGCAAACTACTCACCGAAGAGCTCCGGATACTGCTTCCGAACTTCCTCCTCGATCTCCCAAGTGGCCTCGCGCTCATTGTGATGCTGCCACCAGACCTTCAACATCGGAATGGTCCTCCCCCTGAGCTGATGATCCATGCGATCAACGATCTCGACTGGTCTCTCCTCGAACGACAAGTCCTGCTAGATCTCTGGCACTGCTATCTCAATCACATGAGCTGGATCTGCAACGTACTTCCTCACCATCGATATATGGAAGACGTTGTGAAGACCCGAAAATTGTGGTGGCAATGCAATCCGGTAGGCAACCTCTCCAACTTGGTCGAGGATCTCAAACGGCCCAACATACCGTGGACTGAGCTTCCCTTTCTTCCCAAACCTCATCACTCCTCGGGCTGGGGAAATCTTTAGAAATACATGGTCGCCCACCTCGAAACTCAACACCCGTCTGCGTCGATCAGCATAACTCTTCTACCTGCTCTGTGTTGTGGCCAATCTTCTACGGATCACATCAACCTTCTCTGCATACATCTGCACAATCTCTGGCCCCACTAACTGCCTCTCGCCAACGTCACTCCAGCATACCGGGGATCTGCAAGGCCTCCCGTACAACGCCTTGTACGGTGCCATCCCAATACTCGAATGGTAGCTGTTGTTGTAGGCGAACTCTATCAGTGGCAAGTGCTTATCCCAGTGTCTTACCCAATCCAGTGTGCATGCCCTCAACATATCCTCCAAGGTCTGAATCGTCTTCTCTGACTGACCATATGTCTGCGGATGGAACGCCATACTGAACCTCAGACACGTCCCCAATGCGTGCCGCAGACTCCCTCAAAATCTAGAAGTGAATCGAGGATCTCGATCAGAGATGATGCTCACTGGCACTCCATGCAACCTTACTATCTCCTCCACGTACAACCTAGCTAGACCCTCCAAAGGCAATGTGGTCCTCATCGCGAAGAAGTACGCCGACTTGGTCAGTCGATCGACTATCACCCAAATCGCGTCGTGGAATGTCCTCGTCTTCGGCAACCCTGTGACAAAATCCATCGTCACATGCTCCCACTTCCACTCAGGAAGCTCAATGCACTGCATCGGTCCTGTTGGTCGCTGATGCTCAATCTTCACCTGCTGACAGACTAAGCATCGATCCACGAACTCCGCAATGTCCTTTTTCATGCCCTTCCACCAGAAGTTCCACTGCAGGCCTTATACATCTTCGTACTCCCAGGGTGAATGGTGTATCCCACTCTGTGTGCCTCCTCCATGATGTCATCTCTCAGCCCATCGACCTTCGGCACCCAGATCCGACTCCTGAACCTCAAACCACCATCAACGCCCACACTGAAGTCTGACCCATCTCTGGAAGCTAACCGTAGTAGACCAGCTAACTCATCATCCCCATGTAGAGCCTGCACCACACGTGAGACTGTCTACGGCTCCACTCGACGCCCAGCAATCACAGCTCCCTCTGAGCCCTCTGTGAACGACATCCACTCTGATAACGTCTCGAGTAGCCTCCACTCCTCGATGCACAGACTCGCAACTGAAACCTCCACCATCCTGCTCAACGCATCTGCAACCGAATTCGCCTTCGTCGGATGGTAAGAAATGGTGAAGTCGTAGTCCTTAATGAACTCAAGCCATCTGCGCTGCCCCATATTCAGCTCCTCCTGCGAGAACAAATTCTTCAGGCTCTGATGATCTGTGAAGACCTCGAACTGCTCGCCATAAAGATAGTGCCGCCTGGTCTTCCATGCGTGAACCACCACTGCTAACTCCAGATCATGAGTAGGGTAGTTCTTCTCGTGCACCTTCAGCTGCCTCGAAGCATACGCCACCACCTTCCCGTGCTGCATCATAACACAGCCCAAGCCAATCCCTGACACATCGTTGTATATCACATATCCTCCATTGCCACTCGGTAGAGTCAGAATCAGTGCTGTCGTCAGTCGCCTCTTCAGCTTCTGAAAGCTGTCCTCGCAGTTCTGGGACCAAACAAACTTGACGCCCTTCTGCGTCAACACTGTCAGCGGTGATGCAAGTCTGGAGAAATCCTGAACGAACCGTCTGTAATACCCTCCCAGTCCCACGAATCTCCTGATCTTTGTAACGCTCGTCGGGGCCCTCCACTGAGTCACTGCCTCGACCTTCGCCGGATCTACCGAAATCCCATCTGCTGACACAATGTTCCCCAGAAAAGCCACCTTAGCCAACCAAAACTCACACTTCGTGTACTTGGCATAGAGTTGATGATCTCTCAGGATGCCAAACACAATCCTCAGGTGCTCTCGATGCTGCTCTCTGTCAGGCGAGTACACTAAGATGTCATCCACGAACACAATGACAAATCTGTCGAGGTATGGCTGAAAGGTATTATTCATCAGGTCCATGAATGCTGTAGGTGCATTCGTCAGTCCAAACGGCATCACCAAGAACTCGTAGTACCCATACCGCGTCCTGAAGGCTGTCTTCTGAACATCTGCCTCTCTGATCCGCAACTGGTGATAACCCGAACGCAGATCAATCTTTGAGAACACTCTTGCCGTCTGTAGTTGATCAAACAAATCATCAATCCTGGGCAAAGGGTATCGGTTCCTGACGGTAACCTTATTCAACATCCTATAGTCGATGCACATCCGCAACGCCCCATCCTTCTTCTTCACAAACAGCACAGGTGCTCCCTATGTAGAAACGCTTGGCCGAATAAACCCAAAATCCATCAACTCCTGCAACTGCTTCTTCAGCTCTATCAACTCAGCAGGTGCCATACAATATGGAGCCTTCGATTGAGGTGTCGTACCTGCTACCAACTCGATGCCAAACTCGATCTCTCGGTACGGCGGTAATGATGGAATTTCTGCTGGAAACACATCTGGGAACTCCTGTACAAGCTGTATATCCTCCAGCCTCCTCGTCTCAGGATCAGGAACAACCAACGTGGCCAAAAATGCTCTGCATCCCTGCCGCATCAGCTTCTGTGCCTTAACTGCAGACACGATCAGACGACCCCCTTTGCTTCTCGTCCCTCTGATTAAATCATCTGGCAAGCCCTCCATCGGAATCAGGATATTCTTCTCGCGACAAAAGACCCGCACGTCGTACTGTGACAGCCAGTCCATCCTCAGTATGACGTCGAATTCCTCCATCGGTAACAAGACCAGATTTGTCGGAAAATCATGGTCTCTCGAAACAACTGTGGTGCCGGGGAAATAACTCCCCACAGTGCCCACCTCACCCATGGGTGTGCTGACCTCCAAAACATCAGTCAGTAACGCAGGGGTCCGACCTAACTCGCTAGAAAACTTCTCCGAAATGAAAGAGTGAGTGACACCGTAATCAAACAAAACACACGCAACCGCACCAGAAACAGAAAGTGTACCTTCCACCATGGTGTTGGAGTCCCTCGCCTCCTCAGCCTGAATGGTGAAGACTCGCCTGGACTTCCTACCCTGTCCTGGTGAAACAACGGATCGACTATCTCCGCACTTCCCTGCTACTGGTGGCCCAGACCTCCTGCTAGGCTCGCCCTGCCTAGTCGGGCACTCCCGAATGAAGTGGCCCAACTGCCCGCATCCCATGCAAGCTCTAGTGCGCCTGAAACACTCCTGACCTGGGTGAAACCTCCCACAGAAAGTGCACGCTCCAGACTGACGTGCTCATCCTCCATCAAACCTGGGCCTCTTTCCCGGGTTCCCAGCTCCACGGCCGACTGCTCGGTCACCGGTTCTCACTGGTGCCTGCCTCGCCTCCTGAAGACACCCCCTCTGGTCCTGCTCTATGATGGTAGCATGCTTCACCTCATCTGCAAGGGTCCGCAACATACTATTGATCACACGTGATCGGAACGGCTGCCTCAGTCCCTTCACGAACTTCCTCGCCCGCTGCTATGGGGTCATACAGATCTCGGGGCAGTAACGCTCCAAAGCGTTAAACCTGCTGATGTAACTCGCCAGAGTCATCTCCTTCTGCTCCGGCGACATGAACTCCTCCCTCTTCCGATCCCTGACATGCTCGAGAAAGTACTGCTCATGAAACACCTCCAAGAACTCCTCCCAGCTGACGTCCTCACGATCCTCAAACATAACCATGGACGCGGTGCTCCACCAGTTGGCTGCCTTGCCATCAAACACATAGGTGGCCAGATCCACCCTCCTCTCAGGTGCAACTCCAATCACAAAAAGATCTTCTGCATCTTGAAGATCCAGTCCTCCGCTACCTCTGGAGCACTCCTGCCATCAACACTCAGTTGGTGCTGACGCATAAACCGATCGTGCTCAGCGCCCATCCCGCCCTGCCCATTCTAGGCTGCCTGACACTCCAGAAACTCGCCCAACCTGTCCCAGTTGGTGCCCTCAGTGGCGTCACTGGCATCGCGATCAAGCAGAGAATTGTCCATCAATCATCATCTCAGTAGGTGGCCATCTAAGAAACATAGCCAGAACAACATCGGCCCATCAATCATCATCGCTGGAACAACATCGGCGGCATCACCGGTACAACATCGGTGGTCCATCAATATGTCTGGCACAAAATCGGACGGGTCCAGACCGAAGTCTGCCAGGTCACCAGGCTCCACGAGCCGCAAACACCAACCGAGCCGCTATAAAAGCAGGGCAGCGACCTCCGTAGCCATCCAGGCCAGTAGTTACCTCACCCAACAACAGTTGCGTGCTCACGCAGAAGGCGTCCATCAATCATCACATCAAGTCACGATCCATACACGGAAGTGACACGTCCCGAACACCCACACTCTTCCACCCGACGGTCTCTGAGCAGGCACGCGTACGCGCCTACCGTCACCTCCCAGCTCACACACAAGGCGAGGACACGGGTTTCTGTGGACAGAGTTGGCATCCTAAAAAGGATTGAGAATTCAGTTCTGTGCACAAACGGTCGACCGAATGAGGCAACCCGGTCGACCGTTCCCATGAAAGGTTCGGTTAACCAAAAGTCTGTAACAATCGAACTCTCTACGCAAAACCTAAGTCCCAACGGTCGAACAGAGATCTAAAACCGGTCGACCGATACGAGGTCAAAATCCGGAGTTTGGTCAACATCAATTCAAAACTACCGGTCGACCGACTCAGGGGTCTCGATCGACCGAAAACTACCAGGACATCCTAGCAGTTCTAAGTCATATAACGGTCGAACACATATAACCAATCAGTCGAACTAGCATGCATTTCTATTCAGTACACTTAAGTTCCGGTCGAACGAACCCAAAGAACCGGTCGACGAAAACACAACAGGCAATCCCAACCCACCAGCACAATGCACGACCGGTCGACCGCAACCATGCATCGTTCAACCGATGTTGGTTAAAGTCGGGCAATTACACTACATCGGTCGACCGCCCGAAGGAATCCGGTTGACCGTTGGTCGTCTTCAACCTTGCGCCAACCAAGGATTTAAGCCGTTCTCGTCGCCGGAGAGGTCTCCGACCTCCCCCGAACGACCAACACGACCCTTACATGAGGGTGAACAACAAAATCACACTAAGAATCGACATACCTTCAAATGCAAGATGGAACACGCCGGAGATTCGCTCAACGCCCCACTTGACCGCAACCTCAAACACAAGCGTCTCACGACCGCACCTCCGCGACACCGAGCTCAACTCCGCCCGCCAAAACCTCTTCCTCCACTGCAGGTTCGTCTGAAAGGAACGGGAGAGAGTGAGAGTGTGCATGTGAGAAAAGAATGGGAGAGAGAGAGGATTTTCTTCTTAAAACCCAAGCACCCATCCCTCACCATCACCTCATCCACATCACCCTACACACCCCAACCCATCACCTCCACGCCGCCACTGTTCATGCCACCTCTTCCCCATGCAAACACCCACTAAACCCGAGATTAACCCTAAACATGGGTTAGGATCATAACACCACCTCTTTCTGTATATCCTAATTCAATTGTAGGAACGTGATTAAATAGGTTATTGATGTAGGTTATTACTCGATATTGCCTGGAGCTGCTGTCGTTGGTTTCTTCGCTCAACACTGTGACAGTCCCAATGGTAGGTTTCCATGCTAAGCTTTAAATCTACTCATATTTATGTTTTAGATATCCAAGTTCCTTTTCTTCTTGGGTCATTTCAGGTTCCATCCAATGTCTTTTATAGGTCATAAGTTATTTTAATAGTGTATTCGCTTCCTTAGGTGCTTTGTTAGGTTTTTGGTGTTCTACTTTGCCCACATTTATTATTTTTCCAATGATGCATTCAGTATTGTTCTTCGGTGTATTGCTGAAGAGGGCATCTATATATAGTGTTATAGTGGCTTTTTTTGCAGCTGAAATGTTCCATATCTTAAACTGAATTGGGGATTATTTTTGTGGTGGGTGGAATGGTTTCCTCGAATTGAAATGTTCCATATCCATGTTGTGAACTTGTGATTGAGTTGTAGACTTTTAAAAGTGAACTGTTAGTTTGATTAGCCAAGTACAATATCACATGAGTGCCAATTGTTGTTTTGTTGTGATCCAAGAAATTTTAACTTTCTCCACTTACAAAATTTTAAGCACTTCTTTGAACAATAGAGTTAGTAGAGTTGTCGGCTGAGAGAAGTCATTTGAATCTCAAATCAATTTTTTTATTTAGTTGGTTAAATATGGACTATCAAAAAGGAAACTGTCGAAGTTTAATCACATCAATGCCGCAGGTAAAGCTGCAAAATGTATAAGTAGAAGGATCTTATCTCCATGAGGTATGTAACCTTACCTTTGGTACACACTTTGTTGCTGTAGAAGCATTACATTATTTCGAATGTCCATAATAATTACCCATTATTTTATCTAAATAATATTATTATCCTTTTTTTTTGAAATGCATGAAAACAATGTTGATGAGATGAAAGATATTATTGAAGCAAACCTATGGAAGAAGTACTTATTTACTGTCAAAGTGACAACAAAAAATCACAAGTACGCCTTATCTTGAAGTTTCACTGCATTCAGTGTCCACGAAGTGGAAGAGAAATTGGGGTAGACAAAACCCCGACAAGATAGATGCAAGCTATCACAACTTGACTTGACTTGCTATTGTAGCGACACTTACTTATTTTGCTTTTATGATAGTGGACTCTCTGGAGCCATAAATGTAACGCCCCGAGCCCGGACAACTGATCACCCGCCCGAACCCGGTGCGTTACGATACGATCCACGATCCTGACCGCTGCACACTCTGATATTTAAATCCATCTGATAGGCTCATAATAATCTGAAAAATATAATCAACAAATTGTGAGCTCGACAACCCGCAAGTACCAACCATCAATCAATCAGAATCATAATCATGTGGAAAATAATATAGAATATGACATTCAGTCAATAAGCACAATCAAGAGACGTGCATCACAAATAAAATGCATGCATATCAATTTGAAACCCCCATTCAGATTCGACCACATCCTGTGCTTCTGAAATCTATCAATCTGTCAGACGCACACCTGGTAGCTCCACACTAACGACAGGCAGCCCTTTCCTCTCTCGGGTGGCTCCACGTTGTCCGTTAGGCAGCTCTTTCCTAAGTTGCTCTGCTAGAAACATACACACAGCCACAGGACATGTCGACCGAAACACCACCATGCAATCATATGCATATCCATAAAATCAATATTAATGCTCAACATGCATGCAACTACGAATATCAAGAGAGACAGACATGATATGAAACTGAAGAATAACGAATCAGTACTTGCCTCAAAATCTCCATCTTTTTCTTCTCAATATTCTTCTCAAAATTTCATCTTCTCCTAAAACCACACAATCATCCAACAATCTTAATTAGTCCATTAAGATATTTGATTATTACCTAAACTAAAAAATTCAGGATATTACATTCTACCCTCCTTAAAAGAAATTTCGTCCTCGAAATTTGATCTCAATACTGTCTCAATCCAAACAAATCAATACAAATTTTTCAACTCATTATTTATCAAATCTAAAAACCTAACACCACTTATCGCTCATAATTTGGATAATCAATCCAACCAAATCCAAATTCACATTTGAACTCAAGTCCAAATATCTCTAAATTCATCTTTCATTATTTATTAATAATTTGGTAGCAAATCCAACCAAGTCAAAATTCACATTTAAATCAATAGTCAATACTTCTAAATCCAATTTCTCAAATTCCAATTCAATCAAATTTTTATTTCAAATCCAAATCCCGACTAATTCCGAGGATCGTATTGCTCTGATACCATTTGTAACGCCCCGAGCCCGGACAATTGATCACCCGCCCGAACCCGGTGCGTTAAGATACGATCCACGATCCTGACCGCTGCGCACTCTTATATTTAAATCCATCTGATAGGCTCATAATAATCTAAAAAATATAATCAACAAATTGTGAGCTCGACAACCCGCAAGTACCAACCATCAATCAATCAGAATCATAATCATGTGGAAAATAATACAGAATATGACATTCAGTCAATAAGCACAATCAAGAGACGTGCATCACAAATAAAATGCATGCATATCAATTTGAAACCCCCATTCAGATTCGACCACATCCTGTGCTTCTGAAATCTATCAATCTGTCAGACGCACACCTGGTAGCTCCACACTAACGACAGGCAGCCCTTTCCTCTCTCGGGTGGCTCCACGCTGTCCGTTAGGCAGCTCTTTCCTAAGTTGCTCTGCTAGAAACATACACACAGCCACATGACATGTCGACCGAAACACCACCATGCAATCATATGCATATCCATAAAATCAATATTAATGCTCAACATGCATGCAACTAGGAATATCAAGAGAGACAGACATGATATGAAACTGCAGAATAACGAATCAGTACTTGCCTCAAAATCTCCATCTTTTTCTTCTCAATATTCTTCTCAAAATTTCATCTTCTCCTAAAACCACACAATCATCCAACAATCTTAATTAGTCCATTAAGATATTTGATTATTACCTAAACTAAAAAATTCAGGATATTACATTCTACCCTTCTTAAAAGAAATTTCGTCCTCGAAATTTGATCTCAATACTGTCTCAATCCAAACAAATCAATACAAATTTTTCAACTCATTATTTATCAAATCTAAAAACCTAACACCACTTATCGCTCATAATTTGGATAATCAATCCAACCAAATCCAAATTCACATTTGAACTCAAGTCCAAATATCTCTAAATTCATCTTTCATTATTTATTAATAATTTGGTAGCAAATCCAACCAAGTCAAAATTCACATTTAAATCAATAGTCAATACTTCTAAATCCAATTTCTCAAATTCCAATTCAATCAAATTTTTATTTCAAATCCAAATCCCGACTAATTCCGAGGATCGTATTGCTCTGATACCATTTGTAACGCCCCGAGCCCGGACAACTGATCACCCGCCCGAACCCGGTGCGTTAAGATACGATCCACGATCCTGACCGCTGCGCACTCTGATATTTAAATCCATCTGATAGGCTCATAATAATCTAAAAAATATAATCAACAAATTGTGAACTCGACAACCCGCAAGTACCAACCATCAATCAATCAGAATCATAATCATGTGGAAAATAATACAGAATATGACATTCAGTCAATAAGCACAATCAAGAGACGTGCATCACAAATAAAATGCATGCATATCAATTTGAAACCCCATTCAGATTCGACCACATCCTGTGCTTCTGAAATCTATCAATCTGTCAGACGCACACGTGGTAGCTCCACACTAACGACAGGCAGCCCTTTCCTCTCTCGGGTGGCTCCACGCTGTCCGTTAGGCAGCTCTTTCCTAAGTTGCTCTGCTAGAAACATACACACAGCCACAGGACATGTCGACCGAAACACCACCATGCAATCATATGCATATCCATAAAATCAATATTAATGCTCAACATGCATGCAACTACGAATATCAAGAGAGACAGACATGATATGAAACTGAAGAATAACGAATCAGTACTTGCCTCAAAATCTCCATCTTTTTCTTCTCAATATTCTTCTCAAAATTTCATCTTCTCCTAAAACCACACAATCATCCAACAATCTTAATTAGTCCATTAAGATATTTGATTATTACCTAAACTAAAAAATTCAGGATATTACAATAAACCTTTTAAAACACTTGTGCCTTTTATATTAGAATGGTTGTGAATCATGGTCATTCCACTTATTTTATACAAGTGAACTATCGACCTTTCAAAAAACAACTCGATCAGTCGAACTTTTGGAATTGTTATATCAATTAATCTATAATCGATTGGTAATCCTTACCACAAATCTCTAATATAATTAAAACATTTCAACAACGTAACATGTGGTTTGATGTGAACGCATAGTAACACAGCTGAACACAGAGTGAAAGTCAACAACTAAGAACTTAAATTTTTCCTGAAGCATCAATGTTCTTTGCTCAAGCAGAAATAGCAGCAGCAGTCCCCTCCCCAGATGCCTCGCCAACAATTTGGATCCATCAAAACTTCAGGCTCGAGTAATGTGTACCATGTATGCTTAATAAATATACAAAATACGTCAACACAATTAAAATTTAATGTAGAGATTGACCTATGCAAATTGATCCAGGTTAATTGAGTGTTTCGTTAATGTCATCTTGTCATTGGTCATAATAATTTATCACATCAAAAATTTCATTCGAGTCAAAACATTATAAGTTAACCTAAATGGAAACATTGAGATATCACTGTCTGAGTTTATGTGAAGATTTCTCATTCTTATTTTCCAAAAATATCAAAGTTTCTAATCGCACCTTAATATTGTAGTGCAAAAAATAGATACTTCAAATTAATTGGCTAATGCTAGAGTAATATGCTATTCAAAAATTCTACAACACATTAATTATACGAAAGGAGCATGTCAAAAATTATAGCTCCTTCAAAAAATGGAATTTAGTTAAAAATAGGTACAATCGTTTCATGGACTACATCTACCAACCAAAATTTTAATAATTCAGGGACCATTATTTTTGAAAGCTAGCCAAGATACTTTCTCGATTACTCTCTATTATAAGTTGTATGCCTTCAAGACAGTTACAGAGGACCTCACCAGCAAACGTTATAAAAGAACTTACACATTTCTTTCTTTCCACACAATCAATTTCTCTTTATTCTTTTCGTCTAAAGTGAAATTATGTATAAGGTCTTAGAGGCACCTACATAGAAAAAAGAAATGTACAAAAAGATAACCCTAAAGGTTGTCGCCCTACTCGGAAAAAGCATATAGAGTTAACTATGTCAGTGATCATTATAGAAATAAACAGTGACGAGGACTTCTGAATTTTCACTTTAATCATTTCTCCTTTAAACTTATCGTGAAATGTATCTGACTCTTTTGATTATAAACAAAGAATGAAATATTGTTAATTTTTTGTTGAATTCTTTTTATATGCGAAATCTACAAATTTTTCATTGAATGCATTTGTGCAACACGTGGGTCTAATGCTAGTTATATATAATTCTTGAGTTTACACTCACAACTAATATCTCCAACAATCTACTTCTTCATATACTGATAACAAAATTCTACAATAATTTGTGTTGACTTCTAAGGGCAATTAATTATAGTCAGCCATTTTAATCGTGCAAGAAGCAACCTCATTCTTTGCAAGACAACCATAACTAAAAACTCATCTTCCAACAAGAAAAGAAACTAATTGGAAATTTGAAAGTTCAAAACCACAAGAGCACGACCGCGTTGGAGCGGTGGCAAGTACGGGTCGTGTCGACGAGGAGCGAGTGCGGGTCGTCGTCGATCATACTCGAATGGGGATATGAAAGGGAGATTGAGGGTATCTAAACTATGTAATGAATGTGACGTGAATCAAAAACAACTAATCGAAAACGAGTCCTATAGGAGCTGGAGAATGAATGCAAAAGTGTAAATGTGTAAGTTGTGTGTATATAATTTAGTGCTCATGACATGCATAACATGGAATCCACAGTGACCAAAACCCAACTATGTCTCCACATGAATTAGGATTTAACATTATTATTAAAACATACAAGACATTAATCAAGATAAGGCCAACAAAAGCACATGCTCCCACATGTCATCTTATCTCTTTACCTACTCCAACCTTATCCTCACCTCCTCATTCCCCATAAAGTGAGCCCACTAACCAAAACATTTGCTAAGCATCAATTAAGACCATTAATACATCAATGGTAGGAGTGAGAACCAACAAAATGGTTATGGAACTCATGTGAAACTCCAAGATTAAGATTGAAGCACACACCAATCTTACAACATTCACACTTCACATCATTCTCCACCCCTCAATAGGGATGGATTACTCACTCATCAACATATTAACCATAGAAAACAACAATAGAAAAACAACACATGAACAACTAAAGAAAACTAGATCTAACCAAAGAAATGGAATAAAAATTGCATCAAATGAAAGACAATAACATAAAGAACAAAGAAACTAAAACTTGATGAAGAAAGAAAGATTACAAAATGTGTTTCTCTTCTCCTACACTACACTACTAAGCAAGAAATAAAACATACTCTACTAAACAAGAAAATAAAGCTAACCTAATAAGGAGAGGATGGAAGAAGAAGAACAAGAAGAAGAAGAAGAAGAGAAGGATTATAAGTGTATTTATAGAAGATTAGAGGGTCTGGATAAATATGGGCACGATCAAACAGTTGTAAATCAGATCTGTATGTTGCGTATTGCTCTGACCCGTTAACCCGACCCACCAGAGAAATTTTGGGTCAAACAGATGAACAGGATCCGCCAGTGGTAGACCATTTGGGTCGGATCATGCTCTAATTTCACCAGTAGCTTAAATGTACCATTTTAGCACGTGAGGTGTACCCGGAATTGTTGGTTCGAGCCCGTTTGGTCTTAATTTTTGAATTACTCCTCAGGTTTAGGAGATTATGGACTTCTGCAAGCAACATATATTTCTTACACTTAGGTGTAGGATCTAACTAGCCCTAGAATTAGTCTAAAGGTGGATGAATAGACTAAATGCACTCTTAAACGATTAAGCAAGTGACACAATAAAATAGTAACAATATAATGAGAGAGAGGGAGACATGCAAACCACAAGACCGATGTATAGAGGTTTGGATCCACTGACCAAATCGTAGTCCTCTTTTACGAATTGCTCCTCCTTGAGCAACTTCGCGTAATCCACTAATCTGTATCCCTGTTCCGGGCCGGGAGATCTTGCCTTTATACTTCAAGCTTGCGAACACCCTCACCAAGCTTAGACCACCTTCTCACAATCCGAGAAGAACTTCACTCCAAAAGCTATTACAACACTTTGCAGAAGATTTTCAGTAACCACTTCTAATCTCAAGCACTTGAATGATTGATGAAAGCAATGAATGATTCAAGACAACCCTAACTGAAAACTCATCTTTCAACAAAAAAAGAAACCAAATCCCCAAAATGTACGAGAAGGTTGTTACACTCTTTCTCCTGTGTTCCCTCACTTTTATCCTCACCACAACCAAAGTGGTGTGTGTTAACATAGGTGGCATCATCAACCCAAGTTCTAGAGTTGGTATGGAGGAAAGTGTTGCCAGGGAGATTGGAGTAGAAGATTGCAATTCTACTAACACACCTTTGTTTCTCAAAATGAGGAACTCCTCTCTTGCAGTTCCAACCACATGTATTTGATTTCTATATTTCAGTATGATTTGAAACATATATATAAGCAGATTACACAATTATATAAACAAGGATTTTTTGACCCATTTTAACGTAGCATTTTGTTAGTTAATTATGTGACTAAATTGTGGAATTTATCCATTGCTAAAGGTTCTTACTAAATGTGTGTGCCCTTAAATGACAAACTATACCATTCTTAAACACTCGAAGCAAGTTGCATTGGTTTGATTGTGTTTCTTTGCGTCATATATATCACTTTCCATGTGCACAAAGTAGTGTTATAAATCATATAGACATTTGTTTGTATAATAGGTTAAATAAGTTTTTTCACCATTACATTTGAAAAACATAATGTTTGTAATATATAGTTAGAAAATTTTCCTAGCGCAAAATGTCATTTCTACAAGTAGTTTGAGATTAATGACTTAAATGTTTATATTATTGCAGTTACTAGTTCCTGATTTGCATGACCACTCAATAACTTTTGTTATGGTTATCATTTCATGTAGTTCAAGATCTCTCGAGAATTTTCCTCTCAGGTTTCATTCATCGCGGATGTCGTCGGAAGTTATAACTGGAGGAGGGTTAATGTCATCAATGAGGATGATGGTTTAGGTATTTTACTTACGTTATTGACCAAAACTTGGACAAAAAAGTCACTATCTTTATTTGACTTCTTCCGTTGCCTTGGAACAACAACAACAAAGTCTTTAACCCCAATCTCGCTTCTTCCATTGCCTTCCTCCAAATACTTTAATGTATCATCAAGACCCCTCTATATTTGGGAAGGCCTTGGATATCTTCCAAATTGAAGTAAACATTTAATTCCTGGTAAATGTATAATAATATTGTATTTCTTTCTTGTAGGTACAATATCCACCGAAAGCATTGCTATCTTATCCAAAGTCTACGGGCCGTTGGATCTGACATCAAATGGACCACATCTATCCCATCCTTCAACTCCCTGTTAGATCCAAAAACATCCATATATATGGAACTTTAAACAACATCAAGAAAGATAATCTTTGTCAAGTTTTCATAGTGCTCCAATCTTCCCATCCTTCACCACAACTCTTTTCCAACAAGCCCAATCACTAGGAATGATGTCCCAAGGCTAGGGGTGAGCAAAATTCGGTTCAGTCCGGGTGTCCGGACCGAACCGAATTTTTTGGTCCGGACCGAACCGGACCGAACATTTTCGGTCCGGGAGACCACGGGAATTCGGTCTTCGGTTCGGTCCGGTCCAGTTCGGTTCGGTCCGGTCAAAGACCGAAATTTGAAGGGTTAAATTCGGGTTTTGGACCGAATCGGACCGGACCGAATTTATTCGGTCCGGTCTTCCGAAAAGTTCGGTCTTCGGTCTGGTCCGGTTCGGTCCGATCCCGGACAGAAGCTCACCCCAACCCAAGGCTATGTTTGGATCACCACCAACAATAGAATAATCAACACTCAAAACCACGTGCAAGGAGTTGTTGACATTTCAAACCAAGTCAACCAATCAAACCCATCTTACTTGACCTTCCTTCACAACTACTTCAAACAAAGATTTAGAACTTATTATGGTGGGCAAGACTCAAACTTTGAGCCAGGCATCCATGCATTACATATCTATGATGCCATCCATGCAATCTTAATTGCACAAACAACGAAAGACATGACAAAATCTAACACAAACGTTCATGGTTTATGTGGGACCATTAGCCTAACCAATAGGATGTTGTCAACACAAGACACTGCGTTTGGGATTAGTAATGTGGTTGGAAGTGGTATTAGAAACATGGGCTTTTGGTCTCAAGCACTAGTACAGAAAAGGGAATATACCTTAGGTATAAGGCATATATATGTCGGTTGTTTGCGTTGCCCAAGCCGACGTTTATTTATGTGTCATCTATAAATAGATGTCAGTCACACAAAGACCGACGTCTATTCGTGGAATATAGGCGTTGGATATATAACACATACGACGTCTATTCTTGACATATATGCGTCGGATATATATTATAGTCGATGTTTATTTATGTGGGTATACACCTCAGATATCCCATACAACCGAAGTGTATATCCTTTAAAAAAACAAATAGGCGTCGGGTTAATCTAATAACCGACGTCTATACCCTTTTTGAATTAAAAAAATGCTAAAAATAATATTTACAATATCAATTTTAATCAGCAAACACATTCATCATGCACAACAAACACATTCATCCACAATCATATACATTTCTTCACAATCATACACAAATTGTTGTCAATCAACAAACACATTCATCCTACACATTCATCCACAATCATACACAAATATTAATCACTAAGAAATTTGATCATATTAAAGTGAAAATTGTGATCATATTAAAGTGATAACTTGTTGGTAATACAAAGAATGTGGTTAAATAAAATTGCATGTTTAATTACAAAGGATGTGGTTTAGAATATTAGAACCTGTTAATTAGTTCATTTACATGGTAACAAAGTAGCGAGCCCATCACTCGCGAGTATCATCAAGCTCCTGTTGCGAATAAGGATCACTATTCTTTTGGAAGACCTATGAAAATACAAGTACATAATTATAAATATGTAAATAATGAAATACCACCGAAACATTACACCTATATTACCTCAACTAGCTCTATGTTTTCAGGTGCAATCACGATGATTCCTGCATGTATCTCATAACATAGTACACACATTCAATATTTCTGGTATGCTTGCGGTACTACGTATAAAAATACAAAGTCACTAAATATATGTTCAAGTACTTAAAAAATTAACAAAAAGGGAAGAAACTTACTCCCATTGAATGCCAGGTTACGCCAGTATTTTTGTGATCCTTCTTCCACCAACCATTTTGTAAACCTTCATTGTCCTAAGTAAGATGAGTTATTCAATATGAAGTTGATAATACTAATAAAAATACACAAATTACAAATACGATGATTAAAACGAACTTACAGTGAAACAATTTTCTTTAAGGATGACCTTGGTGGAGTCGACCCGAAAGGATCAAACCAATATGCCGAATTAGCTTCGGGGCATAGAAACTAGCATCCAATGAGCTCTAATTGTATATATAATTAGATGTTTATTGCAAAATCAAATTCTAATTGCTTTCAATTAACACACTTACTTCTCATGAAAAGGGAGAATATAATATTTTGTGTTATGTTCTTTCATGATATTCACAAGCACAATCAAATTATCGTCATTTCCGTGTATAAAAGTAGATGAACACAGAAATCCAAATATTTTATCATCGGAGAAGACTAACATTCTGGCGTCATACAAATGTCTACAAGAGTAAAAATTACGTTCTATTATAATTAAGATAAAATTATTTAATACATTTCATATTACACATAAGATGACATGCACTTACTTCGCATGCATGTCAATAATTGACATGCACAATAAATACCATTGCTAGGAATTGCATGACATCCTCTCTGCCGACATATAGATCCAACGAGTAACCTTTAACCTCCCCCAAATACATGGTAGCTAAGGATTGTGCTTCCCTAACTAGCATTATTTGATACAACATTTTGCACCTATTTGGTAGCAAATTAATGTTGATCAGATGTTGGTTGTCTGTTCCTTTGCTCTGGTGGCTTGAAACCTTACCGATATATATAAAATTGTTAGAAATACAATTAGTAACAAAATGGTAATTTTCTTTGTTTTCAAAATTAAAGGATACATCAAGTGTGTCATGAAGCTCTACTAAATGACGAGGCCACCTCAGGAACCCACCACAAGCATCACCCAGGGTAACAACTTCTTCTTCGGGAATAGGCACCAGAACACCACCATCTAAACAATTCCCTATGACAACCTTCATGACTCCCTCTTCCAGAACTTTGAAGTGGTGTTTAGAGAGGTTATAAATTGTTCGATGTCCCACCAATCTTCGCTTAAGGTCTTCAACAAATAGACGACATCTACTGTGATCCTCAAATTTACCAAGCTAGGGTCCACCTACGAGAGCCAATACTCTAGAATGAGCCGTGATATCAGATGGCCGGTCGAGACTGATCAGTGGCTGCACCGGAGGAGTGGTCACCAGGAAGAAGCTGTCCTATGACGGGTTGGAGAAGTAGGCAAAACACGATCTAATCTCTCCATAACAAGTTGCAATTTATTATGCAAATCTAAAATGTATTGTTCGCATTTGGTATGAAATGTCGACTAACTCGGGCGATTAGTCTTTCATAATATTATCATAGTCCAACCCTACTTCCTACCCATACATGACCAGGATGTTCCACAGTGCCCAAGGCCTCACGAAGAATGTCATTCCGATCATCTGATACAAAATCACCTTGGGATTCTCTCAACTTCAAAGAATCCTATAGTTTTAAAAACATTGTTACAAACAATTGAAATATATAAATTTAGGGAATGTGATTTAATGACTATACAAGTGATACAACTTACTATCTTCGAGCCGACCGCTTGTGACTCCTCTGTGATGTACTCCCCTTTAGTGTTTACCCTTGCTCTATTCCAAGAATCACATCGAGCTACGGGAGAAGGAGGAGATAAGTTGCTTGCTTGCTCCTTACTCATACCGGAGTCAATTGCTTGGTGTTTCTTCAGGGCCATATTTTACCATCATTTGTTGTTCTAATTTCCAGTATCTCGACCGAGACAGACGAATATTTGTTAGAAGATCGACATTTTTGTTTTTCGCTCGGAAGGCCTAGAACCAATTTTATTAGATTATCATTTAAAGCAATAACTTAATAAGTTCATATTCTAAATTTAACTCAGTTACCTGAAATGTACTTTGGGGTTTCTCTTGATTTTTTGAAATGATCCCATGTACTCGAAGTCATGAAGTTATAGTAATCGCATGAAGTCCCTCCAACGGGCCGACACGTATTTCATCCACTTGTTCGGTAACTTGTTCTTGAAGTCCCTCCAACGGGGCAACACGTATTTCATCCACTTTTTCTTCAAAGTGGCAGCAGATTCAAACTCAAAACTTGCACGTTACTATTTTCAATTTCTATAAATTTAAAGTTTGACTAAAACTAAAGAACATTATAATGGACTCATTTCCTGCACGTCATCCCAAATGGTGTCTATCTGTAATAACCTAATCTAAACACCTAAATTAAACTAAACTAAACCTAACTTACCCTAATTATGCATGCTAATGAAGAGGTGAGGAGATAAGGTTGAGAAATGAGGTGTTGGTATTGGATTGGAGGAGATGGAGGTGATAAGTTAAAAGGTGAATATATATAGTAGATAAGATTTAATAGAAATGTTTTCTTCATTTCGGGGCTTAACAGAGAGTGAGAGGAGGTGAATTCGGAGAAGAAGAAGAAGGTGAAGTAGAAGAAGAGGAGAAGAAGGAGAAGAAGGAAGAAGAAGAGGAGTGAAGTGACTCAAGCTTGGGAGGCTTCCACAACCGTCAAAAAGGTATGCCAAATCTTCATTATAACTCACTTATGCCTTGTGAGTGCTGGGGATCGACGTTGGTGTCGAATTCCCCGTCGGATTTCAACTAATTCAGAGGTTGAAGATGACGATCGGTCGACCGGTGCCTGTGGGCAGTCAACCGATCCTATTATTATATTGATGTTTACCTACGAACGGTCGAACGATATCTTAGGACGGTCGACCGTTATGCCAGATTTGTGCGGGAAAAAGGGGTTATGCTGTTATCGGTCGAACGGGACCACTTAGCCGGTCGACCGAATAACAATGAGAATGGATCGGTTGGGGGTTTTGACTTATTAAACGGTCGAACGCCCATAACCTTGTTCGACCGATCTATTCGATGCGAAGTCGGTTGGGAGCTTTGACCATCAAAATGGTCGACCGCTCTTCAACTTTCGGTCGACCGACTGAGCATTTTAATTAAGCAGTAGAGTGCCTGTGATGTTTCGGTCGAACTGTATAGCAGTTCCGGTCGACCGAATGTCACTTGGGCAAGATACTGAGAAGTCCTGTTATCGGTTGAACAACCCCTTGGTTCGACCGATCGGATATATATATTATATAAATTTGTATAGCGTAGACCATCCAAACGGTCGACCGCTAGATGACTTTTGTTCGACCGATTGGTCGGTAATTCGGTTGGCGTGGTTCGACCGGTAGACTTGTTTGTACAGTACTATGTACTGTGTGGGGGACCGGTCGTCCGGTGTGCTTTTAGCGGTCGACCAATCTGCCGCAGGTTGGTGGATTTATCCACACGCGATCCGTTGAGTATAGGTCGACTACCGGCTCCGAGGCGACGGTTGATTACCGGCTTTGAGAGCTACGGATTTCACCTTCGACGAAGGCGTATTATTGTATTACTGTTTCCTCTCTTACCGAGTGGGGTGTGAGGGATGTGTACCGTAAACCTTGGGCAGTTTGCGAGGGTTTAGCCGTTGGCCGAGGATGTTCCGGCAGGGTGCGCGCTTGGCGGCTCTTGGGGGAGCAGCGGCTGTCGTCTGACCCGAGTTGTGTATTCGGCGGGCTGACTCGTTCCTTGGGTGGCGGCGTGTACCGGGGGTTCCTTCCTGCACTTTTGGGGAGCAGTGGTGTCGACTGACCCTTGTGAGGCAGCGGTGGACTGACTTGACCCTAGTGACAGAAGTGGTTCAGTGCCGCGGAGGCGGTGAGGGCATTATTGTGGGCCCGAGGTGGATGATCATGTGCATAGCATTGCATTATCTTTAATTCCTTTTTATATTTTAGGAGGTTTGGTATACGGGGTTCCTGCAGGGAACTCAGGCATGTTTGTTTGTTTTCATTTCAGGTAGCGAGTAGCATTAGAGTCAGGTGGTGACCGAGGAGAGTGCCCCCGGGATCAGATCCTGTTCTCTTTTCTATCTTCTTTTGTTTGAGGTAGTGATTACATGTATATTCACTTTTGTTGTAATCACAGTTGACTCATTTATATAGTTTGACTTCCACGTGGGTCTGTATCTTATATATTTTATATATTTATTGGTTTGTTTTCCCGTGACGTGCCCTGCGTTGACCGTTGACGGTCTTTATTATTGTTTAAATTTTCCGCTGTTTTCGGGTACGTTACAATTTGGTATCAGAGCGTTGATCTCGGCGTACTTGTCCAAAGAAACCACCTTTGAGTTAGGAGTTAGGTCTAGAGGATCATGCATGCACAGATTATATTGATATTGTCTTGTTTTCTTTGGCAGATGCCTCCTAGACGGGGGAAGGCTGTTGCCCATACTCGTGGTGAGAGTGAGACTGCGAGGGATGAGGCGTGGGAGGATGAGCGTCGGACATTGTTCGATACGGTCGGACGTCTGACAGAGATGCTACAGCAGCAGATAGCACAGACTGGGCAGACGGGGACTGGCGCTATGCATGACCGGTTTATGCGCCATCATCCGCCTACCTTTCTGGGGCAGTATGACGGAGAGGCTGCGGAGGAGTGGATCTTCACGATGCAGAAGATCTTCAGTGCTATTGGTTGTCCTCCAGAGGCGAGAGTGGGCCTAACTACATATGTTTTGGGCGGTGCTGTGTCCAACTGGTGGAGGTCCACATCTGCAGTGGTGTTTGCAGACAGAGACGATATAGCCTGGGAGGAGTTCGTTGGCGAGTTCAACGAGCAGTACTTTCCGCAGCATGTTCAGGATTCGAAGAGGGAGGAGTTTCTTAGTCTTCAGCAGGGAGACATGACCCTGGCGGGCTACATCGGGAAGTTCAACGCCCTTGAGCGTTACTATCCCGAGATGTATATCACACAGGAGCAGAGAGCAGGGAAGTTCATCCGAGGGCTCCGGAAGCAGTTGAGGACGAAGGTGCTGACACATATGCCGCGCACGTTAGCCGATGCAGTGAAGAGTGCTACTGTTCTCGATCGTGACTACAGAGAGAACTACCAGGATGAGAGGAGGCCATCGGGTAGGTTCTCTGGGCGGCCGGGAGGTCAGACTGGAGGGAATCCAGGCAAGAGGCCCCGATTCGAGGGAGCTGGAGCTGCAGTACCACGACCTGAGCCTTGTGGTAGTTGTGGGAGGTTTCACTCCGGGCCGTGCTTTACCCCCGGAGCATGTCATGGTTGTGGTCAGCTGGGCCACTTTATTAGGAGCTGTCCGAGCCGAGGAGCTGGACCGAGCAGACCACCGGGGTTACCAGCACCCGGCAGAAGTGGAGGCGCAGGTAGACCACCTTTTAGACCACAGCAGGGACAGCGCACCGGCAGAGTTTACACCATCCAGGCAGAGGAGGCTCGTGATGGAGGCACTGTTGTGGGAGGTACACTTCTTGTCGCTGGTTCAGTAGCTAGGGTGCTCTTTGATTGTGGCGTGACACACTCGTTCATCTCAGAGCTATTTGCGGGAGTGTTGGGCTGTACCCTTGCGATGTTGACTGCCACTTTAGATGTCAGCACACACCTGGGTCTGGTGGGCACTGTGGGGAGATTTGTCCCCGGCGCCACGGTTGTTTCGGTAGATCAGGAGTTTCCGGCAGACCTGGTCTTGCTACCGATGGAGGACTTTGATGTCATACTTGGGATGGATTGGCTGTCCCAATATGATGTTCGAGTCTTGTGCCGTGAGAAAAAGATTTTGATCCCGAGGAAGGGTTTGCCTGATATTCTGATCAGAGGGATCAGAAACAGAGGGGGTCGCATTATTGTATCTGCCGTGAGAGCTCAGAGGCTGATGCAGCAGGGTTGTACAACATTTTTAGCGACACTTGTGGTTGCGGAGGCAGAGTCTCAGAGGATAGAGGACATTGAGGTGGTGCAGGAGTTCGCTGATGTTTTTCCAGCGGAGATTCCAGGTTTACCACCACACCGGAAGTTGGAGTTCGGCATAGAGTTGGTAGCTGGCACTACACCACAGTCGAAGGCTCCATACCGGATGGCACCTGCTGAGTTGATAGAGTTGAAGAAGCAGTTGCAGGAGTTGATGGACTCTGGATTTATCAGGCCGAGTGTCTCGCCTTGGGGTGCACCAGTTTTGTTTGTGAAGAAGAAGGACGGATCCTTGAGGATGTGCATAGACTACAGGATGCTGAACCAGGTGACGGTGAAGAATAGGTATCCCTTAGCTAGGATCGAGGACCTCTTTGACCAGCTGCAGTCAGCGAAGGTTTTCTCGAAGATTGACCTGCGTTCAGGGTATCACCAGTTGAGGATCCGAGATGAGGACATCCAGAAGACAGCCTTCAGGATGAGATATGGACACTATGAGTTCTTGGTGATGCCATTTGGATTGACGAATGCTCCGGCAGCGTTCATGGATCTGATGCACCGGACATTCAGGCAGTATATTGATATATTTGTGATTGTCTTCGTGGATGACATTTTGATCTATTCACCAGATGTGGAGCAGCACAGAGAGCATCTGAGGATTGTACTCAGCATCTTAAGGGCTCAGCAGTTATATGCTAAGTTCTCAAAGTGCGAGTTTTGGTTGGACAGAGTGGCATTTCTCGGACACATTGTATCGGCAGAGGGGATATCAGTGGATCCAGCGAAGGTAGAGGCAGTGACACAGTGGAGGACCCTGATGAGAATTAAATTTATACCGCAAGTGCACGACGTCAATGAAGACGTGGCAAATACGGGTCGAACACAAGGAGAGAGAGATTCTGTTATTTGTGTGATTTTCGATTAAGGGGAAAGAAGGAGAGAAGAAATAATAGGGTTTTGAGATTTTTGGATTTTAATTATCTAAAGAAAGAAACAAGAACAATTAAAACTAAAACAAGAACAAAGAGGTGAATTCCGTCGGGTGGAGGTTTAGATTTAGGGTTTAGATTAGAGAATTCAGAAACTTATAATAAATCATATTAGTTATGAAGCATTACATGATAAATGATTTAACATAAACTCAAGTAATCAAAATAGACTAATACGAACTTAAAATAATAACATTTATTCGTCTTCTCTTCACCCTAAATCCGTCACCTCCACCCTTTGGAAAGAGTTAGAAACTCATGAAGGGAGGAAGAAGGGGTCCTTGAGACATTACAAAAGAAAACTAAAAGTAAGAAATAAAAGACAGAATTTTATTAATGAAAAGAAGAATACAAAACTAAGATTAAGAATAAAAACTAACACCAAAGACTAAGGACCCTTCTAACATCGTTCTCGGGTCTATTTATAGTTGCTACAAGGGATCTAGGTATAATATTGGAAAGTACACGTGTCCAGACACGACTGGACGAAATTGGGAGACGCGGATCGATGGTTGGGCGGCGGAAACGCCGCACATTGTGTGTGTGTGGTGCGGCGGAACGCCGCACAATCTGGCCTGATTTTGTCCGGATTTTGGTTGGATGTTTATGGTATGATTTGATCCTTCTTTACGCGTCTGGATTGATTCTTTCCATTCTTTTGAACTCCGGATTAATTCCTTCACATATTTGGAGATATACATTGATTTTTCTATATATTTTCTCCAAGAGAATAAAAGCTACTCGTGATTTGCAATTAGGTCCTTGACTTTTTGCAGTTAAGTCCCCGGCTACTTTTGTGCTTAAATCCTTGTTCTTTTTGCAATTAGGACTTGAATGCTTTTATGCTTGGATACATTTCCATTTGTAACCCGATAAACTTGAACTTGGTCTTTATGATAGAAATGAATCTTTTGCACGCGTTTATGCTCGGGATGTGGGTAAATTGCATTCAGGTCCCTGTATTCTGTAAATAAGACTAAACACATACCTTAGTTGCATTTATTGATGTAAAAGTAATCCAAATGAAAGACATATGATGCAATGTATGCAATGCATCAAATACCCCCACACCTAGATTTTGCTAGTCCCTAACAAAACAGAAGATACGAAAAATAAAAACAGGGAAATCCTAACTCACTTTCGTAGGAATCACGGTTGCACTTAGCATGTGCCTTTAAACCTCCTTGTTGCCAAGGGGGAGGAATGTTGTCTCCTGAGGGTTTTCAGCGGATATACCCACAAAATCCTGAATCAACATTTCATTAATAGTTCTCAATGTCCCTACCTCAACCATATACATCTCACTGAGAATTCTTGCATGCGCATCATATAAATCTAACTCATTAAAAATATGACTTGGTCTTTGTTCCTCCAACATTCACACCACTAACCCTTTTACACATGTTTATCACTTGAATTATTTTGCACGCCTCCTCTGGTGGTGAAGTATCATTCGGATCAACCATGACATGGATCATTCTTTTAGCTTTGGGCCTTGAGTATTATTATTTTTTTCTTTTCTTTTCTTCCGTGATTCAACACATTTGCTTTTTGACACTTTTACCCTTTTTGCATTTGTGTAGCGAGTTTGGTCGATAATCCCGAGCTGGTAGACTCAAGTTACCGGGTTTCAAGATACCCCTACGGACCAGTGACTCAAAGGCTTGGGCTTTCGTAATCATTTTGCAGAATGTGTTTTCCTCACTTTATTCCTTTATTTTTAATTTCCTCAAGGCTTAATTGCTATTAGAAGTCCACACTTCCCGGTATATTTTCCTCAACCTCTGCTTTTTATCAACCACTTCAAAGATTTGATTCATCCAATTTAAGTGCATACATATCTTAAAGGGCAATGGGTTATTTCTTTGGAACTTAGATTTATGTCATAATTTCTACAAGCAGAACTATATAATAAGGAACAAAAACTCAATGCAATTTGTACACGGGTTTTGGCAGTTCAATCTTAAGCTATGTCATGAAACATTGATTTTTTTTTATATTTTTTTATTATTTATAAAAGACAGATATATAGATAAATATGTACATAAACACCCCCCCACACCTAAATCATGCATTGTCCTCAATGTACGCAAATATAAAGCAAATGCACTTATTACCTTGGTGAATTGCGGTGGAAGGATGGAATTTGCTCAAAGTCAACCATAGTCAGAACTGGATTGAATGACACCATATTGGTGCATGTATCCAGTTGAATTGTTCCCCATGTTGCAATGAGCGTCCTGAGTTATAGGTTCCACACTCCTCACATAAATTGGTTCTCTTATTTGATCGAGTGACGGTGGGTGTGTAGATGAATTCCTCCCCTTTTTCTTACTTCCTTTTTGATTTTGTGACGATTCAGAAATATTATAGATACGCGATTTCATCACAACATCACTTTGATTGCATGTTATTTCTGGCTCACTATCAATATGAAAGATATTAAATTCAGCTTTTAAGTTTCCAAAAGATAATTGCATGAGCCCATTTCGACAGTTTATCAATGCTTCAGAAGTGGCCAAAAAGGGTCTGCCTAGAATTACAAGGATTTGTCGATTAGGATTTACAACAGGTGCGGTATCTAGTACGACAAAATCCACTGGGTAAATGAAGTCACCAACCTTGATCAAAACATCCTCTACTACACCTCTTGGTTTCTTAATAGAGCAATCAGCAAATTGAAGGGTTGTCCTAGAGGGTTTTAATGGACCAAGGTTCATTTGCTCATAGACAGAGTATGGGAGTAGGTTAACACTAGCACCAAGGTCTAGAAGGGCTTTGTTGATAAAAGTATCTCCTATTGCACATGAAATTGTGGGACATCCAGGATCCTTATATTTTATAGGAGATGTGTTGGACAAAATAGAACTTATGTTTGCAGTTAAGAATGCCTTCTTTGGTACGTTTGTTTTTCTCTTTTTAGTGCACAAATCTTTTAAGAATTTAGCATAAGCAGGTATTTGTTGAATCATGTCTAAGAGTAGAATGTTCACCTTAACTTGCTTAAATACTTCCAAGATTTTCTCTATTTGTGCACTTGAGTTCTTTTTGAGTCTATTGGGAAATGGGGCTTTAGGGACATAGACTCGCTCAGGTTCAGGTTGAGCTATGGGTTCAGGTTGAGTGGGTGGGTTGGGCGTTTCAGATTGGACGTCAGGTTCAATGGTCAGGTCATATGTGGGTGCTTGATGGCTAGATTGATTGGACACTCTAGGATTTACCACATTGTTATCAACTTGTCTTCCGGACCGTAATGATACTACTGCATTTATTTGTTGGAACGGTCCTTCCTCATTAACCATTTGAACCAGTCTAGGGTTGTTATTTCCTGAAGGTGCTTGATAGGATTGATATGAATTATTATTAGATCTAGGGTTCACCTCAGGTTGACTTGGAAACCGACCCTTTTCTCTTTCACCTACTATTTGTGCTAGTTGGCTGACTTGTGTCTCTAGCCTTTGGAAGGTCTGGTTGGTTGTTTGTATAAAAGTTTTCATCAAATTTTCCAAGCTTGTCAACCTAACCTCATGATCGTTATTGTTACTAAACCCAGATGATGTATTATTTTGGTTATACGGGTTCGGTTGTTTCTAGGAGGTTGACCCTGTTGGTTTGATGAGAAATTGGAATTATTACGCCAACCCGAGTTATAGGTTGATGCGTATGGGTCATTTCTAGCATGGTTATACATGGCATTAACTTGGTCCCATTCCGCACAATCCTCCTTTACATGACCAGTCTGACCACATCTAGAGCACGGGATAGTCGAGGCTTGATTCACTCGGTTTTGGGTTTGTAGCTCTAAACTTTCCATTCTACGCATAAGGGTAGCTAGTTTTGCTTCAGCCGCTATGTTGGCATCTACAGCTAAGACACCTGGTTTGGGTTGACTTGCTATTCTAGATCCAATACTTGGGTTAAGCGGTGTTCTAGCATTGTCCCATTGCATACTGTTTTCAGCTAAATCCTCAAGGAAAGTCCAGGCATCATTTTCATTTTTTGACATAAAGTTCCCTTGGCTTACGGATTCTACCATAACCCTAGATGTGGGTGTCAATCCCTCATAAATAATTTGACATAATTGCCATCTCGGAATTCCATGATGAGGGCATTGGGTCAGAACACTTTTGAATCTTTCTAGATAGGAATAGAACGGCTCGCTCTCAGACTGAACGAATGCAACAATTTCATTCCTAATCCTCATAGTCTTATGGTTGGGGAAATATTTTTTTAGGAATACTTGAACAAACTCAGCCCAACTTCTAATGGATCTTTCGGCTAGACTATATAGCCATTTCTTACCGTCGTCCTTTAGTGCAAGAGGCACGAATTTCAGACGCACTGTCTCCTCAGGGATATGTTGGTATTGCATAAGAGAGCAGATTTCCTCAAATTCTCTAAGGAAGAGATATGAGTCTTCTCTAGAGGTGAACTTAGGCAACATACTCATGTATTGTGCCTTAAGTTCGAAGTCGCGACCCGGGATGGTGGGCATAACGATGCACGATGGCTGAGCAGCCATCGCTGGATAGCATCGATCCCTCAGAGTTATAGGTTGTGCAACAGGCGGGTCCACTACGTTCTCACCCATTGGATCCGGGTGAGGTGGTGCCACAGGTGGATTGGGGTTAAGTTCCAGACTGGAATCTAGATGAACTCGTGAGAGTCGATTACTCAAGTCTCGAATCCAAATCTGAGTGCACCAGGTTGAATCAATTTTTGAATTCAAATTCGGAATTTAAATTCCAAATTTAAGTTCAAGAATTAATTAATTTTTTTTTATAGTTTATATTTTCGTTTTTTTTAATATTTTTTTTTTATGTTTTTTTGTCAAAAGGGAAACAAACAATAGAATGGGAAAGATGAGAAATGAATCCTAATCTAGAGAATTTAGGTGAGAAGAGAAAGAAGACTCAGATGAGAAGGGAAACCTAACTCTAAAGATAGAAATGGGGTTGGTCAGAAAATTCCTAAGAAAGCACGGTTCAAACAATCCTAGACCTAGTGTCGCTTAGATCTAGACGACTCCTAACTGGTTGAGTCGAATTGATTCGCTTGATTCACCTCCCTCACTAATCAAACCAACTTGGTCATGCCGTGTATAGCTAGTGGGGGCGCTTCCGACAGAGTCGGTGCCAATTAGACAACCACTTCGCTTGGAAGACTTACGTCAACACAAAAACACTTTCTAGACACCAAATTAAATTCAATCGGCTTCAGGTCATAGCAAGTCAAACCAATTCTTCTCCTTAAATGAGTCCGAGTCCTTAGGGGTCAATGTCTAATTGATTTTAATTTATGGCTTGGGTGACACTTTAGAATTGTGATTTGTGGGCCATGGAAGGGTGATGAAATCCCCACAGTATCTTTGCCTACGGAGTTGCCCTTAAGATAGTTTAACTTAAATCTAGCAAAGATAGTCAAACAATGGTCTTTAATTGGGGGCAATTGCAAGGTTGTATGCAAACTAAATTATATGCTTAATTGCATTCAATAAAAACCACGATACATACCTTGACTCCAGCACTCTTCAACAGAAATTGATTTGCAAGAATTTAGCAAGAATAATGCAAACAAAACATTATATGATGCATGCACTAAGTTCTTCTAGTTTTGCCAATTTTTAGGTCAGAGTTGAATTGTAACGTACCCGAAAACAGCGGAAAATTTAAACAATAATAAAGACCGTCAACGGTCAACACTGGGCACGTCACGGGAAACAAACCAACATATATAATATAAATATGATCCACGTGGAAGTCAAATATACAAACTGACTGTGATTACGACAAAAACTATACAATATGTAATCACCTAAAAAGGAAGAGACTGACAACTACAGGATCTGATCTCGGGGGCACCGTCCTCGGTCACCACCTCAAACTCTAACCCTGCTCGCTACCTGAAATGCAAACAACAAACATGCCTGAGTTCCCTGCAGGAACCCCGTATACCAAACCTCCTAAAAATATAAAAAGGAATTAAAGACAATGCAATGCTATGCACATGATCATCCGCCTCGGGCCCACAATAATGCCCTCACCGCCTCCGCGGCACTGAACCACTCCTGCCACTAGGGTCAAGTCAGTCCACCGCTGCCTCACAAGGGTCAGTCGACACCACTGCTCCCCAAAAAGTGCAGGAAGGAACCCCCGGTACACGCCGCACCCAAGGAGCGAGTCAGCCCGCCGAATACACAACTCGGGTCAGACGACAGCCACTGCTCCCCCAAGAGTCGCCTAGCGCGCACCCTGCCGGAACATCCTCGGCCTACCGCTAAACCCTCGCAAACTGCCCAAGGTTTACGGTACACATCCCTCACACCCCGCTCGGTAAGAGAGGAAAAAGTACAACAATAATACGCCTTCGTCGAAGGTGAAATCCGTAGCTCTCAAAGCTGGTAATCAACCGTCGCCTCGGAGCCGGTAGTCGACCTGACATCGACGGATCGCGTGTGGATTAATCCACCAACCTGCGGCAGATCGGTCGACCGCTACAAGCACACCGGTCAACCGGTCCCCCACACAGTACACAGTACTGTACAAACAAGTCTACCGGTCGAACCACGCCAACCGAATTACCGACCAATCGGTCGAACAAAAGTCATCTAGCGGTCGACCGTTTGGAAGGTCTATGCTATACAATTTTATATAATATATATATCCGACCGGTCGAACCAAGGGGTCGTTCGACCGATAACAGGACTTTCAATATTTTGCCCAAGTCTCGTTCGGTCGACCGGAACTGAAATACAGTTCGACCGAATCAACACAAGCACTCTACCGCTTAAATAAATGCTCAGTCGGTCGACCGAGAGTTAAAGAGCGGTCGACCGTTTTGATGGTCAAAGCTCCCAACCGACTTAGCATCGAATGGATCGGTCGAACAAGGTAAAGGACGTTCGACCGTTTAATAAGTCAAAATCCCCAACCGACCCATTCTCATTGTTATTCGGTCGACCGGCGAAGTGGTCCCGTTCGACCGATAACAGCATATCCCCTTTTTCCCGCACAAATCTGGCATAACGGTCGACCGTCTAACGACATCGTTCGACCGTTCGCGGGTAAACATCAATATAATAATAGGATCGGTCGACTGCCCACAGGCACCGGTCGACCGATCGTCGTCTTCAACCTCTGAATTGGTTGAATTCCGACGGGGAATTCGACACCAACGTCGATCCCCAACACTCACAAGGCTTATGTGAGTTATATTGAAGATTTGGCATACCTTTTTGACGGTTGTGGAAGTCTCCCGAGCTTGAATCACTTCACTCCTCTTCTTCTTCCTTCTTCTCCTTCTTCTCCTCTTCTTCTACTTCACCTTCTTCTTCTTCTCCGACATACACTTCCTCTCACTCTCTGTTAAGCCACGAATGAAGAAAACGTTTTCAGCTAATCCTCACATTCCTATTTATAGAAGAAATCTAAACTTATCTCCCACTCCACCTCCAAAGCATCCAACCAAAACTAGCCACTTCATCCTCCACATGTCCAACACCTCCACCTCCCCATGCATGATTAATTAGGGTTAATTAGGTTTAGTTTAATTTAATTAGGTTGCTTAGATTAAGTTATTACAATCTACCCTCCTTAAAAGAATTTCGTCCGCGAAATTCGAAACAACAGACTTACCGGAATAACTCTGGATACTGCTTCCTGACATCCTCCTCAATCTCCCAGGTAGCCTCTCTGTCAGTGTGATGCTGCCACCTGACCTTCACCATCGGAATCGCTCTCCTCCTGAGCTGATGTACCATCTGATCCACAATCTCAACTGGTCTCTCATCTAATGACAAATCCTGCTGGATCTCCGGTACTGATATCTCTATCACATGAGCTGGATAGGCCACGTACTTCCTCAACATAGAAACATGGAAGACGTTGTGAAGTCCTGCAAACTGTGGTGGTAGTGCAATCCTATATGCCACCTCACCGACCCGATCCAATATCTCAAAAGGTCCGACATACCTCGGACTCAGCTTCCCCTTCTTCCCGAATCTCATCACCCCTCTGGAAGGCGAGATCTTCAGGAAGACATGATCTCCTACCTCAAAAGTCAGCTCACGCCTCCGCGTATCAGCATAACTCTTCTGCCTGCTCTGCGCCGTAGCTAGTCGTCTCCGAATCACGTCGACCTTCTCTGAATACAACTGAATAATGTCAGGTCCAACTAGCTGTCTCTCGCCCACATCACTCCAGCATACCGGCGATCTACACGGTCTCCCGTATAATGCCTCATAGGGTGCCATCCCAATACTCGAGTGGTAGCTGTTGTTGTAGGCGAACTCGATCAACGACAAATGCTCATCCCAATGTCCTGCCCAGTCAAGTGTACACGCTCTCAGCATGTCCTCCAAAGTCTGTATCGTCCGCTCTGACTGGCCATCTGTCTGTGGGTGAAAAGCTGTACTAAACTTCAGACGTGTCCCCAGTGCTCTGTGTAGACTCTCCCAAAATCTCGAAGTGAATCTGGGATCTCTGTCTGAAATAATACTGACTGGTACGCCATGAAGTCTGACAATCTCCTCAATATATAACTTAGCTAGACCCTCCAGAGCAAGAGTGGTCTTAATAGCTAAGAAATGCGCCGACTTGGTCAGTCGATCGACTATAACCCAAATCGCATCGTGGAATCTCCGTGTCTTCGGTAGCCCCGTAACAAAATCCATCGTCACGTGCTCCCACTTCCACTCGGGCAACTCAATCCTCTGCATTTGCCCTGCTGGTCTCTGGTGCTCGATCTTCACCTGCTGACAGACCAAACACCTCGACACGAAGTCTGCAACGTCCTTCTTCATACCTCGCCACCAGAAGTTCCGCTGCAGGTCTTTGTACATCTTGGTGCTCCCTGGATGAATGGAATATCTCGATCTGTGTGCCTCCTCCATGATATCATGTCTCAGGTCCTCTGTCTTCGGCACCCAGATACGGTCTCTGAATCTCAGACCTCCATCCACTCCAACTCTGAAGTCTGATCCATCTCTGACAGCTAACTGTAACAAACTGCTCAACTCCTCATCTGTAGTCTGAGCATGAATCACTGCTGATACTGTCTGAGGCTCCACTCTCAATCCGGCAATCACTGCGCCCTCAGAGCTATCAGCAAATGGCCTCCACTCTGCCAAGGACTCTAGCAGTCTCCACTCCTGAATGCATAGGCCTGCTACTGATACCTCCATCTTCCGGCTCAAAGCGTCTGCAACTGTGTTCGCCTTCCCCGGATGGTATGAGATAGTGAAGTCATAGTCCTTAATGAACTCAAGCCATCTGCGCTGCCTCATATTCAGCTCCTTCTGCGAGAACAGGTACTTCAGACTCTGATGATCTGTAAACACCTCGAACTGCTCGCCATAAAGATAGTGTCTCCAGGTCTTCAGGGCGTGAACCACTGCTGCTAACTCCAAATCATGTGTCGGGTAATTCCTCTCATGGACCTTCAGCTGTCTGGATGCGTATGCGATCACCCTCCCGTGCTGCATAAGTACACATCCTAAGCCAACACCTGAAGCGTCGCTATAAATCACGAATCCCCCCGTGCCACTCGGCAATGATAAAACTGGTGCTGTGGTCAACAGTCTCTTCAGCTCCTGAAAGCTGTCCTCGCACTTCTGCGACCAAACAAAAGTGACTCCCTTCTGCGTCAGAGCCGTCAGTGGTGCTGCCAATCTCGAGAAGTCCTTGATGAAGCGACGGTAATAACCCGCCAGTCCAACAAAACTCCTAATCTCCGTCACGCTCGTAGGGGTCCTCCACTGTGTCACCGCCTCTACCTTCGCCGGATCCACTGATATCCCCTCTGCCGATACAATGTGTCCGAGGAATGCTACTCTGTCCAACAAAAACTCGCACTTTGAGAACTTAGCATATAACTGCTGAGCCCTCAATATGCTGAGTACAATCCTCAAATGCTCTCTGTGCTGCTCCATATCTGATGAATAGATCAGAATGTCATCCACGAAGACAATCACAAATATATCAATATACTGTCTGAATGTCCGGTGCATCAGATCCATGAATGCTGCCGGAGCATTCGTCAATCCAAATGGCATCACCAAGAACTCATAGTGTCCATATCTCGTCTTGAAGGCTGTCTTCTGGATGTCCTCATCTCTGATCCTCAACTGGTGATATCCTGAACGCAGGTCAATCTTCGAGAAAACCTTCGCTGACTGCAGCTGGTCAAAGAGGTCCTCGATCCTAGGTAAGGGATACCTATTCTTCACCGTCACCTGGTTCAGCATCCTGTAGTCTATGCACATCCTCAAGGATCCGTCCTTCTTCTTCACAAACAAAACTGGTGCACCCCAAGGCGAGACGCTCGGTCTGATAAATCCTGAGTCCATCAACTCCTGCAACTGCTTCTTCAACTCTGTCAACTCAGCAGGCGCCATCCGGTATGGAGCCTTCGACTGTGGTGTAGTGCCGGCTACCAACTCAATGCCAAACTCCAACTCCCGGTGTGGTGGTAAACCTGGAATCTCTGCTGGAAAAACATCCGCGAACTCCTGCACCACCTCAATGTCCTCTAGCCTCTGGGACTCTGCCTCCGCAACCACAAGTGTCGCCAGAAATGCTGCACAACCCTGCTATAACAGTCTCTGAGCTCTCACAGCAGATACAATAATGCGACCCCCTCTGCTTCTGATCCCTCGAATCAGAATATCAGGCAAACCCTTCCTCGGAATCAAAATCTTCTTCTCACGGCACAAGACTCGAACATCATATTGGGATAGCCAATCCATCCCAAGTATGACATCAAAGTCCTCCATCGGTAGCAAGACCAGGTCTGCCGGAAACTCCTGATCTCCCGAAACAACCGTGGTGCCGGGGACAAATCTCCCCACAGTGCCCACCAGACCCAGGGGTGTGCTGACCTCCAAAGTGGCAGTCAACATCGCAAGGGTACAGCCCAACACTCCCGCAAATCGCTCTGAGATGAACGAGTGTGTCGCGCCACAATCAAATAACACCCTAGCTACTGAACCTGCGACAAGAAGTGTACCTTCCACGACAGCGCCTCCATCCCGAGCCTCCTCTGCCTGGATGGTGAAAACTCTGCCAGTGCGCTGCCCCTGCTGAGGTCTGAAAGGTGGTCTACCTCCGCCTCCTCCTCTGCCTGGTGCGGGTAAGCCCGGTGGTCTGCTCGCTCGGTCCAGCTCCTCGGCTCGGACAGCTCCTAATAAAGTGACCCAGCTGGCCACAACCATGACATGCTCCGGGGGTGAAGCACGGCCCGGAGTGAAATCTCCCACAAGTACCACAAGGCTCAGGTCGTGGTACTGCAACTCCTGCTCCCTCGTACCGGGGCCTCTTGCCCGGATTCCCTCCAATCTGCCCTCCTGGCCTCCCAGAGAACCTACCTGATGGCCTCCTCTCATCCTGGTAGTTCTCCCTGTAGTCACGATCAAGAACAGAGGCACTCTTCACTGCATCGGCCAACGTGCTCGGCATGTGTGTCAGCACCTTCGTCCTCAACTGCTTCCGGAGCCCTCGGACGAACTTCCCTGCTCTCTGCTCCTGTGTAACATACATCTCGGGACAGTAACGCTCAAGGGCGTTGAACTTCCCGATGTAGCCTGCTAGGGTCATATCTCCCTGCTGAAGACTCAGAAACTCCTCCCTCTTCTGATCCTGGACATGCTGCGGAAAATACTGCTCGTTGAACTCGCCAACGAACTCCTCCCAGGCTATATCATCTCTGTCCGCAAACACCACTGCAGATGTGGACCTCCACCAGTTGGACGCAGCACCGCCCAAAACATATGTAGCCAGGCCCACCCTCGCCTCTGGAGGACAACCAATAGCACTGAAGATCTTCTGCATCGTGAAGATCCACTCCTCTGCAGCCTCTGCATCGTACTGCCCCAGAAAGGTAGGCGGATGCTGGCGCATAAACCGGTCATGCATAGCGCCAGTCCCCGTCTGCCCAGTCTGTGCCGTCTGCTGCTGTAGCATCTCTGTCAGACGTCCGACCGTATCGAACAACGTCCGACGCTCATCCTCCCAAGCCTCATCCCTCGCAGTCTCACTCTCACCGCGAGTATGGGCAACCGCCTTCCCCCGTCTAGGAGGCATCTGCCAAAGGAAACAAAGCAATATCAATATAATCTGTGCATGCATGATCCTCTAGACCTAACTCCTAACTCAAAGGTGGTTTCTTTGGACAAGTACGCCGAGATCAACGCTCTGATACCAAATTGTAACGTACCCGAAAACAACGGAAAATTTAAACAATAATAAAGACCGTCAACGGTCAACACTGGGCACGTCACGGGAAACAAACCAACATATATAATATAAATATGATCCACGTGGAAGTCAAATATACAAACTGACTGTGATTACGACAAAAACTATACAATATGTAATCACCTAAAAAGGAAGAGACTGACAACTACAGGATCTGATCTCGGGGGCACCGTCCTCGGTCACCACCTCAAACTCTAACCCTGCTCGCTACCTGAAATGCAAACAACAAACATGCCTGAGTTCCCTGCAGGAACCCCGTATACCAAACCTCCTAAAAATATAAAAAGGAATTAAAGACAATGCAATGCTATGCACATGATCATCCGCCTCGGGCCCACAATAATGCCCTCACCGCCTCCGCGGCACTGAACCACTCCTGCCACTAGGGTCAAGTCAGTCCACCGCTGCCTCACAAGGGTCAGTCGACACCACTGCTCCCCAAAAAGTGCAGGAAGGAACCCCCGGTACACGCCGCACCCAAGGAGCGAGTCAGCCCGCCGAATACACAACTCGGGTCAGACGACAGCCACTGCTCCCCCAAGAGTCGCCTAGCGCGCACCCTGCCGGAACATCCTCGGCCTACCGCTAAACCCTCGCAAACTGCCCAAGGTTTACGGTACACATCCCTCACACCCCGCTCGGTAAGAGAGGAAAAAGTACAACAATAATACGCCTTCGTCGAAGGTGAAATCCGTAGCTCTCAAAGCCGGTAATCAACCGTCGCCTCGGAGCCGGTAGTCGACCTGACATCGACGGATCGCGTGTGGATTAATCCACCAACCTGCGGCAGATCGGTCGACCGCTACAAGCACACCGGTCGACCGGTCCCCCACACAGTACACAGTACTGTACAAACAAGTCTACCGGTCGAACCACGCCAACCGAATTACCGACCAATCGGTCGAACAAAAGTCATCTAGCGGTCGACCGTTTGGAAGGTCTACGCTATACAATTTTATATAATATATATATCCGACCGGTCGAACCAAGGGGTCGTTCGACCGATAACAGGACTTTCAATATTTTGCCCAAGTCTCGTTCGGTCGACCGGAACTGAAATACAGTTCGGCCGAATCAACACAAGCACTCTACCGCTTAAATAAATGCTCAGTCGGTCGACCGAGAGTTAAAGAGCGGTCGACCGTTTTGATGGTCAAAGCTCCCAACCGACTTAGCATCGAATGGATCGGTCGAACAAGGTAAAGGACGTTCGACCGTTTAATAAGTCAAAATCCCCAACCGACCCATTCTCATTGTTATTCGGTCGACCGGCGAAGTGGTCCCGTTCGACCGATAACAGCATATCCCCTTTTTCCCGCACAAATCTGGCATAACGGTCGACCGTCTAACGACATCGTTCGACCGTTCGCGGGTAAACATCAATATAATAATAGGATCGGTCGACTGCCCACAGGCACCGGTCGACCGATCGTCGTCTTCAACCTCTGAATTGGTTGAATTCCGACGGGGAATTCGACACCAACGTCGATCCCCAACACTCACAAGGCTTATGTGAGTTATATTGAAGATTTGGCATACCTTTTTGACGGTTGTGGAAGTCTCCCGAGCTTGAATCACTTCACTCCTCTTCTTCTTCCTTCTTCTCCTTCTTCTCCTCTTCTTCTACTTCACCTTCTTCTTCTTCTTCTCCGACATACACTTCCTCTCACTCTCTGTTAAGCCACGAATGAAGAAAACGTTTTCAGCTAATCCTCACATTCCTATTTATAGAAGAAATCTAAACTTATCTCCCACTCCACCTCCAAAGCATCCAACCCAAACTAGCCACTTCATCCTCCACATGTCCAACACCTCCACCTCCCCATGCATGATTAATTAGGGTTAATTAGGTTTAGTTTAATTTAATTAGGTTGCTTAGATTAAGTTATTACATGAATTATTGCAATTTATGGAATTTTGCCCTACACATGCAGTTCTACGAAAAGGAAATTTTCTGAAAATAGAAATTACGAGGAAAAAGGCAACAAAAGTTACCTACGCAATGCTCAGTCGGGTTCACCACCCGCTCTCGAAATTTCAGTAGCTTCACGCGTCCACCCAGAGATGAGTCGCGTCCCAGAAAAATTTGAAGCCCAGATGCTTCAGGTGTGCGGCGATTCCGCCGCAGGTTGCTCTTGGTATGCGGCGATTTCGCCGCTCGTTAAGCTCAGAAGGTGCCCGGATTTCGCCGTGCACTCTGTTGTCTCCTGAAACACAAATCCAAATATTTAGATCGCGCACAAGATAAACAGGATACAATCGAAATCAACAAAACAAAAACAAAATCTGCGTCGCCTCCCCGGCAACGACGCCAAAAACTTGATGAGAATTAAATTTATACCGCAAGTGCACGGCGTCAATGAAGACGTGGAAAATACGGGTCGAACACAAGGAGGGAGAGATTCTGTTATTTGTGTGATTTTCGATTAAGGAGAAAGAAGGAGAGAAGAAATAATAGGGTTTTGAGATTTTTGGATTTTAATTATCTAAAGAAAGAAACAAGAACAATTAAAACTAAAACAAGAACAAAGAGGTGAATTCCGTCGGGTGGAGGTTTAGATTTAGGGTTTAGATTAGAGAATTCAGAAATTTATAATAAATCATATTAGTTATGAAGCATTACATGATAAATGATTTAACATAAACTCAAGTAATCAAAATAGACTAATACGAACTCAAAATAATAACATTTATTCGTCTTCTCTTCACCCTAAATCCGTCACCTCCACCCTTTGGAAAGAGTTAGAAACTCATGAAGGGAGGAAGAAGGGTTCCTTGAGACATTACAAAAGAAAACTAAAAGTAAGAAATAAAAGACAGAATTTTATTAATGAAAAGAAGAATACAAAACTAAGATTAAGAATAAAAACTAACACCAAAGACTAAGGACCCTTCTAACATCGTTCTCGGGTCTATTTATAGTTGCTACAAGGGATCTAGGTATAATATTGGAAAGTACACGTGTCCAGACACGACTGGACGAAATTGGGAGACGCGGATCGATGGTTGGGCGGCGGAAACGCCGCACATTGTGTGTGTGGTGCGGCGGAAACGCCGCACAATCTGGCCTGATTTTGTCCGGATTTTGGTTGGATGTTTATGGTATGATTTGATCCTTCTTTGCGCGTCTGGATTGATTCTTTCCATTCTTTTGAACTCCGGATTAATTCCTTCACATATTTGGAGATATACATTGATTTTTCTATATATTTTCTCCAAGAGAATAAAAGCTACTCGTGATTTGCAATTAGGTCCTTGACTTTTTGCAGTTAAGTCCCCGGCTACTTTTGTGCTTAAGTCCTTGTTCTTTTTGCAATTAGGACTTGAATGCTTTTATGCTTGGATACATTTCCATTTGTAACCCGATAAACTTGAACTTGGTCTTTATGATAGAAATGAATCTTTTGCACGCGTTTATGCTCGGGATGTGGGTAAATTGCATTCAGGTCCCTGTATTCTGTAAATAAGACTAAACACATACCTTAGTAGCATTTATTGATGTAAAAGTAATCTAAATGAAAGACATATGATGCAATGTATGCAATGCATCAGACCCCTACGAGCGTGACGGAGATTAGGAGCTTTGTTGGACTGGCGGGCTATTACCGTCGCTTCATCAAAGACTTCTCGAGATTGGCAGCATCACTGACGGCTCTGACGCAGAAGGGAGTCACTTTTGTTTGGTCACAGAAGTGCGAGGACAACTTTCAGGAGCTGAAGAGATTATTGACCACAGCACCAGTTTTGTCATTGCCGAGTGGCATGGGTGGATTCGTGATTTATAGTGACGCTTCAGGTGTTGGCTTAGGATGTGTACTTATGCAGCACGGGAGGGTGATGGCGTACGCATCCAGACAGCTGAAGGTCCATGAGAGGAATTACCCGACACATGATTTGGAGTTAGCAGCAGTGGTTCACGCACTGAAGACCTGGAGACACTACCTTTATGGCGAGCAGTTCGAGGTGTTTACAGATCATCAGAGTTTGAAGTACCTGTTCTCGCAGAAGGAGCTGAACATGAGGCAGCGCAGATGACTTGAGTTCATTAAGGACTACGATTTCACTATCTCTTACCATCCGGGGAAGGCGAACACAGTTGCAGACGCTTTGAGCCGGAAGGTGGAGGTATCAGTAGCAGGCCTATGCATTCAGGAGTGGCGACTGCTAGAGTCTTTGGCAGAGTGGAGGCCATTTGCTGATAGCTCTGAGGGCGCAGTGATTGCCGGATTGAGAGTAGAGCCTCAGACAGTATCAGCAGTGATTCATGCTCAGACTACATATGAGGAGTTGAGCAGTTTGTTACAGTTAGCTGCCAGAGATGGGTCAGACTTCAGAGTTGGAGTGGATGGAGGTCTGAGATTCAGAGATCGTATCTGGGTGCCGAAGACAGAGGACCTGAGACATAATATCATGGAGGAGGTACACAGATCGAGATATTCCATTCATCCAGGGAGCACTAAGATGTACAAAGATCTGCAGCGGAACTTCTGGTGGCGAGGTATGAAGAAGGACATTGCAGACTTCGTGTCGAGGTGTTTGGTCTGTCAGCAGGTGAAGATCGAGCACCAGAGACCAGCAGGGCAGATGCAGAGGATTGAGTTGCCCGAGTGGAAGTGGGAGCACGTGACGATGGATTTTGTTACGGGGCTACCGAAGACACGGAGATTCCACGATGCGATTTGGGTTATAGTCGATCGACTGACCAAGTCGGCGCATTTCTTAGCTATTAAGACCACTCTTGCTCTGGAGGGTCTAGCTAAGTTATATATTGATGAGATTGTCAGACTTCATGGCGTACCAGTCAGTATCATCTCAGATAGAGATCCCAGATTCACTTCGCGATTTTGGGAGAGTCTACACAGAGCACTGGGGACACGTCTGAAGTTTGGCACAGCTTTCCACCCACAGACAGATGGCCAGTCAGAGCGGACGATACAGACATTGGAGGACATGATGAGAGCGTGTACACTTGACTGGGCCGGGCATTGGGACGAGCATTTGCCGTTGATCGAGTTCGCCTACAACAACAACTACCACTCGAGTATTGGGATGGCACCATATGAGGCATTATATGGGAGACCGTGTAGATCGTCGGTATGCTGGAGTGATGTGGGCGAGAGACAGCTAGTTGGACCTGACATTATCCAGTTGTATTCAGAGAAGGTTGACGTGATTCGGAGACGACTAGCTACGACGCATAGCAGACAGAAGAGTTATGCTGATACGCGGAGGCGTGAGCTGACTTTTGAGGTAGGAGATCATGTCTTCCTGAAGATCTCGCCTTCTAGAGGGGTGATGAGATTCGGGAAGAAGGGGAAGCTGAGTCCGAGGTATGTTGGACCTTTTGAGATATTGGATCGGGTCGGTGAGGTGGCATATAGGATTGCACTACCACCACAGTTCGCAGGACTTCACAACGTCTTCGATGTTTCTATGCGGAGGAAGTACATGGCCGATCCAGCTCATGTGATAGAGATATCAGTACCGGAGATCCAGCAGGATTTGTCATTAGACGAGAGACCAGTTGAGATTGTGGATCAGATTGTACATCAGCTCAGGAGGAGAGCGATTCCGATGGTGAAGGTCAGGTGGCAGCATCACACTGTCAGAGAGGCTACCTGGGAGATTGAGGAGGATGTCAGGAGGCTATCCAGAGTTGTTCCGGTAAGTCTGTTGTTTCGAATTTCGCGGACAAAATTCTTTTAAGGAGGGTAGATTGTAATAACCTAATCTAAACACCAAAATTAAACTAAACTAAACCTAACTTACCCTAATTATGCATGCTAATGAAGAGGTGAGGAGATAAGGTTGAGAAATGAGGTGTTGGTATTGGATTGGAGGAGATGGAGGTGATAAGTTAAAAGGTGAATATATATAGTAGATAAGATTTAATAGAAACGTTTTCTTCCTTTCGGGGCTTAACAGAGAGTGAGAGGAGGCGAATTCGGAGAAGAAGAAGAAGGTGAAGTAGAAGAAGAGGAGAAGACGGAGAAGAAGGAAGAAGAAGAGGAGTGAAGTGACTCAAGCTTGGGAGGCTTCCACAACCGTCAAAAAGGTATGCCAAATCTTCATTATAACTCACTTATGCCTTGTGAGTGTTGGGGATCGACGTTGGTGTCGAATTCCCCATCGGATTTCAACCAATTTAGAGGTTGAAGACGACGATCGGTCGACCGGTGCCTGTGGGCAGTCGACCGATCCTATTATTATATTGATGTTTACCCGCGAACGGTCGAACGATGTCTTAGGACGGTCGACCGTTATGCCAGATTTGTGCGGGAAAAAGGGGTTATGCTGTTATCGGTCGAACGGGACCACTTAGCCGGTCGACCGAATAACAATGAGAATGGATCGGTTGGGGGTTTTGACTTATTAAACGGTCGAACGCCCTTAACCTTGTTCGACCGATCTATTCGATGCGAAGTCGGTTGGGAGCTTTGACCATCAAAATGGTCGACCGCTCTTCAACTTTCGGTCGACCGACTGAGCATTTTAATTAAGCAGTAGAGTGCCTGTGATGTTTCGGTCGAACTGTATAGCAGTTCCGGTCGACCGAATGTCACTTGGGCAAGATACTGAGAAGTCCTGTTATCTGTTGAACGACCCCTTGGTTCGACCGATCGGATATATATATTATATAAATTTGTATAGCGTAGACCATCCAAACGGTCGACCGCTAGATGACTTGTGTTCGACCGATTGGTCGGTAATTCGGTTGGCGTGGTTCGACCGGTAGACTTGTTTGTACAGTACTGTGTACTGTGTGGGGGACCGGTCGACCAGTGTGCTTTTAGCGGTCGACCGATTTGCCGCAGGTTGGTGGATTTATCCACACACGATCCGTTGAGTATAGGTTGACTACCGGCTCCGAGGTGACGGTTGATTACCGGCTTTGAGAGCTACGGATTTCACCTTCGACGAAGGCGTATTATTGTATTACTGTTTCCTCTCTTACCGAGTGGGGTGTGAGGGATGTGTGCCGTAAACCTTGGGCAGTTTGCGAGGGTTTAGCGGTAGGCCGAGGATGTTCCGGCAGGGTGCGCGCTTGGCGGCTCTTGGGGGAGCAGCGGCTGTCGTCTGACCCGAGTTGTGTATTCGGCGGGCTGACTCGCTCCTTGGGTGGCGGCGTGTACTGGGGGTTCCTTCCTGCACTTTTGGGGAGCAGTGGTGTCGACTGACCCTTGTGAGGCAGCGGTGGACTGATTTGACCCTAGTGACAGGAGTGGTTCAGTACCGCGGAGGCGGTGAGGGCATTATTGTGGGCCCGAGGTGGATGATCATGTGCATAGCATTGCATTGTCTTTAATTCCTTTTTATATTTTAGGAGGTTTGGTATACGGGGTTCCTGCAGGGAACTCAGGCATGTTTGTTTGTTTTCATTTCAGGTAGCGAGTAGCATTAGAGTCAGGTGGTGACCGAGGAGAGTGCCCCCGGGATCAGATCTTGTTCTCTTTTCTATCTTCTTTTGTTTGAGGTAGTGATTACATGTATATTCACTTTTGTTGTAATCACAGTTGACTCATTTATATAGTTTGACTTCCACGTGGGTCTGTATCTTATATATTTTATATATTTGTTGGTTTGTTTTCCCGTGACGTGCCCTGCGTTGACCGTTGACGGTCTTTATTATTGTTTAAATTTTCCGCTGTTTTCGGGTACGTTACACTATCAGCTTCTCATCAACTTCGGTCCAACTCGACAAACATATGACAATTTTGGACCTTGTTAGGCTCCCCACATAACTATACCAGTGATCAGACATTATGTCTATCGGCTCAAGACGACTATCAAACTGGATCAGAATTTTACCGTTTATATTCCTTTGGCCCAGGAATTCTTTCATGAGAGTAGGACCTCGTGAACTGTAAGTCTTATAGTCCTCAGACTCTAATGGAGTGTGTTTCTTTTTCTGAGCCATGATACTATAAAAGGTAAAATCAACACATTAAAAAGTAAAATCAAGACATTAAATGAGGTCGTGTTCAATTTAAGCGTCACTTCATATTTGGTTTGTTTGAAACTGAATGTTATTTGTAGTAACTTTGACGTTAAATATGTTTCTAATGGTTTTTATGTTTCAGATTCGACTACTTAAAGGCCGAGTTCGTATTATTTCCTATGGTTGTTTGATTTTTTCCATCATATTTTGTTGAATGATTAAAATATCCTCTAGTTAATTAAGTACTTTCATATTTATTTTAAGTCCAATTTACTCTTCCAAGAATTTAGTGTTTAAACATTTTTCTTGGCATTAGTGTTTTGTTTAAAATACTTCCAAGACCATATCATTCCCATATGAGAACATTTTAAAAAACAACATTCAAGTTTGATTTTGTTGTAATCATACAATTTGGTGTTTTTATTCTCACATCTAATTTCAAGCTTGGGCCCCACCTGTAACATCCCGAAACAACGGAAATTTAAAAATTATCAAGACAACATAGACCAATAATCAAAAGACGGGACTGTTACTTCTTATAAAACATATAAGCGGTGCACCATGTTACATCAGAGTTTGTCAAAAAGCTACATGATTACATCAGAAACAACAAAGGGAAATACATGTAATCATGCCGACTCAGTGGTCCGAGTGAGAGGATCCGATCCCAGAATGCGCGTGCCCGCTGATCACCACCAAACTGGACCTACTGCGGTCCTGAAATAAAACATGCAACAATGCGTGAGTTTCCATAAGGAAACCCCATATGCCAAGCTCACCTATATGTATGCAGTAGTACAAATGAACCTATTATACTAGTAGCATGTCATGTCATCAACAGTAAGTAAAACAGTTCCCCCGAAGGGTAACACGGGACATCAGTCCGACAATCATCATCGGGTCTCCCAAGGAGACCTACCATAGGCACATACGGTCTAAAGGAACATGACGTGACACTCCCCACACGCGGCTACACTAATCATTGGGTTCGGCAAGGAGCATCCCCCAAGTCCGCGCCAAAAGAAACAGATCTGAAACTTCGTGGTCGAAACCACACCAATGGAGCCATCGCTCGGTCGGTGCATCAATCATCATCTCATTAGGTACCCATCTGAGGAACATAGCCGAAACAACATCGGCCCATCAATCATCATCGTCGGAACAACATCGGCGGCATCACTGACACAGCATCGGTGGTCCATCAATACGTCTGGCACAACATCGGACGGGTCCAGACCAAAGTCTACCAGGTCATCAGGCTCCACGAGCCGCAAACACCAACCGCGCCGCTATAAAAGCAGGCCTGCTACTCTACAAGGAGTCCATCAATCATCACATCAAGTCACGATCCATAGTCGGAAGTGACACGTCCCGAACACCCACACTCTTCCACCCGGCGGTCCCTGGGCAGGCACGCGTACGCACGTACCGTCACCTCCCGGCTCACACACAAGGGGAGGACACGGGTTTCTGTGGATAGAGTTGGCATCCTAAACAGGACTGAGAATTCGGTTCTGTGCACAAATGGTCGACCGAATGAGGCAACCCGGTCGACCGTTCCCATGAAAGGTTCGGTCGACCGAAAGTCTGTAACGGTCGAACTCTCTGCGCAAAACCTAAGTCCCAACGGTCGAACAGAGATCTAAAACCGGTAGATCGATAAGAAGTCAAAATCCGGAGTCTGGTCAACATCAATTCAAAACTACCGGTTGACCGACTAAGGGGTCTCGATCGACCGAAAACTACCAGGGCATCCTAGCAGTTCTAAGTCACATAACGGTCGAACGCATATAACCAGTCAGTCGAACTAGCATGCATTTCTATTCAGTACACTTAAGTTCCAGTCGAACGAACCCACGGAACCGGTCGACCAAAACACAACAGGCGATCCCAACCCACCAGCACAATGCATGACCGGTTGACCGCAACCATGCATCGTTCGACCGATGTTGGTTAAAGTTGGGCAATTACACTACATTGGTCGACCGCCCGAAGGAATCCGGTTGACCGTTGGTCGTCTTCAACCTTGCGCCAGCCAAGGATTTACGCCGTTCTCGTTGCCGGAGAGGTCTCTGACCTCCCCCGACCGACCAACACGACCCTCACACGTGGGTGAACAACGAAATCACACTAAGAACCGGCATACCTCAAGTGCAAGACAGAACACGCCAGAGATTCGCTCCACGCCCCCATTCGACCGCAACCTCGGACACAAGCGTCTCAAGACCGCACCTCCGCGACTCGGAGCTCAACTCCGCCTGCCGAAACCTCCTCCTCTACTGCAGGTTCGTCGGAAAGGAAAGGGAGAGAGTGAGAGTGTGCAAGTGAGAAAAAGAATGGGAGAGAGAGGATTTTCTTCTTAAAACCCAAGCACCCATCCCTCACCATCACCTCATCCACAACACCCTACACACCCCAACCGATCACCTCCACGCCGCCACTGTTCACGCCACCTCTTCCCAATGCAAACACCCACTAAACCCGGGATTAACCTTAAGCATGGGTTAGGATCATAACAATCCACCTACCTTAAAAGGATTTCGTCCCGAAATCAAAGCAAACTACTCACCGAAGAGCTCCGGATACTGCTTCCGAACTTCCTCCTCGATCTCCCAAGTGGCCTCGCGCTCATTGTGATGCTGCCACCAGACCTTCAACATCGGAATGGTCCTCCCCCTGAGCTGATGATCCATGCGATCAACGATCTCGACTGGTCTCTCCTCGAACGACAAGTCCTGCTAGATCTCTGGCACTGCTATCTCAATCACATGAGCTGGATCTGCAACGTACTTCCTCACCATCGATATATGGAAGACGTTGTGAAGACCCGAAAATTGTGGTGGCAATGCAATCCGGTAGGCAACCTCTCCAACTTGGTCGAGGATCTCAAACGGCCCAACATACCGTGGACTGAGCTTCCCTTTCTTCCCAAACCTCATCACTCCTCGGGCTGGGGAAATCTTTAGAAATACATGGTCGCCCACCTCGAAACTCAACACCCGTCTGCGTCGATCAGCATAACTCTTCTACCTGCTCTGTGTTGTGGCCAATCTTCTACGGATCACATCAACCTTCTCTGCATACATCTGCACAATCTCTGGCCCCACTAACTGCCTCTCGCCAACGTCACTCCAGCATACCGGGGATCTGCAAGGCCTCCCGTACAACGCCTTGTACGGTGCCATCCCAATACTCGAATGGTAGCTGTTGTTGTAGGCGAACTCTATCAGTGGCAAGTGCTTATCCCAGTGTCTTACCCAATCCAGTGTGCATGCCCTCAACATATCCTCCAAGGTCTGAATCGTCTTCTCTGACTGACCATATGTCTGCGGATGGAACGCCATACTGAACCTCAGACACGTCCCCAATGCGTGCTGCAGACTCCCTCAAAATCTAGAAGTGAATCGAGGATCTCGATCAGAGATGATGCTCACTGGCACTCCATGCAACCTTACTATCTCCTCCACGTACAACCTAGCTAGACCCTCCAAAGGCAATGTGGTCCTCATCGCGAAGAAGTACGCCGACTTGGTCAGTCGATCGACTATCACCCAAATCGCGTCGTGGAATGTCCTCGTCTTCGGCAACCCTGTGACAAAATCCATCGTCACATGCTCCCACTTCCACTCAGGAAGCTCAATGCACTGCATCGGTCCTGTTGGTCGCTGATGCTCAATCTTCACCTGCTGACAGACTAAGCATCGATCCACGAACTCCGCAATGTCCTTTTTCATGCCCTTCCACCAGAAGTTCCACTGCAGGCCTTATACATCTTCGTACTCCCAGGGTGAATGGTGTATCCCACTCTGTGTGCCTCCTCCATGATGTCATCTCTCAGCCCATCGACCTTCGGCACCCAGATCCGACTCCTGAACCTCAAACCACCATCAACGCCCACACTGAAGTCTGACCCATCTCTGGAAGCTAACCGTAGTAGACCAGCTAACTCATCATCCCCATGTAGAGCCTGCACCACACGTGAGACTGTCTACGGCTCCACTCGACGCCCAGCAATCACAGCTCCCTCTGAGCCCTCTGTGAACGACATCCACTCTGATAACGTCTCGAGTAGCCTCCACTCCTCGATGCACAGACTCGCAACTGAAACCTCCACCATCCTGCTCAACGCATCTGCAACCGAATTCACCTTCGTCGGATGGTAAGAAATGGTGAAGTCGTAGTCCTTAATGAACTCAAGCCATCTGCGCTGCCCCATATTCAGCTCCTCCTGCGAGAACAAATTCTTCAGGCTCTGATGATCTGTGAAGACCTCGAACTGCTCGCCATAAAGATAGTGCCGCCTGGTCTTCCATGCGTGAACCACCGCTGCTAACTCCAGATCATGAGTAGGGTAGTTCTTCTCGTGCACCTTCAGCTGCCTCGAAGCATACGCCACCACCTTCCCGTGCTGCATCATAACACAGCCCAAGCCAATCCCTGACACATCGTTGTATATCACATATCCTCCATTGCCACTCGGTAGAGTCAGAATCAGTGCTGTCGTCAGTCGCCTCTTCAGCTTCTGAAAGCTGTCCTCGCAGTTCTGGGACCAAACAAACTTGACGCCCTTCTGCGTCAACACTGTCAGCGGTGATGCAAGTCTGGAGAAATCCTGAACGAACCGTCTGTAATACCCTCCCAGTCCCACGAATCTCCTGATCTTTGTAACGCTCGTCGGGGCCCTCCACTGAGTCACTGCCTCGACCTTCGCCGGATCTACCGAAATCCCATCTGCTGACACAATGTTCCCCAGAAAAGCCACCTTAGCCAACCAAAACTCACACTTCGTGTACTTGGCATAGAGTTGATGATCTCTCAGGATGCCAAACACAATCCTCAGGTGCTCTCGATGCTGCTCTCTGTCAGGCGAGTACACTAAGATGTCATCCACGAACACAATGACAAATCTGTCGAGGTATGGCTGAAAGGTATTATTCATCAGGTCCATGAATGCTGTAGGTGCATTCGTCAGTCCAAACGGCATCACCAAGAACTCGTAGTACCCATACCGCGTCCTGAAGGCTGTCTTCTGAACATCTGCCTCTCTGATCCGCAACTGGTGATAACCCGAACGCAGATCAATCTTTGAGAACACTCTTGCCGTCTGTAGTTGATCAAACAAATCATCAATCCTGGGCAAAGGGTATCGGTTCCTGACGGTAACCTTATTCAACATCCTATAGTCGATGCACATCCGCAACGCCCCATCCTTCTTCTTCACAAACAGCACAGGTGCTCCCTATGTAGAAACGCTCGGCCGAATAAACCCAAAATCCATCAACTCCTGCAACTGCTTCTTCAGCTCTATCAACTCAGCAGGTGCCATACAATATGGAGCCTTCGACTGAGGTGTCGTACCTGCTACCAACTCGATGCCAAACTCGATCTCTCGGTACGGCGGTAATGATGGAATTTCTGCTGGAAACACATCTGGGAACTCCTGTACAAGCTGTATATCCTCCAGCCTCCTCGTCTCAGGATCAGGAACAACCAACGTGGCCAAAAATGCTCTGCATCCCTGCCGCATCAACTTCTGTGCCTTAACTGCAGACACGATCAGACGACCCCCTTTGCTTCTCGTCCCTCTGATCAAAACATCTGGCAAGCCCTCCATCGGAATCAGGATATTCTTCTCGCGACAAAAGACCCGCACGTCGTACTGTGACAGCCAGTCCATCCTCAGTATGACGTCGAATTCCTCCATCGGTAACAAGACCAGATTTGTCGGAAAATCATGGTCTCTCGAAACAACTGTGGTGCCGGGGAAATAACTCCCCACAGTGCCCACCTCACCCATGGGTGTGCTGACCTCCAAAACATCAGTCAGTAACGCAGGGGTCCGACCTAACTCGCTAGAAAACTTCTCCGAAATGAAAGAGTGAGTGACACCGTAATCAAACAAAACACACGCAACCGCACCAGAAACAGAAAGTGTACCTTCCACCATGGTGTTGGAGTCCCTCGCCTCCTCAGCCTGAATGGTGAAGACTCGCCTGGACTTCCTACCCTGTCCTGGTGAAACAACGGATCGACTATCTCCGCACTTCCCTGCTACTGGTGGCCCAGACCTCCTGCTAGGCTCGCCCTGCCTAGTCGGGCACTCCCGAATGAAGTGGCCCAACTGCCCGCATCCCATGCAAGCTCTAGTGCGCCTGAAACACTCCTGACCTGGGTGAAACCTCCCACAGAAAGTGCACGCTCCAGACTGACGTGCTCATCCTCCATCAAACCTGGGCCTCTCTCCCGGGTTCCCAGCTCCACGGCCGACTGCTCGGCCACCGGTTCTCACTGGTGCCTGCCTCGCCTCCTGAAGACACCCCCTCTGGTCCTGCTCTATGATGGTAGCATGCTTCACCTCATCTGCAAGGGTCCGCAACATACTATTGATCACACGTGATCGGAACGGCTGCCTCAGTCCCTTCACGAACTTCCTCGCCCGCTGCTATGGGGTCATACAGATCTCGGGGCAGTAACGCTCCAAAGCGTTAAACCTGCTGATGTAACTCGCCAGAGTCATCTCCTTCTGCTCCAGCGACATGAACTCCTCCCTCTTCCGATCCCTGACGTGCTCGAGAAAGTACTGCTCATGAAACACCTCCAAGAACTCCTCCCAGCTGACGTCCTCACGATCCTCAAACATAACCATGGACGCGGTGCTCCACCAGTTGGCTGCCTTGCCATCAAACACATAGGTGGCCAGATCCACCCTCCTCTCAGGTGCAACTCCAATCACAAAAAGATCTTCTGCATCTTGAAGATCCAGTCCTCCGCTACCTCTGGAGCACTCCTGCCATCAACACTCAGTTGGTGCTGACGCATAAACCGATCGTGCTCAGCGCCCATCCCGCCCTGCCCATTCTAGGCTGCCTGACACTCCAGAAACTCGCCCAACCTGTCCCAGTTGGTGCCCTCAGTGGCGTCACTGGCATCGCGATCAAGCAGAGAATTGTCCATCAATCATCATCTCAGTAGGTGGCCATCTAAGAAACATAGCCAGAACAACATCGGCCCATCAATCATCATCGCTGGAACAACATCGGCGGCATCACCGGTACAACATCGGTGGTCCATCAATATGTCTGGCACAAAATCGGACGGGTCCAGACCGAAGTCTGCCAGGTCACCAGGCTCCACGAGCCGCAAACACCAACCGAGCCGCTATAAAAGCAGGGCAGCGACCTCCGTAGCCATCCAGGCCAGTAGTTACCTCACCCAACAACAGTTGCGTGCTCACGCAGAAGGCGTCCATCAATCATCACATCAAGTCACGATCCATACACGGAAGTGACACGTCCCGAACACCCACACTCTTCCACCCGACGGTCTCTGAGCAGGCACGCGTACGCGCCTACCGTCACCTCCCAGCTCACACACAAGGCGAGGACACGGGTTTCTGTGGACAGAGTTGGCATCCTAAAAAGGATTGAGAATTCAGTTCTGTGCACAAACGGTCGACCGAATGAGGCAACCCGGTCGACCGTTCCCATGAAAGGTTCGGTTAACCAAAAGTCTGTAACAATCGAACTCTCTACGCAAAACCTAAGTCCCAACGGTCGAACAGAGATCTAAAACCGGTCGACCGATACGAGGTCAAAATCCGGAGTTTGGTCAACATCAATTCAAAACTACCGGTCGACCGACTCAGGGGTCTCGATCGACCGAAAACTACCAGGACATCCTAGCAGTTCTAAGTCATATAATGGTCGAACACATATAACCAATCAGTCGAACTAGCATGCATTTCTATTCAGTACACTTAAGTTCCGGTCGAACGAACCCAAAGAACTGGTCGACGAAAACACAACAGGCAATCCCAACCCACCAGCACAATGCACGACCGGTCGACCGCAACCATGCATCGTTCAACCGATGTTGGTTAAAGTCGGGCAATTACACTACATCGGTCGACCGCCCGAAGGAATCCGGTTGACCGTTGGTCGTCTTCAACCTTGCGCCAACCAAGGATTTAAGCCGTTCTCGTCGCCGGAGAGGTCTCCGACCTCCCCCGAACGACCAACACGACCCTTACATGAGGGTGAACAACAAAATCACACTAAGAACCGACATACCTTCAAATGCAAGACGGAACACGCCGGAGATTCGCTCAACGCCCCACTTGACCGCAACCTCAAATACAAGCGTCTCACGACCGCACCTCCGCGGCACCGAGCTCAACTCCGCCCGCCAAAACCTCTTCCTCCACTGCAGGTTCGTCTGAAAGGAACGGGAGAGAGTGAGAGTGTGCATGTGAGAAAAGAATGGGAGAGAGAGAGGATTTTCTTCTTAAAACCCAAGCACCCATCCCTCACCATCACCTCATCCACATCACCCTACACACCCCAACCCATCACCTCCACGCCGCCACTGTTCATGCCACCTCTTCCCCATGCAAACACCCACTAAACCAGAGATTAACCCTAAACATGGGTTAGGATCATAACACCACCTCTTTCTGTATATCCTAATTCAATTGTAGGAACGTGATTAAATAGGTTATTGATGTAGGTTATTACTCGATATTGCCTGGAGCTGCTGTCGTTGGTTTCTTCGCTCAACACTGTGACAGTCCCAATGGTAGGTTTCCATGCTAAGCTTTAAATCTACTCATATTTATGTTTTAGATATCCAAGTTCCTTTTCTTCTTGGGTCATTTCAGGTTCCATCCAATGTCTTTTATAGGTCATAAGTTATTTTAATAGTGTATTCGCTTCCTTAGGTGCTTTGTTAGGTTTTTGGTGTTCTACTTTGCCCACATTTATTATTTTTCCAATGATGCATTCAGTATTGTTCTTCGGTGTATTGCTGAAGAGGGCATCTATATATAGTGTTATAGTGGCTTTTTTTGCAGCTGAAATGTTCCATATCTTAAACTGAATTGGGGATTATTTTTGTGGTGGGTGGAATGGTTTCCTCGAATTGAAATGTTCCATATCCATGTTGTGAACTTGTGATTGAGTTGTAGACTTTTAAAAGTGAACTGTTAGTTTGATTAGCCAAGTACAATATCACATGAGTGCCAATTGTTGTTTTGTTGTGATCCAAGAAATTTTAACTTTCTCCACTTACAAAATTTTAAGCACTTCTTTGAACAATAGAGTTAGTAGAGTTGTCGGCTGAGAGAAGTCATTTGAATCTCAAATCAATTTTTTTTTATTTAGTTGGTTAAATATGGACTATCAAAAAGGAAACTGTCGAAGTTTAATCACATCAATGCCGCAGGTAAAGCTGCAAAATGTATAAGTAGAAGGATCTTATCTCCATGAGGTATGTAACCTTACCTTTGGTACACACTTTGTTGCTGTAGAAGCATTACATTATTTCGAATGTCCATAATAATTACCCATTATTTTATCTAAATAATATTATTATCCTTTTTTTTTGAAATGCATGAAAACAATGTTGATGAGATGAAAGATATTATTGAAGCAAACCTATGGAAGAAGTACTTATTTACTGTCAAAGTGACAACAAAAAATCACAAGTACGCCTTATCTTGAAGTTTCACTGCATTCAGTGTCCATGAAGTGGAAGAGAAATTGGGGTAGACAAAACCCCGACAAGATAGATGCAAGCTATCACAACTTGACTTGACTTGCTATTGTAGCGACACTTACTTATTTTGCTTTTATGATAGTGGACTCTCTGGAGCCATAAATGTAACGCCCCGAGCCCGGACAACTGATCACCCGCCCGAACCCGGTGCGTTACGATACGATCCACGATCCTGACCGCTGCACACTCTGATATTTAAATCCATCTGATAGGCTCATAATAATCTGAAAAATATAATCAACAAATTGTGAGCTCGACAACCCCCAAGTACCAACCATCAATCAATCAGAATCATAATCATGTGGAAAATAATATAGAATATGACATTCAGTCAATAAACACAATCAAGAGACGTGCATCACAAATAAAATGCATGCATATCAATTTGAAACCCCCATTCAGATTCGACCACATCCTGTGCTTCTGAAATCTATCAATCTGTCAGACGCACACCTGGTAGCTCCACACTAACGACAGGCAGCCCTTTCCTCTCTCGGGTGGCTCCACGCTGTCCGTTAGGCAGCTCTTTCCTAAGTTGCTCTGCTAGAAACATACACACAGCCACAGGACATGTCGACCGAAACACCACCATGCAATCATATGCATATCCATAAAATCAATATTAATGCTCAACATGCATGCAACTACGAATATCAAGAGAGACAGACATGATATGAAACTGAAGAATAACGAATCAGTACTTGCCTCAAAATCTCCATCTTTTTCTTCTCAATATTCTTCTCAAAATTTCATCTTCTCCTAAAACCACACAATCATCCAACAATCTTAATTAGTCCATTAAGATATTTGATTATTACCTAAACTAAAAAATTCAGGATATTACATTCTACCCTCCTTAAAAGAAATTTCGTCCTCGAAATTTGATCTCAATACTGTCTCAATCCAAACAAATCAATACAAATTTTTCAACTCATTATTTATCAAATCTAAAAACCTAACACCACTTATCGCTCATAATTTGGATAATCAATCCAACCAAATCCAAATTCACATTTGAACTCAAGTCCAAATATCTCTAAATTCATCTTTCATTATTTATTAATAATTTGGTAGCAAATCCAACCAAGTCAAAATTCACATTTAAATCAATAGTCAATACTTCTAAATCCAATTTCTCAAATTCCAATTCAATCAAATTTTTATTTCAAATCCAAATCCCGACTAATTCCGAGGATCGTATTGCTCTGATACCATTTGTAACGCCCCGAGCCCGGACAATTGATCACCCGCCCGAACCCGGTGCGTTAAGATACGATCCACGATCCTGACCGCTGCGCACTCTGATATTTAAATCCATCTGATAGGCTCATAATAATCTAAAAAATATAATCAACAAATTGTGAGCTCGACAACCCGCAAGTACCAACCATCAATCAATCAGAATCATAATCATGTGGAAAATAATACAGAATATGACATTCAGTCAATAAGCACAATCAAGAGACGTGCATCACAAATAAAATGCATGCATATCAATTTGAAACCCCATTCAGATTCGACCACATCCTGTGCTTCTGAAATCTATCAATCTGTCAGACGCACACCTGGTAGCTCCACACTAACGACAGGCAGCCCTTTCCTCTCTCGGGTGGCTCCACGCTGTCCGTTAGGCAGCTCTTTCCTAAGTTGCTCTGCTAGAAACATACACACAGCCACAGGACATGTCGACCGAAACACCACCATGCAATCATATGCATATCCATAAAATCAATATTAATGCTCAACATGCATGCAACTACGAATATCAAGAGAGACAGACATGATATGAAACTGCAGAATAACGAATCAGTACTTGCCTCAAAATCTCCATCTTTTTCTTCTCAATATTCTTCTCAAAATTTCATCTTCTCCTAAAACCACACAATCATCCAACAATCTTAATTAGTCCATTAAGATATTTGATTATTACCTAAACTAAAAAATTCAGGATATTACATTCTACCCTCCTTAAAAGAAATTTCGTCCTCGAAATTTGATCTCAATACTGTCTCAATCCAAACAAATCAATACAAATTTTTCAACTCATTATTTATCAAATCTAAAAACCTAACACCACTTATCGCTCATAATTTGGATAATCAATCCAACCAAATCCAAATTCACATTTGAACTCAAGTCCAAATATCTCTAAATTCATCTTTCATTATTTATTAATAATTTGGTAGCAAATCCAACCAAGTCAAAATTCACATTTAAATCAATAGTCAATACTTCTAAATCCAATTTCTCAAATTCCAATTCAATCAAATTTTTATTTCAAATCCAAATCCCGACTAATTTCGAGGATCGTATTGCTCTGATACCATTTGTAACGCCCCGAGCCCGGACAATTGATCACCCGCCCGAACCCGGTGCGTTAAGATACGATCCACGATCCTGACCGCTGCGCACTCTGATATTTAAATCCATCTGATAGGCTCATAATAATCTAAAAAATATAATCAACAAATTGTGAGCTCGACAACCCGCAAGTACCAACCATCAATCAATCAGAATCATAATCATGTGGAAAATAATACAGAATATGACATTCAGTCAATAAGCACAATCAAGAGACGTGCATCACAAATAAAATGCATGCATATCAATTTGAAACCCCATTCAGATTCGACCACATCCTGTGCTTCTGAAATCTATCAATCTGTCAGACGCACACCTGGTAGCTCCACACTAACGACAGGCAGCCCTTTCCTCTCTCGGGTGGCTCCACGCTGTCCGTTAGGCAGATCTTTCCTAAGTTGCTCTGCTAGAAACATACACACAGCCACAGGACATGTCGACCGAAACACCACCATGCAATCATATGAATATCCATAAAATCAATATTAATGCTCAACATGCATGCAACTACGAATATCAAGAGAGACAGACATGATATGAAACTGCAGAATAACGAATCAGTACTTGCCTCAAAATCTCCATCTTTTTCTTCTCAATATTCTTCTCAAAATTTCATCTTCTCCTAAAACCACACAATCATCCAACAATCTTAATTAGTCCATTAAGATATTTGATTATTACCTAAACTAAAAAATTCAGGATATTACATTCTACCCTTCTTAAAAGAAATTTCGTCCTCGAAATTTGATCTCAATACTGTCTCAATCCAAACAAATCAATACAAATTTTTCAACTCATTATTTATCAAATCTAAAAACCTAACACCACTTATCGCTCATAATTTGGATAATCAATCCAACCAAATCCAAATTCACATTTGAACTCAAGTCCAAATATCTCTAAATTCATCTTTCATTATTTATTAATAATTTGGTAGCAAATCCAACCAAGTCAAAATTCACATTTAAATCAATAGTCAATACTTCTAAATCCAATTTCTCAAATTCCAATTCAATCAAATTTTTATTTCAAATCCAAATCCCGACTAATTCCGAGGATCGTATTGCTCTGATACCATTTGTAACGCCCCGAGCCCGGACAACTGATCACCCGCCCGAACCCGGTGCGTTAAGATACGATCCACGATCCTGACCGCTGCGCACTCTGATATTTAAATCCATCTGATAGGCTCATAATAATCTAAAAAATATAATCAACAAATTGTGAACTCGACAACCCGCAAGTACCAACCATCAATCAATCAGAATCATAATCATGTGGAAAATAATACAGAATATGACATTCAGTCAATAAGCACAATCAAGAGACGTGCATCACAAATAAAATGCATGCATATCAATTTGAAACCCCATTCAGATTCGACCACATCCTGTGCTTCTGAAATCTATCAATCTGTCAGACGCACACCTGGTAGCTCCACACTAACGACAGGCAGCCCTTTCCTCTCTCGGGTGGCTCCACGCTGTCCGTTAGGCAGCTCTTTCCTAAGTTGCTCTGCTAGAAACATACACACAGCCACAGGACATGTCGACCGAAACACCACCATGCAATCATATGCATATCCATAAAATCAATATTAATGCTCAACATGCATGCAACTACGAATATCAAGAGAGACAGACATGATATGAAACTGAAGAATAACGAATCAGTACTTGCCTCAAAATCTCCATCTTTTTCTTCTCAATATTCTTCTCAAAATTTCATCTTCTCCTAAAACCACACAATCATCCAACAATCTTAATTAGTCCATTAAGATATTTGATTATTACCTAAACTAAAAAATTCAGGATATTACAATAAACCTTTTAAAACACTTGTGCCTTTTATATTAGAATGGTTGTGAATCATGGTCATTCCACTTATTTTATACAAGTGAACTATCGACCTTTCAAAAAACAACTCGATCAGTCGAACTTTTGGAATTGTTATATCAATTAATCTATAATCGATTGGTAATCCTTACCACAAATCTCTAATATAATTAAAACATTTCAACAACGTAACATGTGGTTTGATGTGAACGCATAGTAACACAGCTGAACACAGAGTGAAAGTCAACAACTAAGAACTTAAATTTTTCCTGAAGCATCAATGTTCTTTGCTCAAGCAGAAATAGCAGCAGCAGTCCCCTCCCCAGATGCCTCGCCAACAATTTGGATCCATCAAAACTTCAGGCTCGAGTAATGTGTACCATGTATGCTTAATAAATATACAAAATACGTCAACACAATTAAAATTTAATGTAGAGATTGACCTATGCAAATTGATCCAGGTTAATTGAGTGTTTCGTTAATGTCATCTTGTCATTGGTCATAATAATTTATCACATCAAAAATTTCATTCGAGTCAAAACATTATAAGTTAACCTAAATGGAAACATTGAGATATCACTGTCTGAGTTTATGTGAAGATTTCTCATTCTTATTTTCCAAAAATATCAAAGTTTCTAATCGCACCTTAATATTGTAGTGCAAAAAATAGATACTTCAAATTAATTGGCTAATGCTAGAGTAATATGCTATTCAAAAATTCTACAACACATTAATTATACGAAAGGAGCATGTCAAAAATTATAGCTCCTTCAAAAAATGGAATTTAGTTAAAAATAGGTACAATCGTTTCATGGACTACATCTACCAACCAAAATTTTAATAATTCAGGGACCATTATTTTTGAAAGCTAGCCAAGATACTTTCTCGATTACTCTCTATTATAAGTTGTATGCCTTCAAGACAGTTACAGAGGACCTCACCAGCAAACGTTATAAAAGAACTTACACATTTCTTTCTTTCCACACAATCAATTTCTCTTTATTCTTTTCGTCTAAAGTGAAATTATGTATAAGGTCTTAGAGGCACCTACATAGAAAAAAGAAATGTACAAAAAGATAACCCTAAAGGTTGTCGCCCTACTCGGAAAAAGCATATAGAGTTAACTATGTCAGTGATCATTATAGAAATAAACAGTGACGAGGACTTCTGAATTTTCACTTTAATCATTTCTCCTTTAAACTTATCGTGAAATGTATCTGACTCTTTTGATTATAAACAAAGAATGAAATATTGTTAATTTTTTGTTGAATTCTTTTTATATGCGAAATCTACAAATTTTTCATTGAATGCATTTGTGCAACACGTGGGTCTAATGCTAGTTATATATAATTCTTGAGTTTACACTCACAACTAATATCTCCAACAATCTACTTCTTCATATACTGATAACAAAATTCTACAATAATTTGTGTTGACTTCTAAGGGCAATTAATTATAGTCAGCCATTTTAATCGTGCAAGAAGCAACCTCATTCTTTGCAAGACAACCATAACTAAAAACTCATCTTCCAACAAGAAAAGAAACTAATTGGAAATTTGAAAGTTCAAAACCACAAGAGCACGACCGCGTTGGAGCGGTGGCAAGTACGGGTCGTGTCGACGAGGAGCGAGTGCGGGTCGTCGTCGATCATACTCGAATGGGGATATGAAAGGGAGATTGAGGGTATCTAAACTATGTAATGAATGTGACGTGAATCAAAAACAACTAATCGAAAACGAGTCCTATAGGAGCTGGAGAATGAATGCAAAAGTGTAAATGTGTAAGTTGTGTGTATATAATTTAGTGCTCATGACATGCATAACATGGAATCCACAGTGACCAAAACCCAACTATGTCTCCACATGAATTAGGATTTAACATTATTATTAAAACATACAAGACATTAATCAAGATAAGGCCAACAAAAGCACATGCTCCCACATGTCATCTTATCTCTTTACCTACTCCAACCTTATCCTCACCTCCTCATTCCCCATAAAGTGAGCCCACTAACCAAAACATTTGCTAAGCATCAATTAAGACCATTAATACATCAATGGTAGGAGTGAGAACCAACAAAATGGTTATGGAACTCATGTGAAACTCCAAGATTAAGATTGAAGCACACACCAATCTTACAACATTCACACTTCACATCATTCTCCACCCCTCAATAGGGATGGATTACTCACTCATCAACATATTAACCATAGAAAACAACAATAGAAAAACAACACATGAACAACTAAAGAAAACTAGATCTAACCAAAGAAATGGAATAAAAATTGCATCAAATGAAAGACAATAACATAAAGAACAAAGAAACTAAAACTTGATGAAGAAAGAAAGATTACAAAATGTGTTTCTCTTCTCCTACACTACACTACTAAGCAAGAAATAAAACATACTCTACTAAACAAGAAAATAAAGCTAACCTAATAAGGAGAGGATGGAAGAAGAAGAACAAGAAGAAGAAGAAGAAGAAGAAGAGAAGGATTATAAGTGTATTTATAGAAGATTAGAGGGTCTGGATAAATATGGGCACGATCAAACAGTTGTAAATCAGATCTGTATGTTGCGTATTGCTCTGACCCGTTAACCCGACCCACCAGAGAAATTTTGGGTCAAACAGATGAACAGGATCCGCCAGTGGTAGACCATTTGGGTCGGATCATGCTCTAATTTCACCAGTAGCTTAAATGTACCATTTTAGCACGTGAGGTGTACCCGGAATTGTTGGTTCGAGCCCGTTTGGTCTTAATTTTTGAATTACTCCTCAGGTTTAGGAGATTATGGACTTCTGCAAGCAACATATATTTCTTACACTTAGGTGTAGGATCTAACTAGCCCTAGAATTAGTCTAAAGGTGGATGAATAGACTAAATGCACTCTTAAACGATTAAGCAAGTGACACAATAAAATAGTAACAATATAATGAGAGAGAGGGAGACATGCAAACCACAAGACCGATGTATAGAGGTTTGGATCCACCGACCAAATCGTAGTCCTCTTTTACGAATTGCTCCTCCTTGAGCAACTTCGCGTAATCCACTAATCTGTATCCCTGTTCCGGGCCGGGAGATCTTGCCTTTATACTTCAAGCTTGCGAACACCCTCACCAAGCTTAGACCACCTTCTCACAATCCGAGAAGAACTTCACTCCAAAAGCTATTACAACACTTTGCAGAAGATTTTCAGTAACCACTTCTAATCTCAAGCACTTGAATGATTGATGAAAGCAATGAATGATTCAAGACAACCCTAACTGAAAACTCATCTTTCAACAAAAAAAGAAACCAAATCCCCAAAATGTACGAGAAGGTTGTTACACTCTTTCTCCTGTGTTCCCTCACTTTTATCCTCACCACAACCAAAGTGGTGTGTGTTAACATAGGTGGCATCATCAACCCAAGTTCTAGAGTTGGTATGGAGGAAAGTGTTGCCAGGGAGATTGGAGTAGAAGATTGCAATTCTACTAACACACCTTTGTTTCTCAAAATGAGGAACTCCTCTCTTGCAGTTCCAACCACATGTATTTGATTTCTATATTTCAGTATGATTTGAAACATATATATAAGCAGATTACACAATTATATAAACAAGGATTTTTTGACCCATTTTAACGTAGCATTTTGTTAGTTAATTATGTGACTAAATTGTGGAATTTATCCATTGCTAAAGGTTCTTACTAAATGTGTGTGCCCTTAAATGACAAACTATACCATTCTTAAACACTCGAAGCAAGTTGCATTGGTTTGATTGTGTTTCTTTGCGTCATATATATCACTTTCCATGTGCACAAAGTAGTGTTATAAATCATATAGACATTTGTTTGTATAATAGGTTAAATAAGTTTTTTCACCATTACATTTGAAAAACATAATGTTTGTAATATATAGTTAGAAAATTTTCCTAGCGCAAAATGTCATTTCTACAAGTAGTTTGAGATTAATGACTTAAATGTTTATATTATTGCAGTTACTAGTTCCTGATTTGCATGACCACTCAATAACTTTTGTTATGGTTATCATTTCATGTAGTTCAAGATCTCTCGAGAATTTTCCTCTCAGGTTTCATTCATCGCGGATGTCGTCGGAAGTTATAACTGGAGGAGGGTTAATGTCATCAATGAGGATGATGGTTTAGGTATTTTACTTACGTTATTGACCAAAACTTGGACAAAAAAGTCACTATCTTTATTTGACTTCTTCCGTTGCCTTGGAACAACAACAACAAAGTCTTTAACCCCAATCTCGCTTCTTCCATTGCCTTCCTCCAAATACTTTAATGTATCATCAAGACCCCTCTATATTTGGGAAGGCCTTGGATATCTTCCAAATTGAAGTAAACATTTAATTCCTGGTAAATGTATAATAATATTGTATTTCTTTCTTGTAGGTACAATATCCACCGAAAGCATTGCTATCTTATCCAAAGTCTACGGGCCGTTGGATCTGACATCAAATGGACCACATCTATCCCATCCTTCAACTCCCTGTTAGATCCAAAAACATCCATATATATGGAACTTTAAACAACATCAAGAAAGATAATCTTTGTCAAGTTTTCATAGTGCTCCAATCTTCCCATCCTTCACCACAACTCTTTTCCAACAAGCCCAATCACTAGGAATGATGTCCCAAGGCTAGGGGTGAGCAAAATTCGGTTCAGTCCGGGTGTCCGGACCGAACCGAATTTTTTGGTCCGGACCGAACCGGACCGAACATTTTCGGTCCGGGAGACCACGGGAATTCGGTCTTCGGTTCGGTCCGGTCCAGTTCGGTTCGGTCCGGTCAAAGACCGAAATTTGAAGGGTTAAATTCGGGTTTTGGACCGAATCGGACCGGACCGAATTTATTCGGTCCGGTCTTCCGAAAAGTTCGGTCTTCGGTCTGGTCCGGTTCGGTCCGATCCCGGACAGAAGCTCACCCCAACCCAAGGCTATGTTTGGATCACCACCAACAATAGAATAATCAACACTCAAAACCACGTGCAAGGAGTTGTTGACATTTCAAACCAAGTCAACCAATCAAACCCATCTTACTTGACCTTCCTTCACAACTACTTCAAACAAAGATTTAGAACTTATTATGGTGGGCAAGACTCAAACTTTGAGCCAGGCATCCATGCATTACATATCTATGATGCCATCCATGCAATCTTAATTGCACAAACAACGAAAGACATGACAAAATCTAACACAAATGTTCATGGTTTATGTGGGACCATTAGCCTAACCAATAGGATGTTGTCAACACAAGACACTGCGTTTGGGATTAGTAATGTGGTTGGAAGTGGTATTAGAAACATGGGCTTTTGGTCTCAAGCACTAGTACAGAAAAGGGAATATACCTTAGGTATAAGGCATATATATGTCGGTTGTTTGCGTTGCCCAAGCCGACGTTTATTTATGTGTCATCTATAAATAGATGTCAGTCACACAAAGACCGACGTCTATTCGTGGAATATAGGCGTTGGATATATAACACATACGACGTCTATTCTTGACATATATGCGTCGGATATATATTATAGTCGATGTTTATTTATGTGGGTATACACCTCAGATATCCCATACAACCGAAGTGTATATCCTTTAAAAAAACAAATAGGCGTCGGGTTAATCTAATAACCGACGTCTATACCCTTTTTGAATTAAAAAAATGCTAAAAATAATATTTACAATATCAATTTTAATCAGCAAACACATTCATCATGCACAACAAACACATTCATCCACAATCATATACATTTCTTCACAATCATACACAAATTGTTGTCAATCAACAAACACATTCATCCTACACATTCATCCACAATCATACACAAATATTAATCACTAATAAATTTGATCATATTAAAGTGAAAATTGTGATCATATTAAAGTGATAACTTGTTGGTAATACAAAGAATGTGGTTAAATAAAATTGCATGTTTAATTACAAAGGATGTGGTTTAGAATATTAGAACCTGTTAATTAGTTCATTTACATGGTAACAAAGTAGCGAGCCCATCACTCGCGAGTATCATCAAGCTCCTGTTGCGAATAAGGATCACTATTCTTTTGGAAGACCTATGAAAATACAAGTACATAATTATAAATATGTAAATAATGAAATACCACCGAAACATTACACCTATATTACTTCAACTAGCTCTATGTTTTCAGGTGCAATCACGATGATTCCTGCATGTATCTCATAACATAGTACACACATTCAATATTTCTGGTATGCTTGCGGTACTACGTATAAAAATACAAAGTCACTAAATATATGTTCAAGTACTTAAAAAATTAACAAAAAGGGAAGAAACTTACTCCCATTGAATGCCAGGTTACGCCAGTATTTTTGTGATCCTTCTTCCACCAACCATTTTGTAAACCTTCATTGTCCTAAGTAAGATGAGTTATTCAATATGAAGTTGATAATACTAATAAAAATACACAAATTACAAATACGATGATTAAAACGAACTTACAGTGAAACAATTTTCTTTAAGGATGACCTTGGTGGAGTCGACCCGAAAGGATCAAACCAATATGCCGAATTAGCTTCGGGGCATAGAAACTAGCATCCAATGAGCTCTAATTGTATATATAATTAGATGTTTATTGCAAAATCAAATTCTAATTGCTTTCAATTAACACACTTACTTCTCATGAAAAGGGAGAATATAATATTTTGTGTTATGTTCTTTCATGATATTCACAAGCACAATCAAATTATCGTCATTTCCGTGTATAAAAGTAGATGAACACAGAAATCCAAATATTTTATCATCGGAGAAGACTAACATTCTGGCGTCATACAAATGTCTACAAGAGTAAAAATTACGTTCTATTATAATTAAGATAAAATTATTTAATACATTTCATATTACACATAAGATGACATGCACTTACTTCGCATGCATGTCAATAATTGACATGCACAATAAATACCATTGCTAGGAATTGCATGACATCCTCTCTGCCGACATATAGATCCAACGAGTAACCTTTAACCTCCCCCAAATACATGGTAGCTAAGGATTGTGCTTCCCTAACTAGCATTATTTGATACAACATTTTGCACCTATTTGGTAGCAAATTAATGTTGATCAGATGTTGGTTGTCTGTTCCTTTGCTCTGGTGGCTTGAAACCTTACCGATATATATAAAATTGTTAGAAATACAATTAGTAACAAAATGGTAATTTTCTTTGTTTTCAAAATTAAAGGATACATCAAGTGTGTCATGAAGCTCTACTAAATGACGAGGCCACCTCAGGAACCCACCACAAGCATCACCCAGGGTAACAACTTCTTCTTCGGGAATAGGCACCAGAACACCACCATCTAAACAATTCCCTATGACAACCTTCATGACTCCCTCTTCCAGAACTTTGAAGTGGTGTTTAGAGAGGTTATAAATTGTTCGATGTCCCACCAATCTTCGCTTAAGGTCTTCAACAAATAGACGACATCTACTGTGATCCTCAAATTTACCAAGCTAGGGTCCACCTACGAGAGCCAATACTCTAGAATGAGCCGTGATATCAGATGGCCGGTCGAGACTGATCAGTGGCTGCACCGGAGGAGTGGTCACCAGGAAGAAGCTGTCCTATGACGGGTTGGAGAAGTAGGCAAAACACGATCTAATCTCTCCATAACAAGTTGCAATTTATTATGCAAATCTAAAATGTATTGTTCGCATTTGGTATGAAATGTCGACTAACTCGGGCGATTAGTCTTTCATAATATTATCATAGTCCAACCCTACTTCCTACCCATACATGACCAGGATGTTCCACAGTGCCCAAGGCCTCACGAAGAATGTCATTCCGATCATCTGATACAAAATCACCTTGGGATTCTCTCAACTTCAAAGAATCCTATAGTTTTAAAAACATTGTTACAAACAATTGAAATATATAAATTTAGGGAATGTGATTTAATGACTATACAAGTGATACAACTTACTATCTTCGAGCCGACCGCTTGTGACTCCTCTGTGATGTACTCCCCTTTAGTGTTTACCCTTGCTCTATTCCAAGAATCACATCGAGCTACGGGAGAAGGAGGAGATAAGTTGCTTGCTTGCTCCTTACTCATACCGGAGTCAATTGCTTGGTGTTTCTTCAGGGCCATATTTTACCATCATTTGTTGTTCTAATTTCCAGTATCTCGACCGAGACAGACGAATATTTGTTAGAAGATCGACATTTTTGTTTTTCGCTCGGAAGGCCTAGAACCAATTTTATTAGATTATCATTTAAAGCAATAACTTAATAAGTTCATATTCTAAATTTAACTCAGTTACCTGAAATGTCCTTTGGGGTTTCTCTTGATTTTTTGAAATGATCCCATGTACTCGAAGTGATGAAGTTATAGTAATCGCATGAAGTCCCTCCAACGGGCCGACACGTATTTCATCCACTTGTTCGGTAACTTGTTCTTGAAGTCCCTCCAACGGGGCAACACGTATTTCATCCACTTTTTCTTCAAAGTGGCAGCAGATTCAAACTCAAAACTTGCACGTTACTATTTTCAATTTCTATAAATTTAAAGTTTGACTAAAACTAAAGAACATTATAATGGACTCATTTCCTGCACGTCATCCCAAATGGTGTCTATCTGTAATAACCTAATCTAAACACCTAAATTAAACTAAACTAAACCTAACTTACCCTAATTATGCATGCTAATGAAGAGGTGAGGAGATAAGGTTGAGAAATGAGGTGTTGGTATTGGATTGGAGGAGATGGAGGTGATAAGATAAAAGGTGAATATATATAGTAGATAAGATTTAATAGAAATGTTTTCTTCATTTCGGGGCTTAACAGAGAGTGAGAGGAGGTGAATTCGGAGAAGAAGAAGAAGGTGAAGTAGAAGAAGAGGAGAAGAAGGAGAAGAAGGAAGAAGAAGAGGAGTGAAGTGACTCAAGCTTGGGAGGCTTCCACAACCGTCAAAAAGGTATGCCAAATCTTCATTATAACTCACTTATGCCTTGTGAGTGTTGGGGATCGACGTTGGTGTCGAATTCCCCGTCGGATTTCAACCAATTCAGAGGTTGAAGATGACGATCGGTCGACCGGTGCCTGTGGGCAGTCAACCGATCCTATTATTATATTGATGTTTACCTACGAACGGTCGAACGATATCTTAGGACGGTCGACCGTTATGCCAGATTTGTGCGGGAAAAAAGGGTTATGCTGTTATCGGTCGAACGGGACCACTTAGCCGGTCGACCGAATAACAATGAGAATGGATCGGTTGGGGGTTTTGACTTATTAAACGGTCGAACGCCCATAACCTTGTTCGACCGATCTATTCGATGCGAAGTCGGTTGGGAGCTTTGACCATCAAAACGGTCGACCGCTCTTCAACTTTCGGTCGACCGACTGAGCATTTTAATTAAGCAGTAGAGTGCCTGTGATGTTTCGGTCGAACTGTATAGCAGTTCCGGTCGACCGAATGTCACTTGGGCAAGATACTGAGAAGTCCTGTTATCGGTTGAACAACCCCTTGGTTCGACCGATCGGATATATATATTATATAAATTTGTATAGCGTAGACCATCCAAACGGTCGACCGCTAGATGACTTTTGTTCGACCGATTGGTCGGTAATTCGGTTGGCGTGGTTCGACCGGTAGACTTGTTTGTACAGTACTATGTACTGTGTGGGGGACCGGTCGTCCGGTGTGCTTTTAGCGGTCGACCAATCTGCCGCAGGTTGGTGGATTTATCCACACGCGATCCGTTGAGTATAGGTCGACTACCGGCTCCGAGGCGACGGTTGATTACCGGCTTTGAGAGCTACGGATTTCACCTTCGACGAAGGCGTATTATTATATTACTGTTTCCTCTCTTACCGAGTGGGGTGTGAGGGATGTGTACCGTAAACCTTGGGCAGTTTGCGAGGGTTTAGCCGTTGGCCGAGGATGTTCCGGCAGGGTGCGCGCTTGGCGGCTCTTGGGGGAGCAGCGGCTGTCGTCTGACCCGAGTTGTGTATTCGGCGGGCTGACTCGTTCCTTGGGTGGCGGCGTGTACCGGGGGTTCCTTCCTGCACTTTTGGGGAGCAGTGGTGTCGACTGACCCTTGTGAGGCAGCGGTGGACTGACTTGACCCTAGTGACAGAAGTGGTTCAGTGCCGCGGAGGCGGTGAGGACATTATTGTGGGCCCGAGGTGGATGATCATGTGCATAGCATTGCATTGTCTTTAATTCCTTTTTATATTTTAGGAGGTTTGGTATACGGGGTTCCTGCAGGGAACTCAGGCATGTTTGTTTGTTTTCATTTCAGGTAGCGAGTAGCATTAGAGTCAGGTGGTGACCGAGGAGAGTGCCCCCGGGATCAGATCCTGTTCTCTTTTCTATCTTCTTTTGTTTGAGGTAGTGATTACATGTATATTCACTTTTGTTGTAATCACAGTTGACTCATTTATATAGTTTGACTTCCACGTGGGTCTGTATCTTATATATTTTATATATTTATTGGTTTGTTTTCCCGTGACGTGCCCTGCGTTGACTGTTGACGGTCTTTATTATTGTTTAAATTTTCCGCTGTTTTCGGGTACGTTACAATTTGGTATCAGAGCGTTGATCTCGGCGTACTTGTCCAAAGAAACCACCTTTGAGTTAGGAGTTAGGTCTAGAGGATCATGCATGCACAGATTATATTGATATTGTCTTGTTTTCTTTGGCAGATGCCTCCTAGACGGGGGAAGGCTGTTGCCCATACTCGTGGTGAGAGTGAGACTGCGAGGGATGAGGCGTGGGAGGATGAGCGTCGGACATTGTTCGATACGGTCGGACGTGTGACAGAGATGCTACAGCAGCAGATAGCACAGACTGGGCAGACGGGGACTGGCGCTATGCATGACCGGTTTATGCGCCATCATCCGCCTACCTTTCTGGGGCAGTATGACGCAGAGGCTGCGGAGAAGTGGATCTTCACGATGCAGAAGATCTTCAGTGCTATTGGTTGTCCTCCAGAGGCGAGAGTGGGCCTGACTACATATGTTTTGGGCGGTGCTGCGTCCAACTGGTGGAGGTCCACATCTGCAGTGGTGTTTGCAGACAGAGACGATATAGCCTGGGAGGAGTTCGTTGGCGAGTTCAACGAGCAGTACTTTCCACAGCATGTTCAGGATTCGAAGAGGGAGGAGTTTCTTAGTCTTCAGCAGGGAGACATGACCCTGGCGGGCTACATCGGGAAGTTAAATGCCCTTGAGCGTTACTATCCCGAGATGTATATCACACAGGAGCAGAGAGCAGGGAAGTTCATCCGAGGGCTCCGGAAGTAGTTGAGGACGAAGGTGCTGACACATATGCCGCGCACGTTAGCCGATGCAGTGAAGAGTGCTACTGTTCTCGATCGTGACTACAGAGAGAACTACCAGGATGAGAGGAGGCCATCGGGTAGGTTCTCTGGGCGGCCGGGAGGTCAGACTGGAGGGAATCCAGGCAAGAGGCCCCGATTCGAGGGAGCTGGAGCTGCAGTACCACGACCTGAGCCTTGTGGTAGTTGTGGGAGGTTTCACTCCGGGCCGTGCTTTACCCCCGGAGCATGTCATGGTTGTGGTCAGCTGGGCCACTTTATTAGGAGCTGTCCGAGCCGAGGAGCTGGACCGAGCAGACCACCGGGGTTACCAGCACCCGGCAGAAGTGGAGGCGGAGGTAGACCACCTTTTAGACCACAGCAGGGACAGCGCACCGGCAGAGTTTACACCATCCAGGCAGAGGAGGCTCGTGATGGAGGCACTGTTGTGGGAGGTACACTTCTTGTCGCTGGTTAAGTAGCTAGGGTGCTCTTTGATTGTGGCGTGACACACTCGTTCATCTCAGAGCTATTTGCGGGAGTGTTGGGCTGTACCCTTGCGATGTTGACTGCCACTTTAGAGGTCAGCACACCCCTGGGTCTGGTGGGCACTGTGGGGAGATTTGTCCCCGGCGCCACGGTTGTTTCGGTAGATCAGGAGTTTCCGGCAGACCTGGTCTTGCTACCGATGGAGGACTTTGATGTCATACTTGGGATGGATTGGCTGTCCCAATATGATGTTCGAGTCTTGTGCCGTGAGAAGAAGATTTTGATCCCGAGGAAGGGTTTGCCTGATATTCTGATCAGAGGGATCAGAAACAGAGGGGGTCGCATTATTGTATCTGCCGTGAGAGCTCAGAGGCTGATGCAGCAGGGTTGTACAACATTTTTAGCGACACTTGTGGTTGCGGAGGCAGAGTCTCAGAGGATAGAGGACATTGAGGTGGTGCAGGAGTTCGCTGATGTTTTTCCAGCGGAGATTCCAGGTTTACCACCACACCGGAAGTTGGAGTTCGGCATAGAGTTGGTAGCTGGCACTACACCACAGTCGAAGGCTCCATACCGGATGGCACCTGCTGAGTTGATAGAGTTGAAGAAGCAGTTGCAGGAGTTGATGGACTCTGGATTTATCAGGCCGAGTGTCTCGCCTTGGGGTGCACCAGTTTTGTTTGTGAAGAAGAAGGACGGATCCTTGAGGATGTGCATAGACTACAGGATGCTGAACCAGGTGACGGTGAAGAATAGGTATCCCTTACCTAGGATCGAGGACCTTTTTGACCAGCTGCAGTCAGCGAAGGTTTTCTCGAAGATTGACCTGCGTTCAGGGTATCACCAGTTGAGGATCCGAGATGAGGACATCCAGAAGACAGCCTTCAGGACGAGATATGGACACTATGAGTTCTTGGTGATGCCATTTGGATTGACGAATGCTCCGGCAGCGTTCATGGATCTGATGCACCGGACATTCAGGCAGTATATTGATATATTTGTGATTGTCTTCGTGGATGACATTTTGATCTATTCACCAGATGTGGAGCAGCACAGAGAGCATCTGAGGATTGTACTCAGCATCTTAAGGGCTCAGCAGTTATATGCTAAGTTCTCAAAGTGCGAGTTTTGGTTGGACAGAGTGGCATTTCTCGGACACATTGTATCGGCAGAGGGGATATCAGTGGATCCAGCGAAGGTAGAGGCAGTGACACAGTGGAGGACCCTGATGAGAATTAAATTTATACCGCAAGTGCACGACGTCAATGAAGACGTGGCAAATACGGGTCGAACACAAGGAGAGAGAGATTCTGTTATTTGTGTGATTTTCGATTAAGGGGAAAGAAGGAGAGAAGAAATAATAGGGTTTTGAGATTTTTGGATTTTAATTATCTAAAGAAAGAAACAAGAACAATTAAAACTAAAACAAGAACAAAGAGGTGAATTCCGTCGGGTGGAGGTTTAGATTTAGGGTTTAGATTAGAGAATTCAGAAACTTATAATAAATCATATTAGTTATGAAGCATTACATGATAAATGATTTAACATAAACTCAAGTAATCAAAATAGACTAATACGAACTTAAAATAATAACATTTATTCGTCTTCTCTTCACCCTAAATCCGTCACCTCCACCCTTTGGAAAGAGTTAGAAACTCATGAAGGGAGGAAGAAGGGGTCCTTGAGACATTACAAAAGAAAACTAAAAGTAAGAAATAAAAGACAGAATTTTATTAATGAAAAGAAGAATACAAAACTAAGATTAAGAATAAAAACTAACACCAAAGACTAAGGACCCTTCTAACATCGTTCTCGGGTCTATTTATAGTTGCTACAAGGGATCTAGGTATAATATTGGAAAGTACACGTGCCCAGACACGACTGGACGAAATTGGGAGACGCGGATCGATGGTTGGGCGGCGGAAACGCCGCACATTGTGTGTGTGTGGTGCGGCGGAACGCCGCACAATCTGGCCTGATTTTGTCCGGATTTTGGTTGGATGTTTATGGTATGATTTGATCCTTCTTTACGCGTCTGGATTGATTCTTTCCATTCTTTTGAACTCCGGATTAATTCCTTCACATATTTGGAGATATACATTGATTTTTCTATATATTTTCTCCAAGAGAATAAAAGCTACTCGTGATTTGCAATTAGGTCCTTGACTTTTTGCAGTTAAGTCCCCGGCTACTTTTGTGCTTAAATCCTTGTTCTTTTTGCAATTAGGACTTGAATGCTTTTATGCTTGGATACATTTCCATTTGTAACCCGATAAACTTGAACTTGGTCTTTATGATAGAAATGAATCTTTTGCACGCGTTTATGCTCGGGATGTGGGTAAATTGCATTCAGGTCCCTGTATTCTGTAAATAAGACTAAACACATACCTTAGTTGCATTTATTGATGTAAAAGTAATCCAAATGAAAGACATATGATGCAATGTATGCAATGCATCAAATACCCCCACACCTAGATTTTGCTAGTCCCTAACAAAACAGAAGATACGAAAAATAAAAACAGGGAAATCCTAACTCACTTTCGTAGGAATCACGGTTGCACTTAGCATGTGCCTTTAAACCTCCTTGTTGCCAAGGGGGAGGAATGTTGTCTCCTGAGGGTTTTCAGCGGATATACCCACAAAATCCTGAATCAACATTTCATTAATAGTTCTCAATGTCCCTACCTCAACCATATACATCTCACTGAGAATTCTTGCATGCGCATCATATAAATCTAACTCATTAAAAATATGACTTGGTCTTTGTTCCTCCAACATTCACACCACTAACCCTTTTACACATGTTTATCACTTGAATTATTTTGCACGCCTCCTCTGGTGGTGAAGTATCATTCGGATCAACCATGACATGGATCATTCTTTTAGCTTTGGGCCTTGAGTATTATTATTTTTTTCTTTTCTTTTCTTCCGTGATTCAACACATTTGCTTTTTGACACTTTTACCCTTTTTGCATTTGTGTAGCGAGTTTGGTCGATAATCCCGAGCTGGTAGACTCAAGTTACCGGGTTTCAAGATACCCCTACGGACCAGTGACTCAAAGGCTTGGGCTTTCGTAATCATTTTGCAGAATGTGTTTTCCTCACTTTATTCCTTTATTTTTAATTTCCTCAAGGCTTAATTGCTATTAGAAGTCCACACTTCCCGGTATATTTTCCTCAACCTCTGCTTTTTATCAACCACTTCAAAGATTTGATTCATCCAATTTAAGTGCATACATATCTTAAAGGGCAATGGGTTATTTCTTTGGAACTTAGATTTATGTCATAATTTCTACAAGCAGAACTATATAATAAGGAACAAAAACTCAATGCAATTTGTACACGGGTTTTGGCAGTTCAATCTTAAGCTATGTCATGAAACATTGATTTTTTTTTATATTTTTTTATTATTTATAAAAGACAGATATATAGATAAATATGTACATAAACACCCCCCCACACCTAAATCATGCATTGTCCTCAATGTACGCAAATATAAAGCAAATGCACTTATTACCTTGGTGAATTGCGGTGGAAGGATGGAATTTGCTCAAAGTCAACCATAGTCAGAACTGGATTGAATGACACCATATTGGTGCATGTATCCAGTTGAATTGTTCCCCATGTTGCAATGAGCGTCCTGAGTTATAGGTTCCACACCCCTCACATAAATTGGTTCTCTTATTTGATCGAGTGACGGTGGGTGTGTAGATGAATTCCTCCCCTTTTTCTTACTTCCTTTTTGATTTTGTGACGATTCAGAAATATTATAGATACGCGATTTCATCACAACATCACTTTGATTGCATGTTATTTCTGGCTCACTATCAATATGAAAGATATTAAATTCAGCTTTTAAGTTTCCAAAAGATAATTGCATGAGCCCATTTCGACAGTTTATCAATGCTTCAGAAGTGGCCAAAAAGGGTCTGCCTAGAATTACAAGGATTTGTCGATTAGGATTTACAACAGGTGCGGTATCTAGTACGACAAAATCCACTGGGTAAATGAAGTCACCAACCTTGATCAAAACATCCTCTACTACACCTCTTGGTTTCTTAATAGAGCAATCAGCAAATTGAAGGGTTGTCCTAGAGGGTTTTAATGGACCAAGGTTCATTTGCTCATAGACAGAGTATGGGAGTAGGTTAACACTAGCACCAAGGTCTAGAAGGGCTTTGTTGATAAAAGTATCTCCTATTGCACATGAAATTGTGGGACATCCAGGATCCTTATATTTTATAGGAGATGTGTTGGACAAAATAGAACTTATGTTTGCAGTTAAGAATGCCTTCTTTGGTACGTTTGTTTTTCTCTTTTTAGTGCACAAATCTTTTAAGAATTTAGCATAAGCAGGTATTTGTTGAATCATGTCTAAGAGTAGAATGTTCACCTTAACTTGCTTAAATACTTCCAAGATTTTCTCTATTTGTGCACTTGAGTTCTTTTTGAGTCTATTGGGAAATGGGGCTTTAGGGACATAGACTCGCTCAGGTTCAGGTTGAGCTATGGGTTCAGGTTGAGTGGGTGGGTTGGGCGTTTCAGATTGGACGTCAGGTTCAATGGTCAGGTCATATGTGGGTGCTTGATGGCTAGATTGATTGGACACTCTAGGATTTACCACATTGTTATCAACTTGTCTTCCGGACCGTAATGATACTACTGCATTTATTTGTTGGAACGGTCCTTCCTCATTAACCATTTGAACCAGTCTAGGGTTGTTATTTCCTGAAGGTGCTTGATAGGATTGATATGAATTATTATTAGATCTAGGGTTCACCTCAGGTTGACTTGGAAACCGACCCTTTTCTCTTTCACCTACTATTTGTGCTAGTTGGCTGACTTGTGTCTCTAGCCTTTGGAAGGTCTGGTTGGTTGTTTGTATAAAAGTTTTCATCAAATTTTCCAAGCTTGTCAACCTAACCTCATGATCGTTATTGTTACTAAACCCAGATGATGTATTATTTTGGTTATACGGGTTCGGTTGTTTCTAGGAGGATGACCCTGTTGGTTTGATGAGAAATTGGAATTATTACGCCAACCCGAGTTATAGGTTGATGCGTATGGGTCATTTCTAGCATGGTTATACATGGCATTAACTTGGTCCCATTCCGCACAATCCTCCTTTACATGACCAGTCTGACCACATCTAGAGCACGGGATAGTCGAGGCTTGATTCACTCGGTTTTGGGTTTGTAGCTCTAAACTTTCCATTCTACGCATAAGGGTAGCTAGTTTTGCTTCAGCCGCTATGTTGGCATCTACAGCTAAGACACCTGGTTTGGGTTGACTTGCTATTCTAGATCCAATACTTGGGTTAAGCGGTGTTCTAGCATTGTCCCATTGCATACTGTTTTCAGCTAAATCCTCAAGGAAAGTCCAGGCATCATTTTCATTTTTTGACATAAAGTTCCCTTGGCTTACGGATTCTACCATAACCCTAGATGTGGGTGTCAATCCCTCATAAATAATTTGACATAATTGCCATCTCGGAATTCCATGATGAGGGCATTGGGTCAGAACACTTTTGAATCTTTCTAGATAGGAATAGAACGGCTCGCTCTCAGACTGAACGAATGCAACAATTTCATTCCTAATCCTCATAGTCTTATGGTTGGGGAAATATTTTTTTAGGAATACTTGAAGAAACTCAGCCCAACTTCTAATGGATCTTTCGGCTAGACTATATAGCCATTTCTTAGCGTCGTCCTTTAGTGCAAGAGGCACGAATTTCAGACGCACTGTCTCCTCAGGGATATGTTGGTATTGCATAAGAGAGCAGATTTCCTCAAATTCTCTAAGGAAGAGATATGGGTCTTCTCTAGAGGTGAACTTAGGCAACATACTCATGTATTGTGCCTTAAGTTCGAAGCCGCGACCCGGGATGGTGGGCATAACGATGCACGATGGCTGAGCAGCCATCGCTGGATAGCATCGATCCCTCAGAGTTATAGGTTGTGCAACAGGCGGGTCCACTACGTTCTCACCCATTGGATCCGGGTGAGGTGGTGCCACAGGTGGATTGGGGTTAAGTTCCAGACTGGAATCTAGATGAACTCGTGAGAGTCGATTACTCAAGTCTCGAATCCAAATCTGAGTGCACCAGGTTGAATCAATTTTTGAATTCAAATTCGGAATTTAAATTCCAAATTTAAGTTCAAGAATTAATTTTTTTTTTTTATAGTTTATATTTTCGTTTTTTTTAATATATTTTTTTTATGTTTTTTTGTCAAAAGGGAAACAAACAATAGAATGGGAAAGATGAGAAATGAATCCTAATCTAGAGAATTTAGGTGAGAAGAGAAAGAAGACGCAGATGAGAAGGGAAACCTAACTCTAAAGATAGAAATGGGGTTGGTCAGAAAATTCCTAAGAAAGCACGGTTCAAACAATCCTAGACCTAGTGTCGCTTAGATCTAGACGACTCCTAACTGGTTGAGTCGAATTGATTCGCTTGATTCACCTCCCTCACTAATCAAACCAACTTGGCCATGCCGTGTATAGCTAGTGGGGGCGCTTCCGACAGAGTCGGTGCCAATTAGACAACCACTTCGCTTGGAAGACTTACGTCAACACAAAAACACTTTCTAGACACCAAATTAAATTCAATCGGCTTCAGGTCATAGCAAGTCAAACCAATTCTTCTCCTTAAATGAGTCCGAGTCCTTAGGGGTCAATGTCTAATTGATTTTAATTTATGGCTTGGGTGACACTTTAGGATTGTGATTTGTGGGCCATGGAAGGGTGATGAAATCCCCACCGTATCTTTGCCTACGGAGTTGCCCTTAAGATAGTTTAACTTAAATCTAGCAAAGATAGTCAAACAATGGTCTTTAATTGGGGGCAATTGCAAGGTTGTATGCAAACTAAATTATATGCTTAATTGCATTCAATAAAAACCACGATACATACCTTGACTCCAGCACTCTTCAACAGAAATTGATTTGCAAGAATTTAGCAAGAATAATGCAAACAAAACATTATATGATGCATGCACTAAGTTCTTCTAGTTTTGCCAATTTTTAGGTCAGAGTTGAATTGTAACGTACCCGAAAACAGCGGAAAATTTAAACAATAATAAAGACCGTCAACGGTCAACACTGGGCACGTCACGGGAAACAAACCAACATATATAATATAAATATGATCCACGTGGAAGTAAAATATACAAACTGACTGTGATTACGACAAAAACTATACAATATGTAATCACCTAAAAAGGAAGAGACTGACAACTACAGGATCTGATCTCGGGGGCACCGTCCTCGGTCACCACCTCAAACTCTAACCCTGCTCGCTACCTGAAATGCAAACAACAAACATGCCTGAGTTCCCTGCAGGAACCCCGTATACCAAACCTCCTAAAAATATAAAAAGGAATTAAAGACAATGCAATGCTATGCACATGATCATCCGCCTCGGGCCCACAATAATGCCCTCACCGCCTCCGCGGCACTGAACCACTCCTGCCACTAGGGTCAAGTCAGTCCACCGCTGCCTCACAAGGGTCAGTCGACACCACTGCTCCCCAAAAAGTGCAGGAAGGAACCCCCGGTACACGCCGCACCCAAGGAGCGAGTCAGCCCGCCGAATACACAACTCGGGTCAGACGACAGCCACTGCTCCCCCAAGAGTCGCATAGCGCGCACCCTGCCGGAACATCCTCGGCCTACCGCTAAACCCTCGCAAACTGCCCAAGGTTTACGGTACACATCCCTCACACCCCGCTCGGTAAGAGAGGAAAAAGTACAACAATAATACGCCTTCGTCGAAGGTGAAATCCGTAGCTCTCAAAGCTGGTAATCAACCGTCGCCTCGGAGCCGGTAGTCGACCTGACATCGACGGATCGCGTGTGGATTAATCCACCAACCTGCGGCAGATCGGTCGACCGCTACAAGCACACCGGTCGACCGGTCCCCCACACAGTACACAGTACTGTACAAACAAGTCTACCGGTCGAACCACGCCAACCGAATTACCGACCAATCGGTCGAACAAAAGTCATCTAGCGGTCGACCGTTTGGAAGGTCTACGCTATACAATTTTATATAATATATATATCCGACCGGTCGAACCAAGGGGTCGTTCGACCGATAACAGGACTTTCAATATTTTGCCCAAGTCTCGTTCGGTCGACCGGAACTGAAATACAGTTCGACCGAATCAACACAAGCACTCTACCGCTTAAATAAATGCTCAGTCGGTCGACCGAGAGTTAAAGAGCGGTCGACCGTTTTGATGGTCAAAGCTCCCAACCGACTTAGCATCGAATGGATCGGTCGAACAAGGTAAAGGACGTTCGACCGTTTAATAAGTCAAAATCCCCAACCGACCCATTCTCATTGTTATTCGGTCGACCGGCGAAGTGGTCCCGTTCGACCGATAACAGCATATCCCCTTTTTCCCGCACAAATCTGGCATAACGGTCGACCGTCTAACGACATCGTTCGACCGTTCGCGGGTAAACATCAATATAATAATAGGATCGGTCGACTGCCCACAGGCACCGGTCGACCGATCGTCGTCTTCAACCTCTGAATTGGTTGAATTCCGACGGGGAATTCGACACCAACGTCGATCCCCAACACTCACAAGGCTTATGTGAGTTATATTGAAGATTTGGCATACCTTTTTGACGGTTGTGGAAGTCTCCCGAGCTTGAATCACTTCACTCCTCTTCTTCTTCCTTCTTCTCCTTCTTCTCCTCTTCTTCTACTTCACCTTCTTCTTCTTCTCCGACATACACTTCCTCTCACTCTCTGTTAAGCCACGAATGAAGAAAACGTTTTCAGCTAATCCTCACATTCCTATTTATAGAAGAAATCTAAACTTATCTCCCACTTCACCTCCAAAGCATCCAACCAAAACTAGCCACTTCATCCTCCACATGTCCAACACCTCCACCTCCCCATGCATGATTAATTAGGGTTAATTAGGTTTAGTTTAATTTAATTAGGTTGCTTAGATTAAGTTATTACAATCTACCCTCCTTAAAAGAATTTCGTCCGCGAAATTCGAAACAACAGACTTACCGGAATAACTCTGGATACTGCTTCCTGACATCCTCCTCAATCTCCCAGGTAGCCTCTCTGTCAGTGTGATGCTGCCACCTGACCTTCACCATCGGAATCGCTCTCCTCCTGAGCTGATGTACCATCTGATCCACAATCTCAACTGGTCTCTCATCTAATGACAAATCCTGCTGGATCTCCGGTACTGATATCTCTATCACATGAGCTGGATCGGCCACGTACTTCCTCAACATAGAAACATGGAAGACGTTGTGAAGTCCTGCAAACTGTAGTGGTAGTGCAATCCTATATGCCACCTCACCGACCCGATCCAATATCTCAAAAGGTCCGACATACCTCGGACTCAGCTTCCCCTTCTTCCCGAATCTCATCACCCCTCTGGAAGGCGAGATCTTCAGGAAGACATGATCTCCTACCTCAAAAGTCAGCTCACGCCTCCGCGTATCAGCATAACTCTTCTGCCTGCTCTGCGCCGTAGCTAGTCGTCTCCGAATCACGTCGACCTTCTCTGAATACAACTGAATAATGTCAGGTCCAACTAGCTGTCTCTCGCCCACATCACTCCAGCATACCGGCGATCTACACGGTCTCCCGTATAATGCCTCATAGGGTGCCATCCCAATACTCGAGTGGTAGCTGTTGTTGTAGGCGAACTCGATCAACGGCAAATGCTCATCCCAATGTCCTGCCCAGTCAAGTGTACACGCTCTCAGCATGTCCTCCAAAGTCTGTATCGTCCGCTCTGACTGGCCATCTGTCTGTGGGTGAAAAGTTGTACTAAACTTCAGACGTGTCCCCAGTGCTCTGTGTAGACTCTCCCAAAATCTCGAAGTGAATCTGGGATCTCTGTCTGAAATAATACTGACTGGTACGCCATGAAGTCTGACAATCTCCTCAATATATAACTTAGCTAGACCCTCCAGAGCAAGAGTGGTCTTAATAGCTAAGAAATGCGCCGACTTGGTCAGTCGATCGACTATAACCCAAATCGCATCGTGGAATCTCCGTGTCTTCGGTAGCCCCGTAACAAAATCCATCGTCACGTGCTCCCACTTCCACTCGGGCAACTCAATCCTCTGCATTTGCCCTGCTGGTCTCTGGTGCTCGATCTTCACCTGCTGACAGACCAAACACCTCGACACGAAGTCTGCAACGTCCTTCTTCATACCTCGCCACCAGAAGTTCCGCTGCAGGTCTTTGTACATCTTGGTGCTCCCTGGATGAATGGAATATCTCGATCTGTGTGCCTCCTCCATGATATCATGTCTCAGGTCCTCTGTCTTCGGCACCCAGATACGGTCTCTGAATCTCAGACCTCCATCCACTCCAACTCTGAAGTCTGATCCATCTCTGACAGCTAACTGTAACAAACTGCTCAACTCCTCATCTGTAGTCTGAGCATGAATCACTGCTGATACTGTCTGAGGCTCCACTCTCAATCCGGCAATCACTGCGCCCTCAGAGCTATCAGCAAATGGCCTCCACTCTGCCAAGGACTCTAGCAGTCTCCACTCCTGAATGCATAGGCCTGCTACTGATACCTCCATCTTCCGGCTCAAAGCGTCTGCAACTGTGTTCGCCTTCCCCGGATGGTATGAGATAGTGAAGTCATAGTCCTTAATGAACTCAAGCCATCTGCGCTGCCTCATATTCAGCTCCTTCTGCGAGAACAGGTACTTCAGACTCTGATGATCTGTAAACACCTCGAACTGCTCGCCATAAAGATAGTGTCTCCAGGTCTTCAGGGCGTGAACCACTGCTGCTAACTCCAAATCATGTGTCGGGTAATTCCTCTCATGGACCTTCAGCTGTCTGGATGCGTATGCGATCACCCTCCCGTGCTGCATAAGTACACATCCTAAGCCAACACCTGAAGCGTCGCTATAAATCACGAATCCCCCCGTGCCACTCGGCAATGATAAAACTGGTGCTGTGGTCAACAGTCTCTTCAGCTCCTGAAAGCTGTCCTCGCACTTCTGCGACCAAACAAAAGTGACTCCCTTCTGCGTCAGAGCCGTCAGTGGTGCTGCCAATCTCGAGAAGTCCTTGATGAAGCGACGGTAATAACCCGCCAGTCCAACAAAACTCCTAATCTCCGTCACGCTCGTAGGGGTCCTCCACTGTGTCACCGCCTCTACCTTCGCCGGATCCACTGATATCCCCTCTGCCGATACAATGTGTCCGAGGAATGCTACTCTGTCCAACCAAAACTCGCACTTTGAGAACTTAGCATATAACTGCTGAGCCCTCAATATGCTGAGTACAATCCTCAAATGCTCTCTGTGCTGCTCCATATCTGATGAATAGATCAGAATGTCATCCACGAAGACAATCACAAATATATCAATATACTGTCTGAATGTCCGGTGCATCAGATCCATGAATGCTGCCGGAGCATTCGTCAATCCAAATGGCATCACCAAGAACTCATAGTGTCCATATCTCGTCTTGAAGGCTGTCTTCTGGATGTCCTCATCTCTGATCCTCAACTGGTGATATCCTGAACGCAGGTCAATCTTCGAGAAAACCTTCGCTGACTGCAGCTGGTCAAAGAGGTCCTCGATCCTAGGTAAGGGATACCTATTCTTCACCGTCACCTGGTTCAGTATCCTGTAGTCTATGCACATCCTCAAGGATCCGTCCTTCTTCTTCACAAACAAAACTGGTGCACCCCAAGGCGAGACGCTCGGTCTGATAAATCCTGAGTCCATCAACTCCTGCAACTGCTTCTTCAACTCTGTCAACTCAGCAGGCGCCATCCGGTATGGAGCCTTCGACTGTGGTGTAGTGCCGGCTACCAACTCAATGCCAAACTCCAACTCCCGGTGTGGTGGTAAACCTGGAATCTCTGCTGGAAAAACATCCGCGAACTCCTGCACCACCTCAATGTCCTCTAGCCTCTGGGACTCTGCCTCCGCAACCACAAGTGTCGCCAGAAATGCTGCACAACCTTGCTGTAACAGTCTCTGAGCTCTCACAGCAGATACAATAATGCGACCCCCTCTGCTTCTGATCCCTCGAATCAGAATATCAGGCAAACCCTTCCTCGGAATCAAAATCTTCTTCTCACGGCACAAGACTCGAACATCATATTGGGATAGCCAATCCATCCCAAGTATGACATCAAAGTCCTCCATCGGTAGCAAGACCAGGTCTGCCGGAAACTCCTGATCTCCCGAAACAACCGTGGCGCCGGGGACAAATCTCCCCACAGTGCCCACCAGACCCAGGGGTGTGCTGACCTCCAAAGTGGCAGTCAACATCGCAAGGGTACAGCCCAACACTCCCGCAAATCGCTCTGAGATGAACGAGTGTGTCGCGCCACAATCAAATAACACCCTAGCTACTGAACCTGCGACAAGAAGTGTACCTTCCACGACAGCGCCTCCATCCCGAGCCTCCTCTGCCTGGATGGTGAAAACTCTGCCAGTGCGCTGCCCCTGCTGAGGTCTGAAAGGTGGTCTACCTCCGCCTCCTCCTCTGCCTGGTGCGGGTAAGCCCGGTGGTCTGCTCGGTCCAGCTCCTCGGCTCGGACAGCTCCTAATAAAGTGAACCAGCTGGCCACAACCATGACATGCTCCGGGGGTGAAGCACGGCCCGGAGTGAAATCTCCCACAAGTACCACAAGGCTCAGGTCGTGGTACTGCAACTCCTGCTCCCTCGTACCGGGGCCTCTTGCCCGGATTCCCTCCAATCTGCCCTCCTGGCCTCCCAGAGAACCTACCTGATGGCCTCCTCTCATCCTGGTAGTTCTCCCTGTAGTCACGATCAAGAACAGAGGCACTCTTCACTGCATCGGCCAACGTGCTCGGCATGTGTGTCAGCACCTTCGTCCTCAACTGCTTCCGGAGCCCTCGGACGAACTTCCCTGCTCTCTGCTCCTGTGTAACATACATCTCGGGACAGTAACGCTCAAGGGCGTTGAACTTCCCGATGTAGCCTGCTAGGGTCATATCTCCCTGCTGAAGACTCAGAAACTCCTCCCTCTTCTGATCCTGGACATGCTGCGGAAAATACTGCTCGTTGAACTCGCCAACGAACTCCTCCCAGGCTATATCATCTCTGTCCGCAAACACCACTGCAGATGTGGACCTCCACCAGTTGGACGCAGCACCGCCCAAAACATATGTAGCCAGGCCCACCCTCGCCTCTGGAGGACAACCAATAGCACTGAAGATCTTCTGCATCGTGAAGATCCACTCCTCTGCAGCCTCTGCATCGTACTGCCCCAGAAAGGTAGGCGGATGCTGGCGCATAAACCGGTCATGCATAGCGCCAGTCCCCGTCTGCCCAGTCTGTGCCGTCTGCTGCTGTAGCATCTCTGTCAGACGTCCGACCGTATCGAACAACGTCCGACGCTCATCCTCCCAAGCCTCATCCCTCGCAGTCTCACTCTCACCGCGAGTATGGGCAACCGCCTTCCCCCGTCTAGGAGGCATCTGCCAAAGGAAACAAAGCAATATCAATATAATCTGTGCATGCATGATCCTCTAGACCTAACTCCTAACTCAAAGGTGGTTTCTTTGGACAAGTACGCCGAGATCAACGCTCTGATACCAAATTGTAACGTACCCGAAAACAACGGAAAATTTAAACAATAATAAAGACCGTCAACGGTCAACACTGGGCACGTCACGGGAAACAAACCAACATATATAATATAAATATGATCCACGTGGAAGTCAAATATACAAACTGACTGTGATTACGACAAAAACTATACAATATGTAATCACCTAAAAAGGAAGAGACTGACAACTACAGGATCTGATCTCGGGGGCACCGTCCTCGGTCACCACCTCAAACTCTAACCCTGCTCGCTACCTGAAATGCAAACAACAAACATGCCTGAGTTCCCTGCAGGAACCCCGTATACCAAACCTCCTAAAAATATAAAAAGGAATTAAAGACAATGCAATGCTATGCACATGATCATCCGCCTCGGGCCCACAATAATGCCCTCACCGCCTCCGCGGCACTGAACCACTCCTGCCACTAGGGTCAAGTCAGTCCACCGCTGCCTCACAAGGGTCAGTCGACACCACTGCTCCCCAAAAAGTGCAGGAAGGAACCCCCGGTACACGCCGCACCCAAGGAGCGAGTCAGCCCGCCGAATACACAACTCGGGTCAGACGACAGCCACTGCTCCCCCAAGAGTCGCCTAGCGCGCACCCTGCCGGAACATCCTCGGCCTACCGCTAAACCCTCGCAAACTGCCCAAGGTTTACGGTACACATCCCTCACACCCCGCTCGGTAAGAGAGGAAAAAGTACAACAATAATACGCCTTCGTCGAAGGTGAAATCCGTAGCTCTCAAAGCCGGTAATCAACCGTCGCCTCGGAGCCGGTAGTCGACCTGACATCGACGGATCGCGTGTGGATTAATCCACCAACCTGCGGCAGATCGGTCGACCGCTACAAGCACACTGGTCGACCGGTCCCCCACACAGTACACAGTACTGTACAAACAAGTCTACCGGTCGAACCACGCCAACCGAATTACCGACCAATCGGTCGAACAAAAGTCATCTAGCGGTCGACCGTTTGGAAGGTCTACGCTATACAATTTTATATAATATATATATCCGACCGGTTGAACCAAGGGGTCGTTCGACCGATAACAGGACTTTCAATATTTTGCCCAAGTCTCGTTCGGTCGACCGGAACTGAAATACAGTTCGACCGAATCAACACAAGCACTCTACCGCTTAAATAAATGCTCAGTCGGTCGACCGAGAGTTAAAGAGCGGTCGACCGTTTTGATGGTCAAAGCTCCCAACCGACTTAGCATCGAATGGATCGGTCGAACAAGGTAAAGGACGTTCGACCGTTTAATAAGTCAAAATCCCCAACCGACCCATTCTCATTGTTATTCGGTCGACCGGCGAAGTGGTCCCGTTCGACCGATAACAGCATATCCCCTTTTTCCCGCACAAATCTGGCATAACGGTCGACCGTCTAACGACATCGTTCGACCGTTCGCGGGTAAACATCAATATAATAATAGGATCGGTCGACTGCCCACAGGCACCGGTCGACCGATCGTCGTCTTCAACCTCTGAATTGGTTGAATTCCGACGGGGAATTCGACACCAACGTCGATCCCCAACACTCACAAGGCTTATGTGAGTTATATTGAAGATTTGGCATACCTTTTTGATGGTTGTGGAAGTCTCCCGAGCTTGAATCACTTCACTCCTCTTCTTCTTCCTTCTTCTCCTTCTTCTCCTCTTCTTCTACTTCACCTTCTTCTTCTTCTCCGACATACACTTCCTCTCACTCTCTGTTAAGCCACGAATGAAGAAAACGTTTTCAGCTAATCCTCACATTCCTATTTATAGAAGAAATCTAAACTTATCTCCCACTCCACCTCCAAAGCATCCAACCAAAACTAGCCACTTCATCCTCCACATGTCCAACACCTCCACCTCCCCATGCATGATTAATTAGGGTTAATTAGGTTTAGTTTAATTTAATTAGGTTGCTTAGATTAAGTTATTACATGAATTATTGCAATTTATGGAATTTTGCCCTACACATGCAGTTCTACGAAAAGGAAATTTTCTGAAAATAGAAATTACGAGGAAAAAGGCAACAAAAGTTACCTACGCAATGCTCAGTCGGGTTCACCGCCCGCTCTCGAAATTTCAGTAGCTTCACGCGTCCATCCAGAGATGAGTCGCGTCCCAGAAAAATTTGAAGCCCAGATGCTTCAGGTGTGCGGCGATTCCGCCGCAGGTTGCTCTTGGTATGCGGCGATTTCGCCGCTCGTTAAGCTCAGAAGGTGCCCGGATTTCGCCGTGCACTCTGTTGTCTCCTGAAACACAAATCCAAATATTTAGATCGCGCACAAGATAAACAGGATACAATCGAAATCAACAAAACAAAAACAAAATCTGCGTCGCCTCCCCGGCAACGACGCCAAAAACTTGATGAGAATTAAATTTATACCGCAAGTGCACGGCGTCAATGAAGACGTGGAAAATACGGGTCGAACACAAGGAGGGAGAGATTCTGTTATTTGTGTGATTTTCGATTAAGGAGAAAGAAGGAGAGAAGAAATAATAGGGTTTTGAGATTTTTGGATTTTAATTATCTAAAGAAAGAAACAAGAACAATTAAAACTAAAACAAGAACAAAGAGGTGAATTCCGTCGGGTGGAGGTTTAGATTTAGGGTTTAGATTAGAGAATTCAGAAACTTATAATAAATCATATTAGTTATGAAGCATTACATGATAAATGATTTAACATAAACTCAAGTAATCAAAATAGACTAATACGAACTCAAAATAATAACATTTATTAGTCTTCTCTTCACCCTAAATCCGTCACCTCCACCCTTTGGAAAGAGTTAGAAACTCATGAAGGGAGGAAGAAGGGTTCCTTGAGACATTACAAAAGAAAACTAAAAGTAAGAAATAAAAGACAGAATTTTATTAATGAAAAGAAGAATACAAAACTAAGATTAAGAATAAAAACTAACACCAAAGACTAAGGACCCTTCTAACATCGTTCTCGGGTCTATTTATAGTTGCTACAAGGGATCTAGGTATAATATTGGAAAGTACACGTGTCCAGACACGACTGGACGAAATTGGGAGACGCGGATCGATGGTTGGGCGGCGGAAACGCCGCACATTGTGTGTGTGGTGCGGCGGAAACGCCGCACAATCTGGCCTGATTTTGTCCGGATTTTGGTTGGATGTTTATGGTATGATTTGATCCTTCTTTGCGCGTCTGGATTGATTCTTTCCATTCTTTTGAACTCCGGATTAATTCCTTCACATATTTGGAGATATACATTGATTTTTCTATATATTTTCTCCAAGAGAATAAAAGCTACTCGTGATTTGCAATTAGGTCCTTGACTTTTTGCAGTTAAGTCCCCGGCTACTTTTGTGCTTAAGTCCTTGTTCTTTTTGCAATTAGGACTTGAATGCTTTTATGCTTGGATACATTTCCATTTGTAACCCGATAAACTTGAACTTGGTCTTTATGATAGAAATGAATCTTTTGCACGCGTTTATGCTCGGGATGTGGGTAAATTGCATTCAGGTCCCTGTATTCTGTAAATAAGACTAAACACATACCTTAGTAGCATTTATTGATGTAAAAGTAATCTAAATGAAAGACATATGATGCAATGTATGCAATGCATCAGACCCCTACGAGCGTGACGGAGATTAGGAGCTTTGTTGGACTGGCGGGCTATTACCGTCGCTTCATCAAAGACTTCTCGAGATTGGCAGCATCACTGACGGCTCTGACGCAGAAGGGAGTCACTTTTGTTTGGTCACAGAAGTGCGAGGACAACTTTCAGGAGCTGAAGAGATTGTTGACCACAGCACCAGTTTTGTCATTGCCGAGTGGCACGGGTGGATTCGTGATTTATAGTGACGCTTCAGGTGTTGGCTTAGGATGTGTACTTATGCAGCACGGGAGGGTGATGGCGTACGCATCCAGACAGCTGAAGGTCCATGAGAGGAATTACCCGACACATGATTTGGAGTTAGCAGCAGTGGTTCACGCACTGAAGACCTGGAGACACTACCTTTATGGCGAGCAGTTCGAGGTGTTTACAGATCATCAGAGTTTGAAGTACCTGTTCTCGCAGAAGGAGTTGAATATGAGGCAGCGCAGATGGCTTGAGTTCATTAAGGACTACGATTTCACTATCTCTTACCATCCGGGGAAGGCGAACACAGTTGCAGACGCTTTGAGCCGGAAGGTGGAGGTATCAGTAGCAGGCCTATGCATTCAGGAGTGGCGACTGCTAGAGTCTTTGGCAGAGTGGAGGCCATTTGCTGATAGCTCTGAGGGCGCAGTGATTGCCGGATTGAGAGTAGAGCCTCAGACAGTATCAGCAGTGATTCATGCTCAGACTACATATGAGGAGTTGAGCAGTTTGTTACAGTTAGCTGCCAGAGATGGGTCAGACTTCAGAGTTGGAGTGGATGGAGGTCTGAGATTCAGAGATCGTATCTGGGTGCCGAAGACAGAGGACCTGAGACATAATATCATGGAGGAGGCACACAGATCGAGATATTCCATTCATCCAGGGAGCACTAAGATGTACAAAGATCTGCAGCGGAACTTCTGGTGGCGAGGTATGAAGAAGGACGTTGCAGACTTCGTGTCGAGGTGTTTGGTCTGTCAGCAGGTGAAGATCGAGCACCAGAGACCAGCAGGGCAGATGCAGAGGATTGAGTTGCCCGAGTGGAAGTGGGAGCACGTGACGATGGATTTTGTTACGGGGCTACCGAAGACACGGAGATTCCACGATGCGATTTGGGTTATAGTCGATCGACTGACCAAGTCGGCGCATTTCTTAGCTATTAAGACCACTCTTGCTCTGGAGGGTCTAGCTAAGTTATATATTGATGAGATTGTCAGACTTCATGGCGTACCAGTCAGTATCATCTCAGATAGAGATCCCAGATTCACTTCGCGATTTTGGGAGAGTCTACACAGAGCACTGGGGACACGTCTGAAGTTTGGCACAGCTTTCCACCCACAGACAGATGGCCAGTCAGAGCGGACGATACAGACATTGGAGGACATGCTGAGAGCGTGTACACTTGACTGGGCCGGGCATTGGGACGAGCATTTGCCGTTGATCGAGTTCGCCTACAACAACAACTACCACTCGAGTATTGGGATGGCACCATATGAGGCATTATATGGGAGACCGTGTAGATCGTCGGTATGCTGGAGTGATGTGGGCGAGAGACAGCTAGTTGGACCTGACATTATCCAGTTGTATTCAGAGAAGGTTGACGTGATTCGGAGACGACTAGCTACGACGCATAGCAGACAGAAGAGTTATGCTGATACGCGGAGGCGTGAGCTAACTTTTGAGGTAGGAGATCATGTCTTCCTGAAGATCTCGCCTTCTAGAGGGGTGATGAGATTCGGGAAGAAGGGGAAGCTGAGTCCGAGGTATGTTGGACCTTTTGAGATATTGGATCGGGTCGGTGAGGTGGCATATAGGATTGCACTACCACCACAGTTCGCAGGACTTCACAACGTCTTCGATGTTTCTATGCTGAGGAAGTACATGGCCGATCCAGCTCATGTGATAGAGATATCAGTACCGGAGATCCAACAGGATTTGTCATTAGATGAGAGACCAGTTGAGATTGTGGATCAGATTGTACATCAGCTCAGGAGGAGAGCGATTCCGATGGTGAAGGTCAGGTGGCAGCATCACACTGTCAGAGAGGCTACCTGGGAGATTGAGGAGGATGTCAGGAGGCTATCCAGAGTTGTTTCGGTAAGTCTATTGTTTCGAATTTCGCGGACAAAATTCTTTTAAGGAGGGTAGATTGTAATAACCTAATCTAAACACCTAAATTAAACTAAACTAAACCTAACTTACCCTAATTATGCATGCTAATGAAGAGGTGAGGAGATAAGGTTGAGAAATGAGGTGTTGGTATTGGATTGGAGGAGATGGAGGTGATAAGTTAAAAGGTGAATATATATAGTAGATAAGATTTAATAGAAACGTTTTCTTCCTTTCGGGGCTTAACAGAGAGTGAGAGGAGGAGAATTCGGAGAAGAAGAAGAAGGTGAAGTAGAAGAAGAGGAGAAGAAGGAGAAGAAGGAAGAAGAAGAGGAGTGAAGTGACTCAAGCTTGGGAGGCTTCCACAACCGTCAAAAAGGTATGCCAAATCTTCATTATAACTCACTTATGCCTTGTGAGTGTTGGGGATCGACGTTGGTGTCGAATTCCCCGTCGGATTTCAACCAATTTAGAGGTTGAAGACGACGATCGGTCGACCGGTGCCTGTGGGCAGTCGACCGATCCTATTATTATATTGATGTTTACCCGCGAACGGTCGAACGATGTCTTAGGATGGTCGACCGTTATGCCAGATTTGTGCGGGAAAAAGGGGTTATGCTGTTATCGGTCGAACGGGACCACTTAGCCGGTCGACCGAATAACAATGAGAATGGATCGGTTGGGGGTTTTGACTTATTAAACGGTCGAACGCCCTTAACCTTGTTCGACCGATCTATTCGATGCGAAGTCGGTTGGGAGCTTTGACCATCAAAATGGTCGACCGCTCTTCAACTTTCGGTCGACCGACTGAGAATTTTAATTAAGCAGTAGAGTGCCTGTGATGTTTCGGTCGAACTGTATAGCAGTTCCGGTCGACCGAATGTCACTTGGGCAAGATACTAAGAAGTCCTGTTATCTGTTGAACGACCCCTTGGTTCGACCGATCGGATATATATATTATATAAATTTGTATAGCGTAGACCATCCAAACGGTCGACCGCTAGATGACTTTTGTTCGACCGATTGGTCGGTAATTCGGTTGGCGTGGTTCGACCGGTAGACTTGTTTGTACAGTACTGTGTACTGTGTGGGGGACCGGTCGACCGGTGTGCTTTTAGCGGTCGACCGATTTGCCGCAGGTTGGTGGATTTATCCACACACGATCCGTTGAGTATAGGTTGACTACCGGCTCCGAGGTGACGGTTGATTACCGGCTTTGAGAGCTACGGATTTCACCTTCGACGAAGGCGTATTATTGTATTACTGTTTCCTCTCTTACCGAGTGGGGTGTGAGGGATGTGTGCCGTAAACCTTGGGCAGTTTGCGAGGGTTTAGCGGTAGGCCGAGGATGTTCCGGCAGGGTGCGCGCTTGGCGGCTCTTGGGGGAGCAGCGGTTGTCGTCTGACCCGAGTTGTGTATTCGGCGGGCTGACTCGCTCCTTGGGTGGCGGCGTGTACTGGGGGTTCCTTCCTGCACTTTTGGGGAGCAGTGGTGTCGACTGACCCTTGTGAGGCAGCGGTGGACTGATTTGACCCTAGTGACAGGAGTGGTTCAGTACCGCGGAGGCGGTGAGGGCATTATTGTGGGCCCGAGGTGGATGATCATGTGCATAGCATTGCATTGTCTTTAATTCCTTTTTATATTTTAGGAGGTTTGGTATACGGGGTTCCTGCAGGGAACTCAGGCATGTTTGTTTGTTTTCATTTCAGGTAGCGAGTAGCATTAGAGTCAGGTGGTGACCGAGGAGAGTGCCCCCGGGATCAGATCTTGTTCTCTTTTCTATCTTCTTTTGTTTGAGGTAGTGATTACATGTATATTCACTTTTGTTGTAATCACAGTTGACTCATTTATATAGTTTGACTTCCACGTGGGTCTGTATCTTATATATTTTATATATTTGTTGGTTTGTTTTCCCGTGATGTGCCCTGCGTTGACCGTTGACGGTCTTTATTATTGTTTAAATTTTCCGCTGTTTTCGGGTACGTTACACTATCAGCTTCTCATCAACTTCGGTCCAACTCGACAAACATATGACAATTTTGGACCTTGTTAGGCTCCCCACATAACTATACCAGTGATCAGACATTATGTCTATCGGCTCAAGACGACTATCAAACTGGATCAGAATTTTACCGTTTATATTCCTTTGGCCCATGAATTCTTTCATGAGAGTAGGACCTCGTGAACTGTAAGTCTTATAGTCCTCAGACTCTAATGGAGTGTGTTTCTTTTTCTGAGCCATGATACTATAAAAGGTAAAATCAACACATTAAAAAGTAAAATCAAGACATTAAATGGTTATTATTGAAAAAACATTTTGCACCTTTAGGATTATTTTTTTCTTCACGGATTTTCAATCCATCTACCTTCACCGTGCTCATCTCTTGGGATTAAACTCTCAACATGTATTTCATCATCTAGTGACCTCAACTTGGGTACTTGCTTAGAGAAAGGTGATGTCTCTTCATACTCGATGAGACTACCATCTGATATATATTTTTTCCTTTCTAGAATTATTGATCATTTCTTATCACATGGATCAGCCACATAAAAGACTTGTTTCGCATGTGAAGCCAAAATAAAAGGGTCTCCTTTAAATCCTTCTTTTGAAAATCGATTAAAGTGAACTCCAAGTCATCCACTTGAACTCCACTTTTATTATCAACCCACTTGCATCTAAATACAAACACTTTGAATTTAACAAAGTCTAGCTCCAATATGTCTTCAATTACTCCGTAATAGGACATGTGGGCGTATACAAGATTCTTGTCGTTAAAACTAGACACAAGTAAAGACTCTGCTATAATAGTGACCCCACTATTCTGAACAATACTTTTGACATCTTCAAAAATAGTGTAGAATGAGTATCCATAGATATCTTAGCAACTGTAACTTGTAACAATAGAATACGGACCGTAGGCCAACCATTATATTGTCTCCGAAACATTACACTTGTAAGCAACCCTTTTGAACCAAGAAATGAAATTCTTATTGTGGCTATTTATTACTTGTTGACCATTCAATAAGGATTTCTTTCTTTTAAAAGATTCATGTGTTCATTTAGATAATGTTGAACTTCATTAGAATTGTACAACAGATAGAAATATGTGTTGGCTTTTTGGCCTTAATCCTTGTTTTGATGATTTAATCAGCCTAATCTTAATCATAAGTAATGTAGAGTAGCACACATATTGCATTGCATATATATTCCATGTGCTAACCTCTACAGGTGATCAAGACTCATGGAAGGAAGGAAATCAAGTCAAGATTTGTAATAAAGCTGTATGAAGACTTGTAATCTTGATTTTATTTTGAGTCTTAGGAACATATGTGAATTGAGCATAACTTAAGCTAATAGCCATGCATTCACACACTACGTTCCTTAGTGAAGTCACACACAAAATTTCAGATCAATCAGACTTCGATAGGTCATCCAAAACATAGTCGGAAAATCACTAAAACTAAACCTTAAATCCTGTCCGAAACCGTTCGACCGATTGGACCTTTTGTTCGACCGGTTTCAGTAGATTTAGAGTTTTTACATGACCATTTTTGTTCAACCGATTTGCCTCATAGTTCAACCGATTTCAGTAGTGTTTTGCCCAGACTAAAACGGTCGACCGGTTTTGCCATTTTGTTCGACCGTTCTGGGTTTTCATGTGACCATTTTATTTTGTCGTATTCATACAACGGTCATATACGCATAACACTATTCCCAACCGTTCGACCGAACCATCCATTTGTTCAACCGATCCATTAGTTTTTGTAAGGTTCTGTTCGACCGGTTCCACTTTTGGTCGACCGGTTGGAGACAGTTTTTGCTGAATTTGAATTCTATTATGTGTATCTCTTACACAAATCAATCAAATCTTTCCCCAACGGCTAGGAATCTCTTAGAGCTTTTAAATAAAGGATCAAACTCAGTTTTACACACAACTCTCCAATTCCTCATAGTCAAATTCATAGAGAGAAATCCCAAATCCTAAAAGCTCTCATTTAGTGATCTTAAGCTCAAATCTCCACATTATTCATCACTCACACATTTAGCAATTGTTGTGCTCAGTTAGAGAAGAGTGGGTCCCACTCATTGAGTTGTCAAAGCAAAGGCTTCGGTGAAATTCCGAAGAAAAAGCAAGGACTTCGGTGAAAGCCCGAAGTGATCCTCTCGGATTGTGAGAGGTGGTGCCAAGCTCAACGAGGGTTGTTCGCGAGCTTGAAGAAGTGTAAAATGTGTTGCTCTCGGCCCGGAACGGGGAAGCATAGTGAAGACGCAAGAGTAGCTCGAACGGGGATTCGAGAGGGGCTTGCAAGAGAGGACGTAGGCGGGGCCGAACCTCTGGAAAATCCGACGCATCTATTGTGGTTTGCATGTCCTTATCTTTCCTTCTCAACATTTGATTGTTTATTCCGCTGCGCATGTTCATTGCTTAATCAAGTAGAGAATTGTGATTAGCCTTAATTGTGGACCCATAACCCAAATGATCCTACAATATTTTGTCATTAAGTCATCACCATTTGGATTTACCATTGTCATCCCACACATTCCTTTACCATCAGAATGTTCATCATGATGATTGTTGGGAAGTCCAATACTTTTGGTGTTCGCTAGGTATCCAGGGCAAAAATTGGTAACCTCCTCAGCTATGTATCCTTCAACAATACTAGCTTCTGGCCTTTGACAATTTTTACAATAATCTTTCAACACTTTCATATAGTGCTCGAAAGGATACATCCACCTTAAAAAAATGGGTCCACACAATTTAACATCTCTAACCACATGAATAACTAGATTAATCATAATGTCGAAAAAGAAAGTGGAAAATACATCTCCAACTGACAAAATGTGACCACGATTTAATTCTGCAAGTGATCTAACTGCACAGGATCGACCACTTTACTACAAATCTTGTTGGAAAAGGAACACAACTTTATTATGGCATGTCTAACATGTTTCGGTAGTATGGATCTCAATGCTACATGTAACAACTGCTGCATTAAAGTGTGGCAACCATGAAACTTCATCCCCACAAGTTTCAAATCCTTTATAACAACAAGACTACTAATATTTGAAGAATAACCCTGTGGAACTCTTACATCATGCAAACACTGGTAGAGAATGATTTTCTCCTTTCTAGACAACATATAACAAGCTGGAGGTAAGTAGCTACAATCACTGCTGGAAAGTCGGCCTACCACGTTGCCTCTACCATGTCGGTTAATTACAAACCGACGTGGAAGACCCCCTACCACGTAGGTTTTATCAACACTGACGTGGTAGGGTGTCTTTTTAATACATTTTTTATACTAAAACCCTATCACGTCGGTTTTTGGAAAACCGACGTGGAAGGGCATTTTTTAATTATTATTTTTAAAATTAAAACTCTACCACATTGGTTTTCCGAAAACCGACGTGGTAGGGGGTCTCATGAATATCCTTGTTGTCTGAAGCAATTGACGAACTTGACATCAATTGTTTTTGGTTACTTTGATTGACAACTTCAACTTACGACACGAATTGTTGTTTATCCTACTTTATATGCATTACTACAATAGATTAAGAGACGTATACATAGAACATGTCTGACAAATGGGGACTTAGTTTGACATCTTAGTGGTGTGTCACGATCTTCATGGGACCAAAGTTGTTTTTCTATCTTTTTGTTGACCTTTTCCTTGACTTGTTACAAAAATACTGCAAATCCACAACATTTGCTAAAGGTCAAAACTCAGAAGGAGTTGAAACCAAAGAATTTGTCTTTACTTTTGCTATGCACTAACTTATCACTAATTCTTAGTTGAAGCAAAGTTTGGAAAATCGCATGTAGATATATCATTTGTGCTTTTGAGGACGTAATTAGGCAAATAAATTAGCTTTTCTACTCATGACCAAGGTTTTTTGAAAAGGATGTTTTTGGTGTAAGAATTTAACTTTCTTCACAGACATCGAGTGCAAACTTCTCCTATTGAAATATTATCAGAACTAAAATACTATTTCCAAAAATTACAAACTCTGAGGTGATATTTCTCCTCCTTTTTATGATATTTAATGAGACAAGCTTTTCCATCACTTATATAACTCATACTTACATATGAAGACTTTTCTAACTACTCAAAAACTTCAGATGAGTCTTGGTTAACAAGGTTAAAGTCCCATCGTTAGTGCAAGAAGTAATTAGAGAACCCAATCATAATAGATTATCTACTTTATAAGTTTTAGTTTTATAATCTGTGTACATAGTGTTGATCTCTTCAACTCAGCCATATCAAATAAGAATCTGTGTTCAACAACTACATTTGATTAAAAGCTTAAGGCACCATTTTTTGGTTAGTCTTGGTTTACTTATGTCATATGTGGATGTAAAGAAGTTTCTTATATTATTAGAAAAACAATGAGACAAAAAAACTGGTTTGTACAGAACCTTCTTCCCATGAAAAGATTCGTAGCTTTTCCATTTTCATTTTGTTTGGAAACAACTCTTTTTAATTTTTTTTAATTAAACCCTACCAGGTCGATTTTTGGAAAATCAACGTTGTAGGGTATCTTTTTATTTTATTTTAAATTAAAACCCTACTACGTCGGTTTTGGGAAATCCGACGTGGTAGGGTATCTTTTTAATTATTTTTTTTAAAATTAAAACCCTACCAGGTCGGTGTTTGGAAAACCGACGTGGTAGGGGATCTGGAGCCAATTTTCTGGATATTAGACTGGATCTGGACGGAAGTGGTCTACCACGTTAGATTTTAATTAATCCGATGTGCTGGGGATATTCCACGTCTGCCTTTACATAGTTCGACGTGGAAGGTTGAATTTTTTTTTGGTATAGCCGTGTAAACCAAATTGAAATCCCACCAATCCGAAAAACAACAAACATAAACCCTAGATGCCTACCTCTCCCCCAACCATATCTACTTTCCCATCCAGAAGTAGAGATGGGTGAGAGATCCATGTCCTTCTCCACTTCCTATCCGCTTCCAACCTCGCGATCCCACGTTCTCCACGACTCCAATGTCCCACCCAAACCCTCGTCAGAATCCACTCCTCCGCCTCCAAACCCCAACCCCACCGTCCCTTCTCCAGTAACCGACTAAGCTGGAGTAGACAATATGGTTACCTTAAAGATTGATCCAGAGGAGTCAAATCCCTACATCCAGGGGGGGTTCGTTTCTAATTTTTTGCTGTGGATTTCAATTTGGAAGAAATTTTGATGCTTTTAGTTTGTGTGATTAATTACAATGGTTGGTCTTTGATCTAATGTTTATGCGGTAGATCTTGGAGGAACTAATTTCCTGTCTTGCGCATTCAACTTGGTGGGAAGAAAGGTCGTGTTCTAAAGCAAGATTTCGAGGAGGTGTCCATATTCCACCGCAATTCATGGTTAGACTCCTCAAATGTAAGTTTATTGATGTCAATATTTGATTCAGAAATTTGCTCCTCAAATGGTTATCAGAATGCATGTATCGTCAAGGACAGAGGTGGTGGCATGGTTGGAGAAGACATGGATTGAGATGTTTGTTTATGGAGATCACGTGATGGGAATCCAAGGACACCAAGTACACCACATATATTCTCTCACATTCTTCGTTTTATTACTTTCCTTGCAGTGTCATGGAAGTATACAAGTTGTGGATCAACATGGTTGATCCCTTGAGGGAAAGGAAACATTCATTCATTCAATTTTGTAGATCGACTTAAAAAACTGATCCATATATAGAAAGTTTTTTTCTATTTGTTGCCTTATTAGATGTAGCTATTTGTGTATTGTTTGAATGAATGCTGCAATAAATGTATGTGAATTTAGAAGTTGCTGAATTGAATATGAATGTTGCAGGGATTGAGTGTGAATTATAGACGTTAAATTGAAAAAGAAAAAAAAGAAAAAAATGGCCTACAACATCGGTTTTATAGAAAACCGACGTAGTAGGGTATAAAAATGGAAAAATCAAAAAAATATTTTTTTTATTAAGGGGTCTACCACGTCAGTTTTATAGAAAACCGATGTGGTAGACCCCAACTACCACGTTGGATTGTAGACCGATGTGAAAGAGTACCCCCGTATAATGTATCCCACTTACCACGTCGGTCAACCCGACGTTGTACCCCCTTAATATCCAACGCTATACCCTTTTTTCTAGTAGTGGGTCTCCCTTGTTCTCTAGTGCAACCTTGTGTGTATACCAACAAGGTCAACAAGATCAAGTCTAGCATTATATTCATCTTTTGTCTTACCAGGTATGTTCAATAGAGTGCCAACAATACTATCATAAATATTTTTCTCTACATGCATCACATCAAAACAATGTCTAACTTCTAAAGTTTTCTAGTAATGAAGATCAAAAAATATGTAACATTTTTCCAAGAACTTCTGTTATTTCCTCGTTTATACGGTTTTCTAAATTCACATTCAATGTTCATTATACGTTCATACACCTTTTCGACGCTGATTTCAACTGGCGGATTCTGAAACTCTTGTTTTCCGTTAAATTCCTTCTTCGACCTATGATAAGGATGGGAGTTTGGCAAAAATCTTCGTTGACCAAGATAGACTGTCTTACAACTGTTAATAAGTTATAAGGAGCATGTATTCTCTTCGCAAATTGGACAAGCTTTATGACATTTGACAGAATATCCAGACAGATTACCGTAAGCCGGAAAGTCATTAGTCGTGCAATAAATCATTGCCCTCATTACAAATCACTGCTGATGATAAGCATAAAAAATGGATCTTCGTCATCCCACAATATTTTTTGGTCATCAATTAAGTGTCTTAAATACACATATATGTCGTTTCCAGGTCGTTTCGGACCAAAACTCATTATGGACAACATAATATATTTGTGTTTCATGCATAACCATAGTGACAAATTTTAAATTACAAGCAGAACAAGTCCAAGACTGTGAATGCTACTCAGACTACCGAAATGATTCATTCTATCAGTACAAAGTCTAAATCGTAGATTCCTGGATTCTTCACTAAACAAAGGGAAGTCGTAATCTACTTTTTTCCATTGAGGTGAATCTGCAGGATGACATAGCAACTGAACATTTGGTATCTCATGATCAACATGCCAGGTCAAGTTTTTGGAATCTTGCTTACATGCAAACAAAACTTTAGCCTTGGTATTATCGAAAGATACCACAAACCTTTAGCCGGAGGTCCTTTGATTTTCAAATCATCACCATCTACATTGTGTTTCGATCCAATGCGTTTCATTTTGTATCGTGATACATTACACTTAGGGTAGGAATGTAAGTTTTCAAACTCACCCCTATACAATATACAATCATTCAAATATGCATGTATCTTACTATATTCCATTCTCATATGACACCACTTTCTTAGCATCATAAGTTCTATCTGGCAGTTCATTATCATCTAGAAGCATCTCTTTCAATAGCTTCAACAGTTATGTGAAACTAACATCGGTCCAACCATTTAGTGCTTTCAAATCATACAATTTCAACACCGTTGACAATCTAGTAAATTTGGTGCAACCCTACAAACTACCAAGTAAATCAGGATTGGACGAAATATTTTCAGCTATATCCTGAACCATGTTCTCTAACTGATCTCCCACGCTTACATTGTCCCCATCATTCTTGGAACCACTAAATGATTCATTTTTACCATGCCATATCCACCGTCCGTAACTTGTGTCAAAACCTTTCTCAAACAAATGATCTTTTATTTTTAGAAACTTCAGCACTGACATATTATGACACTTACTACATGGACAATCCGCCATGCCTCTGTCATTCCATTCTTTGAATGCTTTTAGCAACCTCTAAGATCATATTCTTTCCGTTCTCATACTCATCACTCAATCAGTTTGAAAGAATCCAATCTCGATCCATTTCAATCTAAACATTAAGAAAAATGATAGTTATTATTGAAGTCAATAAATAAATTTTCAATTTAAAAGATGGTGTTCGTAGATGAGATCCGGAGACATGAAGATGAGAAAAGAATGACTCAGGAGAGAGGAGATGAAGTCCTTAATCTAGCATGAGAATAAGGAAGGTTAGAAACCTAACTAAGCAATCAAGGCAAAAGCAAGCCTAAAGTCCACTATAAGTCCTTAGCACTAGACGACACCTAACTTCGAGGTCCCACCGAGGACCACTAGTCTGTAAGAAATCAAGAACCCGGAGGTTCCTAAATTCTCTACGAGGCTAGATGGGTAACGACATTTAGGCCATAACGATCTTAAACATCGAGGACCACTAGTTTGTAGGAAATCAAGAACTTGGAGGTTCCTGAAATCTTAGGGAGACTAGATGGGCAACGACATTCATGCCGTAATGATCTTAAGTGGTTTCCTCTCCTTAACGTGTCCGAAAATCCTAGGGGCCAACGTCTAAATTGATTTTATTAAGCCTTTTTATTACATGGTTTTTGGGCCAAGGAAAGTGTGATGAAATCCCCCACCTCATCTCCTATAGGTGACTGCCCCTAGGTGTTTTCATACCTTAATCTAACAAACAACACACCAAACAATCACTCACTCTCTTATTTCATGCAATTCTACTAACTAATGGTGCTTCCTAGTAAATTATGAGTGAAAGAGATTACATACCTTATGCAAGTAATCTACGATAGAAAATGTAAAAGAAAAAAAGAAATACGATGATTACATGCATGGAAAGTTTTATATGTTGAATGACTTAGCAAATATCATCTAATCTTTTGTTATAGGTTATTAAAGGCCAAGTTGCTTAAGGGTTGATGAGTTACTAGAAACTAAACATAAATAAACATTTAACCAAGTAAAATAAGTTTTTTTCAACATATATGAACACAAATAAACAAAAATTACCATTTAACTAAACAAAAATAAATATTAAACATAAATAAACGTTTAACTAAACTAAATCATATATTAAATTTAAGTGTTTATGTTTATCAAGTTTATCAAGTTTGAAGAACATAGCTTTGATTAGTGTGCATTTCCATATGACTAAATTAGTTCAAGATTGGCATGCATGCATCCTCGGCACATGACACTATGGAGACATCAAACTCTTAAAGATAAATCTAGAAGCATATAAGCTTCACCATAGATAACTCTTAATCATAATCCAATCATAATCATAAGCTTCAAATTTGCATAAAAACCAACAAAACGGCCATGCAATCATAAACATAAGAAGAGACATAAAATCAGGCTTAATTATCAAAACCCAAACCAGTTTATGTTTGAATAACCATTCATATTTTTGTTCAGATGAGGGATGATCATACATAACTCTCATAGGCATTAAGTAAACTATCAATTGTACGTTCTACTTTTCTATTCGTCATAAGAAAATAGGAAAAAACATACGTGTTTTTGTTGAAGAAATATACATGTTTATACATGTTTTTCCTGTGAATAATATACATGTTTTTTGCTGAAAACACATTTATACATGTAATGAAAACCAAATTAAGCCTAATGAAAACACATATATTCATTTATACATGAAGTAATAGCACTGTAGGATTTTGTGTCCCCATGTATGTATATATTTTAAAATTTTAATACAAACATACAAGATCGATTTCATATTTTCATTGATTTTACGTTCATGTATTTGTTTATTCTAATATCATGCATTCCTACATATTAAAATAAACAAAAGGATAGATGATCATACCCAAAGGTTCTCTAAACCTTTCAGAAGAATCGGAGTTCCGTTGCTCGTCGAATTGCCCGCCGATTCGCCTCCAAGTGTTCACAAAACTCTAAACAAGATTAGAGAGAAAGGAGCTAGCCAATCAATCTCTAATTGAGCTTAGAATGTAGCTAATAACCCCTCTTTAAGCTCCTGAGATTTCTATCTCCAAAACATAAAACTATTAAGAGATTTTTGTGGTAATTAAGGGAGAGATTAATGGAAGAGAGAATTTATGCATTAACATAAACAAGTAGGATGAGGGGTCCTTTTATAGGCTCCCAAAACATCCTTATCAAGAGCTATTCTTTAGTCATGATCTCTTGATTATTCTCTCCTAAAATTAATCCCAAATTGCCACATAAGGAACCTCAAAAATGTTTGATCAAATATGGTATTAATCCAACCTATGATCTAATTATTCTATTAATAATTCATGCACAAATCGTGTTGTTCGGTCAGCCGAGAATTCTTCTCGGTTCACCGAACCATTCAGCGTTAACACACGTTCGGTTGACAGTGAGCTAGACGGTCGACCGAATATACATGAGAAAAATTCCCTCGAAAAATTCGGACGATCCGCGTCTTGCTACGATCGATCGTTGACTCACCAAAATTTCTCCTCGTCGAATCTCATCGAACGACCGTGTCACCTTCGGTCTACAGAAAATATCCCAAGATAGCTCCTGGATATTATCTCTCGGTTGACTGTTCACGCTCAGTCGACTGAACCCAATTGCCCAGGCACTCCAGACAAGTTCGGTCAACCAATTGTGTTTGTCTGTTCCTCGTTTGGTTACCGTTCCAAAGACACCTCGGTCGACTGAACCCTAAACGGTTTACCGTGTTTGACCCCGATTTTGCCTTTGTAAAATTTTGGATTTATTTCCAACAAAATTTGAACTTTTGGGGTTTTTAGCAAATTCATATCTTATGCAATATATTATCCTATGTAATATTAAATTATTACACCCCATAATATATACACCTCATATGAATTTATTTATGTTTCTAATTGTCAATTCTCATGACATATTGATTCACCACATGTGTCCCTCTTTCACATGAAACTTGACACATCATATGAACTCAAAATCAAGCTTCTAGTTTCCCAATTTTGTGGTGTGACCTACAGGAGGATCTAAGCCAAATTGCAAGCGATATTAAACACTTAATATCTCAAACTATAAGCGGTATCTAGCTACATATTATAGTTACCCAATTAGCATAGATGTCTTTGTTCCACTCGAACTAAAACACGATCCATTTAGTGATGTAAGTGCACCACTTGTGTCTGTCCATTGCCTCATGATATTAAGAATATATACAAAGTAGAAATGTGTCACCTTTGTATTATATTCATTTCTTGATCTCTTTAAGCTAATTATAACTATGTAACTTAACTCAAGTTACATTGTGCACATTATAATTTTGCTTTGTCAAGGGTCCCACTAATATCATCACTCAATTAAGAGGGGCAATGATAATCGTTTGACTAGCTATCTTTGCCAGCACAAGTCATGTCCAACCAACTATTGCATTTATCACTATACTCATTAATAGTTTTTGAAAATAATCAAATTAAGCACTTCTTGAGTGAAAAAAATATAAGTCTCATATCTTAGGATCCAAGACACAATAAAACATTAATGACACGAAACACAATTCCATAATATTTTACTTGTTCGGTCTATTCAATATATATAAGTAATCTTTTCCTCTTTTATATACTCGGGTCGTCAATTATTTGTAGAGCCACAACAATCGATGACCAACACGAAAATCTTTTCTCGGTGATTAATGTTCCATGTTAATTACCATGATTGTGAATAACTTTTGATTTATGTAAAACATTATCTTTTAGAGTTCTACGGTTAAGGACCAAACACCTCTTCCTTAACACTTCTAAAAGATGAATACCATAATCAAGGAACAAAATGTTTGCACATCCAATTCATAATAATTGACATATAAAAGTAAAACTTTTTTAACACATTCCTTTCAAGCACTTCATCTCATTTTTCAGAAAGCACCACAAAGTTAGAAAACACATATTTGACGTGAAGTAATAACTCAGTTGTTAGGCCAATTTTTTACAACAATTCATGCAAACTGAAATGTAATCCATAGGATGATATATTAAAATAGCATAAAGTTACACTGTTACAACAAAAAACTAGCAATATCCAAACAGAGTAAGGCAAGCTTTTGCATTTCCAACTCCTTCAAAAAACTAGCAATATCCAAACAGTAGGCACAAACGAAAATAAGGACTCCTTAAAACCAAATTAAACAAAATTAAGGTATGAACCAGCAGAAGCCAAATTGATCCTCTTCTCAACAACAATCACGATTCCAAACTAACCCGATCGCCGTCGAACAAAAATCCACCTCAAAACCGCCTCAAATCCAAGCTGAAACACAACTAAAATCCACCTCAAATCAACCTCAAACCAACCTAAACTAACCCATACCGTTAACAAACACCAAACATTGATTCGAACCAAAACGAACAGCCTCCCCTTGAGGGTCATGGAGGGTCGGTGGTCATCTCTGCAGTGGCTATGGTGGAGGAGGTTGGGGAGGTGGCTAGGGTTTTGGTTGGAGATTGGTCGTGGAAGGGGCTAGGGTTTGGTCAGGTGGAGGTTTTGTCGGGATAAAAGTTAAAATGTAACTGTTAAAAGTTAATATAAGACCAATAGACGTCGGCTATAGATAACATGATTGGATCCTTTAGAAGTTAGACATTGCATTAGTGTGATGCATGTAGAGAAAAACGTTTGTGATAGTCTTGTTGGTACTCTGTTGAATATACCAGGTAAGACAAAAGATGGATATAATGCTAGACTTGATCTTGTTGACCTTGGTATACGTGCAAGCCTGGCACCAGATAAGAAGGGAGACCGTAACTACTTACCTCCATCTTGTTATACGTTGTCTAGAAAGGAGAAAAGCATTCTTTGTCAGCGTTTGCATGATGTAGTTTGATAGCCGTCTTGAGCCGATAGGCATAATGTCTGATAACTGGTATAGTTATGTGGGGAGCCTAACGATGTCCAAAATTGTCATATGTTTGTCGAGTTGGACCAAAATTGATGAGAAGCTGAGAGACACCATTTGGGATAACGTGGTAATGAGTCCATTATAATGTTCTTTAGTTTTAGTCAAACTTTTAGTTTATAGAAATTGAAAATAGTAACATGTTATAGGCAAGTTTTGAGTTCGAATCCACTGCCACTTTGAAGAAAAAGTGTATGAAATACGTGTTGGCCCGTTGGAGGGACTTCAAGAGCAAGTTAACAAACAAGTGGATATTTGGAGAGTATCAGGACTGAAATTCATGCGATTACTATAACTTCATCACTCCCATTACATGAGATCAGTTAAAAAAATCAAGAGAAGCCCCGAAGTTTTAGGTAACTGAGTTTAATTTAGAATAAGGACTTATTACGTTGTTGCTTTAAATATTAATATAATAAAATTGGTTCTAGGCCCTCTGAGCAAAAAACCAATAATGTCGATCTTTTAACAAGTATCTTCATCGTCTGTCTCGATTGGGATACTAGAAATTAGAACAACAAATGATGGCCAAAATAATGGCCCTGAAGAAACAACCAATTGACTCCAGTATCAGTGAGGAGCAAGCAACTTGTCTCCTCCTTCTCCCGTAGCTCGATGTGATTCTTGGAATAGAGTGAGGGTAAACTCCAAAGGGGAGTACGTCAGTAAGTTGTGTCACTTGTGTATGAATGGTTATGGCCATAATTGTAATCACTTTTAAGTTAATTCCCTACTTGCTTAAACATGCAAAGATGCAGTGGAATAAACAAACAAAAGCAAGTAAGGAAAACAATGCAAACCAAAAGATGACTCGGGAATTTTTATAGAGGTTCGGCCTCCCGCCTACTTCATCTCTTGCAAACTCTGCTCGACTCCGCTTACATCTTCACTATCAATCTCATTCTGGGCCGAGATTAAGCCTTTTACACAGCAAGCTAACGAACAACCCTCACCTAGCTTGGACTCCTCTTCTCACAATCCGAGAAGGAACACTTTGGGCTCTCACCGAAATCTAATTTTTTTTTCTTGGGCTTTCACCAAGACCCTTGCTTCTTGACAATAATTTGTGGAGTTGAACAACACTCTCTAATTCTTGAGCACACTTTGAGTAGTATATAGCAATGATCAAAGGTGCGGAATTTAGGCTTAGAGTGTAGTGTAGGAGCTTTTAGGATTAGGAGACTTCTCTCTAATGTGTGGGACAATTGTGTGTAGGAGAGTTGTCTAAACGATGTGTTCAATCATCTATTTAAAATCTCCTAAGGTGTTATAGCCGTTGTGAAACAATTAGAAGTTGCTTGAGCAGGTCACAGTTCTGGTCAAGTTCGGTCGACCAAATCCGGTCTAACGGTTGACCGGAGTCTGTCCAGACATGGAGTCCAAAACAGTCCAGAAATAAACGGACGACCGAACAAAAGGTGGTCGAACCAACAAGGTTATAACTTAAGTTTACTTAAGCAAATGGTCAAACCAAAGGTATGGAATGGTTGACCGTTCAGGGGATTTGGCCAAGGAAAAATGTAATCGATCGAACACAAGATATGGATTCGTTCGACCAAAAATATCAGGCACTTGGCGGCTCAAGAAAAGTCTAGGTTCGGTTGACCGGTTTCATGGAAACGTTTGACCGAAACTAACAGGTAGTTTGGGAAGACACAAAAGTCTTCTTCCGGTCGACCACCAAGAAGGCATCGTTCGACCGGTGGCGACAAGAAATCTAGGGGTTTGTATAAACGATCTTTGGAGAATAAGACAAGTCTAACTATCAGTTGACACGTGTAGACGGTCGAACAAAAGGCACAAAATGGTCAACCGGTTTAACACTATTGGCTAACAGATTAACTGATCCAATCGGTCGAACTAAGAACTAGTTCGGTCGACCGACTTTGCTCAGACAATTCAGGTTTGGTTTTAAGTGTTTCTGGTCTAAGTTTGGGTAATCTATTGAAGTCCAAATGACCTCAGATTTTGTGTGTGACTTCTCTAAGGAACCTAGTCTCTATGTGAATGGTTATTTACTCTTGTATGCTCAAGATTACATAGATTCCTAAGACTCAATTACGAGTAAAATTACGTCTTCAAAAGCTTGATTACATGTCTTGACTTGAATTCCTTTCTTTCTTGAGTCTTGATCACCTATAGAAGTTAGCACAAAATGTTCAATCGTTTTAAATACCGCAAGTGCATGACCACGTTGAAGCGGTGGCAAGTACAGGTCGATCCTCAGGGAGGTGAGTAGCCTCTGCTTTTTCAGAAATCAAGTGGCAACAAAAAGGAGAAGAGTTTGGCTATGCTAATCTTTGCTACACTAAACTACTAAGAAGAAAAATGCAAAGTAAGGCAACTAACGATTACTTCGAATCAAAACTAAAAGAATGTAAATCTAAGCTGGAATCAAGAAGAGAAAGACCCCTAGGGGTGGAGTGTGTGCACACATGTAAAAAGATGAAGAATGCATTCTATAGGCACAAATGTAGGTAGTGTTTTCATGCATAGGAAGTGTCTAAAAGTTATGGCAAAACCTATCAATCCATTCACTAACCTAGTTGATTAACATTCATATACATTAGCTGGTTATTTCAGAACCTAAACAAGCATGGGAGGTGTCTAAGATGTGTGGCAAAACCCATCAAGTGTAGTATTCTACTGTAACAAGCAAGCATACATTCACATTTATCAACACAATCAAAATATAAAGCATTCATATCCATTCGTTAATGCATGTATGAACATCATCTCCACCCCCAAAGGGGGATGGATCTACTCACTACACATTATTATAACAATTAAACTAGAGAAGAAAGGAAACATTCTAACTACTTTAGCCTACACTCAAAGAAATGAAACTAAGCTAAGCATGCATAAAGAAACAACATAAGAACAAAACAATGGAAAATTTATTTTATTAAACGACTCACATCACTAGCAACATTCTTCTCCACCTTGAGATTTTTCTCCAATGCTTACTTTAAGTAGAGATAATGCCACCAAACAATGAGTGATTACAATAGAAGGTGAACAGTTTTACTTATAGCCATAGAAAAAGGTAATCTGGGACAATCCCCCGGTATGGGACTAAACAAATACCAGAAATAGACTAAATACAAACTAATACATGCCCCACATAAATCTTAGCGGTTCTGGACCAAAAGAGACCGCCAATTGGTGGTCTATAGTGTTCGGATCGCTCTGGATTTTCTTCTGGGCTTTTCTGAATGACTTGGTTTGTATTTGATGCATCTACGTCACTTGCTGGAGCTCCGGCCCGAATAGAATTTCCAAAATACTCTCCATGATGGTGTGAAGTATTCTTGTTTGCTCATTGGTCCTTCGATCTTACGTTCAGGTCCTTGGATCTTGCATCTTAGTCCTTGAGTCTCTCAAGTCAGTCCTTTTTCATGCTTTTAGGTCCTTTTATGCCTCTTCTCTTCAAACTTATTTATTTCTGAAATTCAAACATAAAACTCGTCACGTAGCATTGTTTAGGTGAAAGATAATGGATATAAGATACAAATATAAGCATCAAATGATGTCAATCAAATACCCCCACACCTAAGTTTTGCTAGTCCTGAGCAAAACAAAGAAAGAGAAAAGCATATGAAAAATAAGAAATCCTAACTCACTTTCGTAGGAATCACGGTTGCACTTAGCACGTGCAACAAGCCATTAAACCTCCTTGTCGCCAAGGAGGAGTGTTGTCTCCTGAGGGTTTTCAGCGGATACACCCACAATATTTGAACATAGATCCATTATTGAATATAGACACTCAACTTGTTGGACTTATTTTTGTCGAACATTGGACGCGGTAATCGTACAGGCTGACTCTATATATGTAATCAGTCCACACACCTAGCCTAATGAATCATTCGTGAAGGTTAATTAAGGACTTAAGTGAAAGACATGGGCAACCTTAACTTCTGAAAGTGATACATTGTGTAAAGTCCATTAAGGTTCTTATTTGACTCTTCTTTTTCTTTTTCTTTTTTTCTTTTTCTTTGGAGCATCATATTGGTTGGTGTTTGATTCTCCCAGGGTCAGGTTTTGTGCATCATTGCCTGTGAGGACTTACAGTATCACGTACACTTTCCCCCAAATCTCCACATAGGGCGATCCCTACCACCCGTGTAACGGGAGTTCGGTCGGCGCATCCTAAGTCAGATGACTCAAGAGCACCAGGCACTAAGTCCCCTCAGACCTAATTTCCCGAGTAATAGCAGTCGTATGAGAAGAGAGAACACCACTTATTCACTTATCTACATGGGAACCAAAACCCCTACACTTACAGTTTCACAAAAAGAGTTTAAGGGCCCTTGACTACGACAAACTTCCTTAAACTAACAGACACAAATTATTGACTCACTAGGTTCATGGTGGACTTCTTTAAATGTTTGAGTGCTGAAACCCTATGATTACTCGCCCCCCGATGGAAAACCGTGGTGCATCCTAACGACTCGATAAGACCTAAAGCAAGTAAACTAGATATCCTAATGCATCAAGTTCAAGACATTTTTGGGAGCTTTCTTTTTTACTTTGCCTCTCAATGGTTTTGCACATGCCAAATACACGCAAAACCCACAACACATTTTCTTTCGCAAACACTTGAAGATTTTGAAAGAAATGTGAAAATTTTAATGCACTAGGAAAGTAAAAGAAGACAAGTCACCCAAGGATCATGGCAAGCATATATATCAATATTAAATGCAGCACACTAACATGACCCTAACAATACACACAAAAGAAAACAAAATCAAAGGAAAAAGACTTGACTATGTACACACGTAAAGCACCCCCTACACCTACTTCATGCATTGTCCTCAATGAATATGAGCATGAAACTACATGGATTTATGCTTGAAAAAGAAAAGATCTCACGCACGTGAAGTACAAAGGGAAGTTCATGGTTCTGTTGATGAAGACAAACCTGAATTCCCTCGAAACCTATGAGATGCTAAAGAAGGGATACAAATATGTGAAAGAAATGGGGCCCAAGTACACAAGGGTTGGGGCTCACAACAATCAATGCTCGCTCATGGAGTCTTTTAGTACTCTTTTTTGGGGGGTTTTTTGGTTTTTTTACATGATATAAACATCAACACAGATATTCTCATAATTATTTGGTCAAGGAACATCAAATGAGAACATCGCGTTATGAGGACCAGAGGCGTACCAAGACGGGCAAACTTCACAGATACTCTGAGGTGTCATGAAGGGTGAAGGTCAAAGCTGAAAGGCTCGAACCCCTCATGATATTGGTTGGGTGTAGGCAACAGGAATGAGTGAAGTTGTGTTGCCTCACTAGGGTTTAGTTGCTCATCGTAACAAACCCCTCCAACAATTAGGTGGGTGCATCGGAATGAATTCCTCAGGCTCATTCGATGGATGCAGCAGACCTACATCACTAAGAATGGGTCTTCCCCCAAGTCATCCAACAAGGACCTCCCACCAAGAAAGGAATGTGTTCTAAAAGTTTTACTTTTATATGTCAATTATTATGAATTGGATGTGCAAACATTTTGTTCCTTGATTATTGTATTCGTCTTTTGGAAGTGTTAAGGAAGAGGCGCTTGGTCCTTAACCGTAGAGCTCTAAAAGATAATGGTTTAGATAAATCAAAAGTTATTCACAATCATGGTAATTAACATGGAACATTAATCACCGAGATAAGATTGTTGTGTTGGTCATCGATTGTTGTAGCTCTACAAATAATTGACGACACGAGTATATAAAAGAGGAAAAGATTACTTTTATATATTGAATAGACCTAACAAGTAAAACATTATGGAATTGTGTTTGGTGTCATTAATGTTTTACTGTGTCTTGGATCCTAAGATTTGAGACTTATATCTTTTCACTCAAGAAGTGTTTAATTTGATTATTGTCAAAAGCTATCAATGAGTATAGTGATAAAGGCAATAGTTAGTTGAACATGACTTGTGCTGGAAAAGATAGCTAGTCAAACGATTATCGTTGCCCCTCTTAATTGAGTGATGATATTAGTGGGCCCTTGATAAAGCAAAATTATAATGTTCACAATGTAACTTGAGTTAAGGTACATAGTTATAATTAGCTTAAAGAGATCAAGAAATGAATATAATATAAAGGTGACACATTTCTACTTTGTATGTATTCTTAATATCATGAGGCAAGGGACGGACACAAGTGGTGCACTTACATCACTAAATGGATCGTGTTTAGTTCGAGTGGAGCAAAGACATCTATGCTAATTGGGTAAATATAATGTGTAGCAAGATACCGCTTATAGTTTGAGATATTAAGTGTTTAATATCATTGTCAATTTAGCTTAGATCCTTCTATAGGTCACACCACAAAACTGGGAAACAAGAAGCTCTATTTTGAGTTCATATGATGTGTCGGGTTTCATGTGAAAAAGGGACACATGTAGTGAATGAATAAAATCAATGTGTCATGAGAATTGACATAATTATAATCATAATAAATTCATATGAGGTGTATATATTATGAGGTGTAATAATTTAATATTACAAAGGATAATATATTACATAAGATATGAATTTGCTAAAACCTCAAAAGATCAAATTTTGTTGGAAATAAATCCAAAATATGACAAAGGCAAAATCAGGGTCAAACACGGTGAACCGTTTAGGGTTCGGTCGACCGAGGTGTCTTCGGAACGGTCAACCAAACGGGGAACAGGTAAACACAATTGGTTGACCGAAATTGTCTTGAGTGCCTGGACAATTGGGTTTGGTCAACCGAGCGTGAACGGTCAACCGAGAGAAAATATCTTGGGATATTTTCGGTAGACCGAAGGTTACACAGTCGTCCGATGAATGTTCGCTAGGAGAAATTTTTGTGGGTCAACGGTCGACCAGAGCAAGACGCGGATCGTCCAAATTTTTCCAGAGAATTTTTCTCATGCATAGTCGGTCGACAGTCTAGCTCATGGTCCACCGAACATGTGTTAAAACTGAATGGTTCGGTTAACCGAGAAGAATTCTCGGTCAACCGAACAGTGTGATTTTTGCTTGAATTATTAAGAGAATAATTAGATCATGGGTTGGATTAATTCCAGATTTAATCAAATGTTTTTTAGGGTGCTTATGTGGCAATTTGAGATTAATTTTAGGAGAGAATAAGCAAGAGATCATGACTAAAGAATAGTTCTTGATAAGGATGTTTTAGGAGCCTATAAAAGGACCCCTCATCCTACTTGTTTATGTTAATGAAAAAATTCTTTCTCTCATTAATCTCTCCCCTAATCACAATGAAAATCTCTTAATAGTTTTAAGTTTTGGAGATAGAATTCTTAGGAGCTTAAAGAGGGGTTATTAGCTAGATTCTAAGCCTGATTAGAGATTGATTAGCTAGGTCATTTCTCTCTAATATTGTTTAGAGTTTGGTGAACACTTGGAGGTGAATCGGTGGGCGATTCGACGAGCAACGGAACTCTAGATCTTCTGAAAGGTTTTAGAGAACCTTTGGGTATGATCCTCTATCCTTTGTTTATTTTAATATATGTAGGAATGCATGATATTAGAATAAACAAATACGTGTACGTAAAATCAACGAAAATATGAAATCGATCTTGTATGTTGTATTAAAATTTTAAAAATATATACATACATAGGGACACGAGTCAACCAACAAGTCATCCAACAAGAACCTCGCATCATCATTTAGATCATCAAGCAAAAGCTCGGTCATAGGTGGGTCCTTGATGGAGTCAATCTGAAGCTCAAAGGGCTCAATACCCTAGGACACGGGGTGGCAACACCTTCTGGAAGGGCATATGATGAGGTGTATTCCCCTCACTAATGGTCTCAACTGAATCATGCAACGAACACTCCCTTTGGACATTCATGTTTGATGTCAACTCACTCTGTTGCATTGCAAAGACAGACAATAAGTTTTCACTTGGCCCACAAACATTCTCAATGGGTTGCATTAGTGTTAGGGGTGTTCGTTGATTTTGCGGTGCTTTCTCTAATTGGCGGATGAGATTGAGATTTAAAGGTTGGTCCATGGGCTCTTGTTGCCTACCAGAGTTGAACACATGAAACTCGGCACTCATGTTACCGAATGAGAGCTTCATGAGACCATTTCTATAATTAATTAAGGCATTGGAGGTTGCCAGAAATGGTCTACCCAAAATCAAAGGTATTTGAGAGTGGATGTGCACAACATGATTGGTATCGAGGACAATAAAATCGACTAGAAATATAAAATCTCCAACTTTGATAAGCACGTCCTCGATAATTCCCTTTGGAATACGAATGGATCTATCCGCCAATTGGAGGGTGATCTTAGTTGGTTTCAATTCTCCCAAGTTCAACTGTTGATAAACGGAGAATGGGAGGAGGTTGACCGTCGATCCTAAATAAAGCAATATATTACTCATGCTAGTGTCCCCTATCGTACACTGAATAGTAGGACACCCAGGGTCCTTGTATTTTGTGTAGGTGGGATTGGACAATAGTGAGCTTACATTTGCAGCCAGGAACGCTTTCTTAGGAACACTGGTCTTCCTCTTGGTTGTGCAAAGATCTTTTAACACTTTGGCATATTGAGGTATTTGTTGGACGACATCCAACAAGGGGATGTTAACATTCACTTGCTTAAACACCACTAATATCTAATCCATCGTGACACTATGCTTTTTTGTTAACCTACTATGATAGGGAGCTTTTGGTAGGTAGGTTTTCTGCGGTACCTGAGAAGGAGGTGTTGGTGTATTACCCTCACCCTCAACCTCTTCTTCACCACCATTCCCACTGAGAGGCTGCATAGATGGTGGTGGTGGTGGCAATGAAATGTGATTGTCAAGCTGCTTTCCATTCCTTAAGGTTATAATGGAATTTACATGGTGAACATGTTCCTCCACATGGTTCACTTGCCGCCACCGAGGTACCACATTCTCATTTTGCATGTGTTGTTGCTGGTACATGAGGGGGCTAGCCTCAGGCTGGCTAGGCAGAGTCCCTCTCTCTCTTTCATGTACGGACTGAGTCAATTGGTCCATCTGAAGCTCTAGAGATTTGACGGTCTGCTGATTTGAAGTGAGAACTTGACTTGTGGTTGACATAAAAAATTTCATTGAGTTTTCAAGTCCACGAGTCAAGGTCTCAAGCGAATTGAATCGGGTTTCCATATTATTGGAATTTGTGAGACCCGATTGATTGGTGATTTGAGCTTGGGGTGGCTGATAAGATTGTGCATGCATGGGAGGTTGGTATGATTGGTTTGGTGGTCGAGAGGAGTTTGAAGGACCACCCGGTGCATTATTTTGGTTCCATGAAAAATTGGGGTGGTTCCTCCATCCAGGATTATAAGATGATGAGTATGGATCATTCCTAGCGTTGTCATAGATGGCGTTGACATGTTCCATCTCAGGAGGAATGGACGCACACTCTCTTTCTATATGACCTATCCTACCACATGAATAATAGGGAACTGGAACAGATGTGGACATGTGAGGTGCGCCCTGTTGATTTTGGAGCTCAATCGAATCCATACGGCACCCAATCTAGTCGAGTTTGCATTTGCGATCCTCGCTCTTATGCTAAATGATGTTGGGGGTTCCCTCACACTCTCCCACTGCATGGTTTTCTCAGTGAGGTCTTCTAGGAATGCCCATGCCTCCCTTTCATCCTTTCCTAAGAACTCTCTTTGACACATGGACTCAAGGAGCGTTCGGGACAGGATGTGAAGACTCTCGTAGACAATCTGACAAAAGCGTCACAACTCGATGCCATGGTGAGGGCATGAGGATAGTAGCTCCTTGAATCTCTCTATATATGCATGAAATGTTTCGGTCTCAAGTTGATAGAACGAATTGATTTCGTTCCTCAATTTTTGAGTCTGATGATTTGGAAAGTACTTTTTGAGAAATGCAGATTGGAATTCATCCCAAGTCCTAAAGGCATTCGCCTGGTTGCTATACAATCACTTCTTGGCATCATCCTTTAGTGCGAAAGGGACTAGCCTAAGATGGATGGAGTCTGTGCTAAGTTGTTGCAGCTTGAACATAGCATAGACGTCCTCAAATTCCCTGAGAAAGATATAGGGGTCACCCTTCCCAGTGAAGTGAGGGAGCATGGAAATGAATTGAGCTTAACCTCAAAGTGGTTCCCATTTGCCTCTAGTAATACGATACATGAGGGTAGAGCGGTACGGCTCAGGTAGCATCGATCACGTAGAGGTATAGGAGTCGTAACAGGACGAACAGGTGGAACAGGTGGGTCCAGCAACTACTCCTCCTCGCGGAAATGAGCAGCCATTGAACCCAGACTATGTGTGACACGAGAGGAGGGAGGCGTTGAGAAATCGACTACCGAAGCAGGGTTGACGACACGCCTCGTCAAACGGCCACTCTCATCTCGTGCCCACAATAGCATGCACAAATGTGCACACACAAACCAAAACCTTTTTTTAACAAAGAATGTGTGAAGAAGAGAAGACGGGAGGACACAGAAGAGGGAGAATGACTCAGGAGAGAAGGGAAGAAGTCCTTATTCTACGGCGGGTGGGTACTGGTAGAAGCACACAAGCAAACAAGGCTCAAACAATCTTAAGGTCGCTATAGGTCCTTACAGCTAGACGACGCCTAACTGCGAGGTCACACGGCCTTAACATGCCTCACCTCCCTACGACGTGAACCATAAAGCCTAGCAAGTGAGTCAAGATCCGGAGATCTCGTCTCTCCTACTATCGACAAAGTGGACGACACCAATCCGGCCATGACGGTCGGGACCGGATCACTCTCCTAATGCGCCCAAAATCCTTAGGGCCAATGTCTACTTGATTTTAAAATTAGGCTCTTGATTAGTGTGGTTTTTGGGTGAAGGAAAGGGTGATGAAATCCCCCACCTTATCTTATATGGGACAACCCCTCCTTAGTAGCATTTTGGAGTCCTAATCTAACAATCAACTCTCCAAACAAACGCTCAACTCACACTTGCACTTCCTACTAACTAATGCATGTTCATACAAATGCATGAATGAGAGAAGGAAATGCGTACCTCAAGCCAGCATTCAGCAACTGAAAATAAAGTTAAAAGAAAAGACAATCTACGTGCCTAAGTCGAGTACATGATGCATGACCTAAACAAGAAAGAATGCCCAATCTTTATCTTTGGGTTTTAAGGTCCACGTTGCTTAAAGGGAGATTGATTATTGATCTGGGGGGGAAACAAAAAGTCAGAACATGCCAAATTGATCCCAGATCACTCTAACAGATAAAGGAACAAGCCAAAGAAATAACAAGAGCAACAGAGCTTACCAGACCGCCAGTTGGCAGTCCGAAGCTTCCTGTTTGCCTCCTAATTTCTCCAGATGTCTTTTCTTGAGCTCCAGAGCTTCCTGAAACAAAGAAAACTACAAAACACAAATTAAATCCACTTGAATCATCCAAACCAGAGTCTGGACTGGCACCTCCTCGACAACGACGCCAAAAACTTGTTTAATCGTTTTAAATACCACAAGTGCACGACCGTGTTGAAGCGGTGGAAAGTATGGGTCGATCCTCTGGGAGGTGAGTAGCCTCTGGTTTTTTAGAAATCAAGTGGCAACAAAAAGGGTGAAGAGTTTGGCTATGCTAATCTACGCTACACTAAACTACTAAGAAGAAAAATGTAAAGTAAAGCAACTAACGATTACTTCGAATCAAAACTAAAAGAATGTAAAACTAAGCTGGAATCAAGAAGAGAAAGCCCCTAGGGGTGGAGTGTGTGCACACATGTAAAAAGATGGTGAAGAATGCATTCTATTGGCACAAATGTAGGTAGTGTTTTCATGCATAGGAAGTGTCTAAAGGTTATGTAAAACCTATCAATCCAGTCACTAACCTAGTTGATTAACATTCATATACACAAGCTAGTTATTTCATAACCTAAACAAGCATGGGAGGTGTCTAACATGTGTGGCAAAACACATTAAGTGTAGTATTCTACTGTAACAAGCAAGCATACATTCACATTTTTCAACACAATCAAAATACAAAACATTCATATCCATTCTTTAATGCATGTATGAACATCATCTCCACCCCCAAAGGGGGATGGATCTACTCACTACACATTATTCTAACAATTAAACTAGAGAAGGAAACATTCTAACTACATTAGCCTACAATCAAAGAAATAAAACTAAGCTAAGCATGCATAAAGAAACAACATAAGAACAAAACAATGGAAAATTTATTTTATTAAATGACTCACATCACTAGCAGCATTCTTCTCCACCTTGATATTTTGCTCCAAGGCTTACTCTAAGTAGAGAGAATGTCACCAAGCAATGGTTGATTACAATAGAAGGTGAAGAGTTCTATTTATAGCCATAGAAAAAGGTAAAAGAGGACAATCCCCGGTATGGGACTAAATAAATACCAGAAATAGACTAAATACACACTAATACACGCCCCACATAAATCTTAGCGGATCCCCACTAAAAAGACCACCAATTGACGGTCTACAGTGTTCGGATCGCTCTGGATTTTTTCTGGGCTTTTCTGAATGGCATGGTTTGTATTTGATGCATCTACTTTGCTTGTTGGAGCTCCGACCCGAATAGAATTGCCAAAATACTCCCCATGATGGTGTGAAGTATTCTTGTTTGCTCATTGGTCCTTCGATCTTGCATCTTAGTCCTTGAGTCTCTCAAGTCAGTCCTTTTTCATGCTTTTAGGTCCTTTTATGCATCTTCTCTTCAAACCTATTTATTTCTGAAATTCAAACATAAAACTCGTCATGTAGCATTGTTTAGGTGAAAGATATGGATATAAGATACAAATATAAGCATGAAATGATGTCAATCACAAAGCAATATATATGCTCTGTAATATCTGTGCTACTCTACATTTATTATAATTAAGATTAGGTTGAATAAATCATCAAAACATAGATTAAGGCCAAAAAGCCAACAACTTATATAGTCATTAGATCACATTCACTAAATTTATATTTTTCAATTGTTTGTAACAATTTATTTTGAACTTTAGGTCTCTTTGAAGTTGAGAGAATCCCAAGGCAATTTTGTTTCAGATGCTCGGAATGGCATTCTACGCGAAGCCTTGTGAAATGATGAACATCCCGGTCGTGTACAGGGGGCTAGGGAGTAGGGTTGGACTGCGACAATATTATGGAAAGACTAATCGCTCGAGTTCATTGACATTTTATACCAAATGCGAGCAACAAATTTTAGATTTGCATAATAAATTGCAACTTGTTATGGAGAGATTGGATCGTGATTTGACTACTTCGCCAACCCACCGTAGAATAGCTTCTTCCCCGGTGACAAAAGCAGCCACTGGTCAGTCCTGACCGACCATCTGATTTCACGGCTCATTCTAGAGAATTGGCCCTCGTAGGTGGACCCCTGCTTGGTAAATTTGAGGGTAGCAGTAGATGTCGTCTATTTGTTGAAGACACTGAGCGAAGATTTGGTGGGACACAGAACAATTCATAACCTCTTTAAACACCACTTCAAAGATCTGGAAGAGGGAATCGTGAAGGTTTTTACCTAGGGCGATGCTTGTGATGGGTTCCTGAGGTGGCCTCGTCATTTAGTAGATCTTCATGACACACTTGAGGTGTCCTTTAAATTTGAAAACAAATAAATTACCATTTTGTTAATAATTGTATTTCTTACGTTTTATATATATATCGGTAAGGTTTCAAGCCCCTGGTGCAAAGAACAAAACAACCAACCTTCGATCAACCTTAATTTGCTACCAAATAGGTGCAAAATGTTGTATCAATTTATGCTAGTTAGGGAATCACAAGCCTTAACTACCTGGCATTTGGAGGAGGAGGTTAAACGTTTGGCGTTGGATTTATATGTCGCCAAAGAGGATGTTATGCAATTCTTGGCGATGGATCATTTGTTCATATCAATTTTCAACGTCCAAGTGAAGTGTTTTCTTGTGTATAAGATGAAATGTATTGAATAATTTTATCATAATTATAACAGAATGTACTTTTTACTCCTGTAGACTCCTTTATGACGTCACAATTTCAGTCTTTCTCGATGATAAAGTATTTAGATTTCTGTGTCCATCTACTTTTATATACGAGAATGACGATAAATTGGGTGAGCTTGCGGATCTTATGAAAGAACAACGCAGACAATATTATATGCTCCCTTACCATGAGAGGTAAATTTGTTAATTAAAAGTAACTAGAATTTGAATTTGTAATGACTTCTAATTATATATATATATATATAAACAGAGCTCATTGGATGCTTGTCGTTTTATGCCCCAAAGCTAATTCTGCATATTGGTTTCATCCTTTGGGGTCGAATAAACCAAGGTCATCCTTAAAGAAACTTGTTTTAACGTAAGTTCATTTTAATCATTGTATTTGTATTCATGTATTTTTATTAGTATTATCGACTTCATATTGAATAACTTGTGCTACGCAGGAAAATGAAAGTTCACAAAATGTTGGGTAGAACAAGGACTACCAAAAATACGGGCGTAACCTGGCATGCAATGGGAGTAAGTTTCTCCCCCTTTTTGTTAATTACTTGAACATATATTTAGCGAACTATATCTTTGTAGTACCGCAGACAGACTGGAAACACCAAATGTGGGTACTACATTATGAGTTACATGTAGGAAATCATCGAGATTGCACCTAAAAACGTAGACCTATTTGAGGTAATATAGATCATTTTCAATGCTATAATTATAGTTTCATTATTTACATATTTATATTGTGTACTTGTATTTTCATAGGTCTTCCAAAAGAATAGTGATCCCTATTCGCAACAGGAGCTCGATGATACTCGTGAAAAATGGGCTCGCTACGTTGTTACCAACATGTTAATGAACTAACCGGTTCTAATATCATGAACCACATTCTTTGTAATTAAACATGCAATTTTATTGAACGACATTCTTTGTATTACCAACATGTTATAGAACTAACATTATTTGACTACAATTTTGACTTTAATATGATCAAACTTCTATGTGAATGATCATGTTTATGAATTTGCATGAAATTAGTTGGATTTGTGTATGATTGTGTTGTGAATGAAATTAGTTGAATTTGTGTATGATTGTGGATGAATGTGTTGTGCAGGATGAATGTGTTTGTTGTGCAGGATGACGATGTTGATTGCATTTAGCTTTTTTCTAATTTGGTAAGGTTATAGAGGTCGGTTATTAGATTAACCCAACCTGTAATATGGGTTATAGACGTCAGTTATTAGGTTAATGCGACGCGAAATCTTTTTTGAAGGATATAGACGTCGGCTGTGTGGGATAACTGATGCGTATTCTCTTAGAATGGATATCAGTTGTAAGGGATAACCGACGCGTATTCTCTTAGAATGGGTGTCGGCTGTAAGGTATAATCGACACGTATACCCCTAGAATAGACGTCGGTTGTAAGGTATAACTGACGTGTATACACCTAGAATAGACGTCGACTAGGTATAGATGACTCATAAATAGATGTCGGGTTACGGTACATGAATAAGTGATGTATAGAAGTTGTATATCCCCTTTTCTGCACTAGTGACATGTCAAATAAAAGTCAAATTTGCATTCGTCGACAACATAAGAATCATTCATACAATAGATGTACATACCAAACATTTTAACTATATTGAAATTCAAATTTCCAATTCACAAAGAAGAAAATTAAGTTTGGTAATGATAACACTAGACAAACAACACAAAGCTACGCCACCAAACCTCCAGTGCTTGCTCCTCCCGATGGTCCTATCTCGTCTTGGCGGTAATGGTGGTGTACAAATGGATATGATATTAATATCCTGCATGTTACAATACATTAATTATACATTAAGAGGATAATATGTATAATTCTACTAACTCTAAAACACAACACATTACTAAATTATAATCACAATACCAAATCGTTGAAACCTCCTTTGCCATTAAAAAGTTGATGGTCGACTGCATGGTCGTGAGCTTGCGATTCGTCTCCGCTAGCTCACTAGTCACTCATGAGTTTAGCTCCAGGTATATCATTTTAATTAATATAGAGTACAAGGCTGATTTGTATGTCATACCTAAATCAAACACGTCTATATTCTCCCAAACTTGGAAGTAGAATCATAGACTTCTAAGGCTGACATAATATAATGAAACATACAGTTTAAACAAGTATTTACACTTAATAACATGCCGACGAGATCGTCACCTAAATACTTTGTTTTTTGTAAATAGAAAAATGGGCTTCTAAATTATATTATTAAGTTATTTTCCTGCATCATACCCTTAAATTTTATATTCGTAGATATATTATCGATGTTTTTAGTTTATCATATATATTCATTCATCACAATTTTTTCACCTTTTCCCATCTAAACACCAACTGTTGACACTATCTAAACACCAACTGTTGACATCCAAACACCAACAATTTTATCATATAGACTTCAAAGCCGTAATTACACAACATCACATTTTAACAAAAAAAAAATGAACAACAACAACATCAAACTAAACAAAGATGAACAACATCACATTTTAAAATACCAAACAAAATAGCTAGAGGCACGATTTCGAGGGGTCGCGGCGACGTAAGTTTGAGGGGTCTAGGTAGGAGAGAGGTTGCAGTCGGCGATGGGTCGTGGTGGAGCGGGGGGCAAGGGGTCATTTCGGCGCGACGAGCAGGAGGGGGATTAAGGTTAAGGAAAGAGAGGAGTAGAAGGGAATCCTGTTTCGGACTACTAATATAAACTTGCACCGACGAAAGTTATCGGTTGGTGATTATCCATATACCCGTCAGTGGCTATCAGGTAATAAAGTTCGTAATGGTTAAGTTTCAAACGATGCACTAACAGATATTATCCGTCGGTATATGTTGTTGATCTAACGGAAGCTACAGAAATATTGTCTAACGTATGTTTTCCGTCGGTAGCATATTCGTCAGTGTATATTAACCCCGACAGATAAATTTATCCCTCGGCGGAAATGTACTTACACCGCTATTTGTCGTTGAAACATGATTTCTAGTAGTGTCGAGGACCCGACTACCGCCTCTATGGATCATCTCCTAAGTAGTCTTTGCATATTCTCGCAATCAGTTGGTCAGGTAATTAACTATTCTAAATCGGGAATTCATTTTGGCAAATTGGTTCCTCACAAACTACAACAGGAGTTTATTCGCAAATATGGGTTCACTAGAATGGATGTTCATGATACTTATCTTGGGGGTTCTATCTTTGGCTAATATTCTGATCAGCACTTAGCCCTTAATCTTATTCGTCATACAACTCACAAAATGAATACCAGGACACAAAAAAACTTATCCGCTGCTGGACGTGCCACTCATCTCAAATCACCAAGATAGTGCGCTGGTGTATCAAATGTCGCACAAGCTTCTTCCAAGAAATTAAGATCTTCAACAAGTTGGAACAAAATCTAAGAAAATTTTGGTGTTAAAAAGGAACACCTCACAGGGAAAAAGGAGGAAAGAAACCACGTTAGTGCGTATCTCCGCTACGCTACAACTCATTCCGGGCTAACGCTGCATCCCCAACTCAAGTTCCAGGGCCCGGAGTAAAACGAGTAACAAGTAAACGGATGAGTCGTAGCGAGGATGACTTGTAAAAAACAGATTGATCGAAGCCTTCCCGAAAATACCGATCTAAATCAATCCAATCTAAAATCTCCATTCTTCTTTTCGTCCCCTGCTCTTAGCTCGGGTTCCGCGGTCGGACCTACAAGTCATGGTTGTCGTTGTATCAAGCATCAGGGAATCCTTTTATATGAATCAATAATGCCTCAACTGGATAAATTCACTTATTTCACACAATTCATCTGGTCATGCCTGGTACTCGGGAATATTTCCGCGATCATGGAATGCACTCATTAATTATATATCATGACAATCCCATTGCATGGTCCAACTTCCAGCTGCCCAAAAAGCAAGGTGGATTAAATTTTCGTCATCACAAAGCTTTTAATATGGCTTTATTCCTCAAGAATCTTTGACGCATACTTACAGATAATTCATCTCTCACATCCTATAAATATTTGCTCCGAAACTCTTTCTAGGATCACTCATCCATTGCATTCAAATCGTTAACTTGGACTTCATTTATTCAGCTTAAAAGGGTTAATTACAGTTTGACCCTCTGAACTATATATTAATATCACTTTGCACCATTAAACTTTCAAAATTTACAGTTAACCCCCTGAACTTTCGTTTTATAACACTTTGCCCCCCTTAATCGATCCAAATTTCAACAAAATCCAATCTCCATTTTGATCTGAACTTTCACGTAAATATAGATTTAGAAGTGTACTACGATACAACAACAAAATTACAAAAAAAACGACGAATGTGGGTTTATATAATGGATTTTTAAAGTTCAGATGAGCAAAATGTTACAAAATGAAAGTTCAAGGGAGATAACTGTCAACTTTGAAAGTTCAAGGGTGTAAAGTAATATCAAGGTATAGTTCAAGATGTGAAACTGTAATTAACCTTTTATATTATATATATCAGGATAACTGGATCTCTACCTCTGATCGTACAACCTCCCACTACAACTTTACATCTGGTTGAACTCACTCATCCGTGCATGTCCTGGAGCACTAATCTTATATGGGGTTTTTGCTTGGGTGCACTTTCAAAAGTTTCTTATTGGACATTTGCTTCCGTGTATTTTTTTATCGCTCCAGTACATTTGTTAACTCAAGTAATTGGTCTTGTACGTACACTTGCTGGTGTGTAGGGGCCACTTCAGTTGGTTGAAATACATTAAATAATAATAAATTTTATATTTAAACCCAAACAAAAATATTATATTCTAATTACATCTTTAGACTTGCTTATCTTGTTAATTTAGAGTTAACTTATCCAAAATTTAAATTATTTTGTGATTTAGTTTTTATGTAATGTATCTTAAAATATTTTGTACCATTTTATCACTCTTTTTGACATCCAAAAATCAATCAATAATTTTAAATAAAATCATTCAAAATAATATCAACATTATTCCACATCAAATTATCAGAAACTAATGATGACGTTATAACTCAAAAATTACAACATAACACACGGATCTTAAACATAAGATTTAACCGCCAACACACAATCATAAATTTTCATATCAAATTATCACAAACTCGAATAAACACATTACACATCAAAACACTCATTGTACACCCTTTCTAAAATCACAATCATCCAACTTCGATCCGACCGTTCACGATCATCTTCCTCTCAATGTCCCCAAAGGGCACAAACCATCCTTGTCGGAATCCTCGTTGCTGATTGTATTCCAGAAATTCTCCAACATTGTCGCCACACCCCCAATCGTCTCCATGCCCCCAATCATCGTGAACACACCTCTCAACACTTCGGCCAAGATCCACCTGTCGTCGTCGATGATCGTGAACACAACTCTCAGCTTGTCCTCGTAGGGGTTCCGGAGCTCTTCACCGCCAAGCACCACCATGACCTTCACAATGTCCCCAGGGCCGCTGTCGAGGTGAACGTTGGACAACGCCAACTCTCGACCCAAACCACCCTCTCCATTCCCATCCTGACTTGCTTCCTCTCCTCCGCCACCCTTACCATGTCCACCACCATTGAACACTTGGTCATCTTGCACCCCAAACTCGACTCCACCCTTTCCCAAGTTGATGTCATGCCCTCCCATGTCCTCTCTCTCTCTCTGGGTGAAAAAGGAAATTTTGGGGAAGGCATTTTGGAAAGGGATGGGATTGATGGTTTAGAGAAATATGTGGGATTTGAATATAAATGCGTATATTATTTTTATTTTGGTTTTTATACAATTTTTATTATTAATTTAATATATAATAAACTTATTAATGGGTCCCACACACTAGCAAGTGTACCAGACAAATTACTTGAGTTAACAAATGTACTGCAGCAATAAAAAATTACACATGAACAAAAGTCCAATAAAGGACTTTTGGAAATGCACCCAAGCAAAAACCCTAATCTTATAGTACGATTATATCATCGAAACCAAGCACACCTCATACTGCCAGTTCCAACATCTTCATGTCCACCAGACAGCTTAGTGTTTGGACCCATGAAGTCAACTACTTACGTGGTTAAACAAGCGTACATAATTCTTTTTGAAAACGCAATACTAATTCACCCATATTCTGATCCATATATATTTCAGTTTATTGCCATCATAATCCAGAGACATGCCCTTCCCGAATATCTATCCAAGCTCTTCTGCAACATCTAAAGTGGCTCACCCAAGATTCGTCATCATATTTGATGGCCAATGCGGTGCTAAGTGGGAATTGGTTTGTATCAAACTGAACATGTACATCAGCCTGTTGGACCCATCACTCAATGGGCTTTAGGTTTAACTAGATCACAATTGTCTTGTATTCATCAAAAACACACTTAGTACCATGATGTAGGTTTCTTTTTAGGAAAATGCTAAGGGGCTCCATTTTGGGTTCCAATGGAGAAGTGCACCATCACGTAGGGCTTCACCTACTCATATCCCTCAATGTGGAAAACTCTAGACAATTTACATTAAGTCCCCCAGCTTATGCCAAATAAGCTCCAAATCAGCAGCCCCCCATGTGCAAATATTGTTATTTAATTCAAAACACATAATTCCTTTTGCAGGTTGTAATCATCACCTTCTCTCACCACATTTAATGCAAGGTGATGGTGGTGGCATCCTTCTACACCTATATTAATATCTGGATATCGTAATCAAATATCTAGATTTCTAGTTATTTAGATATAGGTTGGTAATGTGTTTACACCTACAAAAACTTGTATCATCACTATTCCAGACATATAAGCGTTGGGTTACGATGAAACGCAGCGGCAAAATAACATAGAAATGATTTCTAAATTCATCAACCACCCAAGATCTGTGCACATGATAATAATGAGAAAAACTAACGTACAACGATTTATACCTTTGATGTGTGCCTTTCTTTTGCTAACGGAAAAGGTGTGGAGAATCCAAAGTGTGATTCCTCTACTCGGGGCACACGAACCACAAACTAAACTCCACCAATATGTTAGCTAGAACAAGAGGAGTGGAAGAACAACTTTCTTCCCCGGTGGAGAGAGAGGGGACGGCTAAAGGGGCGTCTAGGATTAGGAGAAAAAACTTGGTTTGCATCATTTTCTCCTCTTAATTGTAAGTCTCTCCAAAGCTAATCCTAATCTCATTAGGTAAGTTAGCTTAAAGGGCACCTTTAGCCATCCATGTGTGTAGTACATTGGATCAATGTGTGTAACCCTATGTAGGACTCGATTGTATTAGTAACGCACACAACAATTGCCATGTAGATCGTAATTGGTTTCTAGCTAAACGTTACGACCCCTAATACAATCGGATTAATTATCTTTTTAACTATTTATTCATTGCCATCTTGATAAAGGACACCTCCTTCAACCTGCCACATTTCCTTAACAAGTGTGCAATAATAAATTCCTTTGTCTCTTATTGTCTTGTCTGAACATCAGGTAAGATAGTATGTCATGCCATTTCTTGAAATCCAAGTTCAAACTGTTGAAAACAAATGATTAACTTTAATCCATTTGAGCACGGCCATGCATTTCATTTTCACTCTTCAATAGGCCCAAAGACAATCATCCTATTAAATAGGAGGACAAATCAATCTTACACATTCACAATTCTCTATATGATTCATGTCAATTCTGATCCCGCCTTTATAGCCTCCTTTTACGGTGCAACGTTTGACGGAGTCAAGAATATATCAATTCTCATATGGAAAATGTTTATTAGCCGCTATTCGGGACGCTGTTCACGGACGCTGCTGAGATGGACAACTCCAGCTCAGCAGAAGATTAAATTTTTTTTTACGAAGGGGGGGGGGGGGGGGGGGGGGGGGGGCAACCGCATTTAATGCATCGCAAATCAGACCTGCTCATTCATTTTGGCGCTCCATCCTGCTACATACCCCTTTTTGAAGTTCCATCTTCCCAATGCCCTCTAGCCTATGAAGATGCACGGAATGGCGACCGCCACTTCTTCCTTTCTTTTTTGTTCCTTTCTTTTCGTTTTGAAAGTAATTTTCACTCAAATGGAAATTGTAAAGATGTCTACCCAGGAAGACATGTCGTTAAACATTCCTAAGGAGAATATGGTTTCCCCCTCTTTCGAAGAAGCATGAGCCTTTTACAATGACTATGCTGATGCTTGTGGTTTAAGCTAAGACATACTCATTACGAAGGTGGTGTTGTTACCCGGGCTACGCTTACTTGTTCCAAGGAGGGCAAGGCACCAACAGACCAAGGTCAAGGAATAATGAAGCCACGTTTATCCAGTAGAGTTGAGTGCACGACTCGCATCAAGGTTTCCGGAAACCCAGCAAGGGGTTACCAGATTAACTTTGTCGATCTCAATCAAAACCATGAAATGCTTCAGGAGTACCAGATGCGGTTTCTAAGACAGAAACGATTTGTACCTGAGGCCGCAATTGCACAAATAACGTGCAATGATGCTTCTAGGATCTCTACTGCTAAGACCATGCAATTGTTTGTTGTCGAGGCTGGGGGCATGACAAACTTACTTTTAACGATAGGGACCTAAGGTTTGTTTTTTTGGATGTTATTGTGTTTCAAGAAATCACCATCCTTAATAATTTTTGTGTGTGTAGGAATGTTATAACCGAAGTAAGGAATTTGAAAATGGGACCCGGCGATGCACAAGCTCTTCAGAACTATTTTATTATAATGCAGAAGATTGATTCAATGTTTTCTATGTCATGGATATGGATGACGACGGAAGACTAAGGAACGTTTTCTGGGCCGACTGCCGTTCTAGAGCTGCATATTCATACTTCGGGGATGCTATATGTTTCGACACTACGTACCTCACAAACATACGACTTCCCTTTGCACCATTTGTAGGAGTTAATCACCATTTCGAGTCTGTGTTGCTCGGTTGCGCTTTGCTGTCTCCTGAGACCACTGAAAACAACATATGGCTGTTTCAGACGTGGCTTTCGTGTATGGGCAGTACGTTTGAAGAGTTTGTACTCATATTGATGGTGTAGGGGCTTGCCCTTTTTACCTTATGATTTGTCCTTTTTAAGTCATGTTTCATACGTTTTGAGTTACTATTTTTCCTTTTAAGTATTGCTTTAAACTTAAAAAGTTGTGTTTGTTCCTTTTTATGTAGTTGTTCATCCTTTTTAAGTTACTGTTATTCCTTTTTAAGTTTTGTTTCATCCTTTTTAAGTTGTTGTTTTTCCTTTTAAGTATTACTTCATCCTTTTTAAGTGATGTTTGTTTCTTTTTAAGTATTGTTTCATCCTTTTTAAGTTCCTATTTTTCCTTTTTAAGTTTTTGTTATTCCTTTTTAAGTTTTGCTTCATCCTTTTTAAGTAGTGTTTCATCCTTTTTAAGTTGCTGTTTTTCCTTTTTAAGTATTGCTTCATCCTTTTTAAGTTATGTTTGTTCCTTTTTAAGTACTGTTTCATCCTTTTTAAGTACATGTTTTTCCTTTTTAACCTTTTGTTATTCCTTTTTAAGTTTTGCTTCATCCTCTTTAAGTAGTGTTTCATCCTTTCTAAGTTGATGTTTTCCCTTTTAAGTATTGCTTCATCCTTTTTAAGTTATGTTTGTTCCTTTTTAAGTACTGTTTCATCCTTTTTTAAGTTCCTGTTTTTACTTTTTAAGTTTTGCTTCATCCTTTTTTAGTTATGTTTGTTCCTTTTTAAATACTTTTTCATCCTTTTTAAGTTATTGTTTTTCCTTTTTATGTTTTGCTTCTTCCTTTTTAAGTTATGGTTGTTCCTTTTTAAGTACTTTCTCAACATTTTCTAGTTCCTATTTTTTTCCTTTTTAAGTTACGTTGTGTTCTTTATAGAGATTTTTCTTTTTTCCTTAAATTTCCATTTTTTTGCAAATATCCCTCCACCAGCTATCATAATGAACCAATGTGGCGTCATTACTGCTGTTGTAAAGAATGTCTTCCCAAATGCCAGACACCGATTTTGCATTTGACACATAATGAACAAAGCTCCAATGAAGTTGCCGACGCAGTATCGTCAGCACGTGTTATTTGATCTAAAATTGATTATCTACGACTCAAAAAACCCATCTGAATTTGAGCGGAATTGGCACGGTTTCCTGGTTGATTTTGACCTTCAAGACCATAACTGGCTCCAAACAATTTACGGTATCCGTGAGTCTTGGGTACCTGCTTACTTGGGTGATTTCTTTTTCGCTGGAATGGCTTCTACCCAAAGAAACGAAAGTATGAATGCGTTCTTCGACAAGTACTTATCTTCTAAAACCACCCTTAAGTAGTTCGTTCAACAATACGAATTTGCTCTCTGTCACAAGTACGAGAGGAAGCTCAATCAGATTCTGATTGCCTGCATAAGAAACCCCAATTGGTCTCGATATATCCCTTCGAGAGGCAAATGAGCGAGTTGTATATCGTAGGGGTTTTCAAGAAAGTCGAGTTACAAATTGGTAAGATGATGAACTGAGACCTAACCGAGGAGTTGCAATCGGACGACGCGTTGCATTACAAGGTCACTTAACATGTACGGGCTGGGCTGGTGAGAAACTATTATCGAAACGTTTCCTTGTACAACGGACAAGTCTGAACTTCACATGCAATTGTAGACTATTTCAGCATGTTGGTATTCTTTGCTGCCACGTCTTGGTCGTATTTGCACGGCTAGATCCTAATGGATTACTCTCGTCGTCTTACATTACAAATCGATGGCGAAAGGAATTCGTTGGAGCTATCGAGACAAGTTGTACCAAGACGATGGCGTAATGGAGACATAATGGGTCATGCTCTTTGGATCGCACATGAAGCATTCATTTCTCATGAAATGTATCTTAAGGTTGTGAAGTGTATGGAGCGGTTGAGGTCACATATGAACATTACCCAGGGCCCTCCCATAGTTGATGAAGTTGTGGCCGACGGTACCTCTTTGTGCAATCCAGATAAAGTTACCCGTCCAGGAAGACCGCATACTAGACGTCGAGTTTCCTTAGCCACGAAAATTCTTCAAAAAAGCCAAAAAATGGTCTCACAGAAGAAAAGAGCAAGTATCGAAGGAAGGGCAAATCACCCATGCATCAGGTCGTGCCTAGACCAGGGGATCCAGATTTTGACGATTGGGACATCAAGTTGTATTACGACCAACTTGCTCCTTAACTTTGTAGCAATGCTTGTTCTTTGAATTTTGTACACTTTTCTGTCATTAAGTACAGAAAGAGGCCTTTGTAAGACACCGGTTTCTCCCCATGAATGAGGCATTTGTAAATGAGCTTGTACCTTTTAAGTTGGGGTATGTTCTTTTTAAGTATAGTTTTGTCATTTTTAAGTGTAGTTTGTTCCTTTTTAAATTGAGGGTTCGTGCTGATACATACATGTGTCATGTGAGAGGATTTCGTAAATGAGCTTGTTCCTTTTTAAGTATGGGTTTTGACTTTTTAAGTAGGAAGTTGTCTTTTTTGTTGGCTTTTTGGCCCTTTAATCTTAATTTTGATGATTAACAAACTAATATTATGCATAACTTCAATTACAACATCACACACATCATATTGTCAAATTGCATAGATATTGTGTATTCCTTACAATGTAGGTGATCAAACCAAGGGACTAATCAACTTCAAGATCAAGGCTCAAGACTTGTAATCAAAGCTCACGGACTTCATATGTAATTTTCCATTTATTTGAGTTATAGGATCAAATGTACACTTATTGCACAAAGGATAAACCCGTTTTTGTCGGTCGACTGTTTGTCTATCGGTCTACCGAACTTGTTTCCAACGGATGACCGAGTGTCTCTCGGTGAACCATTTCCTTTGAGTCAGTAACCACTTGATCTCCTGGAATCCTTGTTTCAGTGTACCGAACCCTACCCGGTCAACCGTCTCCTTAGTGACAGTAAACACTCGATCTTCCTAGAATACTTGTGTCGGTTTACCGACCTATATTCGGTCAACCGAGTTCTTCAATCTGACCAATTAACCCACATTTTGTCGGACGACCGTTGCTGTCCTGATCGACCGAAGTTTCCCCGAATTCTGGCCGAGCTTAAGTCACATCTTGTTTCTTTTTTGTCCAAACCTCACCAACTTACCATAACGGCTCTATTTTTTTTGAAGGCTATATAAGCTTCACTTAAGAGACACATTCACTCTTCTACTTGGCAAAAATCAATCATACTTCAACACTCCTGTGCTCTCAATCTTCAAGCCTTCAATTCTCCACCAACACTCATACTTCCATTAAATTCACTCCATGCTTAATTCCAATCCTTGAGTGCATTCAAGTTGGAGTTCAACAACCACATTCAATTTCCATTGTGTTGTAAAGCTTCGAGGAAGCACCCTCTCGGGTTGTGAGAGGAGATCCTGAAGGGAATGTGTTCTAAAAGTTTTACTTTTAAATGTCAATTGTTATGAATTCAATGAGAAATCATTTTGTTCCATGTTTATGTTATTCATCTTTTAGAAGTGTTAAGGGAGAGGCTCTTGGTCATTAACTGTAGAGCTCTAAAAGATATTGGTTTACATAAAACAAAAGATATTCAAATCATGGTAATTAACATGGGACATTAATTACCGAGATAAGATTGTCGTGTTGGTCATAGATCATTGTAGCTCTACAAGTGAGTGACAACACGGGTACACAAAAGAGGAAGATATTACTTTTGTATACTGAATACACCTAATAAGTAAAATATTATAGAAACGTGTTTCTGTGTCATTAATATTTAACTGTGTCCTTGGTCCTTTGATATAAGACTTATATCTGATCACTTAAGAAATACTTGATTAGGCAAGTGTCTTGAGCTATCGATAAGTGTAGTGTAAAGACATTGGTTGGTTAAGTATGACTTTTGTTGGAGAAGATAGTTAGTCAAAAGATTATCATTGCCCCTCCTAATTGAGTGATGATATTAGTGGGCCCCTTGATAAAGCAAGGTTATAATGTGCACAATGTGATTTGAGTTAAGTCATATATTTATAACTAGCTTAAAGAGATCAAGAAATGAATACTAATAAAAATATGACACAATACTACTTTGTGTGTATTCTTAATATCATGAGGCAAGGGACGGACACAAGTGGTGCATTCCATCACAAAATGCATCGGGTTTTGATTCAAGTAGAATTAAGACATCTAACTAATTGGGAGCTATAATGTGTAGCTAGATACCACTTATAGCTTGTGATATTAAGTTCTTAATATCACTGCCAACTTAGGTTAGATCCTCCCATAGGTCACACCACAAAACTGGGAAACAAGAAATGTAGATTTTGAGTTCATAAGATGTGTCGGGTTTCATGTAGAAAATATGACACATGGGGTGAACAAGCAAAATCAAACTTATGTTGTGATTAATAACATAATTAGAATCTCAATTAAATTCATATGTGATGTAAATATTATGGGGTGTAATGATTTATCATTACATAGGATAATATGTTACATAAGTTATGAATTTACTACTAATCCAAAAATGTCAAATTTTGTAGGGGTTAAACCGAAATTTGACAAGTCTAGAGTACTGTGCACAAACGGTCGACCAGTTAACAGTAAACGGTCGACCGAACGTGCACGGTCGACCGGACACGTCTCGACCGATAACAGGGAATTTTCGTCTGTTCGGAACGGTCGACCAAATCTATCAGTCGGTCGACCGAACATTGCGATGAAATATTTTATTGTTGCGAGCGGTCGACCGAATGTTTAACGGTCGACCGAAACTTGGTTCGAGCGGTCGGCCGAAACTTGGTTCGAGCGGTCTACCGAACCTCCAAACGGTCGACCGGTCCAGACGGTTTTATGCAGAATTAATTTAAGAATTAATTAGATCATGCAAGGAATTGGTTCATAATTGATTTAATTTGTGGCTGAGATTATTTGTTAGCAAATAATGGATGGTTAGATGGAAGTTTGCATGAAATCATGGTTAAGAGATTGCACATGAATAAGTAATTTGGAGAGAACTTATAAATACAAGTTTATCTCATTACCTCAAATCAATTCATTTGTTTTTCTCATGCAAAAACTCTTCATAATTCTCCACGAAATTTCCTTAATTCTTAAGATTAGTTTTAGTTTTCAGAGATCATCTTCTCAAGGGAACTAAAGAGGGGTTAGTAATTATATTCTAAACCCTATTGGAGATTGAGAGGCTAGCTCTTCTCTCTCCAATCTCGTTTAGAGTTTGGTGAATACTCGGAGGCAATCCACCGGGCGATTCAACCGTTAACGCGAATCCGGATCTTCGAGAGGTTTTAGAGAACCTCTAGGTATGATCCTCTTTGCAATTGTTTGTTTATTCTAATGCATGTTAAATAATTAGGATAAACAAATACATGTTTATATGAAAATCCAAGAGAATATGAATACTATGATCCTATATGTTTCTAAAATTTCGAAAATATATACATACTATAGGGCACGAAATCCAACAGTGATATCAGAGCTTTTGATTCATATTATCTTTGATTTAAACTATAAAATCAATTTAGACTACCATCTAGAATCAAAACAATTCGGTTTTATGTCTTTTTCGTGTTTATAAAATTCTAATAAATTTGTTTTGATGGTTTTATATGTTTCAAAACATCACACATGATTGTTAGAATTGAAATTTAGACATTTGTCTAATTTATAGAATTTTCGTTTTATTTTAAATAATTATTTTATAAAGGAATCAACAAAACCGAAAAGGACTAATGTTCATCTTTCCTTTTGGAAATTGGATGAACAACGGTTCAAAATAATTAATTTTGAACTATCGATGCATGAAAATCATTTTAATGGATTTGAAATGATTTTTCTAGAATTGTTTGATTTTAGATGCTTGATAAGCTAGATTAAATAGTTTAGATTGGACATGCGTGTATGCGTTGCTCGAGTTGTTCTTGGAGGAATTGTGAGTTTATATGTTCCAAATCAGCAACTATGAATGTATGTAATTAATATTATACAGGGGCTTATTTTTATGTAAAAGCCAAATTCTCTCTTTCTATCTTTTAGATAATTGCATTGCATTTGAGAGGGTTTACATAGGACTCGCACTAGTCGGTTTTTATCGAATGTGAGGAGCATGTTTATTTTCTGTAAAATCTACATCTCCGGTGCAAGAGGAAGTCGCCGCTGTAGCGCATCGATCGAGGATCGAGGATCAAGGATCGAAGGGAACATATAAACTCACACGATGTGGATTGCGTGAATGGTTTAATTTCTGTTTTGATAATCTTGCTATGCATGTGATGAATGTGTTGAATGTTAGGATGTGTATGAATGATAATATGCATGATAACCTAAAATTCTGAATCACATGTTAATATATGACATTTTCCAACAAAAATTAAGAGTAATTTCCTTCTTATTTCATCCACTAGGAACCATTGATTGAGGGATACTCTGCTCGCCCTTAGCGGGAGGTAGCTCCCTCCATCTTTGGGAATAGTGGGAGATATAATGGTTGTCTGTTGTTGTGCCACGATTAAATGTATGAGGTGCGTATCACCCTAGTGAACCCCAAGTATGTTTAGTTATGAATACAATGGATAAACGTATCTCGTATCAAATGAAAATAAGTTTTCTTAACATCACCTAGAGCCCTCGCTCGGTTTTGGGAAAAAGTTTTTCTTACGAGGATAGGTCATATTCCCTCATAATTAAAATGACAAGAATCACAAGAGTTTGAAGATGCTAATATTGCTAAAATTCAAAAAGGTTGTGATTAGAAAATATTTTTCTTACCTTGATATTGTAATGTATTCGATAGCCCTTAGCTACTCTATGTTACAATTAATGGGATCTTGGATTGTTGCATTTATGGGCAAAATTTTTATTTGCAGCATTTACATTTGTATGTATGTGTAATAAACATAAAATTGGCATTAAAATCCTGTATGATTTATTTTGTAGAAAAATGTCGAACATCCAACCTATCGTACGATCCATGATAGAAAAACACCCTTTAACAAATGATGGCTCGAACTTCATTAGTTGGCAACTCAAACTCAACATCGTGTTAAAGTTTGAGAAACTGTCTCACATTTTGGAAGGTCCAATCCCAAAATGGAATGAGAGATTAACCGATGAAGAGAAAGAGGCTAAAGCCAAGTGGGAAGACCAAGAGAACCAAGTTCACGGTCTTATGCTAGCATCCATGGGTGACTCGCTTCAAGCGAAATACTTGGATTCAAATCCCAAGAAGACCATGGAGGCTTTATCTAACATGTTCATGGATAGTGCCCGAAAGGAGCGCTATAAGACCACCATCGCACTCACAAGGTGCCATATGGCGGAGGGAACATCGGTATCTATGCATTTTCTAACGATGCAAGGAAACCTTGAGAAGTTGGCAAAGCTCTCTTCACCAATGCCCGAGGACATTGCTGAAGATATGATTCTTGGATCTCTAGCCCCGTCCTTTAAGGACTTTGTGCTGCACTATCACGTGCGTAAAAAAGGGGTGAGTCTTGAGGAGTTGCACAACGCTCTCAAAACTGCTGAAGTTGACATGGGCAAGGGTAGGGACAAGCAAGTCCTTGCCGTCCATGGGAGGAGCCAAAAGATTGGTAAAGGAAAGGGCAAATCTACCAAAAGTTGTTCAATCAAGAGCAAGGGAGTAGGAGGTGCTCATAAGAGTGCCTCGAGGGGGAAATTTCAGAAATCTCCAACTCCCAATACGGAGTGCTTTCACTGCAGTGAAAAAGGACACATCCGGCCAAATTACCTCAAGTACAAGGAAGACCTTGACAACAGAGTGATTGAACGTCGGCGCCCCAAAAAGGCCAAAGGTATATTTGTTATTGAAATAAATTTAGCCACCTCTGTCCAGGATTGGGTAATTGATACCGGATCTTGTGCTCACATAGTTTCTAATGTACAGCTACTCAAGGATAGGAAGGAACTCGTAAGGAACGAGGTAGAATTGAAGGTCGGAAATGGTGCGAACGTTTCGGCGGTTGCACAAGGTTCTGTGGTGCTTCAATTATGTAGTGGTTTAAATTTATGTCTAAAGAATGTTTATTATGTGCCTTCGATTAGCAAGAATATTATTTCTGTATCATGTTTGGATATAGATAATTTTAATATAAATATTTCAAATTCTTGTTTGTCTATATAAAAGAATGGTGTTTTCTATGCAAATGCGTTCATAAGGAATGATCTCTATTTGCTTGAATTGAATAATAAACAAATCTTTAATATCAATAACAAAAGACTTAAGACCACTCACGAGAATTATACTCTCTTGTGGCACTATCGTCTTGGTCACATAAATGAAAAGCGCATCAAGAAATTGCAAGAAGCTAACCTTGTTAGTCTACTTGATTTTAAATCATTGGAGACGTGCCAACCATGTTTAATGGGAAAAATGATAAAAAAGCCTTTCAAGAAGAATGTCCCAAGGGCGAGTGGCTTGGTGGATTTGATACATTCCGATGTATGTGGTCCAATGAGTACTAGTGCACGAGATGGTTTCAGGTACTTCATTACGTTCACGGATGATTATAGTCGTTATGGCTATGTTTATCTAATGAGAAACAAAAGTGAATCCTTTGACAAGTTCAAAGAATTCAAGAATGAAGTAGAAAACCAACTCGACAAGAAATCAAGTCTCTACGAACGGATCGTGGAGGTGAGTACTTAAGTGCCGAATTTGACTCATACCTAAGGGAGTTTGGTATTGTACCTCAACTCACCCCTCCCAGTACACCTCAGTGGAATGGGGTATCCGAAAGGAGGAATATGACATTGCTCGACATGATTCGGTCAATGATGAGTCATGCGGAATTACCTCTTTACTTTTGGAGTTATTCACTACAAACTGCTGCTTACACACTAAATAATGTTCCATCCAAATCCGTGGAGAAAACTCCTTATGTATGGAGTGGTAAAACACCTAAGCTCAATTTTCTCAAGATTTGGGGTTGTGAGGCTTACGTCAAGAAATTGATGTCGACCAAACTTCAACCAAAAGCGGATAAGTGCTTCTTTATTGGTTATCCTCGTGAGACAAGAGGATACTACTTTTGGCATATCACCTCCAATCGAGTGATTGTAGAGAGGGATGCCACATTTCTGGAAAAGGAATTTCTAGAAAGAGTAAAAAGTAGTGGGAGTAGGGTTGTGCTTGAGGAAACTCAAGATACTCTACAAGATCATGACATGAATGATGACATTCAAGATCATGAAGGCCCAACCGAGATTCCTTTGGTTAGTGGGAGTGTGAGCGAGAGACCATCACAAGAAATTGTGAGAGAATCTCAATCATCCCCACCGAGTGTACGTTCAAGAGTTTAACGTGAACCCAATCCTCAAGAAATTGTGGAAGAAGTTCGAGAGACACGAGAAGAACCAAAAGAACTAAGAAGGTCAACAAGGGAAAGGAAGAAACCCAACTTGTATCTGGGACTTCATGAAATCGTGGTACTAGATACCAATGATCCCTTGACCTTTCAAGAAGCAATGGAAAGGGAAGACTCCAAACTATGGCTTAAGGCCATGGAATCCGAAATTGAATCCATGTATGATAATCAAGTGTGGGACTTGGTTGACCTTCCTCTAGGGAAAAAGGCCATTCAAAATAAATGGGTTTTTAAGAGGAAGATGGACATGGATGGGAATTTGACAACCTACAAAGAAAGGCTTGTAGCAAAGGGTTTCACTCAAGTTCAAGGAATTGACTATGATGAAACTTTTTCACTGGTTGCCATGTTCAAGTCTATTCGGATTATGCTCGTTATTGCCGCATTTCATGATTATGAAATATGGCAAATGGATGTCAAAACAGTGTTCCTTAATGGGAACTTGGAGGAGGATGTGTACATGGTACAACCTCAAGGTTTTGAAGATCGAAAGAATAGCGAGAAGGTATGCAAGCTTCAAAGATCCATTTATGGATTGAAGCAAGCATCAAGGAGTTGGAACAAACGCTTTGACGAGGAAGTGAAGAAGCTTCACTTCATTCAAAGTAAGGAAGAACCTTGTATATACAAGAAGGTTAGTGGGAGCCATGTAGTATTCCTAATCTTATATGTCGATGACATATTGCTCATGGGCAATCATATTCCTTTGCTTGAGCAAACGAGAAGTTCATTGAAATCTGCATTTTCAATGAAAGATATGGGTGAGGCTCAATACATCTTGGGAATCAAGATATACCGAGATAGATCCTGTATACTCATTGGCCTGAGTCAACGGACATACATTGACAAGGTCTTGGAAAGGTTCAAGATGAACAACTCCAAAAAGGGCAGTGTGCCAATGAGTATGGGTGTGCAACTCAAGAAGTCTGAACGTGCTCAATCACGTAAGGACTTATAATACATGAAGGATGTCCCTTATGCTTCGGCAATTGGGTCGATCATGTACGCGATGACTTGCACAAGACCCGATGTCTCGTATGCTCTATGCGTGACAAGTCGTCACCAATCCAACGCAGGCCCTGAGCATTGGACTACGGTCAAGAATATCCTGAAGTAACTTAACCGGACTAAGGATGAGATTCTTGTTTATGGAGGACAAAGGGAATTGATAGCCGAGGATTACTCGGATGCGAGTTTCATGAGTGATCCAGACGATAGAAGGTCGCAATCAGGATACGTCTTCCTTCTGAATGGTGGAGTTGTGAGTTGGCGTAGTTGGAAACAAAGCACTACATCCGACTCAACCACTGCTTCCGAAGTAATTGTTGTCGCTGAAGCGAGCAAGGAAGGAGTGTGGATTAAGAAGTTCCTTGAAGACCTTGGAGTAGTTCCCTCGAGCGAGGGACCAATAGAGCTATTTTGCGACAATAGTGCATCTATCTCGCAAATCAAGGATCCCAAATCACACCACAAAGTGAAGTACATGGATCGTAAGTACTTCGTGACGCATGACCTCATCGACGAAGGCAAAATAAATCTTTTATGGGTGGACACCAACAGCAACACAGCTGATCCATTCACAAAACCCTTATCCCAAGCCAAGGGCGAAATGCATTTCGAGTCCATGGGATTGACGAACCATGTAGATTGGCTTGATGATTGATATGTATTGGGGTTTACCCTAGTTATTATTGTTTTATACATTAAGTATGTATGTGGAAGAAAACTTTAATAACAAGTGGGAGATTGAAGGGAATGTGTTCTAAAAGTTTTACTTTTAAATGTCAATTGTTATGAATTGAATGAGAAATCATTTTGTTCCTTGTTTATGTTATTCGTCTTTTAGAAGTGTTAAGGGAGAGGCTCTTGGTCCTTAACCGTAGAGCTCTAAAAGATATTGGTTTACATAAAACAAAAGATATTCGCAATCATGGTAATTAACATGGGACATTAATTACCGAGTTAAGATTGTCGTGTTGGTTATAGATCATTGTAGCTCTACAAGTGAGTGACAACACGGGTACACAAAAGAGGAAGATATTCCTTTTGTATAATGAATAGACCTAATAAGTAAAATATTATAGAAATGTGTTTCTGTGTCATTAATATTTTACTGTGTCCTTGGTCCTTTGATATGAGACTTATATCCGATCACATAAGAAATGCTTGATTAGACTAGTGTCTTAAGCTATCGATGAGTGTAGTGTAAAGACATTGGTTGGTTAAGTATGACTTTCGTTGGAGAAGATAGTTAGTCAAAAGATTATTATTGCCCCTCTTAATTGAGTGATGATATTAGTGGGCCCCTTGATAAAGCAAGGTTATAATGTGCACAATGTGATTTGAGTTAAGTAACATATTTATAACTAGCTTAAAAAGATCAAGAAATGAATACTAATACAAATATGACACAATACTACTTTGTGTGTGATGAGAATTTAATTTATACCGCAAGTGCACGGCGTCAATGAAGACGTGGCAAATACGGGTCGAACACAAGGAGAGAGAGATTCTATTATTTGTGTGATTTTCGATTAAGGGGAAGAAGGAGAGAAGAAATAATTGGGTTTTGAGATTTTTGGGTTTTAATTATCTAAAGCAAGAACAAGAACAATTAAAATTAAAACAAGAACAAAGAGGTGAATTCCGTCGGGTGGAGGTTTAGATTTAAGGTTTAGATTAGAGAATTCAGAAACTTATAATAAATCATATTAGTTATGAAGCATTACATGATAAATGATTTAACATAAACTCAAGTAATCAAAATAGACTAATACGAACTTAAAATAATAACATTTATTCGTCTTCTCTTCACCCTAAATCCGTCACCTCCACCCTTTGGAAAGAGTTAGAAACTCATGGAGGGAGGAAGAAGGGGTCCTTGAGACATTACAAAAGAAAACTAAAAGTAAGAAATAAAAGACGGAATTTTATTAATGAAAAGAAGAATACAAAACTAAGATTAAGAATAAAAACTACAACCAAAGACTAATGACCCTTCTAACATCGTTCTTGGGTCTATTTATAGTTACTACAAGGGATCTAGGTATAATATTGGAAAGTACACGTGTCCAGACACGACTGGACGAAATTGGAGCACACAGATCGCTGAGGGGGCGGTGTTTCCGCCGCACAATGTATGTGATATGCGGCGATTTTGCCGCACAATCTTCTCTGATTTAATCCGGATTTTTGCTGGTAGTTTATGGTATGATTTGATCATCCTTTGCGCGTCTGGATGATTTCTTTCCATTCTTTTGAGCTCCGGATTAATTCCTTTATATGTTTGGAGATTTACATTGATTTTTCTTTAGATTTTCTCCAAGATAATATTTTGGTGCTTTAATTGCAATTAGGTCCTTGACTTTTTGCAATTAAGTCCCCGGCTATTTTTGTGCTTAAGTCCTTGTTCTTTTTGCAATTAGGACTTGAATGCTTTTATGCTTGGATACATTTCCATTCGTAACCCGATAATCTTGAACTTGGTCTTTATGATAGAAATGAGTCTTTTGCACGCGTTTATGCTCGGGATGTCGGTAAATTGCATTCAGGTCCCTGTATTCTGTAAATAAGACTAAACACATACCTTAGTAGCATTTATTGATGTAAAAGTAATCTAAATGAAAGACATATGATGCAATGTATGCAATGCATCAGTGTGTATTCTTAATATCATGAGGCAAGGGACGGACACAAGTGGTGCACTCCATCACTAAACGGATCGGGTTTTGATTCAAGTGGAATTAAGACATCTAACTAATTGGGAGCTATAATGTGTAGCTAGATACCGCTTATAGCTTGTGATATTAAGTTCTTAATATCACTGTCAACTTAGTTTAGATCCTCTCATAGGTCACACCACAAAACTGGAAAACGAGAAATGGGGATTTTGAGTTCATAAGATGTATCGAGTTTCATGTAGAAAATATGACACATGGGGTGAACAAGCAAAATCAAACTTATGTTGTGATTAATAACATAATTAGAATCTAAATTAAATTCATATGTGATGTAAATATTATGGGGTGTAATGATTTATCATTACATAGGATAATATGTTACATAAGTTATGAATTTACTACTAATCCCAAAATGTCAAATTTTGTAGGGGTTAAACCGAAATTTGACAAGTCTGCAGTACTGTGCACAAACGGTCTACCGGTTAACAGTAAATGGTCGACCGGACACGTCTCGACCGATAACAGGGAATTTTCGTCTGTTCGGAACGGTCGACCGAATCTATCGGTCGGTCGACCGAACATTGCGATGAAATATTTTATTGTTGCGAGCAGTCGACCGAATGTTGAACGGTCGACCGAAACTTGGTTCGAGCGGTCGACCGAACCTCCAAACGGTCGACCGGTCCAGACGGTTTTATGCAGAATTAATTTAAGAATTAATTAGATCATGCATGTAATTGGTCCATAATTGATTTAATTCGTGGTTGAGATTATTTGTTAGCAAATAATGGATGGTTAGATGGAAGTTTGCATGAAATCATGGGTAAGAGATTGTACATGAATAGGTAATTTGGAGAGAACTTATAAATACAAGTTTATCTCATTACCTCAAATCAATTCATTTGTTTTCTCGTGCAAAAACTCTCTCCATAATTCTCCACGAAATTTCCTTAATTCTTAAGATTAGTTTTAGTTTTCAGAGATCATCTTCTCAAGGGAACTAAAGAGGGGTTAGTAATTAGATTCTAAACCCTATTGGAGATTGAGAGGCTAGCTCTTCTCTGTCCAATCTCGTTTAGAGTTTGGTGAATACTCGGAGGCAATCCACCAGGCGATTCAACCGTCAACGCGACTCCGGATCTTCGAGAGGTTTTAGAGAACCTCTAGGTATGATCCTCTTTGCAATTGTTTGTTTATTCTAATTCATGTTAAATAATTAGGATAAACAAATACATGTCTATATGAAAATCGAAGAGAATATGAATACTACGATCCTATATGTTTATAGAATTTCGAAAATATATACATACTATAGGGCACGAAATCCAACAGATCCGAGCAAGGCGAGGGTGTTCGCAAGGCTCCGATTGTAAGAGGGTTTATCTTCGACCCGGAATGAAGATAATAGTGAATTATCAAGTAGGGATCGGAGGATCGATCGGAACTTGAGGAGAGGACTAGATCACGGTTGTGTGATTGAACCTCTATAAATCTCCAGAGTTATCTTGCGGTTTGCATTCTTTCTCTTACTTTTAAGTGTACAATTGTTTAAGAAAATTAGGAGATAATCTATTCACCCCCTCTAGATTAGTGATCGATCAACTTACCCTTTTTAAGTAGGGATTTGTCCTTTTTAAGCAGGCGTATGTTCTTCTTAAGGAAGAGCCTAACCTTTTTAATTTGACCTTGTCCTTTTTAAGTGGGTGTTTTTCCTTTTTAAGTTGGCATTTTTCCTTTTTAAGTGGGTTTTTGTTCTTTTTAGGTAAGTGTTTGCGCTGACACATTGACCAACCTTATGTGTCATGTGGGAGGATTTCGAAAATGAGCTTGTTCCTTTTTAAGTATGGGTTTTGACTTTTTATGTGTGAAGTTGTCCATTTTAAGTAGGGATTTGTCCTTTTTAAGTGGGCGTATGTTCTTCTTAAGGAAGAGCCTAACCCTTTTAATTTGAACTTGTCCTTTTTAAGTGGGCATTTTTCCTTTTTAAGTTGGTGTTGTCCCTTTTTAAGTAAAGGTTCGTGCTGACGCATCAATCAACCTTACGTACATGTGGGAGGTATTACTTCGGAGTATGAAAACTTTGTAATTGCAATCTAAAATGTATTTGTTAATTTACAAATCACTACTTTAAGTTCACACAGCAGTGGTAGTCCCTCAATAAAGTAATGGTCATTTCACCCCTGATCTAGTGAAGTGTCATGGGGTCTTTCGGTTCCGTTGGGGTGACCTTTCGCATGAGACATTTTATCCAGTAGTAGACAAAAACACTGCAGTCGTTGCTTCCCGGCATTTGTCTTTGTCACGTGTCCCTCACGTATCTCACTGGTCAGTTCACCTCCAGACGGTTTCTCCAGAATTCACCCACGTCTTTGGCCGTACATTCATGTACGCCTACCGCATTGTCAGGATCCTCATTTTGCACCAGCTCCCTAGAGCAACTGTTGTAATGCAGGATCTCCTCGTCCAAGCCACTAATAATCACTAGGGTTTAATGTTCTGCCAGCAGCAGTGGTTGTGCAATCACGACGCTTCCAGGTTCAACGTCTTGTAGTCTGGGCGCCAACCACTCTTCAATGGTATTCCCTTGACCGTTCAAAATGGTTTCCGAATAGAAGCTTGGAATACAAATAACCTCTTGGGGGTAGTTTTCTGTTTTTTGGCGCTCTTCCAGTAAACAAAGCATATTGTCGATCACCTCGTTGGTCAAATCCATCTCCTTCGTCTTGAGCTCCTTGAGGTCGAACGTGTGAAAAACAGGAATCACCTCTCCAGATCACCTCCATGTGGTTATGTGTAGGTGCGGTTAGATTCAGTACAATGTTCTGCTCATCGGGGCTCTACATGGCCAATGCACCCATGTCAATGTCTGGCCTTGTCTCTCTCGAGTGATGAGCTAACGTCAATTCGTCAGTCCCCTCCCGTTTTCTTTTTTTGTTCATGCTCCTCTGGAGCCTTCTTTCTTCCTTTTTCCGCTCCTATTCCTTTTTCTTCCCACCTTTCAATTCATCTTCTTGTTGTTTGGGCAATGAGCGTGTTTCCTTTAGCCCCCAGTCTGCCCTCCTGGGTTTTCCTTTCCCTCATCCTCCCTTGTTTTCTCCTTGTTCTTTCTCTATGTTTCTCTCTTCCTCTGCTCTTCAGTCTCCCTCTCCTTCTGCTTATCCCCCTCTCTCCTCTCCTCCTCTATCCGTTTCTCTTCTTTCTCCCTCTCATTTTCTTTCTCTTTCTCTTTCTCATTTTCCTCTACCCTCTATCTTTCTATCTCTTCTCCCACCCTCTTTCTTGAAGTTTTGGCCTCCCTCCTCCTTTTGTCCTCTGCTTTCCTCTTCTCTCTTCTCTCCATGTCTCTTTCCCTCTCTGCTTCCCTCCTCTTCTTCTCGTCTTCTTTCCTCTCTCTTTCCTCTTCCTCCCTCCTAATCTTTTCCTCCTCTATCCTCTTCTGTTCTCTCTCCATCTCTTTCTCCTTTTCCTCCTCTGCCCTCTTGTCTTTCCCTTTCCTCTCTCTTTTTCTCCTCCTCTCTCTTGCCCTCTTCTTTTTCCCTCTCTTTCCCTCTCATTCTCCTCCTCTCTTTCCCTCATATTCTCCTACTCTCTTTCCTGCTCTCCATCCCCTTCCATATAATCCTCCTCTCTCCCCTCTTCTCCTCTATCTCCACCTTGTAGACCATATCCTCAAAGATATGCAATCTCTTCCTTCAGGGTCTCATTTTCCTCCCGGTATTCCTCAGTTCCTCATTCAGCCTCTTAACCTCTTCATTTGCCTTATTCAGGGCAACTTCTGCTTGCACCCATATCATCTTCAACCCCGCCAACTCCAATTCTTGAAGTAGTGGGTCCCGAGGGATGTTGTAGTCTCTCAATTGCACCCTTGGTTCGGTGCTTGTTGACGGACAATTAGTATCTGTATGTAGGGTTGGCTCAGTTTTTTCACTCAACCCAATGATTTCCCTCTCCTTCAGTGTAAGGGTCGTCGGCTGCGTCTGATTGAATTCGCCCTCGTATATTTTTGAGAGGTGAATGTCATTTCCCTCCCATTTCTTTAGGATGAACCATTTTCCAAACATGTTCGACCAACAATTCCACCTTGGGTGGGAACCCATTTTAGGCTCCCCAAGGATGAACTTCTCGCACAGCCATACCTAAGAACGAGAAACCGAATCAAAAACTATAAGTCCAAAGGAAAAAATATAAAAGGGATGAAGCAAATCTTAAAAAGGAAAAATAGTAACTTAAAAAAGAAGAAATAGTACTTAAAAAGGAAGGAACATAACTTAAAAAGGATGAAGCAAAACTTAAAAAGGATAAACACTAACTTAAAAAGAGAGGAGATAAAACTTAAAAAGGAAAAACATCAACTTAAAAGGAAAAACATGAACTTAAAAAGGAAAAAAGCAACTTATAAAGGAAGAAACATAACTTAAAAAGGATTAACAAATACTTAAAAAGGATAAACAACAACTTAAAAAGGAAGAAACAATACTTAAAAAGAAACAAAAATAACATAAACAGGATGAAGCAATACTTAAAAAGGAAGACACATAACTTAAAAAGGACAAACTCTAACCTAAAAAGGAAAAACTAATTTTCAAAAGGGAAAAACCATTACTTGTAGTACAACAACACACCCATCGACGTATCCCCTTCTTAAAAAAGAAGAACCGGTAGATCTCCTAGCGCGTAGATCCCGGTTGGCCTTCTCCAGGCCCGTCACAAGTGCCTCAGGAACAACCTCGGCCCACGCGTACTTGTGTAGCCGTTTGAAGTCGGCCAAGTGGTCGAGGAACAAATTTTTTGCTCGATGTGTGCCATCATAGAACAAAAAATTGCTTAAGATGTAACAATTGAGTAGCCGAACGTACTCCTCCTCGTCACCCACATAACTGCTAGCAATCTTCTGGGCAGAAAGTTGGGTGTTGGTCAGAATCTCCCCCGTCCGGGTTGCGACTTCCTTCGGATGCATCCTTACAACCTTCCCACATAATCTTAGCCCCAAAATTAGAGCGACGTCTTCGGTTGTGAAGTGTACTACCCCAGAGCCGATCCTCAACCCCACCTCGTCGTGGTCACAGTGTTCCACGAACCACTGTCATTATCGACGGGAACGTTTGAGAGGTCTAGGAAATGACTGAAGGTTGTAGCCTGGAATACGTCTTTCTCTGCATCCTTCATCTTACCCAAAACCTTCTCTATTGGGGTCCACGAACATTTGGACACCTGTAAGTAATTCGTCGAAGCCTAAGAAAACACCAACCGTATCAGAACCTTCAATTTTAAAGACCAGAAACATAATGCATGGGTTAAAACTACGAACCTGGTGCACCACCGCACTCGAAGTATAAGTTTGACGGGGAGAATCCATGTCGTCAATGGATATTTAGGGTTATGAGAAAAAACTGGAGCGATGAAACGGAGAATAGTTGAAAAATGGAGGGTCAAAAAGATCAGAAATGGTTTTTATTTTCTTTCACAACTCGGGATGTCAATAGGCGCCGATATGGTGTCCTTTCCCGGTCTTATCGATGCGTCAAAAAAGGAACCGTCGCAGGAACGGCACAAGATTTTTCCATTTTTTTTAAAAACGTGCGCTTTCTTTTTAATGACTGGACAACTGACTAAATGCCACATCAGCAGCGTCCGTGTATAGCAACCGTTGTCATATAAGTAAAGTGATGGACTCGTGTTTGAGGAATTTACATAAATAGTCAATGAGAAATCTTATGACATTCCAAATCGCTTAAAGATTCTCATAGCGAGTTAGTCCAATATATGTTCTCCACCATATATCCATGTAATTGATTAGACATCGAATGTCTCTATAGCCCATGAAACGACGTTCTAATCAACTTACAAACTAATCTTTATAAGTCATTGTCGTCTAATTCAATGACCTAGACCAAGGACAATAATAAAATATATATATTCAAGTTCACATTATAGGGTTTCATTTATCAAATCACGTATTTGAAAAAACCTATTTGCATTTTATAATTTATTTTGGACAATTATTTAATTATAAACCATATTAAATAAATACTGAAATTTTATTTCATTTGACAAACGTAAAGAATACCAATATTCATGAACATCTTCATAATACTAGGTATTACATAATCAAAGTCATTCTACAATGTGCTTTATTCCTATAGCCCTTGTATGACTCTCATGTTTGGGCCGAGGCAATGGTTTAGTTAATGGATCAGCCACATTGTCGTCCGTATGAACCTTGCAAATGTTCACATCTTTCCTTTCATTGATATCTCGTATTACATGAAACTACCTGAGAATATGTTTGGATTTCTACTGAGACTTCGCTTGAGCAATGGCACCATTATTATCACAATAAAGGTTCACTCCTCTATCAACGCTAGGAACTACACTAAGCTCAGTAATGAACTTCTTAATTCCAAACCCCTTCCCTTGCAGCTTCTGAAGCTGCAAGGTATTCTACTTCAGTTGTAGAATCAGCGACAATGCTTTGTTTTGAACTTTTCTAGCTCACTGCTCCTTCATTCAGACGAAAAATGTATCGAGAGTGAGACCAAAAATTATCTCTATCAGTTTGGAAGCTCCCATCAACATAGTCTTCGATAATAAGCTCACTTTCTCCTCCACACACAAAGAAACTATCCTTCGTCTTTCGTAAGTACTTAAGGACGTTCTTAGCTGCAATCCAGTGTGCCTCACCTGCATTTAATTGGAATCTGCTACATATGCTTAAAGCATATGGAACATCTGGGCGAGTACAAATCATGGCATACATGATAGATCCGATTACCGAAGCATATGGGATCATACTCATATGCTTCCTCTCATTAGACCCAAATGGACACTGAGTTTTGCTGAGCGTTGTGTCATGAGACATGGGTAGAAATCCTCTCTTAGAGTCTTTCATGTTGAATCTTTCAAGTACCTTATATATATATAAGTTCCTTGACTTAATCCAATCATCCTTTTAGATCTATCTCTATAGATCTTGATGCCAAAGATGTACTCTGCCTCTCCCACGTCTTTCACTGAAAAACACCTTCCAAGCCAGATCTTTTTAGATTCAAGCATTGGAGTGTCGTTTCCTATGAGCAGTATGTCATCTACATACAATACCAAGAAAACAACATAGCTCCCACTAACCTTCTTGTAGACACAAGATTCTTCTTCATTTCTGAGGAACAAACCTTTTGACGGCCTCATTGAAACAACGATTCTAGCTCTGTGATGCTTGCTTTAGTCCATAAATGGACTTCTGAAGCTTACATACTTTCCCAGCATTCATGGAGTCCACAAAACCCTTAGGTTGTGTCATATACACATCCTCTTCCAAAACCCCGTTTAGGAAGGCGGTTTTGACATCCATTTGTCAAATCTCATAATCATAATGAGCGGCAATTGCTAAGAGTATCCGAATGGATTTAAGCATGGCGACTGGAGAAAAGGTTTCATCATAGTCTATACCATGAACCTGTCGGTAACCTTTTGCTACCAGCCTAGCTTTGAAAACGCTCACGTTTCCATCATTTTTTGTTTTCAATTTGAAAATTCATTTGCATCCTATGGGTGTTACCCCATCTGGCAAATCAATCAAGCTCCAGACTTGATTTTCAGACATGGATTCCATTTCAGATTTCATGGCTCCAAGCCATTTTTCGGAATCTGGACCCGTCATAACTTCTTTGTAGATGTTACACTCCTGACTTTCCAAAAGTAGGATCTCACAAATCTCGGTCAAAAGTAAATCAACATACCTCTTGGGCCGAGATCGTGGCCTATCAGATCTACGAAGGACTGGAGCAATAGGACAAGTGTTCACAACGGTTTGTGAATCTTCGCACAAATTTGATTCGAGTGGGACAGTAATAGAGCCGTACGGTAAATGGATGACTTCAGAGACATATTTTGTTACCCTTGTTAGGATTTCAGAGTCATGTACCTCTATCTCTGGCACAGGTACTCCCACCTCGATTGAGGTGTCATACACATATGTCGCTGCCTCTGGCGTGGGTTGAACCACATCCATTTGTTGCTCTTCTCGAAATTCTTCGAGAACTACATTACTCTCACTTGTCTGTTTGGAAAGAAATTCCCTTTCCAAAAAAGACACAATCACGAGCAACAAACACTTTTTTCTTTGATTGGTTATAGAAGTAATAACCCTTAGTTTCTTTTGGATAACCCACAAAGAAACATTTGTCTGACTTAGGTGCAAGTTTATCAGAGAGTAAACATTTTGCATAAGCCTCACATCCCAGACTTTCAGAAAAGACAACTTTGGAACTTTTCCCGTCCATATCTGATATGTAGTCTTTTCCATAGTTGTTTACGGAGTTCTATTTAGTGTAAATGTAGTTGTTTCAAGAGCATATCCCTAGAAGGATACTGGAAGACTGGCAAAACTCATCGTAGATCGAACCATGTCTCACAATGTTCGATTTCTCCTTTCCGACACACCATTCCATTGTGGTGTTCCTGTTGGAGTTAGTTGTGAAACGATTCCACAACTCCTAAGATGGTAATCGAATTCTTGACTCAAATACTCGCCGCCACGATCTGATCGTAATGACTTGATTTTCTTGCCAAGTTGGTTTTCTACTTCATTTTGAAACTGTTTGAACTTTTCAAATGATTCATATTTACGTCTCATTAAGTATACGTAACCGTATCTACTTAAATCATTAGTAAATGTGATGAAGTAATTGAAACTTCCTCTAGCCATGGAACTCATTGGACCACACACATCTGTATGTATGACTCCCAATAATTCACTTGCTCTCTTACCCTTTCCAGTAAAGGGTGCCTTCGTTATTTTTTCCATCAAACAAGATTCACATGTATCGTATGATTCTAAATCAAACAATGTTAGAAGTCCACGGGTCGTGAACTTCTTTTCTCGGAGAAGAATCATGGGATGCATTTTCGTGTACTAGCTAAAGCATTACGTATGTCTGGTGGAGATCATATTCACTCTGGTACAGTAGTAGGTAAACTAGAAGGTGAGCGTGAGATTACTTTGGGTTTTGTTGATTTATTACGTGATGATTATATTGAAAAAGACCGAAGCCGTAGTATCTTTTTCACTCATGATTGGTTTCTATGCCAGGTGTTCTGCCTGTGGCTTCTAGGGGTATTCATGTTTGGCATATGCCTGCCTTGACTGAGATTTTTGGGGCTTTTGGAGCTTTTGCATGCGTTTCAGGTTTATGTGACCAATGCGACAATGCCAGAGGTAAGTGGGATTCGATTCGTTTGGTTTTTTTCTTTTGGTGTTTATGTTAAAGATGTGATGATCTAATTCATGTAAATAGAGGTCATTAATTAATTTAGCACTGACATAAAACATGTCATCTTTATAGATAGAACAACATTGATTCGTTATTATAAATGAATAACCTTCAATATCCAATATTGAAGATGAAACAATGTTTCTACCAATAGCGGGAACAAAATAACAATTATTAAGTTCTAGAACTAAGCATGAGGGCAAACATAAATCATAAGATCCTACAACTAGTGCAGCAACTCTTGCTCCATTTCCAACTCGTGGTCAACTTCCCCTTTTGCCAAGTTCCTAATTCTTCATAGTCCCTGCACATTGAAAACAATGTGGGACCACATCCGGTATCAAATACCCATGAAGAATAATTTGATATATTAACATCAATAACAAGGGTACCAGAAGAAGAAGCTAATGTGTCATTCTTCTTGTCCTCCTTTTTTTCGGACCTGAGAACAATTCTCAGATTCCTTTCCCAATCAAGGAAATTATTTCCGTTCAGCTTGTCCTTCTCAAGGATAGAAAGGAAGATTGAAAGTGATATTACTATTTCCGGTCATCAATCTACATTTGAAAGAAATTTGCATGTTTATTTCTTTTATCATAAATAGCTCAAAACATTTAAACAATTTAAATAGTTAAGCTAAAACACACTACTCAATTTATAATTTGTCACTTATTGAACAAGTGATTTCAAGACCCTATTTCACATAATATTGAGCGAACTTTCACCCTTCCTCAAGACTAGGTGATCAAGGTAAGTAAACTTCTTTACTAGTTATAACTTTTATAACTCTTGATTGGTAGGTAACATCTTATGTTAAAATTCTCACTCCTTTGCCTCAAAATCCAAAACTCTTTTGATGATTTTGTTGAGATCAACCAAATTAAACATGTAAACCCCTTCTTTGAATTTACCAGTACTATCCCAAGAGAAAAGGTGACGCCTTGCTTTAGCATAACCCATCACGAATTTTCGAGGGCTTCGCAGGCGTCAATTTGGAAAGGCATGTAAACTCAATTTTCTTTTAGGGACTTATGTTTATTATGTTTGTTTATAAAGTGAATTCATAACATAAACATCCAACATACATAAACATACACAAAGCATGCAAAATAAATCATGATCCTAGTATGACCCCTACTCCTAAAAGACTGATCTTCATAGGAACACCGTATTGAACGCCTTGGATCTTCATCCTTGATTTTTCAATCAAGCTTACAAGACAAAGAAATAACAATAACAATAATAATCCTAATTACTATTACAATACTACATCACGATACGTAGATCATATAAAATGAATACATAATAAAATTAGGATTACAAAATAAAGGGCAACGATACACAGATCGTCTACTAGGCCATACTAGTCATCTCACAAAGTCATACATTCATAATATCACATATTATAAACATACATCATGCAATCACAATAATATCACCCACAATATTATCCACGTATAATATCACAGGTCATCCATCCATAGTATTATATATATATATATATATATATATATATATATATATTACTATATGAATGCAAGATATCATTAATCAAATTAATAAATCTTATTTAAACTAATCAAATCAGCCATTTAAATTAGTCAATCAACTTGTTATGTGTTTTAATTAAATAAATAAAAACATGCATATTACCATAAATCAAAGTAATCAAGGTTGCATCATATATGGTAAATCGAATTTATCAAGCATGTATGTTTAAATTGTCATAAACATGCATACTACGTATCAAGCATATATGATTAAATTACCATAAACATGCATATTACGTATCAAGCATATATTATTAAATTAACATAAATTGTATTGAGCTCCAAGCCCAATCCGAAAATTGGAAATAAAATTCATAACTCCCACTCAAAAGTATACATCATCTAATCACATATTAACCTTAAAATCATGCATGTACTTAAAACAACAATTGTTCATATCAAGCATGAATATTTAAACAACTTTTGTTTAAATAAAATGGCATAAACAATCTGAAATTATCTAATAGTATCAATTTATCAATATGTTAATCATCATTATCATATCATATATCGAAATTATGGTTTAGCCGTTTGAGCTAATAATCATGAAAAATTAACATACAAAACAATCTAGAAATGCATCATATGGTTCTAGATCAATGATTAAAACATAAAACTTATTTTCATGTAAATTTAATCCAATTAAATCAATCTACAAACACATCTTATGGTTCTAGATCTATTATTTAAAAAATATATTAAAACAATGTTCACATGTCACATACATATATAATCAAGATATTGACGAGAATTTATCTTTTCCGGCAAACCATTAAGCACTGACAATGTTCTCCCGTGTCACGTAACATGTTTATTGGATTTAATTTTTATTTATTTATTAATCCAATAAAGTCATTCAAAATAATAGAAAAATAATTTTCGGTTTAGCCATCAAAACCATATGCAACGGCACAATAACATAGAAATGATTTCTAAATTCATCAACCACCCAAGATCCGTGCACATGATAATAATGAGGAAAACTAACGTACAACGATTTATACCTTTGATGCGTGCCTTTCTTTTGCTCATGGAGAAGGTGTGGAGAATCCCAAGTGTGATTCCTCTACTCAGGACACACAAACCACGAACTAAACTTCACCAACACGTTAGCTAGAACAAGAGGAGTGGAAGAACAACTTTCTTCCTCGGTGGAGAGAGAGAGGGGATGGCTAAAGGGGGCGGCTAGGGTTAGGAGAAAAAACTTGGTTTGCATCTTTTTATCCTCTTATTTATAAGTCTCTCCAAAGCTAATCCTAATCTCATTAGGTAAGTTAGCTTAATGGACACCTTCCATCCATGTGTGTAGTCCATTGGATCAATGTGTGTAACCCTTTATAGGACTCCATTTTATTTGTAATGCGCACAACAATTGTCACATAGATCGTAATTGGTTTCTAGCTAAGCGTTACAACTCCTACCCCTAATACAATCGGATTAATTATCTTTTTAACTATTTATTCATTGCCATCTTGATAAAGGACACCTCCTTCAATAAGTTACCAGTTAATTTGTATCATCATTTCCATTTTCACACACTATTGTCCCTTCCTAACCACATGTATTGCCTTACGTTTGTGTTTGTTGAACATGTCAAACATCTTTGGAAGTAAAATGTATAAATCCAAAAGACATATCGTAATCAAATGTTATAATGAATCCAGATATAACTTTAGAAATATTTGACAAAATATCCAGACATAGTTAACATATTCCAGACTTAGCTAAAAAGAATCCAGACAAATACTTACTTAGACAAACTAAACATGATCCAGACAAAATCTATTAAATATACAGACATAGGTAAAAAATGAAATATAATACTATTAAATATCCAGAGGTCCGTGATTTGACATGAGCCACCACAAGTCTCAGCAACCGTGGAACAGTTACCTCTGGGTAATTTCCACACAATACCTCTTCGTATCTGGATATTTTTGGTGGGTATTTTGAAAAAACGACCACATCCACTATTAACCTATGTTTGGAGCCCAATTTGAAGCATATTTATCACTTCTCTTATTTTTAATACAATGAGTTTTATGCTCCCTCAAAAAAACATATAAATAAAATCTAAAATGTATAGAAAATATTGAAACCCAGGTGTTATGTTGTAACCCCTGTATATGTCTTAGACCAACTAGAAGTAAGTGAATCGAAAGTAATTTCTAAAGCTTTTTTCACTTTATTAAGGTTTGTTTTGACATACGTATCACGTGTTTGGGCATGGATGAAATAGGAGAAGATCTGTATCATATGATGGAGACAATGGGTAATTATGGCACTTTGCTAAGGTGCACCTTGCAGGAGGCCTAATTGGCGATATGCATTTGGATTTTTGCTATTGTCACATGTGCACTTGTAAATTGAACATATTTCCTCACATGCACATCTACAATTAGTAAGACTCACTCCGTCACAGTTTCTGTCCAATACCGTTAGACAATTTGCAAATTAAACCTTTTAAAATATAAATATTCTTAATATTAAAAAATTTAAAAAAATTGAAAACAAAAGAAAAAAGAGCATCCTCCTTCCCCAAACTCTCTTTCTCTCTTCCTCCAACACCACTTTCTCTCAACTCTCTCGTCTATCCCATCACCCTCTCTCCTCCCTTCCACGTCCTCTTCCCCAAACCAACCCTTCTGGCCACCAAACCAAAATCCTGTCTCACCCCAATATACAATGAGGTTCAGACTTATGAAGGCTTCAATTTTCAGAGTAAAATTAGGATATGATTGGAAATTGGTTCAAATTGTTAATTATTGGTTAGTGTAAATTTTAGCAGAGGTTTCATTTTCCTCAGTTGTGAATCATTTCTCTATGTAAGGTCTTGATGAGAAATGGATGGTGATTGGTGGATATTAGAACTTTAATAGCCAAGCCGGATGTTGGAAATTATGTGTTGTAGCTTATGATTTTGGACATTTAATGCTAAGTGAGTATAATTGCATAATTGAAAATTGCATGTTCTTAAAATTCTTAATGTTAGCATAGTCAAATTTAAAATCATATAACTTACAAGTATATTCCTAATTTTCCTATGCAAATGAAGATGTTGCCTTTTGAGTTAGTTGCTAGTCTATTACATAGAAGTGAAAGCGAGCATTCTCCATTTCATCTTGTAACATATACAAAAAACAGATCACATCCATATTAAACAAATCACCAAAAGGTTCAACATTTTCAAGCTAGCTGCTTGCCACTTAATAGAAAGAAGTACAAGCTTTGGGCATTAACATCATCCGTAACCATGACCAGGGTCAATCCAGTCATGAGCTTTCTCTCTCTTCTCTCTCTCTCTTCCATATCAGTTTTCTTCTCATCCACATCAGCTTTCTCTCTCCCCAACCCACTTTCTTCTCTTTCCAACACTATTCACCTCTTAACCACAACCCACCACAACCCATCTCTCTCCTCCACAAATAATGCTCATAAATCATTTAAACCCAATTATATACACAACAACAAAAAATTAAACAAAAAAATTAAACATTGACGACCATGTCGACCCCAACCAAGGTCGCGACCCCGGTGAGGGGGTCACAACCTGGTTGGGGTGTCATGGGTCATCCCACGACCCCATTGTTTGTGATCTAAGACCCAGGACGTGCAATAACACAACTTAATATAACAATTACTACATCCCATAACACCACAATTAGGATCAACACTTCCCACAAGTAAGAATCACATGGAGTCTTGGGCATCAACCACCAGACATATTAGTAGATAATATTCATATTCCCAACACTTGGGGCAACAAGCAGCTTCATCCATAGAAGCTTTTCACGCCCTGCCTCAGTGGCATCTTCTTCACTTGTATTCCAACATCATGTTGTTCTTTGGAGGCATAGGAGGCGATGATGTTTGACCAAGAGGTGACATTTCGTTGGAGCATAGAGTCGAACAAATGGCAGGTGTGGGGAGGAGGGACAACTTTCCAAGAGCAGAGAGGGTGTGGTTGTGGAGAGGAATGGAGTTGGGGAGATGAGGGAGGAGGACGGTGAGCGGAGATGGACAACAACGTGGATGAGATGGCAGAGGGTGGGGCAACGAGGGGATGGTGGCAGGGAGGACGAGGAAAGCTGAGGATTCAAATTAAGGTTCTGATTTTGGGGTTCACCGGTGATGGCTACGATGATGTTGCCAATCTCCTCCTGAATCAAAAGAAGCATCTCTCTAGCCATGCCACCATCTCACTCCAACGGCAGGGGATGCTACAGGAGGCGTTCCAAGTGGAAAGGATGGTGGTGAGCTCCAGGAGGGAGAGGAGATTGGCGGGTGGGGATGGGTGGAAGGGAGAGTGGTGAAGAGGAGGAAGAAGAGAGGAAGGAGACATGTTGGTTATGTGATGGTTTTATCTTTTTAATTTTTTTGATTTATAATTTTTGTTTTGAATATTAAGGATATTTGTTTTTAATATTAAGGATATTTGTTTTTTACGAGATTTAATTTGCAAATTGTCTAACGGTGTTGGACGGAAATGGTGACAGAATGAGCCTCACTAACGGCAGAGGTGCATATGAGAAAATATGTTCGGTTTACAGGTGCACATCTGACAATAGCAAAAATCCAGGTGCATATCGCCAATTAGGCAACTTGCAAGGTGCACCTTAGCAAATTACCCCAAAAACAATATACCCAGAACTTGGAAACGTAGATGAGAACATGTAGGAGACAAGTAATCTGCTACTTCTGAAATTTTACCAGCAATTCATCTTGATAATGTGTTGTGAAAACAAAATTTTAGAAATAAAAAGAGGAGAAGAATTTCAGAGAAAACACACTTTTCTATGATGTCTTAAACCCATTATAAAAGAGTATTATTTATAGGCCAAGGAGCATAGGGGTCACACTACATGAAGGAGGTAAAAATGGAAAGATTTAACATCAACATCATCCCATAACCTTAAAAGAGGCTCCCGTCTAGGCAAGAGAATGGGGTCGGGTGTACACAACTCTACTACTGTAAAACTGTGAGGTTGTTTCTAATTTACTCAATGATGTGGATTGAACTAACCATATGTCATTTCACCCAAAAAAATGTAAATCGTTTAGAGAGTCATTTCATATAGTCCATGATGCTCCAAATGCCAAAAAGTAACTTAGTTTTTAACACAATGAAAATGGACATAAAAAATAAATGATTATTATTGGGTTTTCTGCTTGGGTTTCATTTTAAAAAACGATTTTACTTGCGTGCACTTGTGTTCCAGGAAATGCTTAATTTGCACATCTTTTTTTATTTACTTGCACGCACCTACAACGTCAATGTAACACATTCCGTCACTTTTCCGATAGAAAATTTGCAAAAGTCACATCTTAAAATAAAAGTAGCATTAATATTAAATTAAAACACAATCTTTTTCTCACTTCTCTCTCTTCTCCTCACTTCTCTCTCTTCTCCTTACTTCCATCTCTCAAGTTTTCTCTCTCTCCTCCCTCTCTCTTCTTCAATCTCACTTCTCTCTTCTCTCTCTAAAATTCACCCTTTTGTCTATGTTAAAATGTGTGGAATTGGAGAGAGAGAGAGAGAGAGAGAGAGGAGGAGAGAAGTGAGATCGAAGAAGAGAGAGAGGAGAGAGAAGTAATGAGAAGAGAGAGAAGTGAGAAAGGGTTTGGGTTTATGTGTTTCTAATTTTTTTAAATTGTTTCACTACAGGAAAAAGGGCCTTTGCCGACGGACGTTGTCGTCGGCAAAGGGTGTTATTTCTGTCGGCATTGGTCCTTACCGACGGAAATTGTGCCAGCATTGATCCGTCAAGAATACCATCATCGAGACGCTTTCGTTGCATGGAAAATTTGCACGCCAAAAAAGGGCACGCAAGAAGTAGGGCCCGACAGATTTTCTGTCGGACACGAATTACCTCTCCGACGAAAATTCCGTCAGGCCAGAAATGATAGCCTGACGATTATTCCATCAACAAGCCAATTTTTTGTTTATTATTTCCGATGGAATAACAACGCTGCACTATAAAGAATATTGTTAGTTAGTAATAGATGACCCTGGTTGGGTCGATACACCATGCACTAAAAATTCTCGTCGACCTTCACTCATTAAACCAATCCATTGAAATATAGAACTCATTCAACCAAACACAGTCACAATTTAGTGAATGTAGAACACATTCAAAATACACTATATGGTTTTCATAAGTCATACGAAATCGAAGTCATATAACTCACATATATTAATAAGTCCAACTACACCACAAGAAAAAACTAAGTAAAACGTACCAACTAAGGCTCAAAAGAAGTTGGATCAGTCGATGGGTCATCGTCATGGTGTGAAGATGTATTCATGTCACCACTCTACAAAATAAAGTTGATTTTGGATTAGTTGAACAACCCAAACATATATAAAAACTTACGGAATTAAAGAAAGTAGCTACAAATTAATCGTATATACCTGATCTTCTCTAAAATGAGTCGGCATCAAATTAGCGACTTGAGCCTTCAACTTCTCATGCTCCTCCTGCAATGGATTTCAATATTGTTTTAGATATAATGTACATGTAAAATCAACTTACAAAGTTAGTATACACTTACAAGCAATACAGATTGTGCAACTTTAGTTTGAAGATTCTCGAGATGAACGGTGCCATGTCGACCTATCAACGTCCTACTCGTCCTATAGGATCCAATGCCAGATCCGCGCAATCGATCAAACTTCTCTTTCCCTAAAACTTCTTCTATTGCTTCTTGTTCAATAATATCACTAGTCTTAACCACTGAACACTCACCCCGCTCTTGGGTTAGTGTTTGTTGTGTTAATTTCTGACTCGCTAATTGTTGTATCTCAACCTACATTATTTTGATACTGTAATAAAATCTAAAAGATAAAATTGAAACTTAATTTTGTCTTCTAAAAGATTCAAACTTACCATTCGTGGCTCATTGATATAACAGAAGCCATTTTTTCAACTTTGGTGAGAGGTCTAGTGATTTCATTCTCATCCATCTAATTATTTAATAAAAACGAAACAATTCAAAATAAGAATCAATCAAAATATTTATCTAAAGATTCAAACCATTATAAGTTATAAAGACTTTTTAAAACACAAAACTTGCGTGAAGTTTTGTTTTGTTGGCAAATGTCTTAGTATTGTCTTGTGGTTCATCTTCTTACAATTGTGGTTCACGTTGTTCGTTAAAAATGTTTCTACATCGAACAAAAACATTAAAACATAACAATTGATACGACAAGTAAACAAATAAAATGCTTGAAGACTTTAAAAAGTATACCTTTGCGATTTCAATGTTCCATTCCAACATTTAGTGAAATTGATCCATGTGCACCCTCGGATCTCCATTGCTAAACAAGTAAGCCATTCATTCGTCATTTGTCTAGAATGGGATATAGTATTTCTTCTTCAGTGAACAATGGTAATCACGGAGGAAACCACCGATCTTATGAAAACAATAATGCCAGGCGTTCACACAGTTATTGAAGTCAAAACAATCCTACAAATAACATGTAATTATTTGTTAGCAAGTCATTTTAACGTTCAAGTTTCAATTCAAAAATACAATAAATAAGAAACCATAACGTACCATAAGAATATCCCACATGTCGACAAATGATTGACGACTCCGATGTGCCATCTTCACATTCATTGGCCACAACTCAGGTTGTTTGGCCAGCAGTGCCAAAGTGGTGTTCAACTTCTCACCACAAACCCCAACCAGAACAAAATCATCATTCCATTGAACTTGGAACCGATGCCCGGTAGATGGAATAAGATCCACACCTCTAGTTGGCCCTCGTCTTCTCTTTGTTGATGTCTCACCCTCATCAGTTTGTCCTACATAAGAATAATATAATCTTTAGGTAATTTATATGAAATTAAATATTAATGTCAAATTTAAGACATTGTTACCTTCAACGTCGTCGATGATACCTGCTCGAACGTTGCCACGATGCTAACTACCTTCAGCTCTCCTATCCAATTCACCTTGTACCTCTACTGGAATCCCCTCTACTTCATGAGGCCTAGCAACCTCGATGATATGACGATGTGCATCTAGTGACCGAGGCTCATCTATCATCCGTCGAGGCCGAACCAAGGTTTTCAGAACCGAACCGGTCATCGAACCGATAAAGCTTTGGTTCAATGTTGTCGAACCACGGTCGGACCGTTGATGACGTCAGTATTTTTAGACCCGAAGTTGGACCATACCGAATAAATATTAAAGATCAGACCTGTTTGAACCGGTTTCTGTAAATATTAACTAGAGGTTCAAACCATCCATCGGTTTAGCTGAACCGACTGTTGGACCATCGGTTCCCGGTCGAACCGTCCGGTCCAGTTTTTAAAACCTTGGGCCGAACAACACGCCTACGGAGAGGCATACCTGTATAACATATTTTTAAAAATAGATTATTATAACAATGAATTATTCAAATTAAATTATTTCAAAGTAACTTGTAATATATAGATAATACATTGTAAAACCTACCTAATCATCAAAGAAATCTCTAGCTCGATTTTTCAATTCAACGTGCCAATTAAACTCAACTGGATCTTGAACATAAAAGCATTGTTCGACGTGACATACTAAAATGAGTGGATCTTTCTCGTGCTTTGTTTTGGCCATGTTAATGAAAGTAAAACGATTTTTATCAACTCGTATCCCATCCCTTCTAGACTCACCAAACCATGTGCATTTAAACAACACTATCTTCAAGCTCGGGTCGTAGGATAACTCAATCACTTCATCCAATGTACCATAATAGGTAAGGACATCAAATATAGGATTTTTATTTCTACTACTTGAATAACTTGATGTTTCAGTTGACATGGTAATACCAATATGTTGGGTTCTTCTTGTAGCCTCGAGCTTTTTGGTATAAAACTTATATTCATTCACACAATAACCCTCATACGATGTAACCTGAGTCGATGGACCTCTTGCTAGCTAGCCATTTCAAGTCATCAGTAACATCTGGACTCTCTTGAACACGCATATTATTCACGAACTCACAAAACCATGTCTCGAACAAATCACTCTGTATTTTTTCTAGTTGATGAGGATTCAAATTCCTTTCACCTGAAGATAATTCTTCCAAATGGAGATCTAGATACTGTGCCACAATGTATAAATTAAATAGTACGTAATGATGAGCTTTCTCCAACAAAACCCGATCTAAAAAAAGATTCTCCCTGCCCTAAGTGGTTCTCCATCGATGTACTTATCTACAAATGTTAATTTGTTCTCCACCTCATCCAAATAACGAGAGAAAAATGTCAAACATTCCTCTGCCAAGTACCCTTCTACGATAGAGTCTTCAGGTTTACTTTTGTTTCGAACATAATGTTTCAATGTTAGCAAATAACGCTCTATATGATACATCCATCTGTAAAACACCGGTCCACCTAATAAAACTTCTTCAACTAAGTGTATAGGTAGATGCATCATGATCGTGAAAATTCAGGGGGGAAGATATGCTTGAGATGACAAAGAGTAACATCAATTTCCCCTTCAACTTTTCCATTTCTTGTACATCAATTACTTGACTGCAAATGCCCCTGAAAAATGAAGAGAGTGACACAATAACGCCACAAATCTCTTCATCCATCGACCTGTTTACTTTCATAACAAACCTATATATTGTTAACATCAACCAATTTAATAAATAAACTTTTGTATGCTTTTAAAAAAAATAACAAACATGTTATACTTGGTGTTTTAACACCCACATACAAGCGCCATGAAATCCTACCATCTCTGTATTCTTATCTGTTGCTACAACGATAACCAAAACACTTGACTCATGATTTCAACACCCATATACCATAGGGTATTTATAGGAAAATATCTCCAGTTTCACTTCATTTCACCAATATAAAAAATAATGTGTTACCACGAACTTGTATAGATCGGATTTTTTTCCACTGTAGTCACCTTATCTCACATTTTCTAAATAACTCTATAGTCCTTTTATTATACAAGAAGACCATCAATTTTCTAAATTTAAATATGGGATACTTTTATTCTCCAACAAAATTCTCTTTACCACTTTCAAAAACTATAGACAAAAAACCTAAGAAAAGTATCTTCAGTAATTTATTAGAAACATGTGAATAATTACGTGAAGTACATTGTATATTTCAAAACATCTTTTCCTTACTTTTTCTATATTTTTCTTTCTGGAAAAATTTTCAAAATATTCACCAAAAAAATTGAAGAATATGCACCTCAGAAACTTATTTTGCAAAATATGGACATTAAAACGACACCTGAGGTGGCGTTTTCATTAACTAAAAATTGCACTACTTATGTCGTTTTTATACTATATTGAAAATGGCACTGCTGATGCCATTATCAACCATAGGTAAAAACGGCATCCGAGATGTCGTTTTTACCTAGGCTTAAAAACGGCAGTAGTCTCCCCTTCTTTCCCATCGCTGTCCACTCCCTCTCCTCCTCCCTCTCTCTGGTGAGTTTCGAGCCTCCAATGCTAGTTTCACGTTTTGCATTTGTTCTAAGGTATATTTAGTTTTTTTTGTTAATGTTTTACTTGATTAGTTTTGTATTTGTGGGGATTGGATTATTTTGGATTTGTGTGGATTGGTTTGATTTGGATTGGATTGATTGGTGTTTGTTTTGGTTTGAAATTGAGTTGATTGAGTTGATTGAACTCTAAATAATTATATAATGTTTGGAATTGGTTTGATTTGGAATAATGTACTTTATGTTTAGATTCGACTTGGTTTGAAATTGAGTGTATTGGTAATAATGTATTGAAATGTAAATGTAATTTTTTTATAATGTTTAGATTGTTTTGGTTTTAAATTGAGTTGATTGAGAATGTATTGAACTCTAAATAATTATATAATGTTTGGAATTGGTTTGATTTGGAATAATGTACTTTATGTTTAGATTCGACTTGGTTTGAAATTGAGTATATTGGTAATAATGTATTGAAATGTAAATGTAAATATTTTTATAATGTTTAGATTGTTTGGTTTTAAATTGAGTTGACTGAGAATGTAATGAACTCTAAATAATTATATAATGTTTGGAATTGGTTTGATTTGGAATAATGTACTTTATGTTTAGATTCGACTTGGTTTGAAATTGAGTGTATTGATAATAATGTATTGAACTATAAATGTAAATATTTTTATAATGTTTGAAATTTAGTTGATTGAGAAAAATGTATTGAACTGTAAATAATTATAGTGTTATGATTTGTTTATATATTTTATTTACAGACATGTAGTTTGGATTGGTTTATTTACACCCAAAACTAACTTTTGTTTTTGTTTATTTTGTTTCAATAGTTGCAAAAATGTCAAATTCACACGATCTCATGGTCACGTTGATCCTTCAGTCCTAGTACTACAAAAAGATCATAGATCATCTTCGATTCTCAAAAATATAAGTGTTTGGGTTTTCAATTTAAAATTTTGTGTATTGATTTATGAGACCTTAAGTAATTACTTATGTTTTTGATGAGCAATTGACAAATATTAAGTGTGTCCAGCACGGCATTCAGTTCAACGCTCGGAATGTGGAAGATGCAAGAGTGTGGGATTTGTTAGAGATTGCTGGATTTGGTGTCGTGTCTCAATTGCAATGATTGTAATTGGATTGGAATCTGATTTGTGCTATTGTGGAGAGGTGGAGGCCTGAGACACACACATTCTATTTTAGACACGGGGAGATGACCATCACGCTACAAGACGTAGCTTTGCTTAGTGGTCTTCGTGTTGACGGGTTGGCAGTGTGTACAATCTTAGATCATGATTGGCCTGAGGTTTGCATGAATCTGTTGGGTATTGAAGAAGAAGAAGAAGAAGAAGAAGAAGAGACAAATGTAGTGAAAGGTGGATATGTGTCATTGCAGTGGTTGCAGCAAAATTATCAAGTTGTGGCACCAGATGCAACATATGAGGAGGTGATACAGCACATGAGAGCGTACATTTTGTTTCAGTTAGGATCTAGGATAGTGGGTGATAAGAGTGGAAACAAAGTCCACCTTAGATATTTACTGTTGTTGGAGAATCTATTTGAATGTGGAAACTACAGTTGGGGAATTGTATCATTGGTTGTTCTCTACAACTATATAGATCAGTCATGTCTGAAGAAGGGGAAACAAGTAGTTGGTTTCCTGACATTGTTACAGATTTGGTGTTGGGAACATCTTCATGTTGGACAGCCATCTAGAATTCCCGGTGTGCAACTTTTATTGTGTCCTTTAGGTTCACGTTGGCGGACATCACCCACATCGTATTACTCGAGCACTTCTTCGCCCATGTTGTTTCTGATTCTTTTGGTTTTTGGTAGTCCACTTGGTCTTACGACCGAATGCGCTATTAATGCTAAAGGTTCTTCCTCTGGCCAAAACCTCTCGTCTAGTATTGGAAAGAAAATCGGTCCATAAGCTCTCCTATAAGCTTGGGTGGTTAGGTATTCCGAGACGATTCGCGAAGTATGAATGTTCGCTTGATGGTTGCTGCATACGGCCAACACATGTGAGCATGGAATGTGGTGTGCATCTGTGAACCCGCAGGAGCATGTCGGGACTATCTCTATCAAAATGGCTTCATAGCTACGAGATTGGTTGCTTTTGGCACTGAATATGTTGTGACTATGCCTAGTCACACAAAGCTGTGTAGCCAACTGTCGTTGGTTTGTGATTCCATCGTTGATCTTTTTAGGATAGGTCAGTGTCATAGTCTCCCCTTCATCTCTTCTACTGATAAAATATTTATTCAGCCGCAGATAAGTCATCATTCTCTAAAATCCACGTTCGGTTGACCGATCCACAGATCCTTCGGTCGACCGAACCATAACGGATTACCGAACTTTTAACCGATTTATCCTTTTTCAAATTTGGATTTATTTCCAACAAAATTTGAACTTTTGGGGGTTTTAGCAAATTCACAACTTATGCTATATATTATTTTATGCAATAATAAATTATTGCACCCCATAATATATATATGCATCTCATATGAATTTATCACGATTCTAATTATGTTATATACTACATAATTGATTTTACTTGTTCACCACATGTGTCATATTTTCTATAAGAAACCCGACACATCATATGAACCAAAAATCAAGCTTCTTGTTTCCCGGTTTTTGCGGTGTGACCTATGGGAGGATCTAGACTAAGTTGGCAGTGATATTAAGAGCTTAATATCACAAGCTATAAGCGGTATCTAGCTACACATTAAAGCTCACAATTAGTTAGATGTCTTAATTCCACTCGAACCAAAACCCGATCCATTTTGTGATGGAGTGCACCACTTGTGTCCATCCCTTGCCTCGTGATATTAGGAACACACACAAATTAGTATTGTGTCATCTTTGTATTAATATTCATTTCTTGATCTCTTTAAGCTAGTTATAAATATGTGACTTAACTCAAATCACATTGTGCACATTATAACTTTGCGTTATCAAGGGCCCACTAATATCATCACTCAATTAAGAGGGGCAATGATAATCTTTTGACTAACTATCTTCTCCAATGAAAGTCATACTCAACCAACTAATGCCTTTACACTACACTTATCGATAGCTTATGACAATAGTCTAATTAAGCAATTCTTAAGTGATCGGATATAAGTCTCATATCGAAGAACCAAAGACACAGTAAAACATTAATGACACAGAAAACACAATCCTATAATGTTTTACTTATTAGGTCTATTCAGTATACAAAAGTAATATTTTCCTTTTTTGTGTACCCGTGTTGTCACTCACTTGTAGAGCTACAGTGATCTATGACCAACACGACAATCTTAACTCGGTAATTGATGTCCCATGTTAATTACTATGATTGCGAATATCTTTTGTTTTATGTAAACAAATATCTTTTAGAGCTCTACGGTTAAGGACCAAGAGCCTCTTCCTTAACACTTCTAAAAGACGAATAACATAAACAAGGAACAAAATGATTTCTCATTCAATTCATAATAATTGACATTTAAAAGTAAAACTTTTATAACACATTACCTTCAATCTCCCACTTGTTATTAAAGTTTTCTTTCACATACATAATGCATAAAACAATAATAACTAGGGTAAACCCCATTACATATCAATCATCAAGCCAATCTACATGGTTCCTCAATCCCATGGACTTGAAATGCATTTCGCCCTTGGCTTGGGATAAGGGTTTTGTGAAAGGACCAGTTGTGTTGTTGTTGGTGTCCACCCATAAAAGATTTATTTTGCCTTTGTCGATGAGGTCACGCGTCACGAAGTACTTACGATCCATGTACTTCACTTTGTGGTGTCATTTGGGATCCTTGATTTGCAAGATAGATGCACTATTATCGCAAAATAGCTCTATTGGTCCCTTGCTCGAGGGAACTACTCCAAGCTCTTCAAGGAACTTGTTAATCCACACTCCTTCCATGCTCGCTTCAGCGACAACCATTACTTCGGAAGCAGTGGTTGAGTCGGCCGTAGTGCTTTGCTTCCAACTACGCCAACTCACAGCTCCACCATTCAGAAGGAAGACGTATCCTGATTGCGACCTTCTATCGTCTGGATCACTCATGAAACTCGCATCCGAGTAACCCTCGGCTATCAATTCCCTTTGTCCTCCATAAACAAGAATCTTATCCTTAGTCCGGTTAAGGTACTTTAGGATATTCTTGACCGCAGTCCAATGCTCAGGACCTGCGTTGGATTGGTGACGACTTGTCACGCTTAGAGCATACGAGACATCGGGTCTTGTGCAAGTCATCGCGTACATGATCGACCCAATTGCCGAAGCATAAGGGACATCCTTCATGTACACTAAGTCCTTACGTGATTGCGCACGTTGCGACTTCTTGAGTTGCACACCCATACTCATTGGCACTCTGCCCTTTTTGGAGTTGTTCATCTTGAACATTTCCAAGACCTTGTCAATGTATGTACGTTGACTTAGGCCAATGAGTCTACGGGATCTATCTCGGTATATCTTGATTCCCAAGATGTATTGAGCCTCACCCATATCTTTCATTGAAAATGCAGATTTCAATGAACTTCTCGTTTGCTCAAGCAAAGGAATATGATTGCCCATAAGCAATATGTCGTCGACATATAAGATTAGGAATACTACATGTCTCCCTCTAACCTTCTTGTATATACAAGGTTCTTCCTTACTTTGAATTAAGTGAATCTTCTTCACTTCCTCGTCAAAGCGTTTGTTCCAACTCCTTGATGCTTGCTTCAATCCATAGATGGATCTTTGAAGCCTGCATACTTTCTCGCTATTCTTTGGATCTTCAAAACCTCGAGGTTGTACCATGTACACATCCTCTTCCAAGTTCCCATTAAGGAACGCCATTTTGACATCCATTTGCCATATTTCATAATCATGAAATGCGGCAATAGCGAGCATGATCCGAATAGACTTGAACATGGCAACCGGTGAAAAAGTTTCATCATAGTCAATTCCTTGAACTTGAGTGAAACCCTTCGCTACAAGCCTCGCTTTGTAGGTTGTCAAGTTCCCATCCATGTCCATCTTCCTCTTGAAAACTCATTTATTTTGAATGGCCTTTTTCCCTTGAGGAAGGTCAACCAAGTTCCACACTTGATTATCATACATGGATTCTATTTCAGATTTCATGGCCGTAAGCCATAGTTTGGAGTCTTCCCTTTCCATTGCTTCTTGGACGGTCAAGGGATCATTGGTATCAAGTACCATGATTTCATGAAGTCCCAGATACAAGTCGGGTTTCTTCCTTTCCCTCGTTGACCTTCTTAGTTCTTTTGGTTTTTCTCGTATCTCTCGAACTTCTTCCATAATTTCTTGAGGAGTGGGTTCACGTTCAACTATTGAACGTACACTAGGTGGGGATGATTGAGATTCTCTCACAATTTCTTGTGAGGGTCTCTCACTTACGCTCCCACTAACCAAAGGAATTTCGGTTGGGCCTTCATGATCTTGAATGTCATCATTCATATCATGATTTTCTAGAGTATCTTGAGTTTCCTCAAGCACAACCCTACTCCCACTACTTCTTACTCTTTCCAGAAATTCCTTTTCCAGAAATATGGCATCCCTCTCTACAATCACTCGATTGGAGATCATATGCCAAAAGTAGTATCCTCTTGTCTCACGAGAATAACCAATAAAGAAGCACTTATCCGCTTTTGGTTGAAGTTTGGTCGACATCAATTTCTTGACGTAAGCCTCACAACCCCAAATCTTGAGAAAATTGAGCTTAGGTGTTTTACCACTCCATAGCTCATAAGCAGTTTTCTCCACGGATTTGGATGGAACATTATTTAGTGTGTAAGCCGCATTTTGTAGTGCATAACTCCAAAAGTAAAGAGGTAATTCCGCATGACTCATCATTGACCGAACCATGTTGAACAATGTCATATTCCTCCTTTCGGATACCCCATTCCACTGAGGTGTACCAGGAGGGGGGAGTACAGGTACAATACCGAACTCCTTTAAGTATGAGTCAAATTCAGCACTTAAGTACTCACCTCCACGATCCGTTCGTAGAGACTTGATTTTCTTGTCGAGTTGGTTCTCTACTTCATTCTTGAATTCTTTGAACTTGTCAAAAGATTCACTTTTGTTTCTCATTAGATAAACATAGCCATAACGACTATAATCATCCGTGAACGTAATGAAGTACCTGAAACCATCTCGTGCACTAGTACTCATTGGACCACATACATCGGAATGTATCAAATCCAACAAGCCACTTGCCCTTGGGCCTTTCTTCTTGAAAGGCTTTTTGGTCATTTTTCCCATTAGACATGGTTGGCACGTCTCCAATGATTTAAAATCAAGTAGACCAAGAAGGTTAGCTTCTTGCAATTTCTTGATGCGTTTTTCATTTATGTGACCAAGACGATAGTGCCACAAGAGAGTATCATTCTCGTGAGTGGTCTTAAGTCTTTTGTTATTGATATTAAAGATTTGTTTATTATTCAATTCAAGCAAATAGAGAGCATTCCTTATGAATGCATTTGCATAGAAAACACCATTCTTCGATATAGACAAACAAGAATTTGAAACATTTATATTAAAATCATCCATATCTAGACATGATACAGAAATAATGTTCTTGCTAATCGAAGGCACATAATAAACATTCTTTAGACATAAATTTAAACCACTACATAATTGAAGCACCACAGAACCTTGTGCAACCGCAGAAACGTTCGCACCATTTCCGACCTTCAATTCTACCTCGTTCCTCACGAGTTCCTTCCTATCCACGAGTAGTTGCACATTAGAAACTATGTGAGCACAAGATCTGGTATCAATTACCCAATCCTGGACAGAGGTGGCTAAATTTATTTCAATAACAAATATACCTTTGGCCTTTTTGGGGCGTCGACGTTCAATCTCTTCGTTGTCAAGATCTTCCTTGTACTTGGGGCAATTTGGCCGGATGTGTCCCTTTTCACCGCAGTGAAAACACTCCGTATTGGGAGTTGGAGATTTCTGAGATTTCCCCTCTCGAGGCACTCTTATGAGCACCTCAGTACCCTTACTCTTGATTGAACCACTTTTGGTAGATTTGCCATTTCCTTTACCAATCTTTTGGCTCCTCCCATGGACGACAAGGACTTGCTTGTCCCTACCCTTGACCATGTCAACTTCAGCAGTTTTGAGAGCGTTGTGCAGCTCCTCAAGACTCACCCATTTTTCACGCACGTGGTAGTGCATCACAAAGTCATTAAAGGACGGGTCTAGAGAGCCAAGAATCATATCTTCAGCAATGTCCTCGGGCATTGGTGAAGAGAGCTTTGCCAACTTCTCAAGGTATCCTTGCATCGTGAGAAAATGCATAGATACCGATGTTCCCTCCGCCATATGGCACCTTGTGAGTGCGATGGTGGTCTTATAGCGCTCCTTTCGGGAACTATCCATGAACATCTTAGATAAAGCCTCCATGGTCTTCTTGGGTTTCGAATCCAAGTATTTCGCTTGAAGCGAGTCACCCATGGATTCTAGCATAAGACCGTGAACTTGGTTCTCTTGGTCTTCCCACTTGGCTTTAGCCTCTTTCTCTTCATCGGTTAATCTCTCATTCCATTTTGGGATTGGACCTTCCAAAATGTGAGATAGTTTCTCAAACTTTAACACGATGTTGAGTTTGAGTTGCCAACTAATGAAGTTTGAGCCATCATTTGCTAAAGGGTGTTTTTCTATCATGGATCGTACGATAGGTTGGATGTTCGACATTTTTCTACAAAATAAATCATACAGGATTTTAATGCCAATTTTATGTTTTAAAACACATACATATATATCGATTATAAATGTAAATACTGCAAATAAATTTTTTTTCCATAGATGCAGTAATCCAAGATCCTATCAATTGTAATATAGACTAGCTAAGGGCTATCGAATACATCACAATATCAAGGTAAGAAAAACCCTTTCTAATCACAACCTTTTTGAATTTTAGCAACATTAGCATCTTCAAACTCTTGTGATTCTTGTCGTTTTAATTATGAGGGAATGCGACTTATCCTCATAAGAAAAACGTTTTCCCAAAACCGAGCGAGGGCTCTAGGTAATGTTAAGAAAACTTATTTTTATTTGGTATGAGATACGTTTATCCATTGTATTCACAACTAAACATACTTGGGGTTCACTAGGGTGAAACGCACCTCATATATTTAATCGTGGCACAACAATAGACAACCATTATATCTCCCACTATTCCCAAAGATGGAGGGAGCTATCTCCCGCTAAGGGCGAGCAGAGTATCACTCGATCAATGGCTGCTAGTGGATGAAATAAGAAGGAAAATTACTCTTATTTTTTGTTGGACAATTTCATATATTAACATGTGATTCAGAATTTTAGGTTATCATGCATATTATCATCCATACACATCCTAACATTCATCACATGCATAGCAAGATAAAAACAGAAATTAAACCATTCACATCGTGTGAGTTTATATGTTCCCTTCGATCCTTGATCCTCGATCCCTGATCTTTGATCCTCGATCGATGTGCTACAGTGGCGACTTCCTCTTGCACCGGAGATGTAGATTTTACAGAAAATAAATATGCTCCTCACATTCGATAAAAAACTGACTAGTGCAAGTCCTATGTAAAAACCTCTCATATGCAAATGCAATTATCTAAAAGACGGAAAGAGTGAAATTTTGGCTTTTACATACAAATAAGCCCCTATATAATAATGATTACATACATTCATAGTTGATGATTTGGAACATATAAACTCACAATTCCTGCAAAAACAACTCGAGCATCCATGCACGCAATATTGCTATAAACTATACAATCTAGTTTATCAATCATCTAGAATCCCAAACAATTCTTTGAAAAACATTTTGAAATCCATTAAAAACGTTTTTCATCCATCCATAGTTCAAAAATAATTTTGAACCGCTGTCCATCCAATTTCCAACGGAAAGATGAACCGTTGTCTATCAAAATTTTGAACCGCTGTCTATCAAAATGGCTTCATAGCTACGAGATTGGTTGCTTTTGGCACTGAATATATTGTGACTATGCCTAGTCACACAAAGCTGTGTAGCCAACTGCCGTTGGTTTGTGATTCCATCGTTGTTCTTTTTAGGATAGGTCAGTGTCATAGTCTCCCCTTCATCTCTTCTACTGATAAAATATTTATTCAGTCGCAGATAAGTCCTCATGATGAGTGGACAAAGTGGTAGGCCACATACATACTTTAGCACATTGTTAAAGCTTTCTGACAAGTTTGTGGTGATTATACCAAACTGTAGGATTTCATGTTTAATTATACATATATATTTTCGAAATTTTTATGTATAATAAGGATTAATTACAATTTTCTACGATTTATTTCATGCATGTATCGGTTTGTTTTAATAACTAGTTTCAAAAACTTATTAAAACAAACACAAGGGACTCCGAAATTCATACCTAGAAGTTCTCTAAAACTTCTTGATGTTCCAGAGACGTTGAGGAAGACGATCGTCGCTTATCGTTGCGCCGGATGCCTCCGAGTGTTCACCGAAACCCTAAACAAGGTTGGAGAGAAATGAGCTAGTCAATCAATCTCCAAACTAGCTAAGAATCTAGCTACAAACCCCTTCCTTAATCTCTGAGATTTCTCCTTCCAAAGACCTAGAAAACTAAGAGAATTTTCGTGGATTTTTGTGGTGAATTTAGGAGAGAAAATATTTTGCAAACTTCTAACATAATTAAGGAGAATAATGACCTATTTATAGGCTCCAATCTTATTCTCAATCATGGCTATTCTTAAGCCATGTTTTCTTGACATTTTCTCTCACAAACTAATTCCAAAATGCATTATATGCATCCACAAAACTTTGACCAAGTTTGGAGCTAATCCAACCATTGATCAAATTAATCTCTTAATTATCAAAGGAAGAAAATCGATCGCAGTTCGGTTTACCGAGTCAAACTCGGTTAACCGAATATGTCACGATTGTTTTACCGAGTATTGGACGGATGACCGATTCTTAAGGAGAAAAATTCTCCTTAACCGATCGGACGAATTCTCGTCTAAGACCGAGTGTCATTCGGTTAACCGAAAATATCGGAACTGGACATTGTTCGGTCGACCGTTTCTGGTTCGGTACACCGTACCAGAGTTCCAGGCACTTTGGTCAAGTTCGGTCAATCAACTATGACTATCCGTTCCACGTTCGGTTGACCGATCCACAGATCCTTCGGTCGACTGAACCATAACGGATTACCGAACTTTTACCCGATTTAGCCTTTTTCAAATTTTGGTTTTATTTCCAACAAAATTTGAACTTTTGGGGGTTTTAGCAAATTCACAACTTATGCAATATATTATCCTATGCAATAATAAATTATTGCACCCCATAATATATATGCATCTCATATGAATTTATCACGATTCTAATTATGTTATATACTACATAAATGATTTTATTTGTTCACCACATGTGTCATATTTTCTATAACAAACCCGACAAATCATATGAACCAAAAATCAAACTTCTTGTTTCCCGGTTTTTGCGGTGTGACCTATGGGAGGATCTAGACTAAGTTGGCAGTGATATTAAGAGCTTAATATCACAAGCTATAAGCGGTATCTAGCTACACATTATAGCTCCCAATTAGTTAGATGTCTTAATTCCACTCGAACCAAAACCCGATCCATTTTGTGATGGAGTGCACCACTTGTGTCCGTCCCTTGCCTCATGATATTAAGAACACACACAAATTAGTATTGTGTCATCTTTGTATTAATATTCATTTCTTGATCTCTTTAAGCTAGTTGTAAATATGTGACTTAACTCAAATCACATTGTGCACATTATAACTTTGCGTTATCAAGGGCCCACTAATATCATCACTCAATTAAGAGGGGCAATGATAATCTTTTGACTAACTATCTTCTCCAACGAAAGTCATACTCAACCAACTAATGTCTTTACACTACACTTATCGATAGCTTAAGACAGTAGTCTAATTAAGCAGTTCTTAAGTGATCGGATATAAGTCTCATATCGAAGAACCAAAGACACAGTAAAACATTAATGACACAGAAAACACAATCCTATAATGTTTTACTTATTAGGTCAATTCAGTATACAAAAGGAATATTTCCTCTTTTGCGTACCCGTGTTGTCACTCACTTGTAGAGCTACAGTGATCTATGACCAACACGACAATCTTAACTCGGTAATTGATGTCCCATGTTAATTACCATGATTGCGAATATCTTTTGTTTTATGTAAACCAATATCTTTTAGAGCTCTACGGTTAAGGACCAAGAGCATCTTCCTTAACACTTCTAAAAAACGAATAACATAAACAAGGAACAAAATGATTTCTCATTCAATTCATAATAATTGACATTTAAAGGTAAAACTTTTAGAACACATTCCCTTCACAAATGGCGCCCGTAATCATGACTTAGTGCCCAATACGAAACGTCATCTTGTTCCTTAATCCAGTTGAACCCATTGGGGTGATTAACCTCAATATTCTTCATATGCTCTTCAAATGTTTTTTTATCAGGAGCGACACCGGCAATCCAAAACCTGTGAACTTGACCCCGCTCTGGGGGGAACTTGACAATATTTGTAAGACTTGGAAATCGATCACTAAGAATATACAATCCATCTCATCAGTATACTCTACTTGACAAAATACTTAAGAACCACTGCCATGAACTTCCAGATTCTTTTTCAACAACAGCAAATGCCAAAGGAAACAAACCAGAGTTCGCATCCGTACCCATAGCAATCAAAAGAATCTCCTCAAACATGTCAAACAAATGAGTCACATCAATGCTCAACACAGATCTACAGTACTTGAAACCTTCAATTGAGGCCGCAAATGACCAGAAAATTCTTTGAAACTGCTCAATGTTATGATTTATCCTCAGACTCTGAATCTCGAACAAAATGTTGGGGTTGGTGGTGCAAATATTAGACATAAAGCGTCTTAAATTACAATAACAACTCTCATCAACTCCGTATACTTGTTCCAATTCTTTCTTGCGGGTGTACGAAGCTTTATCATACTTGGATGTCTATGAAGTAATGAGTCTTCACTAAAGCTTGAATTTTTGCAAGAGTGATAGTTATGTTTGTTCGAATGGTGGCAAGAATCATGTTAGAAATTAAACCGGCATCACATTGCATGTGGTCATGCAAAAGGTCATCGTTACTAAAGGTGTGTTAGACTTGTACTTATTCACTTGAAAACATTGTTTGCTATGACTGTAAGATGCATGTATCCTTCATTAACACTCTTTCTTCAAACAACCAGTTGTAAATCTTTTTGGCCCAGACGTTAACACTTTGAATTAGATACTTTTTCGCAAATGTCATTCATTCAACTCATGCAACAAATCTTTTTTGGTGGAGAAAGTTCTATTCAACCAATAACTTCGTCCGTCTTCTAAGTTATCGTATTTAGTGTATGCAGCAATACGTCCATTGACATTTCCAAAGACTGAATCTTCAACCCAGTTCTCGTCGGCTCTATGTCTGACAAGTGCCTCAAATCTGGTAGTACTGGCAATGGTGACAATTCATTACTAACAATGACTTCATGTACGTTTCTAGCAGGTTCTCGATTCACTACGTCTTCCATATGATGAAACATGTTCTGTAACTCCGGAAGTGGGGTTAATCTACATCAACAATGTCTATCTCCTCACCATCCATCTGACCATCTGTCTCATCACTCTCTGCATCTTCAACTCGTCTTCCTTGAGAATGTAACTGAACTACATCTGCTTCATAATTACTAACATTCATTGGTACTACCAACGATGGATCTACTTCATATTGGCTATATGTCCGTGTCATTGGTTGATAATCCTCAGTCAACTGACATTATACACAATAGTATAGTGTTTGGGTTGTTTCTTAACAAACAATAGAACCGTATTCACGAAGTTAAATAAAGATATCATAGTAGTCGTGCTCTGATCATCAAAAACTTCAGCATATGCATACTTTTCATACAGTGGTCATTTGCAGGTTAACTTCAGATCAAACTCCCCTTCTCGGAAACCACAAACTCGACAAATTGTTTCACAAAGATCATCATATCGCATTCCAGTATTAGCATTAAGCATCCGTCTGTAACCACTTTCATATTCTGGTACCCTATCTACGAATGTAACAATGTCATCGAAAAAACCATAATCAATCCGGTACCGGAGCTCATTACTTTGAGTGTACAAAATCTACATTTCATACATGTAAATAACAATACATTAACTATACATGCATTATATTTCATATCAAAATCAAAAAAAACAAAAAACAAAATGAAAACCCAACCTGAACAGTACTTTTCGCCGGAGAGAGTGAGTAATGGGGAGTGAGAAATAATTTGGGTGTGGGAGAAGGAAGATGAGAGTTGGTCAGGCCCATTTTAGCCATAGGCAAAAATGTCATCTGTAGTGTCGTTTTAAGTTAATGAAAATGGTACATCAAGTGTTGTTTTTAATGTGCATATTTTGTCAAATAAGTTTCTGCGGTGCATATTCTTCAACAAAAAAAATTGGGTGAATATTTTGAAAAAAAAAATTCTTTTATCATACATCATCTGAATTTAAATCTTAAGATTATAGTTTTTTTTAAATTGAAAGATTACTCCGTTCAAGGTGCAAATGACGTGCCTCTTACTAGTTAGTAATGTATCAGAAACGAAGAAACCTTAACTGGAACACAAACACATATCTCTTATTGTAAATTCAGAGAACACAAAACGTACTACACGAATTCAACTACAACTGAAAACTTCTTAGACCACAGAACATAATATAACAACCACGTAGCCAACCAACCATCCATACAACTATTTAACTAGGACATTTCCAATCCGAAGGCAGGTACTTGCCACAGTCGGACAGCACTTGCAGAGCAACAGGAAGTAGAATATCGATGTTCAACAACCTCGCCCTTATGTTGGTGCACAGACAAAGCGCGGCATCCAAATCGGCGATGCCCTGCAAGAGGGGGCAGCATGCAGCGATGGCTCTAGACCTATTACCAATCACAACATGCACCAGCCCGCCTAACAAGTCCACGCAGGCGTTGAGCTTCAGCGTGTTGATTGGGCACCTTCCTGTGGCCGGGGGGTACGTCGGTGGTTGCACTGGTGGGGGGTATGTTGGTGGTTTCACGGGTGGCAGGATGACAGGTGGTGGAATGTAGGGCGGTACGATGACCGGTGGGGGGATAACAGGCGGTACGATGACTGGTGGGGGGATAACTGGCGGCGTTATGGGCGGGGGGACGTAAGGAGGATGGATTACATATGGCGGAGGATGAACATAGGGTGGTGGATGTACTGGTGTAACTGGTGGCCGGACATAGGGAGGAGGATATACTGGTGTCACCGGTGGCCGGACATAGGGAGGAGGATATACTGGTGTGACCGGTGGCCGGACATAGGGAGGAGGATGAACCGGCGGCCGAACATAAGGTGGAGGATGAACCGGTGTTTTCGGTGGTCGGACATAGGGAGGAGGGTGAACCGGTGTTTTTGGTGGTCGGACATAGGGAGGAGGGTGAACCGGTGTTTTCGGTGGTCGGACATAGGGTGGAGGATGAACCGGTGGGCGAACATAAGGAGGAGGTCGTGTCGGAGGCCTTTGGTGTTTGGGAGGGTGTTTCGGATGGCGTTTCGGAGGAGGATCCTGGCAATTACATGCCTTAATGCAGGGAACGAGGAATCCAAGGAGAAACAAAAGAGTGATAAAAAGGAACTTAGCCATAGATGTCGGCTAAGGTAATTTAAGTCTTAGTGGATGAAGAAGTGTGGTTACTGTTATAATGCTTATATAGAAGGGAAGGGGTTGGTTGATTAGGAGTTTGCATGGTTGTGAATAACACTTGTGGGTAGGAGAGGTGCCATTTTTGTTCGTTCGATGGAGATTTAACAAGTGTAGCTTGAGGTTTTTGTTGGTTAGGGAGGTGAAGTTGCCCGTGACTCCAACTCAGGAAGAAACCTAAATTCTGTTTTGGAGGGTTCGTTGGTTGCTTACACTTCGGAGAAGAGAAACAACCCTTGCTGTCTCCCATCCAAACCACTCCTCAAAACCTATATGTACATGTTAAAAGATGTTCTAAATTCCAAATATAAAGTCAGGTACATTTTGATTAGTTTGAACCAGAAGGGACGCCTAGGGGTTGTTTAGAAATTCATCACCATTGGAAGCGGTAGGGTAATTCTTCAAGAAAAAACATGAAATCATAAATCCATAATTTAATGGACTTCAATTTTTCAAATTTAATAAGTAAAACCAACCTCCAAGGTGCACTTTTTCTTCACAGGGAAGACTTGAACAATTGGATAGTCGCATTCAGACTTAGTTGTTGAAACATAACATTCTCCCTCCAATATCCTACTACAAATAGAACAAAGATAATAATGCAATGCATATTAATTAAAAACAACCACAACAATAAAAGTGCAACTATATATTGTTCTTGGAAATCTGGTAAAGGAAACTTATAAAAAATCTGAGAAATTCCATCTAAAACTTTTTTCGGAAACTCTAACGCAACCGAAAGGATAGAAATAAAGTTCTACATTTTTTTCGGAATTTCAAACAATAAAAGGGAAAAATAAGAGATCAATATGAAAAACCTTTTAAAAATTTCCTAAGGTAACAGAAAGGGGAAAAGTAAAGTTCTAAAAATGTTCCAAAAAAATCTATTCATCGCAAAAGTAAGAGATCAATCTAACCTTTTTTCAAAAACTATAACGGAGGATCGAGGTTTTGGATTTGCCAGAGTGGGTGTGGTAGAGGCACTCTAAAGGAGGCAAATACGGCATTTGGCAGTGGTGGTGACGCATGGTTGGCGCCGCTTGAGGAGGCGGTTGCTGATGAGGTTGGTTTAGGGTTTGGGAAATGGAAGGAACCCGATGGAGGATGGTTTGGAAATGAATGAGTGGGATTAGAAACTAGGAGATCTAATGGTTCACGTGTGACCGAGTGACGAGGAAAAGGATGAGGGAAATCTAGCAGTTCAGATTCTTTTAACTTGAAGCCGATGGTGTTGATTTGATAAAAAGACCAGGAAAACCTAAATTTACGCGGAATCCATTATATATTACTATAGATTCCTAGACGGTAAATAATAGCATTACTTGTGTAATGTTTTCAACAAAGATTTTTATTATACTTTTCGACATTTGGAAACCGAAATAGTATTTTTGTTGCCTTACAACTTGGAATGAAAATCATGATGATTGATAACGAACCAAATTAACTTAAAACTATCATGTGTTGAAAAAAAAGTTCGTGAAAGGAAACGATATGGAGTCAAACCATTTCTATTGTAGTATTGAGTCAAGCTAGAGGACCTTAAAAAAATCAGGCTAGATTTCAAATATGTCTTTTTTTGCATTTTCGAAGATTTTCCTTGAACCGTTGAGAAATTGAAATTGTTAAGGCTTTAGAGCCCATATCCCAAGCCTAGTCCAGATGCCCATGATTAAACACAAGCCCATGAAACAATAGTGCGAGTATAGGCGCAAGTGCACCCAAGATGAGCTACTCGAACAAGAGAACATACTTGGATCGAGTCCACTTGATGCACCCAATGCCGACTCCACGAGTTTATAAAATTGGGTTCGATTCTGAGGCAACATGCAACGAGTCTGGTCTGCAGAGGATAGTAAGTGGGTATGGATTTATTTGGTTATGTTGAATCCATGCCTTGTAATATTTGCTAGCTAAATATGTAACAACACCCAACTAGCTCGATCGGATTCGGGTAATCAATATTCAAATACAACATGTATAAATAGCAAACTAAAAACCCTAATATCAACAACAAGAACCTTTTATCTCCTTCCACCACAACTCTTCTTCTTCCTCCCAAAACCCTAATCCTAGATCTTGTTCCTTGTGACCTCTTGTCTCACACTAGTGCAGAATAGTGAATACTCGTCACCCAATAAACATCGGTCGTATTAATAGCCAACATCTATAGGTATAGACGTCGGCTACTAATACAGCCGACGTCTATTGGGTCCTCTAGGTTGTTAGAATAACCATTGAAACCGACGTCTATACCCCGATGTTTATTCTCCATGCCTAAAGACGTCGGCGTATAGACGTCGGCTATATGGTATAGACATCGGCGTATAGACGTCGGTTATATGGTATAGCCGACGTCTATTCTGTCGTTGGGGTATACACGTTGGGTGTGTGATATATCCAATAACTATTGGTCTTACAAGAACCGTTTCAGTTTTTTATATTTTATCCTGACAAAACTCACCCTGACCGAATCCTAGCCCCCTCCACCGTGACAGCTACCGTCACCACAGCCTCCGTTCTATTTTCTACTTGTTTGGTATATGCCTTGTTAGATTTACATGCTTCACCTTGTTCGACCAAAACAGTTTAGGATTTTTTTCCTTACATTTTGTTTTTTCAGTACACATTTTGCTTGGATTGCACAAACATTGTTTCAGTATATATGGTTGTTGACTGCACGATCTTTGTGAGGTTTCTTTGTGGATGTTTTTTTTTGGAGTGATTTTGGAATGTGGATGTTTTGGGGTTTTGGAGTGATTTTGGAAATTTTGAATTTTCTCCACTCACGTCCCATTTCAAGATGTAATGCCTATTAAAATGAAACTTATCAGTGTGTGTCCGGGTTAGGTTTCTTTGCATGGCATTAGAGCTTTTCCTAGTGTAATATACTCTTTAGAATCACCAAAAATGTCATCGTTGAGCCAGTCTGGTCCCAAAACCTACCCCTATCCCACCTCATCAGTGTCCCAAACGTTGTCTCTATGAATCTCACCACAATGAACTACCTCTTATGGGACATGCAGATCTTGGGGCTCATCGAGTCTCAAGGCATGGTTGGCTTCAACGACGGGATTATTAACGTCCCGAAGAAGGAGATCTTGGAGGCGGAAAAAGAGGGAGGGTCAAGGCTGGTCGCAAATCCGTAATACGACCTCTAAAAATGATATGATCGTCTTCTCAAGGCATGGATCGTAAACACTCTTGAGTGAGGAAGTGCTTAGTGTACTCGTCCGACTCGAATCTGCTCGAGAGGTCTGGGAGGCGCTCAAGCATGAACTTGCTCAAGACTGTGAGGAAAGAGAGTTTTACGTACCACATGCAGCAACTCAAGATGTTGAGGATAAAGAACTTCCAAGATTTCAACAAGTATCTTAGGCACTTCAAGAAACTCTGTGAAAAGCTGGCGATGATTGGGCGACCAGTGAGGGATCAAACCAAAGTCTTCTCGATGCTGAACAGACTTGGCCTAGAGTACAAGTTGTTCACCACAACCTACATAAAACCCATGTTGACCTCGTACCCAACAGTGGTGCCTCTTCTCCAAAATTATGAGATACGCATGCAAATCCATTGCCCAGATGGAAACGTTCAGGTGGCCTTTTATGGCCAAAACCAGAGAAGACGGGAAAAGATGAAAGCCAAAATAAGAGAGATGGAAGCTTCACCTCAAAAGGTCGGGGTTTCAACCCAGACAACCAAGGTCAGTCACCCTCTGATCCAAAAGATCTTGCACCTCCCTCCGACTCCCGTGCTCTTGGAAAGCCTGATGGATTGCATCCCAATCCAAGGTGCCAGCTAGTGATATGCCAGATTTGTCACAAATTAGGTCATGATGCACTCAAATGTTGGCATATGTTTAATCAAACCTATGTGTCCTGAGAGCTTCCTCAGGCACTTGCTGCGATGACTATGACTGAAGCTGACTCTAAGTGGTTCCCTGACTCTGGCGCCACTACACATATGACAGGTAATCCAAGTTTGTTATCCTCTCTTACTCCTTATCATGGTCATGATGAAGTCATGGTAAGCGATGGCACACTTTTACCAATCACACACATTGGGGTTATTGAGATAAAATATGATAAAGGTAGTTTCACTCTTAATGATGTACTTTTAGCACCTAAACTCAAGGAAAATTTACTATATGTCAAAAAGTTCACACGAGATTTTCCTTATAATATCAAATTATTTGACACTACTTTCAACATCAAAAAATAGAAATGATGGATCCATTGTCATCACTGGTTTATTAAGTGAATCATATGCACTACCTAGTTATGGACATAAAACATTTTTTCTAACAGGCAAAGAAATGTGTATCTGAATACTTGGCATTGTAGGTTTGGACATCCCAACTCTAAAGTCCTCAAACATCCCACAAACTAGGGATGCATCTCTATTTCTTCAAACAAATATTCTTTAGACACATCTATATGTAGTAGTTGTAACATAGGTAAATCTACTAAACTATCATTTGTTGATTCTTGTAGTGTTACTCATAATCCCTTTGATAAAATACATTATGACTTGTGGGGAGCTTACCCTGTAACCAATAGAAATAATTTTAGATATTATGTATGTGTTTAATCTTTTTAAATACCGCAAGTGCACGACCACATTGAAGCGGTGGCAAGTACTGGTCGATCCTCAGGGAGGTGAGTAGCCTATGGTTTTTCAGAAATCAAGTGGCAACAAAAAGGGAGAAGAGTTTGTCTATGCTAAGCTACACTACAAGTAAAGCAACTAACAATTACTTCGAATCAAAACTAAAAATTTTTGAAAAGTAAATCAAAAATCGTATCATTTCCTCATTATAATAAAACATTTTAATCATCCATGATGTGTTTTTACCTGAAACAATGGATAAGTTACCATGTGAGATTTTTGTAATAACCCACTGAAAAGGGTGCGAGAGGTTAGAGAAAAAATCTTGGAAGAGAGAGTAGAAGAAAGTGACTAAAAAGATACTTAAAAAGTTGGAGAGAGAGAAAGAAATTGTGAAGGTGTCAAAGGAGACAGAAAATTTGATGGATAAAAGAGCAAAAAGTGTTAGAAGATAGAAAAAATTGTCTCGTGACGTGGGTATTTTCATATCAAGTTCTGAATATTTTCGTCTCTTAATGCAAGTCTTTTCTTGTTATAGTTCAAGTATTTTTGTATATATAAATTACCTAAGAACCAAAAGTCATTTTATTTTCCTATTATATTAAAATATTTACACATCCATGATATATTGTTTAACCAAAGCAATGGACAAATTAACATGCGAGTTTGCGTAATTATCAACTAAAAATGTGTGAGATGAGAGAGAGAAAAGGTGTTCCTAAAATAAAAAAGAAATGTCACTGAGAAGAGACTAAAAAGTTGGAGATAGAGAGAGGAGGAAATTGTGAAGATAGATAAGAAAAAGGTTTCAAAAGAGGGAGGAAAAAAATAGATAGAGTAAAAAAAGTACAAAACCTTATAATATCATATTCATATTTTACACAATACCAACCATAGTTTACGTAATACCAAATTCTTCCACCCAAACAAAAATTGACATTTTGCATGAGAGGTCCGCGCGATGTGTGGGAATGCGAGTGGACATCCTAACATTTTATTTCGTAACAAGTCTGTCATAGATTATGTAACCGCCACTACTACAGAAAAAGGAATATACGTCGGATGTAAGGGGCTATACACGTCGGATATAAGCACACCCCTATCCGACGTCTAGGTGTGTGTCGTCTATACATAGACGTCGGCCATAGTATAGCCGACGTCTATACCTAACGTATATATGTCGGCTATAATTAGACGCCGACGTGTATTCTTTAATGTATAGACGTCGGTTAACAAGAATACGATGCCTATACTTTAGGGATAGACGTCGGTTAGATAACATATGTCGCCTATACTTTAGGGATAGACGTCGGTTAGATAACATACGACGCCGATACGTTAGGGATAGACGTCGGATTCAATAGAAAGCCAACGTCTATTCCTTTCTTCAGAGAAATAGACGTCGGCTTATAGATACAGCCGACGTCTATTCCCAAACCTGGAACAAAAAAAATAAATAGCATCCGACGATATTGTTTTTAGTCATCGTCGTCGTGTACATACAACTGCACCAAATTCGTTCACCTATATTTGTTCACAAATACTCTTATTTCATCCACATTATCCATATACATCCACAAGCATACATGCACAAACACAAACACAAACATACAACCATACATGCACAAACATACAAAGCATACACAATTGACATTCAACACACTTGCAATTAATTCATTCTAAAATTAAGGCGATTATATTAAGGCATAAAGTGTAGGTTATACAAGTGCACTTGTTAATTAAATTACAAAAAATACAATTGGCAGGAGAACCTCTTAGTTCGTCAGCATGTTTCTGATGAAATAGCGAGCCCATCGGTCGCGAGTTTCATCGAGCTCCTGTTGCGAGAATGGATCACTACTTTTTGGGAAAACCTATCAAAAAATACAAGTGTGTTGAATATTAATAACTAAATATTGAAACTACAATTGAATATACAATTGAATAACGATCTACATTACCTCGGTTAGACATACGTCTTGAGTTGTCACATCGAGGATTTCCTCCATGTATCTCATCACGTAGTAACCGCATTCCGTATTTCCAACCTGCTTCCGGTACTACAAACATAGGAATTCGCTAAATATTTGTTCCTAACTTAATTAACAAAAATGGGATATAACGTACTCTCATTCCATGCCATGTTATTCCTGATTTTGTGGTTGTTCTCCTACCACCTAAAGCTCTGTAAACCTTAATTGCCCTGAGTAGCACAAGTTAAAATATCAATCAATAATACTAATAAAAATCCACGAATTACTTTATTCACGACTAAACGAACTTACATATTTAGAAGTTTCTTTATTGAGTCCCTTGGTTTATTCGACCCCAATGGCTCAAACCAATATGTCGAATTAGTTGTTGGGCACACAATGACAAGCATCCAATGAGCCCTGTGTTATATATATAATTAGAAGTTTATTACAAAATAAAATTTCACTTTGAATTACAAAGTTTACCTCTCATGATAAGGGAGCAGATAATATTTCTTGTCTTCTTCTTTAAAGAATGTCCCTAGTTGACCCGATTTATCGTCATTCCCGTATATATATGTAGATGGACTGATAAATCCAAATACTTGATCCTCGGGAAAGATTGACCTTCTGGCGTCGTAAAGATGTCTACAAGTATAAAAATTATAATTTATTACAGTTTTGATAAAATTATTCAATATTTTTCATTGTATACAAAAGAACACTTACTTCACTTGCACGTTGATAATCATGATACACAACGAATCCATCGCCATGAACTGCATGATATCCTCTTTGGTGACGTACAAAGTCGGAGGCAACCCTTTATCCCCCTCCCCCTCCAAGTCCCAGGTACTTAACGATTGTGCCTCCCTACCTACCATACATTGATACAACATTTTGCACCTACTTGGAAGCGAATTAATGTTGATCGGAGATTGGTTGTTTGACCCTTTGCTCCGGGGGCTTGACACCTTACAAAGATGTATAGAACCGTTAAAATACAATTGTTAACAAATTTGAAGTTTAAAGTCTTTCAAAGTTAAACTATACCTCATGTTTGTCGTTTAGCTCTACTAAATAACTAGGCCAACGCACGAACCCACCGATAGCATCGCCGAGAGTAACAATCTCTTCTTCCGGAAATGGCACAAAAGCAGCAGGATCTAAGCAACTCTCAACTGCAACCTTCAATTCTCCCTCTCCTACCTCTGTGAAGTGGTGTCTGGAGATGTTATAAACTTTCCCGTGTCCCACCAATCTTCGATCAGGGTCTTCGACAAATAAAACACATCTAGATCCATCCGCGAACTTTCCAAACGAGGGACCATCGATGAGGGCCAATTCTCGAGAATGAGACACGAAATCATCATGCCGATGAGGGTGGAACACTGGCGGAACTGGAGTAGTCTCCGTGGAAGAACCGGTCTTACGACGGGTAGGAGAAGTAGGCAAATCACGATCCAATCTCTCCGTAAGAAGTTGCAAAGACTTCTTCAAATCTGCGATCTCTTCCTGGCATTTGGTATGACCAGTCGTCGTAGTAGACCGTTGAGTCTTCCCATAATATTGTCGAGGTCCAACTCTACTCCCTACCCCTCGCACACGACCGGGGTGTTCGTCGTTTCCCAAGGCCTCGCGTAGAATATCATTCCGACCATCGGAAGCAACTTCGCCTTGAGATTCTCTCAACTTCAGAGAGTCCTAAGTTTAAAACAATATTGACTATCATTTGAGCAATATAAAATTAATGATTCTGAATTAATAACATATATATAAGTGATGCAACTTACTATCTTCGAGCTGATAGCTTGCGACTCGTCTGTGACATACTGCCCTCTGGAGTTTACTCTCGCTCTCTTCCAAGAATCACAACGAGCTACGGGAGAAGGAGGAGACAGGTTACTTGCTTGCTCCTCACTCATACCGGAGTCAATTGCCTCCTGTCTCTTCTGAGCAATTTTTTCAGTCATCATTTGTGCTTCTAACTTGTGGTACCCCGCTCGAGACATACGATGGGTATACTTGTTAGAAGATCTAATCTTTTGGTTTTTTGCTCGGATGGCCTAAAATCAAGTTTATTAGATTGTCACTAAAATCAATAACTAACAAGTTTGTTTTGAAACTCAGTTACTATATTATAAATTAAACTTAGTTACCTCAAACTCCGGGCTATCTCTGGATTTTCTGAATAGCTCCCATTGATTCGGAGTGATAAAGTTATAGACATCGCATAGATTTCTATCCTGGTAGTCTCCGAATATGTACTTGTTCGTTAAATTTGTTTTGAAATCCCTCCAACGAACTGACATGTATGTCATTCACTTCTTCTTCAACTTGTCAGTGGATTGGAACTCAAAAGATTCCTACAACACGTTAACTTTATATATATCAAATGTTCAACTAAAACTATAGAAATCTATAATGGAACCATTACCTGCACATTATCCCATATTGTATCCTTCAACTTCTCATCTACATCAGCCCAACTGGATAAACAAATGTCAACTTTGGCCCTCGCTAAGCTACCCAGAAAACTTTTCCAATTATCAGACAGCATGCCTAAGGGCTCAAGACGGTCATCAAACTGGATTGGAACTCTACCGTCTCTAGTTCTTCTGCCCACGAATTCTTTCATGAGACAAGGACCTCGTGTACTGTATGTCTTCGAACCTTCAGAAATTACTGCCCATTTCTTATCACACGGATCAGCCACATAAAAGACTTGTTTCGCTTGGGAAGCTAGAATAAAAGGTTCTCCTTTATACCCTTGTTTTGAAAAATCAATTAAAGTGAAGCCATAGTCATCCACTCGAACTCCTGTTTTATTATCAGCCCACTTGCATCTAAATATAGGTACTTTGAATTTAACAAAGTCTAGCTCCCATATATCTTCAATTACACTGTAATAGGACATGTCGGCGTATACAGGATTCTTGTCTTTAGAACTAGACACATGCAAAGACTCTGCTATTAAGGTGACGCCACTGTTCTGAACATCACTTTTCGCATCTTCACAAACTGTGTAGAAAGAATATCCATTGATATCATAACCACTGTAACTTATAACAACAGAATGCAGACCGTAAGCCAACCACTGTATTGTCTCAGAAACATCACGCTTGTATGCTAGATTTTTGAACCAAGAGATGAAATTCTTATTGTGACTATTAATTACTTGTTGATCACTCCACAAAGGATTTCTTTCCTTTAGAAACTTCATGTGTTCATTTAGGTATGGTTGAACTTCATTCGAATTGCACAACACATAAAAATATGCTGTCATTAAGTCATCGCCATTTGGATTCAACATTTTCATCCCACGTGTCCCTTTACCATCGGCACGTTTATCATGACGATTCTTCGGAAGTCCAACAGTTTTGGTGTTTGCTAGGTATCCAGTGCAAAACTCGATAACCTCCTCAGCTATGTATCCTTCAACAATACTAGCATCTGGTCTTTGACGATTTTTGCAATAACCTTTCAACACTTTCATATAACGCTCGAAAGGATACATCCACCTTAAGAAAACTGGTCCGTACAATTTAACTTCTCTAACCAAATGAATAACAAGATGAATCATAATGTCGAAAAAAGCCGGGGGGAAGAACATCTCCAACTGACATAATGTGACCACAATTTCATTCTGTAACTTGTCTAACTGCACAGGATCGACCACTTTACTGCAAATCTTATTGAAAAAGGAACACAACTTTATTATTTCTTGTCTAACATCTTTCGGTAATATGGATCTCAGTGCTACAGGTAACAACTGCTGCATTAAAGTGTGACAATCGTGAGACTTCATCCCCACAAGTTTCAAATCCTTCATAACAACAAGATTACTGATATTTGAAGAATAACCTTGTGGAACCCTTACATCGTGCAAACACTGACAGAGAATTCTTTTCTCCTTTCTAGACAATGTATAACTAGCTGGAGGTAAGTAATTCCAATCTCCTTTCTTCTCTGGTGCCAACATTGCTCGTATACCAATATCAACAAGATCAAGTCTTGCATTATATCCATCTTTGGTTTTACCAGGTATGTTCAACAGAGTGCCAACAAGACTATCACAAACATTTTTCTCTACGTGCATCACATCAATACAATGTCTAACTTCTAAAGTTTTCCAGTAAGGGAGATCAAAAAATATTGATCTTTTTTTCCAACTACTTTTGTCGTTTGCTCGTTTATACGGTTTTCCAAATTCACATTCAATGTTCCTTACACGTTCATACACATTTTCGACGCTGATTTCAACTGGCGGATTCTGAAACTCCTGTTTTCCGTTAAATGCCTTCTTCAACCTACGATAAGGATGAGAGTTCGGCAAAAATCTCCGATGACCGAGATAGACAGTCTTAGAACCATTAACTAGTTGCAAAGAACATGTATTTTCCTCGCAAATTGGACAAGCTTTATGACCTTTGACTGAATATCCAGACAGATTACCATAAGCTGGAAAGTCATTAATCGTGCAAAATATCATTGCCCGCATTACGAACGACTCCTGACGATAAGAATCAAAAACTGACTCTCCGTCATCCCACAATTTTTTAGGTCATCAATTAAAGGTCTTAAATACACATCGATGTCGTTTCCAGGTTGTTTCGGACCAGAAATCATTAAGGACGACATGATATATTTGCGTTTCATGCATAACCACGGGGGCAGATTGTAAATTACAAGCAGAACGGGCCAAGAACTGTGAATGCTACTCAAACTACCGAAAGGATTCATTCCGTCAGTACAGAGCCCAAGTCGTACATTCCTCGATTCTTCACCAAACACAGGAAAGTCGACATTTATTTTTTTCCACTGAGGTGAATCTGCAGGGTGACGTAGCAACTGATCATTTGGTTTCTCACGATCAGCATGCCATGTCATGTTCTTGGAATCCTCTTTACCCGCAAACAAACGTTTAAGCCTTGGTATTATCGGAAGATACCACAAAATCTTAGCAGGAGGTCCTTTGATTTTCATCTCATCAACCTCTTCATTGTGGTTTGGTCCACTACGTTTCATTTTGTATCTTGAAACATTACACCTGGGACAGGAATGTAAGTTTTCAAACTCACCCCTATACAATATACAATCGTTCAGGCATGCGTGTATCTTCCTATATTCCATTCCCATAGGGCACAACACTTTCTTTGCATCATAAGTTCTATCTGGAAACTCATTATCATCTGGAAGCATCTCTTTCACTAACTTCAACATTGATGTGAAACTCACATCGGACCAACCATTTCCAGCTTTTAAATTGTACAACTTCAACACCACTTACAATCTAGTGAATTTGGTACAATTCTTATACAACGGCTTCTCATTGTCACTCAACAAATTACCAAGTAAATCGGGGTTGGACGAAAACTTTTCAGTCATATCCTGAACCATTTCCTCTAAGTGATCTTCCACACTAACATCTTCTCCATCATTCTTGGAACGACTACATGATTCATTTTCGCCGTGTCATATCCACCGTCTGTAATTTGGGTCGAAACCTTTCTCAAACAAATGATCTTTCATTTTCCGAAAAGTCAACACTGACATATTATGACACTTATTGCACGGACAATACGCCATGTCGTTGTCTTTCATTTTCTTAGAATGTTTTTTGGCAACCTTTAAGAACATATTCACTCCGTTCTCATACTCATCACTCAATCTGTTTGAAACTATCCACTCTCGATCCATTTCAATCTAAACAGAGGCAAAAATGATAGTTATTATTGCAGAAAATAAATAAAATTTCAATTTAAAAGAATGTGTTCGTAGATGAGAAGATTCGGAGATATTAAGATGAGAAAAGAATGACTCAGAGGAGAAGAGATGAAGTCCTTAATCTAGCGTGGAATAAGGAAGGTTAGAAATCTAACTAAACAATCAAGGCCAAAACAAACCTAAAGTCCACTATAGGTCCTTAGTAATAGACGACGCCTAACTTCGAGGTCCCACCGAGGACCACTAGTCTGTAGGAAATCAAGAACTCGGAGGTCCCTATTATCTCAGGGAGACTAGATGGGCAACGACGTTCAGGCCGAAACGGTCTTAAACATCGAGGATCACTAATCTATAGGAATTCAAGAACCCGGAGGTTCCTAAAATCTCAGGGAGACTAGATGGGCAATGACATTCAGGCCATAACGGTCTTAAACGGTTTCCTCTCCTTAATGCGTCCGAAAATCTTAGGGGTCAACGTCTAATTGATTTTATTAAGGCTCTTTTATTAAGTGGTTTTTGGGCCAAGGAAAGGGTGATGAAATCCCCCACCTCATCTCCTATAGGTGACTGCCCCCTAAGTGTTTTTCATACCTTAATCTAACAAACAACACACCAAACAAACACTCACCTCACTCTTGTTCCATGCAAGTCCTACTAACTAATGTGTGCTTTCTAATGAATGATGAGTGAAAGATAGTACGTACCTTACGCCAGCAATCTACGACAGAAATCGTAAATAATAGAAAAATACAATGCATGCAAATCCTATATGATGAATGACTTAACAAATATTGTCTAATCTTTTGTTTTGGGTTATTAAAGGCCAAGTTGTTTAAGGGGGGAAATGAGTTATTATCATAATATTAAAAATTCAAAAAATTAAGGCAATAAATATTTAAAATATTAAAAGCAAGTATTAAAAATAATTACTTGAATTGACAGAAAAACATTTTAAACACAAACTATCATGTTATTAATAATAATTGGGAATAAAATTTTATTGAAATTTTGGCAGAACCTCCACTTAAAATTTGATATGTAAAATTCTTCAAATCCTGAAATCAACAAGAAAATGTATATCTAGTTATCTAATCACATTCACATCATGTATTTCTCTACTCAATCCAAACCAAATTCTTAACATAATCCAAACCAAATCAATCCAATGAAAACAAAGTTTGGTTAAATCATCCAACCAACCCAACTCAATCCAAACCAAATCAATCCAATGAATATGTTTATCAAATATCAACACATAACACACGTGCAAAAAAACTCCGAGAAGAAGTTGCTTATCACGTCTACATGTCAAGAGTGTACATCCACATCAACACCATACAACTCATGCCATTACACATCATCAATCCATAATTTTGATTTCTTTTTTTCTACTTTGGAAACCATTTGCTACACACCAACAAATTGAATCCTTAATTAACTTGGAAAATAAAAGGAATTTTAAATGTTGATATTTGCATCAATACACTTAGATTATCACATTAACCAATATTTGCATCACTACGTTATTATTGTGAACTAATCCTAATTTGGCGTTGGATTCTTGGTCTAAACTAATCCTAAATTAAGGATCTAAAATTGAGCACGAACCAGAGGAGGGAAAATTTGTGATGTCGGAGGAGCTCTTTGTGGTTCCCGAAGACGTCGCGGAGGAGACGGTTGTAAACGACACGAGGAAGCTACATGCGGAGGAGGCTAAGTTAGAGAGAATATGTGGAGAAAGACGAACTTAAAACAACCAAAAACGAACTTAAAACCTACATGTGGAGAGAGACAGAGGAAGACGGAGGAAGAAGGAGAAGAGGGCCGGAGAAGTGGAGGAGCGCTTGGGAGCTCGCTGCGGTGCCGGAGACGGTGCGGATCGGTCGGAGGATGGTCACGGAGGAGAGTTCGGTCGTGGGACGGCTAGGGTTTGGGTGGGTTTTGACTGAAATGAATGAAAGAAAGTGCGTCTGTCCGATTTCTTTAAGACCTATATACGTCGGATGTTCCATAACGCCGACGTCTACACCTCGACGTCTATATGGTTGGAGTATAGACGTCGGCCTTACATTACGTCTGACGTCTATAGGCCGACGTCTATACCCTATAGACGTCGGACACACAAGGTACTAAAACACCGAGGTCTAAAGGTCGACGTCTATACACTATAGACGTCAGTTAAATGTGTTATTCCCACACCCGACGTTTATAGTGTCGCATAGACGTCGGTTTCTATTCCAACCGACGTCTATTCTGTCCTCTCCACACTAGATGTCGGTTGTTGTAACGGGCGACGTCTATTTGGCGACGAGTAAAACCAATTCTGCACTAGTGCGCACATTAACTCCTTAATCATTTTACTTACGTTTCTCTTGAAATATTGCATGGATGGATCAAATGGGAGTTCAAACTTCACCACGGAACCATTAATTAATTGGTTATATTATTCTTACAATCACCGAGATATAAGAACAGTAGAGGAGAGCTGCACTCGAGGTGGTTGATGAGTTTTTGAATTTGAAAGAAAAGACAGGTATTGGAGAAATTAAGATTTTATGTATTTTAGCTTTATAAATTAAGGATTAACAACAAGATTATGACAACTAAAAAATGAAATGACAAACAATGCCACTGTGATGGGAAATAGGCGCATAATGAAAATGGAGAATCGTAACGAGGCAAAGTTTGTAGCTGCTTTACGAAAAAGAGATGACAAAATAGTATTATATGTTTTGTAGTACGCTTTGTAGTAAAGACTTCGATGTAAAATTATCAATTAAATATTTTTGTTACGAAGCAAGAAATATATCATGGTTGAGTCACATTATCTCTTTGTATTACAATTTCTTGTAACATCCACATTCAAATGCAATGTAATTCTCTCGTTGATGTATATTATATGTTTCATTCATTAGCTTATTATTTCATTGCAACATCTGTGTCTCTTGTCTATATAGAGACTCATTGTATTGTTTATGTGATAGTGATGAAAAATCTTCATCATTCTCTCCCAAATCTCTATGTCTTTTCATTTAAAAACACGTTATCAACACGATTAGTCTCGAGCACATCTAAAAGAAACAAAGCATCGATCTTGATGGATGCCTCGATATATAAAGTATTTCATTGTCAAGTTAATTTCTTGTACTAAAGCAATGTATGATGCTCTTTCTTCTCCCTACATGTATGTGTACATGATTCTTTGATATATGTCATCGTGGTCAATAGAATAACGGATGACCAAAAGTTTTCTTTTTTCCAGACCACTTTAATTTGATTAAAATCCATTTTTCTTTTGATGATTTCACGGATCAGATCAAACATACATTTTCAATTGTCTTATTTTTCTTGTGTGATTCGAAGAATCTCAGATATATTTACAGCACGTGTTGTTCCTTGTTTGATTAAGGCAGTCTACAACATAAGGTTGTATTTATCTTGAGGTGGTCTTTTACATTTTATAATATCATTAATTTATTTACTTGTTGAATATACTCATACTATATTCTTAAATGTGATGATATATGTCTAGAAATTACTGTTGCAAAATCTTGATTTGAAATATCTTTTTCTGTATCTTTATATATTCCTAGATGGACTATTTGTTGTCTTTTTTACCTTAATCTATGTTTTGATGATTTAATCAATCTAATATTAATTACAATAAATGTAGAGTAGCACACATTACGCATAACATATATATTGTTTGTGCTAACTTCTACAGGTGATCAAGACTCAAGGAAAAAAGAAATCAAGTCAAGACATGTAATAAAACTCATTTGAAGACATGTAATCTTAATTTATTTTGAGTCTTAGGAACATTGTGTAATTGAGCATACTTGATCTAAAATCAACTTAATCACACACTAGGTTCCTTATAGAAGTCACACACAAAATTTCACAACAATTGAACTTCAATAGATCACCCAAACTAGAACCGAAAAACACTTAAACCAAACCTGGTCTGCCAGTGCCAATTCGGTCGACCGGAATGAGTTCTTTGTTCGACTGATTGGGTATGTTAATACGGTTAGCCTAAGTGTTGAACCGGTCGACCGTTGAAAGCCTTTTGTTCGACCGTCAACACATGTCAAATGATTGTTAAACTTGTCGTATTCTACAACGGTTGAATTTCCCAAAACCCCAATTTTACCATACTTCTGGTCGACCGCTATTTACCTATCGGTCGACCGATAAACCAATCTTTGGTCTCCCTGAACACTCTGCAAGTTTCCGGTCGAACGTCTCCTAGAGTTAGGTCGACCAAAACTCATTTTCTCCTTGAACCTACAAGTGCCTGGAAGTTTCCGGTCGAACAGACATTTTCCTTAGTTCGACCGATCCATCCTTTACCAGACCAAAACCCTTAGAACGGTCGACTGATCCCCAATTTAGTTTGACTATTCACTTAAGTGAACTTAAGTTATAGCCATATTTGACCAAACGGTTGACCGGTATGCCAGATTCGGTCGACCTGCACTTCACTGTTTTGTGTTTCTTACACAACAACTTCTTATACTTGTCCCAACGGTTATAACCCACTTAAAGCTTATAAATAGAGTTGTCCAAACCTTGTTTAGACAACTCTCCCACTACTATTTGTTCTATACACTATAGAGAAATTTCCAAGCTCCACAATCCACATTCCTACACTCTTTTTCTGTTCCACATCTTTGATCATAGCCAAATCATACTCAAAGTGTGCTCAAGAGTTAGAGAGTGTTGTCTCACTCATTTTCTGTTCAAGAAGAAAGGATTTTGGTGAAAGCTCGAAGTGTTCTCTCTCAGGTTGTGAGAGGAAGAAATCAAGTTAGTGAGGGTTGTTCGCGGAGCTTGTGTTGTAAAGGTTTAATCTCAGCCCGGAACGAGATTGATAGTGAAGACGTAGGCGGAGCTCGAGGGAGATCGAGCGGAGCATGCAAGAGAGGAAGTAGGCGGGAGATTGAACCTCTATAAAAATCACATTGTCTTCATCTTGCGGTTTTCATATTTCCTTCTGTTGAACGTTTTATTTAAACCGCAAGTGCACGGCCGCGATGAAGCGGTGGCAAGTACGGGTCGTCCTCAGGGAGGTGAGTAGCCTCTTGCTTGTACGAAATCAAGTGGCAAAAATAAGAGGAGAAAGATGTTTATGCTACTCTACTCTATACTACGCTAAGAAGTAGGAAATGCGAACGAAAGAACCAAACAATGAAATAATAACTAAGGTAAGAACAAAAGAAGAATGCTAGAATACAGAAATGGAAAAACCCCCTAAGGGGTGGAGTGAGTGCACACATGCAAAGAGGTGGGTGTAGAATACATTCTTTAAGCACATGAAGGTGGTGTTTATCAAGCATAGGAAGTGTCTAAATGTTATGGCAAAACCTATCAATCTATTCACCAACTTAGTTGATTAACATTTACATATGCAAGTTGTTTATTTCAGAACCTAAACAAGCATGAGAGGTGTCTAATCATTTTGGCAAAACTCATCAAGTTATAAATTCTATCCTAAACAAGCAAGCATACAATCATGTTTTATCAACACATCAAAAATAAAGCATTCATCCCATTCTCTAATGCATGTATGTACATCTACTCCACCCCCCAAAGGGGATGGAACTACTCACTAAACATTACACTAATTATTAAACTAAGCAAAGAAAGCATATTAAAACTAAGCTAGAAATAAAAGACGATTAAACTAAAACATGCACAAACAATAAAAGAAGCATAAACAAACAATGAAAGAAACACAAAACTTTATTGATAAAATGACTCACATTTCAAGTAGCATCCTCCTACTTTAGTGTGTGCTTCAAGGCCTCAATTCTAGTAGGAAGAATAACCACTTAAAAATATGGAGTCATTACAATAGGAGGTGAAGAATTCTATTTATAGGCATGGAAAAAGCTAATCCGGGACAATCCCCCGATGTGGGACTAAACCAACACCAAACATAGCCTCAACGAACATTAATACAAGTCCAGGACAAATCTTGGCGGATCTGGACTAAGCCAGACCGCCAATTGGCGGTCCAAAATGTCCGGATCCAGTTGAGTTTTATTCTGGGCTTTTCTTTGTGCTTAGGTCCCTCTGTCTTGCGTTCAGGTCTTTCTCCCTTGCATCTTGGTCCCCAGATCTCACAATCCAGTCCTTTTTCCCAGCTTTTGGGTCCTTTTATGTTTCATCTCTTCAAACCTATTTATTCCTGAAAACTAAACAAAAAACTCGTGACATAGCATTATTTAGGTGAAAGATAATGGATATAAGATACAAATATGAGCATGAAATGATGTCAATCAAATACCCCCACACCTAACTTTTGCTAGTCCCGAGCAAAACAAAGAAAGAGAAAAGCATGCGAAAAACAAGAAATCCTAACTCACTTTCGTAGGAATCACGGTTGCACTTAGCACGTGCAACAAGCCGTTAAACCTCCCTGTTGCCAAGCAAGAGGAGTGTTGTCTCCTGAGGGTTTTCAGCGGATATACCCACAAAATCCGAACAAGATGCATTAATCAATCTAGCTACACGACTCGTTGGACTTATTTTGTCGATCATGGGACGCGGTAATACTACGGGTCGACTCTATATATGTAATCGGTCCACACACCTAGCCTAATGAGATATTCGTGAGAGTTAGTCAAGGACTTAAGTGAAAGACGTGGGCAACCTTAACTTCTGAATGTGATACAATGTGTAAAGTCCATTTTGGTTCTTATTTGACTCTCTTTTTTTCTTTTTTTCCTTTTTCTTTTTTTTTCTTTTTCTTTGGAGCATTTTATTGGTTGGTGTTTGATTCTCCCAGGGACAGGTTTCGTGCATCATTGCCTATGAGGACTATCACGTACACCTTCCCCCAAATCTCCACATAGGGCGATCCCTACCACCCGTGTAACGGGAGTTCGGTCGGCGCATCCCAAGTCAGATGACTCGAAAGCACCAGGCACAAAGTCCCCTCAGACCTACTTTCCCGAGTGATAGTAGTCGTGCGAGAAGAGAGAACACCACTTATTTATCTATATGGGAACCAAAACCCCTATACTTAAGTTTCACAAAAAGAGATTAAGGGCCCTCGACTACGACAAACTTCCTTATACTCACAAACACGAATTATTTGACTCACTAGGTTCATGGTGGACTTCTTTAAATGTTTGAGTACTGAAACCCTATGATTACACGCCCCCTGAGGGAAAACCAGGGTGCATCCTAACGACTCGACAAGACCTAAAGCCAATAAACTAGAAATCCTAATGCATCAAGTTCAAGACAATTTTGGGAGCTTTCTCTTTACTTTGCCTCTCAACGGTTTTGCACATGCTAAACACACGCACAACCCACAAAAACATTTTCTTTCGCAAACACATGAAGATTTTGAAAGAAATGTGAAAATTTTAAAGCACTAGGCAAGCAAAAGAAGACAAGTCACCCAAGGATCATGGCAAGCAGATATATCGATATTAAATGCGGCACACTAACATGACCCTAACACTGCACACAAAAGAAAACAAAAAATAAAAAGAAAAGACTCGACTATGTACACACGTAAAACACCCCCCCACACCTACTTCATGCATTGTCCTCAATGAATGTGAACAAGATACTACATGTAGATATGCATGAAAAAGGAAAGATCTCACCAACATGAAGTACAAAGGGACGTTCAGGGTCATGTTGATGGACACAAACCCAAATTCCCTCAAAACCTGTGAGAAGCTGAAGAAGGGAGATAAATACGTGAAGAAATTGGGCCCAAGTACACAAGGGTTGGGGCCCACAACAATCGATGCTCACTGAAGGAGTCTTTTATTACACTTTTTTTTTCTTTTTTTCTTTTTTTTTCTTTTTCTTTTTTTTCTTTTTTTTTACAAGATATATACATCAACCAAGATATTATCATAATCATTTGGTCAAGGAACATCAAATGAGAACATCAAGTTTTGAGGACCAGAGACTTGCCGAGATGGCAAACTCCACTGGTACTCTGAGGTGTCATGAGGGGTGAAAGGTCAAAGTTGAAAGGCTCGAACCCCTCATGATATTGGTTGGGTGTGGGCAACAAAGAATGAATTTGTGTTTCCTCACTAGGGTTTAGTTGCTCATCGAACAAAACCCTCCAACCAATAGGCGGGTGCATCGGAATGAGTTCCTCAGGCTCATTCGATGGATGCAGCAGACTTGCATCACTAAGAATGGGGCTTTCCCCAAGTCATCCAACAAGGACCTCCCACCATCATTTAGATCATCAAGCATAAGCTCGGTCATAGGTGGGTCCTTGTTGGAGTCAATATGAAGCTCAAATGGCTCAATGGCCATGGGATCTGAGGTAGAGACATCTTCTGGTATAGGCATATGATGAGGTGTCTCACTCTCACTAGTACTCTCAACTGAATCATGCAACGAACACTCCCTTTGGACATTCATGTTCGAGGCCAGCTCACTCTGTTGCATTGCGAAGACAGGCAATGAATTTTCGCTGGGCCCTCGAACATTCTCAACGGGTTGCATTGGGGTTAGGGGTGTTCGTTGATTTTGTGGTGCTCTCTCCAATTGGCGGATGAGATTTAGATTTAAAGGTTCATCCATGGGTTCCTGTTGCTTACCAGAGTTGAACACATGAAACTCGGCACTCATGTTACCGAATGAGAGCTTCATGAGACCATTTCTACAATTAATCAAGGCATTGGAGGTTGCCAGAAATGGTCTACCCAAAATCAAAGGTATTTGAGAGTGGGTGTTCGCAACAGGATTGGTATCGAGGACAACAAAATCGACTGGAAATATAAAATCTCCAACTTTGATAAGCACGTCCTTGATAATCCTCATGGGAATACGAATGGATCTATCCGCTAATTGGAGGGTGGTCTTAGTTGGTTTCAATTCTCCCAAGTTCAACTGTTGATAAATAGAGAATGGGAGGAGGTTGACCGCTGATCCTAAATCAAACAAAACATTGCTCATTCTAGTGTCCCCTATCGTACACTGAATAGTAGGACACCCCGGGTCCTTGTATTTTGTGTAGGTGGGATTGGACAAAAGTGAGCTGATATTTGCAGCCAAGAATGCTTTCTTAGGAAAATTGGTCTTCCTCTTGGTTGTGCAGAGATCCTTCAATACTTTGGCATATTGAGGTATTTGTTGGATGACATCCAACAAGGGGATGTTAACCTTCACTTGCTTAAACACCTCTAATATCTTGTCCATGTTGTCACTCTGCTTTTTGTTCAACCTACTTGGATAGGGAGCTTTTGGCAGGTAGGTTTTCTGCTGTGCCTGAGAAGAAAGCTTTGGTGTATTACCCTCACCCTCACCTTCTTCTTCACCACCATTCCCACTGAGGGGCTGCATAGATGGTGGTGGGTGTGGCAAGGAAATGTGATTGTCAACCTGTTTTCCATTCCTTAAGGTCACAATGGAATTGACATGGTGAACAGGTTCCTCCACATGGTTCACTTGCCTCCCCCGAGGTACCACATTCTCATTTTGCATTTGTTGTTGTTGGTACATGCGGGGGTTAGCCTCAGGCTGGCTAGGAAAAGACCCTCTCTCTCTCATGTACAGACTGAGCCAATTGGCCCATCTGAAGCTCTAGAGATTTGATGGTCTGCTGATTTGAAGTGAGAACTTGACTTGTGGACGACATAAAGTTTTTCATAGAGTTCTCAAGTCCACGAGTCAAGTTCTCAAGCGAATTAAACCGGGTTTCGAAGTTGTTAGAATTTGGGAAACCTGGTTGGTTGGTGCTTGGAACTTGGGGTTGCTGATAAGATTGTGCATGCATGGGAGGTTGGTGTGATTGGTAAGGTGGTCTAGAGGAGTTTGAAGGACCACCCGGGGCATTAGTTTGGTTCCATGAAAAATTGGGGTGGTTCCTCCATCCAGGATTATAAGATCATGAGTATGGGTCATTCCTGGCTCTATCATAGACGGCGTTGACACGCTCCATCTCAGGAGGAATGGACTCACACTCGCTTTCTACTTGACCTATCCTACCACATGAATGACAGGGAACTGGACCAGATGTGGACATGTGAGGTGCACTTTGTTGGTTTTGGAGCTCAATCGAATCCATACGGCGCATTAAGGCCGTCATGCGTGCCTCGGTGGCCGTAGTGGTATCGATAGCAAATGCGGAACCCGATCTAGTTGAGTTTGCATTCGCGATCCTCGCTCCTATACTAGATGATGCAGGTGGTTCCCTCACACTCTCCCATTGCATGGTTTTCTCAGCGAGGTCTTCTAGGAAGGCCCATGCCTCCCTTTCATCCTTTCCCAAGAACTCTCCTTGACACATGGACTCAAGGAGCGTTCTGGACGGGATGTGAAGACCCCCATACACAATCTGACAAAGACGCCACAACTCAATGCCATGGTGAGGGCACGAGGATAGTAGCTCTTTGAACCTCTCAAGATATGCATGAAATGGTTCGGTCTCATGTTGATAGAACGAATTGATTTCGTTCCTCAATTTTTGAGTCTGATGATTAGGAAAGTACTTCTTGAGGAATGCAGATTGAAACTCATCCCAAGTCCTAAAGGAATTCGCATGGTTGTTGTACAACCACTTCTTGGCGTCATCCTTTAGTGCAAAAGGAACAAGCCTAAGACGGATGGAGTCTGTACTAGGTTGTTGCAGCTTGAACATAGCACAGACCTCCTCAAATTCCCTGAGAAAGATATAGGCGTCACCTTTCCCAGTGAAATGAGGGAGCATGGAAATGAATTGAGGCTTAACCTCAAAATGGTTCCCATTAGCCTCTGGTAATACGATGCATGAGGGTAGAGCGGTACGGCTCGGGTAGCATCGATCACGAAGAGGTATGGGAACGACAACTGGAAGAACAGGTGGAGCATGCGGGTCCAGCAACTGCTCCTCCTCATGGAAATTAGCAGCCATTGGACCCGAACTACGTGCGACACGAGAGGAGGAAGGCGTCGAGAAATCGATGACCAAAGCCGGATTGAAAACGCTCCTCGTCAAACGACCACTCTTGTCTCGTGTCCACGAAAGCATGCACAAAGGTGCACACACACCGAAACTTTTTTTTTCAAACAAAGAATGTACGTAGAAGAGAAGACTGGGGAACACAGGAGAGAAAGAATGACTCAGGAGAGAAGGGAAGAAGTCCTTAAGCTACGGCGTATGGGTACAGGTAGAAGCACACAAGCAAACAAGGCTCAAACAATCCTAAGGTCACTATAGGTCCTTACAGCTAGACGACGCCTAACTGCGAGGTCACACGGCATCAACACGCCTCACCTCCCAACGACGAGGACCACAAAGCCCAGCAAGTGAGCCAAGATCCGGGGATCTCGTCTCTCCTACTATCGACAAAGTGGGCAACGCCGATCAGGTCATGATGGTCGGGACCGGATCACTCTCCTAATGCGTCCAAGATCCTTAGGGCCAATGTCTACTTGATTTAAAATTAGGCTCTTGATTAGTGTGGTTTTTGGGGCGAAGGAAAGGGTGATGAAATCCCCCACCTTATCTTTTATGGGACAGCCCCTCCTTAGTAGCGTTTTGGAGTCCTAAATCTAGCAATCAACTCTCCAAACAACGCTCAACTCACACTTGTTGCAATGCACTTCCTACTAACTAATGCATGTTCATACGAAATGCATGAATGAGAGTAGAAGGTGCGTACCTCACGCCAGCTCTCAGCAACAGAAAATAAAGCTAAGATAAAAGACAATCTAAATGCCTAAGTCACATACATGATGAATGGCCTAAACAAAAAGAATGCCTAATCTTTTACTTTGAGTTTTAGGATCCAAGTTGCTTAAGGGAGGTCTGATTATTGATCTGGGAACAAACTATAAGTCAAAGCATGCCAAATTAAGTCCCAGACCACTATATCAGATAAAGTAAACAGACCAAAGAAATAAGAGAGCGAGCTGAGCTTACCAGACCGCCAATTGGCGGTCTCAGGCCGCTGATTGGCGGTCTACAGTGCCCAGCTTGCTTCAAAACTTCTCCAGGTGCTCCTCCTGACCACTCCAAGTCTCCTGAAACAAAGCAAAACTACAAAACAAAAATTAAATCCACTCGAATCGTCCAAACAAGAGTCTGGACTGGCACCTCCCCGGCAACGGCGCCAAAAACTTGTTGAACGTTTTATTTAAACCGCAAGTGCACGGCCGCGATGAAGCGGTGGCAAGTACGGGTCGTCCTAAGGGAGGTGAGTAGCCTCTTGCTTGTACGAAATCAAGTGGCAAAAATAAGAGGAGAAAGATGTTTATGCTACTCTACTCTATACTACGCTAAGAAGTAGGAAATGTGAACGAAAGAACCAAACAATGAAATAATAACTAAGGTAAGAACAAAAGAAGAATGCTGGAATACAGAAATGGAAAAACCCCCTAAGGGGTGGAGTGAGTGCACACATGCAAAGAGGTGGGTGTAGAATACATTCTTTAAGCACGTGAAGGTGGTGTTTATCAAGCATAGGAAGTGTCTAAATGTTATGGCAAAACCTATCAATCTATTCACCAACTTAGTTGATTAACATTTACATATGCAAGTTGTTTATTTCAGAACCTAAACAAGCATGAGAGGTGTCTAATCATTTTGGCAAAACTCATCAAGTTATAAATTCTATCCTAAACAAGCAAGCATACATTCATGTTTTATCAACACATCAAAAATAAAGCATTCATCTCATTCTCTAATGCGTGTATGTACATCTACTCCACCCCCAAAGGGGATGGAACTACTCACTAAACATTACACTAATTATTAAACTAAGCAAAGAAAGCATATTAAAACTAAGCTAGAAATAAAAGACGATTAAACTAAAACATGCACAAACAATAAAAGAAGCATAAACAAACAATGAAAGAAACACAAAACTTTATTGATAAAATGACTTACATTTCAAGTAGCATCCTCCTACTTTAGTGTGTGCTTCAAGGCCTCACTTCTAGTAGGAAGAATAGTCACTTAAAAATATGGAGTCATTACAATAGGAGGTGAAGAGTTCTATTTATAGGCATGGAAAAAGCTAATCCGGGACAATCCCCCGATGTGGGACTAAACCAACACCAAACATAGCCTCAACGAACATTAATACAAGTCCAGGACAAATCTTGGCGGATCTGGACTAATCCAGACCGCTAATTGGCGGTTCCAGACCGCCAATTGGCGGTCCAAAAAGTCCGGATCCAGTTGAGTTTTATTCTGTGCTTTTCTTTGTGCTTTTGGTGGTCTTTGATGCATCTACTTCGTTTGTTGGAGCTCCGGCCCGAATCCAATTGCTAAAATACTCCCCATGATGGTGTGAAGTATTCTGTTTTGCTCTTAGGTGTCTTTGTCTTGCGTTCAGGTCCTTCTCTCTTGCATCTTGGTCCCCAGATCTCACAATTCAGTCCTTTTTCCTAGCTTTTGGGTCCTTTTATGTTTCATCTCTTCAAACCTATTTATTCCTGAAAACTAAACATAAAACTCGTGACATAGCATTGTTTAGGTGAAAGATAATGGATATAAGATACAAATATGAGCATGAAATGATGTCAATCACCTTCCTTACTTGCTTGTTTGTTTTAATTTCCGCTGCATCTTTGATTGAGCAAGTAGAGGTTAATTAACCCTAAAGGTGATTAGATAAATCTGTTTGTACACGATCCTATACTATTAACTTTTGTTTTCGTATGATAATATAATTTCAATCATGCACATACCAATTATATATGCATATGGGTTTGTTATTTTATAAATATACATTAATACATGTTTGTAAGCATTTCGTTTTGCAAAAGTTGATCATGTATTTGGAAGATCACTACACGACTTGACATTCCAATGATAATGACATAATTTATTGTGCATATGTGATATCTAATGCATGTTGTTTTGTTCGAAACTATAAGTGTTTCTTTTATTTGTTTTATTTTATGTAATCTTCTATATGATTGATTAGTATCATCTCATGCATATATCCAGATCATATATCCTCTATTTTGACTCTAAGCAATGCTATGTAACGAGTTTTATGTTTAAGTTTTAGGAATAAAAATGTTTAAGAAGAAGAAGACACAAAACAACTAAAACGCAAGAAAAAGGATTGATCTGTGAGACTTATGGACCTATATGCAAGAGGGAATGATGTGGACGTAAGCCAGAAGGCCCAAATAGCAAACAGAAAAACTCCACACCATCATAAAGAGTATTTTGGCAATTAGATTCAGGCTCATACTCAAATAACCGATCTGGGTGCACTCCACGTGAATAATTGAAGCACTTGAGAAGACATCCGAAAATGGGTCGCATCAGACCATTTGTGACCGCCAATTGGAGGTCCATTTCAGTCAGAAGCCAACCCGGTTTCAGGTGATTGTGGGTTATGTTGTTTATGTTCATTTTTGGTATGTTGCATTAGTCCCATACAGGGAGATTGTCCCCAGTTTCTTTTTTCATGTCTATAAATAGAACTTATCTTCTTCCTTTGTAATCACTTATTGCTTAGTGGTCATTCTCTCTACTTGGAGTAAGCCTTTGGAGCAAAACTCAAGTGGAGAAAATATTACTTGTAATGTTAGTCATCAATAAAATATTTTTTCCTAGTTTTGTTTTAATGTTGTCTTTTTTTAATGCTTGCATGTTTAACTTAGCTTTGTTTTCTTAATCTTAGTATAATTAGTTACAATGTCTTCTTTCTTAGTATAATTGTTAGCTTGATGAGTAAAGACTAGATCCACCCCATTTGGGATGGAGGTGATGTAGATTATGTGATGTGTTGGTGATGGGTTCTTCTTATTTGTGACATTTCATATGCTTAATGTAGATTTATGCATGTAACTGTTGGATCGTGTGGGTCTATGGGTCCACAATTAAGGCTAATCCTAATTCTCTACTTGATTAAGCAATGAACATGCGCAACGGAATAACAAACAAAAGTAGAGAAAAAAAAGATAATGCAAACCACAATGGAAGTCGTAGGATTTTTATAGAGGTTCGGCACCCCACCCGGGTCCTAGTCCTCTCTTGCAAGCTCCGCTCGGATCACCGAGCTCCGCTCACGACTTCACTAACCACTCCCCGTTCCGGGCCGAGAGAGAACGCCTTTTACAAAACAAGCTCCACGAACAACCTCGCAAGCTTGACTTTCTTCTCTCACAATCCGAGAGGAACACTTCGGGCTTTCACCGAAGTCTTTGTTTCTTGAACAAACGAAATCTTGAGTGGAACACACTCTCTAAACTTGACCACACTTGAATGAGATTGAAATTGATTCTAAGTGTGGAAATTTGAGGCTTTGAGTGTTTAGGATTCCCTCTAATGTTTGGGACAAGTTTGTAGTAGAAGAGTTGTGTTAAAATGTGTTTTACAACTCCTTATATAGGCATTAGAAAGAATAGAACCAGTGGGATTGATTGGGTATGAGTTGAAGTGTGATTACACAAAACAGAAACTGCAGGACCCAATTCTGGATAAAATCGGTTGACCGAAACAGAAAGAACGGTCGACCGAAACACATAACAATATATGAGTAATAAATAACATATAAATACATGTATATATAAATATCATGTAAGGATTACAAACATAAATACATATATAAATACTATTATAATAATTTTGTTTTAAGAACGGATATTATTCGGATCAAATACACCAATATCCATTTGCAAAAATTCAAATCCAAATACAATTTGAGGATTCTTTTTTCACGAATAATTTTTTTATATTTCAAACACAAAAGCGATCGGATCGTCGAATTTCAGACACTGTTTCACCCATAAAATACTTCGGTTGATTGAGTGTATATGCATGGATTTTTAATAAAAAGTCACAGGTGGAGTGAACAATTGGGAAGAAATATTGACAGTTCACAAAAATAGTATTTCGCTGGATGAGTTATCAAAGCACGTAACAGAAGTGATCGCAGTAGATCGTATAATGCACCTGAGTTCGGATGGATAAGTACTCATAAAATCTTTAATAACTTTTGCACCATTGGGAATCATATTTGCATCGGAATTGGGGACGCATTGTATAACAATTGAAGATATTAAAATCTATATTACCAATTCACTAAATTTATAGGTCATAAGTTCGACTAGACGAACACAGAAACTACATAACTAATATGAGTCCATGACAATAGAGAACCTCGCCACATATTTCATATTTGCAAAATTTTGCAACATCAATGACATTGTTAATGCACAACCTCATCGTAAACCATTTGTCGCGTCTATATTTAATTGAGATCCCTATTTATTATACATTAACATCAAGGAGAATTCAATCTCACCTTAGGCACGCTATACAAACATATCCTCATGTTTGAGCTTTGTTTTAGTTCACTAACAAATGAACAAGAGACGTACCCTAGGCCAAATTACAAATAAATCACACCATATATATTAAAATTATACTTCATCTTTAATCAGTTGCATAGTTTTTTCTATAAACTGTGTGGTCGTAAGACTATACAGTTATGTACCCTACTTTATCAGACAATAATATAGTGCTTGTTAGGAGGGAGAAACAAATGTTGGTATATAACTTTAAAAAAAACAAAAAAAAAACAGCAGTATCATACTATTGTGTTGAGCTCGTTGTGATGTCACAAGGCACCTCACTAGTAACCCCTCCATCGGGTCTGCAAAATAAAAGCAAAAAAATGAAAATTTGATCCCACCAATCAAATCTTGAACATAGTCGCATTACTGAGAATGTCTATACTTTCTATCTAGTTTCTGCAGCCGCAGATTTTCAAATCCGCAAAGGCCACCAAGTCAAGGACGATGCAGCCTATTATTGGCAAAAAAGCGATGATAATGCAACATATAACCAAGGTCATGAATTAGCTCTTACTTGATCATCAAAGCTATCTCAGTAGCTTCTCTTATGGCAGCACTTGCAGCATATAGGGCCATTTTTTTCACCTACACATTAAGAAAAGGAAAATACAGTCATCAATAACTTCATAAGAACATGTAGTCAACCAGCATAGCTTTAAAGCTGAAAGTTTCATAAGAAATCAAATTATTAGAAGGTTTCACATAGTTGACAGAAAAGCCCACTGAGAGCTTTACATTATTCAAAAAGATTTTCACCCATAGTGCAACAACTAATAATTCACTTCGCGTTGAGTCAAACCAATTGGGCCAGACCTTGCCGTGTTTCTTGTGCTAGGTGGGATAAAACTAATGCAGAGTTCTATTGTAACTTTTAAAAAAAATTAAAAAGTGGCCTTCATCTACATGAACCGTCATTCATCATGAAAAGAAGAATACAATCAACACGTCATCGTATATCATGTTTTTGTAACTGCAGGAGCAAAGATTGGTAGCAAGTACCTCTAATTTATCTTCTTTGGCCCGATGATTTTTATGGAGAAGGCGAAACTCCTCTGTCAACCGAATACATTCTCCAATATTCTCAGGGGATACAAAGTCAAGTGCAACTTTGATGCATGACTGAAGAACATTATCAAATGAAGTTAGAAGTCTTTCCCATGAGGAAGAAAAAGGCACTCATAAGTGATGTCAAAAAAATCAACTGCAGATGAGATTCGAATGTCAATATTGAATATGATGTCTTCAAACGATGCAGCATGTACCAAGACAAAGTTAACACTGTAATTTGTGTTTCTCGAAGGAACAACCAAAATTTATTAAATTTGATAAATGGCTTCTCCATGTCCTCATCAAGATATTTTGATAACCATAAAATTATGGTGGAATGGTTTGACACTTGAATCTACATCAAAGAGATACTACTCCTAGTGCATATGTGCCAATAAGTAGGAATAGGACCACTTGCAACAAAAAACAAAGCCCTTAATCCCAAACTAGTTGGGGGTAAGCTGAGTTTCATTTCGCGAGTAGGTTGGGTTTGTTACGTCGGACCGCCACGTCTGCTGCAATCCTCCTCCCTTATCCTGGTCAGAGACAGGCTACGTACAACTACATAACCACGTAAAGAAGCTTTAATCAATACGAAGTACAACATACCATTTTTTATTGTGGTCCCGCTGCACCTTCCACTAAAGGCTGGTATGGTTAGTATTTGGTAAAATAATAACTAAGACTTACTTCTAGTTGGATGAAAGTTGCCGCATGGTTTCTAAGTACGCATCTTCAATCTACCTATACATTAAACTATGCATGATCGTATTTTTCCAAATCATCTCTATTCCGTAAATCACTTGTCCTGCAGTCTACAGCCTCAATAGAAATTGAATGCATATTCAGAAACTCACAACTGATTGTGCTCTTCCAACGTATCACCTTATTGTATTTCTAACCGTGAAGGTTTAACTCCAAACATTATTCATAATATACCGTCAATGGGCAAATATATTTTCGCCACTGCATAAGAGGTGACCCATAACATTCTGATCTTGTTACCCATGAGCCCATGACATATCATTACTAGATTGGAAGACATACAGCGTGAAAATGGTGAATGCCACAACACATCGGAAGGAAAATATGAAAAGTAGATTTTGTCAACCATATAAAATGCAGCAATTATGTAGCAGTCCCAAATACCTTCCTATTCCGTACTTGATGGGGACATCCAGCAGGAATAAAAACAGCTTCACCAAGATGTTGCTCAAATGTCCAAGGCTCAACACCTGCCAATTATAAAATAGTTAACAAAGTTCATCACCCGTCGAACTTATTTGATTATGCCACTGATGCTCGTGATGCTTAATATTATCACATCAGAAATGATCTTTCAATTTTCTGTAAGATATAATCCCTCAAGCAACACAAACTAACCATACTCAGCTTTGAGCTGTTTTTTATGCCTTTCATCTAAGAAAAGAGTCTGATCATGGATAGGATGAAGCACCTGAATAGGACATAAAAGAAATATATCACCTAACTACTCAAGAAAAGTAAAGCACATAAATCTGATAATACTTACCCACTGGACAGGAAGACTATTAACATGGCGAAACTCTTTTTGATGCTTACGCAAGTAATCTATTAGCTTAGGCACATCTTGCCTACGAAATATATCCCAAACAGCACCTCCACTGCTAATTAAAGAATCATCATCATACGAAGAATCATCTGCTCCATGAATATTCTTTACGGAAACATCACCTGTGTGTCCCATTTCACTTGAAAGTGCAGATCCAAGCTTTGAAAAAGATTTATCTATGTCCACTATGTTGGGCTCAGTATTAGTGCTTACATGTTTCTTTTGGGGGAGCGTTTGGGATTCCACAGTAGCAGGATCAATAGGTCCACCAGTAATGGAAATGGATGAAGAATTTGTCACAAATGGTTCACTGCTGTTCAGCTCCACTATCTTTTCAATTTGTTCAAAAGGACTGCTGGATATCAAAGAATTTTTAAATTCAATGCTGTTGGTCTTTCCCAATTCGAGCAGTAGGAATGGTGTTGCAGTTTGTCCCTCAACCAATTCATCAGATTCCAGTGCTACTCCTCCATAGAGTTGATCCATGTCTTCCGTTCTGTGTTTCTTCTGCAAATCTTTTATCCTATCACGTTGCCAGCAGGCCATTTTCACCTTGCTTGTATGAGTTAAAACATTCACCTGCAAGCAAATAATTCTCAGAAAACAAAGTGATAAACTTGTTTCATGCTCCAACTGGTAATATTTTGTTAGAACAGAAGGATAAACTTAATAATATTAAAAACATGTATATCTGGTATTATGAAAACAATATCTAGTTTTATGAACTCAAAATCTTGAATGTTTAGGCACTACTTAGTAAATTCAGCCATGATAACAATTCTGTTGATCAATGAAAATATGCAACTTGCGAAAAGCCAACTTAGTGTCCACTGGCAAGAAATTTTAATAAGTTTATTTCGAAGGACCGATCATAAACCCAAAACATTAAAGAAGCACGCAGAGCTACCAAAAACTTATAATGGAAGTCTAGAGAAGTGGCAAGATAGAAGATTCCACACTAACTTGCAGCTTGCTACATATAGTCCAAGACCATTGACCACAAAATTAGAGGATAGTATGATATTTAAGCAGCGATCAACAGCATACAAGGAATATAGAAGGAAAGATTCTTTAAAACATACGCTTTGCTTTACATGAAAAAGATGGTGCCTATTAACAGTAAATGCCACAACATTCAGGAGTAAACTAGAAATGAGATATATTTCTGAAAGCAAAACATACCGCATCAGACATATCACAGTGCAGTTTTGTCACTGAATCACCTCTACCAAGTTCATCATGAAAGCCATAGGCAATGTATGTTTTGGGTCCTAGATCGGGTTTTAAGCGACCATGAGGGAGCTTTGCTGCAAGATTAAGTGTTCCAATTTTCGGGTGGGTGTAATCATAGTATGGAAGGGCTTCTATAAACTCTGAACAGTGCCTTGGTAAGCGTTCTTCAAGTAAACTTGTAGCCGGCCAATCCTTCAGTTTAAGCATCTCAGGCCACCCATTTCCATGCATACGGCCTTCTAGATATCCTGTGAAAAACTGGTGTATATTGATTTCAACCTACATGGAGCAAACACAACCTTTTAGTACATTGGTCATATAGCTCAATCACAATAGGAGATAGGATCAAAGTTTCTCCAAATATCTCTTGATATCCAAAAGCTTTATAAGCAAATAATATTCATATAAATGATCTCCAAAACTTCAAAGATCTTGATGATATTTATTCTCAACAACGGAAAAGAAAGGAACACTTACTGAAACAACCTTCATCACCACAAAGTAAAGAAAAACTTGTGCCCATGGCCTAGTAGTGGATGAATATAGTTTTACATCTTTGCTCTGACTGTTTGGGTAGGGACGTAGGGTAAGTATGAAATAAATTCTAAATTCAGAGGTCAAAATCAAAAAACAAAGAATTCAGGATCTAAAATTTAAGGGATTGCAAACTTAAACACAAGGAGTCAAGATCAAAAATCCAGGGGTCGAAATCTAAATTTCACGAGGTCAAAAGCCATAACAGCCCATCCCAATTAGGCAAATTCCTCAAAATCTAGAGGGATTGATAGAGTTGGGAGTTGCACTCTAAAAGAAACACCCCCACATCAAATATTACCCAAAAAGCTATAAAACTCCCACTACATGCTCATCCAAATTTCCTAACCCCTTTAGCTTTCAAAATCCCTTCGCACAAACCTGTATGATCCCTCTCCTAAGTGTATATACTAGAGTCCTCCCCATAATATTTCTCTCTTATGAGTTCCACAAAACATAAGTAAAATCAAGAACATAGTTGGAATGGTGCCAACATACCATTACCTGACAAAGATTAAACTCCATAATTCTCCTAATCCTTAAACCCCTTAAGACTGGAGCTTACAAACCTCTCATACTAATTTGCCAAAGGTTAATCACTAGAGTTTTTACCCTTGGCTCCCTTCCATGGGAAATTCCTTTGGACCTGCTCAATTTGATTTGCAACCATAGTTGGGCTTTTGGAAATCAACAAATAGTATATGAACATATTAGCAAAAGCAAACTGGACAAGAGTAAACCTTACTCCCAATAAGAAACTACCTTTCCAACCTGCTAAACAAAAGTATGTTTTTCTATCAGTGAGGTCCAATAGCATTGAGAATAAGGGCAAAAGAGGACGATCTAAGTATTTGGTGGGGGGCCATTCGCCTAACACCTACCATCAAACTAGAAAGCTTTCTGAGTCCTCCTGATTAATGGGCACACCCAGAAAAAACGGGCTGTGTAAACCTTAACCTCAAAAACTAACTCAGCAAAGGAAACCTATGGCTTGGATTACTTAAGGGTCACCAATACATAATCAAATTCATTATTACTGCAAATAGTGAATCTCCTCAACTCCTATTAATCATAAATCATGTGCATAACTCATACTCTTTTACGTTAGCTACAATACCTTCATAATGTTTTCCTACGAAAGTAAACAATGGGGAATAAGGATAACCTTGGTGAGCCCTCTAATACTCTAAAATATCCATGGGGTGAGCCATTAATCAACACAAAAGAATGCAGAATATGCAAAAGATGTACTACAATTTCTCCATTTTAGTCCAACATTCAACCTTAAGCCAGATTTAACTTAATAGTAACCATCTTGGGGCCAGGTTTTTTTCTCATCTTAATACATTCTTGGATCACCAAAAATGCATCACCGACGAAATTATCTTTCACAAAAGCTGATTGGTTTTGGAAATCACCCTACTAATCACCCTTTTCAAGTTGTTCACTAAAATCTTGGTGAAATTCTTGAAATAACAATTCGAAAGGCTACAGTAGAAAGTCACTTAACGTTAACCACATCCATTTTAGGAATAGAGAAATGAAAGCCTTATTAAGAGGCAAGAAGTCAATACCTTGAAAACAAGCCTTAATCATCAAGCCAAGATCTTCCAAAGAAAACCTGACATCTTTAAAAGAATATAAAATGAAGCCCACCTGGCCACGATGCCCCACCAGACCTCCCATGAAAATCACAATTTCTTTGATCTCTTCATCAGTGAGCTCTACCTCTAAGAAATTAACTTGATTATCAAAAAACTTTCTAAATTAACTTTAAACACTCTATGAGAAATCACCCTCCCACTTAAAGCAAAACCCTCAAAATGCTCAAGTAACCTGGAAATAATCATCAACTTTAACATCACCCAACACCTCAAAAGAGGTTCCCACCAGAGTGGGTAAGGGGAGTCGAATGTCATAGCCCAAACCCTGCTAATCAAAGAGGTTGTTTCCAATTAACCTATTGATGTGAATAGCAATTGACCATCTACTATTTCACAACGAATAAGAAATGAAAACAGTTTTAATAATCATAAATTTTAGTCCATTACAATCCAAATGCTAAAAGTATTTTAATGTTCGACTCATTGGGAATGGAGGAAACACTGTGGAAATAAGATAAGTTTTACAAGTCAAAATGGTATCCTTGATCCGAGTATTAGAAAGTTGTATATTTTCCTATCATTCACCAATTTTAATTGAACCTTGGACAATTTTTCAAAGGTTACTAAAACCAAACAGGATCAGCATCAGTCAGATCAACAGTGAACCAGCTGACATTCCGGTCCAAAGAACCCTGCGCAATCTTTTAACAAAGAACTGGACTGAACCAGCAATTCAACCACCGGAATCGGTGAACTTGGTTGAACTGGTCGGTTCAATTCTTAATCGGATACCCTATTACCCAATTACTAGAAAGAAAACTCAGTCTTCTCCCTTCCAAAACTTAATCCACCTCACTCCTTTACTTCGCGCTTCTGTTGGCATGCCACCGCTACCAACCAGAGACCAGTGACAGGCAATCGTTGATGACCACCTTATCGGAGCTGCTCCGTGGTGTGTTATCTTCTTCTTTTTCTTTTTATGCTTTTAACTACTATTTGGATCTTTAGATGTCACGTTTTGATATTTGTGTGTCATTTCCTCTTTTTATTTTTTTCATATTTCTTTCCATTTTTAAAGAACATCCAGAATTATATATAATTCTAATTCTATATACATATATTTATGATGTGCTAATGTTAGCAATTCAACCTGGTTGAACCATTAAACCTTCGAACCAATGCTCGTGCCAATTCAATGTATGAACCGGTTCTCAAAGAACCTAGAGTTTTTCACTACCCATCAATTCTCTATGTTCCTAATTCACACACCTCCCACTCGCATAGACATATTCAAAGCCATCAAACCACATTCCACTCACTGTCATCTTTCCCATCTCTCTACAAAAAATACCCTTGCAATTTGCCATCCTTAAGCCAACCTCTTCGGAATGTACAAATAATAAGTTGGCAAATTCACAAAAAATGATTGAATTAAGGTTAATCACACATATTTGGGAGCATTCTGATTATTTGTTGCCTGAGAATGCTGATGATTTTTCTCGTGGTCCATCAGATAGGAAGTTCCAGGATTACATTTCTCTTTGGCATGTGTTTTTTTCTTGGGGTGGGGGGTCTTCCAATCGAGTGGACGTGATTTGGGCTTTCAATTCTAATTCTCATTTTTCTACTGTTCGTTGTTTAATATTCTTTCCTGACCTGCTCCTACATTGAGGCACACCTGTTTGTTTGGAACCGACTTGCTCCCTACAAAATTCAATTCTTTGCATGGCTTGTGTACCAACAATGGGTTTTGACTGGGATTAAGTCTCAAGTCCAGAGGTTGGCACTTGGCTGGCCGATGTAACTTGTGCAGAGTACAGGAGAGTTGCGAGCATTTTTTTCAATTGTGCGGTGATTCCTAGACATTCACAGATTTGGGGATTTGTGTAAATGCAGATGCTAGGTTTTGATCACTCCGGTCCGGAGTTTTGGGAGACTTGGTTCTCTTGTATGGTGCTTTGACAAACAACTTTGGCTATTATGCCTGCTTGCGCTTTGGTGGTGTGTTTAGACTTAGAGGAACTGCCATATTTTCCAATCTACTATCCTCTCGGAGACTGCTATTTGGTCAGGCACTCTTCAGTGGCTTATTGGCTGGTGGTAGACTTTTGCCAAGTCGGGGCCTGCAGAAGTCGGACGTCTAAGATGTGCATGGGTCAAGAGTTTACATTTTTCCTGATGTTTTGCTTACAGTTTCTTCATTTTTGTTCAGACTACTTTGGTCAGTTTTGCGAGTGTCGGTGCTCTTGTGGCCCCTTGCCCCTCTCTTGTACATTTTCCCTTTTTTCATTAATAATTTAATATGGTTACCTTTACAGATAAAAAAACCAACACCACCAAACCACCACCCTCAAGCGATCCAATAACATTGGGATGATATCTCTCTTCTAGTATTCTAACAATTTAAATCATTTCATTTATAGTTCAGAAATTATTTTTATGAAGATAGTGAGGACTTCATGTTAATGCAAATTATGTAGCATGTCTCTTAATATATCAGTATCAATTCCAAGTGCCTAAATAATAGCATATCAACTGTAACTGTAAATGAAGTTATGAAGGAGAAAATCAATTTTAAAAAGTCTGACCTCGCACCAGTCCAAGCAGTCAATGGCTTTCACTGTACGACTTTCATTTTTGAACTTCTTTAGCTTTGTTTCTCTAACAGCCCTCCACATTACCATCGGTTCCCAACTAAGGCCAGACTTTTTATCAATAACACTTCGGACTATTATAGGTTCACCCCTTATCCAGTGTCTCCGGAAGTGATGAATATCATCATCGGAGATATGATTTGCTTCTGGACAGTATAGGAAGTTATCAGTACTCTTTTCCCTGGATGATGCCTGCCTAACTTCAAATTTGCTTAAAGAACTCCCATGAAATGACTCACGAGGAGCACATAGTTGACAATCTTCAGATGAACTATCATCAGGGGCAAGGTAATTCTGTGTTAGAATTTCCGCATTCTGAATCATTTTCACCAACCAATTGGCTTTAAATGTACGCTTCAGCATGAGTTGTTTATTTCCACAGCCACCACACTCTTTTGGAGGACATGGGATGGTAGCATCACTATTTGCCATCCAAAGAGGAAAGTTGGACAATGAATCAACAACATTATTTCTTGTGAATGTATCATGAGACTCCCAGCCCCATCTATCACTTGTTACTGTACTAAAACCATTTGATGTACCCCTTTCAGACTGATTTCGTCCTGTGCATTGTTGATGAGAAGTGTTTGCTTCAGAACCACCAGGTTGGCAACCTTCCCTAAGCTCTCGACAGCAGGAGAGACATAGATCATAGGAACAATCAGGGCAGCTTCTATAAAAATCCACAATGGAGGTATGACAGTTGTCACTGTTGAGTTTTAAAAACATGTCAAAATATGGCTACATGAAAAGGAATAACAGTAAATACATAACGTCAGGTGCTCAGGCGGTAGAAATGGAAATACAGATTAACGGGTGATTTAGTAATAGATATTTCCCTTCTACTAGTATACAAACATAAATATGACATGGTGTTAACAGATGGTAAAAGATAAACATGTTAGCCACTTCAAAATAGCGATACTTCTACCATAGCTGCAGCTTGACACTTCTATCATAGCAACCGAGACAAGGAACAAGGTGACTCCACTTTTTAGTATAAGCATATACATTACATTGAAAACTACTACGTGACGATGATAAAGCATGAGAAATATGACCATGATCTCATAGGAGTTATGTACTTATCCAGCAACAAGTAGGCACTACCACACATGTAAAACCTGATTTATTTATCATATATCAAAACAAAATAAGCCTCAATACTGAGTTACTAGTTTCTGAGTAGATTATGGGTTTCAGGAGCTTTGCTGACAGATACCCTTTTTGAGGTGGTTTTAGAGAGACGAACAAGTACAAGAATTGACTGTCCATTTCCAATAAGTAGAAGATTAAACTATTTTTCAACATTTGGATTATCATGGACTAAATCAAAATCGCTATTTAAATTATCTGTATTTCTTATTTAACAGACGGTCAAATGCACTTCGCATCAACCGACGAGTCAATTAAAAACCACCTCTGTGATTAGCTGGGGGTAGGCTGCATATATCCAACTAACCTTACCATGCAAAGGTGGGAGCCTCTTTTTGAGGTGCTGAGTTCAAGTTGATGATTTAGAGGTAGGAATACATATGAGGGCTACCTTTTCAGTATAATAATTATGTATGAATGGCTAAATGATGCAATAAAGAAAACTAAAGAGCATATTTTCAAAACAACATAACAGTGGTCAATTGGTTTCCAAGAAGAAATGTAAGTCATAAATGAGTAAGCCAAATAGCCTAACACTCCAATTACATATTTACATGCCTCCTTATCTCCTTACTTCTGGAAACAAAATCCTAAATTTTCTTCCTGTTGGCTAGGACAGATATAGCAAAAGGTTGTCAAGATGGCCAATGACCTGAGACACAGCAGTGCTCTTGGATGACTCTAGTCAGACATGATATAACCTCTTGGATCCAATTTCATGTGCGAGGACAGGTCTTGCTGTATGACATGTATCACATGGATGCTTAGATCTAATCATTTAAACCTCTATTGGAACTTTGAAAGATTAAGTAATGAGAAAAGAATTTTCAGGAACAAAAGATCAATTAGAAAGCAAGCAGTATTCAGGAATCAAAGAATTGAACACTCAATGTCTTGTAATGTGAAAAGTAGACCAATATGCCATTTTGAGATATAAAGTTCTCATGGTTCTTGCTGAAACAAGGATTATAGTCACTCACAGTGTTTGATCAAAAGATATGGAAACAGATGTGACAAAATAATGTGAAAATAAATTTACCAATACAGGCGCTCATCCATGCTAAGTTTAGTCCTCGTTAAATTCACTTCAGTTGGTTTCATACCTTAAGGAAGAATGGAAATAGTTACTATAGACTAATTTGCAAACCAGTTCTAATAAATAGAAGTCCAAAACGAAGGAAGAAAATTCCAGCAAATTTGGTTACCAAGTATTCTTGCTTCAATCTCTACTTCTGAATTCTGCTCATCATGAATTTTTCTGAGAACAGGCAGAACTTTGTCTAGCAAGTAAAGCAAATTTTGTAGTCTGCAAGCTTTATTTTCTTCTGAATGACGGACCTAAAGAAACCCAATATATGAAATGTGCACCGCAAAATTCATACATGGCAGTATTCCATCTCAATTAAAAAAACAAGTGAAATGAATGTCTTATACCGGGATGATAATTCTTAAGCATGCTTTGCAATTGCAATATCCAGAACAGAAGGGGCAAAGAGTTTGGATCTCCTCTCTGGTTCGTTCAGGATACCTGTGTCATTGCCATTAAAATGGATAACAGTTCCATACAAGTTTCAAAAGGTTTCTAGACCACAAGAACATAAACGTAAGACAAAGAATCCTACCATTTCAGATGAACAACACTAAGCATACAGAACTATAACGAAGATAACTGCCTAATTCTATAGGGTGGGTACAGATGAATGCTTTCTTAAATCTTGTATATCTATTCTGTAAAAGTGCTTAGCCCATTTGGGCATCATGCTGACCTTCAAACTGAAGTGATATAATTTTTTAGTATAGTCCTGCATTTACTAAATGGTGTTCCCACAGGATACAACCCCCTAGAGTGCCTAGACAGGTCAAATTGTTTTATCAGTTTTTTCTTTATTTTTTCTCTTTTTACCTAATTTTTATTCTTTACTCTATCATCCTTTTTTTAGATATCTTTTTCCTTTTCCTTTTCTTCTATTTTTACGTACAAATCCTCAAGAATAGAATGTTGATTCGGTCCTTCTACAATAGAGGGGACTACACGACCATAATTTGGTATTTACCAAACACGAGGGGCTAAAAGCAGTTTGGTATGGAGGACTTAATAATTAGCTTTTTTAAAGTGGTCAATGATCATAATACTAGAGTTCCTTGCAAAATATTTGCAAAGAAAAGATAATCTCTAGGCAAGAAACAGAATCATGTATCATTACCATTTGTCAAGGCATGTGTAGCAGTAGCGTTTTCTAAGGCAACTGGAGCAAACAACAATTTTGCACTTGAAACTCTGTTGGCACTGATGGCACATCAAAGGTTTCTGTGCTTTGCTCACGGTAACATCCTAGAACAAAAGACCTGTTAGAACCAACAAAAGATATAAAGAAATTGAGGAAACAAGAAAATTATGCTCTTTTAATGATTTTTTAGAAGAAGAAAAAACGATCATATTGTGACAAGGAATGTACTACAAGCATGATGTATAAAATATTCTGGCCAAACCCTAAGAACATGATAAAACATAGTTGTCAACTATATGAACAAGCCTAACAAATTTAGTTTCCCGTTGTTCACATATCAAGGGTAGTCTCCATTGTTTTTATTGGAAGGATAGTCTCCATCTAAAGCTCCTCTTTTGATTTTTTTTGTTATATGCAAACAGCAAACTCGTTGTCAAGAAGTATGCATCATTCTCCTGGCAGAACCACATACTAGGTATGAAACCAGACCATTGTTAAACAGGACAAATTGTGCAAAAATGCATCACAAGTAACCCATGCACTGCATATGAGAACATGAAACGTAATTGCATTTTGAATATCTTTATAATCACTCAATACAATAGGTTTTTTTGTTTCATATTTGTTTCTATAGGATTTGTATTTTGTTGATATTTTACTCAAAAGATTGTTGTAACTAATAACCTTTTGCTGGGAATGTTTACTAAAGTTGCTTTGCAAAAAAAAAGTCAAATGTACTCGACATCATTAAACCTTATGTAAGCTGAATATTCTATCCCTTGGATTTGTTGAAATATATCAAAGTTAAAGCTGAATATTCTATCCCTTGGATTTGTTGAAATATATCAAAGTTTGTGCAGGTTGAGTAGTTACCATTAAGATTTTCAGACCTGAGCAACCCGGTCTAATCACTGGGGGATGAGTCAACTGGTTTAAAAGTTAGGAAACCAGCTAACTCAAATACATCAATATTACATAATATACATGATATAATGATATAATGCATACATAAGTAATAAACAAATAGTCAAATGATATAGAAAAGCAACTTGATTTACTCATATTAAATTACTGATTAAAAAACCTCAAAGGAAATAATACGAGGTAACAAGCAATAGCATGAACTTCTAAATTGAAAGGTCAAAGTTCAAATTTAAATTAAATTTTTAAGCTCCAAGTTGTGTGCCTTAAAAACTCATAATTCAAATCTTTGAAAGGCAAAAGTCTCGTCTTTAGCCATGATGTAACCATTCTAGATCATCATTGTTATCCTCGTTCTTATCGCGCAAACTTCTTCTGCTTTAACGTATATCTCTTCATTTTTTAACTAGGAAATCTCCATTTTTGTAATGTGTACAAAAAATCAGTGTGGGATTGTATCTAACCAGTGGATTTGATCTGTTATATAAATTGTACATACAAATCAATATCTAAATGACCTAGTGAGTATTGCAAAAAAAACGCAATCTTAACAAAAATTAACAATGTTGGATAAAATTCATGTTCATTTCAAATGTGATGCTATATTTCATCAATGAACATCTTAATATTGATATTACGGCTTATCAACTTAACTTTTGTTGCTTTCAATTAGATAATAATATGTGGTATTGGGAATTACGTGGGCACAAAAGCATATTAAGATTTCAATAATTACCAAAATATTATACGCATATTGGATATGAATGCTAAATAGCTACGCATAGACTGATGCTACACTCAGAAGAAGAAAAAATATAAAATCATTCAAAGTATGCATACTTTTCCTTTTAAATACGGAAACATGACTAAATCACTAATAAGCCATTATTGAAAGAAATTTTCTTAATATCAAAGATTAACAAAAATAATAAAAAATGTTCCTATTTCCTTAAGTAGAAATTCTACAAAAGAACAAGCGACTAACAAAAGGCATGGTGGGCGACAAGGCTCACAGGTGGGATCAGTTGGCAGTGGCAATGACTACAGGTGGTCAATCAAAGATGGAGTTGAGGTTTGGTGTAGGATGTTTATTTGTTGGGTTACGGTTTGGGAAAAACATGAGTCAGGAGAAAGGTTGGGTTTTATTTAGTACAATAGAAATGATTATTGGACCTTATAGACCAACTTAACCCAAATAAATAAATAAAAACACCACTTAAGGAATGAAGTGCCTATGCAGCCGCATGTGCACCTCGATGTGGCCCCGATTTGGACCAACATTTCTCACCCTGCATTCTATTTGGAACATAATAATAGTCCTTTCAACATTACCTTCAATAGCAAGATGCAACATTCTGTCCAACATTTTTGGTTATCCTAAACAAACAATGAGAAAATGCACATAGATTCACAATAATAATTATCAAATGAGACAAACTTCATCATTCTACACCATGATTGCAGAAATATAAGTATCAAGATGTTCTAAATTGTACCTTCGAGTTTGACTCCACACCAACACCTTCATCACTGGAAGGGGAACTTGATTGATCCTCGCTAGAATACATATATGCATCTTCTTTCTGAAAAGGTATTTGAGAATAATAATTATTAAAGCATAAAATTGAACAAAAGAACTTTTTTTGATAGGTAATTAAACAAAAGAACATCTAACACATGAACTAAAAGTTGATCAATTCCAAGTTTTCTTTACTTTCCATTATTCACGACATGATGGACATCGTAGAAGGGTTTCTTTTATCGAAAATCATCATGGAGTTGAACATTTTGTTTCATAGAAACACAAAGCTTTTGTCTACTGCAACGAGAAAAGCACGTTACAATTACACATTTGTCATCGAATCGGATCAAATCATAAAACCTTTGTAACATTAGTACCATGTTTATGCTAGGCCTTATTAGAAGATTTAAGCAATTTCAACCAAAATTGAGCAATCAACATAAAATCAAAATCCTAAAGGTAACACTTGCAACCACTTCAAAGGTTAGAAGTCCAATCCAACTCACCTACTTTATGCATATCATATTATGCTTCCTAAAATATTATAACACAAGCACCCACTTCTCCGCCAGGATTCTATGCACATTGTGTTATGCTTCCTACAATAGTACGATCTTGATTTTAAACTTCAATAATTCTACAGAACTGCAGTGTCCACTCACAATGTTCTAGGTACAACTTAATTACTTAAAAAGCCTTCATTCCTGCAATTTTGGATTCCCCATGAGAACTAGCCACAAGCTTAAAACCCAAATAAGGAAGGTCTACTTTGGATAATTCTAATGTTATAATATTTCAACTAAAAAACTTAAAAATACTCCACGAAAATAAGAAAAGCTTGCCTCTACTAATCTACTCCCCCACCCATACATTCTAATCTAACTCCCATACTATATACACATTGCCTTGTGCTTCCCACAGTCTCAATTATGAGGATACTAGCTGCATTGAAACTAGAGCTTCAATTCCAAAAAACCTCTCCAGACCATAATAATGTAACCATATCCATGGCTTTTACAAACCTTCACATAGAACTTACTAAAACCTCAATCTCAAATTTGAAATCCTACCTACATCCTAACAAGTTATTAGAGATTTCGGCCTTTAGTTCTACAAATATGGTTATGCCACAACCAATGTTTTGATGGGCAATCGCCTAGGCAAATAGGCATTGCCTCTTTGGGTGGTCGCCTATGCGACCACCCACACACCGCACACAAGGGTGTGCGGTGTCGCCCAGGCGATCGCATGGTCGTCTAGGTGACATGTGTTGTGTTGTGCACAACACACAGCAACGACTAGTTTTATTTTCTAGTCGTTGCTACAGTAGCAACGGATTTTATTTTTTTTATGTTTTTTACCCTCCCCTACTTATTTCTATAAATACCCCCCCCCCCCATTTCATTCTACTCGTACTCCTACAACTCTTTCAATCTCTCAAATCTCAATCCCAATTCTCAAATTCTTCCAAGCTCTCAACTTCCAACTTCGCTACTCCGATGCACAAGAATTCCGACATTCGAAGTTTTTTTTCCGATTCCATCAAATCAAGTCACACTTTCTAACTCTTTCCTTTAGTTTAATTTTTTTGTTAATTTAGAATCATAATTAATGACTTATGTACCTGGATCAATTTTGTCAATGACACATGAAGATTATGATTACTTAAGACCTAGTAGAAGTAATGACCTAGTTGGAAATCTGCCCACTTTCTAACTCTTTCTTTTAGCTTAATTTTATATTATTTTAGAATCATAATTAATGACTTATGTACCTGGATCAATTTTGTCAATGACACATGAAGATTATTATCACTTAAGACCTAGTAGAAGTAATAACCCCGATTGAAAATCTGCCCACTATTTAGATTTAAATGAAAAAAAATCCTTAGTTTGTGAATTATGTGGTAAAGTAACTAAAGGTGGTATTGCTCGCCACAAACATATTACACACACAGGGAAGTAATGCACGACCTTGTGATAAAACCCCTGACACTTTAAGAGCCAAAATAGCTGCTTACATGTTTAATACTAGAATTCAAATGAATCAGAATACATGCTAAGATGATTATGTTGATTTGGTAGATAACGTACCCACGAGAAGGTCGGGTATCGGATCCGGCACGCCCCCAACATCCCAACCCTTTTTGCCTCCTTGAAAGAGAATAAGGAAAAATACTTGGGGACCAATGGATCAATTTTGTAGTCGTCCCGGAACCGATGTCAACCAAACCCAACAAACCACAATTGAACGGCATTTTAAGAAAGAATACCGTGAAACAATTAATCAAAAATGGGCAAAAAAAATTATAGATGTGGAATTCCTTTTAATGCTATTAATACAACTAAATTTAAGGAAAACATTGACGCTACCTCCACATACGGTCCTGGCTTAAAAAAACCAATCACGAAGTTAGTGATACATGCCTAAAAAAATTGAAGTCACTAGGGGTGTTCTAACTACATATAGGTAAGATTGGAAATTATATGAATGTACAATCATGACGGATGCATGGACCGATAGGTCCGATAGGAGTTTAATAAACTTTTTAGTTTGAATTGTCCAACAGAAACAATGTTTTTACGTTAAGTTGATGCTTCGGGGCAGTCACACACAACTGACTACTTGTTCAAGATGATTGACAATGTCGTTGAAGAAGTAGGGGAAGAGAATGTGGTGCAAGTTGTTACCGACAACGCCGCCGCGTACGTAGCTACTAGGAAGATGTTGATGCGAAAGAGGGAGCATCTTCTAGGACTCCTTGCGCCACACACTGCATCGACCTCGTCCTCAAGGACATCGGCAAGTTAGTTTTGAAGACCATCGCCTTAAGCTGACAGATCGTGAGGTATTTTAACGACCACGTCTTATTACTCTCGCGGATGTGAAAAGCAATCAGAGGCAATTGCTTAAGGTCGGCAGTCACCCGATTTGCGACAGCTTTCTTAACATTGCAGCGACTCTATTTCAAGAAGGAACAACTCAGATCTTTTATGGATTCCGCCGACTACAACGACGTGAATGCTACGTGGCAAGAGGTTGAAGGAAACGTCCAACCAAGTGACAGGAAGCCATTCTTTCACAACACTCCTGGGCCAACGTTGTGAAAGCACTTAAAGCCTCACAACCAATGGTCAGCATTCTTAGGTTGGTGGACGGCGACGAGAAACCAGCAATGGGTTATCTTTATGACGCAATGGAGAAGGTCAAGGAAATCATCCGCTGGAACTTTGGGGGTAACCAAAGTCATTATCAGAAAATCGTCAATTGTATCGACAAGAGATGGGGTGAAGGAAAAATAATGAGCTCCGCACTACACTCAGCTGGATTTCAACTTAACCCGGGGACCTTCTTCTCAACTCCGGCAGATGAACGAACCACAGTCATGAACGAGCATATGCCGGGCTTTTTAAATGTCATTTAACGCATTGTTTGTACCCATGAAGGTCAAGACAAGTGTTCATACTTGCTGGATCGTTACACCTCTGAACTAGGAGTCTAGGACACTTGTATTGTGATTGTTTTGCCTTCTAATTGTATTACTAACTCTAGCATTAATAAAATAAAATGCCTAAGTGTTTGGGTGGGTAGAGGGGGTACCTAGTGAGGCTTTGGTCAGTGAACTATGTGTCTTTTGAAGCCCAAACATGTAAGGTTTGTTTCTATAATTTTTGGGCATTTTTCCCGTTTTTTCTGATTTTTCCTTTTTTTTAATTAAAACAAAAACAAATTAAAAAAAATTGGGTCGCACACCACTGGGCGACTGCACAAACGCTTAGGCGACTAAGCAAGCCCAGTTGCCTAGGCATTACCTGAGCATTGGCCACAATTTTTTTTAAATAATATATCAGGAAGAAAAGAAGGTTGTACAAAGACCTGCGCAACCCCACAAGTGGGGTAACGGGATAAACTGAAGCAAAGAAAGGGTTAAAGTAAAACAAGACACGATGCCTACATCACAACATTTGAACCAAGCCTGTTGAACACACGAAACACTCTCCTCCTTCAACCATCCATGGCCTCTGCACCACACGTAAGCCATAACTAGGTACATATGTCATGACTAGTTTCAAATCTATTGAAGCAAAAATAACCTATTAAAATATCAATTCAAATAATTCTACTTCCAACACAACAAAATCATTAAACATTACACAATTACAAAAAAAACCTTAAAAGTAAGTACATTTTCTTTTATACATTAGTCACCACTTGACTATCATTTTCAATTCCTCACTTTTGTTGTCGTCAATGACAATTCTAACAATCGAAGCCACAATGCAACTGATCACTAGAACCTCACTTTCAAGTTTATAGCTAGATATATCAACAGCGCTACTACAATTAGAGGTTGTAATGAAATCTTACATATACTAGAATTGGTCATTAGAGGCTGCCGAAACAACCTATTACAACTTCAATTCATACAATTCTACCTCCAATACAACGAAACAATTAAGCATTACTCAATTGGCAAAAAAAACAAAAAAAAAACTTAAAAATAAGTCAATTTCTTTCTATCTCACTTTATCGGTCGTCACTTGATTACCATTTTCTATTCCTCACTTTTGTTGACATCAATGACAATTCTTACAATCGAAGGTACAATCCGACCAATCACTAGAACCTCATTTTCGAGGTGTATAGCTAGATATATCAACAGTGCTACTACAACCTCAGTTCAACAATTTTACCATAATTGCAATGAAATCCTACATGCACTATAGTTAGTCACTTGAACCGACCACATGTCCACAACAACCTATTACAAACTCAATCCATACAATTTAACTCCAACACAACAACATTTAGAACATTACTCTCTCTTTTTTTAAAAGGAAAACTTACATTCAGTTGGGAACTAGGAGCTCCAACCCAGCTCACCTTCTGCCACGTCTTACTCCTCTTCCTTCCAACCCCAACCTTCTCAATCTTACACAGCGACTTCACTCTCTCCCTCTCCCTCGGCAACACCTCCTCCTCCTCATCTTCTTCCTCCTCTTCCTCGTACTCCTCCTCCTCGTCACTGGAGTCCCACGACCGTCCCTTCCGAGGTCCGTCGGAGGAGGACTTGGTGCGCTTTTTGTCCCGTTTCCTCTCGTTGCGGCGCTTCTGCTCGAGGTAGTGCTTCTGGCAGTAGCTCCGGCCCGGCGCCGCCATGGTCTCGCACCGCCAGTTACCGTTGCCGGTGCGCGTGCAGCGGAGGAACGGAGGAAAGTCCATCCGTGGGGGGATTGGGGATTAGGGTTAGGGTTTGGGTTTGGGTGAGTGGAGGTGAGTGTGTGTGTGGAGGGTTGGTTTGGACACGAGTTCGGCGTGGGATTGTGGGTTGTTTGAGTTTGGGCGTTTTTGGGTTGTCTTTGCTATTTTTGTGTGTATGACACATTCCGCATTCTGTTTGGCGTTGGGAGCGAGTGCGCGTAAAGTTTTAGCGAGTGTACTTTTTATGCTTATAGTAATCTAAAATCGAGAGAGAGAAAATTACCTTTACGTGATTCGAAAAATATGTTTAGTTTTCCATCTCTCCTCGAAATAACTGTATACATCGTGGGATCATTCCTTTTGACTTGATGTAGAACATATTTCTCTCTCTCTCTGGCGCAACCGGCTCAGATTTTTCAGTTAGGATTGAAAACCAAATAAAGCCTACAATAGCCAATATCGAGCTGAGATCGTCCCCCACTTAGTCTGTTGGACTCCTACTGGAATGTACAAGTTGTTTTAGTGTTCTTGTAGGAGAAACTGGTCAACAAAAAGAATGGGTAAATGTAATTGTTAAAAATTGGTGGGTGTTATTTTGTTGCATTTACTTTCCATTTCCGTACTGATCTGTCAAGGAATTCCTCTATCAATGTCTTGATATGTTTTGTGGGTTTGTTTAAGTTTTGTTTCAATTTGACTTTGTTTAAAATAAATGTTTAGATCGTACCATCTCCCGCTCTCTACCCGCTCGAGGTATGTATAAGCTATGAGTCGGAGTCAATGTGTGATGAACAATCCAACATTCGGTGATGCTCCAGTACCATTCCATATACAGATGTGTGTTCTCTTCAGGAGTGACACCTAGGAGTGGTCGCTCAAATTGTATATGATCTCTTCTGTGCGACCAATGCTGAATGAATTGGTAATTTTACGCCAACCCATTAACATCTGACTTCCCCTGAGCTGATTTCACTACATGTCTCTTCATCGACTCTGGAATGTGTTGTTGTAGACCTAACTGTCTCATCGCTCGGTCTTGACAATGCATAGCCACCTCACCAAAATTTATAAGTCAAGTACGGCTCGTCCAGATCTCTGAACCTTCCGTACATAATGGTAGTAACTGACTAAAATCCAAATGTGCATAAGAGTCCCAGATCACTTGATCGAATTCCTGCACGTCCAGCTCATTCCGATAAAAATCAAGTGTCGTCGTCTTCGCACTACCCTTGAATGATCTTGGTCGTCTCCAACGGGCACCTAATGGTGTCATGTGGTCATCCAGGTATAGTAATGGTCTGTTATTCAAAGGTCTCCCAATGTGTAGATGTTCCCAGCACCACAACTGCAGGAACGTAAGAAAACCACACAGATGTTTGGTCGGAATCAGTGAAGCTTCGTCTAACATGTGATATAAGTGGGCCAGAGCCGCACTACCCCAACTGTACTCTGATGTGACGGTCAAATCTCCGAGCAAAGACAAGTACTTCAAGTGAACAACCGTATCGCTCTTATCTTCCAAAATATTGCATCCCAGGTGGAACAGTATAAATGCTCTGGTGTGTCGTGTAACCGTCTCCTCGTCAGCATCAAAAGGCAACTGCTGAAACTAAGATTGCAACCAACCCAGAGTTACAGAACCCTTACGACCCAAGTCATCGGGGACCTGACCGAATAAATCCATGCAAACCTCTGACCAAACGTACTCCTGAGACTCACACACCGACAAATCATCTACGCGCAAGCCGGTAATCATAGAGATGTCACACAAGGTGCAAGTGATCTCACCATGTCGCAGATGAAATGAATGAGTCTCCGGTCTCCGACGCTCAACCATTGCCCCCAACAAGGTATGGTCCAACTGTACTCGGCCCAACCGAGTGACTTTGTCAAACCCCACCATATCTAGCAGAAACAACATCCTCTCATCAGTGATCTGTCATTCATTGAGCTTCGATCCATGCTCAACGCATTTTACGCCATCAACATCCTTCTGCATATTTTGAGATAAATGTCAGAATATTAATACATACGTGCAAATATTTCACTTAAAGTAGTAAAATACTTACAAAATCTTTGAACAAGTCAGACTTGTGGTTGGCCTGCAAAACCAACACCGATCTGTCTACCGGACCCTGTGAAGCGTAGCTGCCTCTAACCGAACCGGTACTGAAACCACCATACTCCATCTGTACATAACACGTTAAATATTAAAAAACATTAAAGTGCTGCAAATCATATCTTAAGAATCAACGTAATATTAAATTGGAGTCATAAAAATAAAACATCTAGTTTTTTTACCAATAGGGAATGACATTCATTGAAGTCTTACATCACAATCAAATCTTAAAAAGCATTCAACTCTTACACCACATTCAACTCTTACACCATCAAGTCTTACACCACATCAATTCAACTCTTACATTTATCTGAAATCCTACATAATAATAACATAGACATCTTTTAAACAATTTTACTATATAGGTTCCTTGCATCGTTTTCTATTATGCCCCAAATTGTTGCATCTCCTGCACTGTACCCTTCTTCCAGAGTGCTCGTCCATCTCGTTTCGGATTCGCGTTGATTTTTGCCGACCAGGAGGTCTTTTGGTTTGCGGAGGCTTCATTGTGATGTTGCCACGATCTGGCCAATACCTCACATCAGGAATTGGGATAAATATCAGTTTGTACGCCTGTCTATACATTTGAACATCATAATACGGGGAGACCAAATGTGAAGTGCTAACATTTGCATGTCTGCCGCTGCAAACTGCTAGTACATGTGAACAAGGGGCGCACATTGCAATTATGTATCCACAAGTGCAAGTAATAACTCCTTCTTCAAATTTCACAAGGTATTTTTTCTGGTCATTGACTTAAATCTGGTACATCAACCGGTAGTATCGAGTTACTGTATGAGTTCTGGCCAGATTATTATTTGTCGTTACCATGGTGTGGATTGTCGGTACATATGTTTCATTCCATGACTCAGCGACATCCCTTCTTTTAACAAAGAATTTGTTCAAACAGAGAAATGTCATCAAAATCATGGTCGTAATTGGCATACCGCGTGCCCCTCGTAAGACATAATTGAAGCTTTCTGACATGTTTGTTGTCATACATCCGAAACGTCGACCCCCGTCGTGACAACAAGTTCATCTTTCCAAAGGACCTTGATGCTGAATCCACTCGTATACCTGTTTATGTTCCTCTGCAATAGCCTTCATTAACTCTTCAAATTTCATAAAGGAATGCGTTTTACCTGCTTCGTAAAACTTGATTTGTCTCATTCTTTCCTTGCAATTTCGATGTTTAGCAACATTTAATTTCATGTGTCGAAGATAGAATCGATATACATGCCCCTCTGAAGGTGGAAATGTGGCTCGTACACAAGCATTTATTCCCGAAAATCTGTCTGTGATAATACACAAATTGGGTCGCCTAGTCACTCTACTTGCCAGCAATTGAAGTAACCACGTCCACGACTCTATCTTCTTGCTCTCTACAACAGTAAATGCCAAAGGAAAAATTCCATTGTCTGCATCCGTGCCCACAACAATTAGCAATAAACCTCTATATTTGCAATAGAGGTGGGTTCCATCCACACTGACAACGGGTCTACAATATTGAAACTCACTAATTGATGTCTGAACGCCCAAAACACACGCTTAAACATCTCCTCGTCTGGATTTACCTGTACGGTCTCTATTTAACCAACAGATCATTCATTGTTTTGACAGAGAACTGTGAGGAACCTTCGCACATCCCTAAAACTGTCCTCTTCGGCACCATAAATTTGGTTCATTGCTTTTTGCCTGGCATGCCATGCTTTAGCGTAACCGATTTCAAGTGAGTATTTGGTCTTCACCCTTTCCATTATCTTAGCAAGAGTAATTGTGAACTTAGTTCAAACAGTTGGCATTATCAAGTCGCAAACTAAATTAGCACTGCATTGTTTGTTCTCGTTTAGCAACATCGGATTGGAACAAGTGTGCTCGACGTCGTACGTTTTCACTTGAAAATATCTGCAGCCTTTTGGGACAGACGCATGTAGACGCCATTTGCAGTTATCCTCATCACGACGAACACAATGAACAGTATACCGTTTCGGTTAAGAAACCACAACTGAATACTGAACAAACTTTTTAATGTGCCACAACTGCAGAGCATGAACCAAATCATCTTTCGTTGGGAAATTCCATTTATCCAAAAACGAACGACCATCTTCCGTACATCAATCACTAATTGAACGTTTTAATTATAACCGCAAGTGCACGACCGCGTTGAAGCGGTGACAAATACGGGTCGATCCACAGGGAGGTGTGTCGACTTTAGTTTGTTCGAATGTGAGTGAGAAAGAAAGGAGAGAAAGGAGTTATGATCTAAACTACACTGCAATGCAAAAGGAATGAAAAATACGCAATAAAATTAAACCTGATAGGGGGTAGAGAAAGAATGTGAATATAAAAATATGTGTGTGTGTTCAATTAAGCTCATCACAACATGTAGTGCATGAAAATCATAAAACTAAATCCAATTTTGCCTCCACATGAATTAAGATAACACAATATCATTAAAACATACAAGACAATAATTGGAATGAAGCTAAATGAACTCATGTATAAAGACCAACCCTCACTATGCCTCCACATGAATTAAGATTTACACAATCATTAAACCATACAAGACATTAACCAAGGTAAAGGCAACAAGAGTACATGCAACTACAAATCATGTTTTCTTTATCAATTCCATCTATATCCTCACCTCATCATTCCCCATAAAATAGGTCTACTAATCTAAGCTTCATTCAAGAGCATTAGCATATCAAAGACAAGAGTGAAATCCCATTAGATGGTTATTGAAATCATGTAAGGTTCAAAGGATTAAGATAACACATACCTAATACATCACATAATCATATCACATATTTCTCCACCCCCGTAGAGAGGATGGCCACCAAGAGAGTGATAACATACAAGAGATGGAGAGTTCTATTTATAGCCATAGAAAAATGTAATCCGGGACAATCCCCCAGTATGGGACTAAACATATACCAGAAATAGACTGAAAACACTCTAATACGCGACCCAACGAAATCTTAGCGGATCCGGAGCAACCTGGACCGCCAATCAACGGTCCCAGACCGTCCATTGGCGGTCTACAGGGTTTGGATCGGGCTGTTGTTTCGTGTGGGCTTTTCTGGATGGATGTCTTTGTTTGTCTTTGATGCATCTACTTCGCTTGCTGGAGCTCTGACCCGAATAGAATTGTCAAAATACTCCCCATGATGGTGTGGAGTATTCTTGTTTCCTCATTGGTCCTTCAATCTTACATTCAGGTCCTTCGATCTTGCATCTTAGTCCTCGAGTCTCTCAACTCAGTCCGTTATCCTGCTTTTAGGTCCTTTTATGCCTCTTCTCTTCAAACCAATTTATTTCTGAAATTCAAACATAAAACTCGTTACGTAGCATTGTTTAGGTGAAAGATAATGCATATAAGATACAAATGTAAGCATGAAATGATGTCAATCATCACCCCGTTCTAAATTGTTCGCAGCATCGAAGAATTTGTGTTCAATTACAGAATTCTCTATCCAGTTGTCGCCCTCGAAGATATCGGGAAGTTCATTAAGAGTTGAAATCATGTCGTTGTTAGTAACTACATCATCAACAACGTCGTCGTCTTCACGGTTTATGGATTGGCACATCACATATATGACATCCTGCGTCTCAAGAACGACTTCATTAGCAGAAACACCTTCAGGTTCATCTTCTACAGCAAATGGTGTATTGTAATCCTCTAATTCCTCAGTGTCATCATCTTCAACGCTATGCATCTCTTGCATGCATTCTGGTCGACTAAAATGAATTGGGTCAACAGTTGACAAACCAAGCCAAAGGAGGGATATGAGGTAGACGGTCCAACCCTACCAGCAAACTCATCATGACTGTAATGCATGGGTTCAAATTGCGACAGACCAGGATAAGGATTTTCACTGCTAGACGGAATGTCACATGCATTTTCTGGTTATTCATTGCATGTTTGCTGGTAGTTCTGCGATTGGAAATATGAAATTTGGTGGTATGTCGGAACTTCGGTTGTAGGATTTAGACTTATATTCAAATCTATTCTGCAGTCCCAACCGGTCGACCTTACTATACCATACTCCAGCGAATGAGTGTTGGTTGTCAACGTAGGGTCGGGTACTTTAGGTTCAGCTTCCATATACACTCCAACCACATACATCTTTTTAAACAAACGCATCATTCCATAAACCGACCTATCATTGGTTAATGGAGCGTATGTCCAATCATTGTTTAATGACAATTTCGCCGTCAACTTCACATCAAACATACTGTGTGGATAACAACATTCAGATCTTATGACATCCATTAAATCCCCATATTTTATGTTCAAAGGAATAACTACAATTTACAGTCAGATCCTGTATACTCTGTCACATCTCCGTTACATTCTAATTTCTCATTATACATGACCAACAAAGATCCTTCATCATTTTTATTCATTTCTAACATATATTAATTAAATTTGAAAATGTGTTCAAGTGAGATGGTTGTTCTTCTATTACTAATTAATTAAAAAATTGAAAGTAGTAAACAGTTTTAAAAATTACCTCAATCGAGTGTAGTAGCAAACTACTGTAACGTCGAGCAAACGGTAGTAAACGGAACAACTACAATAAACAACATTACGATTAATGTTAGAATTTTTTTTAAATTTTGACAAAACCTCCCCTATATTTTCAAATTCGTAAAATATAAACATGCACTGTAAAAGGAACTAACGATACTACAAATAATATTCTCAACTTCCAAACATCTAAATAACGACATATTTCACAAATTCAAACGACATACATTCAAACAACATACAAATCACGATATATTTAAAACACATATTTCTCAACTTCAACACATTTTTTCTATTAAAACTCACATAAATTCATTACTCTATTTTTAAGATTACAAAAATCAAACTTCAATTCCAACATACAATCAAAGACATACATTCAAACCCAAATAAATCATTTTTAAGATTACATTCAATAAACTAACATACATTCAAACCAAAATAACAACAAAAAATCTAATTTCAATAACAATAATCAAACTTAAATTCAACTATTTTTAAGATTACTACCGTATACCTACAATCAACAAAAATGAAATAAATAATCAACTAAGAAATAAGAAATAAATAGTTTGGCCTAAAAACCCAAAATCAAAATCGAAATCTAACCAAAACGGGTCTTAAACCAACAAAAACAGTACAATTAGACCTAAAACAACAATGTATATCATCCTAATACATAAAAAATGCAAGAAAATGGTGGAAAACGAAAAAAAATCGAAACCCTAACCTTAAAATCGTGAGAACTCGGCGGAGGGGGGCGTCGGGTTGCTTATATAGCCCGACGGAACTCGGCGTTTGTAAGGCCGAGTTCACTTTTTTTAAAGTTAACTCGGCGTTACAAACGCCAAGTTCTTCCTTTAGAACTCGGCATCTAGGATGTCGAGTTCTATTTAAGAAAATGTTCTCCTGGCGCGTCAACCGTCTCATGCACGATCTGAGTGTCAGGAGAACAGTTCAAAAAGAACTCGGCATCACAAGTGCCGAGTTCGCCTTAACTCACGTCGAATGAAATATGACAAGTGTTGGGTAATAAAAACCAAGTTTGTTTGTTTTTTGTCATATCAAGTTTGATTGTTAACGTATTGGTTGTGTACAATGATGTTTGGGAAATGGGCGGTAGAGATTGGTTTTTCAATAATAGCAAGAGTAAAGTGATCACGATAGAAAATGATGTAACTGAAAGGAATGTGTTCTAAAAGTTTTACTTTTATGTCTTTTATTGTGAATTGAATGTATTGCACATTTTGTTCCTTAATTAATGTATTCGTAATTTGTAAGTGTTAAGGAAGGGACTCTTGGTCCTTAATCGTAGAGCTTTCAGAGATAATTGTTTACATAAATCAAAAGTGATTCACAATCATTGTGATTAACATGGGACATTAATTACCGATATAAGATTGTCGTCTTCGTTAAAAGAGATATTGTAGCTCTACAAATATTTAAGAACATGAGTATATGAAATATAAAATGTTTCTTTCATATATTGAATTGACATAACAAATGAAACATTATGGAATTGTGTTTGTGTCATTAATGTTTCATTGTGTCTTTGAATCCTAAGATATGAGACTTATATCTTTTCACATAAGGAGTGTATGATTTGATTATTATCATAAGCTATCATTGCGTATACTGATAAAGGTATTAGTTGGTTATACATAACTTGTGATGGAAAATGTGATATGTCAAAAGATTATCATTACTCCTCTTGACTTGAGTTATGATATTGTTGGGCCCTATGATAAATCAAAATTATAATGTACACAATGTAACTTGTGTATAGTTACATATTTATAATTAGCTTAAGAGATCAAGAAATGAATGTACAATACAAAGATGACACATTTCTACTTGTATAATATTCTCAATATCATGAGGCAAGGGATAGACACAAGTGATATTCCTTATATCACTAAATGGATCATGTTTAGTTCGTGTGAGCAAAATATCTTTGTTATTTGGGTAACTACAATGTGTAGCTAGAAACCACTTGTAGTTCATGATATAAAAGTATTTTATATCATTGTCAACATAACTTAGATCCTCTTATATGTCACACCACAAAACTGGGAAACAACGAATTTGATTTTACATTTTATAAGATGTATTGAAATACATTTGGTAAAATATTAAAATCAATGTGTCGTGATTACGACATTGTTAGAATAATCGATAAATTTATATGATATGTAAATATATTATGTGGTATAATGTTTGACATTATATATGTTAATATATTACATATTATAATGTGGTACGTAGCATTATAAAATATAAATTTGCTAAAACCCCAAAGACCAGATTTTGTTGGATATTGATCCAAAATTTGATGAAGGCATAAATCGGTCCAACCGGTCGACCATTTGGCAAACTTGGTTTGACTCAAATCAGGGACTTTTCCCGATTGAGAAACGGTCGACCGTTTGCAAACGTGATTCGACCGAAATCATGGACTTTACCTTATTGAGAAACGGTCGAACGTTTGGCTCAACAGTTGGACGTGTTGCTCCACCGAAACCAGGAACTTTTGGTTCTGGTAAATCGACCGGTTGGACGTGTTGTCTGATCGATTTATAATTGATCGATAGGACGACTGGTTATTCGGTCGACCGTTTGCGCATGGCTTTGCCTGAATTAATAAGAGAATCTCTCTGATCATGGGTTGGATTTGTTCCAATTTGGTCAGAGGAGGTTAAGAGATGATTACGTGTCGAAATATGATGGTTTAGAGGAACTATTAATAAGGGATCATGTGTAAGTGGGTTACACATGATGTGGGATGGAGGAAGCCTTACAAATAGGTCCATCATCTCTTCCTTGTTTACATCAATGCAAAAATTATCTCATCTCCATATTTCTCCACCAAATCCATCCGAAAATTCTCTTGTTAGTTGAGTGTTTGAGAGATTAAAATTCTCTAGAGTATTGAAGGGATAATTAGCTAGTTTCTAGCCTTGAATTAGAGATTGATTGGCTAGTTCCGATCTCTCTAATCTTGTTTAGAGTTTGGTGAACACTTGGAGGAATTCTGAGGTTATCCGACGTGCAACTTGTCTTCCTATTGGTAGAAGGGATTCAATAATCCCCTAGGTATGATCCAATTTATGTATTTCAATATTAAAGAGTTTATTATGTATATTGAAATACAATTAGGAATTGTTTACATAAAATTGTTGAAAATTATGAAAATCGATCCTAAATGCTTGTATTTTTTTAAAGTGATACACAAGTATAGCGCACGAAATCCTACAGTAATGTACTTGTAATTGCTTGAAATTTTGCATAAGGCGTTTGATGTTGATAAGTTGAAATATGATCTTACATTGGAGGCCCCTCACAAAACACGTAGGCAACCATATAAACCTGTTGAAATCATAGACAATTCTGACGTCCATTTCTTCGTCTCTGAAATATTGCAGTACAGGATCCCTTTATGTGTGTCTCTGGTTAAGAATAATGTACATGTAGAATCATCACCCAATTCCAACTTTAATACAAATGTTAGGAGTCAAGGACTTTTGTTCCCCAAACAAATCTCATGGCTACCGGATGTGAGATAGTTGTTCCTGAAGTTGATGTCCCCCGTCGATTGAATGAGTACGAGCCCCATGTGAATGACGATCCTACTGTGAACTCAAGTGATGAAAACGGAAATTGGGAAGAAGTTTCCAAAGGAGATCATAGTGAAGATTTGCCACTCCCACACTCACAGCCCAAACGGAAATACACCCATAGCCCGGAACTCCAGGAATCCATACACCTGGGACAAACAACAATCGTCCAAGTAGAATGGAAAATAACACAGGATAGAGTTCTCAATTCTTCTCATTAGAAGATCACAAAAGATGGAGTGCTCCGATGTTAACAAGGGAAGATATATTGGATTCTAGCCAGTGAATCATATGTAGAATTGCACCTTGGTAAAACTTTCGAAAGCAAGGTTGAATTGAAAATCAAAGTTGTTCCCTTTGTAATGAAGAATAATTTTGAGTTTGTAGTGAAGAAATCTGGTAAAGGGGTGTGGTATATCACTTGCAAGGATCCTAATTGTGGTTGGAGATTGAGGGACAAAAAACAACTATGCTCACCTATGTATAAGCTTACTATCTTCCACAATGTACATAATTGCACATTGGAACTCAAACAGAAAGATCACCGACAAGCAACATCTTGGGTAGTTGACAACCTAATCAAGAACAAATATGCCACTGACAATACTAGCTACTTTGCAAAAGACATAAGAGAGGATATGAAATAACAAATATCCTGAACCATGTCCTATAACTGATCCACCACACTTACGTTGCCCGCGTCATTCTTGAAACAACTAAATGATTCATTTTCGCCGTGCAATATCCATCGTCTGTAGCTTGTGTCCTCTCCTTAATGCGTCCGGAAATCCTAAGGGTCAACGTCTAAATTGATTTTTTAAGGGTTTTTATTATGTGGTTTTTGGGCCAAGAAAATTGTGATGAAATCACCCACCTCATCTCCTATAGGTGACTGCCCCTAGATATTTTTCATACCTTAATCTAACAAACAATCACTCACTCTCATGTTTAAATGCAATCCTACTAACTAATGTGTGCTTTCTAATGAATGATGAGTGAGAGGTTACGTACCTTACACCAGCAATCTACGACGGAAATCGTAAAAGAATAAATAAATACGATGATTACATGCATGGAAAGTCATATATGATGAATGATTTAGCACATATTGTCTAATATTTTGTTATAGCTTATTAAATGCCAAGTTGCTTAAGGGTCAATGAGTTACTATCACACTACCAACATATCTACAGACAATATGTAAATAATATGTATTTAGCAAATATTGTCTAATATTTTGTAAACCTGAAAAATAAATGTAAATAATTAACTACAGACAAAGATGTTCATGTAGAAGTATTATGAAAATGAAATATAACAAGTTGCATAAGGCATCATCTAAGTTCGCATGATGGGTCTATATTCCACTTGCATATGATGTTTAATACAAAAGTACAAGATAATGACTGTCTAATAACATGATCGATTTCTGGCTTCTTGTGAACTTCAGATTTTCGCAATAAGATATTCAGAAAATACCCAAAAAATTCTTATCAAGCTTTATTATTTTGATCAATAACCAATAGTTTAGAATGGGTATTCTAAAATACCACTCTATTTAAATTCTAGGTTAGTTAACATCCCTCGTCATGTTTTTGTTACTCTAATCTTGGACAATCCTGGAACCACAAGTAGAAAAACAAAGAAAAACTCACAAACAGAATCTTGGACGCTTCCCGCATAGCAACGTCACTCAATCCTCGTGCACACAACTACACCAAATTAAAAAAAACTCAATCCCAAAACGAATCTGAAACCCTTAATTGATCTCAAGACTCAGGAAATGTATTACTCGTTTCTATTTATTTTTGAAGGTTAACCATTCTAAAGCACTCAATACCACAATTACAAAGTAATATCAAATTTGATTATCTAAAACTCATCATGCAAACAATAAACTATCAAAGAGAAACTAAAGACGTGAATTTCAACTCCAAAACCACTACCACAACTCCAACCAAGATCCAAATTTCACACAACAAAAAGGTTCAATCCTTAGTTGAAATGGGATAATTGTCATAAATTAACTATTCTAAACCACTCAATACCAAACCAATAAGATAATATCAACTGCATTGTCTAAAACACATCATGCAAAAAATAATCTGTTAAAAATTGGCAAAAAAAAGATCCAAATTTTAGCCGAATTTCATAGGAAAAAACCCAACAAAAAGATCTAATCTTTAGCTGAAATGGGACCGCAAAATCGAATATTGAACCACCAACACCACAATCACAATATAGTTTTAACTGTAATTGTTTAAAACTTATCATGCAAACAATAATGTATTAAAGATAAATAGGACAAAAAACCCAAGAAAAAGATCAAATATTTATCCAAAATGGAACCCAAAAACCGAAAATTAAACACACCAGGATCGGATCAAAGCACGGATTCCAAATCCCTCGTGGGTCGTGGTTTGTCGAGTTCGCGGAGTTGGATGCGGTGGGAGGAGGTTGGGGGTCTTGGAGGAGGTTGATCGAAGTCGCGAAGGTTGCTGCGGTGGCGGAGGAGGTCGCAGAGGTGACTAGTGTTTGGTCACGGAGGGGGCTAGGGTTTGGTCGGGATAAAAGATAAAATGAAATAGTTTTCTGTCATATAAGAACCATAGACGTCAGCTATCGAGAACATGGGACGTCTATACTCCAGCGTCTATATGCATGGGGGCATAGACGTCGTCTATACAACCCACACGACATCTATAATCCAACGTCTATACGCGTGGGGAATAGGCATCGCCAAAGACACATAAGTTTAAATGGTTCTTAAAAAAACCGACGTCTAGATGTGAGTATAGACATCAACTATTGGTAAATGTGATGTCTATACCTCTAGAAGTCGCATATATGGGTGACCGACGTGTATTGGGCGACGACTATTCACTATTCTGCACTAGTGAGAGGAAACGTCTACCATCTCTAGGAGAAGTTGTGGTGCAATCGCAATGGAAGTGGACACAATAAGATGGGATGTAAAGTTAGATTCTAAAGCTTTTGTTCTACTAGAAAATGTATTAAATTATCCCGTTCTGAACAGGTACTCAATAGACCTCGATTTGAGCTCAATGTAGCTCGATGAACGTTTCCTATAAATTTGATGTTCGTTTGGATATGTTTTGTTCTTGTGCTCGATCGAGAGCGATGGAGGCTCGACAGTGCTCTATACTTTATGATTTATCATGCAGCAATCTTAATTTGAATATTTTTTAATTTTGCGTTCGACTAGAGCTCGACACGTGCTCGATGTAGCTTGATGGTCATTTCCTGTGATTTTGTGTTCGTTTGGATATGTTTTGTTTTGTACTCGATCGAGAGCAATGGAGGCTCGACAATGCTTGATACTTCATGACTTATCATGCAGCAATCTTAAATTGAATATATTTTTAATTCTGCGCTCGACAAGTGCTCGATGTAGCTTGATAGTCGTTTTCATGTGATTTTGAGTTTGTTTTGATATGTTATGTTTGTACTCAATTGAGAGTGATGGAGACTCGACAATGCTCGATACTTTTTGACTTATCATGCACCAATCGTAATTTGATTTTTTTTAATTTTGCGCTCGACGACAGCTCGACTAGTGCTCGATGTAGCTCGATGGTCGTTTTCCTATGATTTTGAGTTTGTTTGGATATGTTTTGTTTTGTACTCGATCGAGAGCAATGGAAGCTCGACAATGCTCGATACTTTATGATTTATCATGTAATAATCTTATTTTTAATATTTTTTAATTCTACGCTCGACGACAACTCGACTAGTGCTCGATGTAGCTCGATGGTCGTTTTTCTGTGATTTTGCGTTCGTTTGGATATGTTTTGTTTTGTACTCGATCGAGAGCGATGGAAGCTTGACAGTACTCGATACTCTATGACTTATCATGCAACAATCTTACTTTGAATATTTTTTAATTTTGCGCTCAACGATAGCTCGACTAGTGCTCGATGTAACTTGATAGTCCATGTTAAGTTCAAATTCTTCAAATATTGTTTAAACAAAATTTTGCGACTTCAACGTTAACAACATTAACACGAAAACATTAACCAACAAACATTTTCATTAACCCAAAAAAAGTTTGTAATTTCAACATTAACATCAACAATAAAAACGTTTATGACTTATAAAACTACATTAACAACATCAACAACAACAAAAATTGTGCCTCCAAAACATGCACATTAGACCATGTTTAACAGCGCCCGGGATACCCCAGGCGCCCTGCTCACTCTCTCCATCACATCAAAACTTCGCTCTCCGCCACGTCAACTCACCCCACCCACCCACCCAAAAAAACCCTTAACCACGCCCGGGCTACCCCACCCACCCAAAAAAACCCTTAACCACGCCCGGGCTACCCCACCCATCCTACACTCTCTTTCCTCCACATCATTTCTTAATTAAACAATTTTAATTCTTACACCACATTTAACAAATTATATTTTACATAATTTTAATTCTAATTCTAATTACGTTATAATTCCAATTGACGAAATGATTAATATTTATTAGTAATTAACATTAATAATTAATATTAAACCACGAGAAATTTTAGTAATTAAAATTAGGAATGCACAGTAAACGCGTGAATGCACAGTACACACGTGCAACGAAAGTAGTCCACGTGAATGCACAGTATCCGCGTGCGCGTACAGTACACGTGTGAATGCACAGGACACGCGTGCAATGAAAGTAGTCCGCGTGAATGCACAGTATCCGCGTGTGCGTACAGTACACACGTGAGTGTACAGGGTCCGATTTTCCCTCTATATATACCTCATACAAACACAACATAAACTTCACACAACTTCAAAATGTCTTCTCCATATCACAATTGTTCTCCCCGTCGTTCCCAATCAAATCCACGTCCACATTATCCACAAGGATACCCCCGTCCTTATTTATCACAACCATTCCAACAGCCAGACTTCTCTCTTTACGCTCAGCCATTCCAACAACCATTCCAACAGTCTAACTTCTCCCAATACGCATCATCATTCCCACCACTAGACCAAAATCAACAATTTCCACAATTCTCCCAATACGCACCACAATTCCCACAAAATCAACCCCAATTTCAGATGTTTGGCCGCAACATGTCACAAGTAAGTACTCCTAGTATGGAGGACACTCAAGAAGACGACCAAAACGTAGATGAGTCCCACCACGCCAGACTGTCGCACCACCATCCCCACGTCCATAGCGACGCCGCAAAGTCCAAGCCGTGAAAAGCAATCTGAAGATGTGGACCACACATGAGGACGAGCGACTCGTGTCGGCATATATGGAGGTCAGTTCTGATGCGGTGATAGGGACAAACCAGAAGGCTACTTCCTTGTGGACCAAAGTAAAATGGGTTTACGACATCTCCGTCGATGAAACGGGCCTCCTCGAGAGGAATGCGGAGTCCTTAAAAGGATGGTGGAGGAGAATTATACCTGATGTCAACAAGTGGGTAGGGTGCTTCGATCAGGCGTACGAACGGAAAAGGAGCGGGCAGAACGACGATGATGTCGTCCGGCAAGCTCACCACATCTACGAGAGCACTAATAAGTCTAAATTTCTTTACTTTGATGCTTGGGTCATGTTGCGTAGGTAACCGAAATGGGAGTCCCTGCTATCTGGAGCAAATGGCGTGCGTGTTGGTCGGGAGTCCCGGAGTTTCACGATGAAAGCAGTCCCCATTCGGAAAGTCTTGGGAAAAGAAAGAGCACTGATGACTCCATAACGCAATCACCACTAGAGGAAGAAGAAATGACGTCAAGATCGTCTGCACGCCCACCAAGTGTGAAGAAGACAAAAAACAATGGTAAAAGTACATTAGGCCCTGAAGGCAACACCGACGTTATGGAACTTGCACAACAAATTGCATACAACGCCAAAGTGAGACAAGAAGGTTTCTCTAAGCAGGAGGAATTAACGGAGCGTAATTTTCAAAGACATGTTAAAAAAACTAAGCTCGACATGCTTCACTCTCTGATGAAAAAGGACAACCCTTCAGAACGGGAACAAAAAACGATTGTGAAACTCATGGACTGGGCGGAAGAGAATGGTTTCATGTAGTTTGTTAGTTCATATTAGTTCGTATTTCGTGTAGTTTATGTTACGTTTAGTTTGTTGTATTTCGTATTTCGTGTAGTTTATATTAGGTTTAGTTTGTTGTATTTCGTATCGCTCCATATTTACGTGTACTTTGTATTTTGTACTGCAATGTATTGTTCATATGATGTTTTAGTGTTAATATATTTTCTAATTTCAGCACTAAATATGGATTTATCTTTGATTTGAGCATGAAATTTGATGTACTGTATAAATTCTAAATATTTTTCAAATTAATAACATCAAAAATTATCACCCCACATTAATAAAAAATACACAATACATTATCAATCAACTCTAATAACAAAATCTACACCAAAATAAAAAAATAAAATAAACCCTCGACCAACGGGGGGCAACACGTGCCCCCCACCCGATGGCGCCCGGGCGTCCATTCGGGAGCTCCAGCGCCCAAATGGACGCCCGCCCGGCAAGCTCCATCCCTGTTAAGGGGAGGTCGCCCGACCCGTTAAGGGTGTCCTTAAACTTCAAAACTTCACCCGTTTCCTGGACCACCCAGAGGGATTTTTTATCAATAGGCAAAAAATTGGCCGAAAGGGTAATCCATTTTTATTTATTTCAGGGGCACACGTAAGAAAAAAAAAACAAAACAAAAATTCCAAAATTTATTTACTGCAGTGGCATACTCAAAAGTCAAAAGTCAAAAGTCCAGGTCTAGGCTCCGTGTGGGTCACAAACATGTCCACCAAATTTAGAGAAGTACTCGTTTTCGTTTACAAAATTTACGTTTTGGTCCACATGTGAAAAAGCTATTGGTCCATTTACAAAGGTAGGGTCCAGATGCTCATGGACTGATGGACATGGTGTGAAGCTTGCTTGGTGGCTTATGTCTCCCGACGGTGCGTTTGAATTGGGAAAATAAGAGGGATATCACTGAATGAAATTATTCATTACCCAAGAATATTTGAAATGAAAAAAAGTAACTAGTGGGAGAATATTATTACCCCCATGTGAACATAATCAAGGATCTACAAAAGTATTGTCCGGTTCGGATAATGGGAACCCGTCTAGATCCAAGTTTGGGAATTTCCAAATTCCGATTTCCGTCATATCGGTTCGGAACCGGTTTGGTCCGGTATTTGTATTTATTTTTATTTTTTTTAGTTTGTTTTATGAACCTTTTGATATATTTTCTATGTTTTTTACTAAATTAATTCCAAAGTGTTCCTACATAAAAACATAGTAACCTTACATCAAAATTTTAATTTTTTAACAATAAACTTATACTGCATGACAATTTCTTTACCAATATATAACTGAACTGTTATTCGTCGCCGTAAAACTACTTAAATCGTCCGAACAGATTACCATTTTGCTCATCTACCATTTCTACTTATATAACTCTTCATTTCACTCTTTTAACACAACTTTCTCTTCATATCACTATTCTATTCACCAGATATAATGTCTCGGAGGCTAGGAAAATAACCAGCGGACACCCCGGACTACTCACATCTGGTAAATTGCCTTGTTTATTTTAATTATTTTAAAAAAAAAATTTGGGTCGGGCGTCTCCCGCGGACGCCCGAACATTGGCCAAGACGTCTGCGGGAGACGCCTCAATTTTTTTTGAATTTATTTAAATTGATAATAAATTGTGATAATTAATAAATAAATCGATTATTAAGTTAATAATTAGTTTTAGTAATGAATTATTGATTAAAAGTTGATAATCACTAAATAAATTGATTATTATGTTAGTAATTAGTTATGTACGATTTTAGTAAAGGATTATTGATTAATTGTGATAATTACTAAATAAATCGATTATTAAGTTAATAATTAGTTTAATTATTTTAGTAAATCCATTAATAAATTTGTATTTTTAAATTTGAATTATTAGTCATCGGGTTACCGTGGAGGAAAAGGGAAATCAATTCCCTTACGCGCGGTACGTAGTGTAGCAGGCGAGTCAGGTCATCGGCATCCACGTACACGTGATATTTCTGCTTCAGTAAGGAGAGAGAGAGAGATCTGTTACGTCGTCGTCAGACACTTGGGGATTCTTTCGACGACGAGGATGATTCAGATGAGTTGAGGAGTCACGACGAGAGTGACGATGGGGGCCGGTATGACTTGGGGCCACAGGAGAAGGCGATACATCAGTCCAGTCGAGGACGGGGGCGACATTGTGGTCCTTCAGCTGAGTGGGTCATTAGGAAGGATCGAGGTGTCCGGTTTGTGACCGGTGATTCGAGTTCGTGCACTGCAGACGCCGGAGCTCAGAAGAAGAAGATGGGTGAGGACGAGTCTTGGATCGTGACGGATATGATGCCCGGTGGTCCTCTAGATGGCAGCGTCATTCCGAGTTTCGGAGGCCACATCGCCAGACGCATCTGAGATGGCGAGGATCAGAAGGTTTTGAAGTGCCATAATCGGCACAGAGCCTGTAAGACATTGCAGGCATGGCGTTCAGTGATGACTAATGATATGACGACGACCGTGGTTGACAGTGGATTGGGTCACTTGCCGTACAACATGTTTTCCTCCATCGACATGCCGTTGATTTCGACTTTCGTGGAGCGGTGACATCCTGACACCAACACTTTCCACTTGCCGTTCGGAGAGATGACGATCATGTTGCATGACGTCTTTCAGATTCTGCAAATTCCTGTTGAGGGTCCTATGGTCAGTGCGCAGGCGCCGACATCTGAGCTGAAGTTATATGTATCTGAGTTGCTGGGTGTCAGCCTCGAGGGTCTTGGGCGGGATAGCTCATTTTGGAGTGGCGGTGGTGTTAGTATCGATGATGTGGACAAGTGTTGCAGACGGGGGCGACCACGACGGACTGAGGATACGCAGATGATTGCTTACCTCTTCTTACTGCTAGGTTGCGTCTTGTTTGTCGACAAGAGCGGTTCCAGAGTCAGACCACGCGACCTACTGGAGGCGAGGGACCCAGATACCATTGGTCAGTACTCATGGGGGTCGGCGACGTTGGCATATCTGTATCGCCAGCTGGGTATATCTAGTCGTGATGATTGTTGTGGGATTACTGGTTGTCTTACACTGCTGCAGGCTTGGATCTATGAGTATTTTCCTGCTTTCCGCCCACATCGGGAGCGGAAGATTGTTGAGTGTGGTCATCCTCGTTCGCGTATGTGGGCTGTCAGGGCCGAGAATAAGAGCGAGGGTCGACTTCTTTCTATTCGTAGACGGCTAGATCAAATGACTGCATCGCAGGTATATAATGTATATATCATTCACGTTTATTTAAATTTTAACTTTATTATTATTAACGTATAAACGTTTATGTGGAGTGGTTGCCGTATGGTCCCGAGCCTGCTGTAGCTGTGCCGAGGACTACAATTATGGGCGTTATTCGTTATAGGGATATCACAGAGCCTTATTTATCTGATCGCGTGTTACGTCAATTAGGTTACGTTCAGGTGATCCCGGTTGACATCCCGACGCCCGAGCATGCAGTACGGTCTGCGACTGTGACGACGTACGACGTTAGGCATAGCGCTTCGTTCGCGGAATCGGTTTGGAGGACATTTCCGTGAGTAGGACGACTTCACCTGGACGATCTGAGTCGTAGCCGCGACCCATCCACTTGTGATGCAGATTATTTGCAGTGGTTCGGTAGGTGCTCGCATCCACTTATCGTACGCGGTATCATTCCAAGACCGGAGAGACCACTAGATAGGACATGTGACGATGCGGTAAGTTTATCTAATTTTATTTTTAATTGTAATGTATATTTTGTTATTATTGTTAATGTACGCTAATTTTTATTTTACATACAGTGGATGAGTAGGGTGATACGGTGTACGCAGCCGTTCTTGCGACAGAGAGACAGGATGCCGACTGAGGATACGAGACTTGCATGTACAAATTGGGATCGCCTCATCGAGGATTGGAACAGCCAGTTGGGCATTTCAGACCATGATTCAGATGCTGAGCTGTAGTTGACTTGCTTTTACTATCGTTTTGTTATATGTTGCACTGTTACTACATTTGTTGGTATTTGCTTATGCTTATTTGTGTACTCTTATTATTTATTTCTTACGAACATATCTTCTACGTATTTCTTTGACTATCGTATTTTTAAAATTTATTTGTCACGAAAATATCTTCAACTTATTTCTTTAGATATCAAATAATATTTAAATTTAAAATTCGGTAAAAGAACAACACGATATAAGTACAAATACACGATATATTATACATTACAAATTACAATCAAAATGTACTACGTAATCGGTTCCAATACTTCATCCTACTTTCGTACTGATCCTCCCATCCAACAACACTCTCATCTCGCATTTGATACCATAAGGTCGCTATAGGAGGTACTCGGAAATTATCAGCTAATTCCAAACGAATAAAATGTCTGTAACTCCCTAAATGAGCAATGACCAACTCTATGACAGACATTGTCATGGCAGACAGACTCTCCCAAGGTAGCACAGTAAGACACGGGAACAACGAACCATCCGTTCCCATTGCGAAATACATGACCGCACACTTGTAAAAATTAGCAATAGGAAACAAGTCGGCCCAAACCTCCATATAATGATCCTCGCCACAAGCTCCCCCGCCCCCAATCAATTCGTTGACGAGCCTCTCCAACATTGCTGAAATACACACTCTCATAAATAGGATGTGCACCTATCTCATTAGAAATCGCACGACGAACGTACGACCAGTTCTCTTGACCACCATGGAAGACATCGGCAACACATCAAAATCCATAGTTGCCATCGGCACGTACGTCATTCCACCTTTCCAGAAATGGTAAAATGATTCCTAGCAGTCTATCAGCATATGGGAAGTTATCCACGTCAATCCGTCCGGACACTGTAAGATAGGTAAATAAAAATTCATTAAAACAACAAAATTAGGAGATAATATATTCAACCCTATCTAGATTACTGATATATATTAAATAACAACAAAGATATCGTCATACCAGAAGATCTTGTGCCCGTGTTCACGGACGATCGAGACGAATTGGAAGACCGACCACGACCCCTGCTCCCACTAGTGCCAGACCAACGACGACCTCTGCTCCCACTACTACCAGACCGACCACGACCTCGCTCAGCATACTCGAAGGTACTCGGGTCCCGACGTGTCGACTTTCCCCTAGGTCGACCTCGTACCTTAATATTTTCTGCAGGTTCTCCATAGTTCGACTGATCGGGGTGTAACTGTTCGTATAAAATATGAGAGGCACTACGAATTACTGCAGGGTCGCTCTCCGAAATCTCATCAACTAGCTTCCGAAAATGCTCGACGTCTTGTGCTGACTGATCCACAAACTCTGACATCTGGACTCCTTCTCCAATGACAAGTGTTTTCCAGAATGGATGAATCTGCTCTAAATAAATTCCATCACCTGACGCAAAACACTCGTACATGGTACAGGCACAAGGAATCTCATGTGTTGTCCGGAAAGCACACCCACAACGATATTCAATTTCATCACTTAAGTCATGCATTCTCTTCAACTCCTGAGTCATTAACGACAAGCAGTGATGCGAAACTCGACCATTTATATGCTGAAACAAAGGACCTATGTAGTTTCTCACAATTCGACGTCTCGAATCTTCAAGAAAGTTCCGAATATTCGTCAGCTGCATTTCAATAACGGAGTTCACGCGATCGAAAAGAGTGTCAAGAGCGGCAGTCGATGTAGTGATCCACTCTTTCAGAGCCGAATGTGCACTTTCCACCCTGCAGTTCGTAGTGTTGCCGAAATGAAAAACTTTATTCGTCTAATTCAGCACAATTTTTTCCTTATGCACCAACCACGTGTCTTCCACATACTCCGTCAACACTGGCCAGAACTTATAAGAATCTTTTAGATTACGGACTGCTCTATCATAATCCGTCTGTGAATCAGAAAGCATGACTCTCCTCCACCTTACACGCCTAAAACTCTCTGCAAGCTGCTTGTCCTTGCCGAATACGTGGTATGCGTAGTTGTACACGTCTTTGTTGATATGCCAGGTGCATAGTAAATGTGCAGACTCAGGAAAAACCTCTACCACTGGTCGCATCAGACCCATCTCTCGGTCCGTTATTATTGTAGTCGGGCTAACAATATCCAATAACAGATCTTGCAACCTCTTCAACACCCACCGGTAACTAGACTCGGTCTCATCCTGCAAAATCGCATATCCGACGAGGAAATTCATGTTTGTTGGAGTAACCCCAACCATCTCAAACAAAGACATCTTGTACTTATTCGTCTTATACGTCGAATCCATGTAGATTACGAATGAGTATGTACGCAACAACTGAACTGAAGTCGGATGTGCCAAAAATGCGTGAGTGAGGACATTAGTTTCTTCATCTGCCACAATCCAATGCAAATACTTATGCTGCACTGCCTCCCTGAGAAACTGCTGCGCGGGATTTCTGTCTTCAGATTTCGTCCTCCTCATGTACTCTCTGAAGTTATAAATGTGTCTTTGATTGAGATTATCCTCCAGGAATTTCTCCTTTACCGCCAACAAAATGTTACGTGGTCTTGCTTGTGCCTATGTCATATCACGAACAATTTGCTTTGCCCCAACACTAAGTCCGCTGACCTGTCGGTGACCCTCTGAATAAACTGCAAGTGGGTGGTTATGCTGCCCATAGATGCTACTAGAAACAAAGACTCATCCATCACAATCTCGTCGCTCCACCACTTTTACCAAAAACCAACAACTGCAACCTTTTCGTTTTGTATTCTTTCGCAGTGCAATACTCGTATCACGAGAACTCATTTCACGTATGCGATCACATCTCAGGTAACAATACATCCGGTTATCTGCTTTTGGTTTGTATGATGATATAACCAAAATAAATCTGGCTCCTAGTGCAACTTGTTTCGCCCATTTACAAGTTTCCTCGATTGTTGTAAATATTTCTTTACTGTCAAAAAACTCAGTGTAATCTACTTCATCACCACCGAAATCTTGCAATGGAACTTGAAAAAATTGAATTTAACATAAAATTAAAAAAAACGGGCGTTTGGCTAAGCCGCCTCCACCTTGGTGGAGGCGTCTGGCTAACACGCCTCCACATAGGTGGAGGTGTCTGGCTAACACGCCTCTACCTATGTGGAGGTGGCTTAGCCAGACGCCTCTACCTTGGTGGAGGCGTCTTAGCCAGACGCCCGAGTCGGGAAAAAATTCCGCCCTCATTATCTCACCGGATTCAGGTGTTTCGCCAGACATTTTCGTGATGTTAGTACTATGAATGTGAGTAAAACTGAGTCAAACACCTTGTTTAAAGACACGGGACGAAATGAGTATTAATTGATTTGTTAAGGGCAAAAATGTTATTTTTGGGGCGATTTAAGTAGCTTTCCGGCGACGAATAGTAGCCCCCATATATAACTAGACTATAAATAAAATATAAACCATTTTGATCTGATTTTAACTAGACTCCACCCGTTCGATCACGTCCCAGTTTGGGATTTTACCCCAAACCAGTTTCAATCCAAACTGGTTCGGTCTAGCTTGGACTGATTACAAATAGATGAACAACCCTAAGACCTTGTTTGGTTTGTCGTAATTGAATTACATGGAATCGAGTTCCACGTAATTAAAGTACATTCCTATGAAGTTGAATTTGATAAATGCTTAGAAAGGTTACCAAAACTCCACAAAATCGAGGTTGACTTTTTACTATGCGACAATATTTGAGTTATTTGAAAGAACTTAATTACATTGCAATGTAAATGAATTACGACCCTAATGAGGTAATCAAATTACCTTGAAAGTGATGTAGTTTGATTACCTCTGTCGTTGGATTACGAAGTGATTACAATCTTTTATTTCTCAACCAAGCAAGGGAATGTAATCAATGGTCTAATCAAATTACATTACACCATTAATTCTAGCAAACCAAGTATGACCTTAGCGTTCCCTTGGGATAATAATCTTGAGAACTTATGTTTTTCTTCTTCTTTTGTGAGAATTTTAATGGTGTATGTAACCGTGTAACAATTTACATTGCGATGTAATTTTAAAGATTTACATTGCAATGTAATGGTGTAACCAAGCATGCCGTTGGGCTAATCGTGTCGGCATGATAGACAAGTCACATGCCTAGTATTTTCATGTACTTCAGGTATTGTTGTAGATTTTTGAGTTATGTTTTAAGATTTTTGAAGGTATTTAAAAAAAAATCAAACGAGTCATGCCAAGCCCACGGGCCCACCGGGTACCGTCCCTTAACGTATCGGGCCTTGGGCCCGGCACGATGATCCGACTCAAGGCCCGACCTGACTCCCGGTCTAACCTACGTACAAAAATTGTACTTCCCTAAACATATTAGTCTCTTAATAGTTAGGGAACTACTATTCGTACTTAAATCGCCCCAAAAATTACCTTTTTGCCCTTAACAAATCAATTAATACCCATTTTGTCCCGTATCTTTAAACAAGGTATTTGACTCAGTTTTACTCACATTCCTAGTACCAACACCACGAAAATGTCTGGCGAAACACCTGAATCCGGCTAGGTAACGGAGGCGGATTTTTTTTCCGACTCGGGCGTCTGGCTAAGACGCCTCCACCTAGGTGGAGGCGTCTGGATACGACGCCTACACCATGGTGGATGCGTCTTAGCGAGGCGCCTCCACGAACGTGGAGGCGTCTGGCTAAGACGCCTCCACATAGGTGGAGGCGTGATAGCCAGACGCCTCCACGTTGGTGGAGGCGTGTTAGCCAGACGCCCGTATTTTTTAATAATAAAAAATAAAATATAAATAAATTCTTAAAATTATACGGTGTGTTATCTCAAATTATTTGAGGTTCTGTTGCAAGATTTTTGGTGGTAACGGGGTCAAATTACAATGAGTTTTTTTGCAAATGATTAAATTTTCAAAAAATTTAAGATCCAAAATCCCCGGTGGTAAAACCTCCTGACTTACAAATACCACATCGACAGGTCGTTCGGGGGTCTCGCTCCCCGGTGAGCGAGCGGCATTCCACCTCGCCGGTGAGGTGGCGGGGGTGGCAAGGGGGCAGCGCCCCCTGGAAATTTTTTGGATTTTGAAATTGTTGGATCTGATTTTTTTTGAATTTTCATCAATTGCAAAAACTCGTTGTAAGGTGATGTCGAACGGTCGACCGTTTGCTTCTCGGTCTACCGAACATGTTCCATGCGGATGACCGAGTTTCCATCGGTCCACCGTGATCGTAAATACAGTAAGTTTTTGATCTTCCTAGAATCATTGTGTCGGTTTACCGATCTCTACCCGGTTATCCGAATATTTATTCTCGGTAGCTTCGACATTTCTCTGGAAATCTCTATTCGGTGTACCGAAAGGGTATCGGTCATCCGATTATAGTAATTATTAACTTATTAATTAATTAATTTAGTAATTATCTAAATTTATAATCAATTATCTTTTTAATAAAAAAATAAAAAAATAATAAAAAATTGCGGGCGTCTGTGTAAAACGCCCAGCGTAGGAGAGAGGCGTCTGGCTAAGCCGCCCAGCGTAGGAGAGAGGCGTCTTAGCCAGACGCCCGTCCCATGGGCGGGGCGTCTGTGTAAAACGCCGCCCCCTAGGGGGAGGCGTCTTACCCAGACGCCCATTTCCTACCCTGGGCGGCTCCGCTAGACGCCCGCAATTTTTTATTATTTTTTATTATTTTTTATTATTTTTTATTAAAAAGATGTTGGATATTTTACCAGATTCGAGTACACCGGGGCGTCTGTTGGCTCATTACTGACCTCCAAAACATTATTTTTTATGAATATAAGAGGAAGATGAAGAGAGATGTGTGATAGGAGGGTAAAATGTCGCGTTATAGCAGTAGAAATGAGAGAAGGGCAAAATGGTAATCTGTTGGGACGATTTAAGTAGTTTTAGGACGACGAATATCAATTCAGAATAGTTATCCTCAAAGTCTCCACCATAATGATTACTTGAATTCCATGCATACCCATATTTCAACTTAATGTTTCACCACAAAACCCAAATTGACAACAAAAATAAATACAATACATCAATTAGAAATTTTATGTACGTGAGAGTTTATGCTCTTTGGGATTTGCCATGACTTTTTAAATTTATGATTAGGTGTAGACTACTTATTTTTGAAATAAAATTAGGATTCTGAAGTCCATACTCGCACACGCCCATATATTGCACACATGCGCTTAAAATAATATAATTTCGAGACTAAACATCATAAGAACAAGAAAGAAAATATGTAAGTTTAAAGTGAAATTCCAGAAGTTTGAAGATAACATCCATATTGTTTCAATAGAAGCTACATTTTGAACCTGTGGTTACATCCCAAACGTTTGAAGACATCCAATTTATAAACTATATAATTACATTATAGTTTTAATTAGACCTATTTTTTGACGAAAATACATTTTAATCAAATTTAATAGTTCCATCTCTCATATACCCATAGCATCTCCATCCAGAAAAGAACATTATCCGCTACAACAAGAAAGCAAGCAAGCAAGAGAAAGGATTGAAACCTTATAAAATAATCGGTTGCATTTTTTGGAGGAAGTATACTCTTTCCAAATTTATATGAGCTACAAACAACTATGATAGACAATTTTATTGATCACAGGTAAATCAACAAGTTAAAGAATCACAACCAACTCCACTTCCTACGGAAAAACAAGGCTTCAACTACCTAATCATTAAGATGTCATATGAAAGACAGTGTTTAGGATCACCTACATGTTAACATGAAATGACAAATAAATCTAACAAGTCTAAAGGATACCTGCTTCCACAACAGACACGAAGTAGTACGATTATGTATCTAGCTGTTGAAAGCAAGTTGCTAATCCAAGAACTTAAAAATGACGAGCATGTTCTTTCTTCTTCAGACTGGAATTCCCAAATCAAACTTAACTCTTTTGCTGAGCAGGGTTTTACATAATTGCCTAGTGGTACGGTATCTAGCTTGACTTTGGTAGAGCAAGGATATGGTTCTGTTCAAAGATAAAATAAACACATTAATAATTGGGAATAATAGACATATTTGTCGAATAGAAGTCAATGGGTGTACGGTCAACGAGATATAGAGGACAACAAATCAACAATCTTTTGATATATAATAAATAACAATACATCAATAATTGAGAATAATAATAATTTTTTTGCTGGTGCTTTATTTCGAGAAAAAGTTGACATAAAGGACTGAAGGAGACTAAACAAAAGGAAGTTAAGGGTTAGAAGTCAAAAGCAAAATTAAAAGACAACAAACAATATTTTCATGTTCGATGCATACAAATTGCATTATTGCACAATGTCGCACAACTAGCATGCTTTTATAAGATTGCAGTACACAAATACTGCATATGCCAAGAATGGTTGATGTGATGTGGTCACACGGTGAAACAAATTTAGCATAGATTGACAATCTATTAGAATGTTTTTAATTTTTTCCCAACACAATGCTTTTTCTATACGACATTGTGCAAACAATGCATTACACAATGGTATAATTCATGTATTTGGTAGATACCAAATTCAAAACGTTGCGGCGAAAAAATGATTACAGAAAAAGACATTACGGAAGGCAGGAGTTCTCTATAGCATTCTTCTAATTCTGTACTTATAGAGGTTCTACGGCACCTGGCTGGAGGCCAAGAAGCACATAAAAGCATATAATGAAATACATCACAATCAATACTTTTTTCTTCGGAATTCTTTACACGGCAAAATTAAGGTCTTCATTTTTATTTTTTTGATTGGTAAAATGGTCTTCATGATCAGTGAAATACTCATTACCTGAGTTGCGTTAGCTGTGTCAGTTAGATACTTCAAATACTCATGCTTCTTAACATTGAAGGAGTTTCTCTCGTGGTGGAGCAATATTTCCTCTCTTCGTATGTCTGCAGAAAGTCGTTCTTTTTTCCAGCACAACTGCTTAAATTGCTTTTGAGCTTCAGCTACCTGTGAGGGTGGAGTTGCTAACGAGCCTATAGGAAAACGGATCTCTGAATCCTCCCTAGGAACATACCAAATACATGGATTATAAACCACTACAGCAAACTTGTGTGTATCGAAAGTAATAATTTCAAAAGATGTAGCCAACATGTAAAGAGTGAATCGAAAATTATAATTTCAAAAGGTAGTGATGGAAATAGGAAAACATCAATATGTAAAATCCAGATCTTGAATCTTCATGTTGAACATAAAAACTCAAATGATAGAAACATATAGAGAGAGAGATTACACAATCCCATCATTTCCACTATGGTACATCAAGAGTTAGAAAGAGGTTTATCTAATGTTCTGATTACTAAGAGTAAAGTATAAAGTTATGCAGAGCTTACCGGTGCCCAAGTCTCAAGAAGGCAGAGCTCTTCATAATTCCACCATCTAAAGAGACGGCACCATCAGCTATATAGGGTAGAGCACATCGCATGTCAGTTCTTGTTGCATATACTTGTATGCGAGAAAAGAGGCAATAAAACAGTGTCTCTCTGAGACCATATCCATTTGCTGTAAAACAAGATATGTGCATATCTTCTAAATCAATCATATTCACAGCATAACCTAGAAAGCCCGATGGACACTCTCCATTAGGTAAGCATGGCTTCAATAATTCAAGCCTCCTCTGAGAATCGTCAGTTACAAATTTCCCCATGTAAGGCCTGCATAAGTAAAGGGTTAATGATCAAACACTAACCCAACAAAACTGTCAAATTGTTTTGGAAGGTAAAAGTAACTCACCTCAAGTTTTCAAGACAAATGACAGAAAATCTGCCCTCTAATGGTGTTCCAATTGAAGGCCCCAATCCATGAAGGCCAACGTTCATGTTAATATTTCCCTTTTTGTCGTACTCCTCAAGAGTTCGAACTCCCTCAAAAGTTTTGCAAACAACTGCAAGCATTGTTTCTGTCCCTAAATACTCAGAGAGAATCCTGGATATTGATATCAGAGGGGAGGTACCTGTTAAACAAAGTTGACCAGTGTAGATGTATTCCAAATACTAAAAGCAAAAGATCCAGCACAAACATATTAATTCATTGTACTACAAAAAGAAAAATTGACCTGCTAAGATTATCATCTTTAACCTTCCCAAGGGTAGCTACGATGCCAAGAATGTCCTTGGTTATTGGCAATTTTGAAGCATGTGCCCCATGACGAAATTTAAGCTTGCATATAATTCCAGCAGCTGTTTTATCTTTCTCTAAAATACTCTCAACTGTTTGCAGTTCAGTCTGCTTCTGAAGTGCCATTTCAGTTTCATTTCCAGTAGTAGTCAGTGATTGCAACTTCCCCAGAACAACTGAAAGTTTCAAACATCATTACCAGAAGTCCACCATATTCAGAATTTTCATATTCATAACTGCATATTACAGCAGGGTCACATAGACCCTCTCGAAAATAATTTTATCCCATGTTTAATTCCTACTATGGACCATATGTTTATTCGCAGTGTGTTCAGGAGAAAAATACTCTTACAACAAAAACAAGGTCATAAAGCACCATATATTTGATTATAAAATAAGTTTAATCTACTAGAAAGAGAAGGAAAACATTTTTGTCACCAATAAGGTACACAATATAGCATATACTTGTATATAACTTACATTCCTCGTATTCTTTAAACCCTTCATAGGTAAGTAGGATAGAAGGGAACAAACCCGACACACAGAATAGCCACAAGGCTGAAGACAACTTCACAAAAGCTATGTTCAAGTGTTCAACAAGCATGCTAATTGCAGACAATAACCCCTTTCAACACATTAATGAGAAAAGGACGCAAAAGATCATAGTTAATCCTGCATGTTAAGTAATCTAATGGGTTAACAACCTCCCCGGAGCAGGAAAAACAAAGAGTTGGTATAATCTAAGGTGTTTAAAATATCTTTGAGTCTTCCACACTACTCTGCTGCTCCATTGATCAGATTAATGTTAGTGTCACTGTCAAAATAGAGAAATGAGACTTATATTCAAGTAAAGAACCTCTTCACTGATATTTTCAGTAATGGCTACATAACAGACCCCCACATAGTCAGATAGAAGTCAGTGCAACTGTGTGGCCAGTGTAGTGACTGCACAGTTTGTATTATTTGGTGCAACAAAAGACCATTTCACGTTGTTTGATTATGTGATTATGTGAGTGCATTATTGAGTTATCAGACATATTTGGTGAGTATGCTTCCAAAAACCCAAAAAGGTATTTTGCGTCTGCGTGAATTGAATATACTGAACAGCAATTAAAAAATCTTGCACGACCACATAAAACCCGCAGAGACTCAAACCCTCAAACACACAAAAAGCCCTATAGTATTCCAGTATAGCCAATACGACAACAAATTGATTCATATAGATCCATAAATTATTCAACTCATACATTTCATATTTCTGTCAGGCAAAAAATATAATTATTGTATGCACATAACAACACTTAAGCAAAACCTAGACTTAATATAGTACAAGGTTCTGAAAACTTGATAGGAAGTCAAACCAGCAAGGCCACTAATTCGATGGTTCACCTGGTCAACAGGTTCAGATTCAGTACAGGTTGAAACAGTGATGTCCACATGAAATCATGATCATATGCATATTTATAAATAAATAAGAGGAATTCTCTGCAAAAAGGAAATAAATAGGGGTACAATGCACACTTATATATAAAGCCATAACAAAAACACTCAAAATAAAGGAATTTCTATTATAAAAAATAGGAAATAAACACTGAACTGGTGGTTCAACAGCCGATTCACCGGTTCGGTCAGTTCAACCACCAGTTCAGCAGAAATCTGTTTTTTTTACCCTAACTGCACCGACCACCCAACTGGTTCTTGGTTCAACTTGTTGAACCGGCCAGTCCAATCCTGTTTTCACAGCAGTGATATATTGACACTAAATGAAAATCAAAAGTTATTTACAACATGCATCCCATCAAAAACCCACAAACATGCCAATATTTTATTTTGCAAGAAGCAATTAATGCATTATGGAGTGCAAATTACACATATCAGCATTTAGGTTATGTAGTTTACGTCATGTTATCGATTTGTAACACTGATTTAAGTGAGTCACAACATTAGAAAATTGACACTCAATGAAAACCTAATAAGACTCATTACCACTGATGTATGCTTCCAGAAATTGAAAATGACCACGAAATTCACTAGTAAGCAAACTTATTAAGGAATGCAGCTGCCAAATGCAGATCAACATCTAAACATCTGTTGTAAAATTATATCACTACCTAATCAATTTGTGGCACCAATTAAATGACCATATAACTCGGCAAGGATTCCAACACCCATAACTTTCTATTATGCTGCAAAACCAATTCAAATAAAGCAAATATCACAACATTGCATGCACCCACATAATATTGCAATAAGAAAATCTAATCCTAAAATTGATGTCAATGATATCTCAGTAAGAATCATCTGCATGAAAACATGCTACAATAAATCAAAACATGACCCAGATTTCATGTTGAATGACACGCAAATTTGTTAAAAAAATTATTGCATAATTATAGACTCGCCCACCCCCTCTAAATTAAGTAAATCCAAAACATTACGCCAACAAAAACTTATTGCACAAAATCCACATAAAAGATTAATAGGAAAAAACCTAACTCAACAAATATAAGAAAAAAATTCCACGCCAAATGGCCGACATTCCACCAAAACAACGCAATCCGCAAAACCTATGCCTATGCCCAACAAAATCCGAACACAACCCAACTAAGTTTCCACCGGAAAAACACCATATTCATAAAAAAAACTAAAACTGGCACCAGCCCACAACAAAGGACTGAGTTTTCACCTTGCAGCTAGACCAAACAAATTAAGAAATTATTTTTGAAGCATATGGTCACATTATTATAAATAAAGTAAAACCCACAAAACTCCCAAAAACACATTTCACGAAATCAATAACCAAAACCGATGGCCAAACAAAACCCGGCTACGCAAACCGAAACAACAAACACAAAAACAACACATTTGATTCATCAACATCAACACAATCAGAAAACCCCAAAAACTTAAATAGAAAAAAAACAAAATTTGCACATAACAAAAGACTAATATTTCACCTTGCGTGTCGAGAATGGACCGCTCGACGCTACACACATGCTCCCTCAAGCACTTGAGGTTGTCCTCGTGGTGCTTCACCAGAAGCCCCTGCTTTTCCAATTCAGCCTCCATTCTCTACCAAAAACACCATAAAACTAGGAAACTTGCGCAAAGAAGCGATTTTTCTGGGTAATTAACGGAATGCAGGCAATACCTCGTATGTCGACATGGTGAATTTGGGGTTTCAGAAGGATTGAGAGGGAGAGGAGGAAGCGGAAGGGAGGATTTGGGGAAGAAGGTGAGGTCTAGGGTTTGGAAGAAGGGCTCCGTCTGCGAAACGTTTTTCGGACGGAGATTTTCGGAAAAATCTGTCGAAGGGTATGTTTGCAACCATTTTTCTGATAGTTTTTTCTCGAAATCTTCAAAAGAAAAAATTTCTGATAGTAATGATAACCAAAAAGTGGCGTTCTGTTAAACAAAACAAGGAGTATGATATTCTTTAGTCGGAAAATTACTTAAATCGTCTTAAAAATTACTTTTTTTTCATTAACAAATCAATTAATACTTATTTCGTCCCGTGTCTTTAAACAAGATTTTTGACTCAGTTTTACTCACATTCCTAGTACCAACACTACGAAAATGTCTGACGAATTACCTGGATCCGACGAGGTAACGGAGGTGGATTTTTTTTTCTGACTCGGGCGTCTGGCCCAAACGCCTCCACATAGGTGGAGGCGTGTTAGCCAGACGTTCGTTTATTATTATTATTTAATTTTCTGTTAAATTAATTTTTTTCAGGTTTCATTGCAAGATTTTTGGTGGTGATGGAGTAGATTACAATGAGCTTTTTGATAGTAAAAAAATATTTACAACAATCGAGAAAGCTTGTAAATGGACGAAACAAGTTGCAATAACAACACGATTTTTTTGGTTATATCATCATACAAACCTAAAGCAGATAACCTGATGGATTGTTACCTGAGATGTGATCGCAAACATGAAATGAATTCTCGTGATACGAGTATTGCACTGCGAAAGAACACAAAAAGAAAAGGTTGCAATTGTCGTTTTTGGTAAAAGTGGTCGAGCGACGGGATCATGATAGATGTGTCGTTGTTTCTAGTAGCACCTATGGGCAGCACAACCACGCACTTGCAGTTTATTCAGAGGGTCACCGACAGGTCAGCAGACTTAGTGTTGTGACCATAATGTAGTCCTGTGATATACCTATAACGAATAACACCTATAAATGTAGTTCTCGGCACAACTACAGCAGGCTCAGGACCATACGACAACCACTCCACCTAAACGTTTATAAGTTAATAATAATAAAGTTGAAATTTAAATAAATGTGAATGATATATACATTATATACCTGCGATGCAGTCATCTGATCTAGCTGTCTACGAATAGAAAGAAGTCGACACTCGCTCTTATCCTCGACCCAGACAGCCCACGCTCAATAATCTTCTGCTCCCGATGCGGGCGGAAAACAGGAAAATACTCATAGATCCAATCCTGCAGCAGTGTAAGACAACCTGTAATCCCAGAACAATCAGCACGACTCGATATACGCAGCTGGCGATACAGTTATGCCAACGTCGTCGACCCCCATGAGTACTGACCAATGGTATCTGACTCCCTTGCCTCCAATAGGTCGCGTGGTCTGACTCTGGAACCGCTTTTATCGACAAACAAGACGCAACCTAGCAGTAAGAAGAGGTAAGTAGTCATCTGCGTATCCTCAGTCCGTGGTGGTCGCCCCCGTCTGCAACACTCGTCCACAACATCAATACTAACACCACCGCAACTCCAAAATGAGCTATCCCGCCCAAGACCCTCGAGACTGACACCCAGCAACTCTGATACAAATAACTTACGCTCAGACGTCGGCGCCTGCGCACTGACCATAAGATCCTCAACAGGAATGTGCAGAATCTGAAAGACGTCATGCAACATGATCGTCATCTCTCCGAACGGCAAGTGGAAAGTATTGGTGTCAGGTTGCCACCGCTCCACGAAAGCCAAAATCAACGACATGTCAATGCAGGAAAACATGTTGTACGACAGGTGACCCAATCCATTGTCACTAACGGTCGTCGTCATATCATCACTCATCATTGAACGCCAAGCCTGTAATGTCGTACATGCTCTGTGCCGATTATGACACTTCAAAACCTTCCGATCCTCGCCATCCCAGATGCGTCTGCCGATGTGGCCTCCGAAACTCGGAATGACGCTGCCATCTAGAGGACTACCGGGCATCATATCTGTCACGATCCAAGACTCGTCCTCACCCATCTTCTTCTTCTGAGCTCGGGCGTCTGCAGTGCACGAACTCGAATCACCGGTCACAAACCGGCCACCTCGACCCTTCCTAATGACTCACTCAGCCGAAGGACTACAATGTCGCTCCTGTCCTCGACCGTACTGATGGATCGCCTCCTCCTGTGGCTCCAAACCATACCGGCCCCCATCGTCACTCTCGTCGTGACTCCTCAACTCATCTGAATCATCCTCGTCGTTGAAAGAATCATCAGGTGTCTGATAACAACGTAAAAGATCTATCTCTCCTAACTGAAGCAGAAATACCACATCTACGTGGATGACGAGGACCTGATCATCTGCTATACTACGTACATTTCCCTTTTCCTCCACGGTAACCCAATGACTATTAATTCAATTTTAAAAATAAAATTTTGTTAATGGATTTACTAAAATAATTAAACTAATTATTAACTTAATAATCAATTTATTTAGCAATTATCACAAATGATAATCAATAATCCTTTACTAAAATCGTCCACAACTAATTATTAACTTAATAATCAATTTATTTAGCAATTATCACAAATTTTAATCAATAATTCCATACTAAAATAATTAAACTAATTATTAACTTAATAGTCGATTTATTTAGTAATTATCATAATTTATAATCAATAAAGGATTTACTAAACTAATTTAATTCATTATTAAAATATTCGATTTATTTTAAATTTATAACAATTTATAATTAATTGAAATAATTTAAAATAAAAAATGGGGCGTCTACCGGAGACGCCCCAACGTTCAGGGAGGCGTCTGCCGGAGCCGCCTCCCCATACGTTCGGGCAGGGGGAGGCAGGTCCGACGGCCGCCCGACCGTTGGGTCAGGCGTCTCCCACGGACGCCCCACCCAAAAAAAATAAAAAAATAAACAAGGCGATTTACCAGATTTGAGTAATCCGGGACGTTCGCTGGTTCTTTTCCTAGCCTCCGAGACATTCTATCTGGTGAATATAAGAGTAATATGAAGAGATAGTGGTGTTAGAAGAGTGAAATGAAGAGTTATATAAGTAGAAAGGGTAGAAGAGCAAAATGGTAATCTGTACAGGCGATTTAAGTAGTTTTACGGCGATGAATAGCAATTCTAGTAAACACAATCGTGGTATGAACTTTTTTTGCATGTATACTCATGGTTCAGAAATAATTGACGTGGATTCGATGCGACGAGATATCACATCAGACAAATACGATGTGGGTGCATATGCGATTTGCGATTTAATAATTAAATAATATAATATAGATATATTAATTATAAATTAGATACATGTATACTTGGGATTCAGATCGTGTCGGGCCAGGCCGGGCACGACCCGTTTTGAAGAATACATGTCACGGTGCTGTATCGAACCGACGAGCTTGTGTCGTGTCATGTCAGGTTTATATACATGTAACTAAAAATTTAGGTGAAGTTTTGAATAATTTATAAGATCAATAATTCAATATTAAACAAATCAGAGTAAAAAAAATCAAAAATAGGTATTTTGAGATGCGGCTGCATCGGCCCGCATACGTAGCCACATCGCTTTGGAGAAGAAAGAAATATGTAGAACTTGAGAGTTTAAAAAACCAGTTTTTCCAAAATCACTCTATTCATTTTTTGGTTAGTAATGACTTTTCAAATTCTCCGTATATTATTCAAAAATTAGCTCAAAAGGTTGTTGTTAATCCGACCTTGGTTTTTGACTATTTTTGGTAAGTATGTGATTAGTTTGCAAGAAAAAAGAACTAAAATTGGGAATTAGTTGTCTAAACTAAACTTCTCATCTAAATTAATTTCCATGTCATAAAAGTTATAGATTTTACACATCGAAATAAAATATGATTATGTTTGGAAAATAGATAGAATAAACAAGAATAATGGTGTATTTAGTAAAAGGAAAGAAGAGATAACAAGAGAAGCGGAATTGCATGTATTTTCCGTTGTTTAGATAGAATTAATTTAAGAGAGAAAAGAAAAGAAATGAATCATATCATTTAGTAAAATATTCATGCTTGTTTAACTATATTATTTCATTTAAGAGTATTTTGAGAAGAATGAGCGATAAACAATTTTCTCTTCGTTTTCTTCAAGATTGAAGACAAAGTTGAGTGTCCATTTTGATCAGAAGAGTTTTTTCTCCCTTAAGTGGACAAAACCTAATTTTCTTTTCTTTTTTCTCGTAATTCGTCATCCAAACAAACCATAACAATCTATTGATTTAAGGACATTTGATGTAACGTCCCAGAACAGCAGAAGAAATTTATAAATTAAACATAACACATACGACCGTCAACGGTCAACAAGGACACGTTACTGGAAAAGTCAACTGAATATATATATAAAATATCTCCACGTGGAAGTCATAATACAGGGTGTCAAAAGAGTGATTACATAACTAATACATAAATATTGTAATCACTACCTCTACAAAAACGATCAGATGACAGGACCCGATCTCGGAGGTATTCCCCTCGGTCACCACCAACCTACGACTGTCTGCTCCCTGAAAATGAAACACGAAATCCGCCTGAGTTCCCGAAAGGAACCCCGTATGCCAACATCTCCTATCATAAACAGAAATATAGACGAAAATGCCAGTAACGCACATGCAATGCAAAACCGTCTTGGGCCCACAGACTGCCCATCGCTTTCCTACACAAGGAAAGTGCATCCCCTCCCTACACAAGGAAGAAGTCGTCCCTCTGCCGCACTGGCACAAGGGACCTCGCTCTCCCACACACGGAAAGTGCATCCCCTCCCTACACAAGGAAGACAGCGTCTCCCACCCACACAGGCATGGAAGGCATCCCTTTGCCGCACAGGCACAAGGGGTCCAACAGAAATCACCCTCGTCTAATGTGAAATCCACCAATGATAATTCGACCCACCGGTCGAACATGATCAATCTAGCGGTCGACCGTTTGGAAGGTCTACGCTATACATTTTATATACATATATATCCCGTCGGTCGAACCAGGGTCCGTTCAACCGACAAGAAAACTGCATGAATCCTGCCCACTGCATTCGGTCGACCGAAACTCTTCCGGTCGACCGGATCAACAAGCACTTCACTGCAGGAAACTGCACGCAGTCGGTCGACCGTTTAGATGGTCAACGCTCTTGACCGACTTTGCGCAGTTCGGTCGACCGAGGCACACACTCGGTCGGCCGAAGGTCTGTCTAACCTATCTAAAGGGATTCGGTCGACCGAAACAAACACCGGTCGACCAGCTAATATAACCCTTAAAATTCCCGCTAAAATTGGCATAAACGGTCGACCGTCACACAGACGTCGTTCGACCGTTTTCGGGCAGTAAGTTAATATTCACTAAACTCGGTCGACCGACCCAACCACCGGTCGACCGAAACATACATTTCCCCTCTGGACAGACATCATCTAGACGTTGTTCGGTCGACCGAACTCTCAATCGGTCGACCGAACAGAGTGTCTTCAATCTTTGTCCAGTCGGGTTTTCGCCGGGGAAACGACATCAACGCCGCCCCCTACACTCCCACACCTCTTGGGGAGTTACTATGAAGACTTGGCATACCTCTCAAGACGACGAAGACCCGCCGGAGCCTCGCTCGCGCACCGCTGTCTCTGAAGACCTCCTCACGTGCCAACCTCCGCACCTCCACACGCTCATTCCTTGTGCTCGCCTCCACCACGCCGCCGGAGATCTTCTCCTCCTGGTCGCCGGAACAAGGGAAGGTGGTGAGATGGGTGGAAACGAAATGGAGAAAAGAAATGGGAGAAAGGGTTGGGTTTTGTATTTAAACCAAAACCTACACCTACCTCATACTCCTCTCCATACCCCCCCATACCACCTACACCCTAACCACACTCCACCCCATACCTCTCTCTCTCTCTCTTCAGGTCTTTACATTTGACTAGTCAAATATTAATGTGACCTTTAAAACAAATGCAACTGCAGGTTGGTATTTGTAGGTTATACTTTATAGTCCTTATTGTAGGTAGAGGTCCAAATGCAAAATAATCAGTAAACTAATAATAGGAAAAAATGAGCTCTCCATGCAATTAGACTTTGGTAACGGACGATATTGTAGTTGTTGGATTTCATTTTCTATACTTGCATGTATATTTTTAAAATTTTACAAGCAATTATGATCGATTTTCATATTTTTCAAAAAATTTATATACAAAACTTCTTAATTATATTTCAATATACTAATTAATATTGAAAAGCACACCGGATTACCTCGAAATCACCTCCAACTGTTCACCAAACTCTAAACAAGACTAGAGAGATTGAAACTAGTCAATCAATCTCTAATTCAAGGTTAGAATCCAACTAATAACATTTTTATGCTCCAAAAAATTTAATCTCTCAAACACTTAATTATTAAGAAGAATTTCTGATGGAATGATGAAGAAAATGTGAAGAGGTGAATGGTTTGCATTAATTCAAACAAAAGAATAGAGGAGAGACTTATTTATAAAGCATCATCAAACCCACATCATGGGTAAACCACTTGCACACGATCTCTTGTTAATCTCTCCACTAAACCACATAATGTGCAAATCACTTTGCATTTGATCTCTTGTTTATTTCTCCTCTCATAATCTCATAACTACATTTGACCAAGGTGGATTAAATCCAGTAGACATTAATCAACAAAATCTCTTATTAATATATGCAAAAACATGGGTAACGGTCGGACCATTTTTCACTATTTTGGACTTTACAAATTTTGGATTAATATCCAACAAAATTTGGGCTTTGGGGTTTTAGCAAATTCATATGTTATAATGTTACGAATCATATTATATCATGTAATATATTATCATATATAATGTCAAGACATTATACCCCATAATATATACATCTCATATGAATTTATTTGTTATTCTAAGTTCTAACATGTCGTTATTACGACATATTGATTTTATTATTTTATCACATGTATTTTTTTTGATAACACATGAAAATTTATACATCATATAAAATATAAAACCACATCTTTTGTTTCTCAGTTTTGTGGTGTGACCTATAGGAGAATCTAAGTTATGTTGACAATAATACTAAACATTTAATATCATAAACTATAAGCGATATCTAGCTACACATTATAATTACCTAAATAACAAAGATGTTTTGTTGACTCGAACAGAACACGATCCATTTAGTGATATGTAATATATCACTTGTGTCTATCTCTTGCCTCATGATATTACGAATATTATACAAAGTATGAATGTGTCATCTTTGTATTATATATTCTTTTTCTTGATCCCATAAGATAATTATAAATATGTAACTATACATAAGTTACATCGTACACATTATAATTTTACTTTACCAAGGGGACCAATATCATCACTCAAATGAAGAGACAATGATAATCTTTTGACATATCATCCTTTCTAGAACAAGTTATGTATAATCAACTAATATCTTTATTACTACGCGTAATTATAGTTTTTGATAATAATCAATTACACACTTCTCATGTGAAAAGATATACGACGTCTCATATCTTAGGATACAAAAACACAATGAAAATTTTAATGACATAAACACAATTCCATAATGTTTCATTAATTAGGTTTATTCAATATATAAAAGAAAATATTCTCCATTTCATATACTCGTGTTGTTGAAATAGTTGTAGTTTCTTTTGATTTATGCAAACAATTATATTTTACAGCTCTACGGTTAAGGACCAAGAGCATCTTCCTTAACACTTTCAAAAGACGAATACATTAATCAATGAACAAAATATTTTTACATTCAATTCATAATAAAAGACATGTAAAAGAATATTTTTAGAACACATTCCTTTCAGTAGTCCCGTTGGGTTTTAAATTTTTTTTTTACTAAAATACCTCCCTCATTCCTATATAAACCCCCAACCCCTTTCATTTTCTTCACATAAAAATCTTATTCTTCTTCTAAATCTCTCCAATTCTTCTCTACTCTTTTTCTAATTGCTCTAATTTTGGTGGAAACGAGTCGAATTTGAGCTAAAATGTGAAACGTAAAGCTACAACCAAGCCGTTAATCGCCGATTTCGCGACTCCCCTGCTTTTCATTTCCCATGTTTTTCAAATCTTTTTTAGTAATTAATTTTAGTTCACCATTCATCATCAGGACTTTCTCATTTATGAAATAAAATTCACCTTTTGTTTCCATATTTACTAATTTTCATGGCTTTAACATCTGATTCTTAAGATAATAATAACCACATCCTGTTAATCCACCTAGACCTATGGGTAGAAGTACTAGAAAAAAATCTCCGGTATGGGATGATTTTGCTGAAATAGAAACTATCTAGGGTAAACCAATTGCTACTTGTAAACACCGTGGTAACGTATATTCAGCCAAGTCAAGTGGAGGAACTGGTCATCTAGGTAGACATTTACTTTCATGTAATGTTAATAATAATGTATCATTGGTAGTTGATTCACGTCAATCGGTTTTAGAGATAACTAGTGGAACTTTAAATTTCAAAAGATATTGTCCAATTAAAGGTATAAAGATAATTGTTGATTTCAGAATTAGAAATGAACTACCATTTAACATATTTGAATCTAAAGACCTTAGGAAAACAATTCTCTACCATAATCGGCAATTTAAATCATTTTCTAGAAGAACACTTAAAAATGTTGCATTTGATAAATTCGGTAAAGAAAAAGAACGCATGATTAATTGTTTTTCAATAATGAACATAAGGTAGCATTAACTAGTGATGTTTGGACCGCTCCAAATAATTATCCTTACTATTGCGTAACTGCTCATTATTTAGCTGATTCAAGATGTTTAGATAAAAAAATTCATTTCTTTTTACCTATTTTGCACCCACACACTACCAAAGTTATATCTGATCACATTAAAGATGTTATTGTAGCTAATAATCTTGAAAATAAAGTTTCTACAATTGTATTGATAATGCTACTAACAATAGTTCTGCAATACAAATGCTTATTAATTATTGTCATCCACTTGTAGAGGTTTTACCTTTTCACATTATGTGTGTTTGTCATGCTTTGAATTTACTGGTACAAGATGGACTTAATATAATTAAACATTACTTATAAAATGTTAGGAATACAATTGCTTATGAAAGTTGTAGTAATACATCTAGATATCAGGATTTTAGAGAATTTTTTGCATATAATGAAATTAAACCTAGGAAGTTTAAATTAGATTACCCTCATAGATGGAATTCTACATATGAAATGTTAAAATGTTGTCTTCATTATCATCTTGCAATTTCAACCTTTTATAATGAAAAACAAAATGAAAAAGTGTTAACCGATTTAGATTGGAATAATTGTCAAATTATGCATGATTTTTTAAAACTTTTTTTCACATTCACTAGTAGATTAAGTGGACAGTATTATCCAACTCTAATATATTTATCTATGAATTACTTCAAATTACTACAATATTTGCGAAATATAGGCATAATGCTAGTTTTGTTCAAATTTTATATGTAATGGAGGCTAATTATTGGAAGTTTAATAAATATTGAAATTCTCATCCATTTTGTTTTTATTTAGCTTTTATTATGGATCCTAGATTTAAGATTACTGGTTTACAAGTTTTCTTAGAACAATTTTTTGAAAATATGAATTATGAAATTTTCCAAAATCATGTAGATAGTTGTAGGTCTTTGTTAATTAAATATTTTGAAGATTATGAAAGACTAGATAATATAAATCAAATGGGTTTAAATGTTGCTAGTTCATCATCACAACCACCTCCAACTGCAATGGATCCAGATGATGACGAATCTCAATGGAATTGGTTAAGTCAAAAGAAGGCAAAATTAGTGCAAACCGATGCCCAAAATTAATTAACTGCATATTTAATTACTGAACTTTACTTAAGTACGACTGAGTTAAAATATTTTGACGTTTTCGGCTGGTGGAGAAAAAACTCAGGTAAGTTTCCACTAGTCTCATTGATGACGCGAGACTTATTATGTCATCCGGCGTCGGAGGCTGCTTTTAGTGCAGGTAAACAAGTTTTTTCTGACAAGAGGCAAAGTTTGTCCGACAAGTCAATCGAGATGAGCGTATGCCTGAAGTATTGGATCGACGCTGCAGACAGAATGCAGAACATGAATTTTCGCGACAGCAGTGACGACAAAGATCGAAGACAAATTAGCTAAACTATTATGTTAAAGGAGTAATATTTTCCTAATACCTCTTAGGTCTTTTTCGTTACTCCTTAGGTTTAGCTAGCCTTCGGGTCTTTTTTGTTTGTGACCAATATATTATTTTTCTAATTGAGTAACAATTATTGATAAATTGGTTACTTTGAGGGGAAAATTGTGTATCTATTTTTGTTAATTCGATTGTGGTTGTATACTTATTTCAAATTTAAAAACACAACCAAAAAATAAAAACTGACCCGAACAAACGAAGAAAACCCAAAACCCGACCACCCCAGATCTGGCACTACACGACACGAGTCCCAGGTCTAATTACTAGTATTTGCGAAATATAAGCCACATGCTGGTTTTGTTGAAATTTTAGATGTAATTGAGGCTAAGTTTAATAAATATTAGAATCATCATCCATTTAGTTTTTGTTTAGTTTTTATTATATATCCTAGATTTAAAATTAGTGGTTTACATGTTTTCTTGGAAGAAATTTTTACAAGTATGAATTATTGAAAATTTCAAAATCATATAGATAATTGTAAGTCTTTGTTAAACAAATATTTTGAAGAATATAAAAGACTATATAATGTAAATCAAATGACTTCAAATGTTACTAGTTCATCATCACAACCACATACAACTGCAATGGATCCACGTGATGACGACTCCCAATGAAATTGGTTAAGTAAAAAAAAGTTAGTGCAAAATGTAACACAAAATGAATTAACTGGATATTTAAACACTGAAATGTACTTAATTACTGCTCAGTTAAAATCTTTTGATGCTGGTGGATAAAGAATTCATGTAGGTTTTCACTAGTTTTCTTGATGGCACAAGACTTATTATGTCTTCCGACGTTAATTGTGGCATCAGAGTCTAAATTTAGCGCATGTAAACGTGTCTTTAGTGACAAGAGACAAAGGTTGTCCGACAAATCAATCGAGATGAGCGTATGCCTGAAGGATTGGATACACATTGCAGATAAAATGAAAAACATGAATTTTAACGACACTACCAACGACGACGATGAAGATTGAAGACGAAATTAGTTAAACCATTATGTTTAAGGAGTAATTTTTTTCTAATACGTTTTAGAGTTTTCCCATTACTCAGGTGTAGCTAGCCTCTGGATTTTTTTAATATGTAACCAATTATGTATCTATATTATTTCTCAATTTGAGTCAACAGTTATTAATAAATAAAATTGGTTACTTTGGGGAAAAATAAATTGTGTTTGTTATTTGTTAATTCAATTTTGATTGTATACTTAATTCAAATTAAAAAAATGACCAAAAAATTAAAACCCGACCCGACCTAGAAAAACCCGACCTGATGCCCCATGATTCGGCCCGATCCAGGGAGCCATGCCGTGCCGGAACGAGAACCAGGTAACATGCAATGGAGGCATTATGCATAACATGTCAACCAAGCATAACGATGGTTTTATGTCTCACAAACCTTCTTTCTTCCATTTTAATTTGCTTTTAGTTCGAAATTTCGAATTACATTTGAACCCAAAATCCCTTTTGGAGAGTCGAACACTCCAATCTCACAAAGAAGATTGATTTCTCCTTCCTTCCTCCAATTCCACCATCCCTACTCCAACGAAGTGTCAAAGGTCGGCCTCGTCGATTCCGTAGTCACCTTCCTCCTCCTTTTCACCCTCAAATCCAAAGTTGACTGGTGCTTCGCCGAGCATGACTGAAACATCTTGACTAGATCAACATCTATGCTTATGTTCAAACTCATGGCGGTGTCAATTATGTTGTATTTGAGGTCATCGAGGACCTTGATGTTGAATCCGACTGCATTCGCGAATGAACGAGAGAATGTTTGGTAGTACTAGTAGTTGTGAAAACGGAGGGTAGATGTTTATTGGTTTGCTTTTGATCATTTTTGTAGATTTTTGGTTCGACTTTGCTAGAGTGAAGCTGGGGTGGAGATTATACTTATATCATTAAATAATAAATTCAAAACGTCATAGTTAAATAATATTTTTTAAAACACCGTAACAATGATATTTCAGAAATTAATGTGGTGTGATCCGGGTAAATGCAGTGCAACTTTCTTTTTGGTGAGTGTAGTTTTTCGGGTAAAAGTGGTTTTTGTTGTTCGTCTAATAATTTAATATTGTATTCAGTCATCATATTTGTGATATATCATAAAGTATGTTGTAATCCTGTTTTTGAAAATGCATGGTACTGAGATTTTGTGGATGTAAGCTGTTGCGAGTCATAAATTGTGTTTGAAAAACAAACAATTATTTACCTAATAGATCGTTGAACTGAATACTGACAATATATAAATTGTATAGAGATGTTTAGGATCAATCATAGAATCCCCCCTAACAATCTTCTAAAGTTCTTATAAAGGTGCCTCGTGCAGGTTTTGTGCTCACATTGTGGGAAGTGCTTAGCAGTTGCCCCTCCTAAACCTTTACATTTGCATGTCACTAAGAAGGATAATGCCAGGTACATCACCTATTGCTTCCTTCGTGTGTATACAAAACCATAGTTCATGCCATGGACAACCAGTACTTGTCCCACATCAACAAATTTACGAGGGAATACCCTACTCTTCCTGCATACCCATTTGTCCTCTTTAAAGAAGTAGAAAGTGTTAGACCCTAACCCTTTAGGGTTACTGTTCGGAGTGATGGGCTTTGCATGGGAATGGAGCGTGAATAGTGGGCGTGGTTGAGGTGATGGGTGAGAGGGTGGCCGGTTACTGTTGGCTTGGGTTGGTTTTGAGGAGAAAAACCAATGTTTCTTTCATTTATTCTTCTGTTGAACGTTTTATTTTAAACCGCAAGTGCACGGCCGCGATGAAGCGGTGGTGTTAAATCCTAACCCTTGCTTATGTGCTAATTGTGTTTAGGAGAGGTTTAGTGATGGATTGAGATGGACGACTGAGATCGAGTCGGAGAAAAGTATATAAAGGTTGGTTTCTCTCTCTCTCTCTCTCTCTCTCTCTCTCTCTCTCTCTCATTTGCATCTCTCTCTCTCTCTCACTCTCTCTCTCTAGACTCGTCTCTCTCTCCCTCTGTGGTTCTTCGGTGTTGGCGGAGGCGAGGATCAGAGTGTTGGATTCGCCGGAGTCGTCGTAGAGATCGTTGTGTTCGCCGGAGTTCGAGTTTATCGTGGAAAAGCTCGCCGTCGTTTCTTCAAAGGCTTCTTCAAGCCTTAAGGTATGTCAAACTTGCTTTCAAGCTCACCTATTGTTAGTGTGGGGGTTGAAGCGGTCGACGGTAGGCCGTTTCGGGCTCGTCGGACCTGCACAGCCGTTTCTGAACTATAAACGGTCGACCGGTGTTTTGGTTCGGTCGACCGGTTGTAGTGTATTTTGGGGCAGAATCCCTCGTACCGGTCGAACGATGCCCTTTGGGCGGTCGACCGGTTGTTGCAATTTTAGCGAGAGGAAACGTCCTGGGTATTTTCGGTCGAACGGGACCCCTTTTGCCGGTCGACCGAAAGTACTGTTGTAGGTCGGTTGGGGCGTTGACCATCTAAACGGTCGACCGCCTGTTTGACTTGTTCGACCGACGTTTAAGTTAACTTAATGGCCGGTCGACCGGAAGTGTGGTTTCGGTCGACCGTGATGTGAGGACTCTGGGTGAGTTCTACTGGTTGTTTTCGGTCGACCGATAGGGTTCGGTTGTTCGACCGTTTTACTGTTGATTGCGAAAATGGATTTCTACTGGTGCTTTTCGGTCGACCGGGACCCCTTTGTCGGTCGACCGTTTGGCGGGTTTTTCGGTTGGGCCAGTTCTCTGGGTGAGGATCGGTCGATCGGAAGCCATGTTTTGTTCGACCGTTTTACACTATTTTTGTGTGTGTGTGTTGCTATTGATTGGCTAGAAGGCAACGGGTCTCCGACCCTTTTGGGGCGACGGCGCAGACATTCCGGCCCTATAGCGATTAGTGGTGACACGTGGGTTGTGATTTTGTGGCCGTGGCTCCGGTGAATGAGGCAAAGCCGTGGCTCCGGCGAATGATGCAAAACCGTGGCTCCGGTAACACTGAGGCAATGAGGGGGTTGTGTGGCCATGTTTTGGACCGGCGGTGCCGTGTGTGCACGTGTGTTGGTGGGTTGGGGTGAGAGGACCCTTGAGACCCGTGTTGTTGGGCTATGGCCGGGAGAGAGGTCCCGGGAACTTAGCGGGTGTTTCTGTTGTGGTGTTTTACGTTTCTTTGCACATTTCATTTCTGTCCATATATGTGTTAGGGTTTGGCATACTGGGTTTCCTCCTGGAAACTCAGGCATTCATTGTCTGCTTTCAGGCCGAGAGCGACGTTAGGTGGGTGGCGTCGGCGGAGGGAGCGATCGAGACCTGATCCTGCTTCCCTATATTTTGAGGTGATTGTGATTACTTGTGTATATTTCATGTATATGATCTTTTGATGTAATGACATTCTTTTGTAAACTCGTTCACATATATATATATATATATTATATGTTGGTGCACCAGTGTGTGTATTTCTTTTCGTAATGTCCTTGTTGATTGTATGTTTTAAATTTGAAATTTTCCGCTGTGTTTGAGGACGTTACAACTTGGTATCAGAGTGGTCAGTTTCAGTGTCTTCGTCCAATGGAACCACCCTTGGAGTTGTGTCAACCATGCATGCATTGTTCTCATTCATGTTTTGTGTCTCCTGTGTAGATGGCTCCGAGGCGTGTGAGACCTTCTCCCCGAGACCGTAGCACCAGTGATGAGGTGGGTGAGGGGAGTAGAGGTGAGGAGCTGAGGACGCTCCAGGGCACGCTGGGTAGATTGGGCGAGATTCTCGAGCGCCAATCCGCCCAGGCGAGCGGGGAGCCGCGGACGTGAGGCGTGCGAGATCGGAGGTAGCTGTCGAGCGACGACGTTGCGCGAGCGAGGCTCCGGTGGTTTCGTCGTTTTCTGGAGCTATGCCAGCTTCTTAGTGTGGTTTGTTGTTCACCCTCGTGTGAGGGATGTGTTGGTCGGTCGGGGGAGGTCGGAGACCTCTCCATCGACGAGTACGATGTAAATCCTTGGCTGGTGCAAGGTTGCAAACGACCAACGGTCGATCGGGTCCCTTCGGGCGGTCGACCGATGTAGTATATTTTGCCCGACTTTAACCAACACTGGTCGGACGATGTATTGTGGCGGTCGATCGGTAGTGCATTGTGCTGGTGGGTCGGGATTGCCTATTGTATTTCGGTCGACCGGTTTCTTATGTTTGTTCGACCGGAACTTAAGTGTACTTGATTTTGATGCATGCTTGTTCGACCGTTTCTTTATATGTGTTTGACCGTTATATGATTTAGAACTGCTAGGATGCCCTGGTAGTTTTAGGTCGACCGGGATCCCTGAGTTGGTCGACCGGTAGCATTGAATTGATGTTGACCATACTCTTGATTTTGACCTCGTATCGGTCGACCGATTTTAGATCTCTGTTCGACCTTTGGGACTTAGGTTTTGCACAGCGAGTTCGACCATAGCAGACTTTGAGTCGACCGAACCTTTCTGGGAACGGTCGACCGGATTGCCTCTTTCGGTCGACCGTTTGTGCACATAACTGAATTCCCGGTCCTTTTTAGGATGCCAACTCTGTCCACAGAAACCCGTGTCCTCGCCTTGTGCGTGAACTGGGAGGTGACGGTGGGCACGTTACGCGTGCCTGCCTAGGGACCGTCGTGTCGAAGTGTGTGGGTGTTCGGGACGTGTCACCTCCGTGTATGGATCGTGACTTGATGTGATGGATTGATGGACCCATTGTAGAGTAGCAGGTCTGAGGGATCGTGGATCCCAATGTATGATGTTGGGCGAGCACGCAACTGTCGTTGGGTGAGGTCACTGCCCTGCTTTTATAGCGGCGCGGTTGGTGCTTGCGGCTCGTGGAGCCTGATGACTCGGCGAACTTCGGTCCGGACCCGTCCGATGTTGTGCCGGACGTATGTGCTGGCGAGTTTCGGAGAAGTTTGCTGGCGAGTTGGGTCAGACCTCTGTGCTGTTGACTGATTGTTTGGAGGTCAACACGCCCATGGGTGAGGTGGGTATTGTAGGGAGCTATTTCCCCGACACCATAGTTGTTTCGGGAGACCAAGATTTCCCGGCAGATCTGGTCTTGTTACCGATGGAGGACTTCGACGTCATACTGGGGATGGAATGGTTGTCACAGTACGACGTGCAAGTCTTTTGCCACCAGAAGAAGATCATGATCCCGAGAGAGGACATGCCATATGTTTTGTTCAGAGGGACGAGGAGCAGAGGGGGTCGTTTGATTATGTCTGCAGTTAAGGCACAGAAGCTGATACAACAGGGATGCAGAGCGTTTGTGGCCACGCTGGTTGTTCCTGATCCTAAGACGAGGAGGCTGGAGGATATAGAGGTTGTACATGAGTTCCCAGATGTGGTTCCTGCAGAGATTCCTTGGTTACCGCCGCACCAGGAGATCGAGTTCGGCATCGAGTTGGTGGCTGACATGACACCCTAGTCGAAGGCACCGTATCGGATGACACCTGCTGAGTTGACAGATCTGAAGAAGAAGTTGTAGGAGTTGATGGACTCCGGGTTTATTCGACCGAGTGTTTCGCCATGGGGAGCGCCTGTGCTGTTCGTAAAGAAGAAGGATGGGTCGTTGCGGATGTGCATCGACTATAGGATGCTCAATATGGTTACCGTCAGGAACCGGTACCCATTGCCTAGGATTGATGACTTGTTTGATTAGCTACAGACGGTGAGAGTGTTCTCGAAGATTGATCTGTGTTCAGGATATCACCAGTTGCGGATCAGAGAGGCAGATGTTCAGAAGACAACCTTCAGGACGCGGTACGGGCACTACGAGTTCTTGGTGATGCCGTTCGGACTGACGAATGCACCTGCAACATTCATGGACCTAATGAATAAGACCTTTCAGCCGTACATCGATAGATTTGTCATTGTGTTCGTGGATGACATCTTAGTGTACTCGCCTAACAGAGAGCAGCATCGAGAGCACCTGAGGATTGTGCTTGGCATCCTGAGAGATCAGCAGCTCTATGCCAAGTACACGAAGTGCGAGTTTTGGTTGGATCAGGTGGCTTTTCTGGGGCACATTGTGTCAGCAGATGGGATTTCGGTGGATCCGGAGAAGGTCGAGGCAGTGACTCAGTGGAGGGCCCCGACGAGCGTTACAGAGATCATGAGATTCGTGGGACTGGCAGGGTATTACAGACAGTTCATTCAGGATTTCTCCAGACTTGCTTCACCGCTGATAGCGTTGACGCAGAAGAGGCGACTGGCGACATCACCGATTCTGACGCTACCGAGTGACAACAGAGGCTATGTGATTTACAGTGATGCGTCAGAGATTGGTTTGGGCTGTGTTTTGATGCAGCACGGAAAGGTGGTGGCGTACGCTTCGAGGCAGTTGAAGGTGCATGAGAAGAACTACCATACTCATGATCTGGTGTTAGCAGCGGTGGTTCACGCGTTGAAGACCTGGCGACACTATCTTTATGGCGAGCAGTTCGAGGTCTTCACAGATCATCAGAGTCTGAAGTATTTGTTCTCTCAGAAGGAGCTGAATATGAGGCAGCGCAGATGACTCGAGTTCATTAAGGACTACAACTTCACCATCTCCTATCATCCGGGGAAGGCGAATTCGATTGCAGATGCGCTGAGTAGGAAGGTGGAGGTGTCAGTTGTGAGTTTGTGCATTCAGGAGTGGAGGCTACTCGAGACGTTGTCAGAGTGGAGGCCATTCAGAGAGGGCTCAAGGGGAGCAGTGATTGTTGGGCTTCGAGTGGAGCCGCAGACTGTCTCACGTGTGATGCAGGCTCATCATGGGGATGATAAGTTAGCTGGTCTGCTACGGTTAGCTTCCAGAGATGGGTCAGACTTCAGTGTGGGCGTTGATGGTGGTTTGAGGTTTAGGAGTCGGATCTGGGTGCCGAAGGTCGATGGGCTGAGAGATGACATCACGGAGGAGGTACATAGAGCGAGATACACCATTCACCCTTGGAGCACAAAGATGTATAACGACCTGCAACGTAACTTATTGTGGAAAGGCATGAAGAAGGACATCGCAGAGTTTGTGGACTGATGCTTAGTCTGTCAGCAGGTGAAGATTGAGCATCAGCGACCAGCGGGACCGATGCAGTGTATCGAGCTTCCCGAGTGGAAGTGGGAGCACGCGACGATGGATTTTGTCATAGGGTTGCCGAAGATGAGGAGATTCCCGGACGCGATTTGGGTGATAGTCGATCGACTGACCAAGTCGGCGCACTTCTTAGAGATCAGGACCACATTGCCTTAGAGATCAGGACCACATTGTACGTGCAGGAGATAGTTAGGCTGCATGCGGTGCCCATGAGCATCATCTCCAATCGAGATCCTCGATTCACTTCCAGATTTTGGGGGAGTCTACAACAGGCATTGGGGACACGTCTGAGGTTTAGTACAACGTTCCATCCGCAGACAGATGGCCAGTCAGAGAGGACGATTTAGACCTTGGAGGATATGCTGAGGGCAGGCACACTGGATTAGGCAGGACACTGGGATGAGCACTTGCCGCTGATAGAGTTCGCCCACAAGAACTGCTACTATGCTAGTATTGGGATGGCACCGTACGAGGCGTTGTACGGGAGGCCTTGCAGATCACCGGTATGCTGGAGTAACATGAGCAAGAGGCAGTTAGTGGGTCCAGAGATTGTGCAGATGTATGCAGAGAAGGTTGATGTGATCTGGAGGAGACTGACCACGGCACAGAGCAGGCAAAAGAGTTCTGTAGGATCGTGTGGGATATGGGTCCACTAATCACTTTTACGCTAATCACCTACTTGTTTAATCGATCGAGTTATATGCAGCGGAATTTAAACAACTAAAGCAAGTAGGGAAAGAATAATGCAAACCACAAAGAGGCGTCGATTTTTATAGAGGTTCGGCACCCCACCCGGGTCCTAGTCCTCTCTTGCAAGCTCTGCTCGGATCACCGAGCTCCGCTCACGACTTCACTAACCACTCCCCGTTCCGGGCCGGGAGAGAATGCCTTTTACACCACAAGCACCGCGAACAACCTCGCTTGCTTGAATTCTTCCTCTCACAATCCGAGAGGGACACTTCGGGCTTTCACCGAAGTCCTTGCTTCTTGAACAAAGGTTGAGTGGAACAACACTCTCTAAACTTGAGCACACTTGAGTAGTATTAAGGAATTGATCACTAAAGTGTGGAAATTGAGGTTTGGAATGTTTGAGATTCTCTCTAAAGTTTGGGACAAGTTTGTAGTGGGAGAGTTGTGTTAACATGTGTTTTACAACTCCTTATATAGGCATTAGAGAGAATAGAGCCGTTGGGATTGATTGGGTGTGAGTTGAAGTGTGATTACACAAAACAAAAACTGCAGGACCCAATTCTGAGTTAAATCGGTCGACCGAAACGGGAAGAATGGTCGACCATTTGGCAGTTTTGCACAAGGTTCGGTCGACCGATTAAGCAACGGTCGACCGCCCAACGCTACGACTTAGGAAAACTTAAGTCATCGGTCGAACACAAGAAAGGGGTACGTTCGACCGATTTCGTCCAGGCACTTTGGGGTTGACAACAATTGGATAATTGGTCGACCGAAACAAGTCTAGCGGTCGACCGTTTTTCAACAGGAGATTCAGGTTTGTCAAGAGATGGACAAACGGTCGACCGATCGTGGTCCTCGGTCGACCGATACATAAAATGTATTTGGGGGTATAATTGGTTTAATACGAATACGACCGTTGGGTATATACGAGAAAAGTAACGGTCGGGAAAATAAGCACAAACAGTCGACCGAAAGAAAAGGTGCAGTCGACCGAAACTAGATAGGGAAACACAAACAGGATTAATTGATCATCCGGTCGACCGAACGGCCTGTTTCGGTCGACCGAATGTAGGCAGACAGTTAGGGTTCAGGTTTGGTGTTTTCCGGTCTAAGTTTGGGTGATCTATTGAAGTCCAAATTATGTGAAATTTTGTGTGTGACTTCTATAAGGAACCTAGTGTGTGGTTAAGTTGATTTTAGCTCAAGTATGCTCAATATACACAAGTTCCTAAAGACTCAAAGAAATATAAAATACATGTCTTCAAATGTGCTTGATTACATGTCTTGACTTGATTTCCTTTCTTCTTTGAGTCTTGATCACCTGTAGAGGTTAGCACAAAGCAATATATTCAATGCAATATGTGTGCTACTCTACATGATCATAATTAAGATTAGGTTAATTAAATCATCAAAACATAGATTAAGGCCAAAAAGCCAACAATCTCCCACTTTTTGATGATGGCAACCTATATCTTAACTCTATCTAAATACATGGAATTTGTATATGTAAACTATGCATATTAATGCTCCCCCTGTGGATGTGCATAGTTTTTGTTCAATTTTATGCCAAGTTCCAAGTTACCCCCTTAATTATCTCTCCCCCTTTGACATCCATCAAAAACAACAATTAAATAAGACTTTAAGCATAGAATTTGGATGTCTTGTAATGAAGTTGCTCCCCCTAAATTTTTCACTTCATTACTCTAATAAAAGATATAACATTTAGGCTCCCCCTATCAATAAGGCTAGATGGAAACTATGAGTATGATTCAATTTAAGTTCAATTTAGTTTCTATTTAAGCCTTATTCTAACATCCATTCAAAATATGACGCTTATAATCAATGGATGTGAAATATGATTTGCAATGAATATGGTTATTGATTTGCAATGAATTAAACTTCTAAGGATATGACAATTAAGCATATAAAACTTAGACTAGAACCAATTTTATCGAACATGTAGAGGATATAAAATTATACCAACTTGAAGCTTGAATTGGTTCCAATCTCATTTGGTGATGCAACCGGATTTGAATTTGACTCTTGAGCTCACCCGGTCACCACCAATCTCCTCCTTAAGCACCTACAAGTGTAGATTTAGGTACCCAAACAACTTTGGGTCCTTGAATGTTAGTTTTGGGAACCCAAACAATTTTGGTTTTAGGAGCCCACGCACTTGAGGAACTATGGTTAATGAACATATGCTTGCCATTTAGTGTAGTGTGAGATACATGGAATTTCAATTTTGAATTGTGACCTAAACCATGTTTTTGCAAGGATTGCCTTTGACTACCTAATAACATGTTAAGCATCTTAGTTCCATTTGTGAATCTTTCTAAATCTTTTCTTAATTGCAAATTACAAGCTTGAAGATTTAGTTGATCACAATCTATGGGTGTTTCTTTTAATTTATCAATATTTAATGCTTTCTTTTCAAATTTAGCAATCACCTCATTCTTCTCATTCATGCATGTTTCAATTTGGCTTTGGAGATCTTTGATTAACTTTTTAGCATTCTTTTTTTTATCACAAATGATCTCATATTGTTTAACTAAGTCATGAAATGCATTTTGAAGCTCATCATGTGTATAGGTTTCTTCATTAACACTAGAATATGAGCTATCACTATAATATGACTTAGTTGAGCATGAATTACTAGAGCAAGAGTTAGATTCTACCTCACTTCCTTCATCTTGAATTGTCATGTAGCACATGTGTGCATATTCTTTTGTTGATGAAGGTGTGGTTGATTTGGATGACGATGAAGACGATGAATCGTCCCATGTAGCCTTGTGAGCTTCCAACCTCTTCTCTTTTCTCTTACTCTTCTCCTTTTCTCTCCCTTCTCTCATTTTTCTACTCCTTTTCTTTTCTCTCATCTCCACTCTCCTCCTTCTCCTTTTCTTTTTCTCTTTTCTCACTTCTTCTACCTCTTCTTTCATTCTTTTCTTCTTTGTCCTTCTTGAGGTATTTGAAGAAGTCTTTTGCTAGGACTTCAATGTCCTCATCTTCTACACTCCTCCTTGGTTGGTCAATATTTGCATGTAATCCCAAGGTGTGTTTGTTCTTGGAGGCTTCCTTCTCCTTCCGATGGTTTATTTGGAGCTCATAAGCCATGAGATTTCCAACGAGTTCCTCCATCTTTAATTTTGAAAGATCATGCGCCTCTTCAATTGCGACGACTTTATCTTCCCAATCAATGCTAAGTGACCGTAGGAACTTCCTTGTCATCTCTCCTTCATTGATTTTTCTTCCAAGAACCAAAAGAGAGTTAGTAATATCGGTGAAGCGAGTGTTCATTTCGCTTATGTTCTCACCGATTTGCATAGAGAATATTTCATATTTATGCATGAGGAGACTAATGCGAGTTTCCTTAGTTTTGCTATCCCCCTCATGATGCATTTGTAGTCTATGCCAAATCTCATATGCACTAACACAACCCCTAATTCTTTTGTATTCACCCTTATTTAGCCCACAATACAAGATGTTCATGATTTTCGAATTCATTTCGATTTCTTTCAATTTGGGTCTTGTAAGTGAATCTAATTCATCTTCATTTGGTGGTGTGTATGGATTTTGGAGAAACATCCAATACTTAGGTCATTAGAAATTAGGAAAATCTTCATTCTATTCTTCCAATAATCATAATTTGACCCATTAAGCAAAGGAGGTCTAGTGGTGCACAAACCTTCTACATGATTAGATGTGCTAGCCATGCTAAAAATGCGATTAAGTATAGAATTTAGTTAACAAGGCTCTGATACCAAATGTAGGATCGTGTGGGATATGGGTCCACTAATCACTTTTACGCTAATCACCTACTTGTTTAATCGATCGAGTTATATGCAGCGGAATTTAAACAACTAAAGCAAGTAGGGAAGGAATAATGCAAACCACAAAGACGCGTCAGTTTTTATAGAGGTTCGGCACCCCACCCGGGTCCTAGTCCTCTCTTGAAAGCTCCGCTCGGATCACCGAGCTCCGCTCACGACTTCACTAACCACTCCCCGTTCCGGGCCGGGAGAGAACACCTTTTACACCACAAGCACCGCGAACAACCTCGCTTGCTTGAATTCTTCCTCTCACAATCCGAGAGGGACACTTCGGGCTTTCACCGAAGTCCTTGCTTCTTGAACAAAGGTTGAGTGGAACAACACTCTCTAAACTTGAGCACACTTGAGTAGGATTAAGGAATTGATCACTAAAGTGTGGAAATTGAGGTTTGGAATGTTTGAAATTCTCTCTAAAGTTTGGGACAAGTTTGTAGTGGGAGAGTTGTGTTAAAATGTGTTTTACAACTCCTTATATAGGCATTAGAGAGAATAGAGCCGTTGGGATTGATTGAGTGTGAGTTGAAGTGTGATTACACAAAACAAAAACTACAGGACCCAATTCTGAGTTAAATCGGTCGACCGAAACGGGAAGAACGGTCGACCGTTTGGCAGTTTTGCACAAGGTTCGGTCGACCGATTAAGCAACGGTCGACCGCCCAACGCTACGACTTAGGAAAACTTAAGTCATCGGTCGAACACAAGAAAGGGGTACGTTCGACCGATTTCGTCCAGGCACTTTGGGGTTGACAACAATTGGACAATCGGTCGACCGAAGCAAGTCTACCGGTCGACCGTTTTTCAACAGGAGATTCGGGTTTGTCAAGAGATGGACAAACGGTCGACCGATCGTGGTCCTCGGTCGACTGATACATAAAATGTATTTGGGGTATAATTGGTTTAATACGAATACGACCGTTGGGTATATACGACAAAAGTAACGGTCGGGAAAATAAGCACAAACGGTCGACCGAACGAAAAGGTGCGATCGACCGAAACTAGACAGGGAAACACAAACAGGATTAATTGATCATCCGGTCGACCGAACGACCTGTTTCGGTCGACCGAATGTGGGCAGACAGTTTGGGTTCACGTTTGGTGTTTTCCGGTCTAAGTTTGGGTGATCTATTGAAGTCCAAATTATGTGAAATTTTGTGTGTGACTTCTATAAGGAACCTAGTGTGTGTTTAAGTTGATTTTAGCTCAAGTATGCTCAATATACACAAGTTCCTAAAGACTCAAATAAATATAAAATACATGTCTTCAAATGAGCTTGATTACATGTCTTGACTTGATTTCCTTTCTTGCTTGAGTCTTGATCACCTGTAGAGGTTAGCACAAAGCAATATATATGCAATGCAATATGTGTGCTACTCTACATAATCATAATTAATATTAGGTTAATTAAATCATCAAAACATAGATTAAGGCCAAAAAGCTAACAAGTTTTGCTAATCGACGCAGACGAGTGATGAGTTTCGCGGTGGGCGACTGATTGATCGTTTTATATGAACCGCAAATGCACGGCCGCGTTGAAGCGGTGGAAAATACGGGTCGTCCACTGGGAGGTGTGTCGACAATTGGTTTGTTCGAAGGCGAGTGGTAAAAGAAGGAGAGAAATGTTGATTACACTAAACTACACTAAGATGCAAAAGGAAATGAAGATAAGCAATAAAACTAAACCCCATAGGGGGTAGAGAAATAATGTGAATATAAAGAAGTGTGTGTGTTCAATTATCTTTCACCTAAACAATGCTATGTCACGAGTTTTATGTTTAGTTTTCAGGAATAAATAGGTTTGAAGAGATGAAACATAAAAGGACCCAAAAGCTGGGAAAAAGGACTGGATTGTGAGATCTGGGGACCAAGATGAAAGGGAGAAGGACCTGATTGCAAGACAGAAGGACCTAAGAGCAAAACAGAATACTTCACACCATCATGGGGAGTATTTTAGCAATTGGATTCGGGTCGGAGCTCCAACAAACCAACCAGATGCATCCAAGACCAACAAACACTTCAAGCAAAGCCCACAAAGAAAACCAAACGGATCTAAACCATATAGACCGCCAATTGGCGGTCCAGATGGCCCAGAATCCGTTTAGTTTTCTGTAGCACGTGTATTAGCGTATGCTTAGTGTATTTTTGGTATTGGTTTAGTCCCACATCGGGGGATTGTCCCGGATTAACTTTTTCCATGCCTATAAATAGAACTCTTCACCTTCCATTGTAATCACTCCATATTTTAAGTGGCTATTCTTCCTACTAGAAGTGAGGCCTTGAAGCACACACTAAAGTAGGAGGATGCTACTTTTAATGTGAGTCATTTTATCAATAAAGTTTTGTGTTTCTTTCATTGTTTGTTTTATGCTTCTTTTATTGTTTATGCATGTTTTAGTTTAATCGTCTTTTAATTCTAGCTTAGTTTTAATATGCTTTCTTTCCATAGTTTAATAATTAGTGTAATGTTTAGTGAGTAGTTCTATCCCCTTTAGGGGGTGGAGTAGATATACATACATGCATTAGAGAATGGGATGAATGCTTTAATTTCAATGTGTTGATTAAACATGAATGTATGCTCGCTTGTTTAGGATAGAATTTATAACTTGATGAGTTTTGCCAAAATGATTAGACACCTCTCATGCTTGTTTAGGTTCTGAAATAAACAACTTGCATATGTAAATGTTAATCAACCAAGTTGGTGAATAGATTGATAGGTTTTGCCATAACATGTAGACACTTCCTATGCTTGATAAACACCACCTTCATGTGCTTAAAGAATGTATTCTACACCCACCTCTTTGCTTGTGTGCACTCACTCCACCCCTTAGGGGTTTTCCATTCCTGAAATTCCAGCATTCTTGTTTTGTTCTTAGCTTAGTTCTTATTTCATCATTTGTTTGCTTCTTCCACATTTCATACTTCTTAGCGTAGTGTAGCGTAGGTTAGCATAATAAATCTTTCTCTTCCCTATTTTGCCACTTGATTTCTGATAAACAAGAGACTACTCACCTCCCTGAGGACGACCCGTACTTGCCACCGTTTCATCGCGGCCGTGCACTTGCGGTTTAATTAAAACATTCAACAAGTTTTTTGGCGCCGTTGCCAGGGAGGTGCCAGTCCAGACTCTTGTTTGGACGATTCGAGTGGATTTAATTTGTGTTGTGTAGTTTTTCCTTGTTTCAGGAGACTTGGAGTCATCAGGAGGAACGCCTGGAGAGGTTTTGAGTGAATCTGAGCATTTAAGACCGCCAATCAGCGGCCTGAGACCGCCAATTGGCGGTCTGGTAAGCTCGGTTTTGTCTCGTATTTCTTTGGTTGGTTTTCATAATTGATGTAGTGATCTGGGATTTAATTTGACATGTTTTGACTTATAGTTTGTTCCCAGATCCATAATCAACCTCCTTTAAGCAACTTGGACCCTAAAACTCAAAGCAAAAGATTAGGCATTCTTATTGTTTAGGTCATGCATCATGTATGTGACTTAGGCATTTAGATCGTCTTTTATCTTAGCTTTATTTTCTGTTGCTGAGAGCTGGCGTGAGGTACGCACCTTCTACTCTCATTCATGCATTTCGTATGAACATGCATTAGTTAGTAGGAAGTGCATTGAAACAAGTGTGAGTTGAGCGTTTTGTTTGGAGAGTTGATTGCTAGATTAGGACTCCAAAACGCTACTAAGGAGGGGCTGTCCCATAAAAGATAAGGTGGGGGATTTCATCACCCTTTCCTTCGCCCCAAAAACCACACTAATCAAGAGCTTAATTTTAAAATCAAGTAGACATTGGCCCTAAGGATTTCGGGCGCATTAGGAGAGTGATCCGGTCCCGACCGTCATGACCTGATCGGCGTTGCCCACTTTGTCGATAGTAGGAGAGACGAGATCTCCGGATCTTGACTCACTTGCTGGGCTTTGTGGTCCTCGTCGTAGGGAGGTGAGGCGTGTTGAGGCCGTGTGACCTCGCAGTTAGGCGTCGTCTAGCTGTAAGGACCTATAGCGACCTTAGGATTGTTTGAGCCTTGTTTGCTTGTGTGCTTCTACCTGTACCCATCCGCCGTAGCTTAAGGACTTCTTCCTTTCTCTCCTGAGTCATTCTTTCGCTCCTGTGTTCCCCCGTCTTCTCCCATACGTACATTCTTTGAAAAAAAAGAGTTGTGGTTTTTTTTGTGCACCTTTGTGCATGCTTTCGTGGACACGAGACGAGAGTGGTCGTTTGACGAGGAGCGTTGTCAATCCGGCTTCGGTCATCGATTTCTCGACACCTTCCTCCTCTCGTGTCGCACGCGGTCTGGGTTCAATGGCTGCTAATTTCCGTGAGGAGGAGCAGTTGCTGGACCCACCTGTTCGACCAGTGCTTCCAGTTGTTGTTCCCATACCTCTACGTGATCGATGCTACCCGAGCCGTACAGCTCTACCCTCATGCATCGTATTACCAGAGGATAATGGGAACCATTTTGAGGTTAAGCCTCAATTCATTTCCATGCTCCCTCATTTCACTGGGAAAGGTGACCCCTATATCTTTCTCAGGGAATTTGAGGAGGTCTGTGCTATGTTCAAGCTGCAACAACTTAGCACAGACTCCATCCATCTTAGGCTCGTTCCTTTTGCACTAAAGGATGACGCCAAGAAGTGGTTGTACAACAATCCGGCGAATTCCTTTAGGACTTGGGATGAGTTTCAATCTGCACTCCTCAAGAAGTACTTTCCTAATCATCGGACTCAAAAATTGAGGAACGAAATCAATTCGTTCTATCAACATGAGACCGAACCATTTCATGCATATCTTGAGAGGTTCAAAGAGCTACTATCCTCGTGCCCTCACCATGGCATTGAGTTGTGGTGTCTTTGTCAGATTGCGTATGAGGGTCTTCACATCCCGTCCAGAACGCTCCTTGAGTCCATGTGTCAAGGAGAGTTCTTGGGAAAGGATGAAAGGGAGGCATGGGCCTTCCTAGAAGACCTCGCTGAGAAAACCATGCAGTAGGAGAGTGTGAGGGAACCACTTGCATCATCTAGTATAGGAGCGAGGATCACGAATGCAAACTCGACTAGATCGGGTACCACATTTGCTATCGATACCACTACGGCCACCGAGGTACGCATGGCGGCCTTAATGCGCCGTATGGATTCGATTGAGCTCCAAAACCAACAAAGTGCACCTCACATGTCCACATCTGGTCCAGTTCCCTGTCATTCATGTGGTAGGATAGGTCATGTAGAAAGCGAGTGTGAGTCCATTCCTCCTGAGATGGAGCGTGTCAATGCCATCTATGATTGAGGTAGGAATGACCCATACTCATCATCTTATAATCCTGGATGGAGGAACCACCCCAATTTTTCATGGAACCAAACTAATGCCCCGGGTGGTCCTCCAAACTCCTCTAGACCACCTTACCAATCACACCAACCTCCCATGCATGCGCATTCCTATCATCCACCCCAAGCGCAAACCACCAATCAATCGGGTTTCCCAAATTCCAACAATATGGAAACCCGATTCAATTCGCTTGAGACCTTGACTCGTGGGCTTGAAAACTCAATGAAATTTTTTGTCATCCACAAGTCAAGTTCTCACTTCAAATCAGCAGACCATGAAATTTCTAGAGCTTCAGATGGGCCAATTGTTGGCTCAGTCTGTACATGAGAGAGAGAGAGGGTCTTTTCCTAGCCAGCCTGAGGCTAACCCCCGCATATACCAACAACAACAAATGCAAAATGAGAATGTGGTACCTCGGGGGAGGCAAGTGAACCATGTGGAGGAACCTGTTCACTATGTCAATTCCATTGTGACCTTAAGGAATGGAAAACAGGTTGACAATCACATTTCCTTGCCACACCCACCACCATCTATGCAGCCCCTCAGTGGGAATGGTGGTGAAGAAGAAGCTGAGGGTGAGGGTAATACACCAAAGCTTTCTTCTCAGGCACAACAGAAAACCTACCTGCCAAAAGCTCCCTATCCAAGTAGGTTAAACAAAAAGCAGAGTGACAACATGGACAAGATATTAGAGGTGTTTAAGCAAGTGAAGGTTAACATCCCCTTGTTGGATGTCATCCAACAAATACCTCAATATGCCAAAGTGTTGAAGGATCTCTGCACAACCAAGAGGAAGACCAATGTTCCTAAGAAAGCATTCTTGGCTGCAAATATCAGCTCACTTTTGTCCAATCCCACCTACACAAAATACAATGACCCTGGGTGTCCTACTATTCAGTGTACGATAGGGGACACTAGAATGAGCAATGTTTTGCTTGATTTAGGATCAACGGTCAACCTCCTCCCATTCTCTGTTTATCAACAGTTGAACTTGGGAGAATTGAAACCAACTAAGATCACCCTCCAATTAGCGGATAGATCCATTCGTATTCCCATGGGGATTATCGAGGACATGCTTATCAAAGTTGGAGATTTTATATTTCCAGTCGATTTTGTTGTCCTCGATACCAATCCTGTTGCGAACACCCACTCTCAAATACCTTTGATTTTGGGTAGACCATTTCTGGAAACCTCCAATGCCTTGATTAATTGTAGAAATGGTCTCATGAAGCTCTCATTCGGTAACATGAGTGCCGAGTTTCATGTGTTCAACTCTGGTAAGCAACAAGAACCCATGTATGAACCTTTAAATCTAAATCTCATCCGGCAACTGGAGAAAGCACCACAAAATCAACGAACACCCCTAACCCCAATGCAACCCGTTGAGAATGTTCGTGGGCCCAGCGAAAACTCATTGCATGTCTTCGCAATGCAACAGAGTGAGCTGGCCTCGAACATGAATGTCCAAAGGGAGTGTTCGTTGCATGATTCAGTTGAGACCATTAGTGAGAGTGAGACACCTCATCATATGCCTATACCAGAAGGTGTCTCTACCTCAGATCCCATGGCCATTGAGCCATTTGAGCTTCATATTGACTCCAACAAGGACCCACCTTTGACCGAGCTTATGCTTGATGATCTAAATGATGGTGGGAGGTCCTTGTTGGATGATTTGGGGAGAAGCCCCATTCTTAGTGATGCAGGTCTGCTGCATCCATCGAATAAGCTTGAGGAACTCATTCCGATGCACCCGCCTATTGGTTGGAGGGTTTTCTTCGATGAGCAATTAAACCCTAGTGAGGCAACACAACTTCATTCTTTGTTGCCCACACCCAACCAATATCATGAGGGGTTCGAGCCTTTCAGCTTTGACCTTTCACCTCTCATGACACCTCAGAGTACCAGTGGAGTTTGCCCATCTCGGCAAGTCTCTGGTCCTCCTGACTTGATGTTCTCATTTGATGTTCCTTGACCAAATGATTATGACAATATCTTGGTTGATGTATATATCTTAAAAAAAAGAGAAAAAAGAGAAAAAAAGAGTGTAATAAAAGACTCCTTCAGTGAGCATCGATTGTTGTGGGCCCCAACCCTTGTGTACTTGGGCCCAATCTCTTCTGCTTCTCACAGGTTTTGAGTAAATTTGGGTTTGTGTCCATCAACATGACCCTGAACGTCCCTTTGTACTTCATGTTGGTGAGATCTTTCCTTTTTCATGCATGTATCCATGTAGTATCTTGTTCACATTCATTGAGGACAATGCGTGAAGTAGGTGTGGGGGGGGTGTTTTACGTGTGTACATAGTCGAGTCTTTTCTTTTGATTTTTTGTTTTCTTTTGTGTGCATTGTTAGGGTCATGTTAGTGTGCCGCATTTAATATCGATATATCTGCTTGCCATGACCTTGGGTGACTTGTCTTCTTTTGCTTGCCTAGTGCTTTAAAATTTTCACATTTCTTTCAAAATCTTAATGTGTTTGCGAAAGAAAATGTTTTTGTGGGGTTTGCGTGTGTTTAGCATGTGCAAAACCGGTGAGAGGCAAAGTAAAAAGAAAGCTCCCAAAATTGTCTTGAACTTGATGCATTAGGATATCTAGTACAATGACTTTAGGATTTATCGAGTCGTTAGGATGCACCCCAGTTTTCCCTTGGGGATGAGTAATCATAGGGTTTCAGTGCTCAAACATTTAAAGAAGTTCACCCGGAACCTAGTGAGTCAATAATTCGCGTCTGTTAACTTAAGGAAGTTTGTTGTAGCAAATGACCCTCTAAATCTTGCTGTGAGACATTAAGTGTAGGGGTTTTGGTTCATGTGTAGATAAGAAATAAGTGAGTAGGTGTTCTCTCTTCTCGCACGGCTCCTATCACTTGGGAAATTAGGTCTGAGGGGACTTTGTGCGTGGTGCTTTCGAGTCATCTGACTTGGTATGCGCCGACCAAACTCCTGTTACACGGGTGGTAGGGATTGCCCTATGTGGCGATTTGGGGAAAGGTGTACGTGATAGTGTAAGTCCTCATGAGCAATGATGCACGAAACCTGACCCTGGGAGAATGAAGCTCAATCTCAAGCATAAACTAAGCTTCATTCAAGAGCATTAGCATATCAAAGATAAGAGTGAAAACCCATTAGACGGTTATGGAAATTATATAAAGCTCAAGGGATAAAGATAACACACACTTAATACACTACATGATTATATCATATATTTCTCCACCCCCAAATGGGGATGGAACTAATCACACATATTTAAACTAACTACTCTAACAAAATGAAGCATTAAACTGAAATGAAACTATACTAAGCAAGCAAGAAATACTAAAGAAACTTAAAAGGAAAGGAAAGACTAAACAAGCATGCACAAATTAAAAGACAAGATTAAAAGAAACTAGAACAATTATTTTATTAACAATGACTCACATTGAAGGTAGCATTCATCTCTACCTTGAGTTTTTGCTTCAAGGCTCACTCCTTAGTAGAGAGAATGCCACCAAGCAATGGGTAATTACAATGGAAGGTGAAGAGTTCTATTTATAGGCATGGAAAAAGCTAATCAGGGACAATCCCCCGATGTGGGACTAAACCAATACCAAAAATAGCCTAGACAAACCATAATACACGTCCAGGAGAAAACTTATCGGATCTGGAATGATCCAGACCGCCAATTGGCGGCCTATAGGATCAAGATCCGTCTGGATTTGTTTGTGGGCTTTTCTTGAAGTGTGTCTTGGTCTTGGATGCCTCTACTTCGTTTATTGGAGCTCCGACCCGAATCGAATTGCCAAAATACTCCCCATGAAGGTGTGGAGTTTCCAGTTTTGCTCTTAGGTCCTTCTGTCTTACGTTCAGGTCCTTCTCCCTTGCATCTTGGTCCCCAGGTCTCACAATTAAGTCCCTTTTCCTTGCTTTTGGGTTCTTTTATGCTTCTTCTCTTCAAACCTCTTTATTTCTGAAATTCAAACATAAAACTCATCACGTAGCATTGCTTAGGTGTAAGATAATGGATATAAGATACAAATATAAGCATGAAATGATGTCAATCAAATACCCCCACACCTAAGTTTTTGCTAGTCCCGAGCAAAACAAAGAAAGAGAAATGCAAAAGAGAAACACGAAATCCTAACTCACTTTCGTAGGAATCACGATTGCACTTAGCACGTGCAACAAGCCGTTAAACCTCTTTGTTGCCAAGGAGGAGGGGTGTTGTCTCCTGAGGGTTTTCAGCGGATATACCCACAAAATCCGAACAAGATGCATTATTCAATCTAGACACTCGACTCGTTGGACATATGTTGTCGATCATTGGACGCGGCAATCCTTTGGGCCGACTCTATATAGGTAATCAGTCCACACCTAGCCTAATGAACCATTCGTGCAAGTTAAATAAGGAATTAAGTGAAAGATATGGACAACCTCAACATCCTCAAGTGATACAAAGTGTACGGTCCATTAAGGTTCTTATTTGCATTTGTTTTTTTTTTCTTTTTGTTTCTTTTTACCTTTTTTTTCTTTTCTTTTTATTAGTTTGAGCTTCATTCTCCCAGGGTTAGGTTTCGTGCATCATTGCCCATGAGGACTTACACTATCACGTACACCTTTCCCCAAATCTCCACATAGGGCAATCCCTACCACCCGTGTAACGGGAGTTCGGTCGGCACATCCCAAGTCAGATGACTCGAAAGCACCACGCACAAAGTCCCCTCACACCTAATTTCCCAAGTGATAGGAGCCGTGCGAGAAGAGAGAACACCTACTCACTTATTTCTTATCTACACATGAACCAAAACCCCTACACTTAATGTCTCACAACAAGATTTAGAGGGTCCTTGACTACAACAAACTTCCTTAAGTTAACAGACACGAATTATTGACTCACTAGGTTCCGGGTGAACTTCTTTAAATGTTTGAGCACTGAAACCCTATGATTACTCATCCCCAAGGGAAAACTGGGGTGCATCCTAACGACTCGATAAATCCTAAAGCCACTGTACTAGATATCCTAGTGCATCAAGTTTAAGACAATTTTTGGGAGCTTTCTTTTTACTTTGCCTCTCAATGGTTTTGCACATGCTAAACACACGCAAAACCCACAAAACATTTTCTTTCGCAAACACATGAAGATTTTGAAAGAAATGAATTTTTTTAAGGCACTAGGCAAGCAAAAGAAGACAAGTCACCCAAGGATCATGGCAAGCAGATATATCGATATTAAATGCAGCACACTAACATGACCCTAACAATGAAAACAAAAGAAAACAAAATCGAAAGAAAAGACTAGACTATGTACACACGTAAAACACCCCCCACACCTACTTCATGCATTGTCCTCAATGAATGCGAGCAAGATACTACATGGATGTATGCATGAAACAGAAGAGATCTCACCAACATGAAGTACAAAGGGAAGTTTCAGGTCATGTTTGATGGACACAACCCAAATTCCCCTCAAAACCTGTGGGATACTTAAAAGGGAGACAAAATACGTGAAAGAAAGGGGGCCCAAATACTCAAGGGTTGGGGCCCACGACAATCGATGCTCACTCAAGAAGTCTTTTATTGTACTTTTTTTAATAACTATGTACAAACATAAGTTCCCATCTTCATTTGTCAAAAGACATCAAATGGGAACCTCAAGAGTGGGTCAATGCACTTGGAAAGGGAACTTGACACCATGCGGGGCCAGAATACGCATGCGTGGCCCCCCTTCACAAAGAGCACCGGATGAAATGAGAGGTTCATGAATTGGACGCAAAGGCATCTCATTCAAAGGATAAAACTGAAAGAGCTTGAACCTCTCAAGTGTTTGGGAAATGAGGGGCAACGGAAGAAGAGTTTCTCCCGTTACGCTGCTGAAGTTATGATCGTCAATCCAAACTCTCCAACCAACAGGCTGGTGCGTCGGAACGAGGTCAAGAACCTCGTTAGGCATGTCTGACACGCCAGGCGAACAAAAGGTGGGTCTCATACCCAAGGTATCCTCCAAGGAACTCCTAATACCCTTATGAGCAATGTAGTTGTTTGATGTTCCATCATTTCCAAGATGATCAGGAACAATAGTGAGAGGCAAACTCTCATCAGGTTGTTTGAAATTGAGGGTACTAGGGAGCTCTTGCTCCACCAGAGGTGAGTCCTTAAGAGGCACAACATGAAGATCATGTGGCTCAAGGGCCACGGGACAAAAAGATAAGGCACAATCCTGTGCCGACTCATAATGAAGCTGGTCCATGTTATTCTCAATTTGAATCGAATCCTCCATTAAGTGATCATGAATTGAAACCCCAAGTCCCTCAGACTGACTAGGAGTTTGACTTTGAAAGATTGTGGTCTGAATTTGTGGATGTGGTGGTGGCGGTTAGATATCAAAAGATGAATCCTCATGTTGACAAGAAAAGTTACTCTCCTCACGTTTGCGTAATTGTTGCGCCATTTGACTCACTTGCAGGGCCATATTTTGTATGGACTGTTGAATGGTTTTCATGACCGTAAGGAAAGTTTGTTTCGAGGAATCAGGTATGTGGTCAACTATGAGGTCCAAGTCAGAGCTTGGGAAATTTTGGGGTTGGGTGTTAATGGGCTGAGAATGAGTCCAATGATTAGAAGTGGGGTGTTGGTAGAATTCAGGGTATTCGGGAGGAGGATACTGGGGTGGAAATGAAGTATAAGAATTTGAATACGAATTGTCTCCCCACGAATCCATCCCTCTCGGGTTGTACGCGGATGCGTAATGGTCATATTGAGCATTTTGGGAAAAGGTATGCTCATACTCAGGCTCTGGGGGAACACAAGGACATTCCCCAAAATCATGACCACTCAACCCACAATAGTGACACGGTACGGCTACTGGAGCCACTGGTGCACCCATGTCATCTACCACATGCATGAAAGAGGCCAAAGGTTCTTGTAATGTCTCAGATTGATGACCAACATATGATCCGACGTAACTAGATGGTGGTCTAGCAGTCGGTGCCTCTCTCATGTTACCCCAATATGAAGATTGCTCAGTCACACAATGAAGATTATCCCAACCATACGGGGTGTTCGTCTGAGCCACCCCAGGTTGCATGGGTCCGGAGTACCAGGGAGAATCGTCCTGGTCCCAACAATGATATGGATGGTCGCCCATGTAACCATCCATCTCAACAAAGAACTCTCGAGTCGATCACTCTCACCACCACGAGGCCAAGCTCGCAAAACGTGCTCGACTCGACCCTAAAACGCTACCAGAGAGTGTAAAGGGGAGGAGACTATAACGTAGAAGAAGGTGAGAAGAAGATGACTCAGAGGAGAAGGGAAGAATCCCTAAAGCTAGCGTGGGTAACGGGATCAGGAAGAAGCCTAATCTAGCAAGCACGACTCAAACAATGTAAGGCAATGGGTCCTTAGGCTAGACAACGCCTAACTTCGAGGTCACTAGCCTCGACACGCCTCACCTCCCTACAACAAGGACCACAATGCCCAGCAAGTGATACCAGATCCGGAGATCCAGTACCTCCTACTATCGACAAGGTAGGCAACACCGATCAGGTCATGACGGTCTCAACTAGATTACTCTCCTAGTGCGCCCGCAATCCTAGGGCCAATATCTACTTGCTTTTAGTTAAGGATTTATTAAGAGTGATTTTTGGGGCCAAGGAAAGGGTGATGAAATCCCCCACCTTATCTTTTATGGGACAACCCCTCCTTAGTAGCGTTTTGATCCTAAATCTAGCAATCAATCGCTCCAATCAAACGCTCACTCACTCTTGTCCTAATGCAATTCCTACTAACTAATGCATGGGCATACGAGATGCATGAATGAGTGTAGGAATTTGCGTACCTCACGCCAGCGCTCAACAACTGAAAATAAAGCTAAAAGAAAAGAAAACTATATGCCTAAGTCAATACATGATGCGTGACCTAAATAAGTAAGAACGTCTAGTCTTTTGCTTTGGATTTTAGGGCCAAGTTGATTAATGGGGGAGTCATTAATGATCTGGGAGCAAACTAGAAGTCACAGCATGCAAAATAGGGCTCCCAGATGACGAAAGTGAAGTAATAAACTACCAGAAGAAAAATGAAAGCAGGAAGACCTCACCAGGCCGCCAATTGGAGGTCCCAGACTGCTGATTGGCGGTCACTTTTGAAGTGTTGGTGCTCCAACTCTTCCAGTAGCCTCCCCGTGAGCTCTAGGATCCCTGAGACTAAGAAAAACTGGAAACAAAAAAATTAAAAATCCCTCGAATCGTCCAAACCAACGTCTGGACAGAGCACCTCCCCGGCAACGGCGCCAAAAACTTGATTGATCGTTTTATATTAACCGCAAGTGCACGACCTCGTTGAAGCGGTGGCAAATACGGGTCGTCCACTGGGAGATGTGTCGACAATTGGTTTGTTCGAAGGCGAGTGGTAAAAGGTAAAAGAAGGAGAGAAATGTTGATTACACTAAACTACACTAAGATGCAAAAGGAAATGAAGATAAGCAATAAAACTAAACCCCATAGGGGGTAGAGAAATAATGTGAATATAAAGAAGTGTGTGTGTGTTCAATTAAGCTCCTCACAACATGTAGTGCATGAAATCATAAAACTACATCCAACTTTGCCTCCACATGAATTAAGATAAGACTACATCATTAAAACATACAAGACAATAATTGTAATGAAGCTAAATGAACTCAAGTATAAAGACTAGACCCTACTATGCCTCCAAATGAATTAAGTTAAGACTACATCATTAAAACATACAAGACATTAGCTAAGGTAAAGGCAACAAGAGCACATACACTACAATTTGTGTTTCCAATATTAACTTCATCCATATCCTAACCTTATCATTCCCCATAAAATAGGTCCACTAATCAAAGCATAAACTAAGCTTCATTCAAGAGCATTAGCATATCAAAGATAAGAGTGAAAACCCATTAGATGGTTATGGAAATCATATATAGCTCAAGGGATAAAGATAACACACACTTAATACACTACATGATTATATCACATATTTCTCCACCCCCAAATGGGGATGAAACTACTCACACATATTTAAACTAACTACTCTAACAAAATGAAGCATTAAACTGAAATGAAACTATACTAAGCAAGCAAGAAATACTAAAGAAACTTAAAAGGAAAGGAAAGACTAAGCCAGCATGCACAAATTAAAAGACAAGATTAAAAGAAACTAGAACAATTATTTTATTAACAATGACTCACATTGAAGGTAGCATTCACCTCCACCTTGAGTTTTTGCTTGAAGGCTCACTCCTTAGTAGAGAGAATGCCACCACGCAATGGGTAATTACAATGGAAGGTGAAGAGTTCTATTTATAGGCATGGAAAAAGCTAATCAGGGACAATCCCCCGATGTGGGACTAAACCAATACCAAAAATAGCCTAAACAAACCATAATACACGTCCAGGAGAAAACTTATCGGATCTGGAATGATCCAGACCGCCAAATGGCGGTTTCAGACCGCCAATTGGCGGCCTATAGGATCC